>CM075070.1:9842500-11092500 GCA_037428765.1 Rubia yunnanensis
TAGAATTTGATTGCTTGGGATGTATTGTTTGAATGATGTTTTAAAGGTAATGATTTATTTGTTAGAGACGGAGCACTAGATTGTTGTTGATATTTTAGGTTTATTTGGATTTGTTAGTGTTTATATTAGTGATGTTTTAGTGCATTTGAATCCTTTTGTAATGAATGGTGTTTAACAAGGTATTTGAAATGCAATAACAGTGGAATGTATAAGTGCAATAGAACATATGATTATCTTGTTTAAATCAACATCTTCGTCGATACTTTTGTAAAACATCACACAAAAAAATTGAACCATCACAGTATTACAATGTAACATCACACAAAAAAATTGAACCATCACAGTATTACAATGTAACATCACACAAAAAATTGAACCATCACAGCATTACAGTGTAACATCACAGTATGACAGTAAATAATAATCACGTCCCAACAAGCTAATTTTAGATCAATTGAGCATTATGTGTATTTTAATTTTGTATTTGATGTTGCTTTATTATTTTTTGAACATTGAACTTATCTATTTGATGTTTAACTTTTTTTATGTGTATTTTAATTTATACCTACCATTAAACTATTCAAAATTATTTGATGTTTTAACTATAATCTAGTGTATTTTTAGTGTTTTCATTCGATGTTTAACTATTTAATTATTTTTATTCGATTTTATCTATTTTAATTTAGTTTATTTTATAATTTATTTTCAACCTTGATGTTTTAATAATTTAATAGTATAAATTATAATTTGAATGTGAAGTTTTAAAAGTTAAGCTAAAATGATGGTTTAATAATTTAATAGGGTGAATTATAATTTAAATGTGATATTTTAGAAATTAGGCCCAGCTAAAGACAAATCGTAAATAACCAGGCCTAAAAAGCATACTATCTTGGTGAAATCCCACTCATAAACAGATAAACCCACCTATCAACAACAATCAAATCCCAAGTGGAAGCAGCAAATGCAGAACAATTTTATCACTCAGAAACCAATCAATAAGCAACTAGAACTCATTTTCCAAACAAAATGCTGCCTCTGGGCATGCCAAGCTGCCAACAATCCTGTGTCGGCATTACTTGATCAAATACAGATGCCTTGCGGTGTTTATCCCACTTGGATAATTAGGATACTCGTCTGTAAATTCCTATTACAATAAATCATCCATCAATAGTGTTGTAATTAGTAGTGGTGCAAAAATTTGTTCTGTTGATGGCATGTGCAGTGCAATGTAGTATAATATCTTGGCTCATGGTTCTCGGCCCCTTGGATATCAAGGAAATATGGGAAAAACTCCCTGTCTCACCATGATTGACAAGCACACTTATGGAGAAAACTCCCTGGCTACTCTTCTTCTGGTTGAAATTCAAGATCTAGCTTCCTCTTCGAATGATTTTTATCAGCACTGTGCAACATAGTAAACACTAGATGGCTCAGCGAATGCCAAAGACAATATGGGCAAACAATGAATTGAGTGATCAAATTGTTACTTTAATCACATTCTCTTCCTAGAACAGGCTGGAAAAATGAACCGTCCGATTTTTGCCTTCCTTCTTCCCTCGCCCGGATGAGACTGAAATCCAGCAACAAAAATTTAGCAACTTAAGAATTTGGCAAGGCAATATGCAATGCATGAATCTTGAAACACAATCCGGCAACACAATCTGATGAACATCGCCGAACGCGAATCCGACGAACATCGCCTAAATCTGATCAACAATCGCCAATTGTTAGTGAATCCGACCTGAGCCAACGAATTTAACCTGAGCACCGGCGAGATGAACCGTCTTTCTCCGGCGCCCTCGGGGCTTCAAATTTGACGTCGATTCAATTTTTCTGGGTTACTACAATTCTTCGTTGATTTCTTTGCCGATTCAACCTTCACCGGGAATGGAGATCAACGTCATCGATTTACCCTTTGCCGATTCAACCTCGAGCCTCAGATATGATTATCCACTTCCTCAGATCTGATTCAACCTCGAACCTCAACCTGAGGCGACGACAGAGAAGATGATGCAATGAGGAGTAGACGCGGCGGCAATGGTGAAGCAGACGAGGCGGCGCCGGCGGAGTAACCAAATCCAAGGAGGAAGACACATTTTTTTGGTAAATTTCATGTTTGGTCCCCCATGTTTTTTGCATTTTTCATTTATTACCCCGAGTCCAATTAATTGTGTTTTCACCTCCGAATTTGATTTGCTCTGCCTCTAGTCCCCGGTCTCACCATGAAACGGTCTTATAGGAGACGGACTCATTTTAATGTTAAAAATTTAATAAATACTTAGATAAAAATATTAGAGTTAAGTGTCCATATGACCCTATGTTTTGGTCGAAAGTGCCAATATGACCCTGCAAGATCGAAAAGTGGGATTATAACTCTATTATTTGGTCGAAAGTTCTAATCTAACCCTGGAGACCTCAATTTGGTTGGAATTATGTGAATTGACTATTATACCTATGTTTTAAAAAATAATTTAGAAAATGTGAAATGACGGTTATGCCCTTCTCTTTCTTCTCTCTTTTCTTCCATTTCAGTCCATCCCGTATCTCAATACCTTCACTTTCTTCTTTCTTCTTCTCCACCTCAAATTTTTGCAATCTCGATTCCTTCACTTTCCTCAACTTTTGATTCCTTCACTTTCTTCTTTTTGGGCTTCTTTCTGCCCCACACCATCTCGGGATGGCTTCACTTTCGACAGAAAGAAGGTTGACGCCTCTGGAAGCTTCTTTCTGCCCCACGCCATCTCGACTTTATGGCGCTTGGCTGAGAGGTAAAATGGTGGTGGATGGTGGCGTGGGGCTGGCTGATGGTGTTGCTAGGGTGAGGGGCTAAGGTATGGTGGAGGTGAATTGGTGGCAAGTAGTGGCGTTGCTAGGGTAGAAGATGGGGGCGAGCGGTGGCGCGACTAGGGGTGTTGAATGGTGGTGGTGTTTCTAGGGTGAGGTGGGCTAGGGGATGGTGGCGGTGAATCGATGGCGAATAGTGGTGAGGAGGAATGCAGATGGGGGTAAGCGGTGGCAGGTGGAAACCTAGGTGTTTGACAGGTAGAGCATCGATTTTGATTAGATTGAAGCTTCTCCCTTGACGTTGACTTTCCAGATTAGTTTGGCGCCGAAGTTGGTGGCGTAGAAGTTGCGTCGGCGTGGGGTAGGTGGCAGGGCGTCAGCGTGGGGCAGGTGGCAGGGAGATTTTGCTGGGACGGATGGAGATTCTAGTGTCTAATGTAAAATTACACTGATTTGGTTTTAGGGAATCTGGTCGGGGATGACTGGAGGCACATTGATGCAAACTTTCATTCTCATTTGGACCACTTATAGAACTGACTGGAACAAAGAGGTATATCTACATTTAAAAAGTGAAAAATCCTGGTAAATTTAAGCATCACATGACTTCATTGGTTGAAATTGCAGGTGGCAATTGCTCAGAAAAGGTTGAAGACTTAGAAGGACATGAAAGAACTGGTATTGAATGAATGAATAAAGGGTTCATCTAGTGACTCTGCTCTGATGACTCTGAAATGTCCTAACACCACCAAGAGAGAAATCTACCACAGGTCAATTTCGAAGCTTTGTGAAGGCTTGTCCTTGAGGCATTTCTCTCTGACAAATGTTTGGATTATTTGGGCATTTTCTAAAAAATTTCTCATTAAATGTTTTCTGACAATTTTCTCAGTAAATCCAGATTTCGGCGGTGGTGGCGGAGCGGCGGCGGCGATGGAGTGGCGGTGATCTGGCGGAGGTGGTGGCGGAACGGGCGGAGGTGGTGCTAAAGGTTGTTTTGATGATGATGAAGATGAAGAAGGAGAAGGTGGTGCGAAGGGGTATTCTTATCTTTAATTTTTGGGTAATATGCAGATATAACCCTATATGTTGAGGAAAGTGCAAATATAACCCTGAGTTATTTTTTAGTGCAAATATGACCCTATCTATTACACATAAGTGCAAATATAACCCTAAAGCCACTATTCCGGCATTAACTCACCATTTCCGGCCATTGACCGACCAGAAATGACTAAAATACCCTTTTAACCTAATACAAAATTTAAAAAGACAAAAATGCCCCCACAAACTACCCTCCTGCCACCTCCAATCCGCCGCCACGTTCACCTCCGGCCATCTCCCGCAGCCAGCCATCAGTTCATCACCTCCAGCCCTCCAGCACCACCACAATCCCCAGAATCAGAGAGATTAATTGGAATTGGACCGAACCTACATGAAGCGTCGCCGAAGCTAACTATGCCATTGCTAATCCTTCCGAACCACCCTTCCACCGGCCGCCAGCACCCGGCTCACCACCATCAGCTACTACCGGAGCTCCTCTGCCTCCCCCTGCCATCACCTCACCTTCACCCTGCCACCACCACGAATCCCTCCAGCCATTATATCACCACCTCTCGCCACCCATCAGTCCTACCACCACACCACATCAAACCCTTCCCCGCCACTCATCAGACCCGCCACCACACCACTTCAAGGCACAAACTTAGAAAATCAAAACCACCTCGATCTGATGGGTGGCGAGATCACAGCTAGAACAATAATTCGTGAACTCTGGAAGCACTCCAGAAGAACGACCAGAACGACCATGACGAGATGGGAATCAGAGACGGAGGCATTGATTTGATAAAGCTAATCCACCGGCTGGAATCAGAGTCGACGAGGAAGGCATCGATTTGGTCGGCAACGAAAGCAAATCGCCACGAATGCCCTTCTTCCCGTCAGTACGACCAGAACGACCATGATGAGATGGGAATCGAAGACGGAGGCATTGATTTGATAAAGCTAATCCGCCGGCTGGAATCAGAGTCGGCGATGAAGGCATCGATTTGGTCGGCAACGAAAGCAAATCGCCACGAATGCCCTTCTTCCCGTCAGTTTGGACTCGTCGATGGTGATGGGATAGAGCTGTACTCACCTTGCCGGCACTGTTGTGAGAGGTGGCGCGTGGATCTGGATCTCCTGCGCTGCCGCCGCCGGTAAGCCACGCCACCTCCTACGCCACCGCCACCACCATCTGCAGGTTGGATTCAGAGAAAAGAGAAAAGGAAAGAGAAAAGACATCAGGAGTTTGGAGCGGGAAGGAAGGAAAGAGAAAAGAAAGGAAGAAAGTGAAAAGAGAATGGAACGGAAATAAGAGAAAAGGAAAGAGAAAATGGTGCTATTTCCAATTTTTTAAAAAGAATCCGTCAGGGACAAATTCGTCATTCCACTTCATTCCGGCCACAAACCGGCTAAAAAGGTTATATTTGCACATAACCTGAATAGATAGGGTTATATTTGCACTTTCGAACATTGCAGGGTTATATCTGCACTTTCTTCAATTATATAGGGTTATATTTGCACTTTACTCTTAATTTTTTTTGGTTTTAAGAATAGGGGTATTTTAGTCCTTTTGTATTAGGTCAATGCCAGAATTTACAAAGTCAATGCCAAAATAGTGCCAAAAGGCTATATCAGCACTTCTGATGCAAAGCATATGGTTATAATAGCACTTTCTTATCTTGCAGGGTCATATTGACACTTATAACTAAAATATAAGGTCGTATATGTATTTTGCGCAAAATATATAGACATGATATGGTCATTATGAATAAATAATAATTTATTATATATTAAATTAGTGAATTTAATGGGACTGAACGAAAACTACTACCCATGACGGATATCATTTCTATCTCTATATCTCATCCCATCTCCATCAAAACTAACTCCATACCCGCTCAATTAAAGCGAATGTGGGTCAGGCCTCCATCAAAACCCGGTCCGCCACCGTGCCTAGCAGTGACTAAACCTACTTTTAAGAACCTCTCATTTGCCCCCCAAAAAAACCCTGAATTCATCCAACACCACAATTGAACTTCATTTCCACCGACAGCCAAAAATAAACAGGATCCAAAGATGGCTAAAGTTCAAGAAACAAAGAAGCTCCACATTGTGATGTTTCCATGGTTCGCAACCGGCCATATGACGCCGTTTCTCCACCTCTCCAACAACCTTGCAGGAAAGGGCCACGAAATCTCGTTCTTGCTCCCAAACAAGGCAAAACTCCAGCTTCAACACAACAACCTCCACCCCAACCTCATCACTTTTCACACACTCACGGTGCCGGAGGTAGAAGGCCTTCCTCCGGGGGCCGAGACAGCCTCCGACATCCCCATTTTCCTCACCACCCACCTGTTAACCGCCATGGACAGCATGCGCGATCGCGTTAGAGAGCTACTTCAATCACTCCGACCCTCCATAGTCTTCTTCGATGTGGCCTACTGGATACCTGATCTGGGAGCTGAAATCGGGTTCAAAACGGTGAAGTACAACGTTGTTTCGGCCTCATCGCTGGCCATTGCGCTAGTCCCTTCCCGGAAGCCCCGCGACAAGGGGATCACAGAGATTACTGATGCCGAGATGGCTGCACCGCCGCCTGGATACCCATCGACCAAAATCGTGCTGAAAAAACACGAAATGCTCTCGCTGTCGTTCCTGTTCAGCGTGGAGTTCGGAAAGGGTACAATCATGTATGACCGCATTACCATGGCCATGGCCAAAAGCGACGCGATCGCGATCAGAACTTGCCGGGAGATAGAAGGGCCGTTCTGTGATTACATAGGAAAAGAGTACCAAAAACCAGTGCTGCTGACGGGCCCCGTTCTGCCTGAATCCACCAAAGAAAAGCTGGATGAAAAATGGGAGACTTGGCTTAGCGGGTTCCATCCAGGAACTGTGCTCTTCTGCGCATTCGGGTCCCAGATCATCCTCGAAAAGCCCCAATTCCAAGAGCTCGTGCTCGGGTTCGAGCAAACAGGTATTGGGAAATTTGGTTATATTCCTAGACCTATTCCTATTCTTTTTATGTGGCGCATTGATGAATATCGGTTTCGCACGGAAGCACAAATTCGAGAAATAAACAGGACTCGTAACCATCAAACCCTAAGAACAAGTTAATTCTTCTGGAGAGGAGATAAAATCTCTGGAATATTATTTAAAGAGAAAATCTCCTCTCGATTGCAATTTATAGAAATTCATCCTAATTTCGCAGATCAAACCCGGGTTATAACTCTTGATTGCAAACATTCATAAACTAATATGTATTAGCTATTTTTAATGAGTCCGTCTCTTGAAAGAGCGTCTTTCCATGCCTGGAAAGACTAAGGTTTAAAGCGCAAATTTGAAGAAATGAAGATAAAATTTTTGGGTTGCATGAATCGGGCTATAAGCTTTGTAACTACTACACATTGCATAGTAATTTTTTAATATTGCAACTAAGACCTTTTATTTTTTATTATTTTAATTAAACTCCCTCTTTCCATAACTCTATGAAAAGATGGTATTTCCCAAAACTTTCCCAATTTTAATTCTATCATTATATTGGAGAAAATTATAAGACTAAACAGAGTCCTTGTACATGTGTTAATTGTAAGTTCTACTATGCTCTTATGAAAATGAAAGTTCGAACAAATTTCTTAAAACTATTAACAAACACGCTAAACCTATAAACTAATTACACTTGCTAGTGGTAAGTTTTATAATTATCTTAAAAAATGAAATTATAAACAAAGTATTTGAAACGATTAACAAACCTTCTAAATATAAAGTATTTTATACATTTTTTTAATTGTAAATTCTATAATTACCTTGAAAAAAATCAAAGACTAAACAAAGTAATTAAATTAATTAACAAACACACATGACATTTGAAATAATTAGTATATTTTTATATGCTCGTACAACTTCTATTATTATTATTATTATTATTTTATAGTTTTAAAAATAAAATTAGAAATAAATCCATTAAAACGATTAACAAACATGCTAAATATAAGAATTAATTTACACATTTGCTAGTTGTAACTTGTATCACTGCGAAAATTGGCTAAACAAAGTCAATAAAACGATTAACAAACATTCTAAATATGTTTACTAATTTATGCATTTGCTAATTGTATGTCGGGTAGAAAATGAAAGTTTGAAATAATTTTTTAAAATAATTAATAAATATTTTAAACACATTAACTAATTGGCTGATGGTATATGCTTTATAATTATTATAAAAAATAAATAAAGTCTAAACAAAGTACTCCCTCCATTTTTTTTTCATTGGCAACTCTCTTTTGGTGTTAGAATTAAGGAGATGCTAAATGAGTGGATGAAATTGAATTGAAAGAAGAAAAAGTAAAATGAGTGGATGTAAAAACCTTAAAATTGCCCAAAATAGCAAGTGCCAATTAAAAAAAACACCACTTTTAGTAAGTGTGCCAATAAAAAAAAAACGGAGGAAGTATATAAAATTATTAACAAATATTCTAAATACATAAAATAATAAGTGGGACCGGCAGCCTGTCAATAGGCTTCAGCATCAATGCCTACCAGGTGTTGGACGAAAATCCCTTCTGCAGAAATCTGATTTTAAGATCGGTGAAAATTCCTTCCACAGAAATCTGATTTTAGATCGGTGGAGTAATTACCTGCGAGGTTGCCACACAATTATTTAAAGTAATTATCATGACAAGCCTTTGAAGTGCCTAACTTTACTGTAAAAGTTTGTTTGCCTGTTTAGAGACATGGAAAAATGAATCATCTATAAAAATGTCTTAAGTAGACTTTTAATCAAAAATTTTGATAAATATATTTTATTTTTTAGTACAAAGTATCTAAAATTACTTGTAGCATAGTTTTGTAAAAGAATCTTTTCATCGTTTTTTAGGTTTGGAAAACCGAAAATATATCCTTCCCATTAATATGAGTTTATTTTTTAAAAAAAAGGCAAAAGTTTGTTTGCCTGCAACAAAAGAATATAGGCTGCTACAGTGTTCTTCTCGAAGAACTATGCCATCTGGTCAAAGTAGGAAATCATGAGCCTGTGTCACAATATGAATAGTAAAACAGGAATATGTTCAGAATTAGGAAAGAAAGAAGAAGAACTGTACAACAGCTCGGGATTCCACAATTTGCTATTAAAACCATTCATAAACCTTCTGACTTCCTCCCTTCCCTTTTATGGTTTTTCTCCCAGCTAACCTTCCCTCTTTACAACCGATTAACTACTAACAAATTCTGTTAACAACTAACTACCCTCCCAGCTTCCTAATCTTCTCACCTCTTTGTTTATACTGCTTCTGACTTCTGACTTCTGATTTCTATTTTCTGTATTCATGACAATCCTCCGTCCTTAAATTGAGCTTGTCTTCAAGCTCAAAATTCTGGAAATTGCGCCTTAATGGTGTGTGCATCCTCCCAAGAGTCCTCTTCAGGAGGCAAAATTTTCCAACGGATTAACCATTGAACTACCTGCTCCTTTTCGCTCTGTTGCAACCTGCGTTGGACTATCTTTAAAGGTTCTAATATTGTGATCGCATCAACATCCTGATCAGGTATATCAGTCCTTTGCTGTGGTTGATTTCCAGTGTATTTCTTTAACAGTGATATGTGGAAAACTGGGTGTATACGGCTGAAACTAGGCAAATCCAATTTGTATGCTACTTCGCCAATTCTCTGAATCACCTGGTATGGTCCATAGAATTTAGGGGCTAATTTCATTGAATCTCTCTGAACCAAAGAATTATGCCTGTACTTTTGTAATTTCAAGAGTACCCAATCTCCCACTTCCAGTGTCCTTTCTGATCGTTTTCTATCTGCAAAGAATTTCATCCTTATCTGAGCTTCCTGTAAATGCTTCTTGAGTAACTGATTTACTTGTTCCCTTTGTTGCATTACATTTGCAGCTGCAGGAATTAAACTTTCCCGAAATGTCCCCAATGGTACTGATAATCGTTTTACTCCATATAATGCCTCATATGGTGTCATCTGGATACTTGTATGATGTGATGTATTGTACCACCATTTTGCCGATGCTAACCAGCTGTTCCATGAATCAAGTTTATCTCCACAAACAACGTAAATAATTTTCAAGAACCTGGTTTAATCTCTCAGTCTGACCATCGGTTTGAGGATGGTATGCGGAGCTGAAATTGAGCTTAACCCCCATTAACATCATTAGTTCTTTCCAAAAGTAGCTTGTAAACAATCGGTCTCTGTCTGATATGATTGATTCTGGAATTCCATGTAGCCTGCAAACCTCTTTGTGGAATAGTTTAGCTATGTCAGAAGCTGAGAAAGGATGTGACAGAGCTATGAAATGACCATATTTTGTGAATCTATCAACCACAACTAATATTGTATTCTTCCCCTCAGATTCTGGAAGTTTTTCCACAAAATCCATGCTGATTTGTGTCCAAGGATGTGCAGGAATAGGAATAGGTTGAAGTAATCTTGGTGCCAAAGAATGTTCTGCTTTATTCCTTTGGCATGCATCACAGGCTTTGATAAAATTCACCACCTCCCCTTTCATTCTTGGCCAATAAAACAAAGAAAAGATCCTCTGAATTGTTGCAGATTGTCCCGAGTGTCCTCCAATTGCTGAAGCGTGCATTGCATGCACTATATCATCTCTGATTTGATTAGAAGCTCCTACATAAATTTTGTTGTTTCTCTTCAGAATCCCCTTGACATAGGTGCATTCTGATGAACTGCTTGCATTGGCTTGAGCAAAAATGGCTGCAGCAATTAATTCTTGGCTAATCGGATCTCCTTCATAGCTGCTCTCAATCTGACTCATCCATGTAGGTATTACAATGGTTACTGCTCGAACCTGGCACGATAATCCTTCATTTTGACAACTCTTACGTTCAAAGATCAAATGTTCATCCTTTACTGATTCTTGATCAACCTCTTGTCTTCTAACATTGTTTGTCTCTTGTTCTTTATCCATAATGAACATATCAATCAATTCTTTAACAGGTTCTGTCTGTTGTTCTTCCTCCTGACTGAACTCTTGAGGTCTTCTCGAAAGAGCATCTGCAGCTCTGTTATCACTGCCTGGTTTGTATTGTATCTCAAAACTCATTCCCAAGAGTTTTGTCACCCACTTATGTTGTAGAGCGTGTGTTAATTTCTGCTCGATCAAATATTTCAGACTTCTGTGATCGGTTCTAATAATGAAATGATTTCCAACAAGGTAGTGCCTCCATTTGTCTACTGCCATTACCACTGCTAAAAGCTCTTTCTCATACGTTGATAACCCTTTGTTTCTTTGACAAAAAGCTTTACTTAGAAATGCAATAGGCTTATGATCTTGCATCAGAACTGCACCCATTCCTTCCTCACATGCATCTGTTTCAATAATGAATGGATCTGTAAAACTTGGCAACCTCAGAACTGGAGCCGAAGTCATGGTTTTCTTCAATTGTTTGAAGGCTCTTGTAGCTTCTTCTCCCCAACGGAATGAATCTTTTTTTAGCAACTGATGCAGAGGCCTACATATAATCCCATATCGAGCTATAAACCGTCTGTAATACCCTGTTAAACCCAAGAACCCTCTCAGTTCTTTCACATTTTTAGGCACTGGCCAATTCAGAATGCTGTCAATTTTGCTGTTATCCATTTCGACCCCCTTTTATGATATTATGTGCCCCAGGTACTCAACCTGATTCTTTGCAAACAAACACTTGGAGAATTTAGCATAAAGTTTGTGTTGCTGAAGAATCCTTAAAACTGACTCTAAATGACCTGCATGTTCTTCTAATGTTTTGCTGTAAACTAAGATATCGTCGAAGAAAACCAGTACACACTTCCTCAAGTAATCAGCAAAAATCTGATTCATCAATCCTTGAAATGTAGCGGGCGCATTAGTTAAACCAAACGGCATCACAATGAACTCAAAATGACCATGGTGCGTTTGAAATGCAGTCTTGTCAATATCATTCTTACTAACACGAATCTGATGGTAGCCAGCTCTTAAATCGAGCTTAGAAAAATACCTAGCTCCATCTAATTCATCAAGAAGTTCATCGATTATAGGAATCGAAAAACAATACTTAACAGTCAAATCATTCAACTTCCTATAATCTATACACATCCTCCATGTAGAATCTTTTTTCTTTACCAGAACCACAGGAGATGCAAATGGGCTATTGCTCAACTGAATCACTTTGTTCTCCAGCATCTCTTTTACTTGCTTCTCTATTTCAGCTTTGTAAGCATGAGGATACCTATAAGGTTTTATTTTAAATGGCTGTGAGTTAGGCTTCAAAACAATTTGGTGATCAATTGCTCTATGCGGTGGTAACCCTGTAGGAATAGCAAAAATGTCTTGGAATTGGAATAAAACCTGTTTAATGGTTGTAGGCACCTTCAGTCCTGCAATGACTTTTACATTCTCAGTGATAACTTGCTTATGGCCATACTCGATATCCCCTTGTTTGAGCCCATTTTCCTTATTTTTCCAGTGCGTTCCTTGATTCACCCTTGTAGCTTCAACTTCACTACTCTGTTCAGCATCAGTTTTCCCTCGATTGCTCAGTTTTGCTATGCATACTCTTCCTGCATCATTCATGTCCACTTTTTGTGCCTCATTTCCCACAGATACGAAATAATCCATATTTTCTTGCTGAGTCTGAACCATGAACAGCTTTCTTTTCCTCGGCTCTTGCTTCCTAATCAGCTTGATCATATTGATTTCCATTTGATCCGTAGACCCTTGTAAAATCCAATGATATCCTTCCCTGTATACTGAAACATGTTGCTTGCTGAAGTCAAAAGTGATAGGACTAAAGCGCTTCATCCAATCAACACCTAAAATAATATCAACACCTCCCAATTGCATAATCTCCAGATCAAAAACAAATTCACATCTTCCAATTCGCCATGCTACGCTTGGACTTAAACCAGTACCATATACCTTGCTTCCATCTGCCATAGTGATTAGAAAAGGCCGAGTTCTAATCATATCCAAATTCAAATATTCAACTACAGCCGGGTCAACAAAACTATCCGTAGATCCTGTATCTAACAAGACACTGACCTTTACCCCTTTGATCATCCCATACATGGTCATAGTGTTGATCCTAGAGTTCATATTTCCTCCAATAGTGTTAACTGATATCAGCTCTGGTTCTTCACTGTTTATTCCCTCATCCTGTACTTCTAGTTCTTCAACTAAAATTTCACCTAGATATCTGGTGGATCTGTCTGAATTTACACTGATGACCTGGGGTAAATTTATCCCCACATTTGTAACACAGATTATGATCCCTTCTAAACTGTAATTCTTGAGGTGAAATCCTCTGAAATTTATCATTTCCAACCCTCCTTTCCCCAGTATTACTTTTCCAATTCATTTTATCAGCAACCTGTTTATCATTTCCCCCAACATTCCATTTAAGCCTATTTGTTCCTGATTTAATCTGATTTCCACTTTGGTTCATAGAAACAGCTCCTTTATGTCTTCTACTTTGTACATCTATGTTCATCTCTTGAAGACAAGCTACCTCTATTGTATCATGCAAGGTTTCAGGCTTAAAAAGTTTAATCATAGGCTTCAATTCCTCTTTAAGTCCACTCACAAAACTTGACATGAAATATTGCTCAGAGAGATAGGGATGTTTACCTATAACCTGTGAGCGAAGTTCCTCGAATACTTCTTGATACTCCCTCACTGATCCTGCTTGATATAACTTGTTAAACTCCTCTACCACATCTCTTCCCCCAATTTCGGAAAATCTCCTCATAACAGCTTCAGAGAACTCATTCCATGTGGTTATTCGTCTGGTATTTTTCTCATTTTGGTACCATACTTCAGCTCTCCCTTCCAGATAAATTTCGATCGCTTCCACTCGTTGCGGATCATGTATCTGAAAGTAATTAAAGAATTTCCCACATTTTCGCAACCACTCCACCGGTTTTGCTCCGCTGAATACACACAGCTCAATCTTAGGTTGGTTATTGCCTGAACTCAGACCTATCTTGTTTCTCCAATCTTCCCCTACCTCATTCATAACTCGAGGGTTGCTAATAATGTGAACATTAACTCGCTGCTGAGATCCCTGCAAGTTCAATCGATTCTCTGCTGTCGATTTATTCCGGTTAGTACTCCGATTCGATTCTTCCCTCTCTGGTTCCCTATCTTTGTTCTTCTGCATCTCGAACATCATTGCTCTGATTTCTTGTATCATAGCTCCCGTGTTCTTTGCGTCTGCTTTGATTTCTTTGATTGAGATTTCCAATTCCCCTTGATTTTTGCAGCTGACCTCCAGATTCCGGCGTAACTCCTCTATTTCGCTGGCAAAATGAGCCTCCATGCCTTTTAAGTTGTTTTCCACGGATTTAGAACGAGTGTTCTCCGCCATTGTTGCCAAGGAACAATGGCTCTGATACCAATTGTCACAATATGAATAGTAAAACAGGAATATGTTCAGAATTAGGAAAGAAAGAAGAAGAACTGTACAACAGCTCGGGATTCCACAATTTGCTATTAAAACCATTCATAAACCTTCTGACTTCCTCCCTTCCCTTTTATGGTTTTTCTCCCAGCTAACCTTCCCTCTTTACAACCGATTAACTACTAACAAATTCTGTTAACAACTAACTACCCTCCCAGCTTCCTAATCTTCTCACCTCTTTTTTTATACTGCTTCTGACTTCTGATTTCTATTTTCTGTATTCATGACAGCCTGTCTCTCCCTTGCAATCTTGGAGCTAGTTCAACCAGAGTGATTTTTTTAGGTCATGGGCAGTGGTAGAGATCGCTAGCGGTCTCTTACTAATTAAATATATATTTTTTTCCTCTCTCCCTTCCACCTCAGCTTAAGAGACCACTTAAGAGACAGCCTTTTTTTTTCTCCAAAATGGTTAAGAGACCACTATATACTATTCATGGAACCCACTTGATTTTCTCTATCCTACTCATTAATTTGACCATTAAATATATTTTAAATAAATTTATCCACAAAAAATAAGTTGAATGTAAATATTATTTATGCACCGGTCACAACGAATGATGGATTCTTATTACATTTTTCACTTTCTGATAAAAAAAAAATTGAAAAAAACACAGATAGAAGAAGGTGTTGGTGATTTAATGGTTTTGTTTTCAAATGGGATATCAGCTGACATTTTGAACATTATTATTGGTATTTATTATTTGTACTAAAAAAAGGTCAGTTATCTCTTCTAATGATTTTTTTTGTAAAACAAATGTTTAAATTAAATCATTATAACGGTTAACAAACACAATAAACGCATGAACTAATTTATACGCTTTTTAGCTATAAATTCTATCACTATCATGTAGAAAATTTAAAGTCTAAACTAAATCATTAAAATGATTAACAAACATTCTACATATATGAACTAATTTTTACATTTTCTAGCTATAAATTCCATAATAATTATCTTACGGGAAATGGAAGTGTAAACAAAATTATTAAAATAGTTAATAAACACTCTTAACATATAAACTAATTATACTATTGTTAGTCGTAAATTCTATTATTATTTGTAAAAAATTATTTCTAAACTAAATCTTTAAAATTATTGACAAATATTTTAAATATATGAACTAATCTATATATTAGTAGTTGTAAAGTTGGTTATAATCTTTTTTTAAAAAATAAAATCTAAACCACGTCCTTAAAATGATTACCAATCATTCGAAACATTTAAAGTAACTAATATATTTGTTAGTTATAAGTTGTATGAGCATGTCTCTTTAAATACGGTCTTTCCATGGTTTAAAATGTAAATTAGAAGAAATGAAGATAAAATTTTTGGGTTGCATTGATCGGTTCATGAACTTTATAACTACTATACGCTATATAATAAATTTTTAATATTGCAATTAAAATATTTTACCTTTTTATTATTCTAAATAAACTCCGTCTTTCCATATGTCTAAGGAAATACGATATTTCCCAAGACCTTGTCTTCTATTATTATCTTTTAAAAAATAAAAGCATAAACTAAGTCCTTAAAGTGATTAGCAATCATTTCAAACATATAAATTAATTAATATATATTTGTAATTATAAATTCTATTATCATCTTTTAAAAAAATGAAAGTCTAAACTAAGTCATTAAAAATGATTAACAAACATTCTAAATATATGAACTAACTTATACATTTTGTAACTATAAGTTATAGTAATTATTATCTTACAGAAAATGAAAGTGATATGAATCTCCTTGCGAAAACTCACGATTTTGCGAAATTAATATCTTTGATCTAGTGAAGGGATCTGCAAACCCGCACTATCTCGCACAAAATTCAGGAGTCTAGCCCTCGGGGTACGCCTAACTTCGACTTGCTCTCTAACTTTGACTTGCTATCTAAAATAGTTAACAAACACTCTAAACACATGAACTATTATTGATTTCACAACTATTCATTTATTATTAACTTGTAGAAAATAAAAGTCCGAACTATGTCATTAAAGTTTTTTTCAAAAATCTAAAATAAAACTATTAAATGATTTAAAAACATCCGGAACAAATGAACTAATGTTCGTTCCATAAATGTAAGTTTGTCATTATTTTACAGGAAAAAAGTCTAAACTAAATCATTAAAATGATTTTAGATCATTCTAAACACATAAACTAATATTTATTCATTAACTGTAAGTTTTATCCAACTGGAAATGGAACTCTGAATAAAACCCTTGAAATGATTAACAAACACTATAAATATATGAATTAATTTATGCTTGCTAAATGTAAGTTCTATCATTATCTTTAAAAAATGAAAATTTAAATAAAATTATTTACAAATATAATTAACAAACACATTATATATGTATATATATTATAGTATTAAAATCATACATAAAATTAAAGTTTGAACTAAATATTTGATACGATTAATAAATATTATAAACACATAAACTAAATCTTCTTGCATATTTATTTTATACAGATAAATAACATACTTACAAAAATAAATTTACGATCCATAAAAATACTCATGAAATTTAAAATACAAACTGATGTTAAAATAGTATTTGAAATATTGAACTAATACATGGAA
This sequence comes from Rubia yunnanensis, assembly GCA_037428765.1. NCBI lineage: Eukaryota > Viridiplantae > Streptophyta > Magnoliopsida > Gentianales > Rubiaceae > Rubia > Rubia yunnanensis. The sequence goes on from CM075070.1 coordinate 9,859,347, forward strand.
AATATGATCTATTGGCTTGAACATATGATATAAGAATTTAAATTATGACATTTAAAATTTAATTTAATTCTAAATTATCATTATAAAAAAGTATTGGAATGTATTTTAAAACACTAAACTAATATAATAAAGATAATATCTTTTAATTTTAAATATATTTTTTATTTTTAATTAATGTGAAGATAAAAAAATAACTGTTCGATACAAAATAAAAAGAAGGGAGAAAACCAATAAAATCAGAAAAGAAAAGGAAGTGTACAGTCAGTAGTGAACACTTTGCAAAAGTAGGGGGCATACTAATCTAATTCGTGGGGCCCAATCATGTTACGAGAATAGGAAAATGCTGTGAATCGGTCGGGCTGCGCGAATATTTGTTTGACCCGTTTTATGCCTTATAACCCGAAATCCAGCTCAAATATTAAAAGTCTTCATATTTATACTGAAGTCCCTCCGTGTTTTCTTATTTTAATAGAAGTACTCAATTTCATCGGTTTCACCCAAGTCTTTCTAATTATTAAAGAGTCCGTCTCTTGAAAGACGGTCTTTCCATAAGTTATGGAAAGACCAAGGTTTAAAGTGTAAATTAGAAGAAATTAAGATAAAATTTTTGGGTTGCATGAACCGGGTTATAAATTTTATAACTACTACATGTTTCATACTAAAACTTTAATATTGCAACTAAGACCTTTTACCTTTTATTATTCTAATCAAACCACGTCTTTCCATAATCCTATGGAAATACCGTCTTTCCCAAGACTTTGCCATTATTAAATATGCCTGCAACAAGTCTAAATATACTGCAATGAAAATCCTAAACCGAAAATAAGGAATTATATTGCTACAACTAGGCTAATGTAACACTTTAAAAGTGTTGTTTTAGGCGTTAAAAAATGTTCCTATTGCAACACTTTTATCAATATTACATTCGGTGATGTTGGATTAGATCAAATGCAACGCTTTTCTCAAAGTTATTGAACGCCAAAGTTACATTTCTCAAAGTTTTAAACAACACTTTATAAGCTATTATCACATTTTAACTAGTGATAGTGTGACTTTATCTGTAATTTGTAAAAGTGGAAATTCCAATAAAATATTACAATAAAAATATTACAATAATCATTCAGACACCGCACGCTAATCTCCACATAAACTGTCAAACCTTTGTGATGATCGATTATTTCCTCGCCTCCGACATATTTATATTTTTCATACCGTTATATATATTGTAATTTTCATTATGAATTAATGAGGTATGTCATTGATGAAATGTTATCGACAGGACTGCCTTTCTTGATCGCCTTGAAACCCCCATTCGGATGTGAAACCGTAGAACAAGCCCTCCCGAAAGGGTTTCAAGACAGAGTTGGAGATCGATGCATCGTACATGGAGGGTGGGTGCAGCAGGTGGCGATCTTGAACCACCCTTCGGTAGGGTGCTTTGTGAACCATTGCGGGTTCGGGTCAATGTGGGAATCTCTGATGTGTGATTCCCAGATAGTTTTGGTGCCGCATTTGCCGGACCAGATATTGAACGCCAGGCTTTTGGCTGAGGAGCTCAAGGTTGCGGTTGAGGTGGAGAGGGAGGGGAGCAACCAATGGTTTTCTAAAGAGAGTTTGTGTAAATCTATTAAGAGTGTTATGGAGGTAGAGAGTGAGGTGGGGAGGGTTGTTAAGGGCAACCATGCTAAGTGGAAGGATGTTCTTACGAGTCCTAGGTTTATGAGTGATTATATGGATCAGTTCGAACGGAATTTGCATGAGATATGACATTGGTGACTGGTGACCGGTGACCGAAGACTGAGGATGTTATATAAAAAAACATTATAATAAGGATTATGTATTTTTGTATCTGTCATATTTTATTATTAACTGAGAGAATGAATGGTTTGTTTTATACATCTCATGGCTATCTTATCTTTTCCAAAGCACAACATAACAAGGATTTTATACTTCTGTATCATCTCATTTTATTATCAACCAAGGGAATTAATGATCTTTTATACATCGATCGATCTAACACTACGTGAAGATACCTTCATAGGCACCGGTATGTCACCACATAGGTACCAATATTTTTAACATTTTCACACAAGTGCCTAAGTGACCCGCTGCAAAAAAATGTATAAGTCAACAGAAGGGTCTTGAAAGTCAACATTGATTACTTCTATAAATTCTTGGAAAATTATACCGTGGCCCAAAATTGTGTTACGCCATTACCCATTGCTCCAAAATACATGATTTTTTTTATCCTTGCCTAAATATAAAAATATAAAGTAAATGTTTTTTTGGTGAAATATTGAAAAATGCTAGTACTTGTTCTTGAGTAACTCATACCATAAACCCATTTTTTGAAAATTTTCTACGAGTACTGGTATTATTACTGGTGCTAGCTATTTTTTCACCAAAATTTTACCCACCAAAATTACTATTATGGTCATAGACATCGGTATTAGCACCGGTATATGTCATTCATCCAAAACTGGTGCTGAAAATTATTAAATACAAAGACTTGGGTGAAACCATCTCACCTGATCTTATGGTGAGAAATTTTAATAGTTATAGGAACTTATTTGCAATAGTATATAAGGTTAGTTTTATCCCAATTTCTCAACTGCTTGGCCGATTGTCGCTCACTCGCTGCTCTTCTGCCCTTTTCAGAGTGAACCACACAAATTCATTTCCCTTCTTTCTTTGTCTCACACTTCGGTTGATGCTCTGGCACCGCACCAATGCTAGTGTTTACTGGATGAATCTTGGGGTGACGTTGCCGTTTGATTAGGTATGGATTTATAGCGTCCAGGCTGACTTTGAGATTCTAGTCACGACACAATGCCTGCAGTGCAGTGATCTGAGAGGGTTTAGCAGCGGTTTATCGCATCAAATCGCTAGTAATTTGGAGAAATCCAAAATTCCTTCCCCGCATGAAGGTTCAAAGGTTAGCGATTTGATTTTTTCTCTTTTTCTAGTTTTTATCTTTGATTTTCGGCATCATCCCATCGCTTAATCTGTTTGCTCCATTGTCCGCAGGTGAATTCAAATTAATGTTGTGAAAATTGCTACAATTCTGCTGGCAAGTTCTTCCACTGCCGTTGAAGGTGATTTCTCCCCTTTCTTTTAGTATATGTGTTCATTGATCCTTGTAATGTGTTTGATTCTTTGTTTTTGTGCTTGCATCCGCTTTTTCAATATTTTATTAGTTTATTTTTACATGAGTGTGTGTTGACTATTCCATATTTAGTGAGTTGAAATTCATCCTGTTGCTTTACAATATTGTGCTTACATTTCATTAGTTACTCCCTCCGTCCCAGGGGAATTTGCACAGAATCTTTTTCACGGTCTCCAAAAAATATGTTTGACTGTAAATATATGTAACTACGGACAAGAACGACACATATAAAATTGATATTTATAAACTACATGTTATGACGAATCTAACAATATCTCATACGATAATATTATTTTTCATATATCTACTCAAATATGTGGTCAAATTTTAACAACTTTGACTTCCAAATAGTAATTGTGCAGATTTGGCTGGGACGGAGGGAGTAGATGTTTTCACTACTTTATTTATGTGTTAATAATTTTAGCTTGAGAATTGATGAGTTTTTGAGGGTTACTTATGTATGTGCCGCTACATTCTTTCACGGTTCTTAGATCAATCAATTTTTGCTGGATAATGCAAGAAGAGTGTTCCACTAGTTTTGTAATTAATATATCTATAGTGCTGAATTTTATTTGTCTCTCCATAGCTTGGTACTTAGTGTATAAATTTGTAGCATTACTTTGGTGATTAAACTCAGTTTCTAAACAATGTGATTGTCCATATATGTATTTATGTGAATTGGATATAAAACTATGCAGGTGGTAGGTTTTTGCTTGATGTTACATGACATTTTGTGAAATGAAATACAGTATTATATTTCTTATTCAACTATAAGAAGGGTGGGTTATCAGTTTTCGAGGCTAGACTTTCTCAAAAAGCACATGTATTTTGTGGTAATGTTAGGAGCCATGAAAGGGTACTACCTCTACCATTTAGACACAAAAATTTTAAAATATGTGAGTTAAGCATCTGAATGTTTGGACTCACCACCATTCATTTGCTGTGATTGTTTGATCAAAACTATAGGTTCCATTGACCTTTTCTACGTTTATTATATATTGCAAGGTTGTGTTGTATGGCCAAATTGTTGATGAAGATGGTCATTTTTTATTCAAAGAAGCATATGCTGGAAGACATTTCAACTGGTCAAAGTGATTTGCATAGGCATATTTATCTTGCACAGGTTTCATAGTAGCTCTTGTTTATAGGGTTAGTGATGTGTCCATTTTATATGCTTTATTTAGTAGTATTTAGGATCACTTTTGTGCTCTTTTATTATCGAGAGCTTGTGTTTTACCTTGAAATTCACTTAGGAGAGGCAAAAGCAACTTTGTACTCTTTTACCTCTTCTAGGTGGATTTTGTGTGACAAGGGAAGAACACGGAAGCAACGAAGACCGGAAGACATGGAAGACTATACTTTCGAAGACTTTTGGATATTCACTTCGAAGACATGAAGACCGGAGGCTGTTGAAGACCATTTTTGGAGCCGTGGAAGACTTGAAGATTGAGAGGGATGGCTATGAAGAAGACAAAGAAACAATGCAAAACTCTGGCTCCCGCCGCGACCCCGTCGCGACACCATCGCGAGTCGCGAGCTTTTCCAGCCCGTTTCTCTCTGCATTTTAGGGCTCCAATTCTAGGTTTTTCTCTTCTTTCTTTTCTTTGTTTTTCTTAGTTTAATTATGTCTTTTGTTGTTCTAGAGTAGTTCTTGTACTTGGGAGATATGGATTGAAGCTTCCACTTCTATGTATTGAGAACCATTTCTATCTATCTATTTGGTGTTTTTACTATTGTGCATTTATTGTGCTTTGAATGTTAATTGTTGATTCCATTGATGTTGTTGGGAGCTTGAGGATATGAATGCTTGTATGAATTGCTAGCTAGGGTTTGGGGGATTTGGGTTAATTTCCCCCCTGTTCTTGTTAGGAATGTATGAGTGTGAATTAGAGCTTTTGATTGTGTTAGTGTGTTGACAATGTGCTAGACGAATGTGATTGATGTTGAACTCTTCGTCATGTTCGTTTGTGTAGCAAACGAGAGAGTTATATGCTCCTGGATGAATGTGCGTTGCACGTTCATCCAATCTCGTGTAATTGCATGAATTGGTTTAATGCTTAGTCACAGTGTAGTGGTCATAGGCATTGCCAAGCTTGTTGGTCCTTCGTGCTAAATGCCACCAATGACACCTTGAGTCGTGGTCGCGACTCAGGAGTCATTGGTGAGGTTTGACGAGAGATGTCGAACTCACTCTCGCAAACTACGAACTAAGAAGGATAGGAGTTTAGTCTCCACGACAAGTAGTTGAAGTATTGAATAGATGATTTAAATTCATTCTTGAAGCATTTGTTATTTGGCGTTTAGGTATTCTTGACGGTGTGTTTCACTGCATGTGTGCCATGAGCTGTTTGAGCATAGGGAGTGCTTGTGTGGTTGAATTGTTTAGGTGTAGGAACGTGACGAATTCCGTAGCGCCTTTGCATGAAGATCTATGAGCATGAACTTAGAACTCCTTGTGATGTGTGTGTTGTGGTACTTGCTAGATGGGTGTGTGAGTGTTGGGTCCTGAATGCTATATGATGGAATGTGTGAATGATTCGATGAACTACATTAGATGTGGAAGTGGATATCCGTTGCCCCCAAGACATTTTATCTTTGTAGTTTAAAACCTCTTTTCTTTAGTTTCGCTTGATGATTAGCATAGTCACTTGACCTTGCTAGTTATCTTGTCTTTTTATCTTTGTTAACTTAGGAAACCAACCAACCAACCCCCCCCCCCCTTTTACTTGCTTTTAAGTGTGTGTAAATATAGTTACTCCTAGCCTAGTATCAACCATTTGTACTTGATTGCTTAGGAAGATCCCTCTTCTCATTGGACGACCCCGATTTGCCGCTATCTACCTAGTTGTAGAAAGTAAGCAAAAAGGGATTATAAATTATCTTTTGCACGGCGGGCGCGACGACCGCCCGCCCGCCCGTCAAAACAATGGCGCCATTTTTTTTTTCTTATGTTTTCCCAATGAAAAGTAGCAAAAAGCATTCCAAAACAAGCTAGCATGCATTGAATCCTCTAACCCCTCCCCACACTTAAAACATTACATTGCCCTCAATGTAAACACGTAAGGCAAGAACAATAAAAATCAAGGTAAGGGAGTTAGAGTGACACCCATTTCTTCGCCAATTCACCGGTGATATGGCGATATCCAAGTACTTGGATGGTCCCGAGATAGGTTTCGGAACCGGAAGGGTGAGCAAAGATGCCGTAGAAGAACTCACCCCTCGAGAAAAGCATTGTCTCCATGGCGCCGTTTGATCAAGACTACACCACGAAGAACACATTAAACTCACAAGTACATAAGGATATGTAATACTAGGTTTAGCATCAAGAGTTAATAACCATAGTATTTTAAAAGAACAACCAAATCACACCCAACCAACACTATAAGAATAATCATGAAAAATATCCAACATATATTGACATGTATACAAGCATCATTATAGGATATGCACTTACGATCACAATGATGTAGTCGGCATACTACAATCAACAAATGTACTATAAAGATGCAAGAATGTTCATATGCCAATATATGTAGGATGGTGGAGAATGAGTGGAGATGTGATGGTTCTTGGGAGTGTTGGGTGGAGAAGAAGGAAGGATCATGCAATGTTTAAAATCATTTGGAAACTTGGAAGCTTGGAAATTTGAAATCCGGGCTCAAAAAATTTTCAACAGTTACTGAGCGCGTCGCGACTCGCGACGAGCCTCGCGAAGTCATCGCGACTCGCGGAAAGTAGAGTCCGAGAGCCCAAAATTTTCTGAGCTCGTCACGACTCGCGACGAAGTGTGTCGCGACTCGCGACGAAGTGTGTCGCGACTCGCGACTCGCGACGAGCCTCGCGAAGTCATCGCGACTCGCGGAAAGGTGAGTCCGAGAGCTCAAAATTTTTTGAGCTCGTCGCGACTCGCGACGAAGTGTGTCGCGACTCGCGACGAGCCTCGCGAAGTCATCGCGACTCGCGGAAAGTTGGCACTGGGAGTGATTTTTCTCCCCTGTTCGTCGCGACTCGCGACGGCAGGGTATCCCAGGCTTAAAATTTTTCTTTTGCTTACCAACTGTCCAAGCTTTCTTCCCACGTTCATTGATCTCGTTCTTTCATCTCCTTCATTGCAATGCACTTCACTTTGCTACAAAATCACAGAAAAACAAGCCATAAAAAGAACAAAACAACAACAAAAACAAACTAAGAAACACAAACTAAGAAACAAAAACTAAAAGAAATGCCGAATTTATTTAACGTCGTCGGCACGACGAAGCTCCGTATTTTTAAGGTCGTCGGCACGACCCTAATGTTATCCGTATGGTGAAGGCTTGAACCCCTTCACCATGAGCTTCCAAAAGTCGAGATGTGGGGGCACAAAACTTTCAAGAGGAAAGTCTTGTGGAGGTGGAGATGGTTCAAAGGGAATTAAGTGGTTAGGGAGCTTGGGATAGTCTTTTGGCTCCTCTCTCATTTCCCTCAAAACTTCCGAAAATATTAGTTGGTTCACTAGGTGGGAGAAGGGGTGACGATGCTAATGGATGTAACACTATCACCTCTTCCTCCATTTTTCTATCCTCTACAACCAACTCCTCATCCCTTTCAAACTCAAAATCATTTTTATTGGTGACCTCACTCACCGAGTCATCGAGTTCAAGTTGGGATGGTGTATTTTCAGAATCACGAGCTTCCATGCGGGCCAATACCTCTAATATGTTCCTCGCATGCCCCTCAATGGCCTCAACACTAGAGGAGAGCTGGGTATCCGGCTCCTCACTAGTAAAGGAGTTCAAGTTTGCTATGGTATTTAAGACATCCTCACGTGTCAAACTTGAACTTCCTTGTTGGGCTTGGTTTTGGGGTATGGTATAGGGTGGTGATGGCCAACTAGGTTGCTCGTAATATTGGTTTTCCGGCTCATTCTCATACCACAAATCCGGACTACCACTCCATTCCGGATTGTAAGAGTTGTGGTATGGATAGCATTCATGAGCTTCTTGCCCTTGAAAACCAATATCTCCTACCTCTTGATAGCACTCTTCATAGTACCCATGGTTTTGGAAACCAAGGGTTCTTTCTCGGTCATCGTGCTGTTCCCACAACAAAGGGCAAGATTCGGTAGGATGGTCGGAATGACACATCCTACAAAACCTTGTTTGTTGAGCCTCTCTTCTCATCATGAGTTCCCTCAAGGTGAGACGCTCCATTAAAATTTTTTTTCTTTCTTTCTTTTTTTCAAAAGTTCGGAATCATAGTGCAAGGATTCTCGATAAAATAAATTACCAAGAACTCGAGCAATACCTACTCCGAACAAAAACAACCACCAAGTAGTGGAAAATAAAAACAACTAGCTAATACACAACCAAATACACCTAAATACTTAAGAATAAACGCCTCTTCCCCGACAACGGCGCCATTTTGACGGGCGGGCGATCGTCGCGCCCGCCATGCAAAAGATAATTTATAAGCCCTTTTTGCTTACTTTCTACAACTAGGTAGATAGCGGCAAATCGGGGTCGTCCAATGAGAAGAGGGATCTTCCTAAGCAATCAAGTACAAATGGTTGATACTAGGCTAGGAGTAACTATATTTACACACACTTAAAAGCAAGTAAAAGGGGGGGGGGGGGGGTTGGTTGGTTGGTTTCCTAAGTTAACAAAGATAAAAAGACAAGATAACTAGCAAGGTCAAGTGACTATGCTAATCATCAAGCGAAACTAAAGAAAAGGGGTTTTAAACTACAAAGATAAAATGCCTTGGGGGCAACCGATATCCACTTCCACATCTAATGTAGTTCATCGAATCATTCACACATTCCATCATATAGCATTCAGGACCCAACACTCACACACCCATCTAGCAAGTACCACAACACACACATCACAAGGAGTTCTAAGTTCATGCTCGTAGATCTTCATGCAAAGGCGCTACGGAATTCGTCACGTTCCTACACCTAAACAATTCAACCACACAAGCACTCCCTATGCTCAAACAGCTCATGGCACACATGCAGTGAAACACACCGTCAAGAATACCTAAACGCCAAATAACAAATGCTTCAAGAATGAATTTAAATCATCTATTCAATACTTCAACTACTTGTCGTGGTGACTAAACTCCTATCCTTCTTAGTTCGTAGTTTGCGAGAGTGAGTTCGACATCTCTCGTCAAACCTCACCAATGACTCCCGAGTCGCGACCACGACTCAAGGTGTCATTGGTGGCATTTAGCACGAAGGACCAACAAGCTTGGCAATGCCTATGACCACTACACCGTGACTAAGCATTAAACCAATTCATGCAATTACACGAGATTGGATGAACGTGCAACGCACATTCATCCAGGAGCATATAACTCTCTCGTTTGCTACACAAATGAACATGACGAAGAGTTCAACATCAATCACATTCGTCTAGCACATTGTCAACACACTAACACAATCAAAAGCTCTAATTCACACTCATACATTCCTAACAAGAACAGGGGGGAAATTAACCCAAATCCCCCAAACCCTAGCTAGCAATTCATACAAGCATTCATATCCTCAAGCTCCCAACAACATCAATGGAATCAACAATTAACATTCAAAGCACAATAAATGCACAATAGTAAAAACACCAAATAGATAGATAGAAATGGTTCTCAATACATAGAAGTGGAAGCTTCAATCCATAGCTCCCAAGTACAAGAACTACTCTAGAACAACAAAAGACATAATTAAACTAAGAAAAACAAAGAAAAGAAAGAAGAGAAAAACCTAGAATTGGAGCCCTAAAATGCACAGAGAAACGGGCTGAAAAAGCTGGAGAAGAGGAGGAAAGAGAGGGTATTTATAGTGCAAAGAAAATAAAGTTGATTTCTGGCCGCCCGTTGGTTGCGACTCGCGACGAGTTCGTCGCGACTCGCGACGGTGTTGGTCGCGACTCGCGACGGTGTTGGTCGCGACTCGCGATGGTGTCGCGACGGGGTCGCGACGGGAGCCAGAGTTTTGCATTGTTTCTTTGTCTTCTTCATAGCCATCCCTCTCAATCTTCAAGTCTTCCACGGCTCCAAAAATGGTCTTCAACGGCCTCCGGTCTTCATGTCTTCGAAGTGAATATCCAAAAGTCTTCGAAAGTATAGTCTTCAATGTCTTCCGGTCTTCGTTGCTTCCGTGTTCTTCCCTTGTCACACAAAATCCACTTAGAAGAGGTAAAAGAGTACAAAGTTGCTTTTGCCTCTCCTAAGTGAATTTCAAGGTAAAACACAAGCTCTCGATAATAAAAGAGCACAAAAGTGATCCTAAATACTACTAAATAAAGCATATAAAATGGACACATCAAACCTCCCCACACTTAAACCTTACTCGCCCTCGAGTAAGAAAAGATTCAAGCACACGGAGGAAATGACATATCCACATCCTAAAAACCCTAAAATACCCGCATAAAATGGCCACATCAAACCTCCCCACACTTAAACCTTACTCGCCCTCGAGTAAGAAAATATTCAAGCAGATGGAGGAATTCATATGGCCATGTCCTAAACTAATCCCCCAATTAAAATCTCACAAAAACTCTCAATATCATAAATCCCAAAATGAAAGCTCACATGAGAATTTTGCACACACACATCCCCAATCCTAAATCTAACCAAACCTACCACTTATCAATTCACTACCCATAAAGTATTTCAAAGCCCCGAATTGATATTCCCAAAGTCCACTGACACAAGATGAAGTTAAAACCATTTAAGAGGTTTAAGCACATACTACACCTAATGCCAATATATCAACCAAAATCCAATGACATAAAATGAAGCTAAAAACATATAAGAGTTTCAAACACATGCTTCACTAAATGCCAATATATCAACCAAAAACGAAGTAGAAAGAGATAAGGAATTTCATAACCACACTTCGTTTCCTAACCCACTAAGCTACCCAATCCCAAGAGGTCTATAGATATTGAGCTACCCGATCCATCCGTGTGACAACCGCAACCTTATAACTCCAACGTCGGCAAATGAGTGAAATCATAGCATTTTTCAATTTCTCTCACTTTCTCTCATTTTGCCTAGGAGCTCTTTCGAGTTTTCATCCTAGCCACACATCATGTTTCTTTAGCTCACATCTCACCTTTTTCCTCTCATTTTTGCCTAGGCCGCCCTTTAAGGGTTTTCGACCTATCCGGGCCCCCAATGTTGCCTAAGTTGCTCTCTCGGGTTTTCAACCTAGCGGGTTTTCTTTTTTTTTTTTTCTCATGTTTTCCCAATGAAAAGTAGCAAAAAGCATTCCAAAACAAGCTAGCATGCATTGAATCCTCTAACCTCTCCCCACACTTAAAACATTACATTGCCCTCAATGTAAACACGTAAGGCAAGAACAATAAAAATCAAGGTAAGGGAGTTAGAGTGACACCCATTTCTTCGCCAATTCGCCGGGGATATGGCGATATCCAAGTACTTGGATGGTCCCGAGATAGGTTTCGAAACCGGAAGGGTGAGCAAAGATGCCGTAGAAGAACTCACCCCTCGAGAAAAGCATTGTCTCCATGGCGCCGTTTGATCAAGACTACACCACGAAGAACACATTAAACTCACAAGTACATAAGGATATGTAATACTAGGTTTAGCATCAAGAGTTAATAACCATAGTATTTTCAAAGAACAACCAAATCACACCCAACCAACACTATAAGAATAATCATGAAAAATATCCAACATATATTGACATGTATACAAGCATCATTATAGGATATGCACTTACGATCACAATGATGTAGTCGGCATACTACAATCAACAAATGTACTATAAAGATGCAAGAATGTTCATATGCCAATATATGTAGGATGGTGGAGAATGAGTGGAGATGTGGTGGTTCTTGGGAGTGTTGGGTGGAGAAGAAGGAAGGATCATGTAATGTTTAAAATCATTTGGAAACTTGGAAGCTTGGAAATTTGAAATCCGGGGTCAAAAAATTTTCAACAGTTACTGAGCGCGTCGCGACTCGCGATGAGGTTCGTCGCGACTCGCGAAGTCATCGCGACTCGCGGAAAGTAGAGTCCGAGAGCCCAAAATTTTCTGAGCTCATCGCGACTCGCAACGAAGTGTGTCGTAACTCGCGACGAGCCTCGCGAAGTCATCGCGACTCGCGGAAAGGTGAGTCCGAGAGCTCAAAATTTTCTGAGCTCGTCGCGACTCGCGACGAGCCTCGCGAAGTCATCGCGACTCGCGGAAAGTTGGCGCTGGGAGTGATTTTTCTCCCCTGTTCGTCGCGACTCGCGACGAAGCCCATCGCGACTCGCGACGGCAGGGTATCCCAGGCTTAAAATTTTTCTTTTGCTTACCAACTGTCCAAGCTTTCTTCCCACATTCATTGATCTCGTTCTTTCATCTCCTTCATTGCAATGCACTTCACTTTGCTACAAAATCACAGAAAAACAAGCCATAAAAAGAACAAAACAAAACAACAACAAAAACAAACTAAGAAACACAAACTAAGAAACAAAAACTAAAAGAAATGCCGAATTTATTTAACGTCGTCAGCACGACGAAGCTCCGTATTTTTAAGGTCGTCGGCACGACCCTAATGTTATCCGTATGGTGAAGGCTTGAACCCCTTCACCATGAGCTTCCAAAAGTCGAGAGGTGGGGGCACAAAACTTTCAAGAGGAAAGTCTTGTGGAGGTGGAGATGGTTCAAAGGGAATTAAGTGGTTAGGGAGCTTGGGATAGTCTTTTGGCTCCTCTCTCATTTCCCTCAAAACTTTCGAAAATATTAGTTGGTTCACTAGGTGGGAGAAGGGGTGACGATGCTAATGGATGTAACACTATCACCTCTTCCTCCATTTTTCTATCCTCTACAACCAACTCCTCATCCCTTTCAAACTCAAAATCATTTTTATTGGTGACCTCACTCACCGAGTCATCGAGTTCAAGTTGGGATGGTGTATTTTCAGAATCACGAGCTTCCATGCGGGCCAATACCTCTAATATGTTCCTCGCATGCCCCTCAATGGCCTCAACACTAGAGGAGAGCTGGGTATCCGGCTCCTCACTAGTAAAGGAGTTCAAGTTTGCTATGGTATTTAAGACATCCTCACGTGTCAAACTTGAACTTCCTTGTTGGGCTTGGTTTTGGGGTATGGTATAGGGTGGTGATGGCCAACTAGGTTGCTCGTAATATTGGTTTTCCGGCTCATTCTCATACCACAAATCCGGACTACCACTCCATTCCGGATTGTAAGAGTTGTGGTATGGATAGCATTCATGAGCTTCTTGCCCTTGAAAACCAATATCTCCTACCTCTTGATAGCACTCTTCATAGTACCCATGGTTTTGGAAACCAAGGGTTCTTTCTCGGTCATCGTGCTGTTCCCACAACAAAGGGCAAGATTCGGTAGGATGGTCGGAATGACACATCCTACAAAACCTTGCTTGTTGAGCCTCTCTTCTCATCATGAGTTCCCTCAAGGTGAGACGCTCCATTAAAATTTTTTTTCTTTCTTTTTTTTTTTCAAAAGTTTGGAATCATAGTGCAAGGATTCTCGATAAAATAAATTACCAAGAACTCGAGCAATACCTACTCCGAACAAAAACAACCACCAAGTAGTGGAAAATAAAAACAACTAGCTAATACACAACCAAATACACCTAAATACTTAAGAATAAACGCCTCTTCCCCGGAAACGGTGCCATTTTGACGGGCGGGAGGGCGTCGCGCCCGCCGTGCAAAAGATAATTTATAAGCTCTTTTTGCTTACTTTCTACAACTAGGTAGATAGCGGCAAATCGGGGTCGTCCAATGAGAAGAGGGATCTTCCTAAGCAATCAAGTACAAATGGTTGATACTAGGCTAGGAGTAACTATATTTACACACACTTAAAAGCAAGTAAAAGGGGGGGGTTGGTTGGTTTCCTAAGTTAACAAAGATAAAAAGACAAGATAACTAGCAAGGTCAAGTGACTATGCTAATCATCAAGCGAAACTAAAGAAAAGGGGTTTTAAACTACAAAGATAAAATGCCTTGGGGGCAACGGATATCCACTTCCACATCTAATGTAGTTCATCGAATCATTCACACATTCTATCATATAGCATTCAGGACCCAACACTCACACACCCATCTAGCAAGTACCACAACACACACATCACAAGGAGTTCTAAGTTCATGCTCATAGATCTTCATGCAAAGGCGCTACGGAATTCGTCACGTTCCTACACCTAAACAATTCAACCACACAAGCACTCCCTATGCTCAAACAGCTCATGGCACACATACAGTGAAACACACCGTCAAGAATACCTAAACGCCAAATAACAAATGCTTCAAGAATGAATTTAAATCATCTATTCAATACTTCAACTACTTGTCGTGGAGACTAAACTCCTATCCTTCTTAGTTCGTAGTTTGCGAGAGTGAGTTCGACATCTCTCGCCAAACCTTACCAATGACTCCCGAGTCGCGACCACGACTCAAGGTGTCATTGGTGGCATTTAGCACGAAGGACCAACAAGCTTGGCAATGCCTATGACCACTACACCGTGACTAAGCATTAAACCAATTTTTGCAATTACACGAGATTGGATGAACGTGCAACGCACATTCATCCAGGAGCATATAACTCTCTCGTTTGCTACACAAACGAACATGACGAAGAGTTCAACATCAATCACATTCGTCTAGCACATTGTCAACACACTAACACAATCAAAAGCTCTAATTCACACTCATACATTCCTAACAAGAACAGGGGGGAAATTAACCCAAATCCCCCAAACCCTAGCTAGCAATTCATACAAGCATTCATATCCTCAAGCTCCCAACAACAACAATGGAATCAACAATTAACATTCAAAGCACAATAAATGCACAATAGTAAAAACACCAAATAGATAGATAGAAATGGTTCTCAATACATAGAAGTGGAAGCTTCAATCCATAGCTCCCAAGTACAAGAACTACTCTAGAACAACAAAAGACATAATTAAACTAAGAAAAACAAAGAAAAGAAAGAAGAGAAAAACCTAGAATTGGAGCCCTAAAATGCACAGAGAAACGGGCTGAAAAAGCTGGAGAAGAGGAGGAAAGAGAGGGTATTTATAGTGCAAAGAAAATAAAGTTGATTTCTGGCCGCCCGTTGGTCGCGACTCGCGACGAGTTCGTCACGACTCGCGACGGTGTTGGTCGCGACTCGCGATGGTGTCGCGACGGGGTCGCGACGGGAGCCAGAGTTTTGCATTGTTTCTTTGTCTTCTTCATAGCCATCCCTCTCAATCTTCAAGTCTTCCACGGCTCCAAAAATGGTCTTCAACGGCCTCCGGTCTTCATGTCTTCGAAGTGAATATCCAAAAGTCTTCGAAAGTATAGTCTTCAATGTCTTCCGGTCTTCGTTGCTTCCGTGTTCTTCCCTTGTCACACAAAATCCACTTAGAAGAGGTAAAAGAGTACAAAGTTGCTTTTGCCTCTCCTAAGTGAATTTCAAGGTAAAACACAAGCTCTCGATAATAAAAGAGCACAAAAGTGATCCTAAATACTACTAAATAAAGCATATAAAATGGACACATCAAACCTCCCCACACTTAAACCTTACTCGCCCTCGAGTAAGAAAAGATTCAAGCACACAGAGGAAATGACATATCCACATCCTAAAAACCCTAAAATACCCGCATAAAATGACCACATCTGTTAGCTTTTTGTGTGTTGCCAGACTAGCTCTTGCTTTGAGTGCAGGGGATTTCCTCTGGTCGGAGCTTGTAGAGTTGCAGCTATGCGAGATGATGAGAAAATGGGTATTGTATTTTTGGATATTGTGATTGCATTTTGTTAGTTTATGTTTTCAGTACTTTGTTTATGTGTTAATAGGTTTTGATATGTTTTGTGTGTTTGTGCGTTTGTTTTGGTTTTGCTGATGTGGGCGTATGTGGTGTTAGTTTTGTTCTTTAAGAAATTTGTTTGAAAATTTGCTTGTGGAAGCAAACTAGTAAAGTATCGAGATGATGGTTGATTTGATTTCTCAGTATTCATGTCGTTCTTCTTGTGAAGCTAGACTTTTTTGTATGAGCCAATTTGTTGTTGCATCAAATAACATTGCTCAATTTTTGGATTTTCACTGAATGTTTGGCTCTTAGCGCCACAGTACAAGCTGCTCACAACTTTTTAGAGCAAGAAAATATTAGTTTATGCTCTCATCTTTATTTAAGATAATGATAGAACTCACAACTAGTAAATATAGTAGTTAGTTAGTAAATATATTAGTTAGTTCATATATTTAGAGTGTTTGTTGCCTGTTTTAATGATTTTGTTGAGACTTAAATTTTTTCAGATAATAATTATAAAACTCACAACTATCAAATGTATAATTTAGTTCATATGTTTTGAGTGTTTGTTATTTGTTTTAATAGTTTCGTAAAACAAATAGATAGCCAAAATTTATTTTAAAATACTTATGATAACCACATATATCTGTCAAAACTATAATATAAGAGGTTGCACTCATGCGAACATATTATTATTCAGATGAAGAGCTCAGCTTTAGTTCATATATGTCAAATGTTTGTTAATCATTTAAAAACTTTAGTTTAAAATTCCATTTTAAAAAAATAATAATAGAACATACACTAATGTTTATATTAGTTAGTTTATATGTATAGATAGTTTGTTGATAGTCTTAATGATTTTGTTTAAATTTTCATTTTTTGCAAGATAATTATTAACTAAATTTCATCTAACAAATATATTACTTAGTTTACGTGTTTAGATAATTTGTTAACCATTTTAATAATTTGGTTTATATTTTTAGTATCAGCATAATGACGAACATTATATGAACTAAACAAAGTCATTAAAATAATTAACAAACATTCTAAATATATATATTCTAATTTAAATATTTGTGCTACTTGTAACTCTTGCAAAATATAAATTTTTAAACTACGTCTTCAAAACAATTAATAAATATTATAAACACATGAACTAATATACCTTTGCTAATTATAAAAAAAATTATTGAATGAAAAATGAGAGAAAAAGTGGATATATGCAATAAAATAATATTCCTATAAAAAAAAGTGGTTGTGGTTTTGTGGTTTAGTTCATGATGAAATTAAGTCAGGTTGCGGGATCGATTCCCTGATCCTGTATTTCGTTAGAGTTTGCACCATATCCACGTGCTGCAACTGTATTTTGTTAGAGATCGATTCCCCGATCCTGTATTTCGTTAGAGTTTGCACCATATCCACGCGCTGCAACTGTATTTTGTTAGAGATCGATTCCCTGATCCTGTATTTCGTTAGAGTTTGCACTATATCCACGCGCTGCAACTGTATTTTGTTAGAGATCGATTCCCTGATCCTGTATTTCGTTAGAGTTTGCACAATATCTACACGCTGCAACTGTATTTTGTTAGAGATCAATTCCCTAATCCTGTATTTCCTTAGAGTTTGCACCATATCCATGTGTTGCAACTGCATTTTGTTAGGGATCGATTCTCTGATCATGTATTTTGTTAGAGTTTGCACCATATCCACGCGCTGCAACTATATTTTGTTAGAGATCGATTCCCTGATCCTGTATTTCGTTTGAGTTTGCACCATATCCATGCGCAACAACTGTGTTTTGTTAGAGCTTGCACCATATCCACGCGCTGCAATTATGCACGTCCATGCATACACATGACGAAATCCACACGCGTAAATTGTTGCAATTATGAACGCGCTTCCTGCAATTTTATAATTGCAACGCATACACATGACGAAATCCACACGCGTAAATTGTTGCAATTATGCACGCGTTTCCTGCAATTTTATAATTGCAGTTTAATCCCTAGTCTCACCATTGTTATGGTGAGACGGTCTCACATGAGACTTTCTCATTATTAAATTCATATATTTTTTCTTCAAAAGCACCGGTATTCAATAAATCGGTATTTTGATTTTGTAGCACTGGTAGCACTTACATACCAGTGCCTATGTATCTGTTTTCTAGTAGTGTAACTACCTTTCCTTAGGCAAAACTACGTCATTACGATTTATTTACGTTATCAAAATTATTGTTTTAATATAATTTGGTTGCTTTAATGGCAAAGTACTGGGAAAGACGGTTTTTCCATAGGCTTGTGGAAAGATGGGGTTGAATTAGAATAATAAAAGGTAAAAGATCTTAGTTGCAATATTAATATTTTAGTATGCAACATATAGTAGTAATAAAATTTATAACCCGGTTCATGCAACCTGGATATTTTATCACCATTTCTTATAATTTACACTTTAAATCTTGGTTTTTCCATAACTTATAGAAATACCGTCTTTCAAGAGAAAGGCTCTGCTTTAAATACCATTGTATTACCTTATTAGTTTTCAATTATATATAGTACTCTATGGAGTATATAAATAGAACTTTCGCAAAATCTTGGGAAAGATCATCTTTCCATAAACTTATGAAAAAATGGGGTTCAATTAAAATTGTAAAAGGTAAAAGGTCTTAGTTGCAATATTAAACTTTTATTATGCAATATGCAGTAGTTATAAAGTTTATAACCCGGTTCATGCAATCCAAAAATTTTATCTTTTATTTCTTATAATTTACACTTTAAACATTGATCTTTCCATTGCTTATGGAAAGACCATCTTTCAAAAGACGGACTCAAAATATAATCTCAAGCACCATATAATAGAACTTGTTTGTTATCTGTGATTTCAACCGGGGATATTGAAGTCATTTTGACTAAATAAACCCAAGTTGTCTAAAAGTAACATACTAATATTATAATATGTTACTGATTTTAATTCTTTAGTATATATAATCAATCATAACTTGTTAAAATATATTCCCAAACACCATGTAATAGAAATTGTTTGTTTTCTGTGATGTCAACCGGGGATATTGAAGTCATTTTGACTAACCTAAACCCAAGTTGTGTAAAAATAACATACTAATATGGCAAAGTCTTGGGAAAGACGGTCTTTCCATAGGCTTATGGAAAGACCAGATTTAATTAGAATAATAAAAGGTAAAAGGTCTAAGTTGCAATATTAAAAATTTATGCAACCCAAAAATTTTATCTTCATTTATTCTAATTTACACTTTAAACCTTGGTCTTTCCACGACTTATGGAAAGACCGTCTTTCAAGAGACAGACTCTACTAATATTCTAATATGTTACTAATTTTAATTATTTAGCATATGTAATCAATCATAACTTGCTAAAATATAATTAAAACCATAAATATATCATTGCACTATATATATTACTGAAGAAAATCCAAAGAAATATATAATCTGAAATAACAAAATGTTCGGATTTTTTTACACATTGATAGAGTACTTTTGATAGGAGTATGTATACATATTATTCATTTATTGAGAAAAACTCCTGTGAGACGGGGGACCAAGGTGCAATTTATAAGAAAATGTATAAAATTCACGGGTCAAAATAGTTGGGTTAAATGGGTTATAATAAGAATAAATTTTTTTTTAGTCCCATACAAAGTATCTTATACTATATTTTGGTCCCCATTTGCAAATCAACCCTTAGATAGTACCCCACAAATCCAGAACGACGGTAAAATTGGTTAAAATATGTAAAATAACCATTATAGCCCTGCATTTTTTTTAAAAATAAAATACAAAAATACCATCTTCTTCCCTGCCAGCGGAAGACCATCTTCTTCCCCTAAACCCTTGTTCTTCCCCTGTGAAGCTCTACTCCCACTCCGCCGATCAAAAGCGCCGCCACCATAGCGCCATTGCTTCAAAGAAACTGTAATTCCAATACCCTAATCTCTGGAAAAACTCTAAATTTCTGGCGCAAATGAAAAGATGATTGAGGCTGGGGCGGAGTGAAAGGGGGATTCCAAGCGGGGGGAGGATTGACCGGGTGGAGGTCTCCGTTGCCGAAGTTGCAGAAGGATTTCCATCGTCGTGGTCTCATTAGCGGGGAAGTGGAGGCCGGCGAGCTTCCGTCGCCGTGGTTGCAGAGGTCGTCGTGGTTGCATAGTCGCGAAGAAGAGGAGCTCCACATCTGTAGTTGTAGAACGATCGATGGAGACGAGACTCGCCGAAGGAAATTGAAGGCGGTAGTGGTTGGCGGCGGCGGAAGAATGGTTTCACAAGAAATTAAAGGAAAAATAAAAGGAAATGAAAAACTAAAGAAAAGGAAAATTTTAAAATTAGGATTTTTTAATTGAAAATATTTTTTAATTAGTAAAATTACCATTATGCCACTGGCTCTACCGGAAAACCATTTAGTGTTACCTGAAAACCACCTCTGTGGATCAAACCAATCATTATGAATTTATGGGATAATGTCTAAGGGTTGATTTGCAAACGAAGATCAAAACATGGTATAAAATACTTTGTATGGGACTGAAGAAAATAATTTAGTCTTATAATAATAATAATAATGCGGCAAAATCAACAAATTTCTCCGCTTTTTTATAAGCACCCTTTGCTTTTCCCCTTTTCACCTTCCAAACCAGCATCTGTACGATGAATCCGGAGCGAGAGAAACCCACCGCCTGCACCATTGGATTTCATAATCAGCCCACCGAAGCTCTTCCCTCAACTGCCACTGTAATTCGATACCACAACTGCTCAATCGCATCATCTATGCAGCTCATTCAACCAATCCGGACAAGATGAGTGAAGTTTATTGGCGAGCCTTTTTGTTGGTGTTTACTCAGTTAAATGAATAAATTCATCAAACTTGCAATAGAGTAGATGAATACTGATGGTTCAATTAGCTGTGATGAGCTAATATATGAAATTCTCAGGCGGCGGCGCCGTTCCACCAGTGAAAGGCGGCGACGTGGATTCGAGAAAGTAGGGCGTAGCAGGGAGGATGAACTAGTGCCTTAACTATGTAATAATTAATTATATATTAATGAATTAATGCTTTCAAATGATTAAAAAATAATCTAAACATATAAGTTATCTTGTAGAAAATAAAAGTTTAAATAAAGTCATTAAAATAATTAACAAGCAAAAATAACTTATGCAATTGCAATTTTCACCATTATTATCTTGTAGAAAATTAAAATCTAAATGCCTAAAGTGGTTAACAAGCGTATACGAACTAATTAATATATTTGCTAGTTCTATCATTATCCTTAAAAATTATGAAAGTTTAAACAAATTAATTAAAGTAGTTAACATACATGATAAAATGATTAACGAATATTCTAAACATACTAACTAATTTATACATTTTTTAGCTGTAAGTTATATAACTATCTTTCAAAAATGAAATTCTAAACTATTTTCTCAAAATGATCAACAAACAATTTAAATATATGAACTAAGCCATGACTTGCTAACTATAAGTTATGTTATTATCTTGCAGAAAATTAAAGTCTAAACTAAATTTTCAAAATTGATCAACAAACAAAGTTATGACTTTCTAACGGTAAGTTCTATCATTATCTTGTAAAAACTTAAAGTTTAGACTGAATTATTTAAATGATTAACAAACAATTTAACTATATGACCTAATTTATAACTTGCTAGTTGTAAATTCTATCATTATCTTGCCAGAAATCAAATTCAAAAACAAAGTCATTAAAAGGACTGACAAATATTCTGAACATATGAACTACTAATATATACACTTGTTACTTGTAATTTTTATTACTATATTGCATAAAATGAAATCTAAACAAACTTATTGAAATGATTAACAAACGTGTTAAACATATGAACAAATATATATTTGTGCGTGTGTGCGCGTGTGTGCATGTGTGCGTGTGTGCGCGCTAAAATGATTAATCATTTTAAACGTATGAACTAATTTATATTTTTTAAAAAAGTTTTATAATTATCTTGCAAAAAATGAACGTTTAAACTATATTCTTAAAAATATTAACATACATTTAAATATATACACTAATTTTCTGTATCGGTACATACAATACAACTTTTTTTAAACTTTGATATGTATTATATTGATAGTTCAATTAATAACGTTAATTTTTTAAAAATATTATCAAAGTATAAATCAATATTAAAAGATGTGTTAATTCAGTGCTCCCTCTTTACCATCTTAAATCACCTACTTACGTACATTATATCACTATTATCTATCAAAATTTGATCGCATATTTGAATGGATATATAAAACACAATATTATTGTATGTGATATTGTTTAATCGCCGTAACAAGTAGTTTTTATAAAATAAATTTTTGTTCGAAGTTATTATACGTAGCTAAATATATTAATAGTCAAACATGTCTCTTGAACGGTGTAAAATAATTAGGCTGTAATTTAAGCTGGAACAAAGTAAGTGTAAGAAATTCTCTTGTCTGCCTGGTCTTGGGGCCCAACGCCTGATATCGGGATGTCACTAGTTCGAGTCCTCCAATACCGGTTCTTTTTAATTGCCTAACCGAGTACAAAGCAACCAGCCTCCGACCCGAATTTAATTCTTATAAGCCGAGTTTAACCCGGGAAATAATTACTACAACTTCCAAAAATTGCACATGAGGCGCCCTCCTAGATTATTACACAAAATTTCAAATTGCATACTCCTTATATTTTTCTAATAGTGGCACATCATTTTTAATGTTAGAATTTAGGAGATGCTAAATGAGTGGATGAAATTGAATTGAAAGAAGAAAATGTAAAATGAGTGGATGTAATAACCTTAAACTTGTCATAAATAGAAAGTGTCAATATAAAATTAACATATCAAATTAAAAAGTGTGCCACTACTAAAGAAACAGATGGAGTATAAAACCCTAGTCTCGCCATAAGAAATGGTGAGACGGTCTCACCCAATTTTTTGTATTATTTATTTATATACGGCAAAGTCTTATCTTAGATCGACTAACTGTTAAATGAGGACAATTTATAATTAGTGAGACTAATAAGGTCATTTGATATTTACTTTTATTTATTGCAATGGGATACATATAATTATGATAACATTTTAAATGAATCTCAACATATAAATAATTACTTTTCAAATAATTTAAATGAAATTAAAAAAATAAATAATTTGAATGAAATATTATAAAAATAATCAAATTTTATTGTAATAAATATTTAACGATTTCTAACTATCTCATATAGTTTTCCTTAGATGACTAAACTTTAAAATTTTAAATAAAATTATTTATTTTCAATTCAAATGTAAAACCCAACATGTACATAAAATTAATCCTAATATTTAAATAAATAATATCGCGCGGCGCGCAATGATATTAGCTAGTTTCATTCAATAAAAAGAATTTCATTTGCATTAATGGTCAAAACACTTTCATATATACGTACTAAATAGGAACATATACCAATGATATGGTTTACCCTGGCTGGCGAACCCAATGATGGTTAGGAAAATAGATGCATGGTGGGGGATGTGTGTTTTCTATACCGAATCGAACAAACATTGCCCAAATATTGCTACCTACTACCTAAGATCGACCAACTGGTATAAGTGATCTCAGACTACACGGCTATACATAGATGCATACAAAGTATATCATCAAATATTAAGGGTGTTGTTATATCACGCCCTGTATTTTACTAGTTTACGCTCTAATACGTATATACATGGATAATACTAATTTAATTTTTCAAAATAAAACAAAAAATAAAAAACAAAAAAGACAAAAACAATCTGCCACCGTTGCTGCTACCACCGCCACCGCCACCGGAACCGCCGCCGCTGTCCTCGGCCTTTTCCCCCATGATGTGTCCATTTTAGATGCATTATTTAGTAGTATTTAGGATCACTTTTGTGCTCTTTTATTATCGAGAGCTTGTGTTTTACCTTGAAATTCACTTAGGAGAGGCAAAAGCAACTTTGTACTCTTTTACCTCTTCTAAGTGGATTTTGTGTGACAAGGGAAGAACACGGAAGCAACGAAGACCGGAAGACATTGAAGACTTTTGGATACTCACTTCGAAGACATGAAGACCGGAGGCCGTTGAAGACCATTTTTGGAGCCCTTGAAGACTTGAAGATTGAGAGGGATGGCTATGAAGAAGACAAAGAAACAATGCAAAACTCTGGCTCCCGTCGCGACCCCGTCGCGACACCATCGCGAGTCGCGACCAACACCGTCGCGAGTCGCGACCAACTCGTCGCGAGTCGCGACCAACGGGCGGCCAGAAATCAACTTTATCTTCTTTGCACTATAAATACTACTCTCTTTCCTCCTCTTCTCCAGTTTTGCTCAGCCCGTTTTCTCTCTGGTTTTTGGGCGAAAACTCTAGGTTTTTCTCTTCTTTCTTTTCTTTGTTTTTCTTAGTTTAATTATGTCTTTTGTTGTTCTAGAGTAGTTCTTGTACTTGGGAGCTATGGATTGAAGCTTCCACTTCTATGTATTGAGAACCATTTCTATCTATCTATTTGGTGTTTTTGCTATTGTGCATTTATTGTGCTTTGAATGTTAATTGTTGATTCCATTGATGTTGTTGGGAGCTTGAGGATATGAATGCTTGTATGAATTGCTAGCTAGGGTTTGGGGGATTTGGGTTAATTTCCCCCCTGTTCTTGTTAGGAGTGTATGAGTGTGAATTAGAGCTTTTGATTGTGTTGGTGTGTTGACAATGTGCTAGACGAATGTGATTGATGTTGAACTCTTCGTCATGTTCGTTTATGTAGCAAACGAGAAGAGTTATATGCTCGTGGTCTATGAGTGGTCGCTCTTGACTAATCTCGTGTAATTGCATGAACTGGTTAAATGCTTAGTCACGGTGTAGTGGTCATAGGCATTGCCAAGCTTGTTGGTCCTTCGTGCTAAATGCCACCAATGACACCTTGAGTCGTGGTCGCGACTCGGGAGTCATTGGTGAGGTTTGACGAGAGATGTGGAACTCACTCTCGCAAACTACGAACTAAGAAGGATAGGAGTTTAGTCTCCACGACAAGTAGTTGAAGTATTGAATAGATGATTTAAATTCATTCTTGAAGCATTTGTTATTTGGCGTTTATGTATTCTTGACGGTGTGTTTCACTGCATGTGTGCCATGAGTTGTTTGAGCATAGGTAGTGCTTGTGTGGTTGAATTGTTTAGGTGTAGGAACGTGACGAATTCCGTAGCGCCTTTGCATGAAGATCTATGAGCATGAACTTAGAACTCCTTGTGATGTGTGTGTTGTGGTACTTGCTAGATGGGTGTGTGAGTGTTGGGTCCTGAATGCTATATGATGGAATGTGTGAATGATTCGATGAACTACATTAGATGTGGAAGTGGATATCCGTTGCCCCCAAGGCATTTTATCTTTGTAGTTTAAAACCCCTTTTCTTTAGTTTCGTTTGATGACTAGCATAGTCACTTGACCTTGCTAGTTATCGTGTCTTTTTATCTTTGTTAATTTAGGAAACCAACCAACCAACCCCCCATTTACATGCTTTTATGTGTGTATATATAGTTACTCCTAGCCTAGTATCAACCATTTGTGTGCTTAGACGCTTAGGAAGATCCCTCTTCTCATTGGACGACCCCGATTTGCCACTATCTACCTAGTTGTAGAAAGTAAGCATTTAGGGCTTATAAATTATCTTTTGCACGGCGGGCGCGACGACCGCCCGCCTGTCAAAATGGCGCCGCTGCCGGGGAAGAGGCGTTTATTCTTAAGTATTTAGGTGTATTTGGTTGTGTATTAGCTAGTTGTTTTTATTTTCCACTACTTGGTGGTTGTTTTTGTTCGGAGTAGGTATTGCTCGAGTTCTTGGTAATTTATTTTATCGAGAATCCTTGCACTATGATTCCGAACTTTTGAAAAAAAAAAAAATTAATGGAGCGTCTCACCTTGAGGGAACTCATGATGAGAAGAGAGGCTCAACAAGCAAGGTTTTGTAGGATGTGTCGGTCCGACCATCCTACCGAATCCTGCCCTTTGTTGTGGGAAAAGCACGATGACCGAGAAAGAACCCTTGGTTTTCAAAACCATGGGTACTATGAAGAGTGCTATCAAGAGGTTGGATATGTTGGTTTTCAAGGGCAAGAAGCTCATGAATGCTATCCATACCACGACTCTTACAATCCGGAATGGAGTGGTAGTCCGGATTGGTGGTATGAGAATGAGCCGGAAAATCAACACTACGAGCAACCTAGTTGGCCATCACCACCCTATACCATACCCCAAAACCAAGCCCAACAAGGAAGTTCAAGTTTGACACGTGAGGATGTCTTAAATACCATAGCAAACTTGAACTCCTTTACTAGTGAGGAGCCGGATACCCAGCTCTCCTCTAGTGTTGAGGCCATTGAGGGGCATGCGAGGAACATATTAGAGGTATTGGCCCGCATGGAAGCTCGTGATTCTGAAAATAGACCATCCCAACTTGAACTCGATGACTCGGTGAGTGAGGTCACCAATAAAAATGATTTTGAGTTTGAAAGGGATGAGGAGTTGGTTGTAGAGGATAGAAAAATGGAGGAAGAGGTGATAGTGCTACATCCATTGGCATCGTCACCCCTTCTCCCACCTAGTGAACCAAATCCACCATTTTTGGAAGTTTTGAGGGAAATGAGAGAGGAGCCGAAAGATTATCCCAAGCTCCCTAACCACTTAATTCCCTTTGAACCATCTCCACCTCCACAAGACTTTCCTCTTGAAAGTTTTGTGCCCCCACCTCTCTTATTTTGAATGCTCATGGTGAAGAGCTTCAAGCCTTCACCATACGGATAACATTAGGGTCGTGCCGACGACCTTAAAAATACGGAGCTTCGTCGTGCCGACGACGTTAAATAAATTCGGCATTTCTTTTAGTTTTTGTTTCTTAGTTTGTTTTTGTTGTTGTTTTGTTTTGTTCTTTTTATGGCTTGTTTTTCTGTGATTTTGTAGCAAAGTGAAGTGCATTGCAATGAAGGAGATGAAGGAACGAGATCAATGAACGAGGGAAGAAAGCTTGGACAGTTGGTAAGCAAAAGAAAAATTTTAAGCCTGGGATACCCTGCCGTCGCGAGTCGCGATGGGCTTCGTCGCGAGTCGCGACGAACAGGGGAGCGAAATTCACTCCCAGCGCCAACTTTCCGCGAGTCGCGATGACATCGCGAGGCACCGTCGCGAGTCACGATGTACTTCATCGCGAGTCGCGACGTGCTCAGAAATTTTTCAGCTTTCGGACTCAACTTTCCGCGAGTCGCGATGACTTCGCGAGGCTCGTCGCGATACACTTCGTCGCGAGTCGCGACGAGCTCAGAAAATTTTGAGCTTCTGGACTCACCTTTCCGCGAGTCGCGATGACTTCGCGAGGCTCGTCGCGACGAACCTCGTCGCGAGTCGCGACGTGCTCAGTAACTGTTGAAAATTTTTTGAGCCCGGATTTCAAATTTCCAAGCTTCCAAGTTTCCACATGATTTTAAACATTGCATGATCCTACCTTCTTCTCCACCCAACAATCCCAATAACCACCACATCTCCACTCATTCTCAACCATCCTACATATATTGGCATATGAACATTCTTGCATCTTTATAGTACATTTGTTGATTGTAGTATGCCGACTACATCATTGTGATCGTAAGTGCATATCCTATAATGATGCTTGTATACATGTCAATATATGTTGGATATTTTTCATGATTATTCTTATAGTGTTGGTTGGGTGTGATTTGGTTGTTCTTTGAAAATACTATGGTTATTAACTCTTGATGCTAAACCAAGTATTACATATCCTTATGTACTTGTGAGTTTAATGTGTTCTTCGTGGTGTAGTCTTGATCAAACGGCGCCATGGAGACAATGCTTTTCTCGAGGGGTGAGTTCTTCTACGGCATCTTTGCTCCCCCTTCCGGTTCCGAAACCTATCTCGGGACCATCCAAGTACTTGGATATCGCCATATCACCGGCGAATTTGCAGAGAAATGGGTGTCACTCTAACTCCCTTACCTTGATTTTTATTGTTCTTGCCTTACGTGTTTACATTGAGGGCAATGTAATGTTTTAAGTGTGGGGAGGGGTTAGAGGATTCAATGCATGCTATATTGTTTTTGAATGCTTTTTGCTACTTTTCATTGGAAAAACATGAAAAAAAAAGAAAAAGAAAACCCGCTGAGTTGAAAACCCGAGAGGGCGACTTAGGCAACATTGGGGGCCCGGATAGGTCAAAAACCCTTAAAGGGCGGCCTAGGCAAAAATGAGAGGCTAAGATGTGCGGAAAAAGGTGAGATGTGAGCTAAAGAAACATGATGTGTGGCTAGGATGAAAACTCGAAAGAGCTCCTAGGCAAAATGAGAGAAATTGAGAGAAATTGAAAAATGCTATGATTTCACTCATTTTCCGGCGTTGGAGTCATAAGGTTGCGGTTGTCACACGGATGGATCGGGTAGCTCAACATCTATAGACCTCTTGGGATTGGGTAGCTTAGTGGGTTAGGAAACGAAGTGTGGTTATGAAATTCCTTATCTCTTTCTACTTCGTTTTTGGTTGATATATTGGCATTTAGTGAAGCATGTGTTTGAAACTCTTATATGGTTTTAGCTTCATTTTATGTCATTGGATTTTGGTTGATATATTGGCATTAGGTGTAGTATGTGCTTAAACATCTTAAATGGTTTTAACTTCATCTTGTGTCATTGGACTTTGGGAATATCAATTCGGGGATTTGAAATATTTTATGGGTAGTGAATTGATAAGTGGTAGGTTTGGTTAGATTTAGGATTGGGGATGTGTGTGTGAAAAAATTCTCATGTGAGCTTTTATTTTGGGATTTTTGATATTGAGAGTTTTTGTGAGGCTTTGATTGGGGGATTAGTTTAGGTTTTGGATATATCATTTACTCCGTGTGCTTGGTTCTTTTCTTACTCGAGGGCGAGTAAGGTTTAAGTGTGGAGAGGTTTGATATGTCCATTTTGTGTGGTTATTTTAGGGGTTTTAGGATGTGGATATGCTATTTCCTCCGTATGCTTGAATCTTTTCTTACTCGAGGGCGAGTAAGGTTTAAGTGTGGGGAGGTTTGATGTGTCCATTTTAGATGCATTATTTAGTAGTATTTAGGATCACTTTTGTGCTCTTTTATTATCGAGAGCTTGTGTTTTACCTTGAAATTCACTTAGGAGAGGCAAAAGCAACTTTGTACTCTTTTACCTCTTCTAAGTGGATTTTGTGTGACAAGGGAAGAACACGGAAGCAACGAAGACCGGAAGACATTGAAGACTTTTGGATACTCACTTCGAAGACATGAAGACCGGAGGCCGTTGAAGACCATTTTTGGAGCCCTTGAAGACTTGAAGATTGAGAGGGATGGCTATGAAGAAGACAAAGAAACAATGCAAAACTCTGGCTCCCGTCGCGACCCCGTCGCGACACCATCGCGAGTCGCGACCAACACCGTCGCGAGTCGCGACCAACTCGTCGCGAGTCGCGACCAACGGGCGGCCAGAAATCAACTTTATCTTCTTTGCACTATAAATACTACTCTCTTTCCTCCTCTTCTCCAGTTTTGCTCAGCCCGTTTTCTCTCTGGTTTTTGGGCGAAAACTCTAGGTTTTTCTCTTCTTTCTTTTCTTTGTTTTTCTTAGTTTAATTATGTCTTTTGTTGTTCTAGAGTAGTTCTTGTACTTGGGAGCTATGGATTGAAGCTTCCACTTCTATGTATTGAGAACCATTTCTATCTATCTATTTGGTGTTTTTGCTATTGTGCATTTATTGTGCTTTGAATGTTAATTGTTGATTCCATTGATGTTGTTGGGAGCTTGAGGATATGAATGCTTGTATGAATTGCTAGCTAGGGTTTGGGGGATTTGGGTTAATTTCCCCCCTGTTCTTGTTAGGAGTGTATGAGTGTGAATTAGAGCTTTTGATTGTGTTGGTGTGTTGACAATGTGCTAGACGAATGTGATTGATGTTGAACTCTTCGTCATGTTCGTTTATGTAGCAAACGAGAAGAGTTATATGCTCGTGGTCTATGAGTGGTCGCTCTTGACTAATCTCGTGTAATTGCATGAACTGGTTAAATGCTTAGTCACGGTGTAGTGGTCATAGGCATTGCCAAGCTTGTTGGTCCTTCGTGCTAAATGCCACCAATGACACCTTGAGTCGTGGTCGCGACTCGGGAGTCATTGGTGAGGTTTGACGAGAGATGTGGAACTCACTCTCGCAAACTACGAACTAAGAAGGATAGGAGTTTAGTCTCCACGACAAGTAGTTGAAGTATTGAATAGATGATTTAAATTCATTCTTGAAGCATTTGTTATTTGGCGTTTATGTATTCTTGACGGTGTGTTTCACTGCATGTGTGCCATGAGTTGTTTGAGCATAGGTAGTGCTTGTGTGGTTGAATTGTTTAGGTGTAGGAACGTGACGAATTCCGTAGCGCCTTTGCATGAAGATCTATGAGCATGAACTTAGAACTCCTTGTGATGTGTGTGTTGTGGTACTTGCTAGATGGGTGTGTGAGTGTTGGGTCCTGAATGCTATATGATGGAATGTGTGAATGATTTGATGAACTACATTAGATGTGGAAGTGGATATCCGTTGCCCCCAAGGCATTTTATCTTTGTAGTTTAAAACCCCTTTTCTTTAGTTTCGTTTGATGACTAGCATAGTCACTTGACCTTGCTAGTTATCGTGTCTTTTTATCTTTGTTAATTTAGGAAACCAACCAACCAACCCCCCATTTACATGCTTTTATGTGTGTGTATATAGTTACTCCTAGCCTAGTATCAACCATTTGTGTGCTTAGACGCTTAGGAAGATCCCTCTTCTCATTGGACGACCCCGATTTGCCACTATCTACCTAGTTGTAGAAAGTAAGCATTTAGGGCTTATAAATTATCTTTTGCACGGCGGGCGCGACGACCACCCGCCTGTCACCCCAGCTTCACCGTAGCCCGCTGCCATCCAACTCCACTGTACCCACCGCCATCTTCCCCAGTTCCACCGTAGCCCGTCGCCGTCCTCCCTAGCCCGCCGCTCATCTTCTCCTTCTTTCCCGCCCCGGTAAAACCCTAGCCCATCGTCCCTCCTTCTCCTTCATCCCCGTCGAACAAAACCCTAGCCCGTCGTTCCTCCTTCTCCTTCGTCCCCATCGAGAAAAATCCTAGCCCGTCATCCCTCTTTCTCCTTCATCCCCGTCGAGCAAAACCCAGCCCGAGAGGAGAAATGAGAACCAAAGAGGAGAAGCGGGAGAGGAGAGTAGTGGAGAGCATTGGAGAAGTGGGAGAGGAGAGCTGCGAAGAGCGACGTAGAAGTGGGAGAGGAGAGTGGCGGAGAGCGGAGGAGAACCGGGGCAGGAGGAGAACCAGGGTGGAGGAGAATCGGGGTTGAGGAGAACCGGGGCAGGAGAACCAGAGCAGGAGAACCGGGTGAGGAGAACCGAGAGGAGAAGGAGAAAAAGAGCGGAGAAGAAGAAGGAGAACGAGGAGAGGAGAAAGAGATTGGGACCGGAGAAGAGAGCGGGGAGAGGAGTCACCAGAGAAGATGGAGTCACTGGAGAAGACGAACCAATTGACAGAGACATTGCCGGAGAAGCCGAAACGAGCGACGGAGAAGTAGGAGAGGAGAGCGGCGTAGGAGAAAGGAAACGGAGGGGGAGAAAGGAAACGATGGAGAGAGGTGGCAGAGAAAGGAAACGACGGAGGAGAAAGGAAACTGAGGAGAGCGGCATTCGAGGAGAAAGGAAACGGTGGAGAGCGGCGGTGCAAGGAGGCCGGCGCCAGTGCACGGACGCCGGCAGCGGTGCTTGTTGGTGGAGGTGGTAAATAATAAATTTAATTTAATATTAATTTAAATATAATTTTGTTATTTAAATTAAATTTAAAATACAAATTGTATACTAAAGAGTATAAATACAGGGCATAATCAAGTAAAATACAGGATGTGATATAGCGAATTACAATATTAATGATCCCAGCAGACACAAAAAAGATGACCTTTCTAATGAGTTTTAGAGCATTTTTCTACGTGAAAATGTTGTTTGGTCTCAAGAAGGCAAGGGTGATGTACTAGCGGGCTGTTAACAAAGCATTCATACACCAACCATGCTGAAACATAAAAATCTATGTGGACAACATGGTAGTCAAGAGTCAAATGGTGAGCCAGTTCAGTAAGTTCACAAGCGGCATGGATGAGACCCTAATCACCTTACATGCAATTGGGATGAAACCAAACCCAAAGAAGTGCACCATCGGAGTAGGAGCAAGGAAGTTCCTAGGGTCTAAAGTGTGAGCTATGTGGGTCTGTTATTTGAGTGCAGCAAAGTAAAAAAGAACATGGTTTGAGGTATTGAGATGGATGCAAGTGCTGAGGAAACCGCAACAATGGGATGAAGAAATACTATGAATGATAAAAAGGTGTACATGGAAAGGATAGAGAGCTGAAGTTATTAAGATAGCAATTGCAGAAGCAGATTATGGTATATGGAAAATGAGTAATGGAAAATGTTTTAATGATAGAATAGATTGTGTAAATGAAGAAGAAGTTACACGATCAATTTTGGAATGTTTACTGTTTAGAGTATGGATTAAACCTAAGCATAAAATGCATTGTGCACAGTTTATGGTTCAACCAGTTAGAAAATATGTGAGTTTGGAGATTGTAGTTTCAAAGTTTGGAGGAAGAAATGATAGTTACTTATCCAAAAAATAAAACACAGTTAAATATCAAATAGAAGCACAAACAAATTTCATAACATCAAAGTATGTACCAAAATGTGACACTAATTGTAGAAAATAAGGATAATGATCTGTGTTTATTCATGACTTCAGGGTCCATTATATAGTAGTACAAAAATACCTATACAAGCTAGGAAAAGGAAATACAATCTAATTATAATTACAAGTAATATTTATATTCCTTAACACCCTCCCTCAAGTTGGAGAATGAGGATCAGAAATGCCTAACTTGCCAAGTAATGAATGAAATTGGTTATGTCTGAGAGTTTTGGTAAACAAGTCCGCATGTTGATCTGTAGTGTGGGTATGATGAGTAACTATAGTACCAGATTGCACAAGATCCCGGACAAAATGACAATCAACTTCAATATGCTTCGTACGTTCATTGAACACTAGATTTGCTGCAATATGAAAAGCAGATTGACTGTCACAAAACAAACGCATAGGAGCAGTATGCGCCACCCCTAAGTCTTTCATTAAATACCTAAGCCATAACAACTCACAACATGTAAGAGCCATAGCACAATACTCCGCTTCAGCAGAAGACCAAGAAACTATAGGTTGCTTCTTAGTCTTCCAAGAAACCGGAGAATCACCAATCATGACAAAGTAACCGGAAAGAGAACGCCGAGTAATAGGACAAGAAGCCCAATCAGAATCATAGTAAGCAGTCAACTGTAACACACTACGGGAAGAGAGAAATAAAACCTGACCAGGGTGGCTCTTCAAGTAGTGCACTACACGAACTGCAGCTTGCCAGTGAGGAACACAAGGGGACTTCATGAATTGAGCAAGTGTGTGAACCTAATAGCTAAGCTCAGGACGTGTGATGGTAAGTTATATCAGGTGTCCAACCAGTCGCCTGTACTGCTCAGGATCATCATCAACATGCCCAGATTGTGTTGCTGCTCCATCGAAAAGTCAGTTGATTTAGAGGTAGACAAACATGTATTAGATAAAATGTCCAAGGCATATTTCCTTTGCAAAAGAAACATCCCCCGGTCCTCTAGCAATCTCTTTGCCCAAGAATCTTTCATATGAAAACAAGAACCCAAGTATTTCTTGAACTTAGAGATAAGCGCAGAAGAGCTTCCAGTAATGACCAAATCATTCACATAAACCAAAATATGCAAAGAAACTGATCCACAGGAAAAGACAAACAAAGAGTAATCAGCCTTACTCTGAACAAAGCCAAATGCTCGTAAAGCCTGAGCCAATTTGGTAAACTAATTTCTAGGAGCCTGACGAAGACCGTAAAGAGATTTCAGAAGGCGACATACCTAACTATGGGGCGCGGCATAGCCTGGTGGGGATCACATAAAAACATCTTCATGCAAATCACCATGCAGGAAAGGATTATGGACATCCATCTGATGCAGTTCCCAACCAAGAATGACCGCAACTAATAAGAATAGGCGAATAGAACTCATCTTCACAACAGGAGCAAATGTCTCAGTATAATCAGTCCCCTCAACCTGGCGATTCCCGAGAACCACTAGGTGCGCCTTATGACGTTCAATAGTACCATCTGACTTGAACTTCGTCCGGTAAATCCATTTGCAACCAATTGCCTTCTTATCCAGAGGCAGAGGGGCCAAAGTCCAAGTATAATTGTGCTTAAGCGCAGTAAGCTCTTTAGTCATCGCATCTCGCCAATGAGTATGCTCTGATACCATGTAGAAAATAAGGGTAATGATATGTGTTTATTCATGACCTCAGGGTCCATTATATAGTAGTACAAAATACATGTATAAGTTAGGAAAATGAAATATAATCTAATTATAATTACAAGTAATATTTATATTCCTTAACACTAATATCGGAAGAAATAAACATTAATATTAATGCCCTGGAACCCAAATTCTACCCGAATTTTAATTGCTTTGGACCCGTAAATTTTCAGCCCTTTATTTTAAAATTGACTTTAGTCCATGTTCTTTCCCTAACTTATGGAAAAATCATCTTTTAAGAGACCGACTCTTTTATTTTTTTTAATCCAGAGAATGAAAGTGGGCCTGACTTAGTTTTATTTATATATTTTAAGATAAAAACGACAAAAATAAATTTTAAAATAAAAATCTCTATAAATCGAACTCAACATTGATGCATTTATTAAATCTCTTTCGAGTATCATTTTCCCCTCCACCACTGTTCCGAAAAAAAAGCGATTTGCAGATTCAATTTAATTTGTTGAATGCTTGAAATTGTTGCTTTACACAATTTTAGTATTCGACTTCTAATTTTTAAGTTATATTTATTTTTCACCTATTTTTTCTGTTAATATATATACATATATGCATATATGCATATATATATATTCAAAATACATGACATAATTATGAATATTAGATTGTAGTAGATACAAAATAGAGTCTGTTTCTTCACAGATGGTCTTTCCATAAGTTATGGAAAGACCAAGGTTTAATAAATTAGAATAAATTAAGATAAAATTTCAGGGTTGCATGAATCGGTTATAAACTTTATAACTACTACATGTTGCATAATAATTTTTTAATATTGCAACTAAGACTGTTTACCTTTTATTATTCTAATTAAACCCCATCTTTCCATAAGCCTATGGGAAGACGGTCTTTCCCAAGTGTAGAAAATAAGGGTAATGATGTGTGTTTGTATTCATGATCTCAGGGTACATTATATAGTGGTACAAAATATCTATACAAGCTAGGAAAGTGTAATAGAATATAATTACAATTACAAGTATTTTAATTCCTTAATACTCCTCCTCAAGTTGGAGCATGTGGATTAGAAATGCCCAACTTGCCAAGTAAGGAATGAAACTGGTTACATCCGAGAGCTTTAGTGAACAAAGTCTGGAGGTTGGTCTAACATGCGGATATGCTGAGTAATTATAGTGCCAGATTGAACAAGATCTCAGACAAAATGACAATCAACTTCAATGTGCTTTGTACGTTCATGGAACACTGGATTTGCCGCAATGTGAAGAGCAGGTTGACTGTCACAAAACAGTCGCATAGGAGAAGTGTGCATAATCCCTAAGTCTTCCAGTAAATACTTAAGCCATAACAACTCACAACAGGTAACAACCATACGATACTCCGCTTTAGTGGAAGACTGAGAAACCGTAGGTTACTTCTTGATCTTCCAAGAAACCGGAGAATCACCAATCATCACAAAATATCCGGAAAGAGAACGCCGGGTACTTGGGCATGCAGCCCAATCTGAATCACAGTAAGCAGTCAATTGTAACGCACTATTGAAAGAGAGAAATAAACCTTGACCAGGATGACTCTTCAGGTAGTGCAACACACAAACTGCAGTTTGCTAGTAAGAAACACAAGGAGACTTCATAAATTGAGCAAGTGTATGAACCGAATAACTAAGCTCAGGACATGTGATAGTCAGGTATACCAGGCACCCCACCAGACGTCTATACCGCATAAATCAGAAGATGTTTCTTTCGCGTGGCCCTTGAAATGACAATGTGTACAAACAAGATTCTTGCAGTCAGATGCAAAAAGAACAACTGGCAAAGAACTTGTAGGTGGTGGGCATCGTGCAACATACGTCATGGAGTTAGAAGAAGGCTCGCGAGCTCGGATGACAGCTCGATGATTCTCCTCCTGGGAAACAAGGGCATACACTTTCATGACAGGTGGCATTAGATCAATGATCATGATATGTGATCGCAAGGTGTGAAAGCCTTCGTCGAAACCAGAGATGAATTGACTTATCAAATCCTTCTCTCTCTCTCTCAGAAGACTCTTGCAAAAATATTGCAATGGCTCAGTGCCTTGCTATCTTCACAGTCACAAACTAGAGAAGGTTGCATGCAGCGGTAGTCTAGAAACAACTTATTCAGTTTTCCAAAGTGAATATCGATGGGCTGATTGTTCTGCTTGCAACTCTGAATAGCCTATTGCATTTGCAAACCCATTATACCATCACCATGAATAAATAGTGCCTTCAGGTAATCCCACAGTCCCTTAATTGTGGCAAATGAGCTTTTAGAAGATGTCAACATTGGATTCGCAAGATCCAACAGACAAGAGTAGCATTAACCCCATGCCAATCAGCAGCATGACCATCCTGGGGTTTGGTAATGGATCCATCAATGAACCCAATCTGGTTCTTAGCAAGGAATGCGCGGCACATCGTGTCAGACCATTCAATGTAATTTTCTTGAACTTTCAGTGTGTTCGGTACAATTTGCAAACCTGGACCATCTCCAGAACCAATAAAGTGAGGATCACTCGATAGACGACCAATATGTATAGTAGTCTGAGAGTCAGATTGCAACTGCAACTGCTTCAGTATAGTCGCAATCACATCATAACCACTCATATCTTGAAGCTTCGGAAGCTCAGGTGCAACATCATTATGAGCCTGTTCTTCAGAGGCAGACGTGTGACAGGTAATAAGGGTAATAGTGTGTATTTGTATTCATGATCCCATGATACATTATATAGTGGTACATAATACCTATATAATATAATTGCAATTACAAGTGAAAAAAATATATAAAATGATATGAGAATTATAATGATAATGTGGAATTAGATGTAATTGAGTTTATGAGTGGCTGACTATACTCCAGCTAGGACTATGGAATCCTGCTTCCTCCCTCTCTACTTCTAGTTTCATCAATAGAAGTTCTGAGATATGTGGACCAATCACAAAAAGGCCATGTCTGGCCACCTACAAAAGGCGATAACCCTAGCCCTTAGGGCTCTGGTCGCAACGATACCATGCCCATAATCGAGGAGGTATATAATAGCACTCCCAGCGGTCAAGTACATGGTCCTCGAACGTTCTCGGTGGCCACAAGGAGTCCCCCACTGGGAGAACCCCCACACTGCCTGCCAAGGCTCGAACCCCTTCCTATGGGGAATGAAACCACATGTCCAACCACTTGAACGATCGTATGGGTGTATCTGGACACCTTCAAAAGGCCATTAATCGGCTCGCCCTCAGCCGCCCCCGCCACCCGACACCACAACCCTGACCGGAGAGGTGTATCCGGCCACCTTCAAACTCACACGAGGGGTGGAGGGTTGATAGCGTGGAATCAGATGATGATGAGCTCCTACGTCATATTTTCGGCGGATCAAATTATTTTGTACATTCTCTTCTTTTAAAGGCAATTATGTTACCATAATTGGATCACTCTTTTGGATTCCTCCTTGTATTCCTAATATTTAAAGAGTGGATCTTTTACAGGTGATCTGTCCATAGACTTATAAGTATTTTTTTTAAAAAAAATTTATGCTACATTAGTTAAAGGCAAATTCTTAGGAAAGACCGTCTTTCTATATACTTATGGAAAGATAAAGTTTAGAATAATGAAAGGTAAAAGATGTTAGTTGCAATATTAAAAAATTATTATGCAACATGTAACAATTATAAAGTTTGTAACCAAATTCATGCAACCTGAAAAATTTATCTTAATTTCTTTTAATTTGTACTTTAAACCCTGGTCTTTCCATACCTTTTGGAAAGACCGTCTTTCAAGAGACGGACCCTTATTTAAATTACATAATAAATTTAGAAATTTATGGATGTATTTTTATATGATATATATTTATATTTTCATATTTAAATACACATTATTACTTGTTTTAACTTTTAAAATACAATATTTAAATTTTATAAAAAATTACAACATTTAAGGTAAAAAATTAAGGGGTTTGCCCATAAGTTTATGGATATACCGCCTTTCCTGTGACGGTCTCTACTTTAAATGTCTTGTAAATTTTCTCTTTTATGGCACAAGGAGCCGTAATACACTCCATAATATAATTTTTTTAAAAGAAGAAAATGAGAGTGTTGTAAAATGTAAATTGAATGGATGAAAAATAATCATAATTTTTCAAAAAGAAAAAAAGTGCCAATATTAAGGTAAAGTCGTGAGAAAGAAAACTTTTCCATGATCATATGAAAATATATGGTCAAATTAGAATTATAGAAAGGTAAAATATTTTAGTTGAAATATTAAAAATTTATTACGCAAAGTTAAAAAAATTGAAAGAGTGTTATTACTCTCTTTGTTTCACGGTTTGACACACTTACCATATTTGTATATTTTGCTAAGATTTTCATCTTTCCTTTAAAGGCAAAAAGTACATTATTCTTAAACCCTCGTTAAATTTTTTACTCTCTTTACTCAATTCTTTCCACACATCTCAACTTGAAAAGAAAAAAAAACACCAACTGAGTGTCAAATATAGTAAAATGGAGGGAGAACAATATTAAAAAATTCGAAGGGAGTATAATTTACGTGGGTTTAGTATTCCGCACCTGCACCTGCACCTGCACCTGCACCTGCACCTGCACCTGCTCTCCCGCTTCCGGCTTCCCACTCAAAAACTCAATCCATGAATCACCTACCCTGCCTTGGTCATGTTTCGGGAATTATAAACTGCCTGACGTTGAATCTAAACAGAAAAATAAGAAGAATCAGGATGGGGAAGGATCCAAGTTCCACGTGTGTAGATTTTGCTTTACAAATCATAGAAAGCAATCCAGGGTTTGAGTCTGGGTTCGGCTTGGAATATATTCAAGCATTTCTTGTATTCGTCCGCAACTGTAACGGCAGTGACGAGCATGCCAGAGAGCACCTGGCAAAGCTTGTAAGCAGCATTGAAGATGCATTTGAGACTGCAGGCTTTGACCTTGAGTGGGCAATACGAAGGGGAGATGCTGAGCGTCTGAACGCTCTCCGATCCGAACTGGAGAAGAAGATCAAGCTGTTCAAGGCTAGGATTAAAAAAGCTTATGATTTCTCCTGCTCTTCAAGCTCGAGGTTTGCCTTATTACTTTGTACAATTGAACTGCATTTAAGTTGAAAAGAACACAGTTGAGATGTTTAAAATGTTCTTGGTCAATTCTAAGTGTCCCAATTATTTTAGACACTACAGGTAGGTAGATTCAAATGTGCGAAGGGAAAGAATGAAATGAAATGGAGAATAAAATGAGACACAACTAGTGAAACAGATCAAAACGGAACATGAGACATTCTTAGTGAAACGGGGAGGATATAATGATACTTATACTCCTACTTTATCTCTAAAAACCAGCCATATCTACATTTTTGAGTCTTCTCTCTTATATGTTAAACCGTGAATGGATCAAGAATTATATAATAAATTAAGTATGCGTAGATTAATTAGGAAATATTTAATATGAGACTCTTTTGAATGAAACTCTATTCATGAGGCAGAGGGAGTGTTTTTTATCGACAGTGTGCAGCCTCCGCTTGGGCATAACTCACCTTTGTGTGCTATGCTCGAATAAGGGATTGGGGTCGCGTTAGGTTGGCAGAGTGTAAAAGCCACTTGTCAGAACTCATGATATTAATCGTATACGGAACCTTGTTGACAATGTGCCTGCTGCTTGATTTAAAACCAGGAGACTTAGTGTAAGGAGCTTTACTTGGAGTTGTCTTGATTCTGCTATAGAGATAATAAGGGAGGAATATCACCTTGATCATGATGAAGAGTGGAAATCAGTTACAAATGTGTTGGAATTGATTCAAATATTTCTAACCTTCGCCCCAGGTTGGAGTAATAACAATAAGGTTGTTGGTGAGCACTTGGGAGATCTTTCTAGCAGCATTGAAGATGCATTTAAGACGGCTGGCGAGGACCTTAAAAATGCTCTTAACGAGGGAGATGCTGAGGGTCTGGATGCTATCCGCGCCAAATGGGTGGACAAGATTGAGATATTCAAGCCACAAATCAGAGAAGCTTATGAGTTTTTCTCAGACTATGCATTTCAAGTCACCACTCCTCTCCTTCCCATCATTGATCCCAACCTCTGGACTAAATTTTGTGATGTTTTGGTCCGTTATGCAGCAAAAGTTCTTTACTACTACTGGGGTGATGATCTGAGCAAAGATTTTATACACACTGTAGGTGCACTGAAAAGCTTTGGATATGTTTACATAAAGCAGGCCTGTGAATCCAATCGCAAACGATTTCGGGGCCTTGGCTCTCTCATTCAAGGTGTTACCATCTGTTTGGCACGCCTCCTGTTTCTGTGGTGTATAGATGGAATGGATCAAGAGGATGTCATTATCAGAATGTCAGATCTGCTACAGAGAGTTAAGTTGGCTTCTCGGAAACTGTTACACTTGTATGTGGATTACCACAGTGCTTCAAGATTCTTCTCACACACGAATCTGAGTGGACTTGTTGGCATAATTTTGCCTCCCAGCAAAAGCTCACTTCAAACTCTCCGGTATGGGCTAGAATATGTACTCCATTCTTATTCCATGCGACCAGAGGATGTTAAACTACTGAGATCAGATATTGAAATGGTTTTTTCAAATGCAGCATCTATCAGCTATTCGTACATCCTAGCTGCTCGAGGTGATGATGAACTGCTTTTCCAGCTGCTTCAAAAGATTTTACTTCTCAACATTGAGCTTGTTTTGACTAAGCTAATCAGAGGGCCGGGCGCAATCTCTACAGCACCCTTCGAATCCATTTTCATGGGGCTAAGTTCGGTGCAAGCCTTTCTCCATTATTCTTCGGATGTGTTCTCTGTAAGGTTGAGGCTGGTCTTCAATCACATTGAAGAATTGGCTAGGCAGGCAGAATCTCTCCATCTCCAGTTTCAAGCCAATGAACGCAGGCACTCAAAGTCACTTGCAGGCGAGTTTAAATTGTATCTTCAATTCAAGCTCCTGAAGATTCAGGCTTCCTTGACCGAGCAGATGAGATGTAGCCCTAGTTTGATGGTTCTTGTTGAGGACAAATTCTATGCACTTGATGATGGATTAAAACTCCTTCTCAAGCATTTTTCATTACTTCCGTCGAAGAACCGAGGAGATGAGGATCCGATCTGGGCCTTTATCGAGAGGGTGGCCGGGGAGGAAACGCCTCCTTACTACTTTTCACGAGCTGAACAGTTCCCACAACACTTCATTAATGGATTGACAGATTCTTTCTCCAGACTGCTGCAGAGGGTCAATCTTATGAATGCAGAGATCCAAGACAGTGTTCTCCAATTTCAGACTTCGTTGGGGCTTACCTTGCCAAAGAGTCACCTAGGATTGGGTTTTGTTGATATTTTCTTGGAAAAGCTGAGTGGATTGCTGAAATACCACCCTGATTCTTCTGTCAAGCCTCAGATAAGAACAGTCCAAAACCATCTAGAATCCTTAAGATCTTTACTGATAGAGGTCAGAGAAAAGAGATACGGGTATCGAGAACTGATGAAAGATATTCAGGAACGTGTTGTAAGGGCAGCTTATATAGCCGATTATACCATTGACAGAATTCTACTGGTGAAGTGCGATTTGAATCATATGTTGGGGCTTTCCAATGTTATTGATGAGATGAAAGGACTTGCCTCAGAGCTAACCAAATTCACTGAAATGGAGAATGATTTTGCTCAAGTAAGTTGTGCCATCCAAACTTCTGAGCAGATTATTATGACACAAACTACTGCTCCAGAAGTTGGGGAAGCCGACATCGTTCTGGAGGATCAACAAAATATAATCATCGATCAACTAACAAGAGGAATATCTCAGCGACGGGAAGTTGTTACTATATCAGGAATGGCAGGAATTGGGAAAACAACATTAGCTAAGAAAGTCTATGATAATCTTCGAGTCAAGAAGCATTTCCATGTACTTGCATGGTGCTGCGTTTCTCAAGTATATCGGAGGAGGGAATTGTTGCTCAAGATTTTGAGTGATATTACTAGATCCAGTACTGCTGTGATGGGCAAGCAGAATGATGAAGAGTTGCTCAACATGCTCTACAAAGGTTTGAAGGGGAAGAGGTATTTAATTGTTTTGGATGATGTATGGGAAACTCAAGTCTGGGAAGAATTGAGAACTGCATTTTCAGATGATCACAAAAGCAGTAGAATCTTAATCACTACTCGCAATGAGGAAGTGGGTATAAAAGCTCAGCATAATAGGGTTCCTCATGCTCTTCGTTTTCTCAATGGGGATGAAAGTTGGAAGCTTCTACAAGAAAAAGTATTTCATAAAGACGAATGCCCTGAGGACCTGCTGAGAACTGGGATGGAGATTGCAAAAGGATGCAAAGGATTACCTCTAGCAATTGTAGCTGTAGCTGGCATTCTCAAAACAACAGAGAAGAGTGCTGATTCGTGGAAACAAATTGAAAAGGATTTGAATTCTCACATTCTTGAAAATCCAGAAATCCAGTGCATGCATATCCTTGAGTTGAGTTACAACTTCCTGCCTGATGGCTTAAAACAATGTTTTCTTTACTTTGCAGCATTTGGAGAAGACAGCGAGGTTCCCGTTCAAAAGTTGATACAATTATGGATTGGTGAAGGGTTCATAGGAAAAGTCGATGATCAGAAAGTATCACCAGAAGATGTGGCAGAGAGTTACGTGGTGAATCTCATTGGTAGAAGCTTGCTAATGGCTGTCAGAAAAGGATCCAATGGTAGAGTCAAAACCTGCAAAGTTCATGATATGGTGTATAACTTGTGCTTGAGAAAGGTTGAGGAAGAAAATTTTCTGCAGTACATAAATGGGTATGAGAACCTATTTCCCTCTTCTAATAAGCAATTAGACTATGGTGTTGATTCAGAATATTTACCAATTCCAGTAGCATATGGCCAACATCGACTAAGCATTCACTCCAAAAGAAAGCATTTTGTTATGCTAAAGCCTCTTGGACCGTTTGTTCGTACTCTATTATTTTTTGCTACAAGTGATGCTCACCCTACATGCCCTTATGATGATATCTCCTTCA
This sequence comes from Rubia yunnanensis, assembly GCA_037428765.1. NCBI lineage: Eukaryota > Viridiplantae > Streptophyta > Magnoliopsida > Gentianales > Rubiaceae > Rubia > Rubia yunnanensis. Next base: position 9,902,756 of record CM075070.1, read on the forward strand.
TTATGGAGAAGTTCAAAATTCTCACTGTTCTTGACATTGAAAGTATCAACATTGGCTCCTCTTTTCCTAAGGGGATAGAACTGCTCTATCCATTGAGATACCTGGCAATTAGTGGAGATATAAGAACTGTTCCATCATCGATAGCAATGCTCTGGAATTTGGAAATACTCGTAGTGAAAGGACTGATGGGAAAGGTTGTGTTACCATACTCTATTTGGGGCATGTCAAGGCTGAGGCATCTTCATGTGAGCACTCGAGCTATTTTCAACCTGCTTGATTCCTCGCCGTTGGATAATATAGTCAGTCTCTCCTGCCCTACTCTCACACAAGGAGATGATTCTGCGGGAATGATGAAGTTGTTTCCCAAACTCCGGAAACTGAAATGTACATTTTCTGAGCGCGTGCAACACTCTGAGAAAAAGATTAGCTTCCCTGTCCTAGTGTTTCTGGTGGAACTCGAGTCGCTCAAGATAATTTACTATGGTATGGTGCACCAATACTGTCGGTTAGTGGGGGTAAGCCTCCCAGTGAACCTCAAAAAGTTGTCGCTCTCAGAGTTTAACTTCACATGGGATGACTTTTCAGCCATTGGAGAACTACCCAACCTCAAGATTCTCAAATTAGTATCCGTTGCCTTTGACAGTCCAATATGGGAGATGAGAGACGATGAATTTCAACGGCTTGAATATTTGAAGTTGGACTCCCTGAAAATCACTCAGTGGAATGCGGAGTTTGATCACCTTCCCAATCTTCAGCAACTAGTCTTGCAAGACTGCACTCGGCTTGAGGAGGTCCCTTCTAGCTTTGGAGAAATCATTACTCTAGATATGATTGAGATGAAGTGGTGCAGCGTGTCTGCGGAAAAGTCAGTCGTGACAATTTTAGAGCAACAGTTGGGGTATGGAAACAGTGGTTTCAAGGCCTTCATCAATGGTTTCTTTGTAGATCCCAGGTGCTCTACTGATGATTAATCGAGTTAAGGGTTGTATTCCCAGCTCCTCACATGTGATAAAGGTCATATTTCTTCGGCAAATATTTACTGAACACATATTGAAATGCATAAGATGAGCTAAATAATCTGTTTACTAACCTGCTAAGAGCAAGGATTATCTGTTAATCATTTACCTGTTTATGACATTTTTTATATTAAATTCAATCCTCATGCAAATACTCTTAGTAAACAGGAATATGTATATACAATTATACATCCATTTACCTTTTAATATCATAGCTTAGGTCTGCCTTGCTATTTTTACCTTGCTAATAGATAATTACATTTTGTACAGTTTAGGCTTTCGCACTTGTGGGTATCAGTAAAGTGGAGATTGCCTATCTCAGAGACAATGAAGATGTTGCGACTTTTGAGGATCATCGAAAACTGAAGCCATTTGGTCAGTCCTGTTTGTTCAAGCTTTCCGGTTCTCTGAGAAGGGAGTGACTCAGCCAACCCCGGTCAATTCTCGTCAAATTAACGATTTGACATGGCAAGTGAAGGATATGGCTCCATTACTGTGCTTGTCAAGTATAAGATGATCATTTCATCAGGTGCCACTCTTGCAAAACTGAATTTGTATTCCAATATTTCTGTACAACATATTTGAGTTTGAAGCTTTTGTTATTATTGTTTGCTTGTAAATTCTGTGCTCCTTCAAATATTGCTCCCACGGGTCTGTAGTGCGTGAATTCAATTTTTTTGAATTGATAGAGTGGATCACTAAATTACACCTTGTATTTTACTACTCTACGCCCTATACTTATATCCTTTATTATACTTTTTGTATTTTGAATAAATAATAAAGCAGTAGTTATGGTGGTTTGGCATGGTCGATGGACGGCGTTCCAGTGGTGGTGGCTGGCTGCTAGCGCTCAAGTAACTGAACTCGAGAGAATGGCAAGAATCCAATCCGTGTCGCTCGCGTGCATCCAGACGCTGGCACTGCAGTTAGCTAAAGTTTGTGAAAGAGTGTGCTAAATCTATACAATCTTAAAAGCGTGAGTTCTTTTTTTGGGTCAAGGTTTAGGTGAGGTAGCCTGTTTTAGTGCGTCCACTTCGTCCTCATGCCTGCTTTTCCCTCTCGGCTTACAAGACGGTACACGGTAGCCTGCAGACGGTAGCCAGAACACGGCCAATACTGCCATTGAAGACGACACCTCCCTCCTGCTTACTCCGATCCCACCTTCAAAGCCAGTCACCTCTTATGCCGGTCGGCGGTCACCTTTCATTTGTCCCAGTTTCCCCTTGCTGAAAACCCACTTTTTACATTCTACCACTCCGGCTTTCTGTTTCTTATCCTCCGATTTCCGTATGGATGAATTAAGGGGGTACGAGTTTTGGAATTTAGGGGTTGGGTAATTTATATAGAAGAACTGAATCAAAGGGTTCATGAAAAGGGTAGTTTTGTTTGTCTGTTGATTCCATGTTTCTTACAAATTGTAGTGAAAGCTCTTTGATTAGTAACTAAGGGTACATTGTCTTAAAGTTCAATGAAATGCTTATGTGGGTTTATTACTAGTATGTGCTAATGCCGCAAGTAGCGGCTTTCATAATTCCCGCCCCTGCATTTTAGAGTAGCTGCATCATGTGTGAATGATAGTTTTTGCATTCAGATTCAATATACTCTGTTAGTCTTCTGCTGCAAATGTGATTCAGCAATTGTCGGGTGCAGATTTGGCTCGGATGATTAAAAAAAATAACGGCTCTCGCGCTGGTATTCCATGTGTCAAGCATGGTAGTGCAGAGGCTGCAATTTCTTCGCTTGATGACAAGGTAATCAATAAGTAATTAATCTGTAAATATGTACATTTCTTCAATTGAGTGAACCACAAAATGATTTCAATTTCCTTTTGGCTATCAAGAGCATCTGTTACTGTTGATTTGTTATACTGCAATTTGTGCCTTCTTTAACAGTAAGTGCATAGAATTATGTGGTTCAGAACAATTACAGAGCATTCAAATTTTCATACACCCCATTCTATACAAGCTTTGATAAATGGCTCTTAACGTTTATATCGATGAGATTTATATGGGCAGAAGGGTTTCATGTTCATCTTTATGTATTGTTGTTTGACTAGGATAAGCGAGAGCTGTTGTACTTTCTTAGAAAACATTAGCTGCTTAGTATGTCTGAAATGTTGTTTTCTGGAGAACGATTATGTTAATATTGAACTCATGTAACTAGCACCAGTTTTCCTTGAAACTATTCATTTCCTTTCCGAAACATGTCGTCCCCCCTCCTTGTTTCACAACTGAATTAACAGATGATTTTGGGGTGATGGTAATGCTTTTAGTTTCTTCAAGGAAATAATTCCGAAACGAAACCTGCACGTTCCTTGTTCTGTAGTGTCCCCAGTTCGACACCAGCCATTCTGATTGGAAGTACTAATGTAATGTTGTGCTTTCATTTCGTTCTTGTTACCATTAGCATCTGTGTTAATGTTACCATTAGCATCTGTGTCAGTGTCAGCATATTTGCAAATAACTAACTTCATACGTGCATTCGTTCTCTCAGAACTGTTTTTTCCATTAACATGATTTGCCAACAACTTATTTGACACTTTTACCCTGTGGTTGTTTAAACTGCATATCAGAGGTTGATGCACGGGAATGTTGGATTTACAATTTTTGGTACAAGGACTTTATAGCTCAAGTTTTAATACACTTGCAACTTGGAAGTTACCGTTTTTGTTCTACCGTTTTTGTTCTACAAGGACATTCAGAATTTTACAAAACAATACAGATTATGTTCTAATGCTGGGTTCGGTTTTGTATTTGCTCCTACCCTATGGTACAGTGGAGGATGTGTTGTGAGAGAACCCACAAGTATTTTTGTTAATACTCTTCAACGTCTTCGTTGTAGTCTTAAGTAATATTGTCTGGCATTTGAAGATTGGAAAATTGTTTTTCTAGGCAAATTTTTTTTTAAGCTTCTTTCTAACCGAAAGTGATGATCTTTTTAGGTATGTTGCGGTTGGAAATGAACCTTTTATGGATCATACAATGGAACCTCTCTTCGGACAACATATCCAGCTCTACAGAACATCCAAGCCGCCCTGATTAAAGCCGACCTCAACAGCCAAGTAAAGGTCACGGTTCCCCTCAATGCTGATGATGTTTACGAGAGCTCGAACAAGATGACATCTGCTGGCGATTTTCGTGCTGACATCTATGAATATGTGATCCAGATAGTCAAGATATTAAGTGACGACGACGACCCCTTCACCATCAACATGTACCTCTTCATCAGCCCCTACATCGACTCCAACTCCCCTATTGAGTATGCATTCTTTGATGGGAACTCGTCGCCTCTGAACCGTGGAGGGACGAGGTACTACAACATCTTCGATATAAACCACGACACGCTCAGAATAGGCCCTGCAGAGGAACGGGTTCGGAAACTTCCCTATAATAGTTGGGGAGGTCGGCTGGCCAACTGATAGGGATCACAATGCCAACATAAACTGCGCCTTACGCCTCAACCGAGGATTCATGTCTCACACTGCAGGTGGGAGAGGGACCCCGACGAGGAGGAGCCCATCGATGCATACGTCTTCAGCTTGATCGACTAGGAGCACTCAGCCCGGAAACTTCGTGCGCCATTGAGGCATCTTTCTGGCGCCAAGAGCAAAATCCCTTGATGAGTTGAAGAAAAGTAAATCATTTAGAGTAGGATTGAGACCTTGCAGTGAGTAGCAAAGCAAGAATAAGTCACTGTTGTTCCCATGAGCTATCAGAAGTTGTACCCACCCCATGCATGTTATTACACAGAGCGAGTAATGTACTTTGATGTTGCTGCTAGGCATGAGGGGGAAGGATTAACTTTGGCAACTCTCTACTACTGCCATTAAATACTGACTTTATTGCATAGAATACGGGTTCAGAACTGCACAAAGTGTAGTCACATATTACTACTCCCTCGGTCCCATTGAAGACTTCATATTTTCCCTCTTGGTCTATTCCATTGAAAACTTCATAATTTGACTCTTTCCTTTGTTTGAACACATATTAAAATTCCACTATGGCTCACTAAAATAAAAAAAGTAACCACAATCCTCTCTTCTCATTAGCCAATTCCACACTCCTAAATGAACGTGTAAAAGGTAATTATGAATTTATTTTTCTAAGAGAAGTACTAATTTATAAAGTTGTGCAATTATCTAAACCGTTGAGTGTGAGAACAAGCTGCTATACCATAACGTCGCATAGCATTTTCTTTGTCAACTCACGTGCACTTTAGTTTAGACATTTTTTTGGTCAATAATAAATCATTTAATTTGAAGCTATTATTTTTATTTGTGATCATATTTAATTTTAATTTCGTTTAATGCAAGAGAAAATCTTCTGTTAGATTGGCTAAAAGTTAGATCAATCGTAAAAAATCTCGTTTCAATAATTTTTATGGTCAAATCATAATTATGTATACATTACAATATAATTTAAAAGTATTTCAAAGTTTTAAAAATCTTGTTGCAATAGGTAAAAACAAATATCAAATTAAATTTATTTATCATACCAATTATAAGTTATCATACCAATTACCCAATATAAAATTATATTGCGTAAAATGTCTTATTTTTTCTTGCTTGTTGTAAAAGTGAATTGCTATATCACGCCTTATATTTTACTTGATTACGGTACGTATTTATGCTATTAAATATATAATATGTATTTTTAATTTAATTTAAATAATTTAAATAAGTTAAAAATATTTAAAAATAATATTAAATTTAAACATATCACCACTGCCACTTGTGTTGTTTCGGCGGTGGTGCACGGTGGCCGAAGGTGATTTTGCCGGAGGCAGCGAGTTCGTCTTCTCCGGCGGTAGAGGACGGTGGCGGTGATTTCGACATAGGTGGAGGACGGCCGGCAATGAGTTTGTCTTCTACGGCAAAAGTTCATCTTCTCCGGCGGCTCCGACAGTGAGTTCATCTTCTCCGGCGAAAGTTTGTTTTCTCTGGCGACTTACCTGTTCTCTTTTCCTTGCCCCGGTTCGGTTCTCGTCGCCCTGATCTCCATCTCTGATCTCATTCCCTCTCCCTGTTCTCATTCTCCTCTCCCCGTTCTCCTTACCCTGCCTCCGTTCTCGTCGGATAAGAGTTTCTCGGGCTGGGTTTTGCTCGGCGAGGGACGAAGGTGGAGCATCGGCGGGGCATCGACGGTGGGTGGCTAGGGACGAGGACAGCGGGCTAGGGATGGCGGCGGAGAAGGCTAAGGACGGATGGTTGGGGACGGCGGCGGAGAAGGCTGAGGACGGATGGTTGGGGACGGCGGCGGAAAAGACTGGGGATAGTGGTGGCAGGGAACGGTGCCAGCGTGTCACGGGTCGCCCTCTAAGGGTGCGAACCGTGCGACCTAGCCGCGCACAACCGTGCCACAACTACCGCCTGAATCCCACGTGCTTCGCACACCGCCCGATCGCTCGCAGCGGATCGGACCCGTTAAGGGACGTGGTCGAATGTGCAGCGGAATATACACACCCGAGAGAGCATGGCTCACACACACAAGGCAAAAGATGTAATATAAGGCCCAACAACTGGGAAACAAACACTTATATTCAATATATCACAAACTGGTAACCGAGTGTAGAGAGCTCACTGCTCTACATATATGTTGTGCAAACGTTATCACGAGTGCCAGCTACATAGACAAAATAAGGTCAAAGGCTAAAACAGCACGTATGCTTGGACCTTGATAGCGAAGCTAAACTAATGACTAAGCTATTACAAGTATTTACAAGCAAAAGAGATAACTTCTGGGACAAGGAGCTTGGGACGTGTCATCTCGGACCGGGCGCAGCATTAACGGTGCTGGTTGGCAGGGCAACCGGGCGCTGCACGCACGGGCGTTGGGCACAGACGGCTCGGGCATTGTGCACAGCGCGTCGCGGGCGCAGAGACGGGACATCATAGGCCGTGAACGGTTAAGCGTTCGGCACCGGATAACCTGTTGGCGTGTGCGGCTCGATTAAAAGAGACCGGTTCGCAGTGATGCATTGAGCGGCACGGGACCGTGACATCGTTTTGGCACCGATGCGGGCATGGGATCGCGTTGGGGTCCGGCGTTAATCCCCACCTCGTAACATTCTCCCCCACTCAATTCGGCAAACGTTCCCGGAGCCATCAATTCTCCAAGGTGCTTTGCTACCCACACGTTTTTCGTACACTTCTGCCTTCAAAAAAGGGTTGATTTAAATTGCTAGCGTTGGTGTACTCTAATGTAGCTGTGGTCCTCGGCTTCTCTTCATGTTCCGACTTTGAGCTGGCTTGGTTTTATAGCACCCCACTCCTTGATCAATAACCAAAGGAATGTCCAACTCTGATGCTGTCCGAACGCATCATCCGTTCACGGTTCTGCTTCCGGCCTTGTGGAACAACAAGGGGTTGCTGATGTGAATGAAGACTCGTCTTTTCCCGTTTGAGTTTTACAAGGTTTAGCTTGCTTGAACGACTCGAACGGGAAGCATGACGGGTTGCGCTAGCCGGCAGATATCTCTTTTGAATCCAGATCTTCATGGAAACCGACAACGCTTCCTACACTCTTTGCTCGACAAATCTTCGTCCTTTACAGTCATAGAGTCACCCACAACTTGCTCAGTCTTCAGACTTTCTTCACAAAGCTCCTCGGATCCATCGGGCAAACCCATTACTGGTGTAGACCCTTCAGACCCTTCGTTTCTGTTCTTCCCACCGAATCTTGTCTTAAGCACTGGAGGATTTGCAAAGCCGAGATTTTACCCCCGGATGAACTCCTCACAGTCATTTTAACCGTGCACGGATTGGTGCCTAAGACGTAGATGCCATTGCCGTATGAGTCTAGACAATCTGTGCGTCTCTCAACCGAGGTCGTCCGTGTTAACGACATGGAAATTCACTGTGGCGCTTATGGAGTCAAACTTAACCGAGCATCACCTTGCAATACCCATCACCGGTTGAGCTTCGCTATTAACGGCCATCATTCTGCCCACAGCTTCCTTGGAACGTCAAGCTTTGGTGCGGCTTTCCCTGCTTTGCTCGACACATTGTGGCTCTTTCTGGTTGGACTGCAGTGACCACCGTAATGGATTTATCCCACATATTTTAACCAACTCAATATCGTCAAGTTTCAGTGCGGCCTTTCCCGCTTTGCTTGACATATTCGTTGCTCTTACTAAATGGACTGCAGCAACCACCTCGTGGAATTATACCGTAGGTTTTAACCATCTCAGGTTCGTCAAGCTTCCGTGCGGCCTTCCCTGCATTGCTTGACCAAATTTTAGCTCACTTTGATCGGACTACAGCAACCACCCGGTCGATCTCAAACTCAGTTAATAGATTCAAAAGCCCTGGCTCTCTTGATCCCACCATGGAATTACACCGTAGATTTACATGCCCCCTCGGAGCAAGGTTCTTCCCTCTTCGGCCCAGACTCCTCACTCGACTTCAACTAAACTACCTCGCTCAGTGTCTCCCCGATTCGTCTCGAGCCCTCGAGCAACATAGCAGTGATCCTCTGCTCTGTTGGACACAATCAACAAGGGCTTGGTTCCCTTTGCACCTTTTTCCCACCAGTTGCATCTAAGCGTCTAAACTGGGGTACACCTCATTCCTTCCAACACCGAATTGAACCTGAAGCTACCTCCGCGTTTTGGACCGGGTCAAAAGTCACCCCTACCTCGGAAGTACTTGCATCTACACCATTGCCTACCTCAACAACGGTAGAACCGCCCATTTCCGTATCAACTCTTTGCGATCCCTCGCCATATGAGTACTCTCGACTCGGACGAACGCCACCGCTAAGTTATAGTCCGTGCAGTAAGCTCTCCTTAGCTAGAGCAAAGTCCACGACTCCAATTCTTGGCTAAAGTCAAGGAGTTTTTACATCTTCGGATGGTCAGGCAACTTTAGCGAACACGAGAACGCCGACAGGCACCCCATAGTGCGGCCGGTCCATGCAGCTTTTGGGAATCGGCAAGTATCCTATAATACAACCGACTCTAGCATACAGCTTGGAACGCCGTCACGTATCCCATAATACGTCCGATATGCACCAAGATCCCCATCTTGACAAGCCTGATCTCCAACCGAATCCTTCTTCCGACATAGGATGGCCAATCACTATGTGCCCAAGGGCCGTTTGGGCTCTGATACCAACTGTCACGGGTCGCCTTCTAAGGGTGCGAACCGTGTGGCCTAGCCGCGCACAACCGTGCCACGACTACCGCCTGAATCCCACGTGCTTCGCACACCGCCCGGTCGCTTGCAGCTGACCGGACCCGTTAAGGGACGTGGTCGAATGTGCAGCGAAATATACACACCCGAGAGAGCATGACTCACACACATAAGCCAAAAGATGTAATTTAAGGCTCAACAACTGGGAAGCAAACATTTACATTCAATATATCACAAACTGGTAACCGGGTGTAGAGAGCTCACTACTCTACATATATGCTGTGCAAACGTTATCACGAGTGCCAGCTACATAGACAAAATAAGGTCAAAGGCTAAAACAACATGCAGGCTTATACCTTGATCAAAATAGCGAAGCTAAACTAATGACTAAGTTATTACAAGTATTTACAAGCAAAAGAGATGACTTCTGGGACAAGGAGCTTGGGACGCTTCATCTCGGACCGGGCGCAGCATTAACGGCGCTGGCCGGCAGGGCAACCGGGCGCTGCGCGCACGAGCGTTGGGCACAGACGGCTCGGGCGTTGTGCACAGCGCGTCGCGGGCGCAGAGACAGGACGTCACATGCCGTGAGCGGTTAAGCATTCGACACTGGATGACCCGATGGCGTGTGCAGCGCGATCAAAGGAGACCAGTTCGCAGTGACGCGTTGAGCAGTACGAGACCGCGGCATCATTTTGGCATATTTTGGTACCGATGCGGGCATGGGGTCGCGTTGGGGTTGGGCGTTAATCCCCACCCCGTAACACAGCGGCAGTGGCGCCGGCAGAACTATTGTTTTTTATTTTTTTAAAAATAAAATTTATATTATAGTATTATAGCAGCAGCCTCGTAAAATGATAAGGATTATGTTTACATGAGAGAATAATTAGAGCGAGTGTCCGCATCAGCTAATCAATTGAATGCAACCCTTATCCACGCAAATATCGTAATTTTACAGGGTTGGTTTTCCTTTTCACGCATAAATAAAACCAAAATGCCTCTGAACTTGCTGTAAAAAAATGGAGGAAAAGAAAGAAGAAAAGGCATGCACGGTCTGATTAGAGCCGCCCAATTGGCACGTTTCCCCAATTACTGCCAACTCCAAACGGATCACAACGACACGGCGCTCCATTTCCAACTTCTGCTCAACTAACCGCTCAGCTCTCCCGTTTAATTCTCGGTCGCAGGAAGTTATGGAGAGCAAAGAGGAACTGAAGTACTTGTCTGGATTCGGGAATCACTTGTCGTCGGAGGCGATCGCCGGAGCTCTGCCGCCAGGTCAGAACAGCCCTCTGGTTTGTCCATACGGTCTCTACGCCGAGCAGATTTCCGGCACCTCCTTCACCGCACCCCGCAAGCTCAACCTCCGAAGGTTGTTTTTTCCATTCTGCCATTTTTCGGATGCTGTTTGTACTAGGTTATTAGCTACGCAAAAGAGTGATGATTACTGCGCTAGTTTGATTTTGATGCTTTACTGGAAAAAAATTGAACTGAGCTAATGGTCGAAATCATTTTTCGGAGAGAAATTTTTATGCTTTTTTTGAGTCGTTATAGGGTAATTAGAGTGGAGTCTTTTAAGTAGTTCATTGATATTTGTTTGTGTGTGTGGAAAATTTCTTTTTATTCATCTCTATTAACTACTGTTTTAATGCTCATCCAGTTGAAGTTTGATTGATATGATGTGCCTGCCATGATCGGGATCCTACTCTGGATTTTTTTGGGTTATTCTGCTTGGTGGAATAGGATAGCGGGATTGTGGATCCTACCAAAAACAATTTACATACCAAGTTTTGATCAAAATCAAGTTTTCTGGTCAGGCTGTAGGATCATTTCTGCCACTTCTGATTGTGAATTGGTAGGATTGTAAGACCCGGATAGAGATTTCAATAACTATGACCATAATGTACCATATCCTGGTCATTGTTAGTGGTGCTATCTCTGATTAGACAAATTGCATTTCATTTTCTGTCTCGCGTCATTCTGGAGGGTAAAAGTTTGAGTTTTATTTATTCATGAATCTGATGATTTGTGGATAATTCTTTTTCTGCAGTTGGCTGTACCGTATTAAGCCATCAGTTACTCATGAGCCATTTAAGCCTCGTGTTCCAAGCCATCAGAAGCTTGTAACTGAATTTAATCAGTCTAATAGTTCTGCTACACCTACCCAGCTGCGATGGAAACCTGTGGAGATTCCGGAAACACCCACAGATTTTGTTGATGGTCTTTTTACAGTATGTGGGGCTGGCAGTTCCTATCTGCGCCATGGTTTTGCTATTCACATGTAATTGGGGCTCCTTACCTCGTCTGATTGATTGCTACTACTTCAAAATTATGTACTGATAATACTAATTTTCATTATATGTAAAATTCATAATTGAATATACCAATTGTAATCAAGCATTTCTGTTCAATAAGATCTTTTTCATTTTGTTTGTGTAGGTTCACTGCTAACAAATCTATGGAAGACTGTGCATTCTGTAATGCTGACGGGGACTTCCTAATTGTTCCTCAACTAGGAAGTAAGTGATGACTTAAATATCTTAAAAACATCCGTTGAGTTATCCTTTTCATTTTAGCTCATGATGCTTTGCACCATATTCTTTATTCAACAGATTCAACTTACTATGGTCTTTTACTTGTAACAGATGCAGTTTTCTGATGATTTGTTTGGTAGTATCCTCCTTAATATTTTCTGTGTTTGTGTAGGGTTATTCATCACAACGGAGTGCGGAAAGCTACAAGTAGTTCCTGGCGAGGTAGTTGTTATACCTCAAGGATTCCGCTTTGCTGTTGACCTGCCCGATGGACCTTCTCGTGGTTATGTTGCAGAGATTTTCGGAACTCATTTTCAGCTTCCAGATCTTGGACCAATAGGTGCATTAAAAAGTTTGAAACCGATAATTCCTTTGTTGTTACTGAACTTCTGAAGATCCTCTAGAGTGTTTGATTGGTTTCCCAAGTGTAGGGGCTAATGGGCTTGCTGCTCCAAGGGATTTTCTGGCACCAGTGGCCTGGTATGAGCAGAACACCTGTCCGGGTTACACCATTGTGCAGAAGTTTGGTGGTGAACTGTTTACCGCAAAACAGAATTTTTCTCCTTTCAATGTGGCAGCTTGGCACGGTAACTATTTTCCATATAAGGTATATATCCACTGCGCTTAATGGTAATCACTCTTTCTGCTTTCTCCATCAAACTTTGATGTTTTTTATATTATGGCTGATAGCAACTTCTTGTGGCTTGCAGTATGATTTAAAAAAGTTCTGCCCTTACAATACCGTTTTAATAGATCATAGTGATCCATCAATTAACACAGGTATGATACTGCATTGTAGAAGCTGCACAACCTCTTTCGTCACTTACCATGACATTTCATTTTCTCAAGTATTTGCCACTGAACCCACACAGGAATTAATTTTTCTTATCGCGTATGAAAATGCAGTTCTAACAGCTCCGACTGATAAACCTGGTGTTGCTTTACTGGATTTTGTCATATTTCCTCCTCGATGGGTAGTTGCTGAACATACTTTTCGCCCTCCATATTACCATCGTAACTGCATGAGTGAATTCATGGGCTTAATTCATGGAGGATATGAGGTAACTGCTTATTGATTCTGTGTTCTTTCTTTACATCTTTTATAACAATAGACCTGATTGTCATTGTATGAGATGGGATAGGTTGAACAAAGGTCCTGTGTTAAAAAAAATGTTATTAAGCAAATTACGCTATAGTTTATGAGTTTATGCAGTACTCATTAGATGATTTTGCTGAGGATTTTCAAGCAATTTCTCATGCTGCTCTAGCAGATTATGAAAAAACAAATCTCCTGCAAAGTTCTCTGCTATCTATGTCCTGCTTGACATTTGCAGACTTGCTCCTACAACTACGATAGGACCGAGTTTCTCGAATTGCTAATTTGTTTTACTGATCTTTCAGGCAAAAGCTGATGGTTTCCTCCCAGGTGGCGCCAGTCTTCATAGCTGCATGACTCCCCATGGTCCAGACACAAAATCATATGAGGTAAAACATCTTCGATGATGTATAAACAATCTAAACCTGGTCTTGACATTCTTGTTTCTGTAGCAACATGTGCATAAAACAAGTTCTATGTTACTGTTATAATTTATGAAGCTCCTCCTGTTGACTGAAGTTTGTCCATCTGGTTAGCAGGCTACAATCGCTCTTGGTAATGATGCTGGACCACAGAAAATAGACAATACGATGGCCTTCATGTTTGAGTCCTGTCTAATCCCTCGAGTATGTCCGTGGGCACTCGAATCCCCAGTAATGGACCACGATTACTACCAGTGCTGGATTGGTCTGAAATCCCATTTTACACCTGAAGCTGCCGAGGTTGAGGATGCAGAACTGCAGAATGGGCGCAATGGGAGGACTATTTAGAGGTTCTGTTCTTGGTGAATTTTTCTTTAAACAATAAAGATACTAAGGCGAGTAGTAAACATTAACCATGAGTAATGGAACATAAAGTATATATCACTAAGTTGTGGGTGTAAACTATGAAGTAAAACCACTGTAAATATGTAGTAGGGAACTTTGGTAGATCTTCTGAGAATGAAGGATGCTGTGAACACATGTAAGAATCACTGATGCTGTGTGTATATATGTATGCTAATATTAATATTGGATACAATTCTTTCTTTTCACATTTGCAAAGTTGCTAGTAGCAACTAACTGTGCGTTGGCTTATACCAACCATGAGCTTTTATCTTAAAATCAATTTGTACTAACTAAAGGTGACCTAGACTTTATATGTACTTCCTCCAATCTACTAATTGTGATCCACTTTCTATAATGAGAGTTTTTTAAAATTAAAATGACACATTTTCTATTTTTGGTAATATTCTTTCGATTTCATCCATTCATTCTACCTTTTACTCATCCTATTTTTTTCATCTAAATTCAAGCACCTAAACCTATGGTGACACTATTAGTGGAATAGAAAGAGTAAGTCATTTATTCTTTAAGAAAACGATGTGAGATTCATCTTGATAGAATGATTTGCCGTAATTAATTGTATTATTGATATCTGAATATATAGAGAGTACAATAGAGGTATAATAAGAAAAGAACTCTAATCAGAATAAATCATAATCTAATCAGGAGTCTGATTTAGTCTAACACCCCCCCTCAAGCGAAGCGTCGGATGCTCGCCGACGCACAGCTTGGACCTGAAAAACTCGAACAGCGGACGAGAGAGCCCCTTGGTGAAAATGTCCGCAATCTGAAGAGAAGTAGGAACATCAAGAACACCATTAAGGAAAGCGTTCTTGACATCCAACTGATGAAGTGGCCAGGAACGCATGGTGGCTATGGCGAGAACCGTCCTAACAGTGGAGGCTTTGACCACAGGACTGAAAGTGTGGTCAAAATCAAAACCTGGAATCTGCGAGAAACCCTGCGCCACAAGTCTAGCTTTGTGACGCTCAATAGTGTCATCTGGTCGATACTTGAGCCTATAGACCCATTTGGAGCCAACAATGTTGACATTTGAAGGTCGAGGCACCAACTCCCAAGTGTGCTGACCACGAAGAGCATCCATCTCATCATCCATGGCTGAAACCCAGGCTGGATCCTGAAGGGCAGTGCGATAATCAGTGGGCTCTGTCTGAGAGAGGAGTGCAGCAGTGAGACCATGAGCAATAACATCCGAATAATCCCGCCGTTGAATGGCACCAGTAGAAGACCGAGTGGCCATCCGATGAGTACGAAGCGGGGGCGGCGAATCTGGAGGAGTAGAACCAGCTGATGACACGGAGGAAGATCGAGCTGTGCTAACTGGAGAGTGGCCGTCGGAAGTCACCGGAGAAAGAATAGCCGATACAGGTTGAGACATGGTGGCCAGTGGCTGAGACGGTGGCGGAGGAGTGCTGGCCAGCGGCTGAGATATGGTGGGCGTTTGACGAGGAGCCGGGTCCAGGTCGGCCGTCCAGATGGAAGATGGTGGGGAAGTAGGGGCAGCTGGAACAGGCACAGACACAGGCGTAGTGGCCCCAATCGATGAAGTAACAGTTCTATCAAAAAATGATGAAATCTCCAGATCTGAAACCGAACGAATCTCCGTGGAAGCTGAGACATAAGGGAAGAAAGTTTCATCAAAACGAACATGGCGAGAGATATAGATGCGTCCAGACGTCTGGTCAAGACACTGAAAACCCTTGTGACGAGGGCTATAACCAATAAAAACACAGGGAATGGATCGGGGTGCAAACTTATCAGTAGCAGTGGCACGCAGACATGGAAATGCACGGCAACCGAACGGGTGAAAGAGGGTATAGTCAGGCACATGACCAAAAACAACCTCAAAAGGTGATTTGCCACCCATAACTGAACTAGGCACACGATTAATAATGTAAACCGCAGAGGAGAAAGCTTCCACCCAATAACAGTGCGGCACAGAAGAGTGAAAAAGCATGGCAAGACCAGTCTCTGTGATGTGACGATGCTTCCGCTCAGCCCGACCATTCTGAGCAGGTGTATAAGGCGAGGACATCTGATGATGAATGCCACATGATATGAGATGAGCCTGAAGTCGGTGATTAGTAAACTCGGTGCCACCATCGGTCTGAAAAATTTTAACCCTAGCAGAAAACTGATTCTCAACGAATTTCTGAAACTGGATAAAAGTGTCATAGAAATCCGACTTATGCCGCATTGGAAGAAACCATGTGAATCGTGAGAAATCATCAATGAAAACGGCATAATAAGAGAAACCACCGATAGATAAAACAGGAGCTGGTCCCCATAAATCACAATGTACTTTATCCAATAAACCAGTAGCACGCTTGTCACTAGTGGAAAAGGGCAAGCGGCTACTCTTGGCCATCTGACAAGGAGAGCAACTGACAGATGCAGGCATAGCAGAAGTGACAGAAATAAGGCCCCGTCGATTCAATAACTGAATAGTATCATGAGACACATGACCGAGGCGAGAGTGCCACTGCTCAAAAGAAGCATGAAGCTTTGTAGAGCGTAGTTCGCCTAAAAAACTGGAATCACCAGTCTCAAGAAAATAGAGACCAGACCTATGACGACCTTTACCAATCATCGCCCCTGTAAGCTTGTGCTCAATGGAAAATGCATCGGCATCAAATATAACACGAACAGGTAGATCACGAGTAAGCTTACTAATGGACAATAAACTTCTAGTAATCTTAGGGACCACAAGGACATCATTAACAGAGAAACCAGATAAATGACATTGGCCGATGTGAGAAATAGATAATGATTCACCATTTCCAACAAGAATAGAATCAGAACCACGATAACGTTGTACCTGATCAAGATGACTGGTGTGAGCAGTGATATGAGATGTAGCACCTGAATCAACAATCCACTGTTTTGACGAAGAATGACAATTGGGACCATTCAAACTGGCCTGAAACAGCACCTTGTCCGCAATCCAATTAGTGGAGCAATCTTCCCGAGATATAGGGCCCAAATTAACCATAGCGGAAGACCAAAAAATGGCACAGAAATTGACTGGATACTGATGAGAATTTGAGAAACTCGTCGGAATGTGAGCAACTCGCGAGAAACAGCTTCAACTCGCGAGAATTTAATTCAGCTCACGATTAATTGATTATATCGCGAGAATTTGAATCAACTCGCGAGAACTTCCTTCTGGCGCGAGATGACTCGCGAGTGGTTTTCACGCGCGAAAATTCCTTCTGCCGCGCGAGATGACTCGCGCGTGGCTTCACGCGCGAAAATTCCTTCTGCCGCGCGAGATGACTCGCGCGTGGCTTCACGCGCGGGCGAGATTTCCTTCTTCTCCTTGACGCGATCGGCCGTTCTTCTTCCGATGGCTTCTGTTCTTCTTCTTGACGCGATCGGACTTCGCCGCTGGACGTCGCGATCGGACCGGAGGAGGAGGCCGCCGCTGGACTTCGCCGGAGACGGACTTCGCCGCTGGACTTTGCCGGAGTCGAACTTCGCCGCCGGCTTCGCGATCGGACTTGGACTCCGCCGCTGGACTTCGCCGCTGGAGGAGGAGGCCGCCGCTGGACTTCGCCGGAGACGGACTTCGCCGCTGGACTTTGCCGGAGTCGAACTTCGCCGCTGGACTTCGCCGGAGGAGGACGAAATTTGACCGGAGCTTCACCGGAAAAGAGAGAATGAGGGAGGCGCTGAATTAAAATTTAGAGGTTAGGATCAGAACTTGCTCTGATACCATGATAGAATGATTTGCCGTAATTAATTGTATTATTGATATCTGAATATATAGAGAGTACAATAGAGGTATAATAAGAAAAGAACTCTAATCAGAATAAATCATAATCTAATCAGGAGTCTGATTTAGTCTAACACATCTTTTAACTGATCTTAAAATACAATGCTACAGAAGAAGAGTGCAATTGAGAGATATCCTGTCATATTGGTTCTTAGATTTACACCAAGTGTTTAAATCTAGAAATTAAGATCAATCAAAGCCCACCGCAGCACCTCTTTCTCTCCACTTTGGTGCAGCTTTTCTTTGTCTGCAATCTTTTTCCCATCTATCCATCGGGGAGATGGGGAAAAAATTTATTTTAATTAATATTCTTGTTATTGAATAAGTGTGAGATTTATTATCACCGATTAGTTTTGTTCATCGACCTGATCGATTAGATCGTTGTGTTCATGATGATAACTCGATTTAGTTGTTCACCTTAATGTTTTGTTCTCGATCTGCTTGTGCAGATCGTGTGTTCGTAATTTTAATTGTGGTTTTATTTTGGGTTTCCGTTTATTTGGTTCGCCAGATCTGTGATTTTCAAGGTGTTCATAGTTTGGACAACATAGATCGTAGTTAGATCAAGTGGTGTTACCCGCTGTAGAAGATTTATGTTTGGCGCAGTGACATTGATGCGTGATATGCTTCTCTTTGCCAAGTGGTCATGATTTTTACGAGAAGCAAGTTAATATCCCGAGGGCGATGATACAGTTTTTATTGGATCTGTGATCTGTAATAGTATAAACGATCCGTTTGGTTAACTTGTAATTTAGATAGAGTAAATGACTTATGTGGCCCTCAAACTACCGTCATCGTTCACCTTTGGCCCTCCACTTTTTCCCCATATTTTTGGCCCCTAAACTAAGAAAATTGGCAACTTGTAACCCTTATGTCAGGTCAAACCGTTAAGGTATGGTCAACAACGTTAATTTTAAGCGTAAAATAGTCATTTTTCGTTTTCTTTTTGCTTTTTAAATTTTGTGATGTGGTAGCCTGTCCAGGTAGCCTCTTCTCGGTTCGCTTGCTTCGATTCCTTTACCTGCAAATGCAGTCCCAAAAGTGATTCCGGGAGAGCGACTCTGACGATTAAGTTAGTCATCTCTTCAAGAAATGGAATTTCTCTCTATTATTCCGCTTACCTTAGCTCCTACAGAGCTTGTTGTATTTACAGGCTCATTCCCTTTATCGTTCCCTGTTCTTAGGACTTTGAGATCGTGGTCCCACCACTTCTCCCACATTCCTCCGTCGTGGCCTTTGCGTTCGCTGTGTGTCCCATTTTTCCCGGCCCACGTTCTCTGCCACGACATGCTATTCCTGTGTTCGCTGCACCTTCCTGTTCATTGTGTTGGACCGAAGTTTGGCGGGATGATGTTGGGCTGGGCTTAGCGACTCTCAGCCTTTTGATTGTTGGGCCACACTACACCATAATCCCCCCTAGCCAGAAGATTACAAGAAACGAAGTGATGATGTTGTTTGTAGTCTGAGTGCGAAATGATGTTACTGCTTGTAAAGAATGTTTGTGATGAGGAAACTACTTTTAGCCTTGCGAAGTGATGTAGTCTTGTTGGCTATAATTTTCTCTTCTATCACTCTTCGAATTTAATCTTTTGAATTTTCGGGCTCATCATGCTAAGGCAGTATTTTTGGTGATTTTGTTTTTGAACTCCGCAATTTTCTCCTCGTTATTCGATATTCCAGCCCAAAATTCTGTGATGTTTGTTATCGCTATATCTCTTAAATGGGGAATTTGAAACAAAGAATTGAATGTAGCCCTTAATCAGTGTGCTGTCTGTTCATATATAGACGTCGCTTTGATATAAGCAAAAAGGTACTTTTCTTTTTGTCAGATACTCATCATTACTCTGCTTTTCCTCTTTATTTGCTTCTTTTGTTGTCTATATTTAAGGTTCCTTCTTCCTTCTCACTTCAGCTTCTCATCTCCATCGCCTAGAGTTTGTTTTTTTTGTACTAATTCCCAAATCTTCTGCGTGTAATCCAACCTCAGCTCTTTCAAGGGTAAGTTCCCTTGTTTGAATTATTTCTCCTACCTCTATTGTGCTCTTTTTCTTTGGTTCTGGCTGTCTATGTGACTTACTTCTGATCATTTTCTCTGGCATGTTTTATGCAAATCCCTTTTGTAGTAGATTTGCTTCTATTGTAATTTAATTGAGATTATTGCGTCCCCATTTTAGGACCTCCATGTCTTCTTTTAATCAGGGTAAGTCCCCCCGTAGAAGATGCTACTTTCGATGGGGATTCCAACCATGCTGCCGGATCCTCCATCGTTTCTTGTAATTTGACCATATCCTATGTGATTGACTTAAAGAACTATTTCCTTTTCTGTCTGCTTATAAGCTTCGTTCACCTTCTAAATTTGAGTGTGTTCGCAACCCTCCTCCTGGCTATATATCTTGCTACCTAGCATATTTGAACTTCGTCTCTATTTTTCCACTTTTCGAACATGTAACTACACTGCTTCATTCATATAAGATTGCTGGCTCAATTTCATCCTAAGGGATTCATTATTATGATGGATTTTCTTCACGTGTGTGAGAATGCAAACATACCTTTCACGATTGACTTATTTCACAATTTCTACCACCTTCGAAAAGTGAAGAATGGTGTGGACGAATTCACCCTATATCCTGTGATTTATGGAGTAGAGCTTGTGAGTGGCTTCCCTAGTAATGTTGGAGATTGACGTAGGCGATATTTTTTTATTTAAGCCAAACAAACTCATGAGTTTGATGTACCATGGAACTATAAAGTCCCTAAATCTAAGCTTCCTAACTTGAGTGTTTGTGATACGAAGGAGACACCGATCATGGCTACGCTTCGCGTACATACCCAATACCTTCTCCATGTCGACTCTGACACTGAAGGTATCTTGTTTGCCTATATTACGCAATGTATTTTATAGCGGGTTGTATTGCTATTTTTATTTTCTGCGTGAGTTCATTTTTTACCAATACTGTTTCTTATTGTGGCAGGCATGGATCTCACGAAAGATGACATTAATCTGTCAATCTTCAATGATGACGAAGTGAATGCTGGTGGTGGGAACACCACTTCTCTGCAGCCGATCGTCACCGGCTCTGAGAATAAAGGGATTGATGATGTGCAAACTAGTCGTCGTCGAACTCTGAACCCGCAGAAAGAAAAGAAGAACAAGAGGGATCGGAGCAGCGGTCCTTCAGGTCATCCTGTTCCTCCTCTTAAAATGGGGTGTTGCAACTAGACCGCTTTGGAAATTACAGAGCGGACTGAAGACTCCTTGGCCCAGGGGGTAATTTCTTATATTTTTTCCAGCCTTTCACTACCTGACACACTAGCTGCGGTAAGGCTGCAATTTTCATTGAGCAACTTGTCTTATATATTACTCCTCCATTTATAACGTAGCGAGTAAATTCGTTCCCTATGTTATACACTTGTAAGGTTGGTGAGGGCCTGAAAATTGCGAGCGAGCGATTATCCAAGCATTCTCTCGCTGATGATTCAATGGTGGAGAAATTCAAATCTATGGAGACTAAGCTTTCGTTGTTGGAGAGCTCATTGAAAGATGCTGAGGAAAAGGCAAAGGTTGTTGAGGAGAAGGTGAAAGCTTGCGAAGAAGAGGCGAGCGCTGCTAGGGAGAGTGCGAGGCTTGTGGGGATGGGATCCTCTGAGCTTCATTTTCAGTTGGATGATATGCGTGCCAATGGACCTGCTTCCGCTGAATATCCTCAAGTTCTGGTGGATCAGTTGTGCAAGAAAAAGTCCTTTATAAATGTTTTGGGGATATCTTCAAGGTTGTGTGAATTGTCAGGTATTGCGAGGCCGTGAAAAATGAACGGTAATGAAACCCCTATGTGACTGCAAAAGCGTGCCCACGATGGTGAAGTGCATTGAGATTCTGGAAAAAAGGCCGATTTGAACTGAGCCTTCTTGATAAGGTCACTGACGGGGGTCATCTGTTCGCCTTGCTTTCACATCTCGCTAGTCTCCCTAGTCTCCCGTCATTGGCTGAGCTGAAAGAGTCTGAGGTGGATTATTATGAAGAACTTCCCCTTAAGCCCCTTTAACTACTTCAAGGCCTATTATGCCAAACATCTTGATCGTATAGGACAAAGAGGTATGACCCGTCACCCTGCCTACTTACATATGCAGTGGAAATATGATCACTTAGTTAGCGGGGAGTGTGAGGTAGAGGAAAATCACCGCCGAGCTAATCAACATCCGTACAGTGGTGAACGATCTTCTCGAGAAACCGAGGGCCCTTCTTACGAGGTTGATCCAAATCGTTGTCGTGATGGTTCTTCTACTTCTGGACCATCACACACTTCTAGACGTAGATTGCGTGTCTTGTTTGTTGTTATAGATGATATAATAGTCTGTATGTTTTGTTGCCTTTGGAGTTTAAAACTTGTCTTTGTATTTCTAACGATTTTGTCCTGTATGTTATGCTGCCACGGTTATTGATCTTTTGCGATCATGCGCTTTGTAGGCGTATCTACCTAAATGCATTTCTTTATTGGTTGTTGTTGCAAGATTTGTTACTTGCAGCTTGTTTAGCTTGCAATGCTGCGAGATCAAAAGCTTGTCGGCATCACTAATTGAGCAAGATCTATAGCTTGCGTTTGTTTGATTTGCAAAGTTGCAAAATCCAGAGTTTGCAAGCATCATGATTTGTGCAAGATCTATGGCCTGCAATTTGTGGGATTCATGAAACCGTAAGATCCAAAGCTTGCCAGTACTAATATTTGAGCAAGATCTATAGCTTGCGTTTGTTTGATTCACGAAGTTGCAAGATCTACAGCTCGCAAGCGTCGCCAATTTTGCAAGATCCATGGCTGTCAGTTGTTTGACTTGCAAGATCTAAAGCTTACGAATGTTAAGGGGAATGCAGGATCCGTAGCTCGCTGTTAAACTTTGTTTGTCAAGTCTTAGTAAAAAATAGGAAGAATAAGAATCGTAGTCATGGTCCAATGAAGTGGGTTTTTATATTAAATATGTACGATGGCGATGATATCGAGGCGAAACAGTGATACTAAAGCAAAAACAAGGATAATGTCCATGTGTTTACACATGTAGTTGCTCGATATTCTTCTTTTAGACATTTAGCCTCCTTAAGTTAGTCACATGCCACGTGTTTGGGATTGTTGCGCCATCCATTCTTTCAAACTCATAACTATTGGATTATGAGCCTTCATGACTTTGTATGGTCCTTTCCACTTTAGACATAGTTTTCCTCGCTCTTCAGCAAGGCTAGCCTCGTTCTTCCTTAGCACCATATCCCCAATCCAAAATTTCCTTTCCTTCACTATCTGATTGTGCACTCTTGCCACTCTTTCTTTGTGTTTTGCTTCTGTGATACTTGCCAAATTCCTTTGCTCCTCTAGTTCATCTAGCTCCAACTTCAGCGCATATGGATTGTCCATCTCCTTATAATTGGTTATCCCGAGACTTGAATTTCCAATTTCCACGGGTATGACTACTTTGTGACCATACATCAAAGCGTATGGTGTCTACCCTGTTGGCTGTCGGATGGTTGTTTTATACGACATAGTATGTTCGGTAGCTTATATATTCATCTTATTTAATTTCCTTCCAATCACTTCTGTATCCCCTGAACTATGGCCATGTTTGTCAGTTTCAATTGGCCATTAGCCTGAGGATGTGCCACAGAGGTAAACGTCTGAGTAATACTGAGCCTCAAACACCAGTCAGTAAATGCCACACTTGTAAATTGTGTACCGGTATCCGTGACAATAGCCAGCGGTACCCCAAAGTAACACACAATGTTTTGTCATACAAATTTTCTAGTGACTTCGTCTGTAACACGTCCTAATGGCTTAGCTTCGACCCACTTTGTGAAGTAATCAACCGCTACAATGAGAAACTTAGCATTTTTTCTCCTCTTAGGAATGGTCTCACTGAGTCTATCCCTCACTTATCGAATGACCAGGCTCTGTAGATTCCTGTCAAAGTTGATTGTGGTGTATGCAACAATGAAGCATTGATTTGGAAACTCTTACATTTGAGAACGAAGTTGTGTGCATCATTGAACATAGTTGGCTAATAGTACCCTACTCTGATTATCTTTCTAGCTATCGTTCTGGCTCCTTGGTGCGTTCCACATAAGCCTTCATGAACTTCTTTTAAGATCTCAGTCGCATTTGTTGGCCCTACACATTTTATCAGTGGGGACAGGAAACCTTTTTTGTACAACGTTCCATTTTCGTAAGCATAATTAGAGGAACACAATTTCAACTTTCTGGCCTCCACCTTGTCTTCTGGCAACGTCCCTTTTGCAAAGAAATAAATTAGCTGGCTCATCCAGCTTGCATCATCTTCTTGCATTGTCAGCACCACCGTTGATATTGTGTTTCTCACTGGGACAACCTCTATGATTACATCCCCTTGTTTAGAGAAGGAATCAAACCCTACAGTTTCCAGCTTACTTAATGCGTCCGCTTGTGTGTTTCACATTGCAGGACGTGTTTTATATCAAACTATTCAGGCTGGGCTATGATCTGTCGCACCTTCACCAGATATTTCATCAACTGGCCCTCTCATACCTCATAGTCACCTCACACTTGCTAGAGGAACACACCGGATATTCGGACACTTCCCACTTTCATTCTAATCGCGAGGTCCAATCCACAAATTAGAGCTTCGTATTCTGCTTCATTGTTGGTCAGCAAGAAATCGATCGCAATGAGTGTCGGTGCTCACCCCCATTTGGGTCCACTAAAAGTAGCCCTGCTCCACATCCTTCCTTGCTTTATGTGCCATCAACGAACAATGTCCAAGCCACTTGCTCTTATTTTGTCTTACCTTTGTCAATCGTGAAACTCTGATGGATGCTCGATTTCTATGCTTCTTCACATGACCTTTTGGAAATGAAGTCTGCCAATGCTTAAGCTTTGATTGATGTTCTAGGTTGAAATTGTATTTCAAATTGATCTAGTTCCAGAGCCCATTTTGCCAATCTGCCTGAAGTCTACGTTTTAGAGAGGATGTTGTTGGTTGGGAACCTTGTGTAAACTACTATGCTGTGGCCATGAAATTAAGTTCTCAATCTTCGCGCCGAATATACCAGAGCCAAGGTTAGCTTTTCTATAGGCATGTAAGCTGTCTCAGCCTTTTGCAGGATTCTGCTAATGTAATAAATTTGAATCCGTCTTTGCCCTTTCAAGCAAACTAACACAAAGCTGACAGTGTTTTGTGAGGCTGCTAAGTACAAGTACAATGTTTCTCCCGGTGTGGGCGACTTCAATGTTGGCAACATTTGAAGCTGGTCTTTTAACTCCTCAATGCTCTTTGACAGTCTTCGCTCCAACTAAATTTTCTCGCATTTCGTAGTACTTCAAAAAGTGAAGAGTTTTTTTGCAGCCTTTGAAACGAAACGACTAGGCGCTGCCAATGATCCAACTATGATTTATACTTCTTCAACTGTTCGTGGTTGGGAAATATTCACTATAGCTTGTATCTTATCTGGGTTAGCCTCTATACCCTTTGAGGAAACCTTGTATCCCAAGAACTTCCCCGCCCCCACTTTGATTATACACTTTTTAGGGTTGAGTTTCATCCATATGTCCTTCAAAGTATCCAACATTTCTTTCAAGTCGTCAGCGAAGTTTCCTACCTTCTTACTCTTGATCACCACATCATCAACATATGCTTCAACATTTCTGCCTATTTGGTTACCAAACTCCCTGTCAATCACCCACTGGTACGTTGCTCCCACGCTCTTAAGCCCAAAAGACATCTTCACATAACAAAACATTTTGAAGCTCGTTATGAAGGTTGTTTTCTCTTCATTGTTTGGGTTCATCGGTATTTGATGATATCCTTTGTATGCATCCAGGAAAGCTAAGACTTTATGTCCTGCGATTGCTTTCACCAGTTGATCGATCTTTGGAAGAGGATAAGAATCCTTTGGACATGCTTTGCTCAAGTTCGTGAAGTCAATACACATCCTCCAAGCACCATCTAACTTCTTTACCATGACTGGGTTCGCTAACCATGTTGGGTATACGACTTCCCCTATTATGCCAACTTGTAACATCGATGTAACCTCTTCATTGTTTGCCTTCTGTCAGTCGCTAGCAAAGAAATGTTGTTTTTGCCTGATCGGTTTAGCTGAGTTACTGACATTCAGCGAATGGGTAGTGATGTTTGAGCTTACCCCTTCCATGCTTTATACGTCCCATGCAAATGTATCTCTCGGGCCTTGTAAGACTTGGATTACCTTTGCCTTTTCTTTAGCTGGAAGAAATTTTCCAATCTTTACGCATCTCGAGTCATTTTCAGCATCAAGGTTTACTAACTTCATTTCTTCACCTAGGTCCGCTGACTCATCCAAATGTTCTAGTAAGCCTCCTCTTGAAATAGTGTTGACCAACTTCCCCTTTTCTCCTATCCTTCCTACCTTCATTGCTATAACCATGCATTGCCTAGTTGCTTGCTGGTTTCCTCTAATTGTTGCTACTCTGGCTGAGGTCGGGAGTTTCATTACCAAGTGATAAAGGGACCAGATTTTCTTAGTTCTGTTCATCAACGACCTTTCAATTATAGCATTGAATGTACTTGGGGAGTTCATAACCATGAAGTCGCACATGATTGTGCAATTCTTCCTGCTTTCCCCAATTGTGATGGGCAACTGTATATTTCCCAAAGTTGGTACCGCTCACCCTATGAATCCGACCAGAGAAGATGTAGGTCTTTTTAAATCTGTTCTCTTGAGGCCCAATCCATTGAAGCAATAGAAAAATAGTACCTCAACCACACTACCGTCATCTACAAAAACTCTATGGACATTTGCGTTGCCAATTTTTGCTATGATGACCATTTGATCATTGTGCAGTGAGACGGTGGGTACGACATCCTCTTCGCTAAAGGTAATTGCTTCATTTAGGCGGAACCTTTTATCAACTAGCTCTTATTGAGGGGAGTACCTTGCCATGGCCTTCCACACATTGTTAGACAGCAAATATGTGGAACCGTATATTGAGAAAATAATTCTCTGGTGCTTCGCCATCCACGTAGTCGTTGTATTCTACAGCTGCCGTTATTTTTTTATTCTTAGCCATTGTCGCCGCAGTACCTTGGTTTCGTGGATATGGATTTTGTGTCTTGCTTGCATCCCCATACTGACTTTTTGCTTCATTTTTGTACTAGCCCAAGTTGTCATTCCTCACATTCTCTTTGATCTGTGCCTTAGGTCTCTGCAGTACTCTATGTCATGGCCATGCCCTTTGTGAAAGGCACAATTAAACTCTCAGGATCTTTTTTCTGGCGGTGCTATCATCGTTGCTAGTTCTCGGAATAGATCTTTATTCACTAGCCATACTTTTTTCCTAGTTTTCGTCTGAGGTGTATCTTGAAATGGCGAACCCTACGAACCTTGTTCTCCTCTTCTGAAAGTAGTGTTTACTTTTCCTTTCTTAGGCCATGATTTTTGTGAATCATCCATTGTTCTCTTTCCACCTCGCTCCTTCTCAATCTTTTGATTGTTTGCTTCATTTGTTCGCACATGCCGCTCGATCATTTTTTGCAATTCCCTTAGGTTTTCCGGCATATCCCTCGTTAGCTCCTTATAAAACTCTCCGGATCTCATGCCCCCTGTAAAAGCATCTAATGATGATTGAAATAACAAATCTCGAACTTGCAGGCTCTCCGTGATGAATCGGCTATGGTACTCCGCGAGTCTTTCATCACTTTGCTGTGCTATATTGTTCAGATTTGTAATCGTTCTAGTGAACTTCTGCTTTTGATAGAAACGTCCCAAAAATAAATCTAACAACTGTACGCAAGACTTGATACTTTCGTGTGGAAGGTCTTTGTACCACGTAATCGTATTGCCTGATAGAAAGATGGGAAACGCTTTGCAAGCTAGTTCTATGTCCGCATCCCGGAATCTCATACTATTTCCATATAAATGTAAGAATTCTTTTGGATCCGTGGAACCATCATAAACTTTAACGCGTAGAGGAAGTTTGAAATCTTTAGGCATTCGGAAGCCTCGTAAATGTGGTGCAAGAGGCGACTTATCCATGTCATCTTCTGCGACAATGTCACACAGCTCTTCCTCATAGCAGAGACATTTGCGTTCTTGATTTGTCCTTTTCTCTGGCCTCTGGTTTTTTGCCTCAGAGTCTTCAAGAATTGATCATACAAATCCTCCCTATTCGCCTCTAAGAATGCTGCGAACGCTCACTTTCCCTTATCCCTGTTTGGAGATTCTGCCTCCTCTTCCTCTTCTTTTGTTTCTTCTTTACTAAATCATTTCTTTCTACTGGGTGTGTGATGCTGGTTGTGGTGTGTTCCTTCATCTTGTCCCAGCATTTGTTCTTGTGATTGATAGTTGTGGCTTTTTGCACTTCTAGTGAACGTTATTGCTTACCCGAGTAGCCTAATAATGAAAGGGAAAAGATTATGTTTACGGTGCCAATGATGTGGTAGCCTGTCCTAGTAGCCTCTTCTTGGTTCACTTGCTATGATTCCTTTACCTATAAATGCGGTATCGGAAGTGATTCCAGGAGAGCGACTCCGATGATCAAGTTAGTCCTCTCTTCAAGAAATGCATTTTTTCTCTATTATACCGCTTTCCTTAGCTCCTACAGAGCTTGTTGTATTTCTAGGCTCATTCCCTTTGCCATTTCCCATTCTTAGAACTTTGAGATTATGGTCACGCCACTTCTCCCACTTTCCTCCGTCGTGGCCTTTGCGTTCGTTGCGTGTCCCATTTTCCCAGGCCCACGTTTTCTGCCACGACTTGCAATTCCTGTGTTTGCTGCACCTGCCTGCTCGTTGTGTTGGGCCAAAGTTTGGTGTGATAATGCTGGGATGGGCTTAGCGACTCTCAGCTCTTTGATTGCTGGGCCACACCCACACCATTTTGCTTTATTGTTTTTCCTATATCCCTTTTCAGCCCACATTTTTAGCCCAAATCATTTTCCCCTTGTCTTTCCCACACTTAAAACCCTAACCGCCCCACCACCCCACCACCCCACTTCACCATCGTGCGAAGCACCACTCCAGGTGCGACAGTCACCGACAACAGAGTTCTAGGTCC
This sequence comes from Rubia yunnanensis, assembly GCA_037428765.1. NCBI lineage: Eukaryota > Viridiplantae > Streptophyta > Magnoliopsida > Gentianales > Rubiaceae > Rubia > Rubia yunnanensis. The sequence goes on from CM075070.1 coordinate 9,931,194, forward strand.
CCACCGTTGAACCAGAGTTCAGCTCCTCACCTCCAATCCCACCACCAGTATTAGCATCTGCATCTGCACCGTAGTAACTCAGCTCCTCACCTTCGTCTTCTCACATACGCCCAATCCCATGCCATTTTCCACACCCTTTTCCAAATCTGAGCCCCCAAAATGGGTCCCAAAAACCCAATTTTCAGACCCGTATCCACCACTTCTCCACCTGCTACCTCCACCAGCCGATCCCACCACCGACCCCTACGCCGCCTGACTCCGTGTCACGGGTCACCCGCTAAGGGTGCGAACCATGCGGTATAGTTGTGGAGTACCTTGCCACGACTACCGCCTGGATCCCACGTGCGTCGCACACCGCTCGGTTGCTCGCAGCAAATCGAGCCCTTTGAGGGACGTGGTCGGATGTGCAGTAGAATATACACACCCGAGGGAACATGGCTCTCCACATCCGGTTACCATTTTGTAATATAATGATTATAAGTGTTTGCTTCCATGTGGTTGAATGTGTGAGTCATGCTCCTATTCTAAACTTGTGTGTGTATTTTCCGCTGCACACTCGTCCACGTCCCTCTAAAGGCTCGGTGTGCTGTGTGCAACCGAACTGAGTGCGACGCACATGGGAACAAGGCGGTAGTCGTGAAAAGGAAGTACACGACTAGGCTGCATGGTTCTCACCCTTAGCGGGGGATCCGTGCCACTCCGGAAGCGCCTCCACGGGCTCGTCTCCCCCGGAGCCCTCTTGAGGTGAGGATTTATGGGGGGTGCAATTTGAGGTGACGCTGGTGGGATTTGAGGTGACGCGCGACGAGATTTGAGGTGACGCCGTCGGGATTTGAGGTGAGGGATTGGAGGTGAGGAGGTGAGGAGATGGTGATGGCGGCGGGATTTAAGGTGAGGGATAACAATGATGACGAGATTGGAGGTGAGGAGATTGGAAATGGTGAGGACGGGGGTTTCAGGGCTGGAAGAGAAAAATGAAATGAAGAGAATAGGGGGAAAATGTAAAAGAGAAAAGAAATAACAAAATGATAAAAGGAAAATGGAAAATGACAGTTTTACCCCTAAAATTATTGCTTTTACCATACCTTAACGGTTTGACCTGACAAAATGACTACAAATCACTAGTTTTGTAAGTTTAGGGGCCAAATGCATGGGAAAAAAGTGGGGGGCCAAAGATGAACGATGATGATAGTTCGATGGCTACAGAAGTTATTTACTCAACATATGTTAGTTATTGCTAGAGGTTAGTTAGGTTGGATGTCAATTTCACTTATTATAATCGCCGTTAGACATTTTTCAGTATTTTGAAATGATTGATTTTTCAAAAATAAAATAAAATAAAATAAAGATCAATCCGGATGAGAACCTAATGCACCAATTACTAAATCTAGCATTTCTTTTTGAACGCAATTACAAAACCTAGCTAGAGCAATAAATAACACGAAGTGGAAAAAAAAAGGGGGTGCAACAAACAAAATTGGGAAACAGCCCCCAATAATTTCCACAGTTTCCAGATTAACCGCAATACCAGCCCCCTCTCCCTTCAGACGATCCCGCTCGTCGGACCCCGACCTCCGCGAAACCTACCCCCAAAACTCGAAGACCCCTTTCTCTCTCACACAGACACGCACTGAGCTTCGCGCGAATTTCTCGAAGCTTCATCTCTCTCCACCCTCCTATGGACACCAAGATCAATCAGCCAAAGGAGGAGCTTATTTATGATTCAATCGACATTGAAACGCTGTACGAGTACGGCGAACGCCTCACCGAGGCCAAGGACAAATCTCAAGTGATTCTCCCTACTTCCGAGCTTCCGTTTGTGTTTTTGAAGTTTTCGTACTTATCTGCTCAGAGTTTTGAATTTTCGTTTTTTTGGGGTGTGAAAATAGCATGAGAAGGACTACGAGTACATCCTAGCTGCTGCTGGCGGCAACGTGAAGGCGAAGCAATTGGCGGCTATGCTCATACCGAAGTTCTTCAAGCATTTTCCGCAGCATGCCGAGCAAGCTATCGAGCAACACTGGTATTTGTGTGAAGATGAGGAGCTTGGGGTTAGTGTGCTAGTTTGATTTATTGAGAATCCAGCTTCAGTCATGCTTATTTTGTTGTTTGATAAATTTGTGGTGTTTTAACTATGCCTTATCTATGAGTGAGGTTTGTCTGAAAATTTGAGTGTAGCAGCAATTTTAGGTGTTATTCTGCTAAATTTTTCTCGCCCTATGGTCCTCCCCTGGTTATTGTTTCAAATGGAGTTACAAGTCTTATCTTCTAGAGTTTAAAAGTAATATAGAAGTAGATTATATTTACCTGTTTCATGAGCTGTGGACCTGTGGTTAATAGGTCAGGGTATCAAATCATTTGCTTATATTTATTGCCTGATCATGGACTCTTTTTTTTTGGGCCTCTTTTTGGTTTTAGGTGCGTGTGCAAGCGATACGGAGTTTACCTCTCTTTTGCAAAGAGACCCCTGAACATCTGGCAAAAATTATAGACATTCTAGCTCAATCACTTGTGGCTGGTAAATCTCTTTGCAAACTCATCCTAGTGTCTGTTTTAGTGGGTCACTTATAACTTGGATTTTACCTTCAGGAGAGAACGTGGAGCGTGATGCAGTGAATAAAGCTCTAATGACATTGTTGCGGCAGGATGTTAAAAGTAAGATCATAGTCACTGTTTTTCTTCCATGTCATGTTCTGCACCATGCATTTTTTATTTTTAACCTGACTATGTTGTCAATAGTGGGGTGTTATTCATTTGTGGCCTGTCTTGATTCCCTTGAATAGACATCATAAAATGGATGATATAATTGCTTAGGGTGATTTTTATTCCTGATGGTTGGAGCCACTTATCTTCTTCATCCACACGTGTTCTTAGTGTAACATTCCTGCTACCTATGAAGCCAAACTCAGATACTTGTAAAGGGTCAATACTTGCCCTTATTTTTCCTCCCTAAGTTTAAGGTTTATGCCAAGCTACTTATTAGCTCTTAGAGATTTTGCTTGAATGATAGTTGACACAGTCGAGTTAGTATTTGTTGTTTGGACAATATTTCAGGATTTTCTTGTTCAATGTTAGTCAATCAAGTTTTTGGGGACCTTTTCCATGTACCTCTGCGTCCTTTGGGATTATCCTACAAGGTGGAGCTGGGAAGTTTGTTGATTGATTATGTGTAAAGAATTAGTAAGCTCTTTCAGGCACTGGTTAGAGTCACTGAGACAATGCCCTCGTACATTTTTATTCCTGCTCGAGTGCTCGAATGGTATCAACTTCTGCTTCTTTTCCAGTCCCTTTGTTTTTTGTTCATTAGCCACTTTGAAACAGCAATATATGGAAATTTACGATATTTTTGCTACTGGGATGCTCATATTTGTGAAATACTTTCCTTGATGGTGCATAGTTTGTAATCAATGATTTAAAGGAAACACTAAACCTTGAACTTTACTAGTGTGCATAGTGCAAACTCAATATTCTCTAATAGCCCTGCCTTGATAAATTTGAGTATATTTTATTTCCTCTCCGTGGCAATCGATGTACTTGGCCTAATCTATATCATATACAAATTCTTTGTTGTAGCTTCATTGACAGCTTTGTTTAAGCATGTTGGAAGCTCTGAAGAACGGGGTGCTGAAGAACGGAGTGCTGAAGAGCTTAGCACAGACAACATTCGTGAAAAGGTTATCAGCTTTATGAAGGATAAGGTAAACAGTTAATACTATTGTCAATTCCCATCCTGCATGTATTGTTATCTTGTTTCAAAATTCTTATTTTCCCTTTGTCAAGGTTGCAGCTGATAGGTTTGATTTTTTTTGTTAGGTATTTCCTCTCAAGGCAGAACTGTTAAAACCTCAAGCAGAAATGGAAAGACATATAGCTGATTTGGTGAAGCAGGTATAAAGAAGGGGAGAAAGAACGTATTATTTAATCTGAATGTGATGTAATCATGATTGTGTTGGCACTGAACCTGGCTGTAAATGATTTGTTTGCAGAACTTACAAGATGTATCTGCATCTGAATTTAATATGTTTATGGACTTCTTAAAGAGCTTGAGCCTCTTCGGGCAGAGTGCTTCTTCAGAACGCGTTCAAGAATTGGTTGAAATTATTGAAGGCCAGGCTGATCTGGATGCTCAATTTGATGTAAGTTTTGTTCCTTCTTTTTGAAATAAGAACTACTTGATCAATTGTTATATTTATATATGAGGCAACTGCAACTTCATTTACCAAACTTTAGCTTAATCTCTTGGGTATGTTATAGTTGCTTGTTATACTTTTTTTGTTCTCCTTCTTAAAATTCTTTTTTTGATAATGTTACTTTTGTAAGTTTGAATTTTTTTGGTTGTGACTTAGTGAGCTGTCTGGTTTTCAAATAATTGTGTTATCTATCATTGTAAGCGATGAGGTTTCAAGCATTGTGGATGGATATTGCTTGTTAAGTTGTACTGTCGCTGTAGTTGGGCAATAGTCTTTCACAATAAATTGCACATTAGTGTATATTAGCTTTTGCTTACTATTCTCTCTACGTGTTCAAATTGGAATTGTATCTCACCCTAGTTGGAAATATTGTAGGTCTTAATCTGATGGGCTTCTGTCAATATTTCTCTGATTCTTACTATTTATCCCAGGTTTCTGATGGAGATCATATTGTCAGATTTATATCTTGCCTGAGCACTGCACTTCCCTTTTTCATGGTATGCACTGTATTTAATACTACCTTCTTTTTGGAAAAGTATTGATACGTTTTGTTTGTAGATCGATGACTAATCATGTACATCATATGCTTCTGATAGAGGGGTGCTTCCAGCAGCAAGTTTATCAGTTATTTGAACAAGCAGATCATACCTGTTTTTGACAAAGTAAGTTGTTTTCCTAGATTTGTTTTGCATTTGATTGAACTTCACCTTGTTTCCAAATAATGCCCAGAAGGAAACTTTGTCTTCATAGCTCGCTTTTATTATGTGTGATTTTCACCTTGGATTGTTTCCAACCAAGGAATGAAAGATCTGCGGAATCTTTCTGTCGCCTCTCTCAACTCTTGCATGTTTTCTGCATTTGCAATTGTGAGCTCTCTGTGCAATTCAGTAGCAACAATAGATTTCTCATTAGATGCAGAGAATAACTAGGGTTCTCCGGTGCTTGTAACCTAGTCATCATCTTATAATCGTTAATGTACTCAGCTGGCAGTAGTCATGTCTATTTGTAGGCTTCACTTTCTGCTTCCTGATTCAACATGGAGACATTGAATATGCTATTGTCTTGTGAGGGGTTTTTGGGTTCATGGGGAACTTTGTTAGCCTGATTAGGAATCTACTAGTTACAGGGAGCATTCTGCTGAGCTGGAATCTGGATAAAATGTTAAGTGTGGTTCTTTAAACACTGTATTAGAGCTTCATCTTAATAGAGCTATAGTTGAAGACTTACTTTGGCTGGGTAGTAAGATTGGTGCACTGGTATCTGAAGTCTTGAAGGCCTTTTGATCTCGCCTTTACCATCACTTTAGAACTCATTTTGCTTATATCTGCTTGTCCTAGGGCTACCCAAGCAGTCCTTTATCTTACCTTTTGTCCCTTAGATGTGTTGATCCCTTTGGACTAGAGTTTCTAGACTACTTTTGGCTTTTTTTGAAGTTAATTGCGGGAAATATAGACCAAGTAGGAAGACTTTAGTTACATTTGAGATGAGTTGGACGTTCTTCATCATATTTCTATAGATCCATTAAATTATCAGTGCCATAAAAATTCTCTACTCCTATCAGCTTCCAGAAACAAAAAGGCTGGACCTTCTCAAGACCATGGCAGAATGTTCTCCTTATGCAACACCCCAAGATTCTCGGCAGTTTCTTCCGTCGGTTGTTCAACTTCTAAAGGTATTGTATTTCACAGCATGCTATTTTAAGCTGATTTAGAAATTCTTTTTCACCTACTTGTGTGGTTGATGATGTACTTTATTTTAACACATGATGATAATACTATATTATTGATTATTATTTTTTTTGCATAACAACTCTGATCTAGTTAGCTTCTGGATATCATCTTATTCTGGTTTGGACAATACTGAAATTGAGATGTGCATGTACTTTAGATCCGTGGCTGTTTATTATAGTATGAACCTACGAATCGACCCAGTATGCAGTCTTATGGCGAGGAGATGATATTCTAGACCTTTCGTGCTACCATTAATATGAATGTTTGCATAAACAATTCCTAAATGTCTTTCGCTTTCAGAAATATATGGTTCGAAAGAAAATTGAAGAGGTGAATTTCACATGCATTGAGTGCCTCCTATACATGTTCCACCATTTGGCGCACAAGGTTAGACTACCATGGGTTACTTTTTTCCCCTTAACCTCTTTTCCCAGATTCACAAATAAATTAATTTATTCCCCTTTTATTTTGTGTGTTTTTGTAGACTCCTAATGCTACAAATAGTCTTTGTGGATACAAGATAGTAACTGGCCAACCATCTGATAGGCTCGGGGAAAATTTTTCTGAGCAATCTAAAGACTTCACTGAAAGGTGCTGTTTAATGTGCTTTCATTGAAAATATTGATTGCATGTATATCTGCTTGTGTTAGGTAGAACTATAACTTTATGTTGGCGGTCATTATTCGTTGGAATTTAGGGCTCTGGGCAGTTCTCAGCCTTTGCTAATTTTCACGAGATGCTTCCTGTAGATATTTCTCAGTTAATAGTGTGCAACAAGTCAGTCAAGCTACGCTTCTTTAAATCTTCAGCTGAGTATCTGAATTGAAAACATAGCCTTCATGTCGTTTGACTTCAGTGTTATTTTTAAAAGTTCAGTTATTTGGGTCTGGCTGCTGAAAAATTCTGATTATCGTTTCTAAGTTATGGTCAGGGCTCTCTTCCTTGATAGCTTCATGGTCTGTCAATTACAAGATACATTCCAATGTATAGTATTTATGTCACTTCCTTAGCTTGTTCAAAATATAAGATGTTTTACTGCACAGTTCACATAATTGTTGATCATTTTCCGGAACATAGGATTGACATGTTTAGTGTGGATGAATAAGACAGATTGAGCACCATTGAGGAATTAGCCAAGTCCATGATAAAGAAGTTAGCTCAAGGGATGAATGACCACAACAAAGCAATGGCAGCTGCTAAAACAGAGCAAGAGAAAGATGATATAGTGCGTAGCTATGCTCAATTTCTTTACATACCCTGCTGATTGGCATTATTTGGCTCTACAGTTCCTAGTTTCTCATTATCATTTTTTGTGCCTGTTTAAATGCTGCAGAAGACACAAAAGCAGAATGCTACTTCTGGGCTCAAAAGTTGCAATAACATTCTAGCAATGGCCCAGGTGATTTTCCTCCCATTCTAGCATTTGGTTTTCAAACATTGAAACTGTTTTTGTTGTTCTTAGCTAATTATCCCCCTCAAATATACAGCCCTTGCATTCCAAATCTCCTTCATTCATTGGGGATCAGAAAAAAATTCACTTATCATGGAAGGAAATTACCAAACCAAACGCTCAGCCCACAGCGGCTTCTGCCAGGTAAGAAACTGGCATCATTCAGGTTCTGCTTCAGACATTTGCTTAGTGTATATTTTCCCTTTCAAATGTGCTGATGCAATACTTGTTCCACCCTTCTGTGGATACGATTTGTTCTTGCAGTCAAAAGCGAGGTGCTACTGCTGTTAACGGATCTAGCAGTAATTCAGGGAAAAGGGCCCGAGGAGTTGGTGGTGGCATCCAGAACGAAATGTTCCATAAAGCTTTCCAGGGTTTGTCCAGTGGAGGCAGTAGAAGTGGAAGAAATAGAAATGGCCGGGGACGTGGAAGAGGAAGGGGACGAGGTTATTACTGAAACACCTTACTTTGTTTACTTTAGAACTAGGAATGAAGTTATAGAGTAGCATTTACGCGCTCACGAAATTTGTTTCAACCAGAAATAACCCTAGGTTTGATCGAAATTTGTTAACCGCTCCTGCACATACCCTTTAAAGGCATTTGTATCTTTAGACATTTGACCATATTCTTGAGAGAAATTGCTTTATTTAAGTTTTCTTTTTGAGGAGAAAAAAGAACAAGTAGGGTCTTCTGGGCTCCTTCACTCCACGTGCAATAATGCATCATTATGTTACACAAAGCACACGCGGCCACTTAGTTGTCTAATTGGGTACGGAGCCATAAAATTCTTTTTGATGATCCCAACAATAAGATTAGAAACAATTACGGAGGCTGATATTTTAGTCTGATCTGATTGGTTTTTGGTTAAGGACGAATCTTGTTTGCTGATGATATCCTTTTGTATGCCCTACCTTCATTGTGCTCTAACCACTTGGAAGATTGGGTACACATTAGGGAAGGAACATAGGAGCCCTTGCTTCAAATGCCTAAACATACATGGTAAAAATGCACCTTTCAAATGACTGACTTCAGTAACCTCGATGGCGTTATTTTTAATCTCTTCTCAGGTCCTGTTCCTTTTTTGACTAAACTGAACCGAACTATATTATATTGGACTCACACATAAGTCAAGAAATGAACTGAATTAAATTGCAGTTAAGTCGAAATGAATATTGGAGTTGTAAGTTGTTCTGAAGATGTAACTTCTTGTGTTGTCTTATTTGAAACTTGTAGTATGTGACCAAGGTCTTGGTGTCCGTAATAATGTCCCCATGAGATCTGGAAGAAAATGGCTACATTTAGTTATTGGCTGTAACTTCTGTTGGCATCTATTGACCTTAACTGCCATCCCTTAAAGTTGCCATTGTTGGTGTAAAAAAACTCAAGAGGCACATGACAAGGGAATCAAAATAGCATTAAGAAAGAACCAAATTTAAACATTTGTAAGACAGCGGTACCTGGCAAGTACTAAATAACATATTCCTCAACTGTCTCTTTCTTGTGTCCCTAATCATTGTAATTGTCTTGTGAACGCCACTTAAAAAAGGAGAATGGCCTAATGCAAGAAGCAACCAAGAAAAAGAAGAGAGAGAAGCAAAAGGGGCATTTGTATCTCTCTTCCATGTGAGTCTGATTTGGGACAAAGCAAGGAGGGTGGGGGCTTGGGAACAGTTCACATGGGAGGGAGAAGAAGACATGATGCTATTTATTTACTGACTACCCAGTCTACCACCCCCCTCCTTTTGCTTCCCAGCTCACCCTAATATTAGTAATTGCCACTACCAATTATTTTTTCTCAATCAAGATTCTTCTGCTTCCTCCATTTTCTAATATGGCATTCTTTAATCCACTTTTTTCAGTACATAATTAACCATAAATTTTAGGTGATAATAATATTATGTAAGATATTTTTAAAATTTTCTTAACGTGTGTTTTTTAAATATTAAAATTTTACGTGTTATTCATATACATAGTTAAAGTTATTAGAAATAAGACGTGTGTTAAGAAAAGTGATGGGAAAAGTTGCCACTCTTTAAAAAGTAACGGTTTAGCTATAATTAAACTTGGGGATATATGCCAATATAACCCTATCTATTTGGGTAAGTGTCGATATAGGCAAAATCTTGGGAAAGACGAGGTTCATTTAGAATAATAAAAGGTAAAATGTTTTAGTTGTAATATTAAAAATTTAGTATGCAATGTGTAGTAGTTATAAAGTTTTTAACCCGATGATTTTATCTTCATTTCTTCCAATTTGCACTTTAAACCTTGGTCTTTCCATAACTTATTAAAAGACCGTCTTTCAAGAGACAGACTCGTCAATATAACCCTCAGATAATTTTTAGTGCAAAAATAACTAGTTGATATAAGTGCCAATATAACCCTAAAACACTGTTTCCGGCATTGACTGGCGTTGATCGCACATAAAATGACAAAAACACCACTTGACCTAAAACCTATAAATGTAAGGACAATTTTGCCCTCAAGACCACCACCTCTACCGCCAGGCCACTACCACCTCCACCGCCAGCCAGCCCTCGCCACCACCCCCTGCCTCTCCAGTCATCGCCACCTACGGCTGGTGACCCTAAACTCTAAACCTGGAAAAGACTTTAAACCACCCGGCTATGGAAAAGTAGATCAGGCGGAAGAACAAGCCTCTCGGAAAAAAGTAGATCAGGCGGAAGAACAAGCCTCCCGGAAGAAGACGGGAACCATTGCGCAGAGGCGGGGCAAATCTAGTGGCGGCAAAAAGTCAGAGCTTTGCCAGAAATCTGGATTAATCAAACCCCCACCACCACCCTTCAGAACTATGCCGAAAATCGCGCAGGGGCGTTTGATTTGCGAGGCGCTTAGTCGCGAAGGAGATGGGTGGTTGCGCTCAATCACGGTTGGGTGGCGTCGCTCGTGTCGCGGAGGAGTTGCGGTGCTCATAGATCGACCGGTGGTGGATGCGTTGAGTAGCTCGCCAGTCGGTGGATGCGTTGGATGTCGGCGCTCGGTTGGAGGAGGGGTGGTGGACGTCAGTCGTGGAGAGTTTTAGAGAAGAAAAAAATTTGGGGGGAAGAAAGAAAAGAAGTAGATCAAGGTTTGGAAGGGTATAACTGTAAAATTCTTATTTTTCAAATTATTTTTAGAGGGGTAAAATATTCTTTTTATCAAATTCCGGCCAAAATCTACCAGAATGGGTATGTTTGCACTTACACTAACTATATAGGGTTATATTTGCACTTTCAAATATCAAAAGGTTATGTGAACTAGGTAGGGTTATAAAAACTCTTATTTCTTAAAGTTATCAGAAATAAAACGTGTCTTGATAAAAGTGACAACAAAAGTTGCGATTCTTAAAATATACTAGGCAATAATATTGGCCTCTTGAAGTATGCCAAATTGTTTAAGAAAAAATAGAATGAGTGATGGAGATTTGATGAAAACAATCCATCATTCGCCAAAAGGGAAGTAGTCAATGTATAAAAACATCCAAAAAAGTGAAAGGGAGCCATTGTTAGATGACCATACGAAGTAGATTCTAAGACCATGTGAGGTAAGTGTGGGTTGAAGTTTGAGTTTGGGGATCAAAATTTAAAATTGTGCAAAAGAATTAAATGTACAGGTGATCCCTAATTCTTGTATGCTTATATAATCCGAGTTTTTTTTTTGAAAATGTTCGTATAACATTTGACCGACATTGACTTCAATTACTTAACCTCTCCATCCCTTGACTAGAAAATTTTGGTAGAGAGATCATGTAAATGACATCAATACATTTGATAGTTCGGCTGGCTTTTTTACATATGAAGAATTAGACCTTCATTTTTTAGAAAACTGCCCATATAATTTTTTACTAACGTATACGTTTTCCAAAAGTGCTAGTACAACCCGTGTATGTGTAAAAGTTTATAATTTAACCCCTCTAAGTATTGTTCGGCAAAAGAAGATAAATGACAAAAATAGCCTTGTTTGATTGGCAACCTTAACATATTTGATTTCAATCACCGCCGACGATGCCACAATGACACATCGTCCACCTCCATTCACCAACGCCACCGACACAACATCACCCCGTAGTGCCTCCTTGCACCACCATCACCATTAATTTAAACACCACCACAAATGCCCCCTTCAATGTTTTCGCCACTTCCCTTCCCCCCGTAATCCCCTTCCTTTCTTCCCGCCACCGCTGATCTCCTTCCTCTTCGTATCTCTGCCAAAGTTTTTAAGTGACCTCAACAAACACCACATGCAAACAATCATGCATCACCACTTGGAGTCTTCCTTACTTCGCCTTCTCTCCCTCGCACCAGAACTACCTTAAATTATAACTATCTGTGTCCGTGTCTATTGATTTCATCCACCACCATCATTGCAGAGATGATACTTTTCTCGCTTCCCAAGATGAGAAATTGACAAGTTCTCTGGTCTAGAAAATCCTAACGATCAACAAATAGGCCAATTTTCCCATCGATTCTTTTTACTCTGAAACTGAATTTTCATGATAACTCTTTTAGAGATAGCAGCCGACGGTGAAACGACCATGTTGATTCTATGAATGAAGATGATGGAGATTCTGATGTCTCTTAGTTAATGTGATTGTTCCTAGTCCACCAGTTGAGTGTGAGCCTACTCCTCAAATGAATTCATATCTCATGGCTTGTTAAGCTATCTCTCTCCATTTTTTTTTTAAAAAAATTGATGGACAATCTGGTTCACCCATTAGAATGCCACCAAATATAACTACTCTCCCCATCCCAGTAAAAAAATCTACTCCCTCTGGTCCACTGATTATGGCCTCTTTAAAATTGCACTTAGTTTTTTGAAAAGAGAAAGGAGTGGTGGAGGTTTAATTGGAAGTGTAAAAATTAAAATGAGTGGATGGAAATAACCTAGGATTTGCTAAAAAAGGAAGGAGATAAAATAAAAAAACCATCCCTATATGGAAAGAGGGCCATAATCAGTGGACCAGAGGGAGTGCTTTTTCTTTTTGTCCACCGAAGAAAAATGACATGATTTAAAAATTACCAAAAATGACAAAGAATGTGTTATTAAATTCTCACAATATTCTCTTTAACTTCAACAACTTACAGACTGGATTCACTAATCTCCTAAAATATTTTTTTTTACATTTTCACACTTATTATCTGTTACATTAGCTTGTATAAAGAGTAAGACATACATAATTCCACAATTTTTAATGATATGGGTGGAGTAGATTGATGTAAGAGACTTGAATGTAACCACTACAGTAAATTGGTGATGCATAAAAAATTGGAAATGTAACTTGGTTACCCTATAGTTTCATATCCTTGCATGATTGGAATAATAGAAGGGCACATAGGTCACATCGGCACGTGGTGGCTGATTCCATAGACTTATTACTCCTCACTAGTCCTTTAATCTAATCTCAAATTGTATATTTATTTTTTTAATGTTATTCTCTATTAAAATTCAATTGTATATTAAATAAATATATAAATAATAATATTATTATTTTAAAAACTAATATTATATTTATAATGTAATTAAATATTTTAACAATAAAATATACTTCTTAAATAACGTAATAATAATTGATATATAATTTAAGTTGAGACGGATGGATAACCTTGCCCACACTTTCCCCTCTCCTCACAATCCCAAATAGCTGTAGCTAGCTGTCCTAATCCCACCACCCCATGTGCCCTCCCTTGAGTCACTCCGTCCATAGTTATCATAATTTTGATCCTACGATAATTATGATATAATATTACTCCCTTCTATTTTATTATCTTTAGCATTTTAACTTTAAATATTATATCATCTGTCAGTTGAAATATGTGAAAATAACAAAGTGAACCAAATAAAATGTTTAATGAATGATAAAAAATTATTCATTTTCTGCAATGTAAGAAAATGTCATAATTTTAAAAATATATAATAAAATGAAAAGTGTGCCAAGTCTTTTAAAAAATAAATTTACTATTCATTTAAATAAAATTATCAGTATTGTTTTATAGAAATTTCAGAAACGGGAGTAAAGATCTATGTTACTGACAAATTAAAATTATAAAATAAATTAGAAATTGACATTGTATATACAATTATTATACTACCTCTGTTTCGTTGGATGTGACACCATAACTTTAGGTGCTTGGATTTAGCTGAATGAAATAAGTGAGTGAAATTGAATATGGAAAGAAAAAAAAGTAGAATGAGTTAATGAAATTAAAATAATTATGCCATAAAAGAAAAGTGTGCATAATCCACAAAAATAACCAGAAAAAGAAAGTAAGCCACATCCAATAAACATAAAGAGTCTTACAAAATTTATCTATACAATTTTAGCATAATGAAAGAAATCAAAACCCAAAATAAGTCAAAATCACCATTGACATTATCTTTCTTTTATATTTAAAAGTAAAAACTCTAAAATCTAGGGAATAAGTCTAATAAAATACTATAATTTTTTAAAATAAACATAAACTCAAGTAAGAACAAAGGTAAAGTTTTGGGAAATATCGTCTTTCCACGTGCTTATGGAAAAATAGGGTTTAATTAGAATAATAAAAGGTAAAACGTCCTAGTTGCAATATTAAAATTTTACTATGCAACATTTAGTAGTTATAGAGTTTATAACTCGATTGATGCAACCCAAAATTTTTATCTTCATTTCTTCTAATTTGCACTTTAAACATTGATCTTTCCATGACGGATGGAAAGACCGTCTTTCAAGAGATGAACTCAAGAATGAAATATTAAAATACAATTTAAATTATGTTGACATAGATCATGCTTATTTACCTTTATTTATATAAAAAATATATATTAATAATAACCTTTAAAAAAATACTAGAAAAAAAATGAAGGAAACCAAACACCTGCCAAATTTTGCTTCGATAACTGTTTTTAAAATAAAATCTACAACCTTAAAATACGTCTCTAGTCTAGTTAGACCGTTTAACGATTGGATAAAATTTTAAAATTATCAAATAAAATAAACTACCTTAGGGAGCATCACCAGTTATATCTTTCAAAAAAGTTTTTAAAAATTATATATAAACCTCATTGTAATAAATGAAAATAATCAAATTATTTATATTAATTATGAAATGACTCTATCTAATAATTAAATGATCTAAAACAAGAATGTGACCATCTTAAAATTCAAGATAAGGTCTCCTGTTAGACTAACGATTAGTGCACATAAACCACCCCCTCCCAGTTATTTGTTTAGTGCACACACCCTCAATTTTTTTAAAGTGCACATACACCCTTTGACCGACAATGAATAAAAAACTTGTATCCCTATATTTGGAGATTGGCATTGACCGGGCTGCTTCCGACATTGACCTATAATAAAAAGATAAAAATATCTTTAGTTTCATTTATGAATTTAATCTGACCATTTTACCCTTTTGGACTTTTCAGGCCACCACCTCTAACCCTACCCCACCGCCCCTCCACCACCCTTAACCCCATCACGTCGCTTGTCAAACCCCTCCCAAATCCGAAAGCCCTAGTATCGCCCACACCTGCCGCCCACCAAACTCTACCCAATTTAAAAAAATTCTAGCGCTGCTGTGCCCCTCCACCAAACTCCAACCTGCCGCCCCTCCACCAAGCTCTAGCGCGCTCCCTCACCAAACCCTTGTCTGCATTATACAGTGGCTATTGCGATCACCAGGCGCGCAATCCCTCCACCACCCCAATTGGGATAACCAGATCAGGAAAATGAAAGAAAGAGAAGATGGTAGATGAATAAGATAAGAAGATTGACGTTTAGAGTGGTAGTGCGGCAGGGAAGAACAACAACGGTGTTGGAGTAGCGATTTCAGACGACGAGAGAGAAGAAGGATCAGTCACAAATATTGGGAGAGAAGAAAATGGCCGGCCACAATATCAAGGTTTGAGGTTTAGGTGGATTTCAATTTGAGAATTGGGAAAGGTAACCCAATTTCTGATTTTCATTTTTTTAAACGAGCAAAAACAATCATTTCAAATGAATTCAACAATGTCGAAAGTTAACCAAATTTTATGGTGACAACTAAAGTATTTATGCTCTTTCCAAAAGTTGATATGTATATTTGCACTAAATAAGGAATTGGGACATGTATGCACATGATTCTAATTTCAATATTTTTTTTAAGAAAAACAATCCTAAATAATACCCAAATAGTTGACCCACCCCCTCCAAAAACTATGGGCCTTAAAAATAGTTCGACCACTAACAACATTAACCATAAAAACAGCCCCTTAACCAAAAACCTCCGATCTTCAACAATCCCATATATATAGGACACCATCCCCTCTCCTAAATTTCCTCCTACCCTGCATTTTTTCCTCTTCAACATTCTTCAAGCCAAAAAAATCCCACTCAAAAAAAAAAAAAAAAATCACATTTATTTATACATTTCTTTTATGCATGGCGCAACTGCCACCAAAAGCTCCCTCCATGGCGCTCAATTGGCCCTCCTCCTTCCCTTTTCAGATGATCGCCCCACCGCCGCCGCCACCCCCGCCGCAGAACAACAACTCCTGGGTCGACGAGTTCCTCGAATTCTCCTCCGCGCGGCGGAGCTCCCACCGGAGGTCCGCCAGCTGCGACTCCATCGCCTTCGTGGAGGCACCGCTTCCGTTTTCCGAGCAATGCAGAAACTCTATCAACAACAATCCCGCCGGATTTGAGGGGCTGGACGATGAGCAGCTCCGGAACATGTTTTCCGACGACGTTGGCGGCGGCGCCACCTCCAACCCCTCCACCCCGTCCGATCAGAACAGCGATGTGAATGATGATGAGAAGAATGGAAAGCAAGAGCAGTATAATCTGCAGCCTAAGAATGAGCCAGGGGAGACGCAGATGCATTCTCCCTCTTCCAATCCTTCCTCCAATGGCGGCGGCTCCGGCGGTGATGCTGCCGTTGTTGATCCCAAGAGGATAAAAAGGTAATTTCTCGACAGCCCTTTTGGAAAGATGCCATTTTGCATCGTGTTAGATGCATAGCTCCAATTTTGCTTTGAAATTTGAATGTCATTTCAACCCTTTTTTTGTAAAGATGCCATTTTTGCATTATTTTAGATATATGGCTCCAATTTTGCTTTGAAATTTGAATGTCACTAGATTTTCTTTTCTATGTCCAATAATTAGAGTCAATTCGTGTAATTTATTACTTTTTACGCGTTATAAGGTACTGCAACACTTAAAAATTAAGATTCATAGTGTTGTTTCGAAAAGTGAATTCTAATTATGAGACGGAATGTGTATACGATGGCACCCTGGTGTATGTGAATTTGGTTTCAGAATTGTGTCACTGTTGAAATAATAATTCTCCCTCCGTTTCTTTGACCGTGGCACAATTTCTAATTTGAGATATTTTTTTATATTGACACTTTTTATTTACGGTAAGTTTAAGGTTATTACATCCACTCATTTTACTTTTTCTTCCTTCAATTCAATTTCATCCGCTCATTTAGCATCTCCTAAATTCTAACCCAAAAAAAATGACGAGAAACATAGGGAGTACTACCATTTATAAGTCGGTTAAATTAACATCACAGTTTACTAAGTTTGACCTGGAAAAGGTAGGATTGCAGTTTCATCTGAGATGGAAAGAGTATTTGAATTTTGTTTCTGAATTGTGTCATTGTTGCAATAATATTACTACAATTTATATATAGGTTAAAATTTACCATAGTCAAAGTTTACTATGTTTGATTTTGGAGGATGTAAGAGTGCAGGATGTGAATTACGTGTCTGAAATGTGTCATTATTGCAACAAATTCAGGATCTTGGCTAACAGGCAATCAGCTCAGAGGTCAAGGGTAAGGAAATTGCAGTACATTTCGGAGCTGGAAAGAAGTGTCACAACATTGCAGGTAGATTTGAATTTAATTGAAGTTGGTGATTCATTTTTTATTACCTTAATACAGTATTTAAAATGTTTATGGATTTCTTAAAATGGTTGTGCAGACAGAAGTGTCAGTTTTGTCTCCAAGGGTTGCATTTTTGGACCATCAGAGGTTGATACTCAATGTTGATAATAGTGCACTTAAGCAAAGGATTGCTGCTTTAGCTCAAGATAAGATTTTTAAAGATGGTAAGATCTGAATTACTCCGACTAATTTTTGAATCGGATCCATTAATTTGGTGTGCTTAAAAGTTGACGCAGAAGTAGAAGAAGTCAAAACATTTCTTGTGTGGTTAATCTTTTCGAATTCAAATATCTCGAGAGGGAAATGATGCATGATTAGTTGACAAAAATGCTGTCAATTCAATAACTTTCAGGAGAGATGCAACAGTAAGTCTTAACATAATTGAATTCTGGAAAATCTAAAACTTCTCTGTCTGTGATTTGGCTAAATTGCAACGAAGGATTGTTATTTTGTCATGTCATGTATTTCGTCAGACAAATATATCGCTCTTTTTCTCCAAAAACAGCAACTTGACATGGATTGAATCAGTTCAGATGGTTACTTTATACATGTTCAAAACGCGTGGCGTGATTTGTATTGTGACCAAACCAGTGATTTACCTTAGCCTATTTCATCCCACAATCCCTTAAAACAGCGTAGTTCTGTCTGATCATCTTCCTCAATGATGAAACCTCCATCTTCATGTTTCTTTTCGCACTCAAAAGCATCAAAAAGGGAAAGTTGTTTTACGAATGATGAGCATTTTCTGATATAGCAAACCTAACTTTTACTTGTACACGCATTGCAGCCCACCAAGAAGCTCTGAGAAAAGAGATAGAGAGACTGAGACAAATATACCATGATCAGACAGTGAAGAGGATCGCCGAAAAGAACGGCGAATCTTCCCCGACTCAGCCGCCACCGCCACCGCCACCACTATCACAACCACCACCAAGCTTTAATAATGGTGGTTGTACGGATCAATGATAGTAATAGTGGAGGGCCATGGTGCAATGCTGCATTAATCCCTCAACGCTGCTATATCACGTGATGTGTTGTGTTCCATGTTTGTAATGTTTTAGAGTGGGCCCATTGATATGAGCTTGATGGAGTGGGGGACTAAAGATTGTTGTATTTGTATCATAGAAAGAAAAGGGATTTCGAAAAAAAAGTGTGTTTTTAGGATGATGCATTAATGGTAAGGGAGGGGGGAATTAACAGCTTATTGTTGAAAAATAGTCTTGATGATGAGGTTATTTGGGTTACTAATTGAAGTAGGAAACATGACTTTGTCTGCTCTTTATTTGTGCAGCTGATCCATTTTACTTCTTGTGCCAGAAAAGAAGAAAAAAGTTTGTCAAAAAAGGTTTTGCTCTCTTTTGCAATTCATTGTTGATCCCTGTATTTGATGTTTACTTCTAACAAGTATAGATGTATGAGTATTGTATCTGTGTGTGGAGTTTTTTTTTCAAAAATATTATGAAATCCAAATCTATTACAAGGCTGAGTTTTGATTTGTTACACGAGTGCACACGAGTTTGGTAATGGAAACAAAGCACATAAGCATTAAGAAAAGAAGAAGAAAGGGCCTAATGATAACAATCCTACTTCATTTCTGAGCTTAAATGGCAATCATAGGTGCATTTGGGCACTACTCAATTGGATGATTTGCAATTTAAGATCTTCGTGATTGAAGATAGTGAGAACATGGGCTGTTTTTCCATTTAGGTAAATTAGAAATGTATCTTCATTATAAGTTGGAAAGGATAGGAAACAAAGCTCTTTTGATTTGTATACGAGTGAGATTCAACAAAGTTTCATATTTATATCGTAGTATCCTCCTTAAGCGGAGTGTTGGATTGTTGGCAACGTGAAATTTGGATCTAAGAAACTCAAACTGGTATGTAGGTGGACCTGTGGTAAAAAATGGCCCCATGTTGAAAATAAGGAAAAACATTAAAGCTCTTAAACTAGTCAGATTTTACCATCTCACGAACAATATGACAACCAATGTCCATGTGTTAGCATCTTTAAAGCGTAGTAGGATTTTGAATAAGGAAGAGAGCAATGTTGTTATGAACTAGAGCGAAAAATTGTAGGCTGCTTCTCGTGGTTACCACCAATGAAAATGGATTAACAATCGGTAGAACGACGAGTACCTAAAAAATGTGTCCAATCAGCATCAAAGTAGCTAAGACTGAAAGAGCACTTGAAATAGAGCGAAACGTCGATCCAAAATGAAGAGTGTCGCGAGTATAACGAACAAATCTAAGTGACTGCGTGAAAATGATCATGATTGAGAACTTGCATGAAGCGACTGACTGTATTCGTGGCACCAGGCGAGTGCATGAAGGCTCTTTGTAATCTAGAGCCAACATCCAACAGGACCACTACAAGAAAGAAGATCAACGTCCAGTTCATTTGCCAGGTCTGGCCAAAACCATCCTTCTCTCTACTTGACTTCCAACTGCTGCGTTTTAATCTCATTTTAACCTGAAATTTCCATTCTACCCTACTTAAGATCAATTTTTTGTTCAAAACCATCAAATTTTAACCAACAGAAAATCAGGTAAAATCTCATAAAGAGAATAACGACGTACTTTTCTATTTTGCAAAATACAAGCCGAACCTGTAAACTTTACATTCACTTCTGCTGTAAGCCTGTAAACCTCAACATCAACAAGATGTGATAGCCCAGAATCCACAGTCGAAGAAACCGATACAGCATTTACTGATGCGTCTAACTAGCTGAAATTTACAACATTCATACCATATTTTCTTGCATCTATATTCTATACATGTAACCAAATTTACACGTTTCCACGGGCAATCTAGCTAGTACCAGTGAGCAGGATAGTTTGTGGAAGTTGCAGAGTTATTCGCAAATTTTCTCGGGAATCTCATCATCTGCTTCCTCGAATGCTTCAGCAGCAGCAGCATGAGCATCCAGATTCTGACATTTTCGGGCATCGCGTTCTCGACTTTGCACTTGGAATGAATTGCATAGATCACCAGTGCTGCAGTTGATGTCCCTCCAGTGAACAAAAACAGCACAACGAAACTACTCGGGCTCAGGCTATGAGTCTCATGATCCCAGTCATTCTCCACACAATTCTCAGAATCTGTCAGTTTGTCCTCTAATTCCTTGAGAGTTCCCTTCTCAAACACTTTCAGTAGAGCTTCATCTATGTCTGCAACCAGTGGAGATCCCTTGGGAAACGCCTGTCACAAATACGCAGTTAACATGGTTTTCATAGGACATGAATGTAGGATGTCTGAAGATGGGAAAACTTACATATCCATAGCCTCCATATTTGTATGTCTGGCCGGTTAACATGAAGCTCTTGCAGTATTTGGCAAGGAAAAGCTTAGCCGTCGGAACTTCCAGCAATGCTCCGGAAGCTTTGCCTGTCCTAAGACTTTCGGCGCATTCCTCCAAAGTCGAAAACTTGATAATGTTGTTTGAGTTGAAGTGCAAGACATCCAACAAATAGCCTCGGACAGAACCCTTTCTGGAGTAACCAACCACTTGGTTGTAGTTTCTGAGTGTCTCGATATTCGCCACCTTTGGCTCAAGCCTAGGCACTGTGAGAAGGCTAGTAAGATTTGCAGTGTATGTTTGTGATATGATCAGTGCCACAAACAGCCACACAAGTGTTGCCATCTTTGACAAACTGCTATGCAATTTATCACCTGTTCACAGAATTCAACATCAAAACAACAGAAAAATGTTGTGTCAATTTCTGTTCCGTTATAACGAATGAAATTTTGTTTCAAGAAAGGTACCTTGAATCGAGAACAATGTCGCGAAAGCCAACCACAAAAGCTTCCCTATCTGATTCAGAGCTGACCCTTTGAGCTCTGAGCAGTAGCTTCTCTCTATCATCCATATCACAAAGCCATTGTACACAGTTACCGCCATCGTAACCATCCACATTGGCTTTGTGAATGGCTTCAAGAACAGCCAAGTCTTGTTGGATTTTGATTGAATCGGAACCACCAACACCAGTCCTGATTCAGTGTGAGGGTGAGTGAAATCTGCATACGCATATCGCTTTGAGATTATCGCGATATCCCCAACTGCGGCATCAAAGTTCTGCAAAACAAAACAAAAAAAAAAATCAAAAACCATTCCAAATTCAGTTACATCATCTTACATGAAGAAAGTTGTACCTTTAGCCATACTTGTTCAACCAAAGAATCATAGGTATCATCGAAAGGGATGAATTCATATGGCAGATAGTATGGCAACAGCTTAACAGCTTCTCTAAAAACATCAACTGAAAACCCTGAAATATTGCATGTAGAACCACCATATTCCACATCCACAAAGTTCCTAATCAGGGAACCATTAGGCACTCCAATTCTTAGAGGATTGTAGACAGTTGGGATGTCCCATCCTCTTGGAGTGTTCGCGGATGCTCCAGGCCAGAAAACATGGCCAAAAACCTCCATAGATCCATTGTTAGGGACAGCTTCCTCAAAGCCAACAGAAAAACCTTTTCCATTTGTCCAAAATCCCAATTCGCGGTAGCTTCTTCCTATGACGTTAATCATCTGAAACACACTCATTGGTGCCAATCTTCTTTCATTAAACTGAACTGCCCCGGTTAATCCAGTAAAACTTGAATTCGACAGTTTTTCAAGAAGATGATCCTGATGATCATGGTGGCTCTTCTCCAATGCTAAAGCCAATGTCCAGACAGCATCATAGGCTTCCAAAGCAGCAGAACCAGGCTCATGATTCTTTTCCTTCGGGTAATTCATCGCAAACTTATCTCGAAACCTCCAGTAGAAGTCCTTGTATTTCATATGCTTGTCATCATAGTAGCTCCTCACTCCAAGGACTCCCTGCATAGATGAAATCACGGAGAAATCCAGGGAATGAACAAGCCTAGTTACACTGTCTGTAGTGATCCAAGCATACCCTTGTTCCGTCATCTTCATCTCCTTAGCCTTGTCAAACAGTTGCACAGCCATGGACAACGAAACATGCACTATGAACACTCTGCACTGATCTGATCTTAGCTTTGCAAGCTCTTCAGACAAGAATGAAACGTTTGACAGAGATGGCAAGGCAGTGAGATGACTAATCTGAGCTCCAACTTCTTGCAAGGCATCATAGAGATGAGGGGTGATCCCATTGGCAGCAGAATTTGTATCCTCGTATATAACATTTACACGACGCCACCCCCATGATTGTACAGCAGCAGCCACTGATTTCATCTGCAAGTTTCTGCCTGGAGAGGCCTGAATGAAAAAAGGCCAACGCTTCGTGGACCATGTTGGAGAAGAATCAGCTAAAGAGAGAACTGGGATTCTGTTTTCATTTCCAACTTCAGCAATTCCTGATGTTTCTTCCCAAGCTCTTGGCCCTAGAATGGCTCTCGCTTGCTTCTCCTTGATAAGATATGAAGCTGCAAACATGATTGAGACCAAAAAGCGGACAATATCATACCGACATAAAAAAGGGCAAAGGATTATCATTCTAAAAATTATGCATACAAAAACATAGAAAGATTATCAGAAGGGGCGAGAATATGTACCAGCAAGGGTGGCCTGGATAGGATCTCCTTGAGAATCTTTGACTTGCAAATTCAGTTTCCTTTTGGTTTGGTTGTAGTAGTCTTCAACAGCCATCTGCATAGCAACTGCATCTTCTTGGCCGATTCGACTACCGTAATCAACAATGGCACCAACATGGTGTGTTTTCTCACTCCCCAGGTCGCCATTGACAAACAAAGCATGTCCTAAATTTAGTGTTAAGACCAAGGCCAAGAAATGACAAGTGTCCATCTTTAACAGGTAGCTCTTTTGGTGATTCAGTGCCATCAAATGAAGAGACTGATTTGCTTATTTATAGATTATTCTTGTATGCCTTTTGCTCTCTCTCTCGCTTTCAGTCAACTTTTTCTTAGTCATTTACATTCATTTGAAGCCAATGGCAGTGTCTTTTCTACTATAAAATCTTGCTAATGCTAGGAAAGTTCCAGGTAACACAGTACAGTTCCAAAAAGTAGTTCCAAGAATGTCTACCAGTGAGTCATGAAAGCTCCACAATGAATGTATATGTTGAAAATTGGAGGTTTAGCTGATTCAGAATTGATGTGGACAATGTAAGTTACATCAAAATCCCAGTCAACAAAGCATAAATCCCTGAATCCTGATATGGATTTGCCTCTGGGGGATTTTTTCTGCTTGTATTAGACAAACTAATGTAATTTACTGTTTCTTGCTACCTAATTTCCTTTAACAAACTACTAGACTATCTCAGTGAGAGATCAAGATTCCACATTTGACTACAGAAAACTTCCAACAAAGCGTCTTTATTTGGTCCACGCCATAGGAAACACAGTGGTTAGGTTCTCCTACCTTTCCCTTTTACCAACCGGTCACCTGCTGGTATATGCTGACTCGCCTAGCCGTAAAGGTCATGCAAAAACCGCGGATACGACTCTATACGCTCATCTGCGGGTTTTGCATGGCCTTTGCGACTTGGTAAGGGTATACAAGCAGGTGACTAGTTGGACTCGTCAAGGTCAAGAAAAATCATCGAGGATGATGATACATGACTCAAGCTAGTCATCTCAAAGGCACATCAAGAGGATTACCAACTTCAGCTTCACTTTCCGGAATTCCACCTTCCATCAGCCGATGATCATCCCAGACTTCTCGACCAGTCAAGTCAGGATAATGCAGCTTACTCAACCTCACCCACAACATCTTCAACCTTCTCCAAGAACTCCCTCTTCCTTTTACCAACATTCTCTGTCCCTGAATTCTCATCAGTGGACCCCCACCACTTCACCCCCTTAATCATCTTCAAACATTTCTGGCCTCGGGTGCTTAATCATCTTCCATCTTGCCTTACAGAAACTGATTCTCCGGGAGAAGGGATCGCCTCGGAACAAACTGGAAACCATATGTTCACATCCCTGCTGATAATGAAAGAGTGAGTTGCCTTATGATGCAAGAACAAAGAAGCAAAATGACTTCATAAGCTAGGAAATAAGTATTGTAGACTTTACCTGTCTCTTAGGGATTTCCTTTCCGCATCCCTCCATCTAGGGATACAGCGCCATCCATCATATTCAAGCTCTTGAATGCCTCATGTTGTCCCTGTTCTTGTAGACCCGCAGCTCACCAAACAGGCGATACAATAGTGTCTCTAGGAGGCCATGCCCTAAAGCAGTCCTCCACGGACTAGGGTTGATATCAAGCTTGATCATGTTCACTGCATACCCTAGAATCCAAAAGGAGACTCTCCAGTTGGCAAGAGGGGATTTGGTAACAGAAGTTCTCTCTGAGAATCAATAGAAACTAGATCTGTGTAACCATTCAGCCAGCAGTTCTTTCTGACTATGGCCAGCGCTCCAACTTCAAAGGGGGAGGGGTCTTCTCGCAGCAACCTTAATCTCAACACTGGGCTGACACTGGAGGCTGGAGAGGCAATAGAGGGATCACTCAGTTCTTGGCCTCGGGCCCTAGGATCACCAACAATTATATGAGGAATAGCTCACAGGCATCCAATTCAGGAGCCAGTACCAAGCGCAAGGAACCGGATGGAGGCTGGGAGAAATACCCGTATCGGGAGCATCCACCATGGAAATAAATTTAGTTGCAGCAGATGGTGAAAGGTACTTTTTATCTGGTTGGATCATTTGACATATGTCCAAGGTCAGTTAAGGTATAATCATTTGTGAACTTGGAGACAAAATGAGTGGTTGATCCCCATCCAATTAAAAGACCAGATCCAATGACAATAGGCCCCAGGTAAGAGACTAACTTTGTTGTGAAAAACTTGTCAAATTTGCACTGTTTTGAAGGAGTTCATCAAATAAAAAAGCTTTAAAAAAGTTTAATTTGTGAAAATTATAGATCTGGATTCTTGTGCAGGGACAGGGACCATTCAGAATGTAAAAATTCAGGGGAGCATATAAAAATTCAGAATGTACAGGGACCATTTGACAGGCAACAAAAGGCGGCACGCTAATGAAATCACAGGAATGCCTGTTTTTTCGGCCACAGATGAATCAAAACACCACAAACAGAAATACACCATCAAAATATACTCATTCATCACCCCTATCACATCCTGGCATCAAATAATACACAAATTTTGGGATCATCTGTCAAAGAAGAGGGGGTATGAAATACTCACGCTGTGTGCACTCATCGGCTAGGAAATACTCATGCTGTGTCTGGGCAAAACCAGTTTCCGATTGGTATCCAACCCTGAATCAAGAATAGTTTAAATTTTAGGAAAAATCTGAACAATTTTTAAAAACACATTCAGTAAATTTTCCAGAAAACAACTATTCAATGAATACAAGCAAACACAAGGGGAAAAAGATCAAAGAACACAGATTTATCATACCTTGGTGAAATTTTTTGGCTGATTATTAGATCCATGATATTTTTCAAAAATGGAAAATCACAAAGATATTTTTTCTTCTTTCTCTTCTTGCGATATGTCCTGGAATCTTTAATTCGCAGACAGAAATCCATCCTCTATGATTCCCCACTAACCGATAGAACAACGGCTGGGGATTTATCGCTGAAAATGGCGAAGATTGAGAAGTGTGTATAGGCAAAAAATCTAGGGCTAACACACAGGTTTAACCAAAATGGTGAACTTTTGAAGGGCAAAATGTGGCTTTCTATAGTTTACATTGACCTCATTAGTCAAAGATGCGGCAAAATAAGTAGCTTAACAGAGGTGGCATTTTCTTTCAAGAAACCCATCTATAACTCTAATAGGCATAAAAGCCGGACTCTTTATCCACAACGGGTAGAGTAATTCCCAAATTTGGACAAATCACAAGAGAAATATAAATGTGAATCCAAGTAAACAAGGCTGCGCTGTAATAATGGAAGGTCACAGCCTTTGTTATATGAAGGGATATACCTATCCCTTCCCAAACTATATAGTAACAAGAAACTAGTGCACTCTATCTCCTGTCATCCATTTCGGATTTGGAATAACCTAGTTATCGTGAAAGAAATGCAAACAACAAAGCTTAAAGAAATAATTAATATCATAAGGAAAAGGTATTGAATATCCCACAGTAGGATCATATCCACAATAATCTCATGATGATAATACTCATCCACTAGAAGCCTTATAAGATACATGTAGCATCAATAGGAAAGTTCAATACCTGATCAACAGCAGGTCATATGATGATAAAAGGCTACCGCGTACCATATACAATCTCTAGACAGATTACCAAACCCCTAAAGCTATCATGTTACTTTAAGGCACATTTTCATCTTCAACTGCAGTTTGTACTATTTTCCTTCTTGGCTGATCGCTTTCCTGCGTGACAAGTGTTTTCCTATTCTTTAAGGTAATAAAAACAGAACTATAATAGCCAAGAACCTGGTGTCATAAACAGGATTGTCATGGTACTAATATTTTCTAAAACAATTCACCGACAGTTACGATTAACTTTCTTTGTTTGATTAAAATTATTTATACTACAGTCGTACAATACATAAACCAGTAATTCGACTCATCAGACCCTCCAGATAACAGCAAGTAACCATTTCCACATCATTAGACTTCTATTTCCGAATACAAAAACAAGACAAACCAAAACTCCATGTCCAAAAAATGAAGCACGGCCAGTTAATCAAAATAACCCGCAGAGATTCACAGCTCAGCCAAAGTTTGTAGTATATGACAAAATTTAAGGATTCGGAAAAATCAGAATAATCAAGTGAGTAGAGTCCCAATTTCCATACCTCTTTCCTTAATGTTCCAGGAAAATGACTTGGATCCTTGTCAAAGAGTTTTAAAATTATCCTCCCCGTACGATCCTGAGGATTTGATATATCATTCCAACTTAGAAGTTAAACACCAAACATGACAATCTGAATCATCAACAGGAGACTGATCACATGAGCTGCTTCTCACCAACACAGAGGGAGTTCAAAGCTGTGGAATTCAAATTGAGGCATGTAACTTGATCAGAGCAACCAGAACATTAAGGAACATATTAATTTTCTTTCGCAGCTCAGCCAAAGCTTGTATAGAAACACTACACGGCCGTTTTCTACAGTCTGTGAGCAGAAAGTTAGGTTTCACTATCATCCTTTACATTATAACCTCCGCTACGAAAACATGAAATATGTTAGTACTACAACTCCGTTCCAGTTCCAGTTCCAGTTCAACCATAATCCAATCAAAATTTATTGAATCAAGTAAAGATTACACACACTGAATCACAGAAATCCATCGGGAACCACAATATGCTACCACAATTTCGGCTCTATTCAGACATTGTTCTTATGCGCGCAAAAACACCAAAACTGAATAGCTAAACAAAGGTTATAGAAAAGATTACCATCAAAGAAGATGATGAATGAGGCGCCATGAGGTGGAGGGGAATCAAATTCGATCACTGTTGAAGCGGGTTTCAATTTAAACTTCCTTTTGCTTTTGCAGTTTATTTACCCAGAATACTTCTTTCAAATTGTGCAACCAATCCCATAGTTTGATAAAATTGCTAAAATAATCTTTAATCCACAATTATTTTACAAGTAGTGTTATGAATATTTTTCATAGCTTAATTTTGAAAAGTTACTATGAGATTTATTATTGATTCCAATCAAACAAAATTTTCTAAGCAGGTTTTCTCATTAGATCCACGATCAAAATTGTTTAATGATTAAATCGACCATTAAGATCAATATATGAATTGTTAAAGTAGTAAAATATAAATAGTACGACTCATTCGTTTGTGTTGGATGGGCGCACTTTTATTTTTCAATGTTTGTGTTTGATTGAAACCTTTCAATTCTGTGCCAACTCATGGTTCTCTAACCATGACTTATTTTCTTCTTTTTTTTATAACTTTTTAACATTGATTTATTCCTCTTTTGGCAAGTTCTATACCGATTTTATATACTTAATTTACTTTTTACACTTTCAATACATTCTGCACCACCAATTATACCTTTTTTAAATCTAAGTGTCAAAAGCAAGTGAGTCAATGTTAGTGAACGGGAGGAAGTATTGCATTTTTCTCCATTTAACCCACTTTGTTTAGTTACCTACTCCCTGCGTTCCAATCGAATCTGCACACTTACTATTTGACGGTTAAAGTTTTCAAACTTTGATCATATATTTAAATAGATATATGAATAATAATATTATCGTATGTGATATTATTAGATTCATCGAAACATATAGTTTCTAAAAATCAAATTTTCACATACATTTATTGTATATAGTTACATATATTTACAGTTAAACATGTGTTTTGGAGATCATGAAAAGAATTCTGTGCAAATTCCACGGGACGGAAGGAGTAGTAATTTTGAAACATTTGTAGAGTAGAGTGGTAAGTATGTCAATTATAATTTTAGCAAAATCAGGACAAACCAGTGCAGCTCTTGGATTCTACTAAAGAATACTCCATCATACAAAAGCATAACTTTCATGCTAACAAAAGTATCGATAGAGGATGAAATTATACTGATAGAGGATGAAATTATACTGTGTCATAAATTTATACATGATCATAAGAATCACTGAAGTCGGACAAAATTAGGACAAAACTAAATCATCATCTGCAAGTTGCTTCATCCTTGTTCTTCAGTCACCTAGTCATACTTTTTCCGACCAATTCTGCCGCTCCTAATGATGTCGCGAAACCCCTTTGTAACCATCTTCCTTATCTTGTCTGTTGACAGCAGACCTCTTCCTTTGCCGCCGCTCGTCTCCTACTGAGGTCGCGAAACCCCTTTGTAACCATCTTCCTTATCTTGTCTGTTTACAGCAGACCTCTTCCTTTGCCGCCGCTCTTCTTCATCAGCTGATCGCTTGCGCTTCCAAGGAGCACTTTGTTGTTCTTTGGTATCATCACCTTATTCACCTTTGCCTCCTTTCTTGCAAATTTTGGGCTACGTTTACTACTCCGAACCAGAACTCTGTCAAACTGGTGCAGTGTTGCCATTCTTCTTCCGCAGATGTGCCAATCATATAAGTTGGTTAGGACCAGGTGCGCTAATAATATTCGTAACCGATGGTAGGAAAGAGTAATCGGACCTCGATTTTTTTATCAACCTCCCCTCCTCCTTTTCAATATTCTTTCGGCATAGATCATGATAATGATTCTGTTTGCACGCTTGCGATAATACAGCTAATGCAAGCCGAATCAACTGTGGAACCGAGGGCTTTCTTTCACTATGCAGCATCTAACAAACTTGGATGCAACTGCCGTGCTTCTTGAAATTGGGCACATTTGTGTAGGACGCATTCTTCGAAGGGTGGAAGTATAAAAATGGTGGAAGTATATAAAAATGGAATAAATATTCGATTTCGATTATATATCACTCTCGAATTCTACGTTAAGTTTCTTTCATTTAAAAATTTAAACATAAAAGTCATACTTAAAAATATAGCAATAAAATTTTTTAAAATTCAAAAAAATGAAATAGTATAAATTATTCTATAAATTATTCATATATAAAAATAAAAATAGACATTCGACTCCAATCATATATCACTCGAACTCTACGTTTAATTTCTTCCTTTAAAATTTTAAATATAAAAGTGTTAAGGAAATAGAAACCTTCTTGTTGTAAATATTAAACACCACGTTCAGCGCCCACCAGGTGGCGAAGTAAACCCCGATTTTCACCTTCCTCGCCGACTCCGACGGCTCAATAGGGCTCGATTTATCCGCTTCAAAAGCCTTGCAGACAATCACCTCCCTCCTTTTCTCATGATCCCCGAAAGACTCAGCCTTGGACACGAAAAGGGGCTTCGAGACGGACACCAAAACAGCCTCCCGCCGCCGCGCAGGCAGCGGAGGGAGCGCCGACACCCGCTGCGACGGCGCTGCACACTTTGGCCGGAAAATGGCATCGTTCCCGGTAAACTTCACCGCCGGCAGCCGAAGAGAGGTCATCATTGCGTCTGGTGATGGTCTAGGTTTACAACTTGTACCGCCCATACTGATGTTGGTTTTGAGGCTACTGTGCTTCAGAACAATAATGGCTATGAGGTAATTGCGACTTTACTGAAACAGTTGCAGTTGCAATGTGGCCCTAAAATACCTATACATGTTGGTCGTTTGTCTACTGACCCCTACTTCATTGGCACTTCTGACGGACCTGGTTTGGTTATTGCACCCACCATCCCGAAGGGTCAAGAGAATTACCTTGAATGGTCTCCTACAAATACTGCTCTACCAGCTGCTACTGTTACGGTTGTTGCTGCTACTTCTACCCCTACTGAGAATTTTTAAATTTTTGTTTTGTTTTATTGATTAGCAATTTCATAATCTTCTTCGCAAGTTGGACATTCTTGTCATCATGCTCCAACTTGAGGGAGGGTGTTAAGGAAATAGAAACCCTTTCCTTGTAGGAAAGGTTATAGATGGTAATTACCTTATAGAATTAGTTATAGATGATAGTTTCCTTATAGACTTAGAATTATATTTCTGTTAGACTTTGGTTTGTTGTAAGCCTATATATTGTAATCCTCATCATTGATGAGATGTGTCATTGATTAATATCAGTGCACCATAATAAAGTTCTCTATATTTTAACAAAAAGTCATAGGTAATTAAATATTTTTAAAATTGAAAAGAAATTGAAAAGTATAATTAGTCATTTTAATTTTATTTTTAAAATAATTTATATAGGCAGAATATTTGGATTAAAAAATGCATAAGATTTGGAGGACGCATTTGCCAAATGCATCCTCAACAAATAACGTTTAAAAAAATTGGAATATTCGTGACGTCCTCGTTCAGCCATAAAAAAAAAAAGTGAAATTCACGAGAACGCATCAGCTGCTGAATGCATTCTCCACCCATGCATTCAGCACAGAATGCATTCAGCACACGCTACTGTAGCCACACCAATAGAATTTTCTCAGGTGGAACCGTGAAAGAACAGCGGCTAACAATGAAGGCGCTTTAACCTTTGGTAACGGAACACTTCTTTTTTCTTCTCTGAGTCGCTTCATTGATGCTCCATCTCCTTCTCCTTATTAATGACAGTCCGTTCGGAATTGGATTCATCTGTGTTTCCGAATCCAGGTTGGAATCGGCTTTTTCCTTTTTCGGTTAGAATGTTTTTTTTTAAAATTATTGGGCCCATAGGTTTTCATTTTTTATTGGGCCCGTAATTAGTATTAAAAGTTACGAAAATGTCAAAGAGCTTTCTAACATTATAAACCAATCACGGACATGTCAAACAGCTTTCTACGGAGTAGGATTATTAACCCCCGTGTTATTTATTTCACACTTAATATAAATAAATTTTTTCTTTTATTTAGCACATTTTCCATTTTTGGTAAGTTTTCTTCAATTTCATTAACTCATTTTACTTTTTACTTCTTTCATTCAATTTCATCCACTCATTTTCTTCACTCAAATCCAAACACACCAGATCTATTGTGCCATAAATATAAAAACTGAGGGAGTACTTTTTTTAGCTCAACCATTATTGAAAAAAAAGTTAAATATTGTGGTTTTTCCCAAGTACCATATAATTGAAATTGTTTGCTTTTGGATGGTGCTATCAATCGGGGATATTGATGTCATTTTGACTAATCTAAACCTACGAAGTTGTCTAAAAATAACATACAAATATTCTAATGTGTTACTGATTTTTAATTCTTTACTATATATAATCAATCATAATTTGTTAAAATATATAAATTTTAAAGATATATTTACTTGTATTCAATATTTAACGGTTGAGTTCATCTCTTGAAAGACGGTCTTTCCATAAGTCCAATGTTTAAAATACAAATTATAAGAAATAAAGATAAAATTTGGGTTGCATGAATTTGGTTATAAACTTTATAAGTACTACACACATGGAAAGATGGTGTTTCCCAAGACTTTGCCTTAACGGTTTCTAACTAAATTAATCATTTCACTTAATAACTCATGTAAATTTTCTTAGAGAATGTCTCAGGAAAAACGACCTTTCCATAAGTTTATGGAAAGTCCACATGAGTTTTTACTTGTAATTTTTTATAAAATTTAATATTTTATTTTATAAGTTAAAGCAAGTAATAATATATATTTGAAGGTGAAAATATAAAAAATATATGGTGTAAAAAAATATGTGGATCGCTATATCTCGCCCTGTATTTTACTATTCTCGCCCTAATACGTATACAGTATTTTTTATTTTTTTATTTTCAATAGGTAAATTAAAATCAATTTAGATAATTGTAGTTAGTTAATATTAACGAAACGAATTTAGTTAATTAATGTAATTAATTTTCGCCGCCCGCCGCCGCCCGCCGCCGCCGGACCGCCGCCCGCCGCCGCCGGACCGCCGCCCGCCGCCGCCGGACCGCCGCCCGCCGCCGCCGGACCGCCGCCCGCCGCCGCCGGACCGCCGCCGCCGGACCGCCGCCCGCCGCCGCCGGACCGCCGCCCGCCGCCGCCGGACCGCCGCCCGCCGCCGCCGGACCGCCGCCCGCCGCCGCCGGACCGCCGCCCGCCGCCGCCGGACCGCCGCCGGACCGCCGCCCGCCGCCCGCCGGACCGCCGCCCGCCGCCCGCCGGACCGCCGCCCGCCGCCCGGCGCCGACCGCCGCCCGCCGGACCGCCGGACCGCCGCCCGCCGCCCGCCGCCGCCGGACCCGGCTCGCCACGGCCTGGGCGCGAGGCGCCGCCGGTCGGCTCGCCATGGCCTGGGCGCGAGCCGGCGCCGGTCCGGTCGCCGCGGCCTGGCCGCGAGCCGCTGCCAGTTCCGTCGCCACCGGCGGACCGCGAGCCGCCGCCGGGCCGGTCGCCACCGACAGGCCGCGCGCCGCCGCCGGTCAGCTCGCCACCGGTGGACCGCGAGCCGCCGGTGGGCCGGTCGCCGTGGTGTGGGCGCGAGCCATCACCGGGCCGCTCGCCGTTGTGTGGGCGCGAGCCGTGGCTCGCCGTGCGGTGGGCGCGAGCCGCGCGCGGTCCGTTTGCCAGGCCTGGGGCGCGAGCCGGACGCGCCTCGGCTCGCCGTGGGCTGGGCGCGAGCCGTGCCAGCCTGCTTCCAAAAATCAAACTGCTATAAATGAGCTCGAATTCTTACTCATTCAAAGGGCACTCGAATTCTTACTCATTCAAAGGGCACTCGAAAAATATTGCTATCCAGGACGAGCAAAAATTACTCCGAAAAGGGTGTTAGAAATTCCATGTCTTCGGAGGTAATTTTACTAATTAGCTTTCTGTCCTTAAGTAGTTGTTAAATTTAATAATTTTTGCCGTGGAAATTTATGCTCGTCTTTGTGTTTTAATTGATTAACTGTTACGATGAAATTATTGCACATTTATCTCCTATGAATTTATCTCCTGTTAATAGCAGTAACGTTACTGTATGTCCTATTAATTATTGAAGCAGTTATTTTTGTTGTTTTGTAAATTTTGTGATTTTGTTAATTATTGTACCGTTAAGTTACGTATTTTTACGTTATTTTGATATTTTAATTTGTTGAACTGTAAGAATGTTATATTAATTCTAGCCACAATGTTATTGCATTTTTTTTCCACTATATGTATGTTTTAGCTGTTAATGACAAAGAAATTTATGCTCATCTTAGTTTTTTAATTTATGCTCATCTTAGTATTTTAATTTATTAATTGTAACGTAAAAATTATTGTAACGTTAATTTTATTTATTGTAACGTTAATTTTAATTATTGTAACGTTAATGTTGTTGTTTTGTTAATTTTGTTATTTTGTTAATTATTGTGACGTTAATGTTGTTGTTTTGTTAATTTTGTTATTTTGTTAATTATTGTAACGTAAATTTACATTTTTTTACGTTAATTTTGATATTTTAGTTTGTTGAAATGTAATTACTCCAAAAAGGGCGAGGTATAGCAATCCACTTATTCAAATGCAAGTATTAAAAGTTACTCTGAAACGACCCGGTTGCATTTTGGATTCCAAAAGTTCACTAGTAAACATTAAATTCGTTACGTTAATTAATTTTAAGCCTTAATGTGAAATGTAAGAATGTAATATTAATTCTAGCCACAATGTTATTTCAATTTTTTCCCATTACATGTATGTTTTTGCTGTTAATGAGAAATGGCGGAGTGCACCCTTAAGTCCATTAGGAGGACAGTTTGAAATGGATGAATGTAATTTTAGTTTAGGGAGTTAATTTGTGTACGGGAATTTTATAACTGTAATGGCATTTCATGTACTATAATTTTATCTTTATGTTCTCTTCTTTAAGTATATGTTGTAACGTTTTGACTGTAATTTTATCTGTATTCGTTCATATGTAAACGTTAATTGACGACATCATTGTCATTGGTATAGCAGTTGAGTGTAACTAATTACTTGATGTTTATTGCTGTTTAAGGATGACAATCAGTCATGTGAAGCTGCTGCAGGGCGGAACGGATACTCTCCATTTGCCACCTCAGCTGTGTTCCCAGATGTTGCCGAGGCTTACTCCTACCTGCAACGGATTGCTCTGCAGGTGGGATTTGAACTTGTGACGGGGTCCTACAAACAGAATAGGAATGGTCCCCTGAGGTTATATTGCATTTGCAATCGGGGCCGAAAGGATAAGGATGTAGATACGAGCGAATCTGATGTAGTCCGACGGAGTAGCAGCTCGACCAGCAGTTGTGGCTGCCCGTTCGCGATTGTCTTGAAACAGAGCATCGCGGGGAATGGTTGGAATGTAGTGCCGTGCAAGGATCCTAGACGAGGGATGCACAACCACCCTTTCTCAGTGTACCCCGAGGGTCATAGACAGAGCAGCAAGCTCCATGCGGACACGAAGCAAATGATCAGAGACTTGACAGATTCAGAAACTGCCCCAAGGCATATCAATGCCAGCCTCAGTAATTCGTTTCCGGACCTGCATCAGAACATTAGGCAGGTGTACAATGAGAGGTCGGCATATGCAACAGAAAGGCGAGGCGGGCGCAACACAGCGGAGAATTGTTTGCATCTGGCCACCGCGAAAGGGTATGTCACTAGTCACCGCTCAGCAGGTGATGGTACTTTGACTCATTTATTCATGGCCAATCCCGATGCTGTTGTGGCATTTCGCACGTTTTCGTGGGTGGTGGCCATCGACTCAACGTACAAGACCAATCGCTACGGCATGCCATTCATTGAGATGGTTGGGATGTCCCCTTGCAACACAAACTTCCTGATTGCCTACGCAATTGTCGTTGACGAAACGGCAGATACCTATGAGTGGGTGCTGAACGCGCTGAAGAACTTGCTTGTGGATGGACCGTTCCCTGAGGTTGTGGTCACCGATCGGGAGATGGGACTGATTAGGCCACTTCGGACTGTGTTTCTGGAATCGAACCATTTGCTCTGCACCTGGCATATTAACAAGGATGTGGAGGCACGTGTTACTGTGCTGACAGGGAATAAGAGGAACGGGGCAGCGTTCAAGAATGGTGCATGGTTCCGGGTTTGCAATGCGTCCACCGTTTCAGAGTACGAAACCGCCTTGGTAGATATGAGGGCTGCATGGTCTTGGAGCGAGGCTGTTATCAGTTACGCTGAGACGACGTGGCTCACCCCCCATAAGGAGAAATTTGTGAGGGCATGGACGAACAGATTTTTGTATTTCGGGAACACAACTACATGCAGGGTCGAAAGTGCACACTCGTCATTGAAAGGGTGGTTACAAAGGTCGACTGGTTCGCTGGACACGGTATGGAGGCGTGTCGACCTGCAGATAGCCCAGCAGATTACTATGATCAAGACCGGCCTGGAGAAATCAAGAACTGTCGTTGGAAGATTGCACCGTAGGGCCCTTTTCAGCAACTTGATCAACAATGTGTCCAAATACTGTCTGGATAAATTGACGGTCGAGTCCGGGAGGATTGATGCACTCGGAGCACAGGTATATGCTTACTGTGGCTGTGTGCTGCGCTCGACACACGGAATACCGTGTGCATGCGTCATGGCAGGGGCAGTTGCTGAAGGAATCCCCTTGTACTTGGACGACATTCATCCGCTGTTTAAGAGCCTGGCATTGGGTGATCACGTGGGGAGCACGGAAGACATTGCGAGGGCCGAACAAGATCAGTCGCGGTTCAACACTCTGTTGGAGGAGCTGGCATGCAGCGACCCTTCGGCCGCCGACGAGTTTCATCCTACATAGATGCGCAGTTGCGGCCGGAGGAGAGTGGCATTGGCGAGCCGGACAATTGTACCAGTGCACGTGGCAGACCAAGCGAGTAGGTCCCCCGGTCAAGATCAACCCGACGTTCACCGAGCTACCACGAGCACGTGAACAGGCGATACGGGCGTAGTTCAAGATCCCCGGGGCGTGCTTCTGGGAGCGGTCGCCGGCACGGTAAGTACAAGCACCATTCTTCCCAATGAAGTCCGTCTAAACAAGATATTAATCTTAATGTTTTCTCCTGCAGCGACATTCCCGTTCCTCGAAAGTGTCCCCCACATTGTCGGGCGTTACATCGAAGGCTGGAACGATGTCGAGAGTGATGGAAACTGTGGCTTCAGATGTGTTGCTGATGTGTTCCACGTAGACGGTGAAGGTGAATGGTCTACAGCGCGTCGGGCATTATTTAACGAGATATCGGCTCATTGGCCTGACTATGTTCCCATATACGGTTCGCAGAATGACGTTCAACTCGCCAGAGCCCGTATACACCACACTAGCGGTCCATGTGGTCCAGAGCATTGGTTTACGGTCATTGCAGACATGTTTCCTGTCACCACCTACTATAACCGAGCCTGCGATACTCATCGCGATGACTGACAAAAGTCGTCATCACCTCCCTCACGCTGGGGTCGGCGGCGAGTCCACCAACGGTCGCCGAGTCAAACGGATCCAGGGCGCTCATCATGTCACTCAGCATCTGTTGCACAGGAAACAGATTTTACAATAACGAGACAGTACAATGTAATATAATTACTCGAAGCAAACAGTTCGGGAAAACTTACCGATAACTGATGATGTATCCTGTCCGGTCCACTCGTGGCAGCATGTTCAGGATTTGCGATCAATGGGTGCGAATGAGTCGCGTACCAGTCCTCGTAATCCATGGTACACTCTGATTGGCTCGTGGCTATCGGGAACGCCGCAAGCTGACCGTTGTGCCAACTGTGTGCCATCTCCCATAGGGTCAACTGCAGCCTCCCTGGGTAGGTCACTGAATAGCCGGCTGGATCAGCCGGGCGGGAACAAGGCTCGGGCGCAATTGCAAGACCCCGCGGTATACCCTGTAGGAGACCGAACTGCCGCACAACGCGATCTGGCATGTACGCCTCCATTGCGTCGAGGTGTCGAATCACGCCGCGGTAGTGAGTCCTCCTCCCCGCAGCCCTAACCACGTCCACTCCATATGGCAACCAATCCACCTGCAAAAAGTTTCACAGACATGTTACGTTTCTATGGAATCCGATCTATCTACTACTGTCAGAATAAGAGTAAAAGCATGGAATTCATACCTGGTCGGGCTGTAAGGCATCCAACTGTCGCCTGATGGCACCGAGCCTCCCCGTACCCCTCCCCGTTTTATCCCCTGTGTGCCACCGACTGGCGCGGCCCGGAAGAGCTGGCAATGTACTCGGTCTCGGCCGAAACATCGGAAAGTACTCGTATATCCACGCTTGAAGCAGCGTGCAACATCAGCACAGGCCGCGCGCCTTGGACCGGGACGCAATTCCCAACTGCAGATACAAACTGGCCAACGTCGCCGAGCCCCACGACAACTGCGAATCAAGCAGGGGTAGAAGGTTGGCTCTAACCTTATTCCCAGTTTTATCCACAAAAAGCGTGGATGAAAACAGGGTCAGCATGTAGCACATAAATTGGAAGTTCTCGCTCTGCCCCGCCGCTACACACCTCGCCATCAACGATTGGGCATCTATGTTACCCCCGTTCCAGTCTTCCGCGAGAAAGGACTCCACGTCTTTCCCAAACAGTTCAGCGCACGCTTCCTCAATAGTTTCCGCCGAAATGGTACTCGCAACAGCGCCACCATCGATGGGAATGCCAAGAATCATCTCAACGTCGTGCATCAGGATCGTCATCTCCCCAAAAGACATGTGAAACGTGTTCGTGTCCGGCTGCCACCTCTCGACAAA
This sequence comes from Rubia yunnanensis, assembly GCA_037428765.1. Lineage (NCBI taxonomy): Eukaryota > Viridiplantae > Streptophyta > Magnoliopsida > Gentianales > Rubiaceae > Rubia > Rubia yunnanensis. Next base: position 9,969,514 of record CM075070.1, read on the forward strand.
AGCGGATATCAGTGCCATGTCAAGGAACTGGAACATAATCGCAGGCAGGTGGGCCAACCCGGTCGCATGTATCCGGGCCTGTGCAACATCGCTCAGTTCGGGGAGCGTGGCGACTAGCTGCTTGCATAGCGGCGACCGAGCATGGCATCTCAGCACACCTCGCTCTATACCATTCCAAACGTCAACAGCGACGTGTCCTCCGAAGCTTGGTATGACGAGGTCATCCTGCGGGCCACCAGCCACCGGTCCCCGCACTAGCCACGTCTCATCGGCGGCGGGTCGCTTCCTGCTATTCCTCGGTGCCCTTCCGGTGCTAGTCTCACCGGCATTGCACGATCCACCAGAAGACTGTGCGAATTGACCAGCTCTATTCCTCACGGTGTGCCTGGCTCCAGCTGCAGCATAACGTTCGATCCCGGCATCCAATGGCACACTCGCGCCAGGTTGGCCCATCGGGGGGACATCTGCCGGCAGGTCATAATTCATCTGCCAAACACTATCACGACGGATTCCACCAGACGCGAGAATGTTAATCTCCGGACCGTCCCATGTTGGCATGGGATCGAATGCACGAACGCTCGGTGGAGAAGGCTGCTCCGCTCCTACATCACACTCCCGCGGGCGAGGCGACGGTTCATCCTCGACCACGCGGCCTCTAGCCTGTCTCGCCGAGGCACTAACACCTCTTCGTCGTATGGAACGACCATGACCGTCAGGTTGACCAGCAGTGCTCATCTACGACACAAGATATGTAATTAGTATAACAACAAGTGAATCAAACTGATATGATAAGATAAATTAACATACATTTCAACAACGTGTGAACTAATATTTTCGAACAGTGCATCAACGAACTGGAACATTTTTTTTAGTTACAAATTGGAGATTACATAACTAAATAATCTTATTTTCTTACCACATCGCACTATTATTAACATTCAAGGAAACAATAGTTAAAACATATCGTAACAGTTTACTACACAATTGTTTACATCGGATTACTAAAGTTTATTTACATAGAACTATATTCTATTATGTCACATAACTAAATAATTTCCAAAAAACACAATTCCTAAACAATAATTTCTGAATAATTTCTATTACGTCACATAACTAAATAATTTCTAAATTACCCAATTTCTAAAAAATACAATTTCTAAAACAATATGTCCAAATTTAAACTAAGTAATTTCTACAAAACATAATTTCTTCGTTTTAATTCCAATTACGTCACATACCTAAATAATTTCTAAATTACCCAATTTCTACAAAATACAATTTCTAAAACATTATGTCCAAATTTAAACTAAGTAATTTCTACAAAACACAATTTCTTCGTTTTAATTCCAATTATGTCACATAACTAAATAATTTCTAAATAACCCAATATCTAAAAAATACAATTTCTAAAATATTATGTCCGAATTTAAACTAAGTAATTTCTACAAAACACAATTTCTTCGTTTTAATTCCAATTATGTCACATAACTAAATAATTTCTAAATAACCCAATATCTAAAAAATACAATTTCTAAATAAATTCTATTATGTCACATAACTAAATAATTTCTAAATAACCCAATTTCTAAAAAAAAACAATTCCTAAAATATTATGTCCAAATTTAAACTAAGTAATTTACACAGAACACAATTTCTTCGTTTTAATTCCAACTATGTCACATACCTAAATAATTTCCAGAACAACACAAATTCTAAACAAATAATTCCTAAGTAATTTCTATTATGTCACATAACTAAATAATTTCTAAAAAACCCAACTTCTAAAAAATACAATTTCTAAAATATTATGGCCAAATTTAAACTAAATAATTACTAAAAAACACAATAAGCTTCCAATTATGTCATCACGTCCAATTATGTCATTATGTCATTAATTCCACATATGTCACATAGCTAAACAATTTCCAAAGAAGCACAATTTCTAAAAAATCGTTTCTCAATAACTTCTATTATGTCACATAACTAAAATCCTAACAATTCCGACAAGCTCAACAAAATTCTAACAATTCCGACAAGTTCAACAAAATTCGAATAGATCGGGCAACGATTCCCACGAAAAGAAAAAAAAAATTCTCAAAAACTTACATTTTCCGGCGGGATTCCGGCGGCGGCGGGCGGCGGCGGGCGGCGGGCGGAAATGGAGAGAGGGGAGGGAGAGGTAAGTGGAGAGAGGGAAGGAGGAGAGAAAATGGAGAGGGGGAGAAAAAAGGGAGAGGGGGAGGGGGTATTTATAGGGGTTTTGGGTTTTTTAAATTTTTTTTAAAATTCTAAATACGTGTATTTATACGTATTAGGGCGAGGATAGTAAAATACAGGGCGAGATATAGTAATGCCCAAAAATATTTTCAAAAATTCTAAATTTTGTATGTAATTTAATAAATGTAGTGTATAAGATAAAAAATAAGTGGCATGTCCATAAGTTTATGGACATGCCGTCTGTCAGGAGAGCCACTCCTTTTCTTATATGACTAAACTTTAAAATTTTAAATAAAATTTAATCTCAATATTTTAATTAATGATATCGCGCAAAGCGCGATGGTACTCCACTAGTTTAAAAAAACAGAGAAAGAGATACCATTTATTTAGATTGCTAAAAATTAATTTAAATAACTCATCTATTCTAGTAAATACTATTCTTTTTAACTGAATTGAACTGAATTAACTAATAAAAAATTAAGTAAATTGAATTAAACTAAATTTAAGCAAAATAAAATTACTTGAGTTGAGTTGAATTAAAATGAAATAAAATAATTTTAAAATAGATTACATTGAGGAAATAAACTAAATTTCTTTAAAATAAATTAAAAATATTTAATACAAAATGAAAAAATTCAAATAAATTGAATTAAACTGGAAAATACATGTATGATAAAAAAATTATTAAAATAAATTATAGCAATATGACAGTGCAAATATAGGTTCAATTTGGGTCTTCTGTTTTTAATTTCTTTTTTTCTCCATTTTTAATTGTTTTACCTTTTTGGGTGGGAAGCTTTTTAACTAGCTTTTAATTCTGTTTCTCGTTATTTTATTTTATTTTGTTTAGGTTTTTTAATACTTTTTTAAGTTTCTGTTTTCTTTCCTCAGTTTAAAGTGAGTGGTATTTAAAATGATTGTTTTGAGTTCAAGTATTAGATAGGAATTATCTCTATTAATTTTTTTTTCCGGCAGCCTGAGCCGATAAAATTTGATTGACTTCAGATATGGTATCCAAGGATACAGTAAGGAGAAATCCAAGTCAAAGTCATTATAACAACGGACTTCTGGTGATACTGTTTTTCCGAGGATTTAAATCAGATTTGTAGACTTTTGTTCATTATGATATTCTGATCAGTTATATTGTTGATTAATTGGTCTTTAGAGACTTTTGAGGTCAAGTTAGAGATAATTCTACGCACTAGAAGTGATTTCTATACACTGAAGAAAATTATTTTTTGCAATTAAAATGACTTTTATTACTCTCCTAGTTTAGGGAAATGGTCTTTACGGGTTAAATGGAGAGGGCCGGATCTTTAGTTGGGGAGCTTCATTTACTTTCTTTTGATTGCCTTAAATGTTTAATCAGAGGCGTGGGTGAAAGTTTTTTGTGTGCATTTTTTTGATACATCACTGTGTTTGGTTCTACGGATAGTCTCGGGTCGATTAATTGTGGCTATTCCAAGACTACACAGCGACAACCATTTATCTTTGGCGTGCTTATCTCATTGCCACACATGCCTTTGCTTAGTATTGTAATATTCTTTTTTAGCCGCTGAGGCTTTAGATTAGTATTCTAATATTTGAATAGTGTATTAGTGTAAATGGTTTTTTTTTCATATCTCATGTTGTAATCGAACATTGTGCAAATTGTGCTTAATAGAAAAGGGCTAGAAACCCTATAAACCTCTGTCACAGGGATAGTTTATTTTTTTAAAGGTTCAATTTGGGTCCTCGATAAAAATTGAGATAATGGAAATTGTTTTGCTTTTCTTGCATTCAGTGGTGCTATTTTTCATCCGGTATCTTACGTACTAAAACACTGTATTTTATACGTAATGTTACTAATCTATACAAAGAGCCCATAGGGTGCGATTTGTAGCTTGTGCTTGTCCATCAGTTTGAGGATGACTCGTAGTAGAAAACAGCAACTTTGTCCCTAACTTGTGCCACAAGGTATTCCATAAGTAGGATACAAATTTAACACCACGATCAGAGACAATGGACGCAGGTATCCCATGTAGCCAAACTACCACTCTTAAAAATAGATCCGCTATATATTTTGCATCATCTGTCTTTCTACAAGAAATAAAGTGTGTCATTTTCGAAAATCTATCCACAACCACAAAGATAGAATAATTACCTGACTGAGATCGCGGTAAACTAAGGACAAAATCCATGGAGATACTAACCCAAGGATGTGTAGGAACAGGTAATGGATTATAAAGACAACGAGGCTTAGTTTTTTTTACTTCGCTTTCAAGCAATCAAGACAATTCCTACAAACCCTGTCGATAGCTAATGCCATTTTCGGCCAATAAAAATGTTCTCACAACAAATTATAAGTTTTAAATGCACCAAAATGTCCCATTGAACCACCTGAATGAGCTTCCCTAACAAGTAACTCAAACATAGAACATTGAGGAATACATAACCTATTATTCATAAACAAGAAACCATCATGCCAAAAAAACTTCTCATAAGCACTATTTTCGTATGCAACATAAACAAATGAAAAATCAGGATCAGTGGCATGTAAATCCCACATGAATGAAAACTCTAACATAATGCATTTCAACCGTGTAAGTAAAACATGTCTACGACTCAAAGCATCAACAACAACATTTTTTTTACCCTTTTTGTAATGCAGCAAATAAGGAAAATGATCAATGAAACTGGACAATTTAACATGAATCTTATTCAACTTCATCTGACTCTTCAAATATTTCAATGACTCATGATCACAATGAATGACAAATTCTTTATGCAATAAATAATGTTGCCAAGTTTCTAATGCACGCACAATTGCATAAAATTCTTTATCATAAACATGATAGTTTAGAGCGCCGCATTTTAGCTTTTCACTGAAGTAAGCTATAGGTCGATTCTCTTGCATCAAAACATCACCAATGATAATATGTAAATCCGTATGGGTCTTAGTACCCATGAGGCCGACCTTAAGTCCATACCTTTGCCCTTTGGGTAAAGCCATTTGATCTGGCCCAAGGTGAGAGTACTTACTCCACAAGCAAACAAAACAGTTGCTCTGCTTGCCTACCTATATAAATGCCAAAGGTAACCCTACATAACTCAACTATTCATCCCTAATTACACTCTCGTAACTGTTTTCTTACTTGGTCGTGAGAGCTTCTTCCCACTGGACACCTCCGAGGGCTTTGTCATGAAGATTCCAACCTACGGACGGAGGCGCAACGACAATGGAAAATTTGGGCGCATCAAGTTGGCACGCCCAGTGGGACCGTGAGTCAGATATGCATTCAAGTGCCTTCTGTTTATGCCCACATCTACGGCAAGCATTTTTCGTAGAAGTGAACGGTTAAAAGTAAAAGCTTTAGGCACCAGCGAAGAAGTACAACCCTTGTACCGAAAAAGGAGAGGGCGTAGATCTAATAAATGATTGGATCCCACTCCCTCCAACGCCGGTATTGAGCCTCCGGAAGTCGGCCGAGACTAGGTCCCAGAAGTGAGGGGTCCGAAAGCTTCTCGCCCAGAAGCTAACACACCCACATTGACCATGGAGGTCAACGTTGAACCCTGGGTAGGTGGGCTGAAGCTCCTATCTCGCAAAGCCAGGCGCTTCGATAAAAGGTGAACGAGCTGCAATTTACAGAGGCTACGATAGATTCACAAACAGAGATCTTGAGAAGGCCTGCTTAAGCATCAATGGGCACGAACAAAGTAGGTCCCTCATCGTAACAAGATCTAGCGTTATGGGCCCAGGCCCTCAAATCTGCTGGCTATCAGGTGGAGCCTCCAATGCTCTACCATAGGGTGGTTCAACAGTAGATGGGGCCCCACATTCGATGCCTCTGGTGGTGCAGCCAAGTTTCCAACCGTACACCCCCCTGTGAGTGTCCTATCAAGCTGACATTAGTTCCCTTACACGGCCCCAACCAACACTCCTGAGCATGCCACAGATGATGATAGACCCTGCGCTGATCTGGACACCATCTCAATGCCTTTGGCACCGAGTCAAACTGTTCCACATTCGATGGTAGGGCCGATGGGATTTTTCCCAGATTTCAAAAGCTAAATGTATTCAAGACTCCGATCGGAGGTTCTCGATATGACCCTTACCGACCAGAGTTATACTACAGCTTGGTAGGGGGGTCGCGCTCAGGGTACATGGCTTCGAATCAGCTCATCCCTACACCTCCAGCTTCGGTGCCCTGGTCTGGCCCGGTCCATACGGAGATCCGTGGATGGGAGAGAGATCGAGCGACTCCTTGACTAGAGAACTCGACAGGTTGATCGGGCCTTTGGGCCAAGTCTCAACATCTCCTTTTAGTCCCGTAATAGTGGCCACTTGATGGCCCATCGAAATGAAACCACCCGAAGGGCTCCCCACATACAGTGGATATTTGGACCCTCGCGATTTCATACAGACGTTCCTTAGTTTGATGAACTCGAGGGACTACAATGAATAACTAACATGAAGGTTGGTCGGAAGCTACCTTCGAGGGAAAGCCCAAGAATAGTTTAACAAGCTGGGCAGAGGGACGCTAAACTCATACAAAGATTTTGGAAAGGCCTTTCCGAGTCAGTTTTTCCAAAATAAAAGGTTCACAAAAACCTTAATAGAGATGTACCAAAGAAAGTAGAGGCCAGGCGAGTCGACGGAGGCATTCTACCATCGATATGTGGATGAGAGCCTTAGCGTAATCAATCAGACCAAAGATGGGGTAATTCTTGGATATATGAATGGGATGTCAAACATTGACCTGTACAAAAAGCTGGTCTTGAAGAAACCTAAGACCCTGCAGCAGTTGCAAGAAATTGTGGAGTAGTATTCAAAAATAAAAAGGTCACGAAGAGAAAATGAGAGGGGATAGATGGCTCAAAAAGGGACCTAAACACTCTGAGCCTAGGTCTAAAAGGCATGACCACCCAAAAAAGGGTTTGAAAGCTTTATTCCCTTAACCACGTCCTTGATGGAGATACACTCTATCTATAAAGGGCTGTTTCGAAGCCCCCCTCCTGGAAAAAACTACCATGGGAAGAAAGATTCCCCCAATTTTTGTGACCACCACAACGAATGAGGTGATGACACAAATGAGTGTACCCATTTTGGACAAAAAGTGGAAAGAAGTGCAAGGGAAGGTTTACTCCCCGACTGTGTCGAGGGTCCGAGAAGAAAATCTTCTTCGTTGGGCTGAGAAAAATGACGTTGGAAAGGACAAAAAGAGAGCCAATCGAGGCGGCAGAGAACATCAGGTGAATGATAGAGACGAAGCTGGAAACATAGCAGGGGTCCGAGCTGAAGCCGAGGCTTGGTCGGACAGAAACCGGAGGGAAGGGGTGAATCGGTTGATCAACTTCATCAACAGAGTTGTAAGCAACCAAGCTTCAAATACAATCATCAAAGCCCAGTCCCGATATGTGCCCCCCTGGAGAACCCTATCAAAAACGTTTCCAACCCAAAGAAGAAATTACCTTCTCGGAGGTTGACCTTGTTCCCATCCGAACCCCTCACACAGACTCATTAGTGATCAATGCAACCATTGGATATTGTTATGTCAAAAGGGTGTTTGTGGACGACGGCATCAGGGTCGAAGCAATGTTTGCCAACTATTTTAATCAGTTAGGGCTCGGATGCAAAAGCCTAAGGATGACAGCCTCTCCCTTGTCCGTCTTCACCGGGAAAATGGTGCTACCCTTAGGTGTTGTTACCCTCACGGTTAAAGTAGTTGAGGGAGACAAGGAAATCACAATCAATTGTAGCTTCACAGTAGTTGACGTTGTCTCTCCATACAATGTGATCCTTGGAAGGCCTTTGATGTGCCAGGCACGAGCGGTGTGGCTTTCCCTATTATTTGACCACGAAGTTCCCCACGAAAAGGGGTATAGCAATTATTAGAGGGGATCAGCCTGCAGCCAGAAGCTATTTGGCTATAGCCCTCAAAGAGGCTAGAAAGGAGGATAAGGTAGCTTCAATCGAGGGAGAGATTAAGCCTACAAACACAGAGCCAATGGCCGTTCGAGATAAGGGAATGAAGCCCGTAGGAAAAATGGTTCCACCCGCAACAAAGGAACAACTGAATAACCTCCTAGATTATTTTGTCGATGTGTTTTCATGGGACACCTTCGACCTCACAGGGGTACCTAAGTAGTTGATGGTCCACGGGACCCCTCCCGGAAGCCAATCAAACAGAAGCGCAGATCTTTTGCCCTCGAAAGGACTGAGGCCATAAAGGAAGAAGTCCAAAAATTGCTAAAAACTGAAGTTATCGAAGAGGTATTCTACCCTGAGTGGATAGCGAATCATGTGATGGTCCCCAAGCACGATGGTGCTTGGAGGATGTGTATTGATTTCACGGATCTCAATAAGTGCTGCCCTAAGGACAACTATTCATTTCCTTTCATTGACGCATTGGTCAAAGCATAATAGGATATGAGGTCCTGGCTTTTTTCAATGCCCATAAGGGCTATCACCAGATACCCATAGCAGAAGAGGACAAGAAAAAACATCATTCATAACTGACAGGGGGGCATTCTACTACAAGAAAATACCAATCGGGTTGAAGAATGAAGGGGCCACCTATCAAAGGCTGGTCGATAAAATCTTTGAAAAGCAAATTGGCAAAAACATTGAGATATATGTTGATAACATGGTGGTTAAAAGTAGGGGCCTCGACCAATTTCTTCTAGACCTCGAAGAGACCTTCTGAAAGCTCCGAGAAGCTAACTTGAAGTTAAATCCCACCAAGTGCATAATCAGAGTTGGGGCATGTAAATTCCTAGGATTTATGGTCTCGGAGAGGGAGATCGATGTCAATCCTGAGAAAGACATCCAGAGGCTTACAGGATCGTTAGGGGCACTCAATCGATTCCTTTCAAAGGGGACCGAAAAGCACCTGCCATTATTTGATGTGCTTTGAAAAGCAAAGAAATTCGAATGGACGAATGACTGTGATAAAGCCTTCCAGAAGCTAAAAGAGCACTTACGAAGTTTTCCCACCCTTATGAAACCATAAAAGGGGGGAAGATATATATTTGTACATCTCCGCATTCCCCCTGGCGATAAGTGCCGTCTTGATGAAAGAGAAGGGAAAATCCCAATTCTCAATATACTTCGTAAGCAGGGCATTACATGGCCCGGAGACCCATTAAACTACTCTCGAGAAGCTTATATTGGCTTTTGTTCACATTGAACAATGCCTCTAGCCATACTTCCAAAGCCAAAGGATAATCCAGCTCACCAGCCATTCAATCAGGCAGGTGCTTCTAAAGCCGGAGGCCTCGGGAAGAATGATGAAATGGGCAATCGAACTGGGTGAATAGGACATCCAGTTCCGCCCAAGAAAAAATATCAAGCGTCAAGCTTAGCAGACTTTATTGTCAAAACCACCGAGCTGATAGTGATCGAAGATGACAATGAACCAGACGAGACACGACAGTTGTACGTTGATGGGTTCTCTCACTCCGATGGTAGTGGGGCTAGAGTTCTACTCACGAGCCCCGATAAAAAATATTACCCCTATGCTTTACACTTTGACTTCAAAGCCACGAATAATGAAGCAAAATATGAAGCACTAATCACAGGCATTCAAATTGTCAAAATTAGGGAGCTCAAAAACTCGACATTTTTAGTGATTCCTAAATTGTGGTCCTTTAAGTCAAGGAGGAATATGAGGCTAGAGAGAGAAGTTTGCAACGCTATTTGGAAGTGGTAAAACCCCTCCTCGAACATTCAAAGGGCCAACAAAGCCCCCTCGAATGCGCAGCAAGCGCACAAGGCTTAGGCCTTGTAAGTTGCTCGAAAGTCATCACAGTTTGACGAATGGCGAGTTAAAAGAGAAAAAAGTTAAATAAATTTAGCTTGAGAGCAATTACCTTTCATAAAAAGAGAAGTGCTCTGAAAATGAAAAGGAGCAAAAAGTATTATTTCAATGATACAAGGCCATCAGGGCTTACAGACATATAGATATGGATACAACAAGTATTTACATATAACTAGGAAAATCTAACGCATTGGCCTCCTTACCAAGCGATCCCCTTCATCTTCAGAAGGGAGAGGTCGGCCTCGGATGATAGTATAATTTCCCCCCGCAGTTCGAAGACCCCATCCCTAGACCAGAGGTGCCGGATGGGTTGCCTGTTGGACTAACTCTGGGGGTCAAAGCCGTAGGAAGAGATGCTAAGGTAGACTCCGAAGCCCCACTCCTCCTAGGAATAGTGCGAGAACTCGAAGCTCCGCTCCTTCTTCTCAATCTATCCAACCATCTTTGGGTTTCCTTGTAGGCTTCACAATACTTGGAATGTCTAGTTAGGTGTCTTTGCTCCATAATGTTGGCAGTGTATTGAAGGAACACTTTAAAGTTCTCAACCAATGGAGCTTCGATCATCCCAAGTAGGAGCCCATATGCCTGAAGGATGTTGGCAGTCGGTTCGTACGTCTCGTATAATTTAGCGAGTTCTTTATCAACTTTGTTCTTATCCCTAAAGGTCACCCCGATAATGGCCTGGTTTTCCTTGATGGTCCGCTCTAAGGTAGGAACCAGATCCCGTCGGTATTTTTTTATCTCTTTTTTCCATTCCTCGAGTTTGGCGGTGGCAGTCACCAAGGCCACTTGAGCCACCTCCACATTTTCTTGAGCCACTCGAGCCTCACGCCGATAGCCTTCAATGGTCTCGTTGGGTTGGGAGGATGATGCTCCCAATGGCTTTATAAGTCTTGGAGGAGGTTATGCATTCATGCATCAAAGTGAACCCGACTTTGGTAGTGATCTCTTTCGAGAACCTCACTATGCCGAGCTTTGAGAGAACAGTAATCAACCAAAATTTTGTCCTTCGCTACAGCTAAGGAATCTCTTTCATCCCTCGAACGACTTAAGGCATTGATGAGTTCTTTCTATCTTTTGTGGAGCCCGTTGCGCCATAAGGTAAGTTCGTTGTGCGATGCTTGAAGCTCCTATTCGAGTCGGGCGTATTTGTACCGGAATTGAGAGGCTTCGATTCAATGCTCCCACGCCCATTCCTCGATCCGATGGTATCAATCTTTCATAACTTGAAAGAAAAGTTTGAAAGAAGTGCCCCTTTGTAGATGAGGGGGTGGTAGGATACTAGATCTAGGGTGTACGAATGACAAAAAGAAGTAAGAAAAACATAGGTATAGGAAAATATATACTTTTCAAATATACGCAAAAATTAAAAAGTGCATCTGGAGCCCCAAGGGGAAAATTTTTCATACTTCGCTTACCCTAGGAGTTGCTTGAGAAGAACCCGGGGGAGTAGGTCAGCGTCGTTGCTTCGAAGTAGTAAGGGGGTCCAGCTCACTTCATGCCTTGTCTTCGTCCACCTCCAGACAACGGATTTCCTCCGCTGAAAAGTACCTCGTGGAGGCTCTCAAATGGTCAAGCAAGGGAAAAGTCGTTCCCCCATCCTGGATGGATTTCCACTGAAGGTGGTCCAGCTGCTGCGCTTCTATGTTATTTTTATAAACGTCCATAATGGTTGCATATTCAGATAGGAGGTCCTTGCAAATAGCATGAGCCATGTTATTCCAGGTGAGTCCCACAAAAACTAAGGAGATGGACGAAATCAGACCCAGAAACCTCTTCGTCTTCACCAGCTTGTTGGTACAGGCCTCAAATGCCGAAGCCTATTGTGCAGGGGAGCAAATCTCGGTCAGTTTTGCATTTTTATTGGTCAAAGTCTTGTTAGCTGTCTCTAACTCCTTTATACAGAGGTCTTTCAAGTCCATATTCCTCTTATGTTCAAAGGTTATCCTCGTACGTTCGATCTCATAATCAGAGGACACCATATCTAAGTCTTCTTTAAACTTGGAGGCTGTCACATTCAGTTTATCCTCCAGCTCTTTTGATTTAGTGAAAGCCGTCTGGGTCTCCTTGGCCTTGGCCACGAAAAGCTAGAAGGCAGAATCTAGGGTGGTCGAAAAGTTGGGCACCTCCAGGATAGATGCCAATGAGAGGTCCATCGAACCCGGAGGGGTGAAAATACCCCTTCCCGAAAGATGGTTGACCCCAGAGTTAGCACTCCCAGAGCCACCGACTTGAGCGATGATGAGGGGGTCCGAAGAGGCCGGTCCTTGACAGTTCATTGTCTTAGAGATGAAGGACGCAAGGGAAACGCCTTATCTCGAGGCCACTTGGTTCTCACAGAGTCATTAAAGGTTTCTACGTGGGAATCCAAAATGTCCTCCTTTCGGACAAGTTTTTTGCCTACGGGCCCGGGATGAACCCCTGAAGCGCTTTCATCGTAAAAACTTCAATATCCTCCTCACCGCCAAGACCAAGCATGTCAGAGAAACTCACTGAAAGAGTAAAGAACAAACACATGTCAAGAAAAAACAACAAAGAGAATGGGCGAGTAAATTGAAGAAGAAAAGATAAAAAGATAAAAAAACAAGGACACCGCAAACACCTTCAAGGAGTGGAGAGGAACTCTTTAAGCTGGCCCCTTCAGCAGGGCACACATGCAGGGGCTCCATGGCAGCCTCGAGAGGCCTCGAAGATGCTTCAGTGGACTTATAAATGTCTACCTTGATTTTGTTCTTCCCCTGCTTCTTTTCTTTCGAAGCCCCATCATTGGCATTTGAAGGAGTTTTCCTCTTAATCCCTTTAGTCTTTTTTCCCTTCACAACCTTCTTTTTTCCTTTCTTCTTTCCCGAAGGGGGCCTCCAAAGATTCCGCCAGAGGAGTTGGTCTTATCAAAGCTGGCGATTAGTTGTAGATCCACTCGCAGACCTTCTCCAGCCTAACATAGTCGAAACTCTTCAAAATATCCAGGGGATCGTAACAATCGATCCATGTCCATCACTACGCTCTCCAGAGCGACATAAGCCGAAGCACTTTGATGCTTAAGGCTTGGGTTCCACTCTGGAATGAAATACTTCCCTGCCTCCTTTCGAAGGTGAATATGGTGGATCAGTGCCACCCCTTGCAATTCGATCTGATCTTTATGGGGTGTTCTGAGAACCTATTGATGAAGATCACGATCCATTCAAGTTTTTTATCATGGTCATTGGCTGAGTGTACCATGAGCTTACTGCTAGATATGTAATATAGGCTTCGAAAATGTTTGTACCTAGGGGTAACCTCTAGGGTATGGCGTAGGGTGATGAATGCCATAACTAAGAGTATGGCATTCGAATGAAGCTGGGTCAAACTAATTTGATGCTTCTCGAGAAGTTAAGAGATGATTGCGGGTAGAGCCCAAATTGGAAGTGGCACTTGTAGAAAGCGTACCAAACGGGCCTAGTGTCCCCTGAATTTTCATTTTCTCGAAGAACATCAATCGTAAATCTGTCATAACCTTACCCCGGACAGGTAGAGTAGACAATAAGGCAGGGTCCTCCAGAGCAATCAGTTAGGGTTCTTCAAGCTTCACACTCAAGATTCGTTCATAGTAGAATTTTTTACCCTTCCTATCCGCCAAAACCCATATCTCCTTTGGAATCCTAGATCTCAAGGTAACCCATTTTTTTTACAGAAACCCTTGGGCGGCGCGGGACAACTGGAACTCCCTGCAGCCCCCAGAGTTTCGAAAGAAGAACCAGCGGTCGAAGAAGGGTCATTGCCTAAATCCCCAAGGTGAGAGCTTTCTACGCCTTCTTCGGAGGGCACAAATGGAAAATAATCTAAAATTGAGTTCTTCCCCATTGACGATGTTTGCGACATCAGAAAACAAAAATGAAAGACCAAAGGAGAGGGGACTTACTAGTTAATGGGCCGGAAAGTGACCTGAACTCACTGAAAAAGGTTGCTGGAAAATTGCTCTAACAAAGAAGAGGGTTTTTGAATGTTGAGAGTGATTTGGGGAAAATAGTGAAGAGGAAATGGTTAAAACCCCTATTATATATAGATGGCATTAAAAGGTAATCATTACCTTGGGCCACCACGTAAAAAGTGAGTGTGTGGTTAATTGGGCCTTGTGGGGGTGAAACCCAAGACATTTATGGGGAAAGCGACGCACGTGAAACCTAGCAGGAGCTTCACGTGCCTCGGAAGGAGAAAGTCAACACCACACTCGCGGCTCTATTGCTTCCCGACTTGAAGTCAAATTCTGAAAATTTACCCTACACACATTTTCCTTTTCCCGCTTTAGATTTGAACTCTTTGAAAGTCCAACGTAGATCAGAAGGCCAAAGATCAAACCCCTCATCCAGTTTCTAAGAGTATTCAAGCTCCAGTGATGCTAGCACAGAGTAGAACCCTGGAAGCTCGGAGCCTCTATACTTAAACACACAGATTCGAGCCCCAAGGACGCTAGCACAGAGTAGAACCTTGGAAGCCCGAAGCCTCTATGCTTAAACACATGAATTTGATCTCCAGAGACGCTAGCAAAAATTAGAACCTTGGAAGCCCGGACCTATATGCTTAAACACACGGATTTGAGCTCCAGGGATGCTAGCACAGATTAGAACCCCGGAAGCCTGAAGCCATGGTGCTTAAATGCGTAAATATGAACCCTTCAAACTAGCACATACCAAATGTTCAAAGGGCGAATGCACTATACCAAGGATGTGGATCCCTTGGATTTTGGCACAATTCAGAAGGTGGGTTGAGCCCTATATGACCAAAAGCTCAGATTCAGATGTACCAAACTTCTAGCATAGATTGGAAGGTCGACGTCTGAATCTATCCTGGACTCCGGGAATTTGAACGACCAGGGACTCTAACACGAAATTAGAAACTGAAGGCCGTACCCCTAGGGGTAAAAAATTAAGACTTGCATGATCTTATGCTCTAGCACGGATTTGAAGCTCCAAATTCCGAGGCATCTTATCTTTTCTTATGTATAAACTACAGAATTTGAGGCCATCACCTTCTAATCCACATTAGAAGGAAGGAAGCCAAACGCCGTGTTTCTATCTCGGGGGTTCAAAGGTCCATTGGTTACTAACAAAGATTAGAAGACCAAAGACCACACCCCTCATTAAGAATTATCAGGGGATCGAAGGCCCCTAAGGAAATAAAAGAGGCAGGATTTCGACTCTTGAGCTCTAACACAGACTAGAAAGCCAAGGGCCAAACCTATGACACATTAACCAGCTCGAACGGCAAGTTCGAAGCCTCAACTTGGGATGAACCTTCAACGCATCATCAGGGGCACCAACATTGTACCCATGGAGGTGTTAAGGTAAGCCCCTGCATAGACATTAGTTTGAAGCATTCCCTTCAAAAGGGAGTCGTGAAGAACCCGCAGACTCAAGCGCGGATTCGAGCCCACGATCCAGGCATGGATTCAAAGGCCGAACCCTTAGCTTTCCAGGGGCTTCTTAATAATGTGTAAATCCGTATGCACCTAAGTACCCATGCGAAAAACCTTAAGTTCATAAATTTTCCCTTTTAGGTAAAGCCTTTTGGGCTAGCCCAATGTGAGAGTACTTGCTCCACAATCAAACAAAACAATTGCCCTACTTTCCTACCTTTAGAAAGGCTAAAGGTAACCCTACATAACTCAACTATTCTTCCCTAATTACACTCTCGTAATCTGTTTGCTTACTTGGCCGTCGGAGCCTATTCCCCCCGGACACCTGCGGGGGCTTTGTCTTGCAGATTCCAACCTACGGATGAGATGGAGGCGCAGCGGCGGCGGAAAATTGGGGAGCATCAACCAATACCAATACCAGAAGCATCACAATGAATCTCAAAAGTACCATTAAAATCAGGTAAAGCAAGAACATGAGTATTACATAATCGTACTTTCAATTCATTAAATGCATTATCTTGATTGTCATTCCAAACAAATTTCATATCCTTTTAAACTAGTTCATTTAGAGGTGCAATAATATATGAGAAATCACGCACAAACTGTCTATAAAAACTAGCTAAACAAAGAAAAGAATGCACCTGATTGGCCTTGGTAGGTCTCGGCCAAGTCTTGATGGCCTCAATTTTGGATTCGTCGACTTTTATGCCCTCTTTAGAGACCACAAAACAGAGAAATACCACTTCTGAATCGCAAAATGTGCACTTATTGATATTTGCGTACAAACAAGACTCACAGAGTGTAACAAGAACCATTTTAACATGCTCAATTTGTTCATCAGTCGACTTAGAATAAATCAATATATCATCAAAATAGACAACAAAAAATTGACCGATAAACTTTCTCAAGACATAATTCATCAACCGCATAAAAGTACTAGGTGCATTAGTTAAACTGAAAGGCATAACAATTCATTCATACAACTCGAACTTGGTCTTAAATGAAGTTTTCTATACATCCCCCTCATTTATTAGAATATGATGATAACCCTAACTCAAATAAATTTTAGTATAAATCATAGATCCATGCAAATTTTCAAGCATATCATCTAACCTAGGGATAAGATGGCGATACTTAATGGTAATCTTGTTAATAGCATGACTATCAATGCACATACACCAAGTTTTATCTTTCTTAGGAACTAAAATGATAGGCACGACACAGGGACTAAGAGATTCTCGCACATAACCTTTTTGAAGTAACTCATCGACTTTTCGTTGTAGTTCCTTTATCTCCTCGGGGTTTGCTTTATACGTCGGAGGGTTTGGAATAACCAAACCCAGAACTAAGTCAATATGGTGTTCAATACCTCGCAATGGGGGTAAACCCACATGTAAAGCTTCCGGAAAGACGTCCTCAAATTGCTATAACATCTTAGCAAATCTTGGAGGAACATGCATATGAATATCATCACTGGCAAAATAGTTCTCTTTAAAATGCATGATAAACACATAAGAATGATTAGCAAAAGCACGATTCACATCTCTAATCGATGCATAAAACGATCTACCAGAATCAATAGGAAGTTTGTGTCTCATCATGTAAATCGATGGCAAAGGACTAAGATGTGAAGATAGAATTTTACGCGACTTATAAGAATCATTCTTGGACTTACTTGGCTTACATGGATCTGCCACCCTTGATTTTTGGTTGAAAGTTTCAAGGTTTTTGCCTCCCATTTTCACCTTGTGGCCAAGCTCCCTCAAACCCTGGCTATGATTTTGTTCGACCACTTTTACATCAGTTGCAAACTTCTCTTTTTCGACTTTCATGTGTCTTTGTGCCTCTAAGAATTCCATTGGAGATAATGGAGTCAAAGTATACCTTGTTTTATCCTTAATCACAATAATTTTGTTAGTGTAACAATCATGCATATATTTACGTTCAAACTGCCAAGGTCTCCCTAATAAAATATGACTAGCTTCCATAGGCATAACATCACATAAGACAGAATCATGATATTTTCCAATCTTAAAGTTAATCATGCATTGTTTGTTAACCCTAATTTCACCACTACAATTTAACCAAATAAGTTTATATGGTGATGGATGAGTAGTCACAGGAAAAGATTGTAACACCCCAGACCTACTAACTACTTGCTCAACGCAAGTATCAAGTCGGACTGGGCGTGCTACTGAGAATCCAACGGGGTCGGACTACTCAAATGCAGTAACAAGCAAATACAGTTTATGTGGAAGCAATTTTAGAATTCAAAACCTAACTTACTATTACAATGAAAGTTTTATAATAAGTGGTTTACATGGTTTAACAATAAAAGTTCTAGATTAGTTTCTAGATTCAAAAGCTCATCTAGGATCCTATCCCAAATGAAGTAAAGGCTTCATGCACAAGCTCGCACTCTTTCTGCTCAGCTCCACCTGCTACATTAGACTAGGGTAAGCTCCTTGCTTAGTGAGGTTCCATCGCTAGTATTTACCAAGTTGAGTTTTTAGTGATCACATAAAATAAATAGCCACATAAATCCTAACACATAGTAAAAGGATACGAGTGGTTAGTGCCAAGTTGCAGTCAACTGCCTATATGGTAGCTCTGACTAACATACAAGGCATAACCTTTTCAGTAGTGCCCGAAGGCTATCAGGATCAAGAATTCATTCTCGACAACCACACTCAATCAGATGTTCTATTACGAGCTCATATCAGATCCAGATGGTTATGCTAGCATACCAGAAACTCCACGTGTAGCCGGTCTAATCCGACAGTTCGGTCTATACCGTTCCCCGCCGACTTTGACTGAACTACAATTGCGTCGGGGACCCCCAAAAAACATATACAAGTAATCAGGTAGCATGTGATTCAAGTTTGACGCGGCAAGATAAAGTACAAGCCAATCATTCACATATAATGTCACAATAATTAAGTCCACATAGTATCATAATAGTTAAACACAGTGTGATAAAGTACACGTCGTACTTACTTAATATGAAAGCAAAATAGTTAACCATAATAATCACAATATTATAATATCTAACATTTTTATATAACACATTTATAACCAAAAGCAAGGGAATGCGTATTTTCCACTCTGCGTACCTAGTAAGAAACCTATACTACTGCCATTTATTTTCCTTGTTTATTTCTATTTCAATTTATTTCCGTTTTTCCTTCAAAAATGTACTTTGGACATAAAATGTGTTTGGTTAACTCTTAAGAACTTCCAAGTCATCAATTTATCATTAGTTTGACTAACTCCATAATATATATGCCTACATATTTGATTAAAAAGGTCACCTAAAACTTAATACTACATGTTAACAAATCACATTTTGAATAGCTTAAGTATGTATTCATATTTATCTTGAGGGCCACATAAAATATTTAGTATGACATCAAAATAATTAAATTCACACAATATCACAATAATTAGGCACATTGTGATAAAGTACACACCATGCTTAATTAGTATGAAACCAATTAATAGGCATGAATAACATCTAATATTATTAAATATTTTATATAACATATAAAATTTTAAATTAACGCATTTAAATTTAACAGGCATAAAATAGCAAGAAATAATAAATTTTAATTTGATTTGTGATAGGGCGATGAAAACATTCACGTTAATGAAATGCAGACCTGTTTATACTGTCGTAACTCCAATGAAAATTATTTAGAATACCTAAAATCAACTGCAAACTTTTATTTGACAGGGAGGGAGTGATTTTGGTTCCGAAGGACCAAGACTTCCCTCGTATTTATAGTGCATAGGCCGAAACTTGGCGTTAAGAGCATTAGCAATGGTGAAACCCTATTGCAACCAATTTTGTGGGTTCAGTTTATAAAATATTCAATTTCTCTCCTCCAGCAACTAAAACCCTATTGCAACCATTCCATTTTTCTCTCCACAATGGTTGAAACCCTTTTGCAACCATTTCAATGACCCCACTTGATTTTTCCTATCATACTAATTAATTATACCTTTAATATTTAATTTAAATAAATTTGCCTACCCAAATAAATTGAAATGTGAAATTTAATAATACATTTGTAATTTTTGAATTGAATATCATTTTTTGAATTTTCATATTTAAAATTAATTTCAATTTTTAAAAATTATTTTATGAACAAGAATTAAAATGAACCATATTATTTTTTAAAAGAATGTAATTTCAATTTTTAAAATGAACCAAAATTTAATTTCAAATTTAAAAAATAAAAACCAGAATTTTAAAGCTTTTTTACCATTTCTTTTCCGATTTTTGAACATTTCAAAAATATAAATTTCAGCTTTATTTTTTAAAAGTTTTCAGTTGGGAAAAAGAAAGGTAAAAAGAAATGGCACGGACCTAGTGATACTGACAGCTTTTCAGTTGGGGGGCGGTTTCACAACATAGGAATGCTGCTTTGGAACCCCATTGTAGCGAAAAATAATTTCAAATGGGTTATAGTTTGGAGTTGGAACTAGAACCCATAGTGCATATGCTCTTGTCCACTCTGCATTTGGCTCTACCTCTCTTTGTAGTGATGTTGATGGGGAAAGGGTAGGCAATCAGCCGCCAACCCCTTTCATTTTGTTTTATTATTTTTTCCTTTTTTTTAAAATTAATTGTTATTGTTTGTTTTTTTATTTAACCTATAATATTTATATTTTATAATTTGAAATGACTAGATAATTGTAATTTCGGTATTATGAGACTTTATTGTAAAATTCACTCTTATCAATATTTAATTAACATTCATATTAATCGTCAATATTTTAATTTCAATTATAATTCTAATATTACAAAATTTTATTATACAACTCTAATAAATATTTAATTAACATATCAAATTATTATTTCCTTACTCACTTGTCATATTTATAGCTCCTTTTTTTTTTAGTAATATATATAGCTATTTTAGATGTGCAAATTGTATTTCTCGTTTCCTTCCTATATTTGATGCATTATTTTTCATTTCTTCTTTCTTTATTTGTTTCCGTTCTCCATCATTTTTTTGTTTGTTTTTCATTCTTTCCTTTTTGTTTCTTTCCATTGCTCACGTCTCTTACTTGTTTTTTTTTTCCTTTTAAATTCTCATTATTTTTTTGCAAAGTCTTGGAAAATACCATCATTCCATAGGCTTATGAAAAGATGAGGTTTAATTAAAATAATAAAATATAAAATATTTTAGTTGCAATATTAAAAATTAATTATGCAACGTGTAATAGATATAAAGTTTATAATCCGATTCATGCAACCCAAAAATTTTATCTTTATTTCTTCTAATTTGCACTTTAAACCTTAGTATGTCCTTGATTTATGGAAAGGCCGTATTTCAAGATACGGACTCTTATTATTTTTATATTTTAAATTATAATATTTATATTTTATAATTTGAAATGAATAGACAATTGTAATTTTAATATTATGAGACTCTATACCAATATAGATATTTAATTAACATTCAAGCTAGTTTGACGACTAATGGTGAAAATCGATAATTTCATTCGCAACAACAACATTTCAAGAAGAACGTTGGCTTGTTTCTTTATCTCTGTATTTGGATGAACCCGTCCCTTTTTATAGAAGGCGTAAGCCTTATTTTAATATTTGGACATGGGTTACGTGTCCCCTAGGAGCAAAAGATAAGGATGACTGACCTCTTCTTCATAGCCCACTATAATAGAATAATAGGCCACGTGTCCCCTAGGAGCAAAAGATAAGAATGACTGACCTCTTCTCCATAGCCCAATAGGCCACATACTCCATTAAGCTTTTCGCCAACATTTTATTTCATTTAAATTATAATTAACTATTAAATGTATATTTATTAATTTTCCTCCCTTTTTTCCGTTGATTAAAATTAAAATAATTAATTTACTTTTATTATAACTATTACTCATCTTCTCTTTTTGAAATGAATCATATATAAATAAGTCTATATTTTATCATTGTTAATATATTTACTTATTTGTTTATTTATTTATGTGTTTATTTATTTAATTATCTTATTTCATTTTATTTTATGTTAAAATTTCTTGTAGGGTTTTGAGTTATAGCCGGAAATAGTCGAAAAACATAAATATGAGATTATGATTTCTGGTTAAAACCTAGCTATTACATGCACACTGACTTTATTAAGGTCGGGATTTCACAAAGACAATGATTTGACAAGACGATTCGACACGGTATTAGCATAAGAACCACCATCAATAATCAGTTAACAATTCTTATCTTTCACAAGGCAACGAGTATGAAAAATATTCATTCTTTGTATCTCAGTTTCAACCATTTGAGAGTTTAGAAGTCTCAATGACACAAAGTTACCTTGTGTTTTCGGACCTGTTCAACGTGATCATTTATGATGATCTCTTCATCTACCTGTTTTTCACCACTTTCATACAATGGTGGCATTTCAGCATATTAATCTTCTTAATCACCTTCCTCAATTGAGGTTAACACTCGAGCATGAGGACAATTACTACGGACATGTCCTCTTTCTTTACAATGAAAACAAGTAGGAGAGTTAACAGAAATCGAATTTGATGAAAAAGTAGTGGGCTTACCTGGGATTTTCGAAGACTGCTGAGTGGATGGCTCCATCCTTCTATCATTGGAATTATAAGTCGGATTTGAATATGTCTGAACTGACCCACAAACTCCCATGGACGTGCTCCTACCTCGGCCAAAGCTAGGGTTTCTAAAGTCAAACCATAATCTTTGACTGGGAAATCCAAACTATGGTTTCTTTGGCCGGAGGGTGCTTTCCACCAATCTTGCTTTCAACAATAAATTGCCCATTGATATGTGATGTTGAATCTTGACTAGAATTTGAAGGTTCTCACGCAAGCCTTCAATGAATTAATTTTTGATGAATGCGTCGTCTTCTTTCATCCCAACCCTTCTCATGGCCAACTCAAGATCTTGCCAGTATTCATCAACTGTTCGATTTCCTTGCTTCATGTTGGCCAGATAAGAATGTTGTTCCATCAAGTTAGTAGGCGGAATATGATATTGGCGAAACTTGGATCTCAATCTCTCCCAGGTGGAGATATGTTTGTTCCCTACAAGATGTCTCGACTCTCTTATATTTTTCCACCATTCAGCCGCATAATAAGTGAAGGAATACTGTGCCACCTTGACTTTTTCTTACTCCCAATAATTGTTGAGATAAAACAAGTTCTCGATCTACTTATCCCAATCCAAGTATTTCACAGGATTGTGTCGATTATCAAATCTAGGAATATCATACTCCAAACCTTTAATGTCATGAGAAGATTCAACTTGTCTTGCAGAATGAGGTGTTGCTGGATTTCCTAACTCATCCAACTTCCTGGAAAATCTCTGAATATCACTCATTAAGGCATTCATGACATTCATGGAAATCATTATTTGTCTATTGTTGGGACTGACAACAAAAGGCGAGACGAACGAATCGCCTGCCATCCCTGCTAAGAGGAAACAATGGATGTTCCCCCTTTCTCTTTGTTGGTCACTCACCAAGTGTATGCCACTCACAACTCAGAAGGAAAAGGCTAATGCAAGGGCAATTGATCAATTCACCGCAAATTCAAAGCAAAATAAGAGATGAGTACTGCAGAACTTATTTCGAAATTCAAAAACATATAAATCAAAATTGGGCTCTATGATCTGAAATTCCAAATTCTACAGAGAATAAAGAACAAAATGCATTTTGAATGGCACAAATCGGAGCTGTAATGAATGAGATATGATCAAAACAAGAATGTTTTGTATAAGCGACAAATAAGTTCCGAAATTCAACTAACTTTTCCGAATTCAATTGTATTAGGAACTCAAACCCAAATCCTTTGTGTTAAAGTATTTTAATGACTTACTTAAAATTTCAGATCAAACTCCACTCTCAATTGACTTTTATTTCTTTTTCCTTTTCCCCTTCCTCTTCCGATTAGGATTTTGTTTCCTTTTCCTTTTCCAAATTGGATTTCCTTTTTTTTCTTCTTTCTTTTTCAGCCACAAATTCAATTTTTCCACCCTATATAACACTCACAATCAGATCTTATTCCCCAAGAAAAAAATTTTGAGTACAATTCCCAAAAATTTTGGAAATTGCAAACCTGCCCCCAAACTTTTAAAATTTACAAATCAGCCCCAAATTCCCAATTTTAAACCATGGATCTCAATTTTAAAACCCAAAAATATTCTACAAATTTTTTTTGTTTTCATTTTTTTAAAAACAAATTCGTCTATACAAAACATAGAATAAGAAATATGCGACAACTTCCTCTTGATTCAAATGATTTTCGAGGTATTCAAGACTGTAAGGATCAAGAATATGACACTATATCTGGAAACGACACAAAAGACATTTGTTTTTTTATAAGGTGCAACCAAGAATTCAAGAACAATTCAAGATCACGGAATCAAAGAACGATAAAGAAAACAAATAAGATTATGAGCATGCAATAATTTTTCAGAAGAGGGGAAGATAAATATCACAAGTACATAAACTGTTTAAGCTACTTAAAAACTACAAAACTGAATGAGAGGTGAAGGTGGATAATACTTGTTAACGCTTAGACCCTTCGACGTCCTCCTGACTCGATTGATGAAGGTCAAGGTAGATAGTAATAGCAAAGTATTCTAACTCTCGAACCCTTCGATGTCCTTTGACTTTAGATTCAATTCTCCTGGTAAGAAAGATCAAATAAAAATAGTTAAAATATAACACAAAAGAGTTTATAAATCTAAAAAAAATTGAAAATAAATAATTGCAAAACCCAAAACCCCTGATGATATTTTCAGCCACCAGTAGATCTTTCACTTTGCTCTAATACCAATTGATATGAATCTCATTGCGAAGACTCTGGATTGCATAATTAAAGTCTTTGGCCAAATGAAGTGCTCTGCAAACCCTCACCAAGTTGCACAAAATTCAAGAACCTAGGCCTCGGGATGCTCTCAATCTCGATTTACTCTCAAACTAGCCTGTATGATCAGATCACAAGGTTATTGGTACTTAATTAACCCTTGGGATTAAGCAACAATGAAAATAGCTCGCAAGAAATGAGTATAACTCAAAAATTTATATTGATTGATAATAAGGTGTATAATTTTGTCCAAAGGCCTCCCTATTTATAAGGTTACAATCTTGGCCACAAACCCTAGTCACAAACAGAAACTTAATCAACTCATGCCAGTTTTAATAAGCTAAAACCATATATAACTAAAATACCTAAAATAAATGATAATCTATAGTAATCTGGTCGAATTCTTCAAGAAGTAACCTTGAAGAATATTATCTTATATAATCTTACCAAATCTAATTATAATCGGAATAAAACTCAATATTTTTCAAACTCTAATGGACTGGTTAGAAAATAAGCCAGCGCCGCCGCCGCCGCTCCATTCACTCGCTGCCACGTCATGTCCTTACTGCCTTCACGCGCCACCGCAATCTTCACCCACATATTGCCAGATGGATCCCGTTGATAAGGTTTTGATTAAAAACCTTAATGAAGTTCCTATTCTGGTCGTTGCCCCATCGTTCCTCGTCCACACTGTCGTCGATCTGTCACCGCTTGTGGAGGAGCCGTCGCTTGATGACACCGCCCTGCTCCACCGTGCACTCCGCCAGCTCTTGCTAGCCGGTAATGCCTCGGGCTTCTCTGATTCATGGCGCCCTGCTAGTGATTTTTCCATTCTTCCAACATCCCATCCGTTCTATTTTCATCCTTCAGATCGTACATGTTTGCTTATTTCCTCTACGATCTTAAAGGGTCCTGATAATTATAATGATTGGAGTACTGCTATTCTTCGTGGATTTAATTCTTGACATAAGCTTGGTTTCTTGGATAGATCAATCACTAAGCCTTTGCCTGGTGAAACTTTTGCTAATATTTGGAGTAGTTTTAATTCTATGCTTATTGGTTGGATCATTCAGACACTCAATTCTTCCATTCATTCTGTTATCACTTATTATGACTCAATTAAGGAGATGTGGGATGATCTCCAAAAGCGTTTCTCAGTTGTTAATGACCCACATATGTGTTAGATTCATGTGGACATTTAAAACTGTCTTCAGAATGGTCAGGCTGTCAATGCCTACTTTGGCCGCTCCAAGAAGCTGTGGAATAACCTATTTACTTACATGTATCCACGTACTTGTATTTCATGTCCCGATGCAGCCATCGTTCAGGTTGAGTGTGAGAAGGAGATGGCTCATCAATTTCTCATCGGTCTGGATGATGGTTATGCTACTCTTCGCTCATATATCCTTGCACAGGATCCATTACATTCGCTCAAAAAGGTTTACTCCCTTGTTTCTCAGGAGGAGTATCAGAAGACTGTCGTCTCAGCCCATGATTCTGTCACCTCGGCAGACACTATGTTGTCAGGCGCAAACCTCCACTCCGAAATCCACTGCCGCTGCCCAGGATTCACTCCAGGCGCCGTCGTTGATCATCGGAGTCTTACCTACACTCATTGTGGCCGAAAGGGTTATGATATTACTATTTTTTGCATTATTGGTTATCCGAACTGGTTCATTGAGAATCGTCCACCTGCATCAGGCCCGAAGGCTATTGCAAACCCCAAGACACGCGCCCCTCCTGGTACGCCGTTCGCCGGAGCTGCTCAGCCGGTGGCCCCACCACTCCACCAATAGGTGCAGCCGTTATCATTGTCTCGGACTCCGATAAATCCTCATTCAGCCCGGCCCTGTCCAAGGAGCAGTGGAGTACGATTTTAAACATGTTCTTTAAGTTAAAACACTTTTGACAATATGTCAGGTAAGACTGCTTTACCTCGGATTCTTGATACCGGTGCATCGTATCATATGACCGACAACATGGATCTACTTTATGATATTGAACATACTGCAAACATTAATGTTGTCCTCCCCGATGGTTCTATTTTGACGTTCTTTTTATTCCGGCATTATGATGCAATTTGCTATCGTTTGCCAAGTTAACTACTGCTTTAAAATATATGGTTTTGATTACCGGAAAATTATGTGGAACTACAGGATATCAACATGAGGATAGTGATTGGTGTGGGTGAACAACGAGGAGGGGTTTATTGGTTGTGCAGATTGGGAGCTTCCAAGTCTACACAATCGTCCTTGTCTGTTGCTTCTTTAGTCTCTTCGTCTGCTTTATGGCATCAGAGTTTTGGGCATCCATCCTCATCGATGTTGTCTTCTATCCCATCAATTTCTTTACATAACAGTGGTTTTAATAAAATTTTCCCTGCTCGGTATGTCATCGTGCAAAACAATCTAGAAATAATTTTTCTATTAGTTATGCTAAGGCTAGTAATTTATTCGAACTTATTCATTGTGATGTTTGGGGGCCTTATGGTTCACCCTCTTCTATTGGAGCATTTTTATTTTTGACCATAGTTGATGATTATTTCGGAGTTGTTTGGGTTTATTTATTAGCTTCTAAGTCTCAAGTACCATTGAAGATGAATGAGTTCTTTGCTTTTGTTTAGACACGGTTCCGTCATCCCATTCAGCGGGTTCAGGCAGACAACGAAACTGAATTCCTACCTCTTAGATCATTTTTTTGGGAGAAAGGTGTTCGTTTTGAGGCCTCCACAGTCTATACACCTCAGTAAAATAGGTGTGTGGAACCGAAGCACAAACATATTCTTAATGTTGCTCATGCTCTTCGTTACCAAGCTCATTTGCCTATTGACTTTTGGGGAGAATGCATTCTTACATCAGCTTACCTTATCAATTGCACGCCAACACCGGTGTCATATGGTTGAACGCATCATCATTTCCTGTACGGTCACGCACCAGATTACACCCATCTCCACGTGTTCGGTTCATTGTGCTTTACCTCTCAGCTTCCACGCCCGCATGATAAGTTTGCATCTAGAAGTGGAAAGTGCATTTTTCTTGGCTACCCCATTGACAAGAAAGCTTGGTGTGTTTACGAATTGGAGTCTTGAACTGTGTTTGACAGTCGGGATGTAATATTTTATGAAAATGGTTTCCGTTTTGTACCTGTTTCTATGAAGATGCCACCTGCTGATCTATTGCCATCTCTGTCACCTACCGTATTTGATGACTCCATTCCTAAGCCGTCTGACCCAGTGGAGCCGCCCAGTCCTGATTAGCCGTAGCTAGCTCATACCGAGCTCTAGCTACTCACCACCGAGTCATGCAGACTGGCGCCAGTGATGCCCAACTCGCAGTCGTCAGTGACCACTCTGCTAGACCCACGACCATCCTGACCACTCTGCTAGCTATGCCTGACTCGCGGTCATTTGTGACCGTGACTAGCCTGCGGCCAGCTCATCTCGAGCTTCAGACATGGTCGTCTGTGACCATGACTGGTCCACATTCAGCTCACCCCAAGCTCCAACCACGGTCGTCTGTAATCGCTCTGCAGCGATGCCTGACCTGTGGCCGTATTTTGTCGAGCTCAGTTAGCCGACACCCACCTCACTGTCCTCAGGTACGCATTATCCTATTGTTGATTATATTTCTTGTAGTAATTTTTTTGTTTCACATTCTAGATTTTTTACTGTGATTACAGATGCTGCTGATCCGGTTACTTTTTCTGATGCTTATCGCCATGATTATTGGTGTGCGGCTATGTCTAACGATATTGGTGCACTCGAGCGGAATAATACATGGGTTCTTGCTTCTCTTCCTCCTGGCGAGAGGATGATTGGTTGTAAGTGGGTTTATCGGACTAAGTTTAAGTCTGATAGTTCTATTGAGTGATACAAGCCTCGTTTGGTTGTACTTGATATCATCACATTGATGGGAATGACTTTACTGGGACATTTGCTCCTGTTGCCAAAATGAGTTCAGTTCATCTTTTCTTGGTTGTTGCTGTTATTCGTGGTTGGGATCTTCATCAGATGGATGTTCACAATGCATTTTTGTATGGTGATCTTAAGGAGGAGGTGTACATGTAACCGCCTCCTAGTTTTACACTTCCGGCGCCTAGGTTGGTTTGCAAGCTTCACAAATCTCTTTATGGTTGCGACTAGCTCCGCAAAATTGGTTTGCTAAACTCGCTGCTGCTCTTTGCCTCTTTGGGTTTGTTCAGAGTAAGGAAGATTACTCTTTGTATTCTTACTTGAAGGGTGGTGTTTCTCTTCATGTATTGGTTTATGTTGATGATCTTATTGTTGTTGGTTCCTTTTCTGTGATAATGACAAAGTTCAAGAAGTATTTGTGCTCTTGTTTTCATATGAAGGATATTGGTGCCCTGAAGTGTTTCTTAAGCATAGAGATAGCTCGTCGGCCTGATGGAATGTTTCTGTCTCAATGGAAATATGCCTGTTAGATATTTCTGATATTGGATTATTGGCAGCTAAACCCACAGATTTTCCCATGGAACAACAACACAATTTGGCACAAGATAATGGTCCTTTGCTTGATGTTTCTGCACATTATTGCAGATTAGTTGGGAAGCTCATATATCTCACCATCACTTGTCCCGAGTTTAGTTATTCAGTTCATACCTTGGCCCAGTTCATGGAGAAACCGTGTTTGGCGCATTGGCATGCAGCTCTGCGAGTTCTGCATTATTTAAAGAGTCATCCTGGTCAATGTTTATTTCTATCAGTTTCAGGTTACAACATTTTGTGATTGAGATTGGGCAGCTTGCCCAATTACTAGGATATCTTTGACTAGATATTTTGTGAAAATTGGTGAATCTCCAGTTTCTCAGAAGACAAAGAAATAACCCATTTTTTTCCTGTTCTTTGGCTGAAGCATAATACCAGGCTATGGCAGTCGCGTGTTGCGAATTGCTGTGGCTCAAGTCCTCTCTTCGTTCCTTGGGAGTGACGCATCCTACTCCAATGCGTTTGTATTGTAATAGTCAGGCAACTCTTAATATTGCAGCCAATCCAGTGGTTCATGAAATGACGAAGCACATTGAGATTGACTGTCATTTTGTTTGTGATTTGATTCAGTCTGGTGATGTGGTGACTTATCATATTTGTACTGCTAGTCAGCCAACAGATTTATTTACGAAGGCACTTGAACGAAAGACATTTCAGACTTTGCTTGGTAAGTTGATAATTCGAGATCCACATGCTCCAACTTGAGGACAAGTGTAGGAGATATTATGTGAATATCTTTTGCAATATTATTGTAACCTAGATAGAATCATTTTCCTTTTATGACTCTGTATATGCTCTCAATATATTGTACCCTTGCACCATCAATGAAAACACACGTTCATATTTTACAATAACCTTTTTCCGGCAACTTTTAGCCAAAATTTCGTTAAAAGGCATTTTTTACCTTATGGGAAAAAATTATTTTTTTTATAAAAAAATGGGAAATAACGTTATTGCCCTTAGCATTATTATACCTAAATATTGTCGTCGGACTACCGCCGGACCAGGTAGGGTCATATCAGCACATTATGAAATTTGATAGAGTTATATCAGCACATTCTTAAAACTTATACAGTTATATCAACACATTCGTAAAAAATGTAGAGTTATATCTATACGTACTATAAAAATAAAGTGTCATATTAGTACAAAATAAACGTCAACAGCATGCAACCGCCATTTCAACCTCTTCTACCGATTGCCGATTTTCCAGAGTGTGATTCTAGTTTGAAGAAAGAGATTTGACGAAGTCGACGCAATGGACGTGGAAATGGAATTGTGGGAACCTTTCAAAAATGGTATCTTCATCCGAAATTCCTCTTAATTCTCTAAATTAATGCAGTATTGAATTTGATTATGTGATTTTCTTTTGCTTCTCGTCACATGAATAGAGATAAGCGGTATATATGGTATCGAATATAAGGATTTTGATGACATTTTTTTTATTTGTTGAATTTAGTCCGGATTAATGATTGGATAATCTTTGGTGTTGTGTGTGTAGTTGTTATTTTGTTGTGTTTTTTAACCTGTGATTTTTAATGTTGATGAGTTTTGCTTTCATAATACGTGCTGATATAACCCCAGTGGCGGAACCAGGAAAAAATGTGAGGGTAGGCTGAAATTGCACCGTGGCGGATTGGCGGTGGTGGGTGGCGGACGACCGGTGGCGCCGCGGCGGTGTGACAGAGGAGCCGAGAGCGAGAGGGAGTCAGGGGACGGATGGGAGAGGCTGAAGATGAAGAAGAGAGCCAGGGGCGGGAGAGGCTTCTTCCTCAGTTCCTCCGGCGAACGGGCGGCGCGCCTACGCCGCCGTAGGCGGAAACCCTCGATCCGTCGGCCGGGAACAGTAACTTCCGCCTGGCCGACGGATCTCGGGGCAGGCGCGCGCCTGCCCCCGCCTTCAAGTAGTTCCGCCAATGTATAACCCTACACTTTTTATGAATGTGCTAATATAACCCTACACTTTTCTTGCATTTATTGATGTTATTTGTCGTCATGTGTCTTAATTAATAAAACATTGTATTTTATACGTAAGGTATACATTTAATTTTTTACTCTTCATCCATCATTTTTGCAATTCATTATTGATCCATGTGTTTGATGGATATGAGTTCGTCTCTTGAAAGACGGTCTTTCCATAAGTCATGAAAAGATCAATGTTTAAAGTGTAAATTAGAAGAAATGAAGATACAATTTTTGAATTGTATGAATCGGATTATAAATTTTATAACTATTACATGTTGCATACTAAAAATTTAATATTGAAACTAAAACCTTTTATTATTCTAATTAAACCTTGTCTTTCCATAAGCCTATGGAAAGACCGTCTTTCCCAAGACTTTGCCTATATATATATATGTGTGTGTATAATTCCTTTTTAATGAAAATCAATTTTATTATGAGGATGAATTATGATTTATTACATGAGTGCACACGGGTTTGGTAATGGAAACAAAGCACATAAGGATTAAGCAAAGATGACAATGCCTAATTGATAGAATAATTTGCCGTAATTAATTGTATTATTGATATCTAAATATATAGAGAATACAATAGAGGTATAATAAAGAAAGAACTCTAATCAGAATAAATCATAATTTAATCAGGAGTCTGATTTAGTCTAACACCCCCCTCAAGCGAAGCGTTGGATGCTCGCCGACGCACAGCTTGGACCTGAAGAACTCGAACAGCGGACGAGAGAGCCCCTTGGTGAAAATGTCCGCAATCTGAAGAGAAGTCGGAACATGAGCAACGCGCAGCTTTCCGGATGTCACCAACTCACGAACAAAATGATAGTCGATGTCGATGTGCTTCGCCCGCTTATGCGCCACTGGATTCTGAGCCAAGAAGATAGCACTACTATTGTCGCATAACAACAGTGGAGAACCAGAAAGTGGAACCCGAAGAGCACGAAGCAAATGAGTGAGCCAACCCACTTCCGAGGCAGTGTTGGTGAGAGCACGGTATTCAGACTCAGTGCTAGAGCGAGAAACAGTGGGCTGTTTCTTGGCACTCTAAGAAACCAGATTCCCACCAAGAAAAACCGCATAACCATAAGTGGACCGACGAGTCTCCAGACAGCGAGCCCAATCAGCATCAGAGTATCCTAACACATCAGAAGTACTAGCAGAGCAAAACCGGAGACCAAAATGAAGAGTGCCACGAACATATTGCAAAATCCGAGTCACAGCAGCAAAATGGCCATCTCTGGGATCCTGAAGATACTGACTCACCGTGTTGACCGAGAATGCCAAATCCGGGCGAGAGATGGTGAGATACTGGAGGACACCAATAAGAGAACGATAAAGTGTAGGATCCCGAAATGAAGGACTGGTAGAGCTGTGAAGTTGAGAACCAGTAACAAATGGAGTAGAAACTGGTGCCGCGTCAGACATACTGGCCCGATTCAAAATATTCCGAGCATACTTTGCTTGGCCAAGCAGTAATCCTGAGGAGGTAGGCGAAACTTCAAGACCAAGAAAGTAATGAAGAGCACCAAGATCCTTGATCGCAAACTCTCTGTGTGTCCGATCAATGAACTGGCGAAGAAGAGTCGAGTCATTGCCTGTAAGAATGATATCGTCCACATACACAAGTAGGTACAGTAATGACGACTCTCTCGAAAGGACAAACAAAGAAGTATCAGCTGAGCTGCACCGAAAACCAAGCTGTGTCAGATAACTGCTGAAACGCTGGAACCAAGCCCGGGGAGCCTGCTTAAGACCATAAATAGCCTTTTTCAAACGACAAACATAGTCTGGATGGACAGAATCCTGATAACCAATGGGCTGCTTCATGTAGACAGGAACATCAAGAACACCATTAAGGAAAGCGTTCTTGACATCCAACTGATGAAGTGGCCAGGAACGCATGGTGGCTATGGCAAGAACTGTCCTAACAGTGGAGGCTTTGACCACAGGACTGAAAGTGTGGTCAAAATCAAAACCCGGAATCTGCGAGAAACCCTGCGCCACAAATCTAGCTTTGTGACGCTCAATAGTGCCATCTGGTCGATACTTGAGCCCATAGACCCATTTGGAGCCAACAATGTTGACATTCGAAGGTCGAGGCACCAAATCCCAAGTGTACTGACCACGAAGAGCATCCATCTCATCATCCATGGCTGAAACCTAGGCTGGATCCTGAAGGGCAGTGCAATAATCAGTGGGCTCTGTCTGAGAGAGGAGTGCAGCAGTGAGACCATGAGCAATAATATCCGAATAATCCCGCTGCTGAATGGCACCAGTAGAAGACCGAGTGGCCATCCGATGAGTACGAAGCTGGGGCGGTGAATCTGGAGGAGTCAAACCAGCTGATGACACGGAGGAAGATTGAGCTGTGCTGACCGGAGAGTGGCCGTCGGAAGTCACCGGAGAAAGAATAGCCGATACAGGCTGAGACGTGGTGGCCGGTGGCTGAGGAGTGCTGGCCAGCGGCTGAGATATGGTGGGCGTTTGGCGAGGAGCTAGGTCCAGGTCGGTCGTCCAGATGGAAGATGGTGGTGAAGGAGGGGCAGCTGGAACAGGCACAGACACAGGCGTGGTGGCCCCAATCGTTGAAGTAACAGTTCCATAAAAAAATGATGAAATCTCCAGATCTGAAATCGAACGACTGTCCGTGGAAGATGAGACACAAGGAAAGAAAATTTCATCAAAACGAACGTGGCGAGAGATATAGATGAGGCCAGAAGTCTGGTCGAGACACTGGAAGCCCTTGTGACGAGGGCTATAGCCAATAAAAACACAGGGAATGGATCGGGGTGCAAACTTATCAGTAGCAGTGGCACGTAGACATGGAAATGCACGGCAACCAAACGGGTGAAAGAGGGTATAGTCAGGCACATGACCAAAAACAACCTCAAAATGTGATTTGCCACTCAGAACTGAACTAGGAAGACGGTTAATAATGTAAACCACAGAGGAGAAAGCTTCCACCCAATAACAGTGTGGCACAGAAGAGTGAAAAAGCATGGCAAGACCAGTCTCTTTGATGTGATGATGCTTCCGCTCAGCCCGGCCATTCTGAGCAGGTGTATAAGGCGAGGACATCTGATGATGAATGCCACATGGTATGAGATGAGCCTGAAGTCGGTGATTAGTAAACTCGGTGCCACCATTGGTCTGAAAATGTTTAACCCTAGCAGAAAACTGATTCTCAACGAATTTCTGAAACTGGATAAAAGTGTCATAGAAATCCGACTTATGCCGCATTGGAAGAAACCATGTGAATCGCGAGAAATCATCAATGAAAATTGCATAATAAGAGAAACCACCGACAGATAAAACAGGAGCTGGTCCCCACAAATCACAATGTACTTTATCCAATAAACCAGTAGCGCGCTTGTCACTAGTGGAAAAGGGCAAGCGGCTACTCTTGGCCATCTGACAAGGAGAGCAACTGACAGATGCAGGCATAGCAGAAGTGACAGAAATAAGGCCCCGTCGATTCAATAACTGAACAGTATCATGAGACACATGACCGAGGCGAGAGTGCCACTGCTCAAAAGAAGCATGAAGCTTTGTAGAGCGTAGTTTGCCTAAAAAACTTGAATCACCAGTCTCAAGAAAATAAAGATCAGACCTATGACGGCCTTTACCAATTATCGCCCCTGTAAGCTTATGCTCAATGGAAAATGCATCGGCATCAAATATAACACGGACAGGTAGATACGAGTAAGCTTACTAATGGACAATAAACTTCTAGTAATCTTTGGGACCACAAGGACATCATTAACAGAGAAACCAGATAAATGACATTGGCCGATGTGAGAAATAGATAATGATTCACCATTTCCAACAAGAATAGAATCAGAACCACGATAGCGTTGTACCTGATCAAGATGACTGGTGTGAGCAGTGATATGAGATGTAGCACATGAATCAACAATCCACTGATTTGACGAAGAATGACAGTTGAGACCATTCAAACTGACCTGAAACAACACCTTGTCTACAATCCAATTAGTGGAGCAATCTTCCCGAGATATATGGCCCAAATGAACCATAACGAAAGACCGAAAAATTGCACAGAAATTGACTGGATGCTGGCGAGAATTTGAATAGTGGCACCGAGTGATTTATCGAATTTGAATGGTGGCACCGAGATATAGGGCCCACGGGTGATTTATCGAATTATGGGCTTTTGTTTTCGAGTTCAATCTCCTGAGTACAATCCTGTCCACTTGCAAGGAAGGATTGATAACTTCATAAATGGCCTGGAAGAGTTGCTGGATGGACTTGACAATGAATCTTTTGAAAATTACAAGAGTGGTTTAATGGGGAAGCTTCTTTTTGAGAAGGAAGCAGTCGAGCTTGGTGTTCTTCTTGAGAGGACGCCGAAAAATCGAGACTTGAGAGGATGCCGGAGAATAGAGGAGAACGCTGAACAATAAATTAAAATTTAGGGTTTAGAATCAGAACCTTGCTCTGATACCATGATAAAATAATTTGCCGTAATTAATTGTATTATTGATATCTAAATATAAAGAGAATACAATAGAGGTATAATAAAGAAAGAACTCTAATCAGAATAAATAATAATCTAATCAGGAGTCTGATTTAGCCTGACACAGCAAGATAATCGTCCAACTCTATTTCTGAACTTAAATAGCTGTCGTAGATGGATTTGGGCACTGTTCATTTGGATGATTTGCAGATCTTCGTGATTGAAGGTAGTAAACATGGGTTGTTCTTCCATTTAGGTAAATTAGTAATGTATCTTCATCATAAGTTGAAAAGGATGGGCAAAAAAACTACCATTTTGTTGCAAAACTGTAGCTTGCAAAAGTGAGATTCAAGAAAGTTTCACGTATGTAGCACAATCAAATTGATTGCACGACCGATAGAATGTGAAACCTAGGCTTATAGTTGATTGTTTATATATATAATATATAATTGTGTACACGGATTAGTAGCCCCATAAGGTTCCTATATGCTTTTTGTGCAGATATTTATGCATGCTGTTGTGAAAAAGTGGAGGATTTTGAATAATCTAACTAAATTTCAACCACAAATTTCAACTAAAATAATAAATAAGAGCCTTTTAATTGATGAGTCCGTCTCTTGAAAGACGGTCTTTCCATAAGTTATGGAAAGACCAAGGTTTAAAGTGTAAATTAGAAGAAGTGAAGATAAAGTTTTCGGATTGCATGAACCGGGTTATAAATTTTATAACTACTACATGTTGCATACTAAAATTTTAATATTGCAACTAAAACCTTTTACCCTTTATTATTCTAATCAAACCCCGTCTTTCCATAAGCCTATGGAAAGACCGTCTTTCCCAAGACTTTACCTTAATTGAGACAGACGAAAATAGAAAGTATGAATCTTATGCAAAAGACGGGAGGAATACAAAACTCTAGAAAATCCTAATAAATCCTACAATACTAACTTATCTCGTGTGCACAAATGATCAGGTGCAACCATTTCCCTTTTCACTCAAAATGCACAAATGATCATCAAAATCTAAGGTGGTTATCTTAGACCAGTGGAGCTTCCAAGTTCTGGACAGGAACCTAGTTGCCACGGCAGATTTTGTTGAAAGCAATGAAAGAATGTGTGAAATGATTGATTCCGGTAAATTGCTGATCCGTCAATGTCGGTACCTTCATTACAAGACCTCTGCTGCTTCCAAATTGACTCCAAAAACCTGCTAATTTCTGACATCAAGAAATGGGAAGCTCAATCACCACCTCCACTGCTTTTTATATTTATTTTTTCTGACATCAAAATTTACTGATACATCTAACTAGCTGAAATTTACAACATTCATACCATACATTCTTGCATCTATATTCTATACATGTAACCAAATTCACACATTTCCACGGGCAACGTAGCTAGTACCAGTGAGCGGGATAGTTAGTGGAAGTTGCAGAGTTATTAGTGATTTTTCCCGGGAATCTCATCTTCTGCTTCCTCGAATGCTTCAGTAGCAGCAGAACGAGCATCCAGATTCTTAGTTTTGGGCATCGCATTGTCGACTTTGCACTTGGAATGAAATGCACAGATCGCCAGTGCAACAGTTGATGTCCCTCCAGTGAACAATAACAGCACAACGAAACTACCAGGGCTCAGGCTATGAGTCTCATGATCCCAGTCATTCTCCACACAATTCTCAGAAGTTGTCAGTTTGTTCTCCAATTCCTTTAGGGAACACTTTCAGTAGAGCTTCATCTATGTCTGCAACCAGTGGAGATCCCTTGGGAAACGCCTACCACAAATACGCGGTTAACATGGTTTTCATAGGACTTGAATGTAGGATGTCTGAAGATGGAGAACATACATATCCATAGCCTCCATATTTGTATGTCAGGCCGGTTGTCCTGAAGCTTTTGCAGTATTTGCTCAGGAAAAGCTTAGCAGTAGGGACTCCCAGCTATGCTCCGGAAGCTTTGCCTATCCTAAGACTCTCGGCGCATTCCTCCAAAGTCGAAAACTTGATAATGTTGTTTGAGTTGAAATGCAAGACATCCAACAAATAGCCTCTTACAGAACCCTTTCTGGAGTAACCAACCACTTGGTTGTAGTTTCTGAGAATCTCGATATTCGCCACCTTCAGCTCGAGACTAGGCATTATGAGAAGGCTAGTAAGATTTGCAGTGTATGTTTGTGCCATGATCAATGCCACAAACAGCCACACCAGTGTTACCATCTTTGACAAACTGCTATGCAATTTATCACCTGTTCACAAATTTCAAGATCAAAAAAACAGAAAAATGTTGTGTCAATTTCTGTTCCATTATAACGAATGAAATTTTGTTTCAAGAAAGGTACCTTGAATCGAGAACAATGTCGCAAAAGCCAACCACAGAAGCTTGCCTATCTGATTCAGAGCAGAGCCTTTGAGTTCTGAGCAGTAGCTTCTCTCTATCATCCATATCACTTTGTACACAGTTACCGCTATCGTAACTATCCACATTGACTTTGTGAATGGCTGCAAGAACAGCCAAGTCTTGTTGGATTTCGATTGAATTGGAACCACCAACACCAGTCCTGATTCAGTGTGAGGGTGAGTGAAATCTGCATACGCGTATTGCTTTGAGATTATTGCAATATCCCCAACTGCTGCATCAAAGTTCTGAAAAACAAAAACAAAAAAATCAAAAACCATTCCAAATTCAGTTGCATCATCTTACATGAAGAAAGTTGTACCTTTAGCCATGCTCATCAACCAAAGAATCATAACTATCATCGAAAGGGATGAATTCATAAGGCAGATAATATGGCAATGGCTTAACAGCTTCTCTAAAAACATCAATTGAAAACCCTAAAATATTGTACGTAGAACCACCATATTCCACATCCACAAAGTTCCTAACCAGGGAACCATTAGGTACTCCAATTCTTAGAGGATTGTAGACAGTTGGGATGTCCCAGCATCTTGGAGCGTTTGTGGATGCTCCAGGCCAGAAAACATGGCCGAAAACGTCCATAGATCCACTGTTAGGGACAGCTTCCTCAAAGGCAACAGAAAAACCTTTTCCGTCTGTCCAAAAACCAAGTTCTCGGTAACTTCTTCCAATGACATTGATCATCTGAAACACTCTTTGGGGCCAATCTTCTTTCATTAAAATGAACTGCACCGGTTAATCCAGTGA
This sequence comes from Rubia yunnanensis, assembly GCA_037428765.1. Lineage (NCBI taxonomy): Eukaryota > Viridiplantae > Streptophyta > Magnoliopsida > Gentianales > Rubiaceae > Rubia > Rubia yunnanensis. The sequence goes on from CM075070.1 coordinate 10,007,883, forward strand.
TACTTGAATTCGAAAGTTTTCCAAGAAGATGATCCTGATGATGATCATCATAGTGGCTCTTCTCCAAAGCTAAAGCCAATGTCCAGACAGCATCATAAGCTTCGAAAGCAGCACAGTCAGGCTCATGATTCTTTTCCTTTGGGTAATTCATCGCAAACTTATCTCGAAACCTCCAGTAGAAGTCCTTGTACTCCATACCCTTGTCATCATAGTAGCTCTTCACTCCAAGGAATCCCTCCATAGATGAAATCCCGGAGAAATCCAGCGAATGAACAAGCCCAGTTACACTCTGTAGTGATATAAACATACCCATGTTCCATCATCTTCCTCTCCTTAGCCTTTTCAAACAGTTGCACAGCCAAGGAAACTAGTTCTCCGGGAGAAGGGATCACCTCGGAACAAACTGGAAACCGTATGTTCACATACCTGCTAATAATGAAAGAGTGAGTTGCCTTATAATGTAAGAACAAGGAAGTAAAATGACTTCATAAGGTAGGAAATAAGTATTGTAGACTTGACCTGTGTCTTGGCCCCGGGCCCCTGGATCACCGAAGATTATACGAGGACTAGCTCACTGGGTCAGACGTTTCCACAGGCAATCTAGCTAGTACCAGTGAGCAGGATAGTTTGTGGAAGTTGCAGAGTTATTCGCAAAGTTTCTCGGGAATCTCATCTTCTGCTTCCTCGAATGCTTCAGCAGCAGCAGCATGAGCATCCAGATTCTTACATTATCAGGCATCGCGTTGTCAACTTTGCACTTGGAATGAAATGCACTGATCGTCAGTGCAACAGTTCATGTCCCTCCAGTGAACAAAAACAGCACAACGAAACTACTTGGGCTCCTGCTATGAGTCTCATGATCCCAATAATTTTCCACACATTTCTCAGAAGCTGTCAGTTTGTCCTCTAATTCCTTGAGAGTTCCCTTCTCAAACACTTTCAGTAGAGTTTCATCTATGTCTGCAACCAGTGGAGATCCCTTGGAAAACACCTGTCACAAATGCGCGGTTAACATGGTTTTGAATTGGACAAGAATGTAGGATGTCTGAAGATGAGAAAAACTCCATAGCCTCCATATTTGTATGTCGGGCCGGTTGTCAAGAAGCCCTTGCAGTATTTAGCTAGGAAAAGCTTAGTCGTAGGGACTTCCACCAATGCTCCGGAAGCTTTGCCTGTCCTAAGACTTTCCACCCATTCCTCCAAAGTCGAAAACTTTATAATGTTGTTTGTGTTGAAGTGCAAGACATCCAACAAATAGCCTCTGACAGATCCCTTTCTGGAGTACCCAACCACTTGGTTGTAGTTTCTGATTGTCTTGATACTCGCCACCTTCGGCTCGAGCCTAGGCACTGTGAGCAAGCTTGTAAGAATTGCAGTGTATGTTTGTGATATGATCAGTGCCACAAACAGCCACACCAGTGTTGCTATCTTTGACAAACTGCTATGGAATTTATCACCTATTCACAGAATTCAAGATCAAAAGAACAGAAAAATATTATGTCAATTTATGTTCCGTTATAACGAATGAAATTTCGTTTGAAGAAAAGTACCTTAAATCGAGAACAATGTTGCAAAAGCCAACCACAGAAGCTTGCCCATCTGATTCAGGGCTGACCCTTTGAGTTCTGAGTAGTAGCTTCTCTCTATCATCCATATCACAAAGTTGTTGTATGCAGTCACCGCTATCATAGCTATCCACATTGGCTTTGTGAATGGCTTCAAGAACAGCCAAGTCTTGTTGGATGTTGATTGAATCGGAACCACCAACATCAGTCCTGATTCAGTGTGGGGTCAGTGAAATCTGCATATTCGTAGTGCTTTGAGATTGTCGCGATATCCCCAACTGCTGCATCAAAGTTCTGCAAAAACAAAATTTTATGTTACATTATCTATCAGGACTTCTTGAAAAAAAACATTAAATGAAGAGAGTTTTACCTTTAGCCATACTTGCTCAACCAAAGCATCATAAGTATCATCGAAAGGGATGAATTAATATGGCAACAGCCTAACAGCTTCTCTGAAAACATCTATTGAAAACCCTGAAATATTCCACATCCACAAAGTTCTTGATCAGGGAGCCATTAGGCACTCCAATTCTTAAAGGATTGTAGACAGTTGGGATGTCCCATCCTCTTAGAGCATTAGAGGATCCTCCGGGCCAGAAAACATGGCCAAAAACCTTCATAGATCCATTGTTTGAGACAGGTCCCTCATAGCCAACAGAAAAATCTTTTCCATTTGACCAAAATCCAAGTTCGCGGTAACTTCTTCCTATGATGTTAATTATCTGAAACACAATCACTGGTGCCAATCTTCTTTCATTAAACTGAACTGCACCGCTTAATCCAGTGATACTTGAATTCGAATCCTGATGATTATGGTGGCTCTTCTCCAATCCTAACACCAATGTCCACACAACATCATAAGCTTCCAAAGAAGCACAGCCAGGCTCGTGATTCTCTTCCTTCGGGTAATTCATCGTAAACTTATCTCGAAACCTACAGTAGAAGTCTTTGTACTTCATACCTTCTCATCATAGTAGCTCTTCACTCCAAGGACACCTGCATAAATGAAATCACGGAGAAATCAAGTGAATGAACAAGCCTAGTTACACTGTCTGTAGTGATCCAAACATACCCTTGTTCCATCATCTTCATCTCCTTAGCCTTTTCAAACAGTTGCACAACCAAGAACAAGGACACATGTACTATGAACACTCTGCACTGATCTGATCTTAGCTTTGCGAGCTCTTCAGACAAGAACGAAACATTTGACCGAGATGGCAGGGTAGTGAGATGACTAATCTGAGCTCCAACTTCTTGCAAGGCATCATAGAGATGAGGGGTGATCCCATTGGCAATAGAATCTGTATCTTCATATATAACATTAACACAACGCCACCCCCATGATTGTACAGCAGCAGCCACTAATTTCATCTACAAGTTTCTGCTCGGAGAGGCCTGAATAAAAAAAGGCCAACGGTTCATAGACCATGTTGGAGAAGAATCAGCTAAAGAGAGAACTGGGATTCGGTTTTCATTTCCAACTTCAGCAATTCCTGATGTCTCTTCCCAAGTTCTTGGCCCCAGAATGTCTCTCACTTGCTTCTCCTTGATAAGATATGAACCTGCAAACATATGTGGATGAACAAGAAGCGGCCAATATCCTACCAAAATTAAAAAAAGAGAGCAAGGATTGTCATTCTACAAATGATGCAATCAGATGCATTAAAAAAACTTGGAAATATTCTCAAAAGGGCAGAGAATATGTACCAGCAAGGGTGGCCTGGATAGGATCTCCTTCAGAATTTTTTAATTCGGTTTTCATTTCCAAATTCAATTTCCTTTTTGTTTGGTTGCAGTAGTCTTCAACAGCCATCTGCATAGCAACTGCATCTTATTGGCTGATTCGAGCACCGTAATCAACAATGGCACCAACATGGTGTGCTTTCTTACTCCCCAGGCCTCCATTGACAAACAAAGCATTTCCTAAATTTTGTGTTAAGACCAAGGCCAAGAAATGAAAAGTTTCCATCTTTAACAGGTAGTTCTTTTGGTGATTCAGTGCTATCAAATGAAGAGACTGATTTGCCTTTTGCTAATTCTATCACTTTCAGTCAACTTTTCCTGAGTCATTTACAAACATTTGAAGTCAATGGGAGAGTCTTTTCTACACACAAAGTTCCAGGTAACATATATAGTACAGTTCCACAAAGTAGTTCCAAGAGTGTCTAAAAGTGAGCCATGAAAGCTCCACAATGAATGCATATGTTGAATTGGAGGTTTAGCTGATTCAGAATTGATGTGAACAATGTAAGTTGCATCAAAATACCAGTCAACAAGGTAATATAAATCCCTGGATCTTGATATGTTTTTGCCTCTTTGGGATTTTCTGTCTTTTTTTCGACAAAGTAATGTAATTTACTGTTTCTTGCTACCTAATTTCCTTCAACAAACTACTAGACTATCTCAGTGAAAGATCAAGATTCCACATTTGACTTCAGAAAACTTCCAACAAGTTATCTTTGTATGTTCCACATCAGAGGAAACGTAGTGGTTATGTTCTCCAACCCGTTCCTCTTACCAACCGGTCACCTGCTGGTATACGCTGACTCGCCTAGTTGTAAAGGTCATGCAAAAACCGCATATACGACTCTATACGCTCATCTACGGGTTTTGCACGGCCTTTACAACTTGGTAAGGGTACACAAGCAGGTGTCTGGTTAGACTCGTCAAGGTCAAGTATAATCATCAAGGATGATGATACATGACTCAAGCTAGTCATCTCAAAGGCACATCAAGAGGATTACCAACTTCAGCTTCACTTTCCGGAATTCCACCTTCCATCAGCCGATGATCATCCCAGACTTCTCGACCAGTCAAGTCAGGATAATGCAGCTTACTCAACCTCACCCACAACATCTTCAACCTTCTTCAAGAACTCCCTCTTCCTTTTACCAACATTCTCTTTCCCTGAGTTCTCATCAGTGGACCCCCACCACTTCACCCCCTTAATCATCTTCAAACATTTCAGGCCTCGGATGCTTAAACATCTTCCATCTTGCCTTACAGAAACTGATTCTCCGGGAGAAGGGATTGCCTCGGAACAAACTGGAAACCATATGTTCACATCCCTGCTGATAATGAAAGAGTTAGTTGCCTTATAATGCAAGAACAAAGAAGCAAAATGACTTCATAAGGTAGGAAATAAGTATTGTAGACTTTACCTATGTCTTGGGGATTTCCTTTCCGTATCCCTCCATCTAGGGATACAGCGCCATTCGTTATATTCAAGCTCTTGAATGCCTCATGTTGTTCCTGTTCCAGTAGACCCGCAGCTCACCAAACAGGCGATACAACAGTGTCTCTAGGAGGCCATGCCCTAAAGCAGTCCTCCACGGACTAGGTTTGATATCAAGCTTGATCATGTTCACTGCATACCCTAGAATCCAAGAGGACACTCTCCAGTTGGCAAGAGGGGATTTGGTAACAGAAGTTCTCTCTGAGAATCAGTAGAAACAAGATCTGTGTAACCATTCAGCCACCAGCAGTCCTTTCTGACTATGGCCAGCGCTCCAACTTCAAAGGGGGAGGGGTCTTCTCGCAGCAACCTTAATCTCAACACCGGGCTGACACTGGAGGCTGGAGAGGCAATAGAGGGATCACTCAGTTCTTGGCCCCAGGCCCCTGGATCACCAACAATTATATGAGGAATAGCTCACAGGCATCCAATTCAAGAGCCAGTACCAAGCGCAAGGAACCAGATGGAGGCTGGGGGAAAAACCTGTATAGGGAGCATCCGCCATGGAAATAAAGTTAGTTGCAGCAGATGGTGGCGCGTAACCTTGCTACAGATAACATAGTTTTTCTTATGTCAGAATATATAGAGAATTGAAAGGTACTTTTTATCTGGTTGGATCATTTGACATGTTTCCAAAGTCAGTTAAGGTATAATCATTTGTGAACTTGGAGACAAAATGAGTGGTTGATCCCCAATTAAAAGACCAGATTCAATGACAATATGACCCCAGGTAAGAGACTAGCTTTGTTGTGAAAAACTTGTCAAATTTGCACTGTTTTGAAGGAGTTCATCAAATAAAAAAGCTTTAAAAAAGTTTAATTTGTGAAGATTATAGATCTGGATTCTTGTGAACCCCCACATCAACATCCCGGGGAGCATATAAAAATTCAGAATGTACAGGGACCATTTGACAGACAACAAAAGGCGGCATGCTTATGAAATCACAGGAATGCCTGTTTTTTCAGCCACAGATGAATCAAAACACCACAAACAGAAATACACCATCAAAATATACTCATTCATCACCCCTATCACATCCTGGCATCAAACAATACACAAATTTTTGGATCATCTGTCAAAGAAGAGGGGGTATGAAATACTCACGCTGTGTGCACTCATCGGCTAGGAAGTGCCCCTGCTTCCTCATCCACACGATTGGACTGGTGCTATCTGGGAAAAACCAGTTTCCGATTGGTATCCAATCCTGAATCAAGAATAGTTTAAATTTTAGAAAACCTAAACAACAATTCTTAAAAACACATTCAGTAAATTTTCCAGAAAAAAACTATTCAATGAATACAAGCAAACACAAGGGGAAAAAGATCAATCAGGGAACACAGATTTATCAAACCTTGGTGAAAACTTTTGGCTGATTATTAAATCCATGAGATTTTTCAAAAAGGGAAAAACACAAAGATCTTTTTTCTTCTTTCTCTTCTTCCGATTTGTCCTGGAATCTTTAATTCGCAGACAGAAATCCATCCTCTATGATTCCCCACTAACCGATAGAAGAACGGCTGGGGATTTATCGCTGAGAAAGGCGAAGATTGAGAAGTGTGTATAGGCAAAAAACCTAGGGCTAATACACAAGTTCAACCAAAATGGTGAACTTTTGAAGGGCAAAATTTGGCTTTCTATAGTTTACATTGACCTCATTAGTCAAAGATGCGGCAAAATAAGAGCCTAACAGAGGTGGCATTTTCTTTCAAGAAACCCATCTATAACTCTAACAGGCATAAAGACGGACTCTTTATGCACAACGGGTAGAGTAATTCCCAAATTTGGACAAATTACAAGAGAATTATAAATGTGAATCCAAGTAAACAAGGCAGCACTGTAATAATGGATGGTTACGGACTCACGGCCTTTGTTACATGAAGGGATATACCTAGCCCTTCCCAAATTATATAATAACAAGAAACTAGAGCACTCTATCTCCTGTCATCCATTTTGGATTAGGAATAACCTAGTTATCGTGAAAGAAATGCGAACAGCAAAGCTTATGGAAATAATTAATAACATAAGGAAAATGTACTGAATATCCCACAGTAGGATCATATCCACAATAATCTCATGATGAAAATACTCATCCACTAGAAGCCTTAGATACATGTAGCATGAACGGGGAAATTCAGTACCTGATCAACTGCAAGTCATATGATGGTGAAAGGTTACTGCATACTATATACAATCTCTAGACTGATTACCAAACCCCTAAAGCTATCATGTTACTTTTGTCTCTATGAGTACATGTCATGGATAGAGAATTATGTTGCATATATAATACTGTGGTTTGGGGATCATTAACTCATACATTTGGGTCAAAGATGATTGGGGTTTGATAACACTTTACTGGTCCGCCTCACACGTGGGGTTGAAATTCTTTTATACATAATGATGAATAAAACTGTGTTATCACAAAAATGTAAGATAACACATTACATTTCATAGGGAATTATCCTATTATCAAGAAACATAAACAGCCAAGACAGAGAATGTAATTTGGCCGGTAAAAGATGTGTTGTGTTCGACATTAGCAGTCACTTCTCAAAACACCCAATTACGTATTTAAGGCACATTTTCATGTTCAATTGCAATTTGTATTATTTTCCTTCTTGGCTGATTGCTTTCCTGCTTGATGCACGTTTTCCTATTCTTTAGGGTAATAAAAACAGAACTATAATAACCCAAAACCTGGTGTCATAAACAGGATTGTCATGGTACTAATATTTTCTAAAACAATTCACCGTCCGTAACAATTAACTTTCTTTGTTTGATTAAAATTCTTTATACTACAATCGTACAACATATTGACCAGCGATTCGACTCATCAGACCCTCCGGATAACAAGTAACCATTTCCTCATCATTGGATTTATTCTTTCGAATACAAAAACAAGACAAACCAAAACTCCATATCCAAAGAATGAAGCACGGTCAGTTAATCAAAACAACCCGCAGAGATTTACAGCTCAGCCAAAGCTTGTAGTATATGAAAAAATTTCAGGATTCAGAAAAATAAAATTAATCAAGTGAAGAAGAAACACTACACGGACGTTTTCTACAGTCTATGAGCAGGAAGTTAGGTTTCCCTATAATCCTTTACATTATAACCTCCGCTAAGAAAACATGAAATATGTTATAACTAAAACTCCGCTCCAGTTCCAATCAACCATAATCTAATCAAAATTCATTGAATCGAGTAAGATTACACAAACTGAATCAAAGAAATCCAACGGGAACCACAATATGTTACTACAATTTCGGCTCTATTCATACATTGTTCTTAAGCGCGCTAAAATACCAAAATTAAATAGCTAAACAAAGGAAATAGAAAAGATTACCGTCAAAGAAGATGATGAATGAGGCGCCAAGAGGCGAAGGGGAATCAAATTCGATCACTGTTGAAGCGGGTTTCATTTTGAACTTCCTTTTGTTTTTGCCTTTTATTAACTTCTTCCAAATTATGCAACCAATCCCGTAGTTTGGTCTAATTGCTAAAATAATCTTTAATCCACAATCGTTTTACAAGTAGTGGTATAAACAATTTTGATGTAATTTTGAGAAGTTACTGTGAGATTTATTATTTATTCTAATTAGACAAAATTTTCTATAGGCTTATTTTATAATTGAGTCAGTCTCTTGTAAAGCGGTCTTTTCATAAATTATCAAAAAATCAAGGTTTAAACTGCAAATTAGAAGAAATGAAGATAAAATTTTCGAGTTGTATTAATCGGGTCATAAACTTATAACTAGCACATATTGCATAGTAAAATTTTAATATTGCAACTTAAGTCTTTTACCTTTCTATTATTCTAATTAAATCTCGTATTTTCATAACCCTATGGAAAAATGGTCTTTCCCAACATAGGTTACGAGTACAACATCATTTTGGGAGTCAATCTTTTCATTTTTTTTAAATAAAAAGGTAATATGCAAATATAACCATATATGCTTAAGAAAGTGCAAATGTAGCCCTAAGTTGTTTTTTAGTGCAAATATAACCCTATCTATTATACATAAGTGCAAAAATATAATCCTAAAACCATTATTTTGGCACTGACTGATCATTTCCGGCCATTGACCAACCATAAATTACCAAAATATCCTTCTAACCTAATACAAACATTTAAAAGACAAAAATGCCCCTGAAGCCCTCTGAAACCACTGCCGCTTATGCTCTTTGAAACTACCGCCGTCAGAAAACGCCACCACCGACGCTTCTTCTGCTCCCAATCTCTTTTCTTCCACTCACCTCCCGCTGCCTCCTCTGCTCTTTGAAACCACCGTCGGAAAACTCTAATTGCTTGTCATAAAAATAGTGCAAAAATATAACACAATTCTCTGTTCTTCTCCTCTTCTGCATCTCCGCCCTGTCCAAAACCCTGTTTTCTTTTCCCTGTCGCATAATCCTTTCACTCCGGTTATCCTTTTCAATTTCCCCCAAACCCGAGCCTGAAAGCCTCACATGTCGCTGATACAGACCAACGCCCGGATTCACGCCCTTGAGACCCAGAACACAGAAATGCTGGTTGTCGAAAGGGTCTCTACGGAGACAGGAGAAGAACTCTGGTGCGACATCGTATTTGAAAAAGCAACGACCGGTGACGGTGTTGTAAAGGGAGAGTAAAGAGGGCCCAGATATTGTGGCGAGGAATCACTAGTCGACCTGGATCTGGGCCCAGCAGAGGTCCTGGATTCCGAGCTTGGAGCTAGCGTTGTCGTCAGTTTCGAAGGCGAGGACGGAGGTTGTGCTACAGAAATCGAGCACCGAAAGAAGGTGGTTGGGGGGAGTCGTTGGGATTTGGGACTGCAGGAGGAGCCACCAACAGCCACCATTTCTGGCGCCGCTCAGCCAAGCGCTGGAAAATCGAGAAGGAGAAGGAGAGAAATGCAGAAAAAATTGAAAATTTGAAGGAGAAGGAGAGAAATGCAGAAAAAATTGAAAATTTGAAGGAGAAGGAGAGAACGCAGGAGAAGGAAAGATATTGATATAAAATTAAGATGACATATAAAATTAAATAACTATTATTTTATTGATGAAATTACGACTATATTATGATATTACAAATTGATAAATTTAGATAAAAATTTAATATTTTGGTTTATATTTTTAAATTTTGAAATATAATTTATTCTACCAATTTATACTCAATTCAATTATTTTGTAATATAACAAAAATTATTTATTTAATAGAAAGATGTTTTATAAAGAATTTTAAAAGAATATTCTTTTAAGGGTGAGATTTATAGTACATTATTGGATGGAGATATTGTAACTCTTGAGTTTCATATATTATTTTAGAGTGGGTCTTCTGACAGGCGGCCTGTCCATAAGTTTATGGACAGGCCACTTATTTCTTACCTTATACACTGCATTTCTTAAATTACATACAAAATTTAAAATTTTTGAAAATATTTTTTTATATCATATATTTTTATATTTTCACCTTCAAATACATATTATTACTTGTTTTAACTTATAAAATGTAATATTTAAATTTTATAAAAAATTACAACATTTAAGTCAAATGCCCCTGAGGACTGTCCATAAGCTTATGGAAAGGCCGTCTTTCCTGAGACTTTCCCATTATTTTATTGATAGTAATAACATAAAACTTCATTTAAAAAATCACAAAGTTTTGTGTTAGGCAGCCTAAACTTTAGGTGGTCTATTATGTAGTTTATAAATATGAAATTTAGGGTGGATTTTTTTTAAATATGCTAATAAGTTAAGGGACATGCTGTGCAATTATCGAAGTACTATATATATAAATCAGAATTTTATTTTTCATTACCGATCAGAAACCTCTCGTCGATCGATAATCGTCGCTTGACATTGGTAACCACCATTAGACACCTGAATTTCACTGGAATGTTGACGGAATCTCGTCGATCAGCTCTTCCGTCGATTTTCCACTTCCTCCATCTCCGTTGCGAAACCTCCGCCTTCGTGTCATACCTTAGCTAGCTTGCCAGCGGAGCTAGGGTTTCACCGCCGGCACTGCCATGCAAAGCTTCCATCGGCGAGAGGCATCCTAGGCGGCGCATCCGAGGCGACCGATGTTCCATTTCTCGATTCTGGCAATGGAATCGAGGTTCGACGACGGCGATGGAATCGATTTGTCAAGGCATCCAATCCGGAGGACGCACAACGATGATGGATACACGCACAAAGATAGCGGAGCTCACACAACGATGACGGAGAACAGATTTATAGAAGTCGGAGGAGTTTTACCGGTGGTTGTGCCGTTGCAAGTCAGATGCAAGTTTTCTTCAAATTTGTTGAAGAAGTGCTCTCGGATGGTCTTCTCGACGGAGGTCAGCCCATGCGCTTCAATTTTAATTGTTTGAGCAAAGTGCATATATAACCCTACATAATTGACAAAAGTGCAGATATAACCTTGCGATAATTGAAAGTGCAAATATAACCCTAGATATTTAGGTTATGTGCAAATATAACATTTTTTGGCAAATTTTAGCCAAAATTTGGTTAAAAGACATTTTTTCCCTTCTGGAATTTTTTTAAAAAAACTTTAAAAGGAAATGACATTATTGCCCTTAGCATCATTATACCTAAATATTGCCGCTTGACCGCCGCCGGTCTTGGTAGGGTTAGATCAGCACATTATGAAATTTGATACGATTATATCTGCACATTTCTAAAATTTATAAGGTTTTATCAGTACTTTCGTTAATTATGTACGCTTATGTATGCAATTTGCTCTAAAAAGAAAGTGTCATATTAGTACAAAATCAACGCCATCTGCATGCAACCACCATTTCAACCTCTTCTACCGATTGCTGACGTTCCATAGTGTGATTCTAGTTTGAAGAAAGAGATTTGGCGAGGTCGATGCAGTGGACGTTGAAGTAGAAGTGCGGGAACCTTAAAAAAATGTTATCTGCATCCGAAATTTCTCTTAATTCACAAGATTAATGCAATATTGAGTTTGATTATGTGATTTTCTTTTGTTTCTTGTCATATGAATAGAGATCAGCGGTATATATGGTATTGAATATAAGGATTTTGATGACATTTTTTTATTTTGTTGAATTTAGTCCGAATTAATGATTGGATAACTTTTGGTGTTGTGTATGTAGTTGTTATTTTGTTATGTTTTTCGACTTAGGGTTTTTAATGTTAATGGGTTTTGCTTTTATAATACTCCCTTCGTCCCATAATAAATGACACACTTTCTATTTTCGTCCGTCCCACATAAAATGACACACTTTGATTCTTACCCAAAATGGTAAAGAATATGTTGTAAAATTCCTACAATATCCTCTTTAACTTCAACAACATTATGACTAGGCCCACCTTTTCCCCAAATTATCTCTACTTTTTCACAATTGTTCTTTGCCACCCCATCTTGCATAAAATATTGAGCCAAGTTTCAATGTGCCATTTATTCCGGGACGGAGGTAGTATGTGCTAATATAATGCTACACTTTTTATGAATGTGCTAATATAACCCTATAAGTTTTAAGAATGTGCAAATATAACCCTATCAAATTTCATAATGTGCTGATGTAACCCTACATGTTTCGGCGGTGGTCCGACACATGTAAGGGTATAATTGTCCATCCAAATTTAACTTTTGGTTTGAGGGCATTTTTGTAATTTTTGATGGGTCGAAAAAATACGATCAACGCCAGAAATATCACTAGAAGATTATATTTGCACTTTTGTTAAATAGTTAGGGTTATATTTGCACTAAAATTTATCTCAGGGTTATATCTGCACTAAAATTTATCTCAGAGTTATATCTGCACTTTCTCAATTATATAGGGTTATATTTGCATATTTTCCTAACTGTTTCGGATCAATAAGTTGTGTTTGGTTATGTATAGGTTGATTAAAAGAGAATGGTGCTTATCGGTGTTTTTTGGGGTTTACAATTTTTTAGAGAGAAAGAAACAAGTAGTTGCTGAATTAAAGGCAGGGGTGGATGATGTCGAGTCGCTGGCATTGATGTTTTGGTGTGTTGTCCTAATATTTTGTTTCGTTCTCTTTTGTAAGAGTTGTTTAAAACATTGTTCCATTATGTTTAGATTCGCAAAATGGATATCGAGGCTCGAAGTTTGCCACCAAATGTTAAAGCAGTCCTCGAGGCGGTTGCAGACCTCGACGAGTGCAACGCCACTGCTTCATCGAGACCACCAAGAAGAACTCCGAGGGCTGCTCCAGCGACAGTCTTTAGAGATGGTGGTGAGAGTGTGTTTGCTGTGCCTTTTTTGTTGTGTGTTTGTGTGTGATGATGATGTGTGTTTGTCTGTGTTCGATGTATGATGTCTGTGATGTGCGGATGATGTTATTGATGGACAAAGTCGTGTATAAGACCGTCTCATGGTGAGATCAGGAATTTAATTGCAAATTGAGTTTCTAATTAAAGTTATAAAAACTTAGGGGCTAGATGTGAAATTTAACTATTTTACATTTAATTCCATGTATAAATATCAATTTTTTCTCATTATTCTCTAACATTTTCTAAAACTTTCTTTCTCTTCTTCTTTCCTCTCTCCTATTCAACCGCTCATACTCTTTTCCTCCTTATTCTCTCTCCAGCTCAAATCTCCTTCTTCTCTCTCTTCTTCATTTCTCTTCCACCTTCTTCAATTTGAGCCCGTTTTCTTCCATTCAACCGCTCATCATCTCCGTTTTCTTCCTCTTTATTGCGTGCAGTGATTCGTTGCAATTTTTGGAGTTTTCCGGCGAATTTTCTGGCGGCCGAACACAATAGAGCTTCGTTTTGTGTTTATCTTCGAAGGTAATATTTTTACTCAGAGTTTTCATGCATATTTTATTTTTTTTTTCCAATTTTTGTTTGCCATTTTTGGTTCATGTGATTTTCTAGGGTTTATGTTGTTCATTGTGTTAATTTTTGGAATTTCTCTATTTTTTTTGTGTTTTGTGAGTTATTTTTATGGATTTGTGCTAATATTTGTATTGTTGCTATTGTTTGTTAGATTTCTAAGGAGATTTGCATCACTGCTGCTGCAATCGAGAAGAAATAATCGTTTGTACATTTTCTGAATATTCGGCTGTGATGTTTCAGGTACGGTTTATAATGTTTCTCGTATTCAGTGTGATGTTTAAGGTATGATTTATAATGTTTATCGTATTCAATGTGATGTTTAAGGTTTTAGCCTTTGAGTATTGTTATTAGTGTTGTTGTGATGTTTTAATTTCAGTGCTTAATACTTGTGGTGTTTTCATGCTTAAGTATTCAATTGATGTTCAGTTTTGATTGTGTGTGATATCATAGGGTTTTGTTACGATTTGTGCTAAATTTTGTTATTTTTGTTGATGTTCCTTAGATGTCTAAGAATGCTTTTGCCACTGTTGCTGCAATTGAGAAGGTAAGAGGGTTTGTAAATTTTGTTATTTTTGCAGTTGTGGTGTTTTAAATACTGCTGTTGATGTTTTAGGTTTTTTGTGTGATGTTTCATGTTTAGGGTTCAAGTACTGTTATCTGTGCTGGTGTGATGATTTAATTTTAGTATTTGATGCTTGTAGTGTTTTAAGTGTGCAATTGATGTTCAATTTTGTTATTTCGATTGTGTGTGCGATATCTTAGGGTTTTGTTTTGATTTGTGCTGATATTTGTGTTGCTGCTGCTGTTTGTTAGATGTCTAAAAAGATTTACACTGCTGCTGCAATCGAGAAGGAAGAAGGATTTGTCTTAATTTTCAGTAGTGATATTTCAAATGCAGGTAATGATGTTTCACATTTCTAGTGTGATGTTTCATGTTTTACGCTTTAAATACTGTTATCAGCGTTGGTGTGATGTTTTAATTTCATCATTTGATGTTTGTGGTGTTTTCATGCTTAAGTGTACAATTGATGTTCAGTTTTGATTGTGTGTGATATCTTAGGGGTTTGTTACGATTTGTGCAAATATTTGTGTTGTTGCTATTTCTTAGATGTCTAAGAATGCTTGCCCGCTGTTGTTGCAATCGAGAAGGAAGTAGGTTCTGTAATTTTTGTTATTCTTCAGATGTGATGTTGTACATACTGTTGTTGATGTTTCTGGTTTTTCGAGTGATGTTTCATGTTTAGGCTAAGTACTTTTATCTGTGTTGGTGTGATGTTTTAATTTCAGTGTTTGATGCTTGTGGTGTTTTCATATTTAAGTATGCAACTGATGTTAAGTTTCATTCTTTTGATATTTTCGTGTGTACTGATTGATATTTACAATTTTTATATTGATGTTTTAAATACTGTATTTGATCACTACTGCAGGACAGGGGTATTTGCACCGGTAATTAAGGGCAATAGCACCGGTATTTTGCCCCCCCCAGAATACTAGTGCGTATGTACATGGGTGTAAAAATGTAACAAATTTGCACCCATAAAATTAGGGAAATTTCTAGTTTTGTGGCTACAGTAGCCACAAACAGCAGCAAATACAGAGAACATATTCTCCATATGCGTTATCTAGCATGCAAAATCTTGCATTGTCGACTTTTTCTTGAGGACACATATACCTAATGCGTCCTCTCCTTTTTTTAATTTTTTTTAAAATTTTTGTTTAAGAATTTCCGCGCTCGTGGAGGCCACGTGCTATGTGGCTAGCATTCCGCCATTCTTCTTCCTTCCCAAGATTTCACCACCATTCTCCTCCGCCTTTGCGCCGCTTGTTCACCGGTATTCCGCGCCAATCTCCGCCTCCTTCCCGGCCTTTGCGCAATTCCGTCTACTTCCGACAAGGTTGGTTTTTTTGATACTCCTCCAATTTTCTATTTTCTTATCTTTTATGTTTTTTTGGTGATATTTATATTGGTTTTTTGGTTGTTGCCGAACACGTCCGTCGTTGAAAAGCTTAGAATTTTCCGACGTTGACAGTTGTTGACCGTCGTTGACTGCTGATGACCGTCGTTGACCTCCGCTTTGGTCACCTTATCCGTGAGTCTCAGGCACCCGCCCACTCAATTTTTCATTTTCGTGAAGTTAATTGAACCTTACATGATTTTACGAATGTGTTCAACTATTATGTGTGAGTTGTCGTAGAAAATTTGATGGTGAATTTTGTGTTACATTATAATTTGTGGAGAACCCGAAATAATTTAGTTAATTTGAATGTGTTTTATGATTGTGTGTAGTTTGAATGATTATGTTTCTGGAGCCACATTTGGCTACCAACACTTTCAATACCTTGCAGGTAGCTACTTTGGAATACTCACACAAAGACAAGCTAGTCGGGACCCTTACCATGGATGGAAACTTCTCAATCAGGTCAGCCTACTCCTTGTTCAGACAAAGAAGACCAGAAATCCAAGATTTTTCAAAGGTTTGGTCTCCTTTTCTTCCTGGAAAAATGTCTGTATTGCTATGGAGAGCCCTAAACGGTATTTTACCATTTGATAATATCCTCAACAGGTTTGGCTTCTCCCTTGCTTCCAGATGCCCTATTTGCATGAATCACTCAGATAATCTTGAACATTATTTCAATTCATGCACATCTTCAAATGCTGTTTGGCAAAGAGTCCATTCTATGCTACAGTTACAACTAACTGGATTCAGTAGTCTAAGATACAGAGTGGAATTCTATTTAGCATACAAAGCCGAATCCAAGATACATGCTAATTTGATTTCTGTTTCCCTAGTTACTACAATCTGGTTCTTATGGATTTATAGGAACAAAATCATTTTCGAAAACAGATCTTTTTCTGCTGAAGCATGTTTTCATGACATCAAAGGAATGATTTACCAAATTTTTACAGCTCATCAATTTTTTGGTAATAGAGAAAAGAACAAGAGATGGATTCAGGCAAATATCATTCCACAAATTTTTAGAAAGAAGAAAAAATTAATTTCAACTGTCATTTGGCAAAAACCACTAACTGGCTACAAAATTAATACGGATGCATCTTGGAAAACTGGTGGTTTTTCCTCTATTGCAGTGATAGTAAGGGACTGGAGGGGGGCTTTAGTCAAAATGAGAGTTAAATCATTCCACAGTCTTGCTCCTTTACATGCTGAACTTATAGCTATTCAGAATGCTTATGAAATCTGTTCAAAACTGTCTTTACATACCTATGTTATTGAATCAGACTGTCAAACTGCTGTTAGGGGTATCATCGACCCCTCATGCTGTCCTTGGAAAGTTTTCTCTATCTGTAGTACTCTTCACAAGGAACAGCTCACTACCCCAATCCAATATATCCCTAGGGAAGCTAACCTACCTGCAGACTTTTTGGCCAAATTTGCTATGGTAAATAAACTTCAAGGGGATGTAGATATCATGTCGATTCCAAGTTTTCTAAAGGGTCTCCTAACACTGGATAACATCGGATTCCCAGGGATTAGAATGGGAGCCTCTTAGGTCACTCTTATGTTTTCATAGATTGTTCCACTGATTCAGGAATTAATGCTACATTTACAGCTGCCTCTATCACTTCTACTTATCTTTTATGGCTGCGGTATTCTCAATTCTTTTCACTGTTAGTATTGATATTGCTGTTTCTTTATGTTGGTTCTCAGGTACCTATGGGTAAATTCGGCCAGGATTAAATGGATGGATGTCGAGTTTCTGCTGAGTTGATGCTGCAATGAAGTTTAATAACGCTACACGGAAGCTGAGAGGATACTGCTGTTCATCCACTTTCAGCTAAGATTTGGCTCGAACTGCTTAGTTCCATTGCTAAGATGATGCTCGCATTGCTTAAGTTCACCTAAGTCCACGTTCGGATACGAAACTCGCCTCACAAATGGCCTCCTTATCTTATCTCCTCTTGTCTGAATACCATTGACAAACTGGGGTTTCGACTATCGATTCCCCGACTCGTTTGTGATATCTCAGTACATTGGAATAATAAGATAAACCTCTTCTTCTACATTCACTCCATCTTAGTATTTGCTCTATTGTATAGGGTATACACCGCTTTTGCTAACAATCTTTTGTAAGAATCAAACTCATGTTGCGCTTTCTTGGCTTTCATTTAAAATGGTTAGGGGAGCCTAATAAATTTCCCCCCATCCTCGGATGGTTTAAATAAAAAAAAAGAATGATTATGTTTAGTCCGATGCTATGATAGCGTTTAATGCTGATGCGTGACTATATGAAGTAATTATGTGAATTGTTTACTGATTAATGTGTTAAGTTTGTAGTAATAGTTTTATTATTGTTACCGACTGGAGCACATATTTGAGGATACAATGAAAAGGAATGCCGAATGAAAAGGAATTAAAAGTTATGTATTTGTATAATGCAGTTGTATGATGTTTTTGACGGTGTATATGTACAGAGGGGGTCAAATTAAGTTTGATTTGACTGTGGGTGTGTATTATGACCCTCCAATACCGGAGCGGAATGTGACTCTCGAGAGGAGGTTGAACCACTCCGAGTTAGTTGATTTAATCGCCACAAGATTTGGCATTTCAAGTGAGGGGTATATGTTGAAAATATATTGCTGCTGTCTAAACTGATTGGTTCGGCCGTATACTATTAGTGTTATAATGTGGAAGATGATGAGTCAACTGCGTTCTTCTTCAACATTGTTGATCGATTGTCGTTCTCCTCAGCGGATTTGTACATTGTTATGGAACAGTTGACAAGCACTAATGATGGGGCACGACCAATCACGTTCATGTCGCTGTTGAGCAACATGCAGAACTTTGCCACTGTACCAAGCCTTAATCTGTCGTTCATGTCGTTCATGTCATAACTCTTCCGTCTGATCGAAGCCTTAACTTTGGTCAAAACCGTTAACTTTGAGGGTAAAATGATTATTTTGCTTTTTTCCTTTTTCCCCTTATTAGATTCCATTGTTTTACCTTTTCTTCTTTTCTGCCCCTTCTCCTTTCCGATTCTGTCTACTCCCACCACACCCCACCTTCAATCTTCCCGAATTCAAGCTCGCCGTCGGTGGCTCTTCGAGCTTGCCGCTGCCGTTCGCCGCCACTGCCCACGAACGGCGCCCCTCGGCCCACAGCCTCTCGATCCTCGACGGGGTCCCTCGACATAGCTGGGTCCTTCCGCCACCAAAGCCTTCAAGCTTACCGGTGGTGGTGACCTTTGAACACACCGGTATGTCGAGGGCTCCCGTCGAGAGCCCTCGTCGGTCAAAAATGTTAATTTTGAGGGCAAAAACATTAACTTCAATCCCGGCTATGGTGGTCATTCGAACTCGTCGGGATCCATTCGAATTTGGTGGAACCTTCAGATAGCTTCTCCGCTATGGCATCGAGAGCCCCAGCTCCGTCAGAATTTAAGCCCGCTCTCAAGTCGTCGTTCTAGTACAATGGTGGTGGGGATGGCCTAAGATCCTAGTCGTGGTACCCCTAGAACTCGTCGCTGGCGTTGGTCTTCAATCGCCGGAAAAGAATCAATAGCTGGTGGTGCCCTCGAACTGACTCACCGTGAATTTTGTATACTGGCAAGATGGGGCGGTTGTAGGGCTGACTGGCTGGGATGACGACAGGTATGGTTGATTTTTGGTTGTGGAGGCAGCATTCTGATGGTTTTAGAGGCGTCGGCGGAGACGCAGTTGTGGAGGCAGCGGTGGATTAGACATTAGGGTTTTGGAGCGACGGCGGACGGCCGGTCCATTGGATGGTAAATAAAATAGATAAAATGGGAAAAGATAAAAATAAATAAGAAAAAAAAGGGGGAAATATGCCAAGGGGGAGATTGTAAAGTCCTCGGGAGTTGGACTTGTTATATGGCAAATTGTGAATTGTGGAAATCTGGTGTTTAAACACCGTTTTGCAGGTTTTAAAGATTTCCGGAAACACAGATTTTTATCCACGGAATTATGGAGTATATTGATGTGATCAAATCAGAATATTGTGAGAGATATTATCTTAGTTCGTGGAAGATTAATTCTGGTAAACGAATATTCCTGTAATAGTTGGAAATTGATTTAGTAGTTTAATTATGGTACAAGTCCTATTGTTAACAGGATTGTCCATTTAAGTACCAGATTAGAATCAGAGTTTTCCTTAGTCTAGAAGTCTATTTATGGTAGAGTTAGACAAGGAAGGAAGTTGATTCAAGGCAGGATTGCGATGGAATAAATAGAAGAAAAAGACAACGCAATCATGTTTTGAGCGTCCAGTGCTATTCTCTACGTTGAGAACTTTGGAGCGATCTGCCGTGCTGTTTGGAGGTTCGTAAATCAACCGACCAAGTTCGTAAAGATCAGAAACAAGGAAGTCTTAATTCCTCGGGAGGAGGAGATCCAGGGAGACGTGTTGATCGTGAGGGTTCAACGACGTAGGATCGACAGTGAGGGGAGCTCACAACATTCACTCTGTAGGTTAGCAATGGATTAGTATTTAAGTTAAGCTTCTTGTACTAAAGACTGCTTTCTAGTGAATGGTTTCTGATCTGGGCAAGGCCCCGCAGACGTAGGTGTATTTGCACCGAACTGCGTAACCAAGTTGTGTGTGCACTGCGTGTTTCGTTTTGAGTTTTAACATCAAACTGAACTTGGTGTTCCAACACCAAACTGTTAAACAACTTGGCATAAAGGTTCAGAATTTAGGTGAAACTGAAATTCAATTGGTATCAGAGCAAGGCACTTGCTGACCCCTATACAGGGAGAGTGAGATCAGGTTTCACCATGGCACCAAAGGAGGGTGCATCAGTCACGCGACCACCATTGCTGGAATAAGGAAATTATGCTTACTGGAAGGCACGTATGAAAGTATTCATTGGAGCTCTAGATGATCAAGCTTGGAACTATGTCATAAATCAATACACTCCACCTGCTAGTGACACAACTGAAGGATCAAGCTCCACTGCCACTAAACCATTCTCTAGGTATTCCACCGAGGAGCATAAAGCGCACGTGTCCAACTCAAAAGCATTGAATGCCATCTTTACGGCTGTGGACGAAGATCAGTTTAAAATGATTTCAAACTGTGAGACTGCAAAGGAAGCGTGGGATGTGTTACAAACTTACCATGAGGGAACAAGCTCTGTAAGAGAATCAAAGCTGCAGTATTACACGACCAAATTTGAAGAACTGAAGATGCGTGACGATGAAACTATCTCCGAGTTTAATGGACGAGTCCGAGATATTGCAAACAAGGCTTTTCAGTTTGGCAAAAAGTACAAAGATCAAAAACTTATAAGGAAAGTGTTGAGGGCATTACCCCCACGGTTCAACATGAAGGTCACGGCAATAAATGAAAATGGAAGGATCGGAACAATGACACTTGATGAACTTATGGGATCTCTGGAATCGTATGAAATGGAGATGTTGCAAACTAAAACGGGGAAGAAAGAAATGGCGTTTTCAAGCACAAACACTGGAAAGGTTGATGATTCTACAGATAATGAAGAGACGGATGAGATTGCAAACATAACCAGGAATTTCTCCAGATTTATGAAGAAGATGAGCAGGAAACCACAAGAAAAGTCAAGTGGGAGCAAAAATCCGAATGCAAACTCCACTCCACGATTTGGTCAATCTACTGGTGTTGAAACGCCAAAATTCAAATCGCTAAATCCGAACCTGAATAGGAGAATCCAGTGCAGAGAGTGTGAAGGTTTTGGACACATACAAGCTGAGTGTGCCAATACACTCAAAAGACAAGGAAAGTCATATGCCACAACCTGGAGTGATGATGATGGAGGAGATGATGTTAAGTATGAAGATGAGTATACAAATCATGTTGCTTTCGGCGTGTCAATGGTGGAGGTAGACGACTTTTGTAAGGAAAGTCTCAGTGTGCTGAACGAAGAAGAGATCTGTAGCTCAGATGAAGAGAGTAGAAGC
Source organism: Rubia yunnanensis (assembly GCA_037428765.1). NCBI lineage: Eukaryota > Viridiplantae > Streptophyta > Magnoliopsida > Gentianales > Rubiaceae > Rubia > Rubia yunnanensis. Next base: position 10,029,413 of record CM075070.1, read on the forward strand.
GTTAGTGATGAAGACATTCGCAAAGAAAGCATGGAGATGTACAAGATGTGGTTAAAAGTGGCAGATGAAAACAAAGAACTCAAGGCTGAAAACAAGAGGTTAAGTGAGAATGCTAAAGTGTATGAATGCGAAAAGGAAGAGGCAACTCGAGATCTGGAAAAACTCAAGAAGGAATTTGCTGTAGTGGTGCAATGAGCAGAGGAAGCAGAACAATCCATTAGACGCCTCAATACTGGGAAAGCTAAACTCGAAGAATGTCTAAGGATGGGACAGACGAGCAAATTTGGCATTGGCTATGAAAGGACAGTGAAAGAAGGAAATCATCAGACAGATCAAAATGCACCAGCTCCAAGAATAATTGAGAAGAATGGTCCCACAAAAAGGGTCAGACGATGCGGATACTGTGGAGTTCAAGGTCATGTGACAAACAGATGTTTTAGACTGATGAAAACCCGGTCTGTCAACACAGAATATCGGGGCATGCACACCAACCCATATTGATGTTTCAACACCAATCCAGTTCGAGGTTTCAACACCAACTTTGAACATAAAACGCACAAATTCAACACTGGAGGATACAAAACTGGATCTCTTAACACACGGGTTAATCAGAATCCACAACAAGTCATTCGACCAGTACGCCAGGTATGGGTTCGAAAATCTCAAGATGTTTGTTTTTCTAGTTTTGTATGTTTTGGGGCACATACAGGAACCTCGTGGCATTTTGATAGTGCGTGCTCAAGGCACATGACTGGAGTTCCTGAATTCTTGCAAAAATTCAAACCTGGATTTGGTGGACATGTTAAATTTGGTGATGGAAAACGGAGCAGAATAATTGGCAAGGGTGAGTTAGCAATTAAAGGACTCCCCGTGTTTCAAGATGTATTGCTTGTGGAAGGTCTGAAGGCTAATCTATTGAGCATTAGCCATCTATGTGACAATGATATGACAGTTAACTTTGACAAAGGAAAATGTATTGTTAACCATGGGACTGGAGTATTCACTGGAACAAGGTCAATAGATAATTGTTATTTGCTTGATCAAGATGTCACATGCTTGAGCTCGAAGAAGGAAGTTAGCACTCTATGGCACAGAAAATTGGGACATATAAATTACAAATCCCTGGCCCGTATTTCCAGACTGAATGCAGTCAGAGGTATTCCTGAAATCGGTGAAAGCAAGGAGGTTGTGTGTGGCTCATGTAAAGAAGGAAAGCAAATTCGGATCCCACACCATGCTGTTCATGATGTTTCAACGTCAAGACTTTTGGAGCTTCTACATATGGACTTAATGGGGCCGATCAATACACCCAGTGTTGCAGGGAAGAAGTACATTTTTGTGTGTGTAGACGACTTCTCGAGATATACTTGGGTATCTTTTCTCAAAGAGAAGTCAGAGGCAGCTGAAGTTTTCGAGACCTTGGTGTACAAATTACACGTAGAAAAAGGATCTACTCAGGCAAGAATTGCACGTATCAGAAGTGATCATGGAAAGGAGTTTGAAAACTCTAGATTTAATGACATCTGTAAGACACTTGGTATACACCATGAGTTCTCTGCTCCCATCACACCGCAACAAAATGGTATAGTTGAAAGGAAGAATCGAACACTGCAGGAAATGGCCAGAGCAATGTTAGCCGAAAAGAAAATTCATTCTAAATACTGGGCTGAGGCGCTTCATACAGCATGCTACACCATCAACAGAGTATATCTGCGTCCATTTACTGAGAAGACACCGTATGAGATTTGGAAAGGGAAGAAACCTGATGTGTCGTATTTTCATGTTTTTGGCAGTAAGTGTTATATTCTAAAAGATCGTGTGCCGTTAGCTAAGTTCGAATCTAGAAGTGATGTCGGGATATTCTTGGGTTATTCTCCCACCAGTCGAGCATACCGAGTGCTTAATCAACGTACTGGAACGGTCATGGAATCTATTAATGTGGTGGTAGATGATTCTGAGGACGACAAGGTTGGAGAAGGTGAAGTGCTGGAACCAGTGTTCCCTACCGGTGTTGAAACACCAACAGCGTCAACCGGTGTTGAAACACCAGACACCGAGACACCTGAATCTGAACAGCGTCCGTCCAGACATATGCAACTTCGGGATCAACCTCGTGTAAATTACAGGGAATTGGCAGGATTATCTTGTTTCATATCACTCACGGAGCCGAAGAATTATAAAGAGGCTTTGCTCGATGAATATTGGATTTCTGCTATGCAAGAAGAATTACAGCAATTCGAAAGAAACAATGTTTGGGTTCTTACCCAACGACCTGCAAATGTCAATGTGATCGGTACCAAGTGGATTTTCAAGAATAAATCTGATGCAGATGGTAATATCACAAGGAATAAAGCACGCCTCGTTGCTCAAGGGTACACGCAAGTAGAAGGAATAGATTTTGATGAGACTTTTGCACCTGTAGCCAGATTGGAGTCAATCAGACTTTTGTTGGCTGTGTCGTGCATTCTGGACTTTACTCTTTTCCAGATGGATGTCAAGAGTGCGTTCTTGAATGGGGTCGTGAAGGAGGAGGTGTATGTGGAGCAACCTAAAGGGTTTGAAGATCCACAGTTTCCTGATTTTGTCTATCGGTTGAATAAGGCACTATATGGCCTCAAGCAGGCACCCCGAGCATGGTATGAGCAACTGACAACCTTTCTGATTAAAAAGGGCTATCGTCGAGGGGGAGTAGATCGGACTCTGTTCGTACTACACAAAGGTTCAAATATTCTGATTGCACAGATTTATGTAGATGATATTGTGTTTGGATCCACCTCTTCAGTCTTGTTAAAGGAGTTTGTTGACTTAATGACTAATGAGTTCGAAATGAGCATGGTAGGGAAACTGTCATATTTTCTGGGATTGCAAGTTATTCAGGAGAAGAATGGTCTCTTCATCAATCAGCAAAAGTATGCTGAAAACTTGATCAAGAGATTTGGACTTACAAGCGCAAAAGCAATACGCACTCCAATGGCTACTACTGATAAACTGACAAAAGATGAGCAGGGACAAAGTGTTGATCAGAAAATGTACAGGAGTATGATTGGGAGCCTGTTGTACTTAACCGCAAGTAGACCAGACATTTGTTTGAGTGTTGGTATTTGTGCTCGCTATCAAGCAGATCCAAAGGAATCACATATGTCAGCAGTGAAGAGGATTATTCGGTATATAAGTGGAACAGTGGAGTATGGAGTATGGTTTTCTCGAAACAAGGATTCACAGTTAGTAGGGTTCAGTGATTCAGACTGGGCTGGGAATGCTGATGATCGTAAGAGTACTACAGGTGGATGTTTCTTTGCTGGATCGAATCTAGTCAGCTGGTATAGCAAAAAGCAGAACTCCATATCTTTGTCTACGGCTGAAGCAGAGTATTTAGCTGCTGGGAGTTGTTGTGCACAACTATTGTGGATGAAGCAGATGATGAGAGATTATGGGTTTGATGATGTGAGTCTGACAGTGCTGTGTGATAATAAAAGCGCTATTGATATTTCCAGGAATCCTGTGCAACATTCGAGGACGAAGCACATTGATATTCGTCATCATTTTATTAGGGACTTGGTTGAAAAAGAAGAAGTTACAGTCCAGTATGTGCCAACAGCTGAACAACTGGCCGATATCTTTACAAAACCTCTGGATGGTGAGACGTTTGAAGTACTTAGACAGCACTTGGGTGTCTGTAGAATGTAAGGTACTGAGGCTTGTACTTTCTATTGTATTATTTACTGCTTTGTTTTCTTTATATCGTGAAAAAGAAAAAAAAATGAATGAAAAATTGAAAATACCAAAAATATGTGAAGTGGTGTTTAAACACCAAGGATTTCAGAGGCAAGTAATTCAGATGGGCTGAATATGTGGGCCAGAAAATTATGTTGGGCCTAAGATGTGCGTGTGACAGTCTGAAGAAAGGAGAAAGGAGATGGTCTTTTTGGTGTCGAAAAAGGGGGGAAAGAGAAAGTAGATTCCCACACAAACTCAAACCAGTAACTGTTCATCTTCTTCCTCAGTTCGGAGCTCTCTGTTCCTCAAGATTTTTTTCACAACCCCCGGTTATTGTTGCTCACCAATCAGATAACAATGCCGAGCTCCGTGTTCAAGAAGATGGTCGGAGATTCAGTCAGGGTTCGGGTGCCTGAGAATCCGAGGATTGAAGAGCTTGGTGATGACACAGACTTGAACGAGATGGGTGGAGATCGAGTACGGACAGTAGGGGCTTGGTATGGACAAAATCAGAGGAGACGGAAAGCCAGCTTTGATTGCTCCTTCGTCCGTGATGGTATGTTTTTTAGCTCTGTTCTTGAATTCATAGAATGGATGGTGCAAAATAGGGACTATGTAGACCTCAGGAAATATAAAAATTTGCATGGCAAGATAAATAGGTTTAAGCTTGATGAGGTGTTGACTGGGAGAATAGGAGACATTAAGGAGATCAGCGACTATGATGCTAAGTTAGTTGGGGTTGGTTTTGGAAAAACTTATAAAGTAGAATATGAAGAGGGTCAGTTCGAGAGTAAGTTCTTTACAATCTATACTCGGATAGCATCATTGCATAGGCCCAGTATCAAAAATTTGGGAGATAATGCTTTTGTACAGCCTTGGATAAAAGTGGTTAAATCCACTAATGTTGCTAGGGAGATGGTGTGTGTTGATGAGTCTCTGAATCAGACTCAAATATCTCTGAGAAGGTTATCGATTCCAGTTGTGGAGATTTCTGACAGTGAGGAAGATGTTGGAAGTGTTGGAAGAGTTAATACAGAGGAAACCCCGATGAATGTGACTGAAGAGGCCAATTTGCTGGATGAAGCTCTGGCAGCTTTTATGAGATCTGAAGAGGCTCTGGCAGCATTTGTGGGATCAGATTCAGAGAAGGATGTTGTTGGAACTGTGGCTGAGGAAAAGAGTGAAAATGCTGAGATGCCAGAAGAAGAGAAATCAGAAGGAGTGAATATGCTGAGTACTAATGTGGAAGAAGATACTGCAATGCTGGGTTCTGGTGTTCCAACACCAGGAGAGGATTTGAATGAGGAGCAGCAAATCTCTGAGATGTTTGGAAGTGGTGTTGAAACACCACCAGAGACTAGTCCAGTCCAGGGACTTAGGAGGAAAAGAAAGGAAGTTGGTGTTGAAACACCAGCTGAAGGAAGTTCGGCCTTAGCCTCCAAGAAAATTCGGAAATCAAAACGCTGCAGAGACAGGAATGGAGTTGAAAGTGAAGACAGTGATGAACCCATTGGGGAGAAGCTGAAGAGATTAAGGGCAGAACAGCTGAAGCAGTCAGCTAAGAAAATGAAGCCCAAAGTCATGCCTGCACCTGAAGTCAGTCAAGCCATTTGCAGTGAATGGTATGATAATGATAGTAAAGACAAGTTTGAATTCATCAGTGGGAGAAGAATCCTAGCAGAGAGACCGGCTGATGCGGAAAAATATGAAGATTGTGGATTTACTGCGTTTCTCAAATACCTTAAGGTGCTTAGAGCTGCCACTTGCTTTGCAGAATTCAATAAACAGATGGTGCTGGAATTTTATTCCAATTTGAAGGAAGAATGTGAGGATGAAGACTCTCGGTGGTTTCACAGAGTCTATGTGAGAGGGAAAGTAGTTGTTTTCTCCCCTGAGGCTGTTAGTAGATGTTTGCAGCATGGAAATTTCAAGAATTCTCAGTCGGTGTTTCAACACCAAGTTCCAGAAAACTTTGATGAGGTAGCGGTTGAGTTGACAGGAGGAGTGGAAAGTAGTTGGCCACTTGCTGGGAGACAACAAATTCCAGCATCAAACCTGACTTCCAGGTATTACTGTCTATATGTGGTAGCAGTGCATAACTGGATTCCGTCAGTGAACAACACTATGCTTACAAAAGAAATGGCAACCTTGCTTTACTATCTGGGTGCGAGGCATCGAGTGAATCTGGGTAGACTGATATTCAATGACATTCTGGATTGTGCCCGTAAAACTAGGAAGGAATCTCTAGTCCATCCGTGTGTTATTTCCATGGTACTGCTGAAAGGAGGAGCAGTTGCAAGGGAGACAGATGAGATACTATCTACACATGCTTTAAGGCCAACCCTCAGGACTTTGAGTGGCCGTATAGTGAAGGATCTTCCCTGGACACCTCCGACAATGGGTTGCTCGAATGAAGGTGAAGCTCGGCTGAAAGCCATTGAGGCGAGAGCTACAGTTTGTCAAGAAATACTTGGGCGTCATCAGGCAGCAATAGTCAAGATTCAGGGGGAGATTGCAGCTTTGGAGGCTGAGAGAGAAGAATTATTGGCAGAAACTCAAGACGGGTCCAATGTTGGTACTTCAGAAGAATCGGACGACAGTTTGGCTTAATTGATTTTAGTGACTTTTCTTGGCCTTCTTGTCATATTAATGAATTCAGGGGGAGAAGTTTTGGAAGTTTTATATTGTTGATTGATTCTAAATTCTGATTTGATTTTGAGTAATTCGGTCTGGATTCTGGATATGTGTGCTAGCCGGTTTTCTGCTGATCTATGATGGGTTGTGCTAGCTGTTATTCTGGTATTCTGGTGTTCTGTTTTGTGTGTATTAATGAATTCACCAATATGCCAAGGGGGAGATTGTAAAGTCCTCGGGAGTTGGACTTGTTATATGGCAAATTGTGAATTGTGGAAATCTGGTGTTTAAACACCGTTTTGCAGGTTTTAAAGATTTCCGGAAACACAGATTTTTATCCACGGAATTATGGAGTATATTGATGTGATCAAATCAGAATATTGTGAGAGATATTATCTTAGTTCGTGGAAGATTAATTCTGGTAAACGAATATTCCTGTAATAGTTGGAAATTGATTTAGTAGTTTAATTATGGTACAAGTCCTATTGTTAACAGGATTGTCCATTTAAGTACCAGATTAGAATCAGAGTTTTCCTTAGTCTAGAAGTCTATTTATGGTAGAGTTAGACAAGGAAGGAAGTTGATTCAAGGCAGGATTGCGATGGAATAAATAGAAGAAAAAGACAACGCAATCATGTTTTGAGCGTCCAGTGCTATTCTCTACGTTGAGAACTTTGGAGCGATCTGCCGTGCTGTTTGGAGGTTCGTAAATCAACCGACCAAGTTCGTAAAGATCAGAAACAAGGAAGTCTTAATTCCTCGGGAGGAGGAGATCCAGGGAGACGTGTTGATCGTGAGGGTTCAACGACGTAGGATCGACAGTGAGGGGAGCTCACAACATTCACTCTGTAGGTTAGCAATGGATTAGTATTTAAGTTAAGCTTCTTGTACTAAAGACTGCTTTCTAGTGAATGGTTTCTGATCTGGGCAAGGCCCCGCAGTATTTGCACCGAACTGCGTAACCAAGTTGTGTGTGCACTGCGTGTTTCGTTTTGAGTTTTAACATCAAACTGAACTTGGTGTTCCAACACCAAACTGTTAAACAACTTGGCATAAAGGTTCAGAATTTAGGTGAAACTGAAATTCACAAACCAACGTAAAATGATGCCATAATAACAAAATATCCTTGACCTCCGCTGTACAGGAACAATGCTGCTTTCCAACTCCAGTGAGAAGGTTGACTGCCATCTTTAAGTCGGTTCCCACAAGAACGTGCGTGGCCTGAGCCTGGAGAGTGAACTCTAGGCAGTGTAATATAGCCAAGAGTTCTGGCTGCTCTTGTAATTTGATATGACGAAGATCTCATCGTCCCCGAGTTCAGGGCGTCATCATTAGTTTGAAACCAAGCGCGAGCTGACAATTGTTTGCCCTTTTTAAAAGCAGCGTCTGTCAATAAGACTCGAAAAGGGGATGATGGAATTCGTGAGATTCTATTCGAGATTGACTCAGCGATTTTCAACTCCAAAGATCGGCTAAGCTGCCATTTCAGAACTGAGCGATGAGTGTCTTGGGGGGTATTTGAAGATGCATGTACTGAATGTATGCGAAGAGCATTTTCCCATACTATGAAGGGATGTGCTAAATCTAGTTTCAGACCATCCCAGACAACTCTATTTCTCAGACTCCAAATTTTTCGGATGCAAAAAGATAGTGCAATATCCTGTTGAGAAGGAGCTAACATTATCCAATCAGCAAACCAAGATTGAAGATCATTAACTAGCCCTCCAGGCCTTTCTGCTCAACTCGCAATCTGCAAACAGATGGTGTATTGTTTCCAGAAGGTTGTGTCAAACCTATTTGCAGATGAGGTCGATACAGCTATCCTGTTGTCTTGTTTCAGCTTTCTGGCCTCTTGATGGCCTATCTTAACTGTATACTCCCCTGTAGAGTCCCTGGTCCAGATGAGCGTATCCTCCCCTAAACAATCACTGTAAGCTGGATTTCTGATTTGGAGGATGTGTTCTGCTACCAAGGGTGGGAATAGAGTATTTACTAAAAGCGAGCGCCACTGTCTGTTCTGATCAATTAAATGAGACAATTTCAAAGAACTCTGATTTGCACAAGAATTAATGCTTCTGGGAGGATTAGATGTCCCAGGGATCCAATTATCCTGTACATTGACCTGATTTCCATTAATGATTTTCCACTGTAAACAATTTTGAAGCAGATATCCTCCCTATTGAATAGACTTCCACCCAAAAGAAGCACCTACTTCAAGATAGGGGAGAAGTGCCATATTTGTGCATAAATAACTGGCTGAAGACATGCATTTTTAGCCAATAAATACTGGTTCGTGCATTCCTAGGATCTGAGGCCTAATCCCCCTTCATGTTTCGATTTGCACAAATCCTGCCAGTTCTTCCAATGAATTTTATGGTTTCCCGACTTGCCTTTCCAAATGTAATTTTGAATAATTTGATCTATTCTGTCGTACACACCCTTAGGCATCCTGTAAACATACATAGTGTAAGTGGTAACCGTTTGCAAAACTGACTTAGCCAATGTAGCTCTCCCATTCAGTGAGATCCCTCCATCCCTTCACTTCTAGAGCTCTCTCTTTAAGCTGTTGATCAGGCCTTGAAACTTGAGAGACTTCTTTCTAACCGACAAAATATTAACACCCAGGTATTTATCGGGCAGCCCTATTCTGCGAATGTTAAGTGCACATGAGGCCCATTCTTTCCACCATTGAGGTGTGTCGGGGCTAAAGAAGAAGGGAGACTTGCGTACGAATCCAATATTTGGGCGTGAAACCTGATATTTTGATATGAGTTCTCTGCAAAGATAATACAGTCATCCGCATGCATCAAGTGTGACATCTTCGGACCTGTTCTACTGATTTGAATCCCCAAGAGGTTTCCTGTTTGACTTCCATGTAGCCAAAGCATCTTATAATACTTGTTGGCATGCTTTTGTGTTTGATGGTCATATTTTTTTCCCCCAATATTTGTGTTTGATTGATACCTTTCAAAAATGCTGAATTCTATGTTAATTTCGTTCGCCAATTACAATTTTTCTTGCATTTAGGTGCTTTCCAGTTGGGTTTAATTTCACTACATTTCAACACCAATAAACTAAATTCACCACTGATAAATTAAATTCAACACTGAAAGAAAAAATTAATAAATAAATATCTATTTGGGTTATCGACAGTCGCTGGTTGAGTAGTACGTTTAAAAATAAAATATGTTACGAGTACATCATCATTGAGAGTCATTCTATTCATTTTTTGAAAAAATAAATTATCCATAAATTCAATTCAACACCAATAAAAAAAATGTGTTTTTAGGATGATGCATTTATGGTAAGGGAGGGGGGATATTAACATCTTAGAATTATTGAAAAATATTCTTGAAGAGATTATTTGGGTTATTAATTTAAGTAGGAAACATAAACATGACAACCACTTGGATTGGTTTAAGTGGCCAGGGCTTTGAGCCTGTCCTGGTGCAACCAGAGTTCAATCTCCCCTTTCCCCCATAAGTTGCATTATTACAGGTAATTTTTAAAAAGAGAGTAGGAAACATGAATTTGCCTGCTCTTTATTTTTGCATCTGATTCATTTTACTTTTTTAAATTAGAAACCACCATAAGGTGGGGAGATTACATTTGGTTCCCCAAGCCCCATACCCCAAAATTAGTTACACGGTAGGAGTTGTGTTCCCTATTCTAACACTGCGCTTCTAAGGAAAAAACTAGCGGTTGTTTTGTCTATTGTTTTTGGTGGATCGGTCACTAACAAAGTGTGTCCACCCCCCTGTTTTAACACTTGTTAGCCAAGACAATCAAATGAAAAACAAGATAGATTATAATTGTAATGTATATGGCTAAGTTTGAAGTATTTCTACTAATCTTGTAGCCTCGCATTCTGAAGTCCTATTGAATCTCCTACTATTGTTGCTTTGGTCCTCTGATTTAAACCTTGTCCTTGTAGATCAATGTGTTGAAGGATTTGTCGTTGTTGTGCCAGTTATGCAAGCTCATACGCGACTTGATTCTGTTGCCTGAAGATATGCTTGAGTGTCACCTCCATATGCAATGTTAATTCTTGTATCTTCCAGCATAATAGCTTGAGCTTCCATGGAACGTTTCTCTTTTCCTTTCATGATCTCAATGCTCTGTAGTGAATCACATTCCACGGTCAATAGTGAATAATTTCTATCCTTGCACTTTGTAATACCTGCTTCCATTGCCAAAAGTTCAACTTCCAGTACACTGCCCGTCGTAGGTATGTTATCCATTGTTATCAGCATGGTTTGGGAGTGTTTATCATTTACTATCAGACCTACTTTGGACAAAGAGAAGGGAGAATAAGGCTCTGTTTGGCAGAGGTTTTAAGCTGCTATGCTTATTAGGGAAACACCTTTTAGTTTTTGGTAAAGTGCTAAAAAGCAGCTTATTTTAAAGGGAGGAGATATTTTTGGGGGAAAAGCAGCTTATTTTAAAGGGGGGAGATATTTTTGGGGGAAAAGCAGAAGCCGGTCTCCCTCTGCTGTCAAAATAAGTTAGCTTTGCTTATAAGCACAGCTCTGCCAAACAGAATCTTGGTAGCATCTGTATTCAGCTTATAACCCTCGTCCTGAGGCTCCCACTTTTATGCTTTTAATAATTTCAATTTTGGAACATTACAGACAGAAAATAAGCCCAAGGATAACGTGTATTGACAAGCCTCATAGACAACCTGTGGTTGAACTGTAAAAATTTCTGCCAATGATCTGTTCAGTCCCATAATCAAATAGCCATGCATAACTTTTTTATTTTCATAAAATGCTGCACATCTTTGTTTCCATAAAATCCAGAAAATTAGAGAAGGAATGATCTGAATTACCGTGTTTTTAGCTTTTGAAAAACAAGAATGTGACCAATACCATGATAATTTATCAAATATGTGTGCAAAAGAGCAGTCTTGCATTTCTAGTAGCTTTGCAGCATGCTTCCATAGACCATCAGCAAGATAACACTCATTAAAGACATGGTTTATTGTCATTTTTTCCTAAGAACATCATCCAATGGAATCAGCTTATTTAACAATTTCCATACAAACATAGAGATTCTCCTTGGTAAGACTGTCTGCCATACCTTTGTCACTACAGCTACCTTTTGTTTTTTACTTCTGAGAAGTTCATAGGCTGAGTGGACAGAGAACATACCTGTAGCAGCTGGTTTTCAAACCATGTGGTCCTGTTTGTCAAAGAAAGAAATAGGATCCTGCAGCCTAATCATAATGTGAGCTGATTCATTTTACTGATTGCACCAGAAAACAAGAAAAAGGTTTGTCAAAAAAAGGTCTTGCTCTCTTTTGCAATTTATTATTGATCCTTGTATCTGATGTTTATTTCTATTCTAACATGTATATGTTGACGGTTGCTTCTATCACACTCGTAGTCTCTGAAAGATGAGAACCAACTAGGTAGCATCTGCACCGGGAATTCAAGTATTATATACGTCATTAGTCCGATCCTTCGTAAGAGCTACCCGTAATAACGAACTTGCAAAATTGATCTGTTTATCATAAAGAGATTCAGCGTTCTTGCCCCTGCTCCACCTTAATTGTTATTTGAGCAAGGAAAAGTTTTGTTTTGGTCCGAGTGGGGATAGCATTTCTCTTCTCAATGTCTATGGAGTTTTTAAAAAATCCAAACATCTTAGAGATAGATAGAGAGGTAGGAATTTCTCGAACGAACCGCACTCCTTCGCATACATCAAGGGTCCATTTGTGAGAAGGGGTTGGGGAAAGCGTGAATCCAATTCCTAGAGTGATAAAGATGAGCGCAATTGAAAATGTGCAAGTATTGTATTTATATAGGGAGTATAATTTTTGTTTCAATGAAATCCAATTTTATTGCGAGGATGAGTTTCGATTTATTACATGAGTGCAGACAAACTTGATAATGGAAATAAAGCGCATAAGCATTAAACAAAGAAGACAGGGGCCTAATGATAATAATCAAACTTCATTTCTGAGCTTAAATGGCACTCGTAGATGCACTTGGACACAACTCAATTGGATGATTTGCAACTTAAGATCTTCGCGATTGAATTTGAAGGTAGTGAAACATGGGTTGTTCTTCCATTTAGGTTAATTAGGAATGTATCTTCATTATAAGTTGAAAAGGATGGGCAAGAAAGTTATTTTGATTTGTCCTAGTAATTTGATGAAAGTGAGATTCAAGAAAGGTTCATATATTAAGTACAATCAAATTGAATGTACGTTACTATTAAGGATCGATTGGATATAAAACCTACATTGATAGGTGTTTGTTTGTACAGAGAGTTGTGTACAAGGGTTCTATGGTTGATATACAGGTGGTGGACCTTTGGTAAAAAATGGTTGCAGGTTGAAAATAAGAAAAAACATAAGGTGTGTTTGGCAGAGCTGTACTTATAAGTAAAATTGGCTTGTTTTGGCTCATTTTGAAAGCAGTGGGGGACAAGCTTATGTTTCTCCTCAAAAAATAGTTTCTGCTTCTTAAATAAACATTTTTTTATCAGTTTACCAAACACTAAACATGTGCTTAGCTTATAAGCAAAGCACTTATAAGTCATGTCAAACACACCTTACCCTTAAACTTGCTAGAAGTCACTATCTCATAAAAGTATGACAATCAATATCCACATGGCTCTTTTAAGCGTAACATGATTTTAAACAAGAAAGAGACCAATATTATTATGCAAAAGGACTCTCCTAGAGCAGGAAATTGTAGGCTGCTTTCTCAGTACTCCAATAAACAAGGTTACCAACCAATGAAAATGGCTTTACCACAGGTAGAACGACGTGTACCTAGAAAACAAGCTCAAACAAGTAGCCAAGATTGAAAGAGCACTTGGAATAAAGTGAAATTTAAGCTACCATCCTATCATAAAAGCCACACTCTTCCCTCTGATTAAGAGGGATTGAAGCAGTGGGCAACCTGATACAAGCTTATAAACACACATCTAATTCTCACTCATTTCACAAACTTGATGAAACTTGCAAACTGTTACAACAACTCCTCCGGCCAAAACCATCCTTCTCTCAACTTGACTTCCAACTTCTGCGTTTTAATCTCATATTCACCTGATATCTCCATTTTACCTTTCATGTGATCATTCCATTTTATTGTTCAAAACGATCAAAATTTAAACAGCAAAAAATCAGGTAAAATCTCATAAAGAGGATGACAAAGTACTTTTCTATTTTGCATAATACAAGCTGAACCTGTAAACTTTACATTCACTTCTGCCGTAAACCTCAAGATCAATAAGATGTGGTAGCCCAGAATCTACAGTCGAAGAAACTGATACAACATTTACTGATGCATCTAACTAGCTGAAATGTACAACATTCATACCATATTTTCTTGCATCTATATTCTATACATGTAACCAAATTTACACGTTTCCACAGGCAATCTAGCTAGTACCAGTGAGCAGGATAGTTTGTGGAAGTTGCAGAGTTATTCGCAAAGTTTCTCGGGAATCTCATCTTCTGCTTCCTCGAATGCTTCAGCAGCAGCAGCATGAGCATCCAGATTCTTACATAATCAGGTATCGCGTTGTCAACTTTGCACTTGGAATGAAATGCACAGATCGCCAGTGCAACAGTTGATGTCCCTCTAGTGAACAAAAACAGCACAACGAAACTACCCGGGCTCCTGCTATGAGTCTCATGATCCCAATCATTTTCCACACAATTCTCAGAAGCTGTCAGTCTGTCCTCTAATTCCTTGAGAGTTCCCTTCTCAAACACTTTCAGTAGAGTTTCATCTATGTCTGCAACCAGTGGAGATCCCTTGGAAAACGCCTGTCACAAATGTGCGGTTAACATGGTTTTGAATTGGACAAGAATGTAGGATGTCTGAAGATGAGAAAAACTTACATATCCATAGCCTCCATATTTGTATGTCGGGCCGGTTGTCAAGAAGCCCTTGCAGTATTTAGCTAGGAAAAGCTTAGTCGTAGGGACTTCCACCAATGCTCCGGAAGCTTTGACTGTCCTAAGACTTTCCACCCATTCCTCCAAAGTCGAAAACTTTATAATGTTGTTTGTGTTGAAGTGCAACACACCCAACAAATAGCCTCTGACAGATCCCTTTCTGGAGTACCCAACCACTTGGCTGTAGTTTCTGATTGTCTTGATACTCGCCACCTTCGGCTTGAGCCTAGGCACTGCGAGCAAGCTTGTAAGAATTGCAGTGTATGTTTGTGATATGATCAGTGCCACAAACAGCCACACCAGTGTTGCCATCTTTGACAAACTGCTATGGAATTTATCACCTATTCACAGAATTCAAGATCTAAAGAACAGAAAAATATTATGTCAATTTATGTTCCGTTATAACGAATGAAATTTCGTTTGAAGAAAAGTACCTTAAATCGAGAACAATGTTGCAAAAGCCAACCACAGAAGCTTGCCTATCTGATTCAGGGCTGACCCTTTGAGTTCTGAGCAGTAGCTTCTCTCTATCATCCATATCACAAAGTTGTTGTACGCAGTCACCGCTATCATAGCTATCCACATTGGCTTTGTAAATGGCTTCAAGAACAGCCAAGTCTTGTTGGATTTTGATTGAATCGGAACCACCAACATCAGTCCTGATTCAGTGTGGGGGTGAGTGAAATCTGCATATTCGTAGTGCTTTGAGATTGTCGCGATATCCCCAACTGCTGCATCAAAGTTCTGCAAAAACAAAATTTTATGTTACATTATCTATCAGGACTTCTTGAAAAAAAAACATTAAATGAAGAGAGTTTTACCTTTAGCCATACTTGCTCAACCAAAGCATCATAAGTATCATCGAAAGGGATGAATTAATATGGCAACAGCTTAACAGCTTCTCTGAAAACATCTATTGAAAACCCTGAAATATTCCACATCCACAAAGTTCTTGATCAGGGAGCCATTAGGCACTCCAATTCTTAGAGGATTGTAGACAGTTGGGATGTCCCATCCTCTTAGAGCATTAGAGGATCCTCCGGGCCAGAAAACATGGCCAAAAACCTTCATAGATCCATTGTTTGAGACAGGTCCCTCATAGCCAACAGAAAAATCTTTTCCATTTGACCAAAATCCAAGTTCGCGGTAACTTCTTCCCATGATGTTAATTATCTGAAACACACTCACTGGTGCCAATCTTCTTTCATTAAACTGAACTGCACCGCTTAATCCAGTGATACTTGAATTCGAATCCTGATGATTATGGTGGCTTTTCTCCAATCCTAACACCAATGTCCACACAACATCATAAGCTTCCAAAGAAGCTCAGCCAGGCTCGTGATTCTCTTCCTTCGGGTAATTCATCGTAAACTTATCTCGAAACCTACAGTAGAAGTCTTTGTACTTCATACCTTCTCATCATAGTAGCTCTTCACTCCAAGGACACCTGCATAAATGAAATCACGGAGAAATCAAGTGAATGAACAAGCCTAGTTACACTGTCTGTAGTGATCCAAACATACCCTTGTTCCATCATCTTCATCTCCTTAGCCTTTTCAAACAGTTGCACAACCAAGAACAAGGACACATGTACTATGAACACTCTGCACTGATCTGATCTTAGCTTTGCGAGCTCTTCAGACAAGAACGAAACATTTGACAGAGATGGCAGGGTAGTGGGATGACTAATCTGAGCTCCAACTTCTTGCAAGGCATCATAGAGATGAGGGGTGATCCCATTGGCAATAGAATCTGTATCTTCATATATAACGTTAACACAACGCCACCCCCATGATTGTACAGCAGCAGCCACTAATTTCATCTACAAGTTTCTGCTCGGAGAGGCCTGAATAAAAAAAGGCCAACGGTTCATAGACCATGTTGGAGAAGAATCAGATAAAGAGAGAACTGGGATTCGGTTTTCATTTCCAACTTCAGCAATTCCTGATGTCTCTTCCCAAGTTCTTGGCCCCAGAATGTCTCTCACTTGCTTCTCCTTGATAAGGTATGAACCTGCAAACATATGTGGATGAACAAGAAGCGGCCAATATCCTACCAAAATAAAAAAAAGAGAGCAAGGATTGTCATTCTACAAATGATGCAATCAGATGCATTAAAAAAACTTGGAAATATTCTCAAAAGGGCAGAGAATATGTACCAGCAAGGGTGGCCTGGATAGGATCTCCTTCAGAATTTTTTAATTCGGTTTTCATTTCCAAATTCAATTTCCTTTTTGTTTGGTTGCAGTAGTCTTCAACAGCCATCTGCATAGCAACTCCATCTTATTGGCTGATTCGAGCACCGTAATCAACAATGGCACCAACATGGTGTGCTTTCTTACTCCCCAGGCCTCCATTGACAAACAAAGCATTTCCTAAATTTTGTGTTAAGACCAAGGCCAAGAAATGAAAAGTTTCCATCTTTAACAGGTAGTTCTTTTGGTGATTCAGTGCTATCAAATGAAGAGACTGATTTGCTTATTTATAGATTGTTCTTGTATGCCTTTTGCTAATTCTATCACTTTCAGTCAACTTTTTCTGAGTCATTTACATACATTTGAAGTCAGTGGGAGAGTCTTTTCTACACACAAAGTTCCAGGTAACATATATAGTACAGTTCCACAAAGTAGTTCCAAGAGTGTCTAAAAGTGAGCCATGAAAGCTCCACAATGAATGCATATGTTGAAATTGGAGGTTTAGCTGATGCAGAATTGATGTGAACAATGTAAGTTGCATCAAAATCCCAGTCAACAAGGTAATATAAATCCCTGGATCCTGATATGTTTTTGCCTCTTTGGGATTTTCTGTCTTTTTTTTTCGACAAAGTAATGTAATTTACTGTTTCTTGCTACCTAATTTCCTTCAACAAACTACTAGACTATCTCAGTGAAAGATCAAGATTCCACATTTGACTTCAGAAAACTTCCAACAAGTTATCTTTGTTTGTTCCACATCAGAGGAAACGTAGTGGTTATGTTCTCCAACCCGTTCCTCTTACCAACCGGTCACCTGCTTGTATACGCTGACTCGCCTAGTTGTAAAGGTCATGCAAAAACCGCACATACGACTCTATACGCTCATCTGCGGGTTTTGCACGGCCTTTACAACTTGGTAAGGGTACACAAGCAGGTGTCTGGTTAGACTAATCAAGGTCAAGTATAATCATCAAGGATGATGATACATGACTCAAGCTAGTCATCTCAAAGGCACATCAAGAGGATTACCAACTTCAGCTTCACTTTCCGGAATTCCACCTTCCATCAGCCGATGATCATCCCAGAATTCTCGACCAGTCAAGTCAGGATAATGCAGCTTACTCAACCTCACCCACAACATCTTCAACCTTCGTCAAGAACGCCCTCTTCCTTTTACCAACATTCTCTTTCCCTGAATTCTCATCAGTGGACCCCACCACTTCACCCCCTTAATCATCTTCAAACATTTCAGGCCTCGGATGCTTAAACATCTTCCATCTTGCCTTACAGAAACTGATTCTCCGGGAGAAGGGATCGCCTCGGAACAAACTGGAAACCATATGTTCACATCCCTGCTGATAATGAAAGAGTTAGTTGCCTTATAATGCAAGAACAAAGAAGCAAAATGACTTCATAAGGTAGGAAATAAGTATTGTAGACTTTACCTATGTCTTGGGGATTTCCTTTCCGTATCCCTCCATCTAGGGATACAGAGCCATTCGTTATATTCAAGCTCTTGAATGCCTCATGTTGTTCCTGTTCTAGTAGACCCGCAGCTCACCAAACAGGCGATACAACAGTGTCTCTAGGAGGCCATGCCCTAAAGCAGTCCTCCACGGACTAGGTTTGATATCAAGCTTGATCATGTTCACTGCATACCCTAGAATCCAAGAGGACACTCTCCAGTTGGCAAGAGGGGATTTGGTAACAGAAGTTCTCTCTGAGAATCAGTAGAAACAAGATCTGTGTAACCATTCAGCCACCAGCAGTCCTTTCTGACTATGGCCAGCGCTCCAACTTCAAAGGGGGAGGGGTCTTCTCACAGCAACCTTAATCTCAACACCGGGCTGACACTGGAGGCTGGAGAGGCAATAGAGGGATCACTCAGTTCTTGGCCCCGGGCCCCTGGATCACCAACAATTATATGAGGAATAGCTCACAGGCATCCAATTCAAGAGCCAGTACCAAGCGCAAGGAACCGGATGGAGGCTGGGAGAAAAACCCTATAGGGAGCATCCGCCATGGAAATAATTTAGTTGCAGCAGATGGTGGCGCGTAACCTTGCTACAGATAACATAGTTTTTCTTATGTCAGAATATATAGAAAATTGAAAGGTACTTTTTATCTGGTTGGATCATTTGACATGTTTCCAAAGTCAGTTAAGGTATAATCATTTGTGAACTTGGAGACAAAATGAGTGGTTGATCCCCAATTAAAAGACCAGATCCAATGACAATATGACCCCAGGTAAGAGACTAGCTTTGTTGTGAAAAACTTGTCAAATTTGCACTGTTTTGAAGGAGTTCATCAAATAAAAAAGCTTCAAAAAAGTTTAATTTGTGAAGATTATAGATCTGGATTCTTGTGAACCCCCCCATCAACATCCTGGGGAGCATATAAAAATTCAGAATGTACAGGGACCATTTGACAGACAACAAAAGGCAGCATGTTTATGAAACCACAGGAATGCCTATTTTTTCGGCCACAGATGAATCAAAACACCACAAACAGAAATACACCATCAAAATATACTCATTCATCACCCCTATCACATCCTGGCATCAAACAATACACAAATTTTTGGATCATCTGTCAAAGAAGAGGGGGCATGAAATACTCACGCTGTGTGCACTCATCGGCTAGGAAGTGCCCCTGCTTCCTCATCCACACGATTGGACTGGTGCTATCTGGGCAAAACCAGTTTCCGATTGGTATCCAATCCTGAATCAAGAATAGTTTAAATTTTAGAAAACCTAAACAACAATTCTTAAAAACACATTCAGTAAATTTTCCAGAAAAAAACTATTCAATGAATACAAGCAAACACAAGGGGAAAAAGATCAATCAGGGAACACAGATTTATCAAACCTTGGTGAAAACTTTTGGCTGATTACTAAATCCATGAGATTTTTCAAAAAGGGAAAAACACAAAGATCTTTTTTCTTCTTTCTCTTCTTCCGATTTGTCCTGGAATCTTTAATTCGCAGACAGAAATCCATCCTCTATGATTCCCCACTAACCGATAGAAGAGCGGCTGGGGATTTATCGCTGAGAAGGGCGAAGATTGAGAAGTGTGTATAGGCAAAAAATCTAGGGCTAATACACAAGTTTAACCAAAATGGTGAACTTTTGAAGGGCAAAATTTGGCTTTCTATAGTTTACATTGACCCCATTAGTCAAAGATGCGGCAAAATAAGTAGCTTAACAGAGGTGGCATTTTCTTTCAAGAAACCCATCTATAACTCTAACAGGCATAAAAGCCGGACTCTTTATGCACAACGGGTAGAGTAATTCCCAAATTTGGACAAATTACAAGAGAATTATAAATGTGAATCCAAGTAAACAAGGCAGCACTGTAATAATGGATGGTTACGGACTCACGGCCTTTGTTACATGAAGGGATATACCTAGCCCTTCCCAAACTACATAATAACAAGAAACTAGAGCACTCTATCTACTGTCATCCATTTTGGATTAGGAAAAACCTAGTTATCGTGAAAGAAATGCGAACAGCAAAGCTTATGGAAATAATTAATAACGTAAGGAAAATGTACTGAATATCCCACAGTAGGATCATATCCACAATAATCTCATGATGAAAATACTCATCCACTAGAAGCCTTAGATACATGTAGCATGAATGGGGAAATTCAGTACCTGATCAACTGCAAGTCATATGATGGTGAAAGGTTACTGCATACTATATACAATCTCTAGACTGATTACCAAACCCCTAAAGCTATCATGTTACTGTTGTCTCTATGAGTACATGTCATGGATAGAGAATTATGTTGCATATATAATACTGTGGTTTGGGGATCATTAACTCACACATTTGGGTCAAAGATGATTGGGGTTTGATAACACTTTCCTGGTCCGCCTCACACGTGGGTTGAAATTCTTTTATACATAATGATGAATAAAACTGTGTTATCACAAAAATGTAAGATAACACATTACAGTTCATAGGGAATTATCCTATTATCAAGAAATATAAACAGCCAAGACAGAGAATGTAATTTGGCCAGTAAAAGATGTGTTATGTTCGACATTAGCAGTCACTTCTCAAAACACCCAATTACATATTTAAGGCACATTTTCATGTTCAATTGCAATTTGTACTATTTTCCTTCTTGGCTGATTGCTTTCCTGCTTGACGCATATTTTCCTATTCTTTAGGGTAATAAAAACAGAACTATAATAGCCCAAAACCTGGTGTCATAAACAGGATTTTCATGGTACTAATATTTTCTAAAACAATTCACCGTCCGTAACAATTAACTTTCTTTGTTTGATTAAAATTCTTTATACTACAATCGTACAACATATTGACCAGCGATTCGACTCATCAGACCCTCCGGATAACAAGTAACCATTTCCTCATCATTGGATTTATTCTTTCGAATACAAAAACAAGACAAACCAAAACTCCATATCCAAAGAATGAAGCACGGTCAGTTAATCAAAACAACCCGCAGAGATTTCAAGCTCAGCCAAAGCTTGTAGTATATGAAAAAATTTCAGGATTCAGAAAAATAAGATTAATCAAGTGAAGAAGAAACACTACACGGACGTTTTCTACAGTCTATGAGCAGGAAGTTAGGTTTCCCTATAATCCTTTACATCATAACCTCCGCTAAGAAAACATGAAATATGTTATAACTAAAACACCGCTCCAGTTCCAATCAACCATAATCTAATCAAAATCCATTGAATCAAGTAAGATTACACACACTGAATCAAAGAAATCCAACGGGAACCACAATATGTTACTACAATTTCGACTCTATTCATACATTGTTCTTAAGCGCGCTAAAATACCAAAATTAAATAGCTAAACAAAGGAAATAGAAAAGATTACCGTCAAAGAAGATGATGAGTGAGGCGCCAAGAGGCGAAGGGGAGTCAAATTCGATCACTGTTGAAGCGGGTTTCATTTTAAACTTCCTTTTGTTTTTGCCTTTTATTAACTTTTTCCAAATTATGCAACCAATCCCGTAGTTTGGTCTAATTGCTAAAATAATCTTTAATCCACAATCGTTTTACAAGTAGTGGTATAAACAATTTTGATGTAATTTTGAGAAGTTACTGTGAGATTTATTATTTATTCTAATTAGACAAAATTTTCTATAGGCTTATTTTATAATTGAGCCAGTCTCTTGTAAAGCGGTCTTTTCATAAATTATCAAAAAATTAAGATTTAAACTGTAAATTAGAAGAAATGAAGATAAAATTTTCGAGTTGTATTAATCGGGTCATAAACTTATAACTAGCACATATTGCATTGTAAATTTTTAATATTGCAACTTAAGTCTTTTACCTTTCTATTATTCTAATTAAATCTCGTATTTTCGTAACCCTATGAAAAAATGGTCTTTCCCAACATAGGTTACGAGTACAACATCATTTTGGGAGTCAATCTTTTCATTTTTTTTAATAAAAAGGTAATATGCAAATATAACCCTATATGTTTAAGAAAGTGCAGATGTAGCCCTAAGTTGTTTTTTAGTGCAAATATAACCCTACCTATTATACATAAGTGCAAAAATATAATCCTAAAACCATTATTTTGGCACTGACTGGCCATTTCCGACCATTGACCGACCATAAATTACCAAAATGTCCTTCTAACCTAATACAAACATTTAAAAGACAAAAATACCCCTGGAGCCCTCTGAAACCACTGCCGCCTCTGCTCTTTGAAACTACCGCCGTCAGAAAATGCCACCACCGACGCCTCCTCTGCTCCCAATCTCTTTTCTTCCACTCACCTCCCGCCGCCTCCTCTGCTCTTTGAAACCACCGTCATCGGAAAACTCTAATTGCTTGTCATAAAAATAGGGCCAAAATAATAACACAATTCTCTGTTCTTCTCCTCTTCTGCATCTCCGCCCTGTCTAAAACCCTATTTTCTTTTCCATGTCGCATAATCCTTTCACCCCGGTTATCCTCTTCAATTTCCCCCAAACCCGAGCCTGAAAGCCTCACGGGTCGCTGATACAGACCACCGCCCGGATTCACGCCCTTGAGACCCAAAACACAGAAATGCTGGTTGTCGAAAGGGTCTCTACGGAGACAGGAGAAGAACTCTGGTGCGGCATCGTATTTGAAAAAGCAACGATCGGTGACGATGTTGTAAAGGGAGAGTAAAGAGGGCCCAGATATTGTGGGGAGGAATCACTAGTCGGCCTGGATCTGGGCCCAGCAGAGGTCCTGGATTCCGAGCTTGGAGCTAGCATTGTCGTCAGTTTCGAAGGCGAGGATGGAGGTTGTGCTACAGAAATCGGGCACCGAAAGAAGGTGGTTGGGGGGAGTCGTTGGGATCTGGGACCGCAAGAGGAGCCACCAACAGCCACCATTTCTGGCGCCGCTCAGCCAAGCGCTGGAAAATCGAGAAGGAGAAGGAGAGAAATGTAGAAAAAATTGAAAAATTGAAGGAGAAGGAGAGAACGCAGGAGAAGGAAAGATATTGATATAAAATTAAGATGACATATAAAATTAAATAACTATTATTTTATTGATGAAATTACAACTATATTATGATATTACAAATTGATAAATTTAGATAAAAATTTAATATTTTGGTTTATATTTTTAAATTTTGAAATATAATTTATTCTACCAATTTATACTCAATTCAATTATTTTGTAATATAATAAAAAATATTTATTTAATAGAAAGATGTTTTATAAAGAATTTTAAAAGAATATTCTTTTAAGGGTGAGATTTATAGTACATTATTGGATGGAGATATTGTAATTCTTGAGTTTCATATATTATTTTATTGATAGTAATAACATAAAACTACATTTAAAAAATCACAAAGTTTTGTGTTAGGCAGCCTAAACTTTAGGTAGGGTCTATTATGTAGTTTTTAAATATGAAATTTAGGGTGGATTTTTTTTAAAATATGCTAATAAGTTAAGGGACATGCTGTGCAATTATCAAAGTACTATATATATAAATCAGAATTTTATTTTTCATTACCGATCGGAAACCTCTCGTCGATCGATAATCGTCGCTTGACATTGGTAACCACCATCAGACACCTGAATTTCACTAGAATGTTGACGAAATCTCGCCGATCAGCTCTTCCGTCGATTTTCCACTTTCTCCATCTCCGTTGCGAAACCTCCGCATTCGTGTCGTGCCTTAGCTAGCCTGCCGGCGGAGCTAGGGTTTCACCGCCGGCGCTGCCGTGCAAAGCTTCCATCGGCGAGAGGCATCCTAGGCGGCGCATCCGAGGCGACCGATGTTCCATTTCTCGATTCTGGCGATGGAATCGAGGTTCAACGACGGCGATGGAATCAATTTGTCAAGGCATCCAATCCGAAGGACGCACAACGATGATGGATACACGCACAAAGATGGCGGAGCACACACAACGATGACGGAGCACAGATTTATAGAAGTCGGAGGAGCTTTACCGGTGGTTGTGCCATCGCAAGTCAGATGCGAGTTTTCTTCAAATTTGTTGAAGAAATGCTCTCGGATGGTCTTCTCGACGGAGGTCAGCCCATGCGCTTCAATTTTAATTGTTTGAGCAAAGTGCATATATAACCCTACATAATTGACAAAAGTGCAGATATAACCTTGCGATAATTGAAAGTGCAAATATAACCCTAGATATTTAGGTTATGTGCAAATATAACCTTTTTTGGCAATTTTTAGCCAAAATTTGGTTAAAAGACATTTTTTCCCTTCCGAAATTTTTTTTAAAAAAACTTTAAAAAGGAAATGACATTATTGCCCTTAGCATCATTATACCTAAATATTGTCGCCGGACTGCCGCCGGTCTTGGTAGGGTTAGATCAGCACATTATGAAATTTGATACGATTATATCTGCACATTTCTAAAATTTATAAGGTTTTATCAGTACTTTTGTTAATTATGTACGCTTATGTATGCAATTTGCTCTAAAAATAAAGTGTCATATTAGTACAAAATCAACGCTATCCGCATGCAACCACCATTTCAACCTCTTCTACCGATTGCTGACGTTCCATAGTGTGATTCTAGTTTGAAGAAAGAGATTTGGCGAGGTCGATGCAGTGGGCGTTGAAGTAGAAGTGCGGGAACCTTACAAAAATGTTATCTGCACCCGAAATTTCTCTTAATTCACAAGATTAATGCAATATTGAGTTTGATTATGTGATTTTCTTTTGTTTCTTGTCACATGAATAGAGATCAGCGGTATATATGGTATTGAGTATAAGGATTTTGATGACATTTTTTTATTTTGTTGAATTTAGTCCGAATTAATGATTGGATAACTTTTGGTGTTGTGTATGTAGTTATTATTTTATTATGTTTTTCGACTTATGGTTTTTAATGTTGATGGGTTTTGCTTTTATAATACTCCCTCCGTCCCATAATAAATGACACACTTTCTATTTTCATCCGTCCCACATAAAATGACACACTTTGATTCTTACCCAAAATGGTAAAGAATATGTTGTAAAATTCCTACAATATCCTCTTTAACTTCAACAACATTATGACAAGGCCCACCTTTTCCCCAAATTATCTCTACTTTTTCACAATTGTTCTTTGCCACCCCATCTTGCATAAAATATTGAGCCAAGTTTCAATGTGCCATTTATTCCGGGACGGAGGTAGTATGTGCTAATATAATGCTACACTTTTTATGAATGTGCCAATATAACCCTATAAGTTTTAAGAATGTGCAGATATAACCCTATCAAATTTCATAATGTGCCGATGTAACCCTACATGTTCCGGCGGCGGTCCGACACATTAAGGGTATAATTGTTCATCCAAATTTAGCTTTTGGCCTGAGGGCATTTTTGTAATTTTTGATGGGGTCAACGTCAGAAATATCACCAAAATATTATATTTGCACTTTTGTTAAATAGTTAGGATTATATTTGCACTAAAATTTATCTCAGGGTTATATCTACACTAAAATTTATCTCAGAATTATATCTGCACTTTCTCAATTATATAGGGTTATATTTGCATATTTCCCTAATTGTTTCGGATCAATATGTTGTGTTTGGTTCTGTATAGGTTGATTAAAAGAGAATGGTGTCGGTGTTTTTTTGGGGTTTACAATTTTTTAGAGAGAACGAAACAAGTAGTTGCTGAATTAAAGGCAGGGGTGGATGATGCCGAGTCGCTGGCATTGATGTTTTGGTGTGTTGTCCTGATATTTTGTTTCGTTCTCTTTTGTAGGAGTTGTTTAAAACATTGTTCCATTCTGTTTAAATTCTCAAAATGGATATCGAGGCTCGAAGTTTGCCGCCAAATGTTAAAGCAGTCCTCGAGGCGGTTGCAGACCTCGACGAGTGCAACGCCACTGCTTCATCGAGACCACCGTGAAGAACTCCGAGGGCGGCTCCGGCGACAGTCTTTAGAGATGGCGGTAAGAGTGTGTTTGCTATGCATTTTTGGCTGTGTGTTTGTGTGTGATGATGATGTGTGTTTGTCTGTGTTCGATGTATGATGTCTGTGATGTGTGGATGATGTTATTGATGGACAAAGTCGTGTATAAGACCGTCTCATGGTGAGATCAGGAATTTAATTGCAAATTGAGTTTCTAATTAAAGTTATAAAAGCTTCGGGGCTAGATGTGAAATTTTACTATTTTACATTTAATTCCATGTATAAATATCAATTTTTTCTCATTATTCTCTAACATTTTCTGAAACTTTCTTTATCTTCTTCTTTCCTCTCTCCTATTCAACCGCTCATGCTCTTTTCCTCCTTATTCTCTCTTTTCCTCCTTATTCTCTCTCCAGCTCAAATCTCATTCTTCTCTCTCTTCTTCATTTCTCTTCCATCTTCTTCAATTTGAGCCCGCTTTCTTCCATTCAACCGCTCATCATCTATGTTTTCTTCCTCTTTATTGCGTGCAGTGATTCGTTGCAATTTTTGGAGTTTTTCGGCGAATTTTCTGGCGGCCAAACACAATAGAGTTTTGTTTTGTGTTTATCTTCGAAGGTAATATTTTTACTCATAGTTTTCATGCATATTTTGTTGTTTTTTTCCAATTTTTGTTTGCTATTTTTGGTTCATGTGAATTTTTAGGGTTTATGTTGTTCATTGTGTTAATATTTTGGAATTTCTCTATTTTTTTTTGTGTTTTGTGAGTTATTTTTATGGATTTGTGCTAATATTTGTATTGTTGCTGTTTGTTAGATTTCTAAGGAGATTTGCATCACTGCTGCTGCTGCAATCGAGAAGGAATAATCATTTGTACATTTTCTGAATTTTCGGCTGTGATGTTTCAGGTACGGTTTATAATGTTTCTCGTATTCAGTGTGATGTTTAAGGTATGATTTATAATGTTTCTCGTATTCAATGTGATGTTTAAGGTTTTAGGCTTTGAGTATTGTTATTAGTGCTGTTGTGATGTTTTAATTTCAGCGCTTGATACTTGTGGTGTTTTCATGCTTAAGTATTCAATTGATGTTCAGTTTTGATTGTGTGTGATATCGTAGGGTTTTTTTACGATTTGTGCTAAATTTTGTTATTTTTGTTGATGTTTCTTAGATGTCTAAGAATGCTTTTGCCACTGTTGCTGCAATTGAGAAGGTAAGAGGATCTGTAAATTTTGTTATTTTTGCAGTTGTGATG
This sequence comes from Rubia yunnanensis, assembly GCA_037428765.1. Taxonomy (NCBI): domain Eukaryota; kingdom Viridiplantae; phylum Streptophyta; class Magnoliopsida; order Gentianales; family Rubiaceae; genus Rubia; species Rubia yunnanensis. The sequence continues at coordinate 10,056,474 of CM075070.1, forward strand.
TTTTAAATACTGCTGTTGATGTTTTAGGTTTTCTGTGTGATGTTTCATGTTTAGGGTTCAAGTACTGTTATCTGTGCTGGTGTGATGATTTAATTTTAGTATTTGATGCTTGTAGTGTTTTAAGTGTGCAATTGATGTTCAGTTTTGTTGTTTCGATTGTGTGTGTGATATCTTAGGGTTTTGTTTTAATTTGTGCTGATATTTGTGTTGTTGTTGTTGTTTGTTAGATGTCTAAAAAGATTTACATCACTACTGCTGCAATCGAGAAGGAAGAAGGATTTGTCTTAATTTTCAGTAGTGATATTTCAAATACAGGTAATGATGTTTCACATTTTTAGTGTGATGTTTCATGTTTTAGGCTTTAAATACTGTTATCAGCGTTGGTGTGATGTTTTAATTTCATCGTTTGATGCTTGCGGTGTTTTCATGCTTAAGTGTACAATTGATGTTCAGTTTTGATTGTATGTGATATCTTAGGGGTTTGTTACGATTTGTGCAAATTTTTGTGTTGTTGCTATTTCTTAGATGTCTAAGAACGCTTGCCCACTGTTGTTGCAATCGAGAAGGAAGTAGGTTCTGTAATTTTTGTTATTCTTCAGATGTGATGTTGTACATACTGTTGTTGATGTTTTTGGTTTTCCGAGTGATGTTTCATGTTTAGGCTCTAAGTACTTTTATCTGTGTTGGTGTGAAGTTTTAATTTCAGTGTTTGATGCTTGTGGTGTTTTCATATTTAAGTATGCAACTGATGTTAAGTTTCGTTCTTTTGATATTTTCGTGTGTACTGATTGATGTTTTACAATTTGTATACTCTCTCCATTCCACTAATAGTGGCACCATAGGTTTAGGTGCTTGGATTTAGGTGAAGAAAATGAGTGGATGAAATTGAATGTAGAAAGTAAAAAAGTAGAATGAGTGGATGAAATTGAAGGAATCTTGCCAAAAATGGAAAGTGTGTTAATATAAAAGAAACAACCCAAAAAGGAAAGTGTGCCAATAATAAAGAAACGGAGGGAGTATTGATGTTTTAAATACTGTATTTGATCACTACTGCAGGACAGAGGTATTTGCACCGGTAATTAAGGGCAATAGCACCGGTAATTAAGGGCAATAGCACCGGTATTTTGCTCCCCCCAGAATACCAGTGCATATGTACATAGGTGTAAAAACGTAACAAATTTTCACCCATAAAATTAGGGAAATTTCTAGTTTTGTGGCTACAGTAGCCACAAACAGCAACAAATACGGAGAACGTATTCTCTAAATGCGTCTCCAGCATGCAGAATCTTGCATTGTTGACTTTTTCTTGAGGACACATATACCTAATGCGTCCTCTCCTTTTTTTAATTTTTTTAAAATTTTTGTTTAAGAATTTCCGCATTGGTGGAGGCCACGTGCCACGTGGCGAGGACGCATTCAGTGAATGCGTCCTCTAATCTGTGTTATAATCTAGCATTCCACCATTCTTCTGCCATTCTTCTTCTTCCTTTCGCCTCCCTTCCGCCATTCTTCTTCCTTCCCGAGACTTCACCACCATTCTCCTCCGCCTTTGCGCCGCTTGTTCACCGGTATTCCGCGCCAATCTCCGCCTCCTTCCCGGGCTCTGCGCAATTCCGTCTACTTCCGGCAAGGTTGTTTTTTTAATACTCCTCCAATTTTCTATTTTCTTATCTTTTATGTTTTTTTGGTGATATTTATATTGTTTTTTGGTTGTTACCAAACACGTCCGTCGTTGAAAAGCTTAGAATTTTCCGCCGTTGACAGTTGTTGACCGCCGTTGACCGTCGTTGACTGCTGATGACCGCCGTTGACCGCCGCTTTGGTCACCTTATCCGTGAGTCTCAGGCACCCGCCCACTCAATTTTTCATTTTCGTGAAGTTAATTGAACCTTACATAATTTTACGAATGTGTTCAACTATTATGTGTGAGTTGTCGTAGAAAATTTGTTGGTGAATTTTGTGTTACATTATAATTTGTGGAGAACCCGAAATAATTTAGTTAATTTGAATGTGTTGTATGATTGTGTGTAGTTTGAATGATTATGTTTAGTCCGATGCTATGATAGCGTTTAATGCTGATGCGTGACTATATGAAGTAATTATGTGAATTGTTTACTGATTAATGTGTTAAGTTTGTAGTAATAGTTTTATTATTGTTACCGAGTGGAGCACATATTTGAGATTACAATGAAAAGGAATGTCGAATGAAAAGGAATTAAAAGTTACGTATTTGTATAATGCATTTGTATGATGTTTTTAACGGTGTATATGTACAGAGGGGCTCAGATTAAGTTTGATTTAACTGTGGGTGTGTATTATGATCCTCCAATACCGGAGCGGAATGTGACTCTCGAGAGGAGGTTGAACCACTCCGATTTAGTTAATTTAATCGTCACAAGATTTGGCATTGCAAGTGAGGGATATATGTTGAAAATATATTGTCGCTGTCCGAACTGATTGGTTCGGCCGTATACTATCAGTGTTATAATGTGGAAGATGATGAGTCAACTGCGTTCTTCTTCAACATTGTTGATTGATTGTCGTTCTCCTCAGCGGATTTGTACATTGTTATGGAACAGTTGACAAGCACTAATAATGGGGCACGACCAATCACGTTCATTTTGTTGTTGAGCAACATGCAGAACTTTGCCACTATACCAAGTTTACCACCACCTGTTTATCACCGAGGTTTTGAAATTGGTGAGTTCAGCCAACCTGGTGTGTATGTTCACGTGGATTGCGCTCAACCGTCCACAACTGGTGGTATGTATGGTATGGACCATGACGAGCCGAATGTCTTCGATGATGATTACGTGGGTGACATTGACGACCATGTTGTTCGGTATGTTGGTAGCAAAGACGATGGTGAGGAAGCTGAACTTGAGGGTGGAAGTGAGGATGATCGTTCCTTATCAACAGATTTGAATCCTAGGGACGACGATGAACAAGTAGTGTGCATGAACAATGTATCCACGTCGTTTCATATTCTGGCGAATCCTGATACACATGCCTACTATAGGGATTATGGGGGCCCTGATGAGGATAGCTATGACCCAACTCATTTTGGTGCCGCAGTTTCTACTTATGTTCAAGAGACTGGTGAAGTGGAGTTGGGTATGCGATTCCAGACGAAGCCGGAGTTGGTTGAAGCTAGTTCTAAGTGGAGTTCCATGATGAACAGGGAACACAGAGTCGTGGAGAGCAGGTCGCGCACATGGTATGCGAAAGGCAAGCACATTGTCGAAGGAACTGGCAATTGTCTTTGGGTTGCCAGAGCTACCAAAAAGGCTTCGCATGGCATGTGGGAGATCACCAGATGGGCAAGTAGCCATGGGTGTGTTGGTGCTGGTCGATCTACGGGTAACATTAATCTAACGTCGGTGATGGTTGCCCGTTCAATATGCCACCACATTGATGTAAACCCTTCATACATAGTGAAAGATGTACAAGCTCAAGTCAAGATGGAGTTCAATGTCACCATTTCCTACACGAAGGTGTGGTATGCTCGACAGAAGGCAATTGACATGGTATTCAGAACTTGGGAGGAATCATTTCAATAGCTGCCAACTTATATGGATGAACTTGTCAGGGCTAATCCGAGCACCATTGTTGATTGGGCTGACGTACCTGACGGAATACACGGTCACGGGTGTAGGAAATTTAAATTTGGGTTCTGGGCATTTGGTCAGGAAATTGAAACCTTTCGCCACTGCAGGCCAATCATTAGTGTGGATGGCACTCATTTGAGAGGTGCATATAAGGCCACAATGCTAGTAGCCATGAGGCACAATGCGATGACTACATACTCCCCATCACTTACACAATTGTTGACACTGAAACAAATGAAAGTTGGAACTGGTTCATGGGGAGACTGCATCTTTATGTTGTTGGTGGTGATAGAAGGCCAATCTGTATCATATCATATAGGTATGATGGAATTATAAATGCAATGAAACATATGGAGGAGTGGATGGAGCCAGCTGGATACCACCAATTTTGCCTGTGGCATTTTCAGTCCAACTTCCTTACTGGTGATGGTGGGAGGTTCAAGAATGCGCTTATGAAGACTCTGGTTTGGCAGCTTGGTGGTGCTAGACCAGAGAGCAAGTGGAGGGAGTACAAGGAGGAGCTGGAGAGTATAGATCCATCTGCTTGGGCTTGGTTGGTACATCAAGATAGCAGTAAGTGGTGTCTTGCCTTTGATGAGGGTGATTGACATTAGGGAATACTCACAACGAATTTGTCAGAGAGTTTCAACAACTGTTTACGGCGCGCATGCCATCTCCCTATAACAACGTGTGTCAAAGCGACGTTCGAGTGAACAGTCGAGATGTTTGCCCAAAGGGTTATGAATGCCACGAATTGGAGGTACTTTCCTGATTCATTACAGTTCTTTATGTGTCCACAAACCACTTTCTGGATTCTAAATTCTTGATTGTTTGTCTAGGTCTGTGTTTCCTAAGAGGAATTGGAAAAAGTTTCAGAAGCAGGACATATGGGCACAGGGACATATCGTCACCTTCTTTGGTCATGCATCGCAGACTTATAGGGTTGTGACAAGGAAAATTGATGGGAGCATTAGTGAAAGACACACAGTCAAATACCGGAGAAGGGAGTGTAGTTGTCGCGAATGGAAAATATTCTGTTTCCCTTGTTCCCATGCCTTGGCCTTCTGTCGGCATAGGCATGACGATCCTGCTAGTCTATGTGACAGGGTTTATCACACGACCACCTATGTGCAACAATATAGTCAGGGTTTCATGGTTGTACGTGATCCATCACTTTGGCAATGTGCCCGTTTGAGGTTGATTCCTGATGCTGAAAAGTTTCGCAATAGGAGGCGTGGACAGTTTACAGAGAGAAGGATAAGGAATCAGATGGATGAGAGGGTGCCGGGTGAATCCAAGGGCATCCGTAGGGGTGGCAGTGCTTAGTCTCATGTTTTAATATGGTGTTTGTAATATTACCTCTATAGTATGGTACTTGTAGTATTACTTTTGTAATGTGGAATATTTATCACATGATGTAGTATAACTTTTATTTGTCGAATATATATGACATGATGTAGTATAAGTTACCTTTGTGGTAATCTTGAATAATTAATTTTGACATGTTGTTATAATTGTTAACAGGAACACACAATGTATCATCTAGGACCCATTGAGGAGGATTTGTTGTACCTTCATCAGGAGCATCGTGCCCGTGCATTGTACAACGGTAATTTAGAGGATGAGGCACCGCAGGTGAGGCGGTGTGATGGGGCATGCTTGACCGAACGAATGCCTGACAGAGTTATGAGCTATGTGCGTGATTCAAAATTTCAGGCACTCCTGGATTCTACACCAATACACATAGACCATTCCCTCATCACTGCTTTAGTGGAGCGTTGGCAACCAGAGACACACACATTTCACCTGCCGATGGGAGAGGCTACAGTCACATTGTAGGATGTAGGGATGCTATGGGGTCTTTTGATCGATGGGATCCCAGTCACAGGTGTAGACACTAGTAGGCGTACGGAGGACTGGATGAGAGTGTGCACGGACTACCTGGGTGCTACACCCGACCCTAGTGTCATCCGAGGGGGTCACATTAGGGAAAGCTGGTTGGGAAACTTATTGCGCAGTTCGTTCCCTATTGATCCTACTGAGGTACAATGTTAATAACGGGCTAGAGTTTTCATTCTACTGCTGGTTGGGGAATGCTCATGTCAGACACATCTGGCCACCTAATCCCATTGCTCTACTTGTCGGTACTGATGGATCTAGGTGCAGCACACCAGTACAGTTGGGGGAGTGCCATTCTTACACACTTGTACCGGTGCTTATGTGACGCTGCAATCCCACAAGTTAAATCCAAACCTGGGCCACTTGTCTTGCTACATGTAAAATTATTGGCCAATCTAGTCATTTGTTCATAATGTCCATAATATTACTTTATATTACATTTAATTATATTTATTGGCAGTTGTGGGCATGGGAGAGCATACTATTCATCCGACCTGCCGGTGCTCTAATAGTAACAGTGACGATGAGTGCTCTTAGGCTCCGATACTTGTCGAATTAGTCAAGAGACACTCTTTTTAAACCACAGGAAATTCCATATTCTGGCTAATATAATTCACTCTGTTCCTCATAGGTGGAGAGCCCATTACGATTTATCACAATCACCGATGCATATTTTGAAAGCGTACCACGATCAGCTCACATCTCTCAATCACAGTCAGGTATAGGCCAATTTGGATTATGATTTTTTGACTTCGTGGGAAAAATGGTTTTAGTTACCTAACCGCAACACCTGCATGTTTTTTCAGTTTATTTGGCGGCCATACACGGAGGATGTCGTGGAACAACTCCCGTGGTGCTGTACAGCCGGCCGCAACAATTGGCTACTTTGCGTTGACCTCATTTGCTGGCATGTCGTAGAGTATCATCATGCACATCGTGTTCTCAGGCAGTTCGGCCTAATCCCGCCAATACTCACCCAGTTGGTCAGTAGGAATGAGTATAAAATGCTTCATACTAGAGACCGTCGAGGAAGGTCTGGCATGGATTGGCGTGTCAAACTGAGAAGATATCTCGATGCTTGGGAACATCGATCCGATCAACAAGTAAACACACTTGGGTGTGCGGATCCATACATACCCAGCCGTGAATACATTGAGTGGTACTTTCGCAAGACGGTGACCATGATTGATCAGCCAGGACGGCCTCTAACAACTACAGAGGGTTTCCATGGAGACGGTGCAACTATGGAGTATATGGTATTTCCTAAATTTCTAATATTGTTAAGAAATAATACTTCAGATTTCCTCAAAATTATATATCTAACATATTTATCTCATTCTGTAGTTGCAGGCAATGACCGAGTTGTACATCATGTCAGATATTAATTTGGATGAATGTCCCCCACGTTTCGCGAACGTTATCAGGGGAATGCATGGTGTTGTCACACGTAGTCTACAATATGCGCATCAGCCATCTGGACTGCAGTATTATCAGCCGTTTGTTAACTGTGAGGAGCCTCCCCCTGGTGTGAGATATACTTGCCTCAGAAGCCACCGTCAGGCTCCACCTGGTTGACAGGGAGGTTGGAGGCCGCGTGCTAGGGGCCATACAGAACACATTGGTTCATCACAAGCTGGACCCTCACATGCGAGTCCAGCGATTGGCGGACCATCACATGGTGGACCCTCACAGTACGACATGACTACATCAGATTACACTGCATATGTCACTTCCACAGCTAGTCATGCATACATGTCGCCTACCGCTCCATTAGGTACAGGTAGTGTTCCACATGCCTATTATGATTCGAATGAGGAGGCCGGAGACGAAATGGAGGAGGAAATTTCAGAGGGAGCTCCACGTAAGGAAGTACATGTACCTACCGAGATGGCTGTTCCACGACGGATATTCAGGACCATATGTCCTCCCCCGTGTGGAACGGGTGGAAAGTTTTGCAGAGGTCGTCATTAGGACATTACATGCCGTTCAACACTGATTTGCATTACATTTCACACGTATTGTTCGGCTACTGTACATTTATGCTAATTTGTATTCATTCTAACTATGCAATAATTCATTCCTACACCTATATTCAAGACTAGTTAAAAAATTGCAAATCACATGATCCTAATTTATCGTTAGACTACTTTTAAAAATATCATCAAACAAACACAAGTCTACTTATGCGCAATCTTCACCGAAAACAAGTGTATGAAAAATAATAAGTTATACATTGCATCATTCAAAGATAATTTATTACTTAAATTCACGACTCATTTTGAAAAATACGCTTTTGTTGAATCCAGGACACGATTTTAAAATAAGGACCAAACTGAGATAAAATACCTGGAATAAAAAAAAATTCCTCGAATCAGTTTTCGGGAATAAGCATTTTCCCAAATAATTAAAATTTTCCAAAAGCTTAATGTACCACATTTACCAAAAATTTACCAAAAAAGAAAAATATTATTTAATTTACAAATTAAATTTCCACCAAAATTAATTAAAAATCCTCACCATTTTCAGAAGAAAATAAAATAAAACCGAGGACGCATTGAAGTGCGTCCTCTAAATTTTCAGATAAAAAATTGGCCAAAAATGAGGACGCATTTAAGAAATGCGTCCTCTGAATATTACGAAAAAAATTGGCCAAAAATGAGAACACATGTTTGAAATGCGTCCTGTAAATATTACGGAAAAAAATGGCCAAAAATGAGGACGCATTTCAAAAATGCGTCCTCTAAATATTACGAAAAAAGGGTAAAAAATGAGGACGCATTTCAAAAATGCGTCTTATAAATATTACGACAAAATTTTTTTTGGCCGATTTGAGGACGCATTACACGAATGTGTCCTCCACCCTCATGTCCAGATTTACCAACAACCACACCTGCAGCCATTTTTTAAATTTCATGCATGCAACAATCAAGAACTCATAAATTTAACCGGTGTAGAAAATTGTTTGCACCGGTATTTTAAACCGGTGTATAAATTTTGAAAAATTGGGGGCTACAGAGTATCTGCACCGGTAATATTTTGAACACCGGTGTAGAAATTTTGCACCGATATATAATATATGAACCGGTGTAAAATCGTGATTTGTACACCGGTATTTCTTTTGTAATAGGAATATAATTTTTTGCACCGGTATTTTTTACATCGGTATTATTTTATGCACCAGTATTATTTAAATAATTTAAAATAAATTATTAAAAATGTGATTGATTTTTACATTGGTATATTCATTTTCTACCGGTGTATGATTTGGATAAAATTTGCAATGCCCAATTTGTTTTCCAATGGTCCCTCCCGGATCATTTCCGGGGCAACAACAACCGGAGATACTTGTGAACTATTATAAATCGAAAAACTTTGAATCGGTAAGAAATTTGAAACAACCTATTACGAAAATATTGCTCGCAAAATACGCGAACATTATACAAACTATGAAATAGAAGAACTATCTTAAGCATGGATTGAAACAAAGTAAAAAATCACACAAGTCTACTATAACCAAACACCATTCATAGAATTTTAATATCATCAACCATTAACCTATTTGTCGTTCTTATCATCCAGAAGTTGCAACATAGTGTTCGCCTGCTGCAGGTAGTGTTCGAGTCAATCCCCACACCATCTTGAATTTCGTACACATGGTACCCTTTGCCCTCTGAGAAGATCTGTTAATTTAAAACTTACACTGTTAGTTAGTAATGTTGCGTTTACTAGAACGTACTTTTTCGTTTTGCAAGATTAGATTGATACTTTTAGATTAAAAATAAGTTATTTTAGCACTCGACTCTAATATATAAAATGATTAAAGTACATATTTTTAGCACATCGTATCTATTATATCTTTTTAGCGCAGCGTATCTCTTGTTATACATTGGATTGTTCATTCATAACACAACTTTTCATTTTAAAATCATTGGATTGTTTTTGTTAAAGCACAGAATTTTCATTTTATGTTCATATGAAATAAAGATTCAGAAAGGGACACATCAAAATCATACAGTATCATTAAAATGAACATCCAGTTTCAAAACGTTCACTACACATATATACCGGCCTCCACACGGCCAAATATATTCTCCTTTCCTATATGGCTATATGTTTCAAGAGCTGGTCCACTTTCATTCTAAACACACGAAAAGAAATATCCAGCCTATCCTCGGCGATCAACTTATCAGGTCTTACATTTGCATTAGGACCAAGAGGGGAGACATCTTGCTGTTGTTAGTATATTTATGTGCATATGTAGAGGGATAATAAGTTCTATTTAAGCAGTTTGTATCCAACTATAAGGAATATACAGAAGCGCAATTTTGAGAACAATTAAGAGCAAGCATAGCATGAAACTATACAATGTCGCGGATTAATACATGTTGATAGAACTAACTAATGACAGAAGTCAACAGATTTAGGACAAAACGAAGAAATCATCGTTTGCTACTGTGGTATCTCCTCATAGCAGCCCTTTTCCTCGGCCGCCACTCATCGTCATCTTCGCGAGCTAATCGCTTGCGCTCTGCGGCACTTTGTTGTTCTCTGGGTACGGTCACCACCTTCGCTTTGTTGCTTGCGATTATGGGCCGTGATTGTGACTTGGAAGCTGGCGCAGTGTTCCAATTCTTCTGGGGTACCATCACCTTTGCCTCCTTGTTTGCAGTTAAGGACTCGGAACCAGAATTCCTTGAATCTGCGACATTCTTACTGTTTCCCTTCCTCAGATGTGCCAATGATCTAAGGTGTTTAGGACTAGGTGCGCTAATAATATTCGTAACAGATGGTAGGAAAGAGTGATCGGACCTCGATTTTTTCATCAACTTGCCCTCCTCCTTTCCAGTATTCTTTGGCCATAGATCATGATCATGATTCTGTTTCTGTTTGCACTCTTGCGATAATACAGAGTGTAAAGTCAAGGGATTTGCAAGTAAATATTTGATTGACAATTTTGTGAACAAGAAAACATTCCATGTTGGAACATGCTGATGCAGAATATTCACGCCAAGGTTTTATGGAAATCAAAGCCGAAATATTGGAGTATTTTATAATTTATGGAAGTCGTATATTTGGCTATGTATATCAGGCGTGTGAAGCATAATTGATTAATGGAAAATCCCTACTTATAAGGAGATGATATATTCGAATATATGAGATAGATTGATATAAGGTAAATCCCTTTATTTATGGGATTTGGATATGCTTCAAGAAGCAGATTTGGAATAGGAATATTGTGGAGATAATCAAGGAGTATTCCAATCTGTTCGTGGATATAAATTGGGACAAACACGGCTGCATACTCATGGATTTATCAGAGCAAAAATCTGCATACAGATTTTTGAGACTTTTGAGAATTGCAAAGAGTCAGACTACTGTGTTCCAACACACCTGACCTGACCCACAAAGTTCAGAATCAGAAACCTTAATTCCTCGGGAGGAGGAGATCCAGTGTCGACGAAGTTCGAGGTCAGAGGGAGTCTGATCAAGGCGGATCGGTAGCTAGGGGAGCTAGCAGAATTCACACTATATAGTTAGCAAAGATAAGTATTTTGTAAACTGTGGGTTCATTCTGAACTGGGCCAGGCCCCGCAGATGTAGGTGGATTACACCGAACTGTGTAACCAAGTCATGTGTTCTTTAAGTTTTACGTTATTATGCACTTGGTTAGACTAGTCATGTTGGAACACACTAGTAACTACTAGAAAAAGTGGTAAAGCTAAAATTCAATTGGTATCAGAGCCTCGTCACTTATTATTCCCTTGGTTGTTTCAAGGAAAGTGAGATCCAGTTTTACCACGGCGACAAGAGAAGGAGCTTCAGTCTCTCGACCACCCCTGCTAGAAGGCAACAACTACAACTATTGGAAGGCACGCATGAGGGTTTTCATCAATTCACTGGACGAACTTGCATGGTTTTATGTTGAGAATGAATGGAATCATCCTACAGAAGATGCTGATACAAGTTCTAAGGCGGTAGAAGGAGAGTCAAGCAAAAGGAAGCAGAAACCCAAAGATAAGGCAAGATAAGGCTAGATGGACTCCAGATGACCTCAAAGAATCTCTGGCGAATTCGAAGGCACTTAATGCAAGCTCCACTGCAGTCGATGAAAATCAGTTCAAGCTTATCTCTACCTGTCACCAAGCAAAGAAAGCATGGGACATTTTACAGACTGTTCATGAAGGAACCAGCCGAGTTCGTGAATCCAAATTACAGATGCTGGCTACAAAGTTTGAGGAACTCAAAATGGATGAAGATGACACCATTGCTACATTCAATGAAAAACTCAGGGACATCTCCAACATGGCTTATCAACTTGGAAAGGTGTACAAAGAAACAAAACTGGTGAAAAAGACCCTGAGATCACTTCCCAAAAGATTTGCAATGAAAGTAGCAGCAATAGAGGAAGCAAGAGACGTTGCCACCATGAGCCTAGATGAACTAATGGGTTCATTACAGACATATGAGATGACATTCCAACAAGCTACAAAAAGAGTCTCTAAGGAATTGGCATTCAAAGTGTCTCCACCTAAGGATAATCACGAGTCTGACAGCGACGATGAGATTGAAAAACTTGCACTGATCACGAAGAATTTCTCAAGAATGCTAAAGAAGGTGGTCAACAAGAAATCTCAGGAAAGGTTTGGCAGAAATAGACAAAGACAACAAGAATCAGGTAATAATCGTGGAATGAGATTTGAACCAGGGAATCCGCAGTTCGGGAGAAATCAGAACAACGAACCAAAACAGGCTGGGAGAATTCAGTGCAGAGAATGTGAAGGATGCGGTCATATTCAGGCTGAATGTGCTAACACTCGCAAGAAACAAGGAAAATCATATGCCACCTCTTGGAGTGAAGATGAAGATGATGAGAAGGACGAAGAGGAATTCACCAGTAACTACGTAGCTTTTGGAGCAAAGGTTCATGATACACCAGAGGACCAATGTTCCAACACACTGAACAAAGGTAAAGTCGTATGTTCCAACATAGATCTTGATGACTCACACATCAATGAAGATGATGATTTGTCTGTAAGTGATGAAGAAATCTACAGCACCTATGAAAAAATGTATGCTATGTGGGTCCAAGTAGCTGACGCAAACAAAGATCTGAACGAAGAAAAAAGGAAGTTAATGGAAAGTGAAAGAGAATTACGGTTCACGATCAGAAAACTTGAAAAGAGTAATGAAGAACTGAATGGAAAACTGATAGCAGCAGTCAAGAGGGCCGATATATCTGAAGCAACTATTGTTAAATTAAATTTCGGAAAGGCAAAGCTTGATGATATTCTGGATTTGGGAGGAAACTTTGGTGATCGACACGGGATTGGATACGGGAAAGAACCCAAGACTGAATCACATGAAAAACCAGTAACCCTCAAGGTTAAGATTCGAGAAGTAAAGCGAAAGCATGGGATGCCATATCAGAGAAAGCCACTCATATGTAAATACTGTACGTATCAAGGACATACTGAAAAGCAGTGCAGAAGACTGATCAGAGATCAAATGACGGGAAGATAACTTCTGCTGTGTTCCAACACAGGCAATATTCATACAGTAAAATCGATCAGAAAGGTATGGATTGTTAAAAAATCTAGTACGTGTCTGGTGGCTCACACTTCTCTAACAATTTATTCCAGTGATTCGTGGCACTTTGATAGCGGTTGTTCTCGCCACATGACTGGCACTCCAGAATATCTCACGAACATTACTCCATATGATGGCGGATATGTAACCTTTGGTGATGGAAAGAGAAGCAGAGTAATTGGCAAGGGCGAATTGAAAATTGAAGGGTTTCCAGTATTCACAAGTGTATTATTTGTTGAAGATCTAAAGGCAAACTTGCTAAGTATAAGCCAGCTGTGTGACGACAATATGGTAGTGGAGTTCCAAAAGGACAAATGTATAGTGAAGCATGGAGAAAACAAGGTTCTTTCAGGAATAAGATCATCAGACAATTGTTATCTACTAGAACAAGGAGTTCAGTGTATGATTTCAAAGCAAGATGAAGGAACTCTTTGGCACAGGAAGCTCGGCCACATCAATTATAAAACATTGGTGAAGATCGCTAATGTGAAAGCTGTACGAGGAATGCCTACCTTAAACAGCAAGGATGGAGTTGTATGTGGACCATGTCAACAAGGTAAACAAATTCGATCTCCTCACTCTTCAGTTTAGTATATTACTACATCTAGAAATCTGGAATTATTGCATATGGATTTGATGGGTCCGGTTAATACACCTAGTATAGGTGGAAAGAAATATATCTTTGTATGTGTTGATGAATTCTCCAAATTTACATGGGTAGCTTTTTTGAAAGAAAAATCTGATACGATAGAAGTATTTAGAAGCCTTGTAGTGAAGTTACAAACTCAAAAGGGGAGTCCAGTAGGGAAGATAATTCGAATTCGAATTGAGCATGGTAGAGAATTTAAGAATGAACAATTCAGTTCCTTCTGCGATGAGCTTGGAATCCAACATGAGTTCTCGACTCCTATCACCCCTCAACAGAATGGTATCGTAGAACAAAAGAACATAACTCTACAAGAGATGGCTTGAGTTATGTTGGCAGAGAAAGATGTTCACAAGAAATGGTGGGCAGAAGCAATCAATACAGCTTGTTATACAATCAATAGAGTGTATCTTCAACCATTCACTAGCAAGACATCCTACGAGATTTGGAAAGGCAGGAAACCAAATGTCTTATATTTTCATGTGTTCGGAAGCATATGCTATATTCTCAGAGATAGAGAACAGTTGGCAAAATTTGATAATCGGAGTGATACGGGAATTTTTCTCGGGTATTCCATCAACAGCCGTGCCTATAGAGTTTTTAATCATCGAACCAACACTCTCATGGAATCCATAAATGTTATTGTGGATGATTCAGAGAAGGAACAACATCCAGAAGGTGTAGAGGAAGAACCTAGCAATACTCATGTTCCAACACAGTCTCAAAACTCAGACAAAGGAAATCCATCAGTTGACTCTGACCTTCACCAACGTGCTGGAACAAATGAGCAAAAGAATTCTAACTCTGCCAAAGCTGACCATGTTGGAACACAGTCCCCCGCTACTGACGCCCATGTTCCAACACATGATCATCCTGGTTCCACCATGAGAAGTACTCAATCAGTGCCTCAAGTTGATTACCGATGACTGGCTGGACTACACTGTTTTGTTTCTCTAATTGAACCCAAGAACTATAAATAAGCCTTACTTGATGAGTATTGGATTGCTGCAATGCAAGATGAACTTGGTCAGTTTACAAGGAATGATGTTTGGTATCTTACTCCTCGCCCCAAAGGCATTAATGTCATTGGTACGAAATGGATCTTCAAGAATAAGTCAAATGCAGACGGCTTAGTCACTCGAAACAAAGCTAGACTTGTTGCTCAAGGATATACACAAGTGGAAGGTGTTGATTTTGATGAAACCTTTGCGCCAGTTGCCAGGTTAGAATCTATCCGAATTCTACTAGCTATTGCCTGCTCTTTGAACTTTACTTTGTATCAAATGGATGTCAAGAGTGCCTTTTTAAATGGAGTGGTGAATGAAGAAGTATATGTGGAACAACCTAAAGGCTTTGAAGATCCTCATTATCCACATCATGTATATCGTCTCAAGAAGGCTTTATACAGACTAAAGCAGGCACCCAGGGCATGGTATGAACAACTTGCTACCTTCCTTCTTCAGAAAGGTTATCGTCGAGGGGGAGTACATCGCACTTTATTCGTGCTTGATAGGCTTCAATGTTTCTGATTGCTCAAATTTATGTTGATGACATAGTTTTTGGTTCTACTTCACCATCTATGGTACACGATTTTGTCACCATTATGAAATCTGAATTCGAAATGAGCATGGTTGGAGAGTTGACTTACTTTCTGGGATTACAAGTCAAACAAGGACGGAATGGTCTATTCATAAATCAAAGTAAGTATGCCTTGAATTTGATTAAAAAATTCGGACTCAGTAGTGCTCAAGCAGTTCGAACTCCTATGGGAGTTTCTGATAAACTGGCAAAGGATGAAAAAGGAGTTCCGGTCGATCAGAAGTTATATAGAGGCATGATTGGAAGCTTATTGTATTTAACCGCAAGCAGACCAGATATATGTTTCAGTGTTGGGATATGTGCGAGGTTTCAAGCTGACCCTAAGGAATCTCATCTTAATGCAGTTAAAAGAGTTATTCAATATGTAAGTGGGACTTCTGAGTATGGTGTTTGGTATTCTAAAAGTCAAGATTCTTAGCTATTTGGGTATAGTGATTCTGATTGGGCTGGTAATGCTGATGATCGAAAAAGTACCACAGGTGGATGTTTCTTTATTGGAACAAATTTGGTGTCTTGGTATAGCAAGAAACAGAACTCGATCTCTCTATCTACTGCAGAAGCAGAGTATCTTGCAGCAGGGAGTTGTTGTGCACAATTATTATGGATGAAACAAATGCTTAAAGATTATGGAATTCATCAAGGCCCCTTGAAGATTCTATGTGACAACATAAGTGCTATTGATATTTCGAAGAATCCAGTTCAACACTCGAGGACCAAACATATTGACATACAACATCATTCTATTAGAGATCTGGTTGAAAGAAAGGAAGTGGAAGTAGTCTATGTTCCAACACACGAGCAATTTGCTGATATATTTACAAAGCCGTTGGATGCCACCTCTTTTGAGAGCCTTCGACAACACTTAGGTGTTTGTCAAATCTGAGGTAATTTTTACCATAATTACTCTTTCTTGTAAATAATTTTTTTGGTTATTTTTTTTAGCAAAAATAGAAAAATAACAAAAAAAATGGAAGGAAGCAAAAGTGTACAAAAATAGGAGATAGTTAGTATGGTGTGTTGGAAGTTATTTGTGGCATGACAACTTGATTTGACAAGAGGAGAAAGTGCCATCATTACAAGTTTGGGAAATCTAAAAAGGGACTTCGCGGGAAAAGAGGTGAATAGATGAAGAGTTAAAGTGGGATTCAAACTTGTCAAAAATCCCATCGCATTCCTCTACTCTTGGCCGAAATTTGTCTCTCTAAAAACCCTGCCGAAAATCACTGCTTCAACAACTCTCCTCAGTCGCGATATTGGATTAAAGAATGTTAACTCCAAATTCTCCTGTACATGAAGCAGAGGCATTAGAAATCATGAAGGAAGATCGAGTTTCAATTGATTTGGAATTAGTGCTGGTTGCTGAGCAGAGAAAATATGACTATCAAGCTGTTAGAGATGAAGAAGAAAATCAAGCTCAGATCGGGGG
The DNA here is from genome assembly GCA_037428765.1 of Rubia yunnanensis. Lineage (NCBI taxonomy): Eukaryota > Viridiplantae > Streptophyta > Magnoliopsida > Gentianales > Rubiaceae > Rubia > Rubia yunnanensis. Next base: position 10,073,239 of record CM075070.1, read on the forward strand.
AAGCCCGAAGAATGCAGAGGGTAAAGAGACAGTCGAAGTTGAAACTGATGCACGGGAACAATCTTCTGGAACTAAGAAGAAGAAGAAGAAACCCATGGTAACTGGCCCTGACCCTCGTCCATTAAAATTCATGGGTATTGAATGTACGAGTATGGATGAAATCTTTGAATGGCTTGAGGCTAATAGAGTTGTCGTAGATTTAAGAAAGATCAAGAAAATTAGAGGAGAATATTTGACGGTTAAAGTTAAGGAGTTGGTGACTGGAAACATAGATGAAATTAGGAGACTTGAGAATTATACGGTGAAATTTGTGATGGGGAGATATGCCGAGTTTAGGGAAAAAGATAAATTCTACGTACATTGCTATATTCCAGTACCAAGTTGTGTTTCTTTGAGAGAGATTAGTGAAAGTGAAGTGGCTGGATTAGAAGTGGTTAGGAATGGAGATAAACTTCAGGTGGGATTCTATGATACGGATTCAGCAAAGAGGATGGAAGAATTGAGGAAGCCTATTATCATTGTTCTATCGGATAGTGATGACAGTGTTCCAACACAGAGAGATGAACCTGACTATATGGAGTTAGATTCTGATAATGATCTGGGAGATGCAGATAATGGTGATTTTCATGAAGGACAGAAGGATGAAGTACCTGAAGGGAGCCCGTCTAACCAGAAAGATGGTTCTGAGAGCGAGGAAGAAATTGAGAAGGATGCTGAAAGATCAGGGAGTGTTCCAACACAGGATATTCCTGATCTGGAATATTCAAGTGATGAGGTACTGGATGAGTACTATCAGATGGCAAAAGGCAAGATAAAGGTTGACAAAGTCAAGGATTCTGCTCAAGTGAAAAGGAGCAAGAGAAGACATGACAACAAGGAAAAAAAGGTTTTACCTCCACCCTCTATTAGTAAGGCATTCTCTGCTATTTTTTTTTGATGAAAAAGGTGCAGAGATGGGAGATTTTTTCTCAGAGAAGAAGTTCATAGCAGAAAGGCCTTTGGATTTAAAAGCCTATAAGGAGAGCGGCTTCACAGATTTTCTAAAGCTGACTGGCATGACTACTGTAGCAACTATCCAGTTACAGTACAACAGGCAGGTTGTACTTGAGGTATATTCTAACCTCATGACTCGTAATTTAGAAATAAGTTCCCCATGGTATGGTAGGGTATATGTACGGGGGAAGATCATAGATGTCTCTGCTTCTAGAATCAACACATTGCTGGGTCTGAAGACACCTGAAACATGGGGAGTCTTTCCTGAAAATCTGGGATTGTCTGACAATGAAATATTAGGTGTTATATCTGGTGGTTATAAGTTTGAATGGCCAGCAACTGGGTATTCACAAGCATCCTGCTTGTCTTCAAGATTTTTTAGTTTATATCAGGTGGTTGTGCATTGTTGGTTGCCCTCAACTAATACCACATCCTTGACAAGGGAAATAGCTAAATTGTTTTACTGTGCTGGAACACAGAAGGAGGTTAACCTTGGACTACTTATTCAGTAGCATTTAGTCAGACAAGCTATTACTCCCAAAGTCAATGATGCCATCATTTACCCTGCTCTGGTCTCTGCACTAGCCAAGAGTGCAAAAGTAAAAGGGAAGGCCTCGGATGTTGTGATCGATACAGAGTTTCTGAGGCCCAACAAGAAGATGTTCGGGCTAAGGCATGTGCAGGATCTTCCGTGTAAACCATCTGGATCGACTTCTTCATCAGCAGTAGAAAAGGAGGCTAGGATGATGGTTCTGAACGCCCAACTTGGTGCTATAGGTATTCAAATGGCTGCTTTGGAGGCGGAGAAAACAAGTCTGGAGGCCGAGAAGTCCCGATTGGAAGATTAAGTCTTATGACTAATGCAGGGGGAGCATTACTGATTGCTGCTGGTTGCTGCTGTTTTTTATCATTTTGATGTTGGCTTTGGCCTTATGTGTGGTCCCAGGGGGAGTGATTTTGGATGTTGGTGTTAAATTTTATTTTGGATGTTGGTGTTAAATTTGACTGTTTTATTCGATATGACTGTAATTTTGGGTGTATGTTCTGGATTTCGGGATTCTGGTTCTCGGCTTTCATGCTTAAGAGAATTCTGGTATTATGTTGATTATTATTCTGCTATTCTGATGCAAGCTTATGATATTGATGGAAGTTTTTTTCCGTTGGAAATTACATGTCCAAAATATTATGAGTCCACAAAAATGCCAAAGGGGGAGATTGTAAAGTCAAGGAATTTGCAAGTAAATATTTGATTGGCAATTTTGTGAACAAGAAAATATTCCATGTTGGAACATGCTGATGCAGAATATTCACGCCAAGGTTTTATGGAAATCAAAGCTGAAATATTGGAGTATTTTATAATTTATGGAAGTCGTATATTTTGCTATGTATATCAGGCGTGTAAAGCATAATTGATTAATGGAAAATCCCTACTTATAAGGAGATGATATATTCGAATATATGAGATAGATTGATATAAGGTAAATCCCTTTATTTATGGGATTTGGATATGCTTCAAGAAGCAGATTTGGAATAGGAATATTGTGGAGATAATCAAGGAGTATTCCAATCTGTTCGTGGATATAAATTGGGACAAACACGGCTGCATACTCATGGATTTATCAGAGCAAAAATCTGCATACAGATTTTTGAGACTTTCGAGAATTGCAAAGAGTCAGACTACTGTGTTCCAACACACTTGACCTGACACACAAAGTTCAGAATCAGAAACCTTAATTCCTCGGGAGGAGGAGATCCAGCGTCGACGAAGTTCGAGGTCAGAGGGAGTCTGATCAAGGCGGATCGGTAGCTAGGGGAGCTAGCAGAATTCACACTATATAGTTAGCAAAGATAAGTATTTTGTAAACTGTACTATGTACTATATCTTTCTAATTAGTGGATTCATTCTGAACTGGGCTAGGCCCCGCAGATGTAGGTGGATTACACCGAACTGCGTAATCAAGTCATGTGTTCTTTAAATTTTACGTTATTATGCACTTGGTTAGACTAGTCATGTTGGAACACACTAGTAACTACTAGAAAAAGTGGTAAAGCTAAAATTCACAGAGCTCATCGAGACATCATCGGCCAATGCAAGTCGAATCGACTGTGGAACCGTGGAAAGAACAGCGGCTAACAATGAAGGCGCCTTAACCTTTGGCAGTGGAACTCTTCTTTTTGCTTCTCTGAGTCGCTCCATTGATGCTTGCTCTCTAGGCAGAGAAGATGAACACAACGCCATCTCCTTCTTCTTTCCAACAAATCACCGAATATGAATATTAATGACAGTGTCGACTGCTATTTATAGGAGAAAAAAGAATAGCTTTCCGGTTCTGAATTGGTTTCACCTATGTTTCCGAATCCAGGTTGGAATCGGTGTTTTCCTTTTCCAGGTTAGAATAGGTTTTCTTTTTGACTAAATTGTTTTTTGGTCCCCTACAAAGTATCTTTTATTATCTTTTGGTCCCCATTTGCAAAACAACCCTTAGACGGTACCCAACAAATTCAAAATGATATGTTTTGGTCCCCAGAGGTGGTTTTCAGGTGAGGTCAACGGTAAAATTGGTCAAAATCTATAAAATGACCATTTTACCCCTAGATTAGAAAAAAATAAAAAAGGGAAGAAACTTCATCTTCTTCTTCGTTCTTTCCGGTCATCTCCGCCCTGCGCCACTGCCACCGTACAGGGCCCCTTCACCGGTGCCTAGAACTGCCCCAAATTCACGACCTTCATTTCCAAGATCACTGGACGTGAAATTATTGTTAGAGATATTAACTGCTTTCATCACTTCCACAATGGATTCCGCTCGTGTGGTGCAGTCGGCGAAGGAGGAGAGGAAATTCCTTCTTTCAACTTCGATTGAGCTGCAAATAAGGCTTGGATCCGGGCGAGCTCGGGCGTGAAGAGCGCTAAGGTCGTGAATTTGGGGCAGTTCTCGGTGCCGGTGAAGGAGCCCTGTACGGTGGCGGCGGCGCAGGGCGGAGATGACCGGAAAGAACGAAGAAGAAGATGAAGTTTCTTCCCTTTTTTATTTTTTTCTAATCTAGGGGTAAAATGGTCATTTTATAGATTTTGACCAATTTTACCGTTGACCTCACCTGAAAACCACCTCTGGGGACCAAAACATATCATTTTGAATATGTTAGGTACCGTCTAAGGGTTGTTTTGCAAATGAGGACCAAAGATAGTAAAAGATGCTTTGTTGGGGACCAAAAAAATTATTTAGTCTTTCTTTTTTTTTATATTGGGCTCATAGGTTTTCATTTTTTATTGGGCCCTTAATTAGTATTAACAAATTACGGAAATGTCAAAGAGCTTTCTAACATTATAAACCAATTACGGAAATGTGAAAGAGCTTTCTACGGATAGGATTATTTACTCAATCGATTTTGTAATTTATGTCACGCTTATTATAAATGAATGTTTTCTTTTATTTGACATCCTTTTCATTTTTGTCAAGATTCCTTCAATTTCATCCACTCATTCTACTTTTTACTTTCTTCATCCAATTTCATCCACTCATTTTCTTCACCTAAATTCAACCACCTAAACCTATTGTGCCATAAATAAAAAAAATGGAGGGAGTACTTATTTTAGCTCAACCATTATTGAAAAAAATTGCTAAATACGTTGGTTTTTCCCAAGCACCATATAATTGAAATAGTTTACTTTTGGATGGTGCTATCAACCAGGGATATTTAAGTCGTTTTGACTAACCTAAACCCATGAAGTTGTCTAAAATAAACATACCAAAATTCTAATATGTTACTGATTTTAATTTTAATTTATATATAATCAATTATAACTTGTTAAAATATATAACTTTTAAAGATATATTTAATTTTATTCAATATTTAACGGTTGAGTCCATCTCTTGAAAGACGGTATTTCCATAAGTCATGGAAATACCAGTTTTTAAAGTACAAATTATAAGAAATAAAGACAAATTTTTTGAGTTGCATGAATCTGGTTATAAACTTTATAATTACTACACGCTGCAAAATAAATTTTTAATATTACAAGTAAGAACTTTTATCTTTTATTATTTAGTTTAAATCACATTTTTTCATAGGCTTATAGAAAGACGGTCTTGCCCAAAACTTTGCCTTAACAGTTTCTAATTAAACTAATTATTTCACTTAATAACTCATGTAATTTTTCTTAGAGAATGTCTCAGGAAAAACGACATTTCCATAAGCTTGTGGAAAGTATGGGTTTTTACTTGTAAATTTTTTAATAAAATTTAAATATTTTATTTTATAAGTTAAAACAAGTAATAATATGTATTTGAATGTGAAAATATAAAAAAATATATGTTGTAAATTTTTTTTCAAGAATTCTAAAATTTGTAAGTAATTTAACAAATACAGTGTGTAAGGTAAAAAAATAAGTGGCTTGTCCATAATCTTATGGACATGCCGTCTATCAGGAGACCCACTCCTTTTCTTATATGACTAAAATTTAAAATTTTAAATAAAATTTAATATCAATATTTGAATTAATGATATCCCGCAAAGTGCGATGGTACTCCACTGGTTCAAAAAATAGAGAAGAGATACCATTTATTTAGATTGTTAAAGATTAATTTAAATAACTCATCTATTCTAGTAAATATTATTCTTTTTAATTGAATTGAACAGAATTAACTGATAAAAAATTAAGCAAATTGAATTGAATTAAATTTAAGCAAAATAAAATGACTTGAGTTGAGTTGAGTTGAATTAAAATGAAACAAAATAATTTTAAAATAGATTACATTGAGGAAATAAACTAAATTTCTTTAAAACAAATTAAACTTATTTAATACGAAATGAACAAATTTTAATAAATTGAATTAAACTGGAAAATACATGTATTATAAAAAAATTAATAAAAGAAATTATAGTAATATGACAGTGCAAATATAGGTTCAATTTGGGTCTTTTTTTAAATTTCTTTTTCTTCATTTTTAATTGTTTTACTTTTCAGGGTGGGAAGCTTTTTAACAAACTTTTAATTCTGTTTCTCATTATTTTATTTTGTTCAGTTTTTTTTATACTTTTTTAAGTTTTTGTTTTCTTTCCTCAGTTTAAAGTGAGTGGTATTTAAAATGGTTGTTTTGAGTATTAGATAGGAATTATCTCTGTCAATTTTTTTTCCAGCAGCCCAAGCCGGTAAAATTGGGTTGACTTCAGATCTGGTATCCAAGGACACTATAAGGAGAAATTCAAGTCAAAGTCGTTATACCAACGGACTTCTGGCAACACTGTTTTTCCGAGGATTTAAATCAGATATGTAGACTTTTGTTCATTAGAATATTCTGATAAGTTATATCGTTGATTAATTGGTCTTTAGAGCCTTTTGAGGTCAAGTTAGAAATAATTCTACGCACTAGAAGTGATTTCTATACACTGACGAAAATTATTTTTGGCAATTAAAATGACTTGTATTAGTCTCCTAGTTTAGGGAAATGGTCTTTACGGGTTAAATGGAGACATCCGGATCTTTAATTTGAGAGCTTCATTTACTTTGTTTTTATTGCCTTAAATGTTTAATCAGAGGCGTGGGTGGAAGTTTTTGGCGTGCGTTTATTTGATACATCACTGTGTTTGGTTATGCGGATAGTCTCGGGTATTTATTGTGGCTATTCCAAGACTACACAACGACAACCACTTATCTTTGGTGTGCTTATCTCATTGCCACATAGGTCTTTGCTTAGTATTGTAGTATTGATAGTGACTTTGTGTATTTTTCTCTTTTTAGCCATTGAGGCTTTAGATTAGTATTGTAATATTTGACTAGTGTCTTGGTGTAAATGAGTTTATTCAATATTTCATGTTGTAATCGCACATTGTGCAAATTGAGCTTAATAGAAAAGGGTTGGGACCCCTATAAACCCCACCATAGTGACAGTTTAATTTTTTTAAAAGTTCAATTTGGGTCCTCGATAAAAAGTTGAGATAGTGGAAATTGTTTTGCTTTTCTTGCATTCAGTGGTGCTATTTTTCATCCGGTATCTTACGTACTAAAACATTGTATTTTATACGTAATGTTACTAATCTATACAAAGAGGCCCTGGGGTGCGATTTGTAACCTCTGCTTGTCCATCAGTTTGAGGATGACTCGCAGTAGAAAACAAAAACTTTATCCCTAACCCGAACCACAAGGCATTCCAGAAGTAGGATTTAAATTTAACACCATGATCAAAGATAATGGACGCAGGTATCCCATGTAGCTGAACTACCTCTCTAAAAAATAGATCCGCTACATGTTTTGTATCATCTGTCTTTCTACAAGGAACAAAGTGTGTCATATTAAAAAATCTACCCATGACCACAAAGATAGAATCATTACTTGACTGAGATCATGGTAAACCGAGGACAAAATCCATTGAGATATCAACCCAAGGATGTGTAGGAACAGGTAATGGAGTATAAAGACTATGAGGCTTAGTTTTTTACTTAGCCTTCAGCAATCAAGACAATTCCTACAAACTCTGTCAGTAGCTAATGCCATTTTTGGCCAATAAAAATATTCTCGCAACAAATTATAAGTTTTAAATGCACCAAAATGTCCTATTAAACCACCTGAATGAGCTTCACTAACAAGTAACTCAAACATAGAACATTGAGGAATACATAACCTATTATTCATAAACGAGAAACTATATGCCGAAAAAACTTCTCATAAATACCATTTTCACATGCAGCATAAACAGAAGAAAAATCAGGATCAACCGCATATAAATCCCGCATGAATGAAAACTCTAACATAATTCATTCCAATCGTGTAAGTAAAACATGTCTACGACTCAACAACATTTTTCTTGGTGGTGTAGCCAAGATTCCAGCCGTACACCCTCTGGGAGTGTCCCATCAAGCCGACGTTGGTTCCCTTACACAGCCCCAACCAACACTCCCGAGTATGCCCCCTACGACCCTTACCGACCAGAGTTATACTACAGCTCTGCAGGGGGAGGGTCGTGCTTAAGGTACATGGCTTCGAATCAGCTTTTGCCTACGCCCCCAGCTTCGGTGACTAGGTTTGGCCCAATCCATATGAAGATCCGCAGATGGGAGGGGGATCGAGTGATTCCTTAACAAGAGAACTTGATAGATTGATCGGGCCTTCGGGCTAAGTCACAACATCTCCTTTTAGTCCCGCAATAGTTGCAACTTGATAACCCATCAAAATGAAACCACCCAAAGGGCTCCCCGCATACAGTGGAGATTCAGACCCTCATGAGTTCATACAGACGTTCCTTAGTTTGATAAACTCGAGGGACTTTAATGAACAACTAACATGCATGTTGGTCGGAAGCTACCTTCGAGGGAAAGCCCAAGAATAGTTCAACAAGCTGGGCAGAGGGACGCTACACTCGTACAAAGATTTTGGAAAGGTCCTTCTGAGTCAGTTTTTCCAAAATAAAAGGCTTACAAAAACCTTAATAGAGCTGTACAAAAGAAAGAAGTGGCCATGCGAGTCGACGGAGGCGTTCTACCATCAATATGTTGATGAGAGTCTCAGCATAATCAATCAGATTGAGGATGGGGTAGTTCTTGGATATATGAATGGGATGTCAAACCTTAATCTGTACAAAAAGATGGTCTCGAAGAAACCTTATACCCTGCAGTAGTTGCAGGAAATCGTGAAGTAGTATTCGAAAATCAAAGAGGACATGAAGAGAAAATGGGAAGGGAATAGATGGCTTGAAAAAAGACCTACATACTCTGAGCCTAGTTCAAAAATGCATAATCACCCAAAAAAAGGGTTCGAAAGCTTTATTCCCTTAATCAAGTCCCTAATTGAGATACACTTCATCCATAAATGTATGTTTCAAATCCCCGCCTGCTGGAAAAGACTACCATGGGAAGAAAGATTCCCCCAAATTTTGTGACATTCATAAAGAACGGGGCCATGACACAAATGAGTGTACCCATTTGAGACAAGAAGTGGAAAGATATGCAAGGGAAGGTTTACTCCCCAACTGTGTCGAGGGTCCGAGAAGAGAATCCTCTTCGATGGGCCGAGCAAAATGCCTTTGGAAAGGACAAAAAGAGAGCCAATCGAGGTGGCAGAGAACAACAGGTAAACGATGAAAACCAAGCCAGAAACTGAGCAGGGGTTCGAGCTGAAGCCGAGGCTTAACCAGACAGAAATCGAAGGGACGGGGTGAATATGGTGATTAACTTCATCAATGGAATTGTAAGCGACCAAACTTCGAATACAATTATCAAAACCCAGTCCCGATATGTGCCCCCTAGAGAACCCTGTCAAAAATGTTTCCGACCCAAAGAAGCAATTACCTTCTCGGAGGCTGACTTGGTGCCCAGCCAAACCCCTCACACAGACCCGTTGGTAATCAATGCAACCATTGGAGATTGTTATGTCAAAAGGGTGTTCATGGAAGACAAGTAGCAAGGTCAAAGTAATGTTTTCCAACTATTTTGATCAGTTAGGGCTCAAACGCAAAAGCCTAAGGAGGAAAACCTCTCCCTTGTCAGCTTCACCGGGAAAATGGTGCTACCCCTAGGTGTGGTTACCCTCCTGATTAAAGTAGCTGAGGGAGACAAGGAAATCACAATTAATTGTAGCTTCGCAGTATCACACGTTGTGTCTCCATACAATGTGATCCTTGAAAGGCCTTGAATGTGCCAAGCACGAGCGGTATGGTCCCCCTATCATTGGATCATGAAGTTCCCCACGAAAAGGAGGATAGCAGTTATTAGAGGGGATCAGCCGGCAGCCAAAAACTGTTTGGTTGTAGCCCTCAAAGAGGCTAGAAAGGAGGATAGGGTGTCTTCAATCGAGAAAGAGATTAAGCCTATGGACATAGAGCCAATGGTCGTTTGAGACAAGGGAACGGTGTCCGTAGGAAAAATGGTTGCACCTGTAACAAAGCAACAACTGGAGGACCTTCTAGATGATTTTGTCGATGTATTTTCGTGGGACACCTTTGACCTCACAGGGGTACCTAACATGATTTGAGGTCCTGGTTTTTTCCATTGACGTACTGGTCAAAGCCATAACATGATTTGAGGTCCTGGTTTTTTTCGATGCTCATAAGGGCTATCACCAGATACTCATGGCAGAAGAGGACAAGAAAAAAACATCCTTCATAACTGACGGGGGAACATTCTGCTACAAGAAAATGCCATTCGTGTTGAAGAATGAAGGGGCCACCTATCAAAGGTTGGTCGATAAACTCTTCGAAAAGAAAATTAGCAAAAACTTTGAGATATATATTGATGAAATGGTGGTTAAAAGTAGGGGCTTCGACCAATTTCCTCTAGACCTCGAAGAGACCTTCTGAAAGCTCTAAAAGGCTAATTTGAAGCTAAATCCCACCAAGTGTGTAATCAGAGTCAGATCATGTAAATTCCTATGATTTATGGTCTCGGGGAGGGGGATCGATGTCAATCCCGAGAAAGTTGAAGCATTGGTAAACATGAAGCCCCCCAAAATAATCAAAGACGTCAAGAGGCTCAAAGGATCGTTGGGGGCACTCAGCCAATTCCTCTCAAAGGGGGCTGAAATACACTTGCCATTATTTGATGTGCTTCGAAAAGCAAAGAAATTTGAATGAACGAATAACTGTGATAAAGCCTTCTAGAAGCTGAAAGAGCACTTACGAAGTTTTCCCACCCTCATGAAACCAGGAAAGGGGGAAGATCTGTATTTGTACATCTTCACATCCCTCTGGTGATAAGCGCCATCATGATGAAAGAGATGGAAAAATCCTGAATCCCAATATACTTCGTAAGCAGTGCATTCACCCGGAGACCCACTACATTGCTTTCAAAAGCTTATATTGTCCCCTGTTCACGTTACACGATGCCTCCGGTCATACTTCCAAAGCCAAAGGATAATTTTGCTCACTAGCCATCCAATCAGGCAGGTGCTTCTAAAGCCGGAGGCCTCAGGAAGAATGATGAAATGGGTAATCGAACTGGGTGAACATAACATCTAGTTCCACCCAAGAACGGATATCAAGGGCCAAGCATTAGCAGAATTCATTGTTGAAACCACCGAACCGATAGTGATCGAAGATGGCAATGAACCAGACGAGACATGGAAGTTGTATGTTGATGGGTCCTCTCACTCCGGAGGTAATGGGGCTGGAGTTCTGCTCACGATCCCCGATCAGAAAGATTACCCCTATACCTTACACATTGACTTCAAAGCCACGAATAAGGAAGCAGAGTATGAAGCACTAATCATAGGCTTTCAAATTGCCAAAGATTAGGGAGTTCAAAAACTCGACATCTTTAGTGATTCCTAAATCATGGTCCTTTAAGTCAAGGGGGAATATGAGGCTAGGGAGAGAAGTTTGCAATGCTATTTGGAAGTGGTAAAACCCCTACTCGAACATTTCCACCATTATACCCTTAATCAAGTCCCTCGAGAAAAGAATCACAAGGTTGATGCCCTAAGCAAATTGGCCTCGTTAGACATGGACTTGCAATCTTAGGGGAATTTAATGGTGAAGATGCTAACTAAGCATAGCTTCGAGGAGGAAGAAACGATGATAGTGGTTGAAGAACAAAAGTCGTGGATGACGCCTATCATGAGCTACCTTCGAGATGAGACTTTCCCGGAGGACTCCATTGAAGCAAGGAAGGTCAGGTTAAAGGCACCTAAATATGTGATCCATGAAGTCATCTTATATCGTTGAGGCCATCTCCAACCACTCCTTCGATGCGTAGCCACCCCCCATGAAGCTAATTACTTGATCCGCGAAACCTATGAAAGAGCCTGTGGAAGTCATTAGGGGGCTCAATCGGTAGCTAAGAAGCTTCTCCGGGCTGGATATTATTGGCCAAAGATGTTAGAAGAGGTAAACAAGCACATCCAAGCCTGCCTCCAATGCCAAAGGCATGCACCAATCACCCATGCCCCCAGGAAGAAATGATAAATATTAATAGTTCCTGGCCATTTGATAAATGGGGAATCTACTTGGTGGGACCTTTCCCGTAGGCCCTTGGCCACTTTTGGTACCTGATTGTGGCCATAGACTACTTTACAAAGTGGGTCAAGGCCAAAGCCCTGGCGAGAGTAAAAGGGAAGGCGGTGATTGGGTTTTGCTAGAAGAATATCATATGCGGATTCGGGATCCCTCGAACGATCATAAGTGATATGAATATCAAATGCTTTGATGTGATTTAAATGCTTTGATGGATCAACTTTATGATGAATAATTGGAGGAGTCACCATCGACATCTTGGATTCATTATTCAAGATTGTCGACGAACTGAAGACATCATGAAGAACACTATACTCTTTTTTTCCTATGGGTTTATAATGAGGTAGTGTGATCACTGTAAAATATTGTAAAATTATTTCATTTTGGGTTTATTGGACTGACACTTTGACATGTAGGCTTTGAAGAGATGAATTTGAAAAATATAATCCATTACGTTTTAGTATATTCAGTTTTATTCTGATTAGAATTAGATTTGATAATATTAGATAAGGTAATATTCTTGAAGGTTGCTTCTTTAAGAATTCAACCAGATTACCTTATATTACCATTGATTTTAGTTAGATATGGTTTTAGCTTCCTAAAGATGTCATAAGTCAGTTCAGTTTCCAGTTGTGATTCGGGTTTATGGCCGAAATCTACCCTATAAATGGGAGGCCTTATGGATGAATTTATCATACTTTTATCAATCAAAATACAACCTTTTGAGTTCATACTCTTTGCTTGCGAGCTATTCCATTGTTTCTTAATCCCGAGTGCCAGTTAAGTATCAAAGAGTTTTGTAATCTGATACTGAGGGCTAGTTAGAGAGCAAGTCAAAGTTAGGCGTATCCCGAGGACTAAACTCCTGAATTTCGTGCAAGATAGTGCGGGTTTGCAGATCACTTCACTAGATTAAAGATATTATTTCTGCAATCATGAGTCTTCGCAAGAAGATTCATATCAGTTGGTATCAGAACAAATCGAAAGATCTACTTAAGCCAAAAAAAAAAGGTTTTGAGTTTTTGTGGAATTTATTTTCATTTTTTAATTTATAAACTCTTTTGTGTCGTGTTTTAACCGTGTTTGTTTGATCTTTCTTACCATAAGGATTGAATCTAGAGTCGAAGGACGTTGAAGGGTCCGAGAGTTAGAATACTTCGGTATTACTATTCGCCTTCACTTTCATCAATCAAGTTAGGAGGATGTTGAAGGGTCTGAGCATTAACAAGTATTATCTACCTTCACCCCCGGTCAGTTTCGTAGTTTTTAGGTAGCTTAAACAGTTTATGTGCTTATATTTTTCGTCAACTCTTCTGAAAATTATTGCATGCACATAGTCCTATTTTTTTCTTTATCGTTCTTTGATTCCATGATCTTGAATTGTTATTTGATTCTTGATTACACCTTATTAAAAAAAAAGAGTCTTGTGTCATTTTTCATATATATAGTGTCATATTCTTGATCCGTACGATCTTAAATACCTCAAAGTTAATTTGAATCAAGAGGAAGTTGTCGCAGTTTTCTTATTCTAAGTTTTGTATAGGAGATTTTTGTTCCACAACCTTTTGAAAATAAAAAACAAAAGGTTGCAGATTTTTGGGTTTCAAAATTGGAATTTAGGATTTGAAATATGAAATTTGGGGCAGATTTGCAATTTCCAAAAATTTTGGAAATTGTGACCAAAATTTTTTTTCTTGGGGAATAATATTATGGTTGTGAGTTTTATAGTAAAAAAAAGGGAAAAAAAACTAATTGTGGCTGAAAAAAAAAAGAAAAGAAAAAGGAAATCCAATTTCAAAAAGGAAAAGAAAGTCAAATTCCTAATCGGAAGAGGAAAAAGAAATATATGCCAATTGAGAGGGGGGTTTTGATATGAATTTTCAACTTTGGGGATAAGTAAGTCATTAAAATCCTTTATCACAAGGGATTTGGATTTGGGTTCCTATTCCAATTTGTTTTTGGAAAAGTTTCTTGAATTTTTGGAACCTATTTGTCATTTATATAAAGCAATATTGTTTTGATCATAATTCATTCAATACAACTCCAATTCATGCCATTGAAATTGCATTTGTTCCTTATTCTTTGTGAAATTTGGAATTCCAGATTGTAGAGCCCAATTTTGAGTTTATATATTCTGAAATTTTGAAATAAGTTCTGTTGTACTCATCTCCATATATTGCTTTGAATTGCGGTGAATTGATCAATTGCTCTTGTATTAGCCTTTGCCTTGTGAGTTGTGAGTGTTATACACTTGGTAAGTGACCTTACTAAACAAAAAGGAAAGAGGGGGGCATTTATTACTGACGGTTTGTTTCTTCTTAACAAGGATGGTGGACGATCCATTCATCCCGCCATTTGTTGGCAATCCCAACAATAAACCTAAAATGAATTCCATGAATGTGATAAATGCCATAATGAGCGAGGTTCAGAGATTGTCTAGGAAGGTAGATGAGTTATCAAATCCAACGACACCTCGTTCTACAAGACAAGTTGAATTTGCTCGTGACATCCAAGGTTTGAAGTATAATATTCCCAGATTTGATGGTCGACACAATCCTACAAAACACTTGGATTGGGAGAGGCAGATCGAGACCTTATTTGATCTTTACAACTACCGTACGAAAGAGAAGATCAAGATTGCACATCATTATTTCATCTATTATACCACAGAATGGTGAAAGGATTTGAAAGAATCAAGACAGCTTGCTGGTAAAAGACCTATCTCCACCTGGGAGAGATTGAAAACCAAGCTTCGATTACATCATGTTTCACAAACATATTTGATGGACGAACATTTTTGTCTCACCAATATGAAGCAAGGAAACCGCGGTGTAGATGAATACTGGCAAGATCTTGAATTAGCTATAAGAAGAGTTGGCATGGGAGAAAATGATGCCTTTATAAAGAATCGGTTTATTGAAGGTTTAAGATAAAATCTCCAAGTTCCGGTTAAGCTCCAACATTATGTTTCCTTACAATATTTATTATTCAAGGCCAGGTTGGTTGAGTCGACATTAATGCCCAGGGGAAGCTGTAGTTTCAGCTATGACAGTTAATGCCAAGTCTCTGATTTCATAAGCCCAAATTTAACCAGAGGTGGTAGTATTTCGAACATGGGTGGCCAAGGAAACCCTAATTCGACCAAAATCTACTCAAATACACCATTTGAACCCATTGATTGAAGAATTATTACAACCAATCAGTCTCCTAGATAAAATACAGGTAAATCAATTTCTACTTCGTCAAATACAGTTTCTTCTAACACTCCTACATGTTTTCATTGTAATGAACAAGGACATGGTCACAATAACTGTCCTCTTGAACGAATTATAACAACAGTGGATGAGGAAGAAGAAGACGATATACCTACATGATATGACACCGAAGAAGAACAATTAGATGATGAAATCATCATTGTTGACGGAGGTGAGCAAGGTCCTGAAACACAAGAAGTTTTTGAGGTGTATTCCACAGAAGTTTTCAAAATTACTCCCCCATAAAGAGAAATTAATTTTAACCAAAATAGAGTCCATTTTGCCAAAAAGACAGTAAATGTCACCATACACAAGTTCTAGATCGATCCTAAGGTAGGTAAAATAGGCAAGTTGCAAAATGTTTATGATAAGTCGCATAAAGTCTTATCTTCACATCTTAGTCCTTTACCTTCTATTTATATGATGAGGAATGAACTATCTATTAACCCTAGAAAATCATTTTATGCTTCAATAATAGATGTGAATCGAGCTTTGAATAATCATTCTTTTGTTCTTATAATGTCCATTAAAGAAAGTTACTATGCCAATGAAGATATTCTTGTAGATATGATTTCACGGTTTGTTAAGTTGTTGCAGGAATTCAAGGATATCTTTAAAGGTTATATGCTTCCCGTTTCGAGGACAAAACTTTTCGATCCGGGAGGGAATGATACAAATATCAAATTCTTTGATGTACTTTAAATTCGTTGATGGATTAACTTTATGATGAAGAATTGAAGGAGTCACCATCGACATCTTGGATTTATTATTCAAGATTGTCGACGAACTGAAGACATCATGAATGATACTATACTATTTTTTCCCACTGCATTTTTAATGAGATAGTGTGATCACTATAAAATATTGTAAAATTATTTCATTTTGGGTTTATTGGACTGACAGTTCGGCCATGTGGGCTTTGAAGATCTGAATACAGTTTATTAGAGTTTAGTATATTCAGTTTTAATCTGATTAGAATTAGATTTGGTAAGATTAGATAAGGTATTGTTCTTGAAGGTTGCTTCTTGAAGAATTCGACCAGATTACCTTAGATTACCATTACTTCAGGTATTTTAGTTAGATATAGTTTTAGCTTCCTAAAGCTGCCATAAGTCAATTATATTTCCAGTTGTGATTTGGGTCTAGGGCCAAAATATACCCTATAAATAGGGAGGTGTAATGGATGAATTTATCCCACTTTTATCAATCAAAATACAACATTTTGAGTTCATATTCTTTGCTTGCGAGCTATTCCATTATTGCTTAACCCCGAGGGCTAGTTAAGTATTAATAAACCTTGTAATATGATCCCGGGGGCTAGTTAGAGAGAAAGTCAAAGTTAGGCATACCCTAAGGGCTAGACTCCTGAATTTCGTGCGAGATAGTACGTGTTCGTAGATCCCTTCACTAGATCAAAGATATCAATTCCGTAATCATGAGTCTTCGCAAGGAGATTCATATCAATAACTGGAAATGACGCTCAGTTCATCAATGATCCATTCAAATGCTGGTATAAGGAGTACAAAATCCACCAAAAGGGTCACTGGTGTAAGGAGTACAAAATCCACCAAGGGGCAGGTAGAGGTCACCAATCAAACCATTATCAATGACATTCGATCGAGTCTCAAAGGGGCAGGCGGGAACTGGATCAACGAATTACCTAGCATACTTTGGTCATTCCAAACAACATAATCTTCTGCTACGGGAGAAACCCCATATGGCCTAGTTTATGGTTTGAAGGAAATCATTCCAAAAGAGATAAGAATGGCCACCTTTCAAAGGTTTTCTATAAGCAACGGACGATAGGAAGACAATCATGAGCAGTACCGCTTAGACCTGGACCTTCTTGAAGAGAAATGAGAGAAGGCAAACCTTCACAAAGTAAGGGTCAAAGAAATGGTGAAGCGGTATCACGACCGGAGGGTTCAAAAGGTCCAGTTTTCCTCGGGAGACCTCATAATGAGAAGAAACAAGAAGAGTCGTAGAGAGCTAGAGGGGAAGCTGTCAGCAAACTGGAAGTGACCCTACCGAGTTGTTGAAGCCGGCCTGGGGGGCAGTTATGTGTTAAAAACCCTCCAAGGTGAATCAATTCCACGCAGATGGAGCGTCTCCAACCTTAAATGGTATTATTCTCCAAAATCCCAATAGACTCGGGGAGGTAAAAAAAGGCCTACTTAGAGGTATCTTTGGGTCGGAGGATGCCCTCAGCCCAATAGCATTGTAAGCTGAGAGGATTCCTCTGCCTTTGGCAATCTTGTATCAGAACGCGTTACCTTCAAACAAGTTCTTGATTCCCACTCTCCTAAAATCAGAGTAGCTAATATTCGAATGTGCAACAAGCGCTCAAGACATAGATCTTGTAAACTATTCGAAGGGACAACAAAGCCCTATCGAATGTGCAATAAGCACTCAAGACACATATCTTGTAAACTATTCGAAGGGCCAACAAAGCCCCATCAAATGTGCAACAAGCGCTCAAGGGCAAACACACTATACCAAGGATGTGGATTCCTTGGATTTTGGCATAGTTCAGAATGTGGGAATTCGAACCCTATATGACCAAAAGCTCAGATTCAGATCAACCAAACTTCTAGCACATATTGGAAGGTTGACGTCTGAATCTATCATGGACTCCAGGATTTCAAATGACCAGGGACTCTAACACAGAATTAGAACCCTGAAGGCCCTACTCTCTAGGGGTAAAAAATTAAGACTTGCATGATCTTGGGCTCCAGCGAGATTAGAAGCTTCATATTCCGAGACATCTTATTTTTTCTTATGTATACACGACATAATTTGAGGCCCTCACCTTCTAACCCGGATTAGAAGGCAGGAAGCCGAACGTCTTGTTTCTGTCCCTGGGGTTTGAAGGTCCGTTGGTTACTAATAAAGATTAGAAGACCAAAGACCACACCCCTCGACAAGAATTATCAGGGGCTCGAAGGCCCCTGGGGAAATAAAAGAGGCAATAATTAGGCCCTTAGGCTCTAACACAGACTAGAAAGGCAATGGCCAAACCCCTGACACTTTAATCAGCTCGAACGGCAAGTTCGGAGCCTCAACCTGGGACTAACCTTCAACGCATCATCAGGGGCACCAACATCGTACCCCTAGAAGTGTTAAAGGATTTCAAAGGGTAAACCCCTGCACAGATGACAGTTCAAAACATCCCTGTAAAAAGAGATTCGTGATGAACCTGTAGACTCAAGCATGGATTCGAGCCCACGATCCAGGGATGAATTTAAAGGCCGAACCCTCGGCTTTCCAGGGGCTTCTTGATAATGTGTAAATATGTATGGGCCTAAGTACCCATGCAACCGACCTTAAGTCCATAGTTTTGCCCTTTAGGTAAAGCCTTTTGGGTTGGCCCAAGGTGAGAGTACTTGCTCCAGAAGCAAAAAAAACAATTGCCCTACTTTCCTACCTATATAAAGGCCAAAGGTAACCCTAAATAACTCAACTATTCTTACCTAATTAAACTCTTCTAATCTGTTTGTTTACTTGGCCGTCGGAGCCTCTTCCTCCTGGACACCTCCGGGTGCTTTATCTTGTAGATTCTGACCTACGGATGGAGGCGCAGTGACGGTGGCAAATCGTGGTGCATCAACCAATACCAACACTAGAAGCATCATAATGAATCTCAAAAGTACCATTAAAATTAGGTAAAGCAAGATCATGAGCATTACATAATTGTGCTTTCAATTCATTAAATGTATTATCTTGACTGTCAGTCCAAACAAATTTCACAACCTTTTTAACTAGTTCATTTAAAGGTGCAACAATAGATGAGAAATCATGCGCAAACCGTCTATAAAAACTAGTTAAACCAAGAAAAGAACGCACCTGATTGGCTTTGGTAGGTCTCGGCCAAGTTTTGATGGCCTCATTTTGGATTCGTGGACTTTTATGCCCTCCTTAGAGACAAAACAATTGAGAAACACCACTTCTGAAGCACAAAATGTGCACTTCTTAATATTTGCGTACAAACAAGACTCACAGAGTGCAACAAGAACCATTTTAACATGCTCAATATGTTCATCAGTCGGCTTAGAATAAATCAATATATCATCAAAATAGACCACAACAAATTGACCAATAAACTTTCTCAAGACATATTTCATCAGCCGCATAAAAGTACTAGGTGTATTAGTTAAAATGAAAGGCCTAACAATCCATTCATATAGCCCGAACTTAGTCTTAAATGCAGTTTTCCATTCATCCCCCTCATTTATTCGATTCTGATGATAACCCTGAGTCAAATCAATTTTAGTATAAATCACAGATCCATGCAAATCTTCAAGTATATCATCTAACCTAGGGATAAGATAGCGATACTTAATGGTAATCTTGGTAATAGCATTACAATCAATGCACACACACCAAGTTTTATCTTTCTTAGGAACTAAAATGATAGGCACAACACAATGACTAAGATATCCTTGCACATAACCTTTTTGAAGTAACTCTTCAACTTGTCTCTGTAGTTCTTTTGTCTCCTTGAGGTTTTCTTTATACGCCAAATGGTTTAGAATAACCAAACCCACAACTAATTTAATCTGGTGTTCAATACCTTACAATGAGGGTAAACCCACTGGTAAAGCTTCTGGAAAAACATCCTCAAATTCCTGTAACATCTTAGCAATTCGTGGAGGAACATGCATAGGAATATCATCACTAGCAAAATAGCTCTCTTTAAGATGCATGATAAGCACATAAGAATGATTAGCAAAAACACGATTCACATCGCTAATCGATGCATAAAACGATCTACCAGAATCAATAGGATGTTCACGTCTCATCATGTAAATCGATGGCAAAGGACTAAGATGTGAAGATAGCATTTTACGTGACTTATCGAAATCATTCTTGGACTTACCTGGCTTACCTGGATCAGCCACCCTTGATTTTTGGTTGAAAAGTTCAAGGTTTTTGCCTCCTATTTTCACCTTGTGGCCGAGCTCCCTCAAACCCTGGCTAGGGTTTTGTTCGACCACTTTTACATCAGTTGCAAACTTTTCTTTGTCGACTTTCATGCGTCTTTGTACCTTTAAGACTTCCACTGGGGATAATGGAGTCAAAGTATACCATATTCTATCCTTAATCACAGTAATTTTGTTAGTGTAACCATCAATCATAGATTTACGTTCAAACTGCCAAGGTCTCCCTAACAAAATATGACTAGCTTCCATAGGTATAACATCACATAAGATAGAATCATGATATTTTCCAATCTTAAAGTTAATCATGCATTGTTTGTTAATCCTAATTTCACCACTACTATTTAACCAAATAAGTTTATATGGTGATGGATGAGTAGTCACAGGCAACGACTATAACACCCCAGACCCACGACCTACTTACTCAATGCAAGTATCGAGTCGGATTGGGTGTGCTACTGAGAATCCAACTGGGTCGGATTACTAAAATGCAGCAACAAGCAAATACAGTTTATGCGGAAGCGATTTTAGAATTCAAAACCTAACTTACTATTACAATGAAAGTCTTATAATAAGTGGTTTACATGGTTTAACAATAAAAGTTCTAGATTAGTTTCTAGATTCAAAAGCTCATCCAGGATCCTATCCCAAATAAAGTAAAGGCTTCATCCACAAGCTCTCACTCTTTCTGCTCAGCTCTACCTACTAGGGTTCATTAGACTAGGGTGATCTCCTTGCTTAGTGAGGTTCCATCGCTAGTATTCACCAAGTTGAGTTTTTAGTGATCACATAAAACAAATAGCCACATTAATTCTAACAAATAGTAAAAGGATACGGGTGGTTAGTGCCAAGTTGCAGTCAACTGCCTATATGGCAGCTCTAACTAACATACAAGGCATAACCTTTTCAGTAGTGTACGAAGGCTATCAGGATCAAGAATTCATTCTCAACAACCACACTCAATTAGATGTTCTATTATGAGCTCGTATCAGTTCCAGATGGTTATGCTAGCATACCAGAAACTCCACGTGTAGCCGGTCTAATCCGACGGTCCAGTCTATACCATTCCCCGCCTACTTCGATCGAACTACAATCGCGTCGGGGACCCCGAAAAGCACATACAAGTAATCAGGTAGCACGTAATCCAAGTTTAACACGACAAGATAAAGTACAAGCCGGTCATTCACATATAATGTCACAATAATTAAGTCCACATAGTATCATAATAATTAAACACAGTGTGATAAAGTACACGTCTTGCTTACTTCATGTGAAAGCAAAATAGTTAACAATAATAGTCGCAATATTATAATATCTAACATTTTTACATAACACATTTATAACAAAAGCAAGGGAATGCGTATTTTCCACTCTGCATACCTAGTAAGAAACCTTTACTACTGCCATTTAGATCAGGAAACCAGAGACTTCAGGTAATTTCACTTTTAGATCATGCTATAAGACCCTGACATCTGAATCAGATATTTCTCTGGCTAGTACTACTCTTTGGAAAATTCCTCTGCAAAAGAAGATAACTATTTTCATTTGGAAATTACTGCATGCTTTCCTCCCATTTGATGAGGTGCTTATCACTTGTGGTTTTAGTTTAGCATCAAAATGCCCGGCTTGTGATCAATCTGATTCGATTCAACACTTCTTCATAAATTGCCATTTAGCTCATGATTTGTGGTCCTATTTTGCATCTTTGGTTCATTTCAACTTGAATATTCTCCATACCATTCCTCAGAGGTTTCTACTATTCTAGGACTGTGATGATTTACCTAAGTTTGAGCGCATCTACTGTAAATTACTGCCATCATTAATTTGTTGGGGACTCTGGAAAGCTAGGAATGGTTTCCTTATGGATAATAAGCCCCTTATATTAACTTCTATCTGTAAAGAGGTACAGGACCTGATCATACTCTCACTCCAAGCGTGTCCTTTAAAATTACTGACCTCTAGTCCTATCCCACCAGCACTTAGGCACCTATCACCTCAACTTAGACCCCCTCCTAAGCCCAATATATCGAAGATTTGTTGGATTAGACCCAAGTCAGGATACATTAAAGTTAATGTGGATGCCTCTTGGTCTTATAACTTAGCTTCGGTGGGTCTTATTGCTAGAGATTCACATGGTTGTCCTATTTGCATCAGTTCTTCTGCTTCTACAGCAGAGTCACCTCTATTAGCTGAAATTGATGCCATTATGTATGTTTGTCAGAAATTCCCTCAGCTTGACCATACTTTTATAATTGAATCTGATTCTAAACTTGCGGTCTCAATGATAAATGATCCTTTTCAGCAAATTGGGAACTTTTTGATAAAGTTTATAAGGTGAAATCCTCACTAGGAGGGGCTGAGTTGCAACATGTTCTGAGAGAGGGTAACTTAGTTGCTGATGCCCTTGCAAAATTCCATTTCGATTCTGGTCCTGCACCTTCCATGGCTAACATCCCTACACATATTAGAGGGCTTATTACTTTGGATAAACTCTCTGTTCCAGCCATTCGTGCTCACAGGAATGATTAAACAACAGAATAGATACTGCTGAGTTTTTGTCTGTTTATGTTGCAGATTTCATTAATGATCAAGTGATGGAAGAGTTATAGATACTCCTTTTTACTGCTTCAACTACTAGGGTGGCCTCTACTGATCAAGAATTGGGAGAGCTGAAGGTTGCCTCTTCTTCAAGTGAGGGGAGAGCTCCAGATGCTGCTTTCCTGATCCAGTGCTGGTATTGATGGGGATCACAGGTTCCCAAACTTGGACAAACTTATTTTCTATTATCATCTTCAGGGACTTCTTCATATGTATGTATCTTGACTGAATATAGACTAGTTTTAGGAGTTACCTGACCGAGGGTGAGAATTAACACAAGGGGTGGAGATTCTCTCCCTTGGATCGTAACTTCTTCACTAACTACCATTGTATAGCTGTTACTAGGTTAACCCTTTTGGAGGCAACACTATTTGCCTCAAGTCTAGTGAACTAGACATACTCATGTACCAACGTTTTCAATTTCATATAGGGCATGGGAAACCCAATACATAACTCCCCCACCTATGGGTGTTTTGCATTAAAAAAAATATACTACTGCCATTTATTTTCCTTGTTTATTTCTATTTCAATTTTATTTTAGTTTTTCCTTGAAAAATGTACTTTAGACATTAAATGTGTTTGATTAACTCTTAAGAACTTCCAAGTCATCAATTTATCATTGGTTTGACTAAGTCCATGATATATACCAACATATTTAAATTTTTTGAAATTTTTTATATCATTCATTTTTATATTTTCACCTTCAAATATATATTATTACTCATTTTAACTTATAAAATGTAATATTTAAATTTTATAAAAAAATTACAATATTTAAGGTAAATGCCCATGTGAACTGTCCATAAACTTATGGAAAGGCAAGTAAATGTCCCTATGAACTGTCCATAAGCTTATGGAAAGGTCGCCTTTCCTAAGACTTGCCCAAACTTCATATGTATAAATTTAATACTACATGTTAACAAATCACATTTTGGATAGCTTAAGTACGTATTCATATTTATCTTGAGGGTCACATAAAATATTTAGTATGATATCAAAATAATTAAATTCACACATTATCACAATAATCAGGCACAGTAAAATATGCATGAATAATATCTAATATTATTAAACATTTTATATAATATATAAATTCTAAATAAAACATTTAAATTTAATAGGCATAAAATAACAAGTAATAATAAATTTTAATTCGATTCGTGATAGGGCGATGAAAGCACTCACCTTAATGGAATGCATACCTGTTTATACTGTCGTAACTCCAATGTAAATTATTTAGAACACCTAAAATCAACTGTAATTTTTATTTGAAAGGGAGGGAGTGATTTTGGTTCAAAAGGACCAAGACTTCCCCCCGTATTTATAGTGCATAGGCCGAAACTTGGCATTAAGAGTCTGTGCAATAGTGAAACCCTATTTCAACAATTTTTGTGATTTCAGTTTATTAAATATTCAAACTCTATCCTCCATCAACTAAAACCCTATTGCAACCATTCCATTTTTCTCTCCACAATGGTTGAAACCTCTTTGCAATCATTTCATTGACACCACTTGATTTTCTCTATCATACTAATTAATTATACCTTTAATATTTAATTTAAATAAATTTGTCTACCCAAATAAATTTAAATGTGAAATTTAATAATACATTTGTAATTTTGAATTGAATATCATTTTTTGAATTTTCATATTTAAAATTAATTTCAATTTTTTAAAAAAATTTTATGTACTAGAATTAAAATGAATCATATATATTTTTAAAAGAATGTAATTTAAAATTTTAAAATGAACCAAAATTTAATTTCAATTTTAATAAATAAAAATCAGAATTTTAAAGCTTTTTTACCATTTTATATTTTTTTTAACAATTCAAAATTTTATTTCAAAAATATAAATTTCAGTTTTATTTTTTAAAATTTTCAGTTGGGGAAAAGAAATGGTGAAAAGAAATGGAGCGGCCCAAGGGACATTGACAGCTTTTCAGTTGGGGAGCGGTTTCCCAACATAGGCATGCTCGTCCGATTTCCCCATTTAGGGAGGGCTTTGGAACCACATTGTAGTAAAAAATAGTTTCAAATGGGTTTCAATTTGGAGCTGGAACTGGAACCCCTCTGGTTCCCCCATTGCAGTGGTTCTGCCTCTCTGCATGTGGTTCTACCTTTCTGTGGCGATGTTGATGCCTGGTTTCTAGGGGAAATGGTAGGCAATCATCCGCCTACCCCTTTCATTTTGTTTTTTTCCTTTTCCTTTTTCTTTAAAATTAATTGTTATTGTTTGTTTTTTTAATTTAACCTATAATATTTATATTTTATATTTTGATATGAGTAAATAATTGTAATTTTGATATTACGAGACATTATTGTAAAATTCACTCTCATAAATATTTAATTAACATTCATATTAATTGTCAATATTTTAATTTCAATTATAATTCTAATATTACGAGAATTTATTATACAGTTTTAATAAATATTTAATTAAAAATTCAGATTATTATTTCCTTACTCACTTGTCATGTTTATAGCTCTTTTTTTAATAATATTTATACCTCTTTTAGATGTGCAAATTGTATTTCTCGTTTCCTTCGTATATTTGACGTATTATTTTTCGTTTCTTCTTTCTTTATTTGTTTTTGGTCTCCTTCAGTTTTTTGTTTGTTTTTCATTTTTTCCTTTTCTTTCTTTCCATTGCTCACATCTCTTACTTGTTTTTTTTTAATTCTAGTTATTTTTTGGCAAATTCTTGGAAAATACCGTCTTTCCATAAACTTATGGAAATACGATTTTAATTAAAATAATAAAAGGTAAAATATCTTAGTTCCAATATTAAAAATATATTATGCAACGTGTAATAGATATAAAGTTTATAACCCGATTCATACAAACCAAAAATTTTATCTTCATTTCTTCTAATTTGCACTTTAAACCTTAGTCTTTCCTTGGCTTATAGAAAGACCGTCTTTCAAGAGACGGACTCTTATTATTTTTATTATTTTAAATTACAATGCTTATATTTTATAATTTGAAATGAATAGACAGTTGTAATTTTAATATTATGAGACTCTATACTAATATAGATATTTAATTAACATTCAAGCTAGTTGGACGACTGATGGTGAAAATGGATCATTTCATTCGCAGCAACAACATTTCAAGAAGAGCGTTGGCTTGTTTCTTTATCTCTATATTTGGACAAACCCATCATTTTTTATAGAATGCTTAAGCCTTATTTTAATATTGGGACATGGGTCACGTGCCCCCTAGGAGCAAAAGATAAGGATGACTAACCTCTTCCCTAGTTTACTGTAATAGACTAATAGGCCACGTACTCCATTAAGCTTATCACCAACATTTTATTTCATTTAAATTATGAGTGCGTCTCTTGAAAGACGGTATTTTCATAAGTCATGGAAAGACCAAGGTTTAAAGTGTAAATTAGAAGAAATAAAGATAAAATTTTTGGGTTTGATGAACCGGGTTATAAATTTTATAACTACTACATGTTGCATACTAAATTTTTAATGTTGCAACTAAGACCTTTTACCTTTTATTATTCAAATTAAACTCCATCTTTCCATAAACTTATGGAAAGACCGTCTTTCTCAAGACTTTGCCAACTTATAATTAACTATTAAATGTATATTTATTAATTTTCCTCCCCTTTTTTTCCGTTGATTAAAATAAAAATAATTGATTTACGTTTATTATTACTATTACTCTTTTTCTCTTTTAAAAATGAATCATATATAAATAAGTCAATATTTTATCATTGTTAATATTATTTACTTATTTTTTAAATTTATTTATGTATTTATTAATTTATTTATCTCATTTCATTTTATTTCATGTTAAAATTTCTTGTAGGATTTTGAGTTATAGCCGGAAATAGTTGAAAAAAATAGATACGAGATTATGATTTCTGTTAAAACCTAGCTATTACATGCACACTGACTTTATTAAGGCCGGGGTTTCACAAAGGCAATGATTTAACAAGAAGATTCGACACGGTATTAGCATAAGAACCACCATCAATAATCAATAAACAATTCTTATCTTTCACAAGGCAACGAGTATGTAAAATATTCATTCTTTGTACCTTAGTTTCGACCATTTGAGAGTTTAGAAGTTTGACACAAAGTTACCTTGTGTTTCCGGACCTTGTTAACCGTGATCATTTATGATGATCTCTTCATCGACCAGTTATTCACCACCTTCATACAATGGTGGCATTTCAGCATATTAATCCTCTTAATCTCCTTTCTCAATTGTGGTTAACACTCGAGCATGCAGACAGTTACTACGGACATGTCATCTTTCTTTATAATGAAAATAAGTAGGAAAGTTAACAGAAACTGAATTTGATGAAGAAGTAGTGGGCTTACTTGGGATTTTTGAAGACTTCTGAGTGGATGGCTCCATCCTTCTATCATTGGAATTATAAGTCAGATTTGAATATGTTTGAACCAACCCATAGCCTCCCATATACGTGCCCCTACCTCGACCAAAGCTACGATTTTCAAAGTCAAACCATAATCTTTGACTGGGAAATCCAAACTGTGGTTTCTTTGGTCGGAGGGTGCTTTCCACCAATCTCGCTTTCAACAATAAATTGCCCATTTATATATGATGTTGAATCTTGACTGGCGTTTGAAGGTTCTCACGCAAGCCTTCAATGAGTCAATTTTTGATGAATGTGTTGTCTTCTTTCATCCCGACCCTTCTCATGGTCAACTTAAGATCTTGCTAGTATTTATCAACTGTTAGATTTTCTTGCTTCATGTTGGCCAGATAAGAATGTTGTTCCATCAAGTTAGTAGGAGGAATATGATATTGGCGAAACTCAGATCTCAATCTCTCCCAGGTGGAGATAGGTTTCTTCCCAGAAAGATGTCTCGACTCTCTTATATTTTTCCACCATTCAGCCGCGTAATGAGTGAATG
Organism: Rubia yunnanensis; assembly: GCA_037428765.1. Lineage (NCBI taxonomy): Eukaryota > Viridiplantae > Streptophyta > Magnoliopsida > Gentianales > Rubiaceae > Rubia > Rubia yunnanensis. The sequence continues at coordinate 10,100,861 of CM075070.1, forward strand.
AATACTGTGCCACCTTAACCTTTTCTTTATCTCAATAATTGTTGAGATCAAACAAGTTCTCGATCTACCTCTCCCAATCCAAGTATTTCACAGGACTGTGTCGGACATCAAATCTAGGAATACCATACTTCAAACCTTTAATGTCACAAGAAAATTCAACTTGTCTTGCAGAATGAGGTGTTGTTGGATTTGCTAACTCATCCACCTTTCTGGAAAATATTTGAATATATTAAGGAATTCATGACATTCATGGCAATCATTATAGGTCCATTGTTGGGACTGCCAACAAAATGCGAGATGAACGAGTCGCCCGCCATCCCTGCTAAGAGGAAACAACTGAGTAGTAATAAACGTTCCCCCTTTCCCTTTATTTAGTAAGGTCACTCACCAAGTGTATGACACTCACAACTCACAAGGTAAATGCTAATGCAAGGGCAATTGGTCAATTCACCCTAAATTCAAGGCAAAATAAGAGATGAGTACTGCAGAACTAATTTCAAAATTTTAAAACATATAAATAAAAATTGGGCTCTACTATCTAGAATTTCAAATTCTACAGAGAATAAGGAACAAAATGAAATTTTATTGGCACAAATCGGAGCTGTAATGAATGAGATATGGTCAAAACAATGTTTTATATAGGCGAAAAATAAGTTCCAAAATTCAACTAACTTTTCCGAATTCAAATTGGATTAGGAACTCAAATCCAAATTCTTTGTTTCCTTTTCCTTTTTCAAATCGGATTCCCTTTTTTTTTCTTTCTTTTTCAGCCACAAATTAAAATTTTCTACCCTATATAACACTCACAATCATATCTTTTTCCCCAAGCAAAAATTTTTGAGTACAATTCCCAAAAAATTTGAAAATTGCAAACTTGCCCCCAAACTTTCAAAATTTACAAATCAGCCCCAAATTTCTAATTTTAAACCCTGGATCTCAATTTTAAAACCCAAAACTCTTCTAATGATTTTGTTTTTGTTTTAAAATTTTTTTTGAACAAATTCGTCTATACAAAACATAGAATAAGAAATATGCGACAACTTCCTCTTGATTCAAAAGATTTTTGAGGTATTCAAGATCGTAAGGATCAAGAATATGACACTATATCTGGAAAATGACACAAAAGACTTTTTTTTGTATAAGGTGCAATCAAGAATTCAATAACAATTCAAGATTAGGAATCAAAGAACGATAAAGAAAGCAAATAAGATTATGAGCATGGAATAATTTTCAGAAGAGGGGAAGATAAATGTCACAAGCATATAAACTGTTTAAGCTACTTAAAAACTATGAAACTGACTGGGAGGTGAAGGCAGATAATACTTGTTAACGCTCAGACCCTTCGATGTCATCCTGACTCGATTGATGAAGGTGAAGGCAGATAGCAATAGGGAAGTATTCTAACTCTCAGACCCTTCGACATCCTTCGACTCTAGAGTCAATCCTCTTGGTAAGAAAGAGCAAACAAACACAGTTAAAATATAACACAAAAGAGTTTATAAATCTAAATTTTTTGAAAATAAATAACTGCAAAACCCAAAACCCCTGATGATATTTTCAGCCATTAGTAGATCTTTCACTTTTCTCTGGTACAAACTGATATGAATCTCCTTACGAAAACTCTGGATTGTAGAATTAAAGTCTTTGGCCAAATGAAAGGATTTGCAAACCCTCACCAAGTCACACGAAATTCAAGAACCTAGCCCTCGGGATGCTCTCAATCTCGACTTGCTCTCTAACTAGCCTGCGAGATCAGATCACAAGGTTATTAGTACTTAATTTACCCTTGGGATTAAGAAACAATGAAAATAGCTCAAAAGCAATGAGTATAACTTAAAAATTTATATTGATTGATAAAAAGGTGTATAATTTCGACCAAAGGCCCCCTATTTACAATCTTGGCCACAAACCCTAATAACAAACAGAAACTTAATCAACTCATGGCAGTTTTAAGTAGCTAAAACCATATATAACTAAAATACCTAAAATAAATGGTAATCTATGGTAATATGGTCGAATTCTTCAAGAAGTAACCTTGAAGATTATTACCTTATCTAATCTTACCAAATCTATTTCTAATCAAAATAAAACTCAATATTTTCGAAACCCTAATAGACTGGTTCAAAAATAAGCTATTCAAAGCCCATATGGCCAAGCTTATATATCCAAAAAACCCATATTGAATTAATTTTACAATAGTTTATAGTGATCACTCTACCTCATTAAAAACCAGAGGGAAAAAAGAGTATAGTGTTCTTCATGATGTCTTCAGTTCTTCGACAGTCTTGAACAATAAATCCTAGATGTCGATGATGACTCCTTCTTCAATTCTTCACAACAAAGTCGATCAATGAAAGCATTTAAAGCAGCATCTCTAAGCTTAGTCATTGACCTAGTCATAGGTCCCGCCATGTCACTTAGGGATCCCGATGATTGATCAAGTCGTGGAATGTCTTCATTTATAGTGGTAGTAGTCTTGGCATCTCCCTCACTTCAGGCTCCCGTTGTGATGTAAGCCTTCGAGCATCGCTTGATGTAAGTCATTTTTTGGCAATAGTTGCCGGCCAAAACTGCCTACCGGTTCACGCCGCTCCACCCTTCCACAACCCACCACCACTAGCCCAAACCCGCAACCACGATGTTCCCATTTTACCGATGAAATCGACAAGGCTCGGATAAATGTGGCTTCCGAAGGTGCATCGATGAGTACAAGTTCAATGTAGAGCATCTGGCCGATTCAATAGCCGGAGGTCGAGTAACGGTGGTTGACTGTAACGAGGAGTTCCCAGCTAATTAAGTCATCGGAGGTTGAGTGAGGGTGGAAGACGCGGTGAGAAGAAGAAGAAATGGAGAAGGAATATGAAACAAGGGGGTTTTTGTCTTTCCTAATTTCTTGTTTTTTAAATTCAGGGACAAAATGATCATATACTTGAATTCTGGCCAAAATTCTCATTGACAATCAAAGTCATTGGCATCCAGAGTTAGATTGGCACATTAAAAAGTTATGATTATTTTGGTACTTTTTCATTTTGGAGGGTTAGATTGACACTTTCAGCCTAAAGATGGGGCTATTTTAACATTTGACTCTAATATATAAAATGATTAAAATATATTTTTTAGTAAATGCTACTAAATGTAAATGGAAAAGTCTTGGGAAATGCCGTCTTTTCATGAACTTATAGAAAGACGGGGTTTAATTAGGATAATAAAAAGATAAAATGTTTTAGTTGCAATATTAAAAGTTTATTATGCAACGTGCAGTAGTAATAAAGTTTAGGTCCCGATAATAAAACCCAAAAATTTTATCTTCATTTTTTGTAATTTGCATTTTAAACATTGGTCTTTCCATGATTTATGAAAAGTTCGTCTTTCAAGAGAAGCACTCAATGTAAATATATTTTTCAAGAGAAGTGCATATATAACCATAGATAATTCACGAAACACTACTGAAAAATAGGTACATACGTACCGGTATAAATTCATAAGTATAGGTATACTAGTGCGTATGTAACCAATTGCACCGGTATTTATCATGTTAACATCAGTACTGGTGCAAATAAGTACACATGCATCGGTATCCTGTCAACCGGTGTAAATTTCATCTATTTTTGCACCGGTGTTGGTTATACCGGTGTACCAATGTCAAATATATTGCACTGGTATTATTCGAAAAGGTATTTGTACCGGTGCAAATGTTAACATGTGCACCGGTACAGGATTACCGGTGTGTACTTATTTACCCCTTTTATTAATTTATCGCGAAGAGGTAAAATTTTTAAACCGGTAATGGGAAATTACCAGTGCAGAAATTAAAAAAGCGGGAAAAAATTACATTTGTATACCGGTTACAATTAGCATCGGTGTAGGAATTGATCACGCACCGATATTTTCTTAATACGGGTGCAAAAATAAATTCTTATTCTTGAATGTTGGCGGCAAAACTATTAGTTTCGAACCGGTATTGTGGTTATACCGGTGCAGGACAGGAAAATATGCTCCTTTTGGCTGAAAATCTACACCGGTAACGGATTTTATCGGTGTAAAATGCTTCAAATGCACCAGTAAAGTTTAAATACCGGTGTAGAAAATAGCATTAAATGCTAACCTGCCCCTTTTTTTAGCGGGTTAAAAATGGGATTTTTGGAAGAAGAGGTTCATTAATGGTATTTTTTGGTTGATGAATGCATTGAATTCTTCACAATGAAGACCCTTGAAGGTACTTTTTTTTAAATAACATTTATGGATATTAAGGATTTCATGTATGGTTTTGGTTTGTAGAGATATTTACATTTTGTTTTTGATCATTTGATGGTGATTGAGGTAGAATTGTAGATATTTATTTGTGATTTGCTCTCAAGGTTGTTGTAGTTATAAGGCAATGGCTTTTGATTCCTATAGTGTTGGAATGTTAAGAATGTTGTAATTGTAATGTTGATGTATATTGTGCATTTATGATGTTGCATAATTAGGAAGTCATAATGAAAATTTTTATTGTATTAAATGTGTTGAAGTTTGATTGTTGGACATTTATTGATATGTAGAGTTGTATCGCATCATCGAGAGGCGTAAGCATGTGTATGCCAACGTTAGTTGGGTGAGCGATGAATATATTATGTTCGTGGATGAGTTCTTGGAGCATGCTTTTAGTCGAGGGAAGCAAATATTATGCCCCTGTCATGATTGTGGAAATTGAATTTGTACTGATAAGAAGGACACCCTGAAACTCCATTTGTATAGCTGGGGGTTTGCGAAAGATTATGTTGTGTAGACCTTTCATGGGGAAAAATCACCACCGGAAGTGAGAGTTAGTAGTGAGGGAGAGTGTTTTGGGGATGCTAAGCTGGATGACATGTGTGAGGAGGTTGTTAATGAGTTTAGAGGGATGCCTGAGGTTTTGGCTAACTTCCTTGGTGAGAAGGATACACCATTGTATCCCGGTTGCAAGAAGAAAGATACGGTCATACCGTGTTTGATTTAGTTGTTTAATTTGAAAGGTGTAGGGTCATGGAGTGATACTAGCATGAATAAATTGCCTAAGTTTTTGAATAAAAAGTTTCCACCCAGTAACGGGGTTCCTGATAACCTTTATGAAGCTAAGAATTCTGTGTCCGATGGGATTAGAGTACGAAAATATACTTGCTTGTCTGAACGATTGTGTCCTATATAGGGGTGACCTTAAGGATAATATTGTTTGTCCAGTATGTAATGTGTCGTGTTATAAGAAGAAGAGAAATGTGGATGTCAGTGGAGAGCATGTTGTGCCCGCCAAATGTATGTGGTATCTTTCCATTATTCCAAGGCTGAGAAGGTTGTTTAAGAATGAAAATGATGCAAAGAACTTTACATGGTGCGTTGATAGGGGAGGTTGTAAAGATGATGATATAATTCGACACCCGACAGATGCGGACCAGTGGAAGAAATTTGACAAGATGTATCCACACTTTGCATCCGAACCTAGGAATTTGAGATTTGCTTTATGTACTGATGGTATGAACCCATTTGGGAATATTTCCTTGAAACACAGTTCGTGGCCAGTTATACTTTCCATTTACAATCTTCCCTCGTACATGAAGAGAAAATATGTGCTGATGCCCGTCATGATTTCAGGCCTGAAACAACCTGGAAATGACAGACAGTTATCTTGCCCATTTGATAAAAGATTTGAAGGTGCTTTGGTTGGAAGGCGCCTTAATATTTGATGGTTGTAGTGATGAAGAGTTTACATTGAGGGCGATGTTTTTTTGTACTATGAATGATTTCCCGGCATATGGTAACCTTTCCGGGTATGTGGGTCACAAGGCTTGCCCAGTTTGTGAGGATGAGACAGATTACCATCAATTGAGAAATGAGAAAAGACTATTTATTTAGGTCACCACAAATTCCTGCATGTAGGTCACAAGTTGCGGGAGAATGTGATTGCATTCGTTGGTGGGAAGGAGAGGAGAAAGGCACCCAAACCTTTGATCGGTGTAGCTATTCACAACAAGGTGAAGAAATTGAATGTTTTTCTAGGTAAAAAGTTATCAAAGGGTGGTGGGGCTGTAGACAGACCGTGGAAGAAACGGTCCATTTTCTTCGATTTGTCGTACTAAGAAGATTTGGATGTTCGCCATTGTTTGGATGTCATGCATATCGAAAAGAACATTTGTGAGAGTCTAATTGAGATGCTTCTGAATATTCCCGGGAAGACTAAGGATAGCTTGAATGCAGGGAAAGATTTAGTTGACCTTGGTATATGGTTGGATCTGGCACCAGAGGTAAGAGGGAAGCGAACGTACCTGCCCCCGCTCCTTACAATTTGTCAGTTGCTGAGAGGAGATCGGTGTGTGAGAGCATCCAAGGAATGAAGGTACCTTCCGGTTACTCCTCTAATGTTAGTCGGTTTGTGAATGATGAGTTGCGTCTTAATGCTTTGAAATCACACGATTGTCATGTCCTTATGAAACAACTTTTGCCCGTAGCAATACATGGGTGTTTGGAAGAGGAAGTTAGATTTTCTGTTATGTGCTTGTGTTTCTTCTTCAACTCGATATGCAGGAAAAATATTAGCAGGCAACAACTTGATGAACTGGATCGAGAGGCTGCTGTTGTTCTATGCCATTTGGAGAATTATTTTCCCCCGTCATTCTTTGACATCATGGTGCACCTAGTGGTACACTTGGTTAGGGAGATACGTATGCGCGGGTCTATCAAAATGCATTGAATGTACCCCCCTGAGTATCACATGGCTATTTTCAAGGGTTATGTTCATAATCATAGTCAGTATGATGCCTCTCATTGTTCATAGGTACGTCACTGAGGAGATCATCGAGTATTGTACAACAAACTTGGTTGGAAGGAGAGCAGTTAGTGTTCCTGGAGGACCCCACTGTGGAAGGTGGAATGGGATACCACATTCCAAGGGTACGCTACATACACCCTATCACGCTGAGTTGATGATTGTTTACATGTATGTATTATGTAATAGTAGCGAGACTGTAACATATATTGAAGAGCATGTTTCCCTGTTGGAAGAGATTCATCCAGACAGGCCCCCGAATAAAATTCAGGTTGAGCATTCTTCAAGGTTTGTTAACTGGTTTTACAATCGGTGTAATGTTGATGGGATGCCCAGTAACCTACGCGCGTTTGCAAGAAAAACGAACTGCACCGTTAGACGATACCTTGATAATGGCATTAATGGCTTCAATTTCTAAACATTGGTGAAGGACGAGAAGAGCACCACTTAAAATAGTGGTGTATATATTGAATTTGAATCCATGTGGCAGGCAAGCAAGAGAGATAAACATCCGGTTGTTAATGTGATGTCTTTCTATGGGGTGATTGAGGAAATTTGGGAGTTAGATTATGTAGATTTCAAGGTTGTTTTCTTTAAGTGTCCTTGGGTGGAACACGGTTCCAGTGTTGTTGTTAAGAAGCCCATAGGCTTCACGTTGGTCTACTTCAATCGTGTAAGATATGAAGATGACAAGTTCATCTTAGCTACCCAGGCACGACATGTTTGTTACATCAAGGGCCCTTCAAATGGTGTTGCATGGGAAGAAATTTTACTTTGATGAGAAGATTGATCAGCCCGCCATAACTGATAGTCCTGAGTTTCCATCGGTATTTCCCAGTTTGGAAGATGTTGGGGGACCCATTGTTGGAAGACTTTCTCACGTCGATGGGCTGTGGGTTGATGAGAGAGGTGAAATAGTAGGTGGGGACAATGTCTTGAAGCAGAAGCGATAAATCGGTCGTTCTTGGCCGTTGTTTTTGTGACCTTCTTTTGTGAAAAATTGTATGATCATTCAACGATTTAGCGTGTAATGTATTTAATTGACACTATTTTATGAATTGGTTGGTATGATCTATGATTTCAATAGAGTTTTTATGAATTGAACTGGTAAAAATGTGTCTAAATTAAGATGAAATTTTCTAGTAGGTGTTGATTTTTTACACCGGTAAAGATGAAATTACAGGTGTAGAAAAGAAGGGGAGGGACTCTGTACGTGCCGGTCTCCTACCAGTGCATAGTACTTAGAAAATGTTTTGGTCTTTTTGCTCTTGGGTCTGACAATATCAATATTTTGGCATTTAAAGCAGCGTAAAGCAGCTACTTTTTGTAACATTTGCACCAGTAATTATACCGGTGCAGGGTACTTCAAAAAAATTTGTAAAATTTACTCTTGGGTCGGATTTGATTTTTTAATTATTTAAAGCAGCCTAAATCAGCTGCTTTAGGCCTCATTTTACACCGGTATATGTATAATACCAGTGTATAAAAAATGTTCCCTTTTTTAAAAACTCAATCAGCACCCCATTTTCACAGTACTTAGAATTTATATCTCTCACACCATACCATCTCCATCACTACCCATCTTTGGTGAAATCCTACGTAGGTTGGCATATAATCAGGTAAACCACTGCAGTGCCTCTATTGTATGATTAATTAAAAATTGCATATGAAATAGAATCATTGATAATGTGACATCATGAATAGCTTGACTTGTATATAAGGTGTTTGATGAAATGACTCAATGTGTTTCTTAGGAAATGCCTCCAAAATCCAATTCAAAAAGGATACGCCATTCAACGTCCCCATCATTGCCGAAAGTATCACCATACACTTACCCGAATGGTACCTTCGTGTCCGAGGAGGCTAGGTTGGTCTATGAATCTTACAAAGGACGGCGTCATCACATAGAGAGAGGAAATGAAGCATCTCCCCCATTCAACCTTACAATTGTAAGTGAGTTTAATTCAAAATTGAAGTGCAGGCCGAGCTACGATCATGTGTATTGTAGAGGTAAAACTGTCCCTGTGAAACTAGAATCTATCAATGGCTTGTTTGGGGTGCCCAATGTTCCAAACGATGAAAACGATTTTCTCGCTCTAAATTTTCTAGGTGATGATGGCTATATTCTACAAAAACAAATTTAGAAGGAGATTGTTGGGACAGTAACTAAGGCAGGTACGAACATAGATGAGCTGGTCAAACCAGGTTGGAGCAAAATACCTAAGAAAACTCTAACTCCAGAATTGAATGGGTGGTACCACTTTGTGGCATCTAAAATCTATCCAGTAACTGTTAACATATAATTTCACAAACTTCTCTTCACCTTCTTGTATGCAATAAAGTAAGAGCTTTGGTGGAATGTTGGTCATCAAATTTATCCTATGTTAAAGAGGGAATGGGATCAAATGGGAACTTATGCCTATTGCAGTATCATCTCTGTGCTTTGTTCAAGAGCGGGAGTTAGTGCTCGTGCACATGACGTTTATGGCAAACCAACGGGTAAGATTTACGTGGAATATTTCTATAGATAGACAACTGACACATCTATCGCTACTATTGAATCCAAAGTTGCTATATTGGTGGTCGGTGTAGCAAACTTACTTGAAGAATCCAAATATCAAAGATCCTGGCAGGAACATATGGCCAAGGTTATGACGTATCAATTTCCTAACGCCGTGGCAGCAGTAAAAAATTTTCCAACCTTCCATGCAGGCGATGTCAAGGACATGGACATTGGCACAAGTACCCGTGATGGTGATGCAACGGGACCAGCTGACGGGGTAGAACCATTTTATCAATATTATTCGTAGAAAACTTGTATCAGTGGTTAGGAAGAGTAGATAATGTACTCAACTTTGACTGTGTTGCACTTAGACAGTTTGACATTCTCACTTTTGACAAACATGCACAATGATGAATCGAATAAAAAAATTGTTCACCGCGTTTATTGAAATCATGTCCGTCAAATACACTCATGAAGACCAAAAAGATAGGCTAAACTTAGTTGGCCTATATTTTTTACTTCAGGACTGCCGAATATAAGGCATTATATTCCTAGAATGGTAAGAATTGCAAAAATATGTAGCATTAGGAGCTATGGAAATTCCCCAAGTAAATTTGTGGGCAATAGTGTAATTATGGAAAATATAGTGCAAGCATTTATTGTTGGTTTAACAGGGCATTCCGTCCACCGGTAGGATCTACAAATGTATTAACACGATCGTTGTGTATTTAATTGCATATATGTGGATCCAATTTTATATTTTGACCCTTCCAAGATTTTTGGAGGGACTAAATTGCAAAAAGTAAAATGTTTACTCGTAAAGTGAAATTGCAATCTGATCAAACTTGATGGTCCACAAAACAACCCTTTTATATTTTCAAGTAAAACATGCAGGGAAACGAATGGAACCGGGCTCCGTATTTAGTTTTGAAGATGTTCGATTACATACAGAAACATTTGAGTAAACCCTTACCGTTTACACTACAACACCTACTAGAGCTTCAGGACTAATCACCAACCAGGCACAAATACGTTAAAAATATGTTTCAATTGTGATTTAATCCTGGAATATTCAATTTGATACTTCATGTAGTATCCTAACACGTCGTAACCGCATGTGACAATTAGGGGACCTAATTGCAATAAACGCATACAATCAACTTTGCGGGTTCCTCAGTATCGTTGAGGTACGAAAACGTTACTTATTCAATCTGGAACATTGGAAAATTCCATTTAGGCCGGTGGGAATGTGCTTGAAGGGGTGATTCGTCTGAAAAAATGTAACTTCTAAAATCAAAACCGTTTGAAACGGCCATAACTCCTGCAATTCATCATATTCTCATCTTCAAACCCTTAAATTTCTCTTTCAAAACTGCCATCAACCACTCCAACCATTCAATCCACAACTCCTCATCAACCATTGTAACTCCTCATCTCTCATTCCATCCCAACAAAAATGAGAGAGAAGAAAGTACTTGGCGATCCGTTCTTGGCAAGTTTGGTAAAAAGGAGTAGCAACAAAAATGCTCCATCGGTGAAGGTAAGTTTTGGGGTTTATGTTACCATAGGTTACCAAGTCAAATTCTCTTCAAAAAACCATTTCATCCCTCATGCACAGTACATGTTCGATCGACTGCCTCTATGACCAAAAATATGTAAATCAAGAAAAAGTTGAATGACACTCTTGAATGGTATGTTTATACAATTGTGGGGGAGTAAATGTTTTGCGTTTTTTGTTGGTGATAATGTTGATAGTCACGTTAGGGGGGAGTGAGAATTTCTCGGTTTTATGCTTTATTTATGAATGCAAAGACATTGGTATGATATTCGATAAACTTCTATAAGGTTCCATTTCATTCTATATGTTCCATGCCTTAATTGTTCAAGTTCTATGCCATGTTATATAAACTTTTATGCCTCACATGATGTAGTTTCATCTATGAATTGTTCAATTTCTATGCCATGTTTTGCTCAAAAGTTTTGCGAATTAGTTGATCAAGTTCTACGCCACGTTCTATCAATATTGGTCTTTAAGTACCATTATTATGTGAACCATCATGGATTGAGAAATTCCAATTCTACTATTGTAGATGCCGCCAAAGAATGGGAAATTCAACACAAAGAGGAAGCGGCCAGTTACGAAGGAGGAGAAGGTGAAAGATGTGGTCGATGAGGAGGTGGATGTGGCAGACCAAGAACCACACCCAAAAAGGATCCCGTTGAAGATAAAATTTGAGGAAGAAGCAACTCAAACGAATGACCCATCTATTGAAGAGAATGAAGAAACCGCGGAATCGGGTGATGTTATTGTAGGGGATGTTGAAGGAGTGGACGCCGGTAAACAGTTGGCCAAAACACCAATTTGTAAGGTAAAGGGAAAGAGCACCATCAAAGAAAGGCCAACTATTAATGAAGCAGAAGACAACTTGACAAAGGTTGGAGGGAAAAATGGAGAAGGATGGGACAAGTTTGAGTTAAGAAGCTATTTGAGGAGGCAGGGAACTAGTACGTGCCAGTCTGTGATGTTGGCAAAGAATAACACTCCAAATCCTGTTGAGTTTAAGTTCCGTGGGAATCAAGAGGTATGCATTCAGAATTGGTCAGTGTGGCACGCTTGTGGCAATTATGCTTTCTAGCACCGCATCAGATTTGGCGCAAGCAAACAATGGAGCGATGTCCCTGAGGATGTTAAGGAAGTGGCATGAAAGGATTTTCTGGTAAGACTCTCGACAATTGTAATATAAAAATTTTATGAAATGGTAAAGTCTTAGTGAAGACGTGATTAATGACATGCTTTTTCATATAATTCATTCCAGGAGAGCTTCACAATTGAAAAACCTGTGACAGATGAGCAACTAGAAATACTGAAGAAGAAGGTTACAGAGAGGACAAAAAACCAACATAGGAGTTGGAAGACAAAGGTGGCAAATAGGTTCATTCACGACGTGGACAAAGGTATCAATAAAATAGGAATACTGGGTAGGGACGAATGGCACTTGTGGATGGATGGATGAAGACGAATGACACTTGTTTGAAAAGAGGCGTCGGCATCCGGATTTTTAGTAGTGATGAAAAATAAATACTTGTTAAGAGATATGTTTCCCACAAATTCTATTCAACTAAATTTTCATTTATGACAACAACAGAGGCTCAGGGTTACAAATATTGAACGCGACAAGGGCAGAGACTACACGCATCACAAGGGCAGAAGGGGTAATCGATACATCCGTGACAAATTGAGTAAGGATCTGAAGGAGAAGGAGAGAATGAGGTTGACAACCGAGGGATTCAGTGGTGAGGAGATTGAGAAATAACTCAGTCAAAGGGATTTCACACCTGACATCTCTCTTGTCTACCTTAAGGCAAACAAAGATAAGAAATGGTTATGCACATCAAAAGAGGTTGAGAAGATCGCACCGGACGTTGTAAGTTACACCAAAATCGACCATTTAAATTTTTAAAAAATGTACTTCACATTATACATATTCACAATTTCATTCCTATGTGATTCTCAGTTGAAATTGAACGAGCTTAAGGAAAAATGAGCATTGGAACTGCAGCCGGGTGAGGACATCGGCATAAAAGTCACAAAGAAGAAGGATCACCCGGGTAGGTACAGAGGAACTCATATGGGTTTACCCACAGCGGTGGTTGTTCCTCATCTCTTTTGCAGCAAGTACGGTAGGAGTTACTCAGCCAAGGAAATAGCCCAGAGGAGACCATCTAACGATCAATTGGTCATGAAAGCCATGGTATTGTACCTGGAGCAATTGGTGAAGGGTTTAGCATCTCCAAGCAGTGTTCAGATTCTGCCAGGCCTTGAATATCCCAAGAAGTTTGTAGAGAATGTGATGGATGACATTGCTGCAGCTGCTACAAAGTCCAGTGAAGAGCCCCGCGACGGAAAAGGAGATGAATAGGTACACTGTAAATAATCTATGCATGTCTTATAATTTTATTTACACATTTGAAATATCTCTATAACCATTTTTATCGACTCATTTAAACATTATACCAATAGGATGGAGAACGCGTGACTCTTTTCATCAAAGACATAGTCAGGAAGAAGAAAATGGTCGCCCATGGTCTACGACAGGTATCTCGTCGTCGGGATGTCCAACAAGGAAGTGTTGCTCGTGTGTGAGTATGCGAGCCAGTCCTGTGTCCTAGGGTGGGATTGCCCTCGGTGGACCACCACTTTGATAATGTTGGAGAGGCGCTCAATAGCAGTATGGATTGGCTGGAGTCCTTAATAGGCAAGGTAAGTGAGCAACCGAGTGACATCGATGAAATCAATGACAGCGGTGATATGGACGACGATGACGAGGAGCTTATGATTCTTACCAGCAACGATGAGGTACATTCTTGTAACACATTATTTTTCAATTCCTCAAAGTACTTTTGTGTATCCCTATTCATTAATCCTTGTAATAAGATACTGGCAAGCCAAAATCTCAGTCGACGGATAATTTCCGGCCATCTGCAAATCCAAGATTAAATAGGTTGTCAAAATAGGTAATGCACTAAAAAAGTCCCATTACTATTCATTAACGACAGTTCAATACTACATGCTCAAGTGATCATTTTGTACCATTTCACTTTCACATATTGTCAACAAACGAGACCTGACATATTGGCTGATCATTGGGCAATTCATAAAGGAAACAAATACCACTATCCTAGAAATGATAAAGAATAAGGACCGTATGTTCTTCCCAGTGTTCCGACCATCAACATTTGCACGCCATTACACCTATAGTGTTGGAATAGAAGTTTTGGTCGAGTTCAAGAAGAAACTGGGAAACATGCGTTCGATGACCTGGATTGATAATGCACAGGTCGATGTGTGGATGGGGTGAGTTTCAAAACTTAGAGCCTTTATATTTTTTATTTATCAAGAATTACGATTAATGTTGCAGGCACCTGTGGGAGAAAATATATGAAACAAATTTAAACCGCATCCAATTCTGCCCATCCAGCTGTGGCAATCTAACCAACTTCGAGCAGGAGGTCGAACTCTGTTTCAAACAAATTTAGGAAACAATGAAGGCAGCGGATGTTGAGTTCTACATCGTACCCTACATAAGAATGTAAGTATTTCTTCTTGATAATTACATTCACATTTCAAACCACTTCCCTTTCATTAATTTGTTAACATAATTTTTTGACAACGATCATTGGTACCTCATCATTATCTATCCCCCAAACGGAGGGGGTTTTCACTCTGGACACATTGTCAGGGGGTATCAAACCAACAAACTTGGTCGAACTCATCATTTCAAGGTATTCAATCAATCAAATCAAAAGTTCTAGTTTCATAATAAACGAGAAGAAGTAACCATTTAAATTTACTTTCTTCACAGGCTTACTTGCGCATACCAAAGGGATAAGAGAAAGACAGAGCCAAAACCTGACTACACATGGAAAATCAACAACATTATGGTAAGTCATTCTATCATTTCATCCATCAAATTTTATGTTTAGGGTTAGTAATTACATTTACCTTTCCCGTGCAGTACCGAACCCAGAATGGTTCTTGGCAATGCAAGTACTCCATCATGCTCTTCATGGAAGAATTCGTTAATCACCTAGAGATAAACAATATCTTGGAGGTAAACCTTGCGTCTCAAAATTTGATATTATTAATCTCTAATAAACGCAACATTATTGACTAACAGTGTAAGTTTGAAATTAACATATTTTTCCAGAGGGCAAAGGGTCGTATCATGTGTACGAAATTCAAGGTGTAGCAGAGAGATGGTGTGGGGATTGGCTCAAAAACTACCAGCTGCAAGCGAACACTACGTTGAAACTTATGGATGATAAGAACGACATAATAGGTTGATGGTTAATATTGAATGGCTGATGATATTTGAATTCTATGGATGGTGTTTGGTTATACTAAACTTGTGTTTTACTTTGTTTTATTTCATGTTTAAGATACTTCTTCTATTTCATATGTTGGAATAATGTTCGCGTGTTTTGCGAGCCATATTTTTGTAATAGAATGTTTCAAATTTCTTACCTATTCAAAAGTTTCCAATTTATAATAGTTCACAAGTATTTCTGGCTGTCGCTGCCTCGAAAATGATCCGGGATAGACCATCAAAAAACAAATTAGGCATTGCAAATTTTAGCCACATAATACACCGGTATAAGGCAGGTACCGGTGTAAATAAATTTCACATTTAAATAATTTTTTAATTATTTCAATAATACCAGTGCATAAAGTACATTAATACCGGTGTAAAAAAATACCGGTGCATTCGATTCCGGTGAAAAAACTATATTTTGACTACAAAACAAAGACCGGTGTCGGATTTAATACCGATGTAGAAATCACTGTTTTACACCGGTTCATGGGTTAAATACCGGTGCAAACTATATTCCGGTATTACAATGGTTTTCCAAATAATACTGATGCACACATTTTGTGATCTGGCTATTTTGCACCGGTATAAGATGCCGGTGCAAATACTGCTCTACACCGGTCCATTTTACCGGTGGAAATTTGTTGCATTTCTACAGCCCTATACATACACACCGGTAGTTTTGGGGGCCAAAATACCGCTACTATTGCCCTAAATTACTCATGCAAATACCCCTGTCCTGCAGTAGTGAAAGTGCACATATAACCTTGCGATAATTGAAAGTGCAAATATAACCCTAGTAAATAAGTGAAAGTGCAAATATAATTGTAGGAGATATTTTGTGAATATCTTCAGCAATATTATTGTACCCTAGATAGAATCATTTTATTTTTATGACTTTGCAAATGTTTTTTACATATTGTACCCTTGTACCATCAATGAAAACACAAGTTCATATTTTACATGGTATCAGAGCCTAAATCCTAAGAATCATAAATTTTTCCTTACTCATAAAAAGACCACCACCGACGCCCTCCCTTCTTCATCCGCCACCACCACCGTGCCTGCCACCGCCCCGTTGTGTAGAAGCCAGCACCACTGCTGCTGCTCCGTTCACACGCTGTCGCGTCCTATTCTTACTGCATTCACGCACCACATCAATCTTCACCCACGCACTGTCAGATTGATCCCATTGATCAGGTTTTGATTGAAAACCGTGATGAAGTTCCCATTCCAATCCTTGCCTTACCATTCCCTGTCCACGACGCCGCCGATCTGCCACTATTTGTGGAGGAGCCACCGCTCGACAACATCACCCTGCTCTACCGTGCGCTCTGCCAGCTCCTGCTCGCCGGTAATGCCTCGGGCTTCTCTGATTCCCAGCATCCTGCCGGTGATCTCACCATTCTGCGTGCATCGCATCCATTCTATGTTCTTTCTCAGATTGTACAGGTTTGCTTATTTCCTCTACGATCTTGAAGGGTCCTGATAATTATAGTTATTGGAGTACTGCTATTCATCCTAGATTTAATTCTTGACATAAGCTTGGTTTCTTTGATGGATCAATCAGTAAGCCTTTGCTAGGTGAACCTTTTGCTAATATTTGGAGTAGTTTGAATTCTATGGTTATTGGTTGGATCATTCAGACCCTCAATCCTTCCATTCGTTCTATTATCACTTATTATGACTCAGTTAAGGAGCTGTGGGATAATCTCAAAAAGCGTTTCTCATTTGGTAATGGCCCATGTATGTGTCAGATTTGTGTGGACATTTACAACTGTCATCAGAATGGTCAGGCTATCAATACCTACTTTGGTCGCTCCAAGAAGCTATGGAATGACCTCTTTGCTTACATGCATCCATGTACTTGTATTTCATGTCCCGATGCAACCATCGTTCAGGTTGAGCGTGAGAAGGAGATGGTTCATCAATTTCTCATCGGTCTGGATGATGATTATGCTACTCTTCGCTCATATATCCTTGCACAGTATCTATTGCCTTCCCTCAACAAGGTTTACTCCCTTATTTCTCAGGAGGAGCGTCAGAAAACTATCATCTCAGACTGTGATTCTGTCACCTCGGTAGACACTATGTCGTCAGGCGCAAACCTCCACTCTGAAGTCCACTGCTTCTGCTCAAGGATCCACTCCAACCACCGCCGTTGATCATTGGAGTTTTACCTGCACTCATTGTGGCTAAAAGGGTCATGATATTACTACTTGTTTCCGCATTATTGGTTATCTAGATTGGTTCACTGAGAATTGTCCACCTGCATCAGGCCCGAAGGCTATCGCAAACCCCAAGACACACACCCCTCCTGGTGCACCATTTGCCGGAGCTACTCAGTCGAAGGCTGCCTCAACTCCACCAATGTGCATAGCCTCCATCATCATCTCGGACTCCGATCGATCTGCCTTCAGCCCGGCCCTGTCCAAGGAGTAGTGGAGTACGATTTTATACATGTTCCCAAGTTAAAACACTTCTGACAATATGTCAGCTACGACTGCTTTACCTTGGATTCTTGATACTGCTGTATCGTATCATATGACGGGCGACAAGGATCTTCTTTAATATATTGAGCATACTGCAAATGTTTATGTTGTCCTCCCTGATGGTTCTATTTTGACGTTCTTTTTATTCCAGCATTACGATGAAATTTGCTATCGTTTGCCAAGTTAACTGCTGCTTTAAAATGTCAGGTTTTGCTTACTGGAAAATTATGTGGTACTACAGGATATCAACACGAGGATAGTGATTGGCATGGGTGAACAAAGAGGAGGGGTTTATTGGTTACGCAGATTGGGATTTTCAAAGATTACACAGTTGTCTTTGTCCGTTGCTTCTTCAGTGTCTTTGTCTGCTTTATGGCATCAAAGTTTTGGGCATCCATCCTCATCGGTGTTGTCTTCTATCCTATCCATTTCTTTACATAATATTGGTTTTAATAAATCTGTTCCCCGCTTGATATGTCATCGCGCAAAACAGTCTATAAATAGTTTCTCCGTTAGTTCTACTAAGGCTAGTAATTTTTTTGAACTTATTCATTGTGATGTTTGGGGGCCTTATGGTTCACCCTCTTCTATTGGAGAATTATTACTTTTGACCATAGTTGATGATTTTTCTTGAGTTGTTTGGGTTTATTTATTAGTTTCTAAGTCTTAAGTACCATTGAAGATGAAGGAGTTCTTTGCGTTTGTTCAGACACAGTTCCACCATCCCATTCAGTGTGTTTAAGCAGACAACAAAACCAAATTCCTGCCTCTTAGATCATTTTTATAGGAGAAAGGTGTTTGTTTTGAGACCTCCACAATCTACACGCCTTAGCAAAATGGGCGTGTGGAACGGAAGCACAGACATATTCTTGATGTTGCTCGTGCTCTTCGTTTCCAAGCTCATTTACCTATTGACTTTTGGTTACATCATCTCACCTCATCAATCGCACGCCAACACCAGTGTTATATGGCTAAATGCCTCATCATCACCTGTATGGTCGCACACCAGATTACAGCCATCTTTGAGTGTTCGGTTCATTGTGCTTTGTCTCTCAGCTTCCACGGCCGAGTGATAAGTTTGCATCTAGAAGTTGGAAGTGCATTTTTCTTGGCTACCCTATTGACAAGAAATCTTGGCCTATTTATGAAATGGAGTCTTGAACTATGTTTGGCAGCCGAGATGTAATACTTTATGAAAATTGTTCACCTTTTGCATCCATTTCTGCAAAAATGCCACCTGCTGATCCACTGTCATCTCTGTCACCTACCGTATTTGACGATTCCATTCCTAAGTCGTCTAACCTAGTGGAGCCGCCCAGTTCTGATCAGCCGCAGATAGCTTATACCGAGCTCCAGCTGCTTACTATCGAGTCAAGCCGGCTAGCGCCAGCAATGCCCAACCCAAGGCCATCAGTGACCGCTCTGCTAGACTAACAACCATCCATGACCGCTCTGCCAGTGATGCCTGACTCGCGGCCATCCGAGACTGGTATGCGACTAGCTCATCTCGCGCTCCAGCCACGGTCGTCTGTGACTGGTCTACGGCTAGCTCATTCTGAGCTCCAGATGCGGCCGTCCATGACCACTTCGCTAGTGATGCCTGACCCGTGGCCTCCTTCTGCCAAGCTCAGCTAGCCGGCACCCACCTCACCACCACCAGCTCCATCCGTCATCCATCCTCCCAGCACTCAATTTTGTCAGCCTTTGGTTAAATTAAAAAATTACATCGGTGTTGTTACTCGCTCAATAAACCCCCTTCCCCCTCTGCTGATCCCGCGCCATCTTACTCACTTTCCTCAGGTACATGATATCCTATTGTTGATAATGTTTCTTGTAGTAATTTTTTGGTTTCACATTCTAGATTTTTGTCTGCAGTTACAAATGCTACTGATCCGGTTACTTTTTCTGATGGTTATTGACATGGTCATTGGCGTGCCGCTATGTCCGACGATATTGATACACTCGAGCATAAAATACATGGGTTCTTGCTTCTCTTCCTCCTGGAAAGAAGGCGATTGGTTGTAAGTGGGTTTATCGTACTAAGTTTAAGTCTAATGGTTCTATTGAGCGATACAAGGCTCATTTGGTTGTACTTGATATCGTCATATTGATGGGACTGACTTTACTGGGACATTTTCTCATGTTGCCAAGATGAGTTCAGCTAATCTTTTCTTGGTCGTTGCTGCTATTCGTGGTTGTGATCTTCATCTGATGGATGTTCACAATGCATTTTTGCATGGTGATCTTAAGAAGGAGGTGTACACTCTCCTGCCTCCTATTTATACACTTCCGGTGCCTAGGTTGGTTTGCAAGCTTCGCAAATCTCTTTCCGGTCTACGACAGGTTTAGCAAAATTGGTTTGCTAAACTCGTTGCTGCTCTTCACCTCTTTAGGTTTGTTCAGAGTAAGACAGATTACTCTTTGTTTTCTTACTTGAAGAATGGTGTTTCTCTTCATGTATTGGTTTATGTTGATGATCTTATTTTTGTTGGTTCCTCTTCTGTGATAATGAAAAAGCTCAAGAAGTATTTGTGCTCTTGTTTTCATATGAAGAATATTGGTGCCCTGAAGTATTTCTTAGGCATAAAGATAGCTCGTTGGCCTGATGGGATGTTTCTCTCTCAATGGAAATATGCCTTAGATATTTTGTCTGATACTGGGTTATTGTCAGCTAAACCCACAGATTTTCCCATGGAACAACAACACAATTTTGTGCAAGATAATGGTCCTTTGGTTGATGTTTCTACGCATTATTGCAGACTAGTTGGGAAACTTATTTATCTCACCATCACTCGGCCTGAGCTTAGTTATTCAGTTCATACCTTGGCCCAGTTCATGGAGAAACTGTGTTTGGCGCATTGGCATGAAGCTCTACGAGTTCTGCATTATTTAAAGAGTTATCTTGGTCAAGGTTTATTTATATCGGTTAAGAGTTTTCTTCAGCTTATAGCATTTTGTGATTGAGATTGGGCAGTTTGCCCAATTACTAGGAGATCTTTGACTGGATATTTTGTGATAATTGGAGAATCTCTGATTTCTTGGAAGACAAAGAAACAACCCATTGTTTCCCATTCTTTGGCCGAAGTAGAATATTGGGCTATGGCAGTCGCGTGTTGCGAATTGTTGTGGCTCAAGTCCTCTCTTCGTTCCTTGGGAGTGACACATCCTACTCTGACGTGTTTGCATTGTGATAGTCAGACAGCTCTTCCTATTACATCCAATCCAGTGTTTCATGAGAGGACAAAGCACATTGAGATTGACTGTCATTTTGTTCGTGATTTGATTCAGTCTGGTGATATAGTGACTTATTATATTCATACTGCTAGTCAGCTAACAAATTTATTTACGAAGGCACTTGAACGAAAGACATTTCAGACTTTCTTGGCAAGTTGAGAATTCAGGATCCACATGCTCCAACTTAAGGAGGATTGTAAGAGATATTGTGAATATCTTTTGCAATATTATTGTAGCCTAGATAGAATCATTTTCCTTTTATGACTCTGTAAATGATGTCTATATATTGTACCCTAGTACCATTAATGAAAACACACGTTCATATTTTACAATAACTTTTTCTGGAAACTTTTAGCTGGAATTTCATTAAAAGGCATTTTTTACCTTATGGGAAAAAATTAAAAAAAAACTTTTATAAATAGGAAATGGCGTTATTGCCCTTAGCATCATTATACCTAAATATTGTTGTCGGACGGCCGCCGGGCCAGGTAGGTTATATCAGCACATTATGAAATTTGATAGGGTTATATCAGCACATTCCTAAAACTTATAGGGTTATATCAACACATTCGTAAAAAAATGTAGAGTTATATCTGCACATACTATAAAAATAAAGTGTCATATTAGTACAAAATAAACGCCAACCACACGCAACCGCCATTTCAACCTCTTCTACTGATTGCTAATTTTCCAGAGTGTGATTCTAGTTTGAAGAGAGAGATTTGACGAAGTTGACGCAGCGGACGTGGATATGGAAGTGCGGGAACCTTTCAAAAATGGTATCTTCATCTGAAATTCCCCTTAATTCACTAGATTAATGCATTATTGAGTTTGATTATATGATTTTCTTTTGCTCCTCGTCACATGGATAGAGATAAGCGGTATATGTGGTATTGAATATAAGCATTTTGATGACATTTTTTTATTTTGTTGAATCTAGTCCGGATTAATGATTGGATAATATTTGGTTTTGTGTGTGTAGTTGTTATTTTGTTGTGTTTTTTGACCTGGAGTTTTTAATGTTGATGGGTTTTGCTTTCATAATAAGTGCTGATATAACCCTACACTTTTTATGAATGTGCTGATATAACCCTAAAGTCTTAGGAATGTGCTGATATGACCCTATCAAATTTCATAATGTGTTGATATAACCCTACATGTTCCACTGGTGGTCTGGCGGTGGTCCGACACGGGTAAGAGTATAATTGTCCATCCAAATTTAGCTTTTGGTCTGAGTGCATTTTTGTCATTTTGGAGGGGGGGGGGGGCTATAGATCATTATTCTAATAGCTTTTGGTTTTTCCCAAGACTTTTCCTTTATGAAAAATTGATATTTAAAAAAAATACATGTTATTACGAATTTAACAATATCACATACGGCGATATCATAATTATTTATCAATTCAATTTTGAGGTTAAAGTTATGTAGTTTTGACTAAATAAATAGTTAAATTGCATATTGGAATTGGATATGGGTAGTACAATAAGCACCTAAAAACACACGAGGCCAATAAGTTGAAACATACAAGGCCAAGAAACATACGAGGTCAATAAGGTGAAATATGTGAGGCCAATAAGGTGGGTTTAGAATAATGATTTGTAGAACTTAAACAGTGATTAAGGTGGATTTAAACTAATAATTTGTAAAATTTTGACTGTGATTAGATTAGTAGAATTTTGACAATAATTGGCTGGTTGTATATATTGTATCGACTCGATGAGTGAGGAAGTTAGCAATTATAATACACTATGCCTTTAAATAAGGCAGTTGTAGAAAATAATACTACTTTTTTGTTTGTGTCTGATAGGTACACTTTCATTTCACGGTCTACAAAACTAATTTTGACTGTTAATGTGTTTAACTACATATAATAACGACAAATAAAAAGTCTATATTTAAAAACTACTTATGACGAAAAATCCAGCAATATTACATATGATGGTATTATATTTTATATACCTATTCAAATATGTAGTCAAAGTTTGACAATTTTGATAGTCAAATAGTATTTTCCCAGCTTAATCTGGGATAGATGGAGTATATGACACTGGCTGCCTTGAGCGGAGTTTCTATCGCCGAGTACTATGACCACAAAATCGGGAAGATGGTAAACTGGTACCCCAAGGACTAAGAATGTAGATAGTGCATAAGCCAATAGTTTATTAGGCTTCAGAAAGTATCCACTGGCAAGATTTAGTTATTTCATGGAGCTGGTAGTGTGGAACTCAGTACTCAATAATAATGTTGCTCAGTCTAAATTCACCCCATCAGACCAAAAGCTGAATTTGGGTGGACATCTATAACCATACCACAACCATCGAAAGATGGATCAGTTCGTATGGAGTCCTTGTTCTTTACTGCACCACACCCTGCTTCTTATCTATCTGGTGCCGCTGCAGTAACAGGTAGGGTTATATCAGGACATTATAAATTTGATAGGGTTCGGTTGGTACTGGGTTCGAGTGAAAAGGGTTCGAGTAGTACTAGGTTCGAGCGATACTGGGTTCAAGTGGAGCGGGATCGAGTAGTATTGGGTTTGAGTGGAGAGGTTCGAGTGGTACTGGGTTCAAGTGGAGCGGGTTCGAGTAGTATTGGGTTTGAGTGGAGAGGTTTCGAGTAGTGAGGGATCGAGTGGTGCGTTCGAGTGGTGAGGGTCGAGTGAAGAGTGTTCGAATAGAGGATTCGAATGGAAAGAGTTCGAGTGGTACTGGTTCAAGTGGTGAGGTTCGAGTATAGGTTAGAGTGAAGAAGTTTGAGTCGAAGGGTGATGCCTCGAGTGGGATGGTTGATGTTCCAGGGCCTTGAGGGTTAATGAATCGAGTGGAGATGCCTCGAATCAAAACCCTTCAAGGCAGATTGTTGATGTTCAAATGGTGGATGGTTCGAGTGGTAGAGAGGCCTCAAGGTGAATGGTTGATGTTCGAGAGGTCGATGGTTCGAGTGGTGGCGTGGTGGATGTTAAAGAACTGATGGTTCGAGGGGTGATGTTTCCAGGAATTAATGGTTGGTTTTCAAGGGATAGGTGGTTCGAATGGTGGTGTCGTAGATGGTTCGAGGGGTATATGCCTTGAGTGGGTCATGGATGGTTCGAGAGGTGGAAGAGTTCGAGTGGAGAGGGTTCAAGTGGCAGGGTTTGAGTGGAGAGGGTTTGAGCGGAGAGGTTTCAAGTGGAGAAGAGGCCTCAAGGTGCATGGTTGATGTTCAAGAGGTTGATGGTTCGAGTGTGGGCGTGGTGGATGTTCAAGAACTGATGGTTGGAAGGGTGATGATTCCAGGAATAGATGGTTGGTGTTCGAGGGATAGGTGGTTCGAATGGTTGTATCGTGGATGGTTCGAGGGGTATATGCCTCAAGTGGGTCATGGTTCAAGAGTTAATGGGGATGGTTCGACCCTCTCAGTGTTATACTCTCTCGAGGGGTGGTGTACCCTCGAGGGCTGGTGTACTCTAGAGGGGTGGATGTGTGACCTCTTAAGGGGTGGTGTACCATCGAGAGCTGGTACCCTCTCTCGAGACCTCGAGGGTGGATATGTGACCTCTCGAGGGATGTGTGACCTCTCGAGGGGTTGGCGTATCCTCGAGGGGTGGAAGGTGTACTCTCTCCATCGGTGGATGGTTTACCCTTTTGAGAGGTGGATGGTATACCCTCGAATGGTGGTTGACAAACTTCTAGAGGGGTGGCTAATAATCTCTCCAGTGGTGAATGGTATACCATCTCGAGGGGTGGATAGTACTCTCTCCAGTGGTGGATGGTACCCTCACCACTCAAACCCTCACCACTTAAACTTCTCCACTCGAACTTCTCCACTCAGACCTTTCCATTCGAACCCTCGAACCTCCTCTACTCGAACTCTTCCCACACAAACCTAGTACCACTCGAACCCTCTCCAATTGAACCTAGTACTACTCAAACACTCTCCACTCAAACCCAGTACCACTCGAACCCCTCCACTCGAATCTCGACTTGAACTCTCTCCACTCGAACCTCACCACCCGAACTCTCTCCACTCGAACCCTCACCACCCGAATCTCTTCACTCAAACCCTTTCCACTCAAACCCTCTTCAATCGAACCCAGTAGCACTCGGACACAGTACCACTCGAACCCTCTCCACTCGAACCCAGTACTACTCAAACCCTCTCCACTTGAACCCAGTACTACTCGAACCCAGTACTACTCGAACCCAGTACTACTCGAACCCAGTACTACTCGAACCTTCTCCACTCGAACCCAGTACCACTCCAACCTCTCCACTAGAACCCAATACCACTCCAACCTTTCCACTCGAACCCAGTACTACCCGAACCCTGCCAAATTCATAATGTCCTCTTTTATCTTATTGATTATTTAATAAATTCCAACAAAATTTATTTTTTGTTTTACTGATGGTTCGAGAGGTGATGGTTCTAGGAATGGATTGTTGGTGTTCAAGGGATAGGTGGTTCGAATGGTGGTGTCGTGGATTGTTTGAGGGGTATATGCCTCGAGTGGGTCATGGTTTGTGAGCTAATGTGGATGGTTTGACGCTCTCAGTGGTATACTCTCTCGAGAGGTGGTGTACCCTTGAGGGCTGGTGTATTCTAAAGGGGTGGAACGTGTACTCTCGAGGGGTGGAACGTGTACTCTCTCCTTTGGTGGATGGTATACCCTCTCGTGAGGTAGATGGTGTACCCTCGAAGGGTGGTTGACAAACTTCTTTAAGGGTAAATCATACTCTCTCCAGTGGTGGATGGTATACCCCTCTCGAGGGGTGCATAGTACTCTCTCCAGTGGTGGATGGTACCCTCACCACTCGAACCCTCACCACTGGAACTTCTCCACTTAGACCTTTCCACTCGAACCCTCGAACCCCCTTTACACGAACCCAGTACCACTCGAAGATAGTATCACTCGAATCCTCTCTACGCGAACCTCTCCACTCGATTTTTTATCACTTGAACCTCAACACAGGAACATCTTCACTCGGACCCTCTCTACTCGAACCTCTCCACTCGAACCTCTTTCAGACCCACTCTACTCGAACCTCTCCACTCATACCCTCCATTTGAACCATCTCCACTCAAACCCTCTCTACTCGAACTTCTATTACTCGAACCGCTCGACTCAAACCATCTCCACTCGAACCATGTACCACTCAAACTTCTTTACTCGAACCCATTACCACTCGAACCCAGTACCACTCGAACCTCTCCATCTATTCATTAACCCTTGAGGTACTGAAACCATCAACAATCCTCCTTGAGGCATCACCCCTCTCCACTCGAACCCAGTGGCACTCGAACCCATACGACTCAAACTCTCTCTACTCGAACCCAGTACCACTCGAACCTCTCCACTCGAATCTCTACTCAAACTCTCTCCACTCGATACTCCAGCTAGCTTATTAATTAAATTGCGCTAGTGGGAGTCCCACCATCGCGTGTTGCGCGGTGTTCTTGATTAAATATATTTAATTTAATTAATATATAATATTTACATGTCACATTTGAATTGAAATAAATAAATTAATTATAAGTATATTCATCTGAGAATAACTATCTAAATTGTAAAACAAATAATAAATTTTGTTGGAACTTATTAAATAATCAATAAGATAAAAAAATTATTTTTATAACCTTTCAAGAAATAATATATTGCAAGTACATGAAGTAAGAAAAATATAAAAAAGAAACGTTAAACTTGTGGAAAAACAAGGAACTGTGTGTGTATGTGAACTAAACAATGAATTGGGTGGCATAAATGCAGACAAGTTTTTGTCACAATCATTGTCTATATGTTTATTTAGGAGAATTGTTGTCTATATACCAATATAATCTCATATACTTGCGAAAGTGCTGATATAGCCTTCAATCATTTGAAAGTTAGAAAAAAAACTTAATTAATCAAAGGACTAAATTGTTTTTTAGGTCCCCTACAAAGTATCTTATACCATCTTTTGGTCCCCATTTGCAAAACAACCCTTAGATGGTACCCAACAAATTCAAAACATTTTGTTTGGTCCCCAAAGGTGGTTTTCAGAGGAAGTCAACTGTAAAGTTGGTCAAATATATAAAATGACCATTATACCCCAGAGTTTAAAAAATAAAAAGAAAAAGTTTGTCAGGAGACTCGAGCTCGAGGGCTCGAGGCAAGAGGTTTGAGGGCTCAATGAAGGAGGTTTGAGGGCTCAAGGCTTGAGGCTCGAGAGCTCAAGGGCTCGAGGCAGGAGGTTCGAGGGCTCAAGGCTCGAGGATCAAGGTTCAAGGGCTTGAGGGAGGAGGCTTGAGGGCTCAGGCTCGGGCTTGAAGGCTCGAGGGCTCAGGATGAAGTCAAAAATTTGAAAATTTGAAAATTAATATTTTTTAATTGAAAATATTTTAATTAGTAAAATTACTGTTATACCCTTGAATATACCGGAAAATCATTTAGTCTTACCTGAAAAGCACCTTAGGGGACCAAACAAATTATTTTGAATTTGTTGGGTACCGTCTGAGAGTTGATTTGCAAATGGGGACTAAAAGCTGGTATAAGATACTTTGTATGGGACCAAAAAATAATTTAGTCTAATGAAAGTGCCAATATATAATCCTCTGGTAGACTTTCCGGCGTTGACCGTGCTTTTCCAATTGTTGACCCACCTAAAAAATGACAATAATGTCATCAGACCAAAAGATGAATTTGGGTGGACAGTTATAACCCAACCCACATCCATCAAACCATCGTCGTTGTTGCCGTAATAGGTAGGTTATATCATGACATTATGAATTTGATAGGGTTTGGGTGGTACTGGGTTCGAATGAAGAGGTTTTTAGTGGTACTGGGTTCGAGTTGAGAGGGTTCGAGTAATACTGGGTTTGAGTGGAGAGGTTCGAGTGGTACTGGGTTCGAGTGGAGAGGGTTCGAGTAGTACTGGGTTCGAGTGGAGAGGGTTCGAGTGGTACTGGGTTTAAGTGGAGAGGGTTCGAGTGGTACTAGGTTTGAGTGAAGAGGGTTCAGGTGGTGAGGTTTGAGTGGAGAGAGTTCGAGTCAAGATTTGAGTGGAGAGAGTTTGAGTCAAGATTCGAGTGGAGAGGTTCAAGTGGTACTAGGTTCAATTTGAGAGGGTTCACCTGGAGAGTTTCGAGTTGTACTAGGTTCGAGTGGAGAGGGTTCAAGTGGTACTGGGTTCAAGTGAAAAGGTTCGGGGGGGTGAGGTTCAAGTGGAGAGAGTTCAGGTGGTGAGGTTTGAGTGGAGAGAGTTTGAGTCGAGATTCGAGTGGAGAGGTTCGAGTGGTACTGGGTTCGAGTGGAGAATTTTGAGTGGAAAGGTTCGAGTGGTAATGGGGTTCGAGAGGAGAGGTTCGAGTGAGGGTACACCATCAACGTCTTGAGAGAGGTGTACCATCCCTCAAGGGTACACCACCCCTCAAGAGAGTATACCACTGAGAACGTCGAACTATCCACATTAGCTCTGGAGGGGTACAGGGTTCAAGTTGTAATAGGATAGCTCTCGAGGGCTACTGGGTTCGAGTAAAGAGGTTCGAGTGGTGAGGGTTCGAGTGGTGAGGGTTCGAGTGGTGTGGGTTCAAGTGGTGAGGGTTTGAATAGAGGATTCGAATGGAAATGGTTTGATTGGTGAGGGTTCGAGTAGAGATTAGAGTGAAGAGGTTTGAGTTGAGGGGTGATGCCTCGAGGGGGATGGTTGATGGTTCCAGGGCCTCGAGGGTTAATGAATCGATTGCAGATGCCTCGAATCAACACCCCTCAAGGCGGATGGTTGATGTTCAAAGGGTGGATGGTTGGAGTGGTAGGGAGGCCTCGAGGCAAATGGTTGATGTTCGAGAGGTGGATGGTTCAAGTGGTGGTGTGGTGGATGTTCAAGAACTGATGGTTCGAGGGGTGATGGTTCCAGGAATTGATGGTTGATGTTCGAGGGATAGGTGGTTCGAATGGTGGTGTCGTAGATTGTTCGAGGGGTATATACCTCGAGTGGGTCATGGTTCAAAAGCTATTGTGGATGGTTTGATGCTCTCAGTGGTATACTCTCTCGAGGGCTGGTGTACCCTCGATGGCTGGTGTACTCTAAAGGGGTGGATGTGTGACCTCTCGAGGGGTGGTGTACCCTCGAGGGCTGGTACACCTCTCTCGAGACGTTGATGGCGTACCCTCGAGGGGTGGAAGATGTACTCTCTCCAGTGGTGGATGGTATACCCCTCTCAAGGGGTGGATAGTACTCTCTCCAGTGGTGGATGGTACCCTCACTACTCGACTCTCACCACTCGAACCCTCACCACTCGAACTTCTCCACTCTGACCTTTCCACTCGAACCCTCGAACCTCCTCTACTCAAACTCTTTCCACTTGAACCCAGTACCACTCGAAAATAGTATCACTCAAACCTCTCTACTGGAACTCTCCACTCGAACCTCTGTACTCGAACTCTCCACTCGAACCTCTCCACTCGATTCCTCATCACTCGAACCTCACCACTGGAACCTCTTCACTCGAACCTCTCCACTCGAACTTCTCCACTTGAACCTCTCCACTCGAACCCAGTATCACTCAAACCTCTCCACTCGAACCCAGTATCACTCGAACCCAATATCACTCGAACCCTCTCAGGAGCTTGGACATTTATATGAAAACTATTTGATTTCGTACACAAACCATGCACGAGAACTCTTAATGTATGGTTGTTTCTAACACCCCGATTACTTGAATTTTCTGTTTATTCTATATGCCATGACTTGAAACCCCAACATCTGGAAAGAAGTATTAAATTCCTACAGTCTACAAACACAAGTCACTAACCAAAAGATACAAAGTAACAGGAAATGAGGCATACTGATGTCGGAGAGACAACATTCAACTATAAAACAAACAAACAGAAATCCTTCAAGGACACCTACTCTGATTATACATAAGACACTATTTAAATGTAATTCCTCCAGCTCAAAAAGACCATCACACAGTGATAAATACACACAAATTGGGGCATTAAATTTCTTCATCACCTGACACAAATCTATTGCAAGTAAGAGTATTATTATTACAAGAAAACACAACAGTCACAACATATAGAATAAACAGAAAATTCAAGTGATCGGGGTGGTGGAAACAACCATACATTAAGAGTTCTCGTGTATGGTTTATGTACGAAATCAAATAGTTTTCATATAAATGTCCAATCTCCTGGTAGTATTAACTAAATAGGAGGTATGTAACACATGTATAATACCAAAAGGTTAATAATTAGACCTCCACAAAAGCAGTTGACTGACAACAAGTATCAAACTCTTAAGCTGCAACTCTTGAGTGACCTTATTTTTAAAAAAAAACATGTTGAATCAAGAAATTGTTTTGTACTTCGGGAATTGACTGTAAACTGGCAACGAACATTTCTCTTGAGGTAGAAATGATATCTGATTGAAATATAAATGAGGCATAACCTTACAAACTAGAAGACGAGAAAGAAGTTGTTGCAATCTAGGTAACTGTTCAAGCAAATCTGGAGTGTCGAGACCACACCAGCAGAAGAAGTGTCACCAGAAAACTATATAACACCAAACTCGTTATGTACCTTCAATCTTCTGCTTCAATCATAATGTATACTAAACATGGAGTTTAGACATGGGGTTCATATACTCCTTAATAAACATACAACAACAGCTAAACATGAGGTTCATATACTCCTTAATAGACATACAACAACAGCTAAACATGGGGTTCATATACTCCTTAATAGACACATGTAGTACAGGAAAAAAGTTACAGCTCTCCCTTTTTGCAACTTCTACCAGCAGAACCTTAGCTGAAGTCCTGACCACCACATGCTTCTACGTCTAGAGCTGCGTTGGAATTTCCACTTTCGACACACCAGTGTCCACTTCTTTGATTTATATGAATTAAAAGGAATAACCCATCAGTTTCAATAAAGTGGGGTTTAAATTCCTTTAACTCGGTTTTTATGCTATCATATGATTTGGAGGAACATCCAGCATCATGGCTAATGTATAAGATAAAAAGGTTTGATATTCCAAATGACTAAATAGTATATTGATAGTTCACTGATATACGAAAACTGTTCCCAGAAACTCAACAGTTTAAAAAAACTTAAAATGAGCAGAAATTCAATAGCAAATGCAAGGACATGGAAAACCCACCTGGAAACAGTTTGTTCGACTTCAATCCTACAAACCTACATTTTCTTGATTATTGGTTGTAGTTTCCACGCTTTGATTCCTCAAACAAGCCACCATAGTAAAAAATCATCATTCAGAAACTGAGAAACTTAA
Organism: Rubia yunnanensis; assembly: GCA_037428765.1. NCBI lineage: Eukaryota > Viridiplantae > Streptophyta > Magnoliopsida > Gentianales > Rubiaceae > Rubia > Rubia yunnanensis. The sequence goes on from CM075070.1 coordinate 10,131,989, forward strand.
CCAAAAAAATGCCAGAAATTGATGAAAAATACATCGCTTGCATATAGGAAAAGTTGCTTTTTGGATTTGGGATTACTCGGCCCGTCCAAGTTGTAACTGTATGCTTCTCGTCATCGCCACCGCTATGACTTGTCCTTATTCCATCCCTAACCATCTTAATCTGATTCTCAGCTTGTTCTTGGCGAAGAGGTGGAGCTCCGGTGTCGACTGCTTCTGCAGTTGGATTGATGGAGAGCCGAGGCTGGAGTTCATCTGGGCGATCAATTCGTCGGAGGAGGCGGCGGCTCTAGGATGAGGAACTTGTAGAGATATTGAACGGGAGCGGAGGTGAGGAAGAAGGCGATAAAGAAGTGTAACAGGGAAGAAGAGAGGGATTTTGAAGGCAAAACGGTGTCATTTTCTCAAAGAAAGGAACTCAAAAAATTACTTAAATAGCCCCAGTTGACAGACAGAAAGCAAAAAATATCTATTATAGGGTGTTTGGGATAAACCAATCACGGGAATGTCAAACAGCTTTCTACGGAGTAGGATTATTTACTGCCTTGTTTTGTTATCTATGTCACGCTTAATATAAATAGATGTTTTCATTTATTTGGCACCTTGTCCATTTTTGGCATGTTTCCTTCAATTTCATCCACTCATTCTACTATTTACTTTCTTCATTCAATTTCATCCACTCATTTTCTTCACCCAAATCCAAGCGCCTAAAAATATTGTGCCATAAATAAAAAAACTGAGGGAGTACTTGTTTTAGCTCAACCATTATTGGAAAAAAAATCCTAAATACTGTGGTTTTTCCCAAGCACCATATAATTGAAATTGTTTGCTTTTGGATGGTGCTATCAACCGGGGATATTGAAGTCATTTTGACTAATCTAAACCCATGAAATTGTCTAAAAAATAACATACAAATATTCTAATATGTTACTGATTTTAATTCTTTACTATATATAATCAATCATAACTTATTAACATACTAGTATTATAATTTGCTACTGATTTTAATTCTTTACTATATATAATTAATCATAACTTGTTAAAATATATGACTTTTAAAGATATATTTAATTGTATTCGAGTCAATCTCTTGAACGACAGTTTTTTAATAAGTCCAATGTTTAAAGTACAAATTATAAGAAATAAAGATAAAATTTTTGGGTTGCATAAATCTGGTTATAAACTTTATAATTACTACACGCTGCATAATAATTTTTTAATATTGCAACTAAGACCTTTTATTATTTAATTTAAATCCCGTCTTTCCATAGGCTTATGGAAAGACGGTCTTTCCCAAGACTTTTCCGTAGTGGTTTTTTTTAACTAAATTAACTATTTCACTTAATAACTCATGTAAATTTAATTAAATTGAATTAAACTGAAAAATACATGTATGATAAAAAAATAATAAAAGAAATTATAGCAATATGATGGTGCAAATATAGGTTCAATTTGGGTCTTCTTTTTTTAATTTCTTTTTTCTCCATTTTCAATTGTTTTACTTTTTTTGGGTGGGAAGCTTTTTTAACTAGCTTTTAATTCTATTTCTCGTTATTTTATTTTGTTTAGTTTTTGGCAAAGTCTTGGGAAAGACGGTCTTTCCATAGGCTTATGAAAAGACGGGGTTTAATTCGAATAATAAAAGGTAAAAGGTCTTAGTTGCAATATTAAAGTTTTAGTATGAAACATGTAGTAGTTATAAAATTTATAACCCAGTTCATGCAACCCAAAAATTTTATCTTAATTTCTTCTAATTTACACTTTAAACCTTGGTCTTTCCATTACTTATGGAAAGACCGTCTTTCAAGAGACGGACTCTTAGTTTTTTTATTACTTTTTAAGTTTCTTATTTTCTTTCCTCGGTTTAAAGTGAGTGGTATTTAAAATGATTGTTTTGAGTTCAAGTATTAGATGTGAATTATCTCTGTTAATTCTTTTTTCCGGCAGCCTGAGCCAGTAAAATTTGATTGACTTCAGATATGGCATCCAAGGATACAGTAAGGAGAAATTCAAGTCAAAGTTGTTATACCAACAGACTTCTAGTGACACTGTTTTTCCGAGGATTTAAATCAGATTTGTAGACTTTTGTTCATTAGGATATTCTGATCAGTTATATTGTTGATTAATTGGTCTTTAGAGCCTTTTCAGGTCAAGTTAGAGATAATTCTACGCACTAGAAGTGATTTCTATGCACTGACGAAAATTATTTTTGGCAATTAAAATGACTTGCATTAGTCTCCTAGTTTAGGGAAATGGTCTTAACGGGTTAAATGGAGAGGGCCAGATCGTTAGTTGGGGAGCTTCATTTACTTTGTTCTGATTGTCTTAAATGTTTAATCAGAGGCGTGGGTGGAAGTTTTTCGCATGCGTTTATTTGATACATCACTGTGTTTGGTTATGCGGATAGTCTCGGGTCAATTTATTGTGGCTATTCCAAGACTACACGGCGACAACCACTTATCTTTGGTGTGCTTATCTCATTGCCACACATGTCTTTGCTTAGTATTGTAATATTGATAGTGTCTTTGTGTATTTTTCTTTTTTTGGCCGATGAGGCTTTAGATTAGTATTGTAATATTTGAATAGTGTCTTAGTGTAAATGGTTTTATTCCATATCTCATGTTGTAATCGCACATTGTGCAAATTGAGCTTAATAGAAAATGGCTAGAAATCCTATAAACCTCCGTCGCAGTGACAGTTTAATTCTTTGTTTTAAAAAAAAAGTTCAATTTGGGTCCTCAATTAAAAGTTGAGATAGTGGAAATTGTTTTGCTTTTCTTGCTAAATTGCAACACCGCAGTAAATTCTTCGAACCTCCATGAAAAGTTTAGATTTTGAGTGACAACTGTGGTGGAATTGTGACGTTCGTTGCGGTGCAAACATTTCCCCTATGGTAACTTAATTCATGGCTCCATAGTTGTGTAGCACTGATACTTTTCCTATGATAACTTAATTATGTAGCAAACATAATTAATTCGGAGACCGAAAGGGTGGTTTTGGTCCGTGTCTTCATTTCTTGTCATTGCAAGGTATTTTCACCTTGGTTTTATGATAGAAGCTCATGATTCTATTAGAAGGGGGATCTCTACAACTTCCGTTCCATTTGGTTGGAGCGGAAGATTTGGAAGATATAACTCGACAGCTCAAGAGGAATGTGAGGATGGTGAAGCAGAAGTCTAAATCCAAGCAGCTTTCACAAATAGAATAATGTCTGGATTTTTTATGCTAGCATACTCGTGGGTGATTTTAATGTTCTCGGATCTCCTTTCGCTGATTTTAGGGCTCGGAGCTCCTCTATAGAACAAGAATCATGCTTTACATTACACACGGCACTTTCTTTTGGGGTTTGTCTTCACCTCTAAATTCACACTTGGAGTGCTAGTTTTCCGTAGAGAACTTGATCCATATGTGCATGGTCAATCGAAACAGGATGTATTTGTGCATGTTATTATATATGGACGCAAATATGGAGGAGGCATTCACAGAATGCGTCCTCATTGTTTTTTTTTCTTTTTTCTGTATGTTAATTAGAGGACGCATTCCATGAATGCGTCCTCATACTTTTATATTTTTTAAAACAAATTTAATTAGAGGACACATTCCATGAATGCGTCCTCATATTTTTATATATTTTTTAAAAAATTTTATGAAGAGGACGCATTCCATGAATGCGTCCTCGAATTTTATTTAATTATTATAATATTTTTGTTAAAAAATATTTTTACAATTTTTAACAATTTATTTTACAATTTATTTTACAATTTTTGTGTCGAATTGTTAAAATTGTTAAAAAATAATATATTCATCTCCATTTCGCATTCCAAACCGGTATTGAATTTGACAAAATAATACATTTCGCATTCCGGTTAATATACATTTCGCATTCCAAAATAATATACCTTTTTAAAATCAGTGTTATTAAAAACGGGCATTGTATTTTACATGTATATTAGTATTGTACATAATTTTTTTTAGGCCCACATTTTACTAATGAAATATATAAATTGTAATTTTAATCAGTGAAATATATAATTTGTAAATTATTCTTTATATTTGTTTTTGGGTGAATATAGTGCATTGGTAGAATCCGTCCTCATTTTTTTCAAAAATTTTTGTAACGAATTGTTTAGAGGACGCATTACATGAATTACTCCTCATGAATTTATTTTTTGAAATAAACAAATGTATATAATTTACATTTTTAATTTTTTTGAAATACTGTTTGAATTATACCTGTTTTAAATCAGTGTTATTAAAAACGGGTATTGAATTTGACATGTATATGTTTTACGTACACAATTTTTTTTAGTCCCACATTTTATTAGAAAAATATATAAATTGTAATTATAAGCAGTAAAATATCTAATTTGTAAATTATTCTTTATATTTTTATGTTATTCTTAAAATTACAGTAATATATAGTAGGAATGAATATAATTAAATATAATATGTGGAGGAGACGTGTCAAACGTAAATAAATTAGTGCTAAATGTCATCATGTTATCTACTAACGACGGCCTCTGCAAAGCTTTCCACCTATTCCACATGGTGGAGGACGTATGGTGCGGGATGTGCGTCTTGGGACGACCATCTCAGGAGAAAAATGGATGGCGCCATCTAGCACTCCCTCTGTACAATCCTCCTGCATATCATCTTCTGTGTTCTGCCATGAACCCTGCTGGACATATGTAACACCACCAGTATCTAATGGAGCAGCATGCGACATGTATTGATGACTCGTACTGGGAGTAACATATGACGTGAAATATGTTGCAGCCATATCGAACTGTGAGGATCCACCATGTGACGGTCCGGCATGACTAGGAAGGGGTGTAAGATATGCATTGAAATCAGCCGTAGTAGTGTCATACTGTGACGGTCCACCGTGTGATGTTCCAGCGTCTGCCAGACACGCATTTGAAGTTCCAGCTTATGATGAACCAATGCGGTCTGTATGGGTACGAGCACGCGATCGCCAACCACCCTATCGACCAGGTGGAGCTGGACGGTGGCTTCTAATGCTAGTGTAACTCACACCCGGTGGAGGTTCGTCACAGTGCACAAATGGCTGGTGGAACTGCAGTCTGGAGGGTTTATGTGCATACTGTAGAGTACGGGTGGCAACATCGCGTACCTCCCTGATCATGTTCGTGATACGTGGGGGACAGTCGTCCAAATTCGTATCCAACATGATTCTCATCTGAGACATTGCTTGCAACTACAACAATGAGGTGAATATGTTAGTTAAATAATATTGAGGAAACATATAGTATTAATTGTGAAAACTAGCGGACATGAAGGAAATACTGTATACTCCAGAGTAGCCCCATCTCCATGAAAACTCTCCGCAATTGTTTTGGCCCAGCCTAGCTGATCAACCAGGGTCACTGTTCTCCGAAAATACCACTCCATGAATTCTCGAGTGGGTGTGTACGGATCCGCTAGCCCTTGCACATAAACTTGTCGTTGTCCTCGATGTTCCCAAGCATTGATATATCTTCTCAGTTCCACACGCCAGTCCAATCCTGACCTCCCGCGACGGTCTCTAGTATGAAGTAGTTTTTGTTCATCCTTACTGACCAACTGGATAGGTATTGGCTGGATGAGGCTAAACTGCTTGAGAACACGATGTACGTGATGGTACTCTACGACATGCCAGCTAATGAGGTCAACAGACAATAGCCAGTAATGGCTACCAGCCGTACAATACTGTGGGAGTTGTTGCACGACATCCTCTATGTACGGCTGCCAAATAAACTGCAATAACAGGTAGGTCTTGTGGTTAGCTCTGAGAATTCCTTATAACCATTAGTCGAAGTTCAGGAAATTCGAATGTCAATATACCTGTCTATCATGAAGAGATGTTAGCTGATCGCGGTACGCTTTAAGTACATGCATAGGTGATTGGGATAAATTGTGTCGCGCTCTCCACCTGTTAGGAACATAGTGAATACTATAAGTCATTCCTAGTAATTGCCTTGCAGTTGAAAAAGTAACTCCCGACGAATTCAATACATACTTGGAACCAACAGCACTCCTTGTGGCGATCACCGGTAGTTGTCCGGCCGGCCGGATGCATGGGATTCGCTCCCATGCCCACAGCTGACAAAAAATGAAATAAAATTTAATATAATATACGAGGTCACGATCGACAGTATGTACAACTGACAAAATTAACCAACAATGTTACCTGTAGCAAGACTAGTAGTCCAGATATGGATTTCACTTGTGGGATGGCAGCGTCACATAAACACCTGTACAAGTGTGCCAAAATGGCACTACCCCAACTGTATTGATGTGCTGCACCGAGGTCCATCAGTGATAACAAATACAGCAAAGGGATAAGGTGCCCGGATGTGTCTGACAATAGCATTCCACCAAGTAGCAGTAGAATGAAAACCCTAGCCCGTTGTTGACAATCTACCTCAGTAGCATAAACAGGGAATGGACTATGTAACAATTCTCCCAACCAGCTGGCCTTTATGCGACCTCGTTTGATAACACTCGAGTTTGGTGTAGCCCCTAGGTAGTCTCCGCATATTGTCTGCCAGTCCTCCATGCGTCGGCTAGTGTCCACTCCAGTAAGCGGCATACCATCAATCGGTATACCCCATAACATGCCCACATCTTGCAAAGTTATCGTAGCCTCCCCAATTGGTAGGTGAAACGTTTGAGTCTCAGGCCTCCAACGCTCCACTAAGGCTGTGACCAGAGAATGATCAATGTGAATCGGAGCAGAATCCAAAAGTCCTTGGAATCCAGCTTCACGCACGTAGCGCATGACTGGATCAGGGATTTGACCAGTCCAACAAGCCCCATCGCACCGCCTCACCTGCAGTGCCTCATCCTCTAATTGACCATTGTACAGAGCACGTGCACGGTGCTCCTGGTGCAGGTACAGTAATGTGTCGTCAATGGAACCCAGATGATACATGGTGTATACCTGCTGATAATCAGAAACGCCTGGCAAATAAGCACAATCAAGCTTTCCAAATAAGTAACAAAATTACAAGTGCACTGATATTCAAACCAAAGTTTGTAGTAGCTTCAATTTAGAGAAGTACACATAATTGTAAATATTCAAATGCGCCTAAAACACACAAATACCCAAACAAAAAGTAACAAATACTGTAGCAAACAACTGACACTAGTCACGCCCTCTCCTACGGCGGCCTCTGGAATCACCCGGCACCCTCTCATCCATTTGATTCTTTCTCCTTATCTCTGCATACTGCCCACGCCGCCTGTTGCGGAACTTTTCAATATTGGGAATCAGCCTCCAACTAGTACATTGCCACAGTGATGGATCTCGTAGGGGCATGAAACCCTGACTATATTGTGGCAAGTAGGTAGTCGTGTGATATACCTTATCACATAGAGTAGCTGGGTCGTCACGCCTATGCCTACAGACAGCTAACGCATGTGAACATGGGAAGCAAAAAATTTTCCATTCACGACAAGTACACAACTTTCTCCGGTATTTGGCCGTGTACTGGCTCTCACCGATGCTACCATCAATGGTCCTTGTCACAACCCTATAAGTCTGTGACGGAATCCCAAAAACAGTGACAATATGTCCCTGTGCCAACGTGTCTTGCTTCTGAATTTTTTTCCAAATCCTAGAAGGGAACACAGACCTAAACATTTGAACATCATTTTAGAGTCAAGAAACTAGGACAACAATCCATAAAGAACTGTAATGAATCTAGAAAGTACCTCCAATTGGTGGCAACCATTACCCTTTAAGCAAACATTTCAACTGTTCGCTCAAAGGTCGCTTTGACACACGCAGTTATCGGGAGATGTCGTGCGTGCCTTAAACAGTTGTTGAAGCTCTCTGACAAATTGGTTGTTAGAATTCCCCAACATCGATCACCCTCATCAAATGCAAGGCACCACTTACTGGTATCATGTTTTACCAACCATTCCCAGGCAGAACGTTCGATGCTCTCCAACTCCTCCTTGTACCCCCTCCACCTGCTCTCTCGTCTGGCACTACCAAGCTTCCAAACTAGAGTCTTCAGAAGCGCATTCTTGAACTTCCCACTGTCAGCACTAAGGAAGCTTGATTGAAAATGACGCAAACAAAATCGGTGATATCCAGCTGCTCCCTCCATTTGTCTGTCCGTCTCATTGCATTTAAAATTCCATCATGGCGATCAGATATAATACAGATTGGCCTATTATCACCACCTACCACGTGGATACGTACTCTCCACATGAACCAGTCCCAACTCTCATTGGTTTCACCGTCAACAATGACATAAGCAATGGGGAGTATGTAGTCGTTCAAGTTATGTGTAATGGCAACTAGCATTGTGTCTTTGTATGCACCTCTCAAATGAGTGCCATCCACGCTAATCACCGGCCTGCAATGGCGAAATGCATCGATAGCCTGACCAAATACCCAGAAAACAAACTTGAATTTCCGGCAACCACGCCCATGTATTCTATCGGGTACATCTTCCCACTCAACAATGGTGCTCGGATTTGCCCTGACTAGCTCATCCATATATGTGGGCAACTGTTCGAAGGATTCCTCCCAAGTTCCGAACACCAAATCAATAGCCTTCTGTCGAGCATACCACGCCTTCTTATAGGAAAGGCCGAAAGGGTCACATTAAAATCCGTCTTCAGATGCGCTTGTACATCTTTCACGTGTAAGAAGGGTTAACGTCAATGCGGTAGCGAATTGCACGGGCGATCATCAACGATGTCAGGTTAGTGTTACCCGTCGATCGCCCAGCCCCAACACAAGCATGACTACTTGCCCATTTGGTGATCTCCCACATGCCATGCGAAGCCTTTTTGCTGGATCTAGCAACCCATTGACAATTTTTGGTTCCTTCAACCACATCCTTACATTTCGCATACCATGTGTGTGACCGGCTCTCCATGACTCTGTGTTCCCTATTCATCATAGAAATCCACCTCGAAATAGCTTCTACCAATTCTGGCTTTTTCCAGAATTGCATACCGACATCCAATTCGCCAGTCGTTTGAACATAACGAGTAAATTTATCACCACAATTTGTTGGGTCATAGCCATCCTCATCAGGGCCCCATAATCACTAAAGTAGCCCGCCGTTTCAGGATTCGCCAAATTACGAAACGATGGGGGTACAATGTTCATGCACGCCACTTCTTCATCTTCGTCCCCTGGATTTGAATTAGTTGACAAGGAACGATCATCTTCACTTCCTTGTCCAAGTTCCCCTTCATCACCATCCTCATCGCTCCCAACATGACCGACAACATACTCGCCAATTTCACCCACGTAATCATCATCGAACTCATTCAGGTCTCCTTGATGGCCACCGTATATACCACCACTTGTGGACGGCTGGGCGCAATCGACGTGAACATACGCATTGGGTTGGCTGGACTCACCATCGACAAAACCTTGGCAATCAACAGGGATGGTAAGGTTGGCAAAGGTGTACGGTTCTGCATGTTCCTCAACAACGACACGAAAGTGCCGAACTAAGATCACCCGCACGGTCAGTAGTGCTTCTCACATTATCCAGAACGATGTACAACTCTGCTGAGAACAAGGACATTCGCTCAACAATGTTGAAGAATGTCGCGGTTAACTCGTCATCCGCCACATTGTAACACCGATAGTATATGGCCAAACCAATTAGCTCAGGACAACGGTAATATAACTTCAACTGAAACCCCCCACTCGCAATTCCAAGCCTTGTAAAAATTAAATGAACTAGCTCCGAGTGGCTTAACCTCCTTTCCAGAGTCACGTTCCACTCCGGTATAGGAGGGTCATAATACACACCCACAGTGGGGTCAAACTTAATTTGACCCCCTCTATACAGGTACACAAGCAAAACCATCGAACTACTGCATTATACAAATAAATAACATGTAACTCGATATTCATAACGACAGTACACTATTAAGCTTTTTTCATTTTCCAAACAATAGTACCACACTAATTAAACTATTACTACAACTTTAATGCAAAGAGTAGTAAACAAATCACACATAATCAATAAACACATACTCACTCTCTTTCAACAATTTAGTAGAATCAAGATACATAATCACTCAAACAACGTACAATCTTTAAAAACATTATCATCAACAAGAACTTTACAATTACTTCATAAATAATAATTTCCGCCTAATTCGATCGAAAAAAATAAGACACCAAATCGCACATAATCAATAAACACATTCGTACGATAATGAATTTTTTAAATACCTTTACAAGATAACAAAAATTCGCAAAGGGGTCAACGGCGGTTAATGGCGGTCACCGGCGATCAACGGCGGTCAACGGCGGATCGAGAATGCTCGGGCTGCGAAGTTCGGAAACAAGTCACGATAAATAAAAAACATACAACCAAACAACAATAGGAAAGCTAGAATAATTACCCAACAACTTTGGAAACGAAGGACGGCGACGAAACTCGACCAATGACGGAGCAAGAGGCCGAAACAGGTTTGGATTGCAGATGAAGAAAAGGGTTTGAACTGCAAATGAAGAAAAGGGTTTGAATTGCAAATGAAGAAAAGGGTTTGAATTGCATATGAAGAAGGATGAAACGGAGGAGTAAATAGCTGAATGAAAAACGGATGGAGAGCATTATATAGAAACCTCAAGGCACGGGTTCTACAGTTGCTTAATGCATGCAATGGTCAAATGATTTGCATGCAATGGTCAGAATGCATGCAATTGTCAAATGATTCATATGCAATGGTCAGAATGCATGCAATTGTCAAATGATTCGCATGCAATGGTCAGAATGCATGCAAGGGTCAAATAATTCGCATGCAATATCAGGTCAGGGAGGACGCATGAGGGCATCCTCATGCCAAGTCAAAAACATTAGGCTGTGGACGAAACTTTTCAGGGAGGACGCATTAGCACAATGCGTCCTCATCCGACGTGGATTTGCAAAAACGAAATTAAATTGAGGATGCATTCCGGCAATGCGTCCTCTTCTTGCCAGGGCGAAAAAAATTTTAAATGCATTGAGGACGCATTTGGCAAATGCATCCTCAGGCAAAAAAAAATGGAAAACATAGAGAACGCATTTGTATCCATGGCCAGGCACTGTAGCCATGGATATAGAATTTTGCCGTTTCCCGCAAGCTTCTCCGTACTTCTTTCCCAGATTGTTGATCTTCATTCTCACTCGAACAAGTTTAAGAACCGAAACCTGGCACTGTAATAAACACGTCAACATCAAAAGACATAACATTGTAATAAATTTGCATATAAACCTAGGCACCAACAATCATTCTACTGAGAGACACCAAACAGAAAGTGGGAAAAAAAAGGCTTCAGATTTTCAAAAGGAGAAAAAGAAACATTTCTTATACACCGGAATCAGGAACATGTTTCCGAACACTGTGGCGGTGCACGGCAGGAACCCGTGCTTCTGCGCCGCCGCCAGGTGGATGAAGCGGGACCCTTTATCTCAGGTAGGTTTTCATGAACAGCATGCTGGCTTTTATAATCTATCTGAAGGGACTGTTGTTGGCCTTTCTCTTGGCCCAAAGCTTGGGCTGGTTCGCGGGCTTTGGACTGCTCCCGTGGCCTTCCTCACGAATCCTGTTATGAGTCCTCTAATAATGACTTGTCTTTTTTTTTTTAGCTATATTTTATAGGACGTACGATTTGTCAGACTCTCAAACTCTTGTTATTTGATCATTTTGGCCTTCTATTTTTTTTATCACCTTCGTTCCTGAACTAGCAAAAGTGTTGAATCGTAATCCTTTCATCCGGTCAAAACGTTAACCTCGATCAAAAGCGCCAATTTTGAAGGCAAATTAATAATTTCAAATTTTCCATTTTCTTCTCTTTTTTCCCTTTCTTATCTATTTATCTATATTTGATATTCACATCGTCATCTTTCCCTTTTCTTTTCTGATATTGTCCAACCACCGTCCACCCTTCCAAATCCACTATCGCTGAACCCTTCCGTCGCCCCACCACCGTCGACCTCTAATCCACCATTGTTAACCCTTTTGTTGCCTCACCACCATCCACCTCCAATCCACCATCGTTAACCCTTCCGTCACCCCACCACCGTCCACCTCCAATCCATCAAATCCCTCCTCTCCCTACCAGCATCTTCATCCCCCTCAATCCCAACCCTGAAATTTCCCCAAATTGGACTCCCCAAGCCCATCCAATTCTCCTCCATCGTCGCCGCCACCCTAGCCCTAGTGCAGCTATCCCTAGCGGAGGAGTTCGAGAAAGCCCAGCTCTTCGACTTCAATGTCACGATCCCCATCATCGCCGCCAAGTTCCTCATCCTCATAGTGGCGCTGGACAAGCTCCACTACTCCCTCTCGGGAACTTCATGGACCAGAGGAACAGGAGCATAAGGGAGAAGCTGGGGAGCGTGAATGACACGTCGGCGGAGGTGAAGCAGCTAGAGGAGTAGGCTGCCATCGTGATGAAGGCGGTGCATGTGGGGATCTCAGTCGTGCTGAACAAGATGAAGAAGAATATGCAGGTGGAGGTGGAGGTGAAGGTGGTGGAGAGGCGGAAAAAGATAGGCAGAGCTAGAAAAGGCGCTGGCGAACCTCGAGAACCAGAAGAAGAAGACGATTAAGGCTCTCGATTCGCAGATTGATAAGCTTAGTGATAAGATTGTCAAAAAGGTTCTCCTAGTTTCTTGAATCGATTGATGAATAATTGTGAAAATTGTAATTGTCAAAAAGGACTATAATCAATTGATGGTGGCTGCGGCGCTATGAAGAAGATGGAAGAGAAGCAGGAGAGAAAGGGAGAAAAGAAAAGGAAATAAAAAGGAGAAAAAGAAAGAAAGGAGAAAAAGAAAAAGGAAATACAGAACGAAAAAAATAAAAATTAGAAAAGAAAATTGAAAAATGAAAAATGAGAAAAGGAAAGAGGGTAGAGGAAAACTGTGAAATAACCATTTTGCCCTTAAATTAAACAAATTTGACTGAACTTGACACTTTGAAAGGACAAAATGGCTATGATTCAGCACTTTGTTACGCCAAAAGTATTCAAAAAAAGAAAGAAAATGGGCTAAAAGGGTAAGATGAAGGAAGTTCATGAGCTCCTGAAGTCGTTCGCCCCTTTTCATATTGGATCATTCCCATTTTTGGGAAATGCTTGATTGTTTCATTGAGTCGATTTACTTTTTACACTTTCAATATAATCTTCATCTTTCATTTCACTTTATTGTAAAAAAGATTGACAAAAAGTAATGGCCAATTACAAAGAACTAAGGAAGTGATAATTTGCAACAAGTTATTGCTGAGAATTCATAGGAGTAAGGGAACAAATTTTGTTCTTAGATATGAGCTTAGCTATGTTTAAAACTGTTAAGATTACTTTATTTATAAAATTTAGAGTTAAGTACCCATATAACCTTATGTTTTGGTTGAAAGTGTAAATATGACCATGTGAAGTTAGAAAGTGCAGATTTGCTTGAAAGTACTAATATAACTTTGGAGGCTTCAATTTGGCCGGAATTATGTGAATTGACTATTATACCCCTATTTAATAAAAAATTCAGAAAATGTGAAAAGTCAGTTATGCACTCATCTCAATTGTCCTCTTGGCAGCCTACTGATCAGCCTTACCTCATAAAAACCCTCATCCATTGGCCTCACATGGAAGTAGCTTTTATCCCTCATCCATTGGCTGATTCCCATGACAGGCGGGAGCACGAATGGGAAAAATTACAAGTAATATTTATATTCCTTAACACTTGGTTTACTGTTCTTGTTCTCCTCGCGAGGAACCGCCGCTGATTTCTGGTGAAGAATGGGAGAAAGATCACTCTCGATGTACGTTACAATTTGTGACGGTTGTTGCTCAAGAAAGAGGCATTGCTATTCTTCTTCTCGCTGCTGTTGCAAGCTTTGTTTTGACTTTAGTTTGGTTGCTTGTTTGAATAGATTGTACACATAGGTACTACTTTTCGGTTAAATGAGTAATGAACAGAGTTGTGAACTAAACTCTAGCTGACATAAATCTAGAGAAAATTTGAAGAGCTGGATATTGAACTGCCGGAAAATCTGAAGGACCTACCGGATTCCCAGCCTTCAAATTTGGAGCGGCGGAGGTGGTGGCGGAGTGGCGGAGCAGCAGTAACTTTCTTATGGAGAAGAAGAAAAACCAGGGGTATTTTTGTCTTTACATTTTTAGTTTTAAGACTAGGGTTATTTTAGTCTTTTTAGTTATGGTCAATGTAAAAAAATGCCAAGTCAATGCCGGAAAGTGCCAAAAGGTTATATCGGCATTTCTGATGCAAAAGATAGAGTTATAATCACACTTTCAAACTTTATAGGATTATATTAGCACTTTTAACTAAAGCATAGGATTATATTAGCACTTTTAACCAAAACATAAGATTATATTAGCACTTTTAACCTAAAATTTAACTTCTAACATGTAACTAACTAATACTTCATTCGTCTCACTTGTTTTGACATTTGAAGAAACAGCATTGACAAGATAATAATCCTTTTTAAGTAATATGAACATACTGCTACTTTAAAGTAATATTAACACGCATAATCTTCCTCTTTTTCTTTTCTGAATGTAAAAGGTTTACATATTGACCCACAAAATCGCTAATTAACTCCTTAATTCGTTACTTTTTGCTTGTAGTAGGGTTTTCGCATAAATTATCAGTCTGTCAATTCAAATAGACTTAAAATAGATGCTTTACCAGAGCGTGTGAAGTAGACTTGTAAAAGCTCTGTGAAATGGGGAATAGATATATTGGCTGCATATTGGCTGCTTTGAAAATTATTTTTCTTTTTAGCATCGTACTGGGAAGTTCTTTTCTTCCTTTAGTTTATTTTTGTCGTCCACCAAAAAAAAATTGAATGTAAAGTGCAGTAGAAGCATTCAAAATATGAATATGGAGGCTTTGGGCCAACCTTAACTGCCGCCAAACATTTACGGTTAAGATATCACTTTATACTTTAAACCTACTCAATACCGGAGGGCCAAGTATCAATCCAACACTACTCTCCGTCCTAGATCAAATTTCACAAAAACAAAGTTGATTGCTAAAAAATTTTTCATAAGGTTTGGGCCAATTCGGCCCAAGACTAATGCTTTTAGCCCAAGCGAGTAAAAAGAGAGGGGAAGTCTAGCTTGCCCTCGAAGGCAACGGATGTACGAACAGGACGCGGATGGGACATTGCACGTCCTATCAGCCACCAAACTCACATATAACAAGGGGAATATACAAGAAATAAGGTAAGATTACAATCGCAATACTATTCACCCTAGATTCGCTCCTACACAGCAAAGATGGCTGTTTGGAGCATCAGAGCAGGCACGACCCTGCGCCTGCCTGCCTGACCATAGTTTGTCTGTCTTGTAGGTTCAGGTGCAAGCGGGATCAAAGTGGATCGTGAACAGGGAGCATACAAATTCTAGTATTAACATTGTCGCCATCTGTGGGGATCGCATCATTTTCATAGCATCCATGCAGCTTGAACGCATGGAGGCACAAAAAGTAGAAAACTTACTCAACCGGGTGGTCATGGAGGCGTGACGCACCAGGAGAAAGACTCTGTCCCAGCGTTAACGCCGACAGGGGAGAGACATTAGCTTCACACGACGACGAAGCTCACGAACAACACAGATATAATCCAGACGATCACGACGTCTCATACGGAAATAATGAGGAGGCTTACAGAGATGGAAGACCACCAAAATAGTGATGGAGCGCGAAAAGGGTGGGATCTACAGCCAACTAAGCTATTCCCAGAACATGAGGGTGATAGTGAAGCGCCTAACCAAAGAATGACGGGCTCAAAATCAGCCCGAAGCTTCACCCTCGCCGGAAAGAAGGCACATGCCGAAGGGGAGGAAATAGGGGCAGAACAGAAGTGGCGGTTAGGAAATGTACCACCGCCAAAGGTGAAGGATCATGTCGGGGGTAAAGCCCCGGCCACAGGAGTTGAACAGGAAGCAAGGAGAGAGAGCAAGGGCTCACCTTTCACCATGAGGATCTAGATGTTCAAGGCAGACCCAAAGCTAAAGATATCGATGAATTTGGGGCAGTACAACGGCGAGGAAGATCCAGAAGACCATTTGCACACATTTTGCACCAATATGGCTACCATCGCGATACCGCAAACCATTGGGTGCAAAGTGTTTGCAACTACCCACACAAAAGCAGCCAGGGTATGGTTCAAGAACTTAGCGGATGAAACAATTGATAGCTTCAGCCAACTGGAGCAGAAGTTTTTGGTGCATTTCATGCAAAGGAAAAAGTTTCAGAAGACTCGCTTTGAGCTATTGGTTATCAGGCAAAAGCCAACAGAGACGTTGTTTGCGTACTAGGAAAGATTCAATGATGAGGCAAACCATGTAGAGGAGATGAGTAGTCAATTCCTGATCGACACGTTCATAAATGGTTTGAGTCATGAACTATTGCTGAGGAATTGCACCCTGGACCCCCAAGGACGATTTATGAATTGATGAAGAGAGTAGCAGACCTAGTTGACACGAGGAGAAAGGAAAAATATGGTGGTCATGGTCATCGGAAGGCTGATGCAGAAGGGGATGGAAAGACGAGGAAGGCTAAGCGGACTAAGATAGACAACCAGCAGATGCCCAGCTGGTTCAATAGGTCAAAAATGGTCTTCACCCCGCTCATCAAAATTGCCCAAGGAAATATTTTCCCTGTATGTAGGGAAAGGTATACTGGGCGTCCCACCCAAAAGGAAGAAAGACCCCAACAAGAGAAACAAATCCCAATCATGTGACTATCATGATGATCACAGTCATGACACAAACAATTGTATCCACCTGAAACACAACATTGAATATTGTGTCCAGAGCGGCGAGTTGGTGCACCTAGCAAAGAGTGCAAGGGCCTATAATAAGGCCACTTACCAGAGAAATAATAAGCATGGAGGCTCTCGTAAGCAGTTGGAGGGGCATAGATGAGCACAAAGCCCCCACAGGGAACATATGCACGATAAGGGGAAGGAGGTTGCTAGTGCAGAGGCTGGGGAAGACCGAAGTAAAAGACAGAGAGAAGGCTCCCCATCGGTTAACACCAGGGCAATGACGATGACAAACATATATGCTATAATAGATGGAAGCGCTAGAGGGAGGACAGAATCCCAGCGAAAGGCACGCTGCAGGCTGACACCACAGCCAGCGCCGACAAATAGGAAGCTGGGGCTGAACGAAGCAATAATGTTCGATGCCAGCGACCATATCCTAGACAGACCGGCTGGCAAATATGCAGTAATAATAATGGTAAGGGTGATGGACAAAATAATCCACCAGGCATACGTAGATAGTGGAACTTTGGCAAAAATAATGTATTGGCAATGCTTTGAGAAGCTGGACGAGAACACAAATAGGAAGCTGGAGCAGACGGAGATTCCGTTGGTGGATTTCACGGACATAATAATATGGTCTGAAAGGACCATACTTCTCCCGGTAATGGTAGAAGAAGGAGAGAACAGTAAAACCATGGGTATGGAGTTCTTAATGGTGAAGGTGAATAGCCTGTATAACCTAATACTGAGCAAGCCAGTGCTGGCGCTGCTGAAAGGGATTGTGTCGACCCTGCACCTGCTCCTAAAGTTCCCAACTAGGGGGGGAATATAAGTGGTGAAAGAAGATCAGCAGAAAACTAGAGAGTGTCACAGAGTTGCTCTCAGTAAATGCAAATGAGAGGACAAAAGCATGAGCCGAGAAAGGCAAGGAAGTAAGGCCAGGCCTGTCATCACGGGCGGATGCAACCCATCAGAGCTAGGGGCAAAGGTGGAAGTAGTAAAACTGAACGGCGACCAGTCATTACAGGTAGGAAAGCCCCCCCCCCCCCCAAGTGAAAAGTGAGTTGGTAAAGGAATTGATGAAAATAGCAAGGTCTTCGCCTGGAAGCTAGAAGACATGACTTGGGTCCCCAAGGATGTTGGGTGTCATGAGTTGAAGGTGGGTATATTTCACAAGCATGTTAAGCAGAAATAGAGGATGCTTTGCAGGGAGAGGAACGAGGCAGTGAACAAGGAGGTTATCCAGTTGGTTGCAGCACGGATCCTACAAGAGGTCCCCTACCCAACCTGGCTGGCCAACCCTGTGTTGGTGAAAAAGGCGGACGGCGGCTGGGGAATGTGTGTGGATTACACATACCTGAACAAGGCTTGTCCCAAAGATTACTACTCACTACCGGTCATCGACCAAAAGGTAAATGCTCTTACCAATTATCCAATTAAATTTTTTCATGATGCATATAAGGGGTGTCATAATATCCCTCTGCTGGAAAGTGCTGTAGAAAATACTGTCTTTATAATTGAGAAAGGGGATTTTGGCTACCAAATAATGCCTTTCGGCCTGAGGAATGATAGGGCCACGTACCAAAGAGTAGTGGACAATATTTTTCAAAAATGGGTTGGGATAAACCTGGAGGTGTATGTGAATGACATGGTAATAAAAAGCATCCAGTATGAAAACTTCGTGGAAGATGTCAAGGAGACCCTGGTGCGATTCAGGTGTCGAATGATGGCTTGAGGGCAAACCAGAAGAAAATTAAAGCAATCCTAAAGATGAAGTCGCCTAGCACAGTTAAGGAAGTTCGGAGATTGAATGGAAAGTTGGCAGCAATAAACCGTTTCATGTCCCAGGCAACAGAAAGAGCACTCTCTTTCTTCAAAACTCTAAAAGGAAGCATGGACATGAATGGGGCAATACGTTGGAGAGAAATGGAAGAATGGGTGTTTGAGGAGCTAAAAGCCTACCTAAAAGATCTTCTGACCCTAACCAGCCCAAAAAAAAAGAAACCCTGTACCTGTTTGTGGCAGCAGGTGAAGAAGTAATCAGCGGTGCACTGGTCAGGGAGGAGAATATGATACAACGACCAGTGTATTTTGTGAGTCGAGCCCTGCGTAGTCTAGAACGAGGATACACAGGTCAGAAGAGACTCGCTCTAGCTCTGGTCTATGCGGCAAGGAGACTAAGACAGTACATCTAGGCACATCCTATGATAGTATTAACTAATCAACCATTAAAGGCAATACTGACCAAGCCAGAGATATCAGGGAGACTAGTAAAGTGGGCAGGATGTTTAGGTAAGCAATGGAAAACTTTCTGGGGAACATGCTCAAGGAGGAAAAAATGAAAGCCATAGAAGAAGCACAAAGCCCTGTACAGGCGGCAAGTGTGAATAGGTTGGCAGGGTCGGATATCTGGAAGTTGTATGTGGATGGAGCATCTGGAGTGGAAGGAGCCGGTGCAGACCTAGTCATATCAGATACGGAAGGCGTAGAAGCAAATTACGCTTTGCACTTTAAGTTCCCCACGTTGAATAACAAAGAAAAGTATAAGGCACTAATAGCAGGCATGGAGATAGCCAGGAAGCTAGGAGCGAAGAAATTACGGGCCCGTGAAGACTCAATGTTAGTGGCCAACTAGTATAATGGGTAATACGCTGCTAAGGACCCAACTATGATGAAATATAGAGACAAGGTCGGAAGTTTGGCATATGAGTTTGAGGAATTTGACATCATCAGGGTCCCCAGCTCATAGAACACAAGAGCAGACGCGCTCAGCAAGCTAGCATCCTCGGCACACACACACTTGTCAAAGTCCTTGTTAGTGGAGGAACTGGCAAGCAGATCGATGCATGTAAATCAGGTGGTAGTAATACATGACGTGGTGATTAACTGGACAACGCCCATCTGAAAGTACCTGGAGCATGAAAGGCTGCCAGCGGATGATAAGAAGGCAAGAACAATCAAGAGGAAAGCACTACAATTTGCTATGAAGAGTGGGCTATTGTACAAAAGAGGATACACAGAGTCGTGGCCTAGATATGAAGAACCTGAACTGGCAGATGCGGTCCTCAGAGAAATACATGATGAGAGTTGTGGTAGCCATCAAGGACCCAAGACAGTAGTATTACAGGCGTTGTGGGCAGGTTACTACTGGCCTATGATGAGAACAGATGCAAAGAAAATGATCTAAGAATGCCACAGATGCCAAGAGCACGCCAGAATACATAAGATTCCTGCATAGTGGATGACCAGCATAAGATCTCCTTGGCCTTTCCCCAAATGGGTCATCGACATTGCAGGGCTGTTTGGTGAGGCCAAAGGAAGGAAGATATCTCTGGTGGTAGCAATAGATTACTTCACTAAGTGGGTAATGGCCAAAGCTGCGGTAAGCATAATAGGGAAGAAAATCACGAACTTCACCTGGAGGAGCATAGTGTACAGGTTAGGAATCCCACGAGTGATAGTAAGTGACAACGGAAAGCAATTTTCTAATGAGCATTTTAGGTCATGGTGCGCTAGTTTGAACATAAGGCAACAGTTCACATCAGTGACCTTTCTACAGGAAAATGGGCAGACAAAGGTAATAAATAGTACTATAGTCCAAGGCTTGAAGAAGAGGCTGGGTCAGGCAAAAGGAGAATGGGTGGAGAAGCTAGTGAGTGTGTTGTAAGCATATAGAACCACGCCATAGACAAACACGAGAGAACCCCCCTACAAGTTGTGCTTTGGAATAGAAGCTATCATTCCCCCGAAGATTGCTATCCCAGGAGGAAGGTATCTGAACCAATGAGTCAGGATGAGAACAGGTGATAAGAGAGAACCTGGCCGGGCTAGATGAAATCAGGGAGAAGGCAGCACCGAAGGAGGCTGCGTACAAGTCCTGGATGGAGCAACACTACAGTAGCAAGGTCAAACCCAGATCTCTAAAAGTGGAAGACCGTGCATTGAGGTGAAATGAAGCCAAGAAGGCCCATGTGAAGAAGAAACTGGACGCGGAATGGGAAGTCCCATACAGAGTGGTCGAGGTACCGGGGAATGGAGCGTACAATCCGAAGACGCTGGATAGAAAGCCAATCCCTCGCACCTGGAATGTCATCCATTTAAGAAGGTACTACGCCTGAATAATTATAATTATGAATATGTATGTTGCACCTGCAGCCCAACAGTATTATTTTTAGACAGGTGAGATGGGATTCCTAAAGGGATCAAGTCTTTTGTAAGCCCATAAGGGGCATGATCCTAAGGAAATCCAAGTCTGTGTCCTGGTCTTTTTGTTGTACTATGGATTATCAATGTAGGAAGGAAATGGTTGAACAAGCTTGTCAATGAGCTCGGCCTAGGCCAAAATTGCAGTCATGGCAGCAATAGCCAGTCAATTGCAGGCTTGACCAGCAATATACAGTGTAAAGAATTCCGGCAACAACCACAGTGCTGGGAAAAAAGTTCAACCAAAACCAAAGTCATGACCTCAATCCCAACAGCCGGTCAGTCAAAGGACAAAAAATGCCCAGTTTAAACACAATCATTGGCAGATATCACAGAAGGACAAGAGAAAGAAGAGAAAGAAAAGCAACGGTCCGGAAATAGCTTCAAGAGTGGCGTTGAAGGACAACACGCCCAAAAGGGGGGGTCGTCAGGAATAGTAGTTAGGATGTGGATACGTCATTTCCTTTGTATGCTTGGATCTTTTATTACTCGAGGGCGAGTAAGGTTTAAGTGTGGGGAGGTTTGATGTCCATTTTATGTGCATAACTTAGTACTATTTTGGGTTGGATACGTCATTTCCTTTGTATGCTTGGATCTTTTATTACTCGAGGGCGAGTAAGGTTTAAGTGTGGGGAGGTTTGATGTGTCCATTTTATGTGCATAACTTAGTACTATTTTGGGTCACTTTTGTTCTCTATTATTATCAAGAGCTTGTGTTTTACCTTGAAATTCTCTTAGGAGGGGTAAGAGCAACTTTACCTTCTTTTACCTCTTCTAAGTGGATTTTGCGTGACAAGGGAAGAACACGGAGGCAATGAAGACCGGAGGCCATTGAAGATCACATTTTTGAAGACTTTTGAAGACTTGCTTCGAAGACATGAAGACCATAGGCCATTGAAGACCATTTTTGGAGACATTGAAAACTTGAAAAATGAGAGGAATTGCTATGAAGATGATTGTATACCACAAGAAGAAGAAAAAGAAACAAGGAAAAATTCTGGAACCCGTCGCGAGTCGCGACCAATGGGTGGCAAGAATTTCACCATAACTTTTTTGTACTATAAACAACACTCTATTTCCTCTCATTCATCATCTTCTGGACCTGCATTTTTATCTCCGTTTGAAACCCTTATTTCTTCCATTTTCATCTTTACATTCTCTTGTATTATGTTTGGTTGTTTAGCATTAATTAGTATGAACTCTTGTAGCTAAATCTAGTTCTTGGGAGCAATTGATTGAAGCTTCCGAGCTTATGTAGTAAAATTCTATGTTTGCTCATTTATGAACATTTATTGGAGAGCATTTATTATGCCATTAAAGTTGTGATTTACATAATTTATACCATGGGTTGTTTGAGTATATGAAATGTTTGTAAGATTGAAATGTTAGGGTGTTATTAAAGTTGCAAATTTCTTGACTCATTGGATATGGAAATTCAAGAGCATGGATTTAGAACTTCTTGTGTATAATGTGAGGTAATTCTTTGCATCTATATGACAAATATGAGTCATATTTGTCATATGAAGTTCTATGAATTACCTCACATTATACAAGAATTACCTCACATTATACACAAGAAGTTCTAAATTAATGCTCTTGAACGAAGCATATTAACGATCAAGAATTTCACAACTTACTTCGTCTTCTCCCATTAAATTTTCCACTCCCAAAAGGTCCTCAAGATGTCAAGCTACTCGATCCATCCGTGTGGTTACCGCAACCTTATGACTCCAACACCGAACATTTTTCAATTTCTCTCATTTTCTCTCATTTTTCCTAAGAGCCCTTTTGGGTTTTCATCCTAGCCACACATCATGTTTCTTTGGATCACATCTCACCCTTTTCTGTACATTTAGCCTCTCAGTTTTGCCTAGGTCTCTCTTTTGGGTTTTCGACCTGTCCGGGCCACCAATGTTGCCTAAGTTGCCCTCTCGGGTTTTCAACTTAGCGGGATTCCTTTTTTCCAGCATTTTTCACGTGTCTCCAATCCAAAAAGTAGCAAATTGCTTTCCAAATATTAAGGCTAAGAAAAGTATCAAAGCCAACATTATCCAAGTACATAAAAAGAAAAAATCCCAAAACAAAAGGGAGAAAATATCCAAAACAAAACAAAAGAGTTATGCAAAAGTGTCTCCAATCCCAATCACCTCAAAGTAGTAGATACCCCTCCGCCAAAGTAGCGATACTGCTATCGCTCAGAGGGAGGTATCACACTGGATAGGAGCTGGGCCAAGGTCGCGAAGCTTGCACTGGAAATTATCTCTATATGAGGAGTCCAGTGAAATCGCCAAATCTCCCAGAGGTGTGTCAAATTCCATCTTTGTCTTGCTCGGCTAAGGAAGTGCCATGAATGTGACCTTCGTTGCACCATACAACCAATGGAAGAGCCCCGTGGTCCGTGTGGCACTGAGCATCTCAAATCTAACTAGCCTCTTAACGGTGATAAGATAGGACGTACGCCTCACTAAGCGTGAAAAGTCAGCTGGAGGAACCAATCCCAAGTACTCTACTAAAAGGCCTATCATGCCTCCGACCATGATCTTCCCCTTGGGTTTTCTTGCCACCTCCATGATTCTCTTCATCCACAATTCTACCCACAGCCCGTATCCTGGCCCCTCACTCATTAAGTGCCACAAAAAGTAAATGTCATTGTCAGGCACATTCGTCGGCTCTGCGGAGTAAAGTACCGTGCCAGCTAATAGACGATGCATATAATGAAGTGCAGGGTGGATGATGGCGCTACTCTTATCATGGGAATTCTTCGGTTTCATGTTGATGACATTCCAAAAGTGCATGTCATCCTCAATTGATCGCTCTTGGGCCTGTGGGTCCAGCCTACCCCGTATCTCCACGGTGTCAAATCCAAAGGCTTCTTCAATCTGCGAGACGATCATTTGCCTAGATATATCATCTAAGTGAAAAGAAATGTACCTCTCGCAGGGCTGGTTGCCTCCCATGATGCTTATACGAACTGTGGATAAGAATTCCAATGTGTACCTCCGGTAAGAGGACGCGCTCCTACTCATAAACCCTTCCATTCCCCCTTTTGCGAGGAGGCATCTGACAGGCTGATTGAGGCCAAGAGCATCTAATGTGGGTACATCGACAAAGCTTGTCTCCTTGAGTTGGCGCTTCTCCAGGGCCTCCTACCTTTCTGCATAGGACCCGGTGATCCTAGTCAAACCCATGTACCTATCTGGAGGATGAGGTACGGGGCTCGATTCCGAAGCCAGTGAAGGTGGTGGAGGAGGAATGGCGGTGCGCTCACCTCAGGGAGAAGCCCTAGGTCTCTTCGTGGGGGCCATATCTAACAATCACAGCGAACAAGTCAAACGCACAGGAATATGTGTATATGCAATATTTCAAATTCATACTTAACCTTAAACTAGTTCATCATCACAAGCCGAATCAAAATCAAGTTAATTAGTTCAAGTCCTAATCACAATTGCATATACAATCCATACTATGTCCAACAAGCTCATATTCTCAAATCCATGAAGTTCTCATATAGTTAAAATCAATATGCTATATCTCAAAACCACAGTTGTGTTCAACTAGCTTAGCTACCATTAGTACATTCACAATGTCAACATTCACGTCCCATGGTTAAACCACCCTAAAAATAACATTGCAAAGCACAATAACATTTTATCCACATAACAACTATGTTGAATCAAGAGCCAACAAGCCTCCTATCTAGCATAAGTCACAACCCGGTCTCAGCCACAGCAACATAATTGCACACAATCCCAACTCAAACAAGCACAATACAAACCAAACCGCAACCACAAAATATGCACACAATATCCATCAAATTGAATTGCTGGTACAATTTATTCACCAAAATCAACCAAGATACAACAATTCAATTTCCTAAGGCATCACACATAATCTACACAATATCCGTAAAAAATAGAGTAAACATTCATAATCTCAACTCAAGCTCAATACAGTGAACAAATGTACCACCAAGATGCATAGGAAGAAGAAAAGAGGAAGGCCACAATCAATTCGAAATTGAATTGCTCAAAGTGATAAAACCCCAAAATTTGAGGGTTTGTGTTCTTCAATGATTTTTTTTCGATTTGTGGGTGGAGGTTGGGAAGAAAGGATGGGTTATAGAGTGGTGATTGTGAGTGGTGGAGGGCGGCTGTTAGCGGCGGCGAGCGATGGTGGCGAGCGGCGGCGCTTGAGGAGGACAGGTTGAAGATGAAAAAGTAGCGGGAGAAGATGAAAGATTGTGGATATGTTTGTGGCAAAATGGGTTTAGCCCGTCTTTTTAATGTATATTCGTACGACCGTTGCGACTCGCAACGTGTTCGTCGCGACTCGCAATGGGTGGTCTCAAGGGGCATTAGGTCTGGCTAGGCTTGAGGATGAAAGATGACACTTCGAGGGCTCGAATCTTCGAGGTCTTGAAAAGCTAGGCTCGAGGATGAAAGATGACACTTCAAGGGCTCTCGGCTTTGAGGTCTCGAGAAGTTAGGCTCAAGGATGAAAGATGACACCTCGAGGGCTCACGGCTTTAGGGTCTTGAGAAGCTAGGCTCGAGGATGAAAGATGAAACCTCAAGGGCTTACGGCTTTGAGGTCTCGAGAAGCTCGGCTCGAGGATGAAAGATGACACCTCAAGGGCTCTCGACTTCGAGGTCTCAAGAAGCTAGGCTCGAGGATAAAAGATGACACCTCGAAGGCTCTCGGTTTCAAGGTCTCGAGAAGCTAGGCTCAAGGATAAAAGATGACACCTCGAGGACTCGCGGCTTCGAGGTCTCAAGAAGCTCGGCTCGAGGAGATGAAAGATGACACCTCGAGGGCTCAAGGCTTCAAGGTCTCGAGAGGCTAGTCTCGAGATCTGGCCTCAAGAGAATGATGGAATTCAGGTCCGGCTCGAGTCAAGGTCTTTTTACCTCGAGACCTCGAGGGGGTGATGTCTCGAAGGGCTGGCCTCAAGAGGGTGATGGACTTTATGGTTCTGCTCGAGTCGAGAGTTCAGGGCTTCGAGGTCTCGAGGTGGTGATTTCCCGAAGGGGTGGCCTCGAGAGGGTGTTGGACTTTATGGTTATGCTCGAGTTGAGGGTTCAGGGCTTTGAGGTCTCGAGGGGGTACACTTCGAGGGCTCGCGACAAGGTCCTCGCAAGGCCATCGCGGCTCGTGAAAAGTGGTGGCCGAGACCTCCATTTCAACACAAGATTTATGAGTACATTGGGACTCGTGACCACTCCATCACGAGTCACGATGAGGTCCTCGCGAGGCCATCGCGCTTGTAGAAAGTTTTGGCCGAGAACCCCATTTAAGCCAAAATCCCTGAATTGGTAGCGACTCGCGACGAATCCTTCGTAATGACGTCGTGACTCATGACGAGGCCTCGGAACGTCATCGTGACTCACGGAAAGTGCCATCCGAGAGCTAAAATTTCACCCAAAATTACTAAGCCCGTCGCGACTCGTGACGATGTGGACGCGACTCACGACGGGCTACCAACCTGGCACTTGGAAAAAAATTTCTAATTCCTTCTCTTGTCCAAGTCTTTCCTTCTTGACTCCAAGCATTTCTCCCTACAAAATTCCAATGTCTTGGCTTCAAAATTGTTACAAAATCATGGAGAAAACAACCCGTGAAAAGCATAAAGCAAAACAATGAAACTTAATGATAAAATTCAAAACCAAACAACATCAACAGAAAGTCATGAATGACGATACGGATGATCAAAACCAAGTTTATTTAACGTCTTTGACATGACTTGCTCCCTTTTCTTGGGTTTTATTCGCAAACTGGATCGGGGAGATCAACGTCGTTTCCTTTTTCCGGTACAAATTTCTCGTGGTAAGGTTTCAAACGTTGCCCATCAACCTTGAAAGTATTGGACTTAGCTCAATCTAGAATCTCCATCGTGCCATGCGGGAATACCTTAACCACCTCAATGGACCGATCTATCGGGACCTCAACTTACCTGGAAATAGGTGAAGGCGAGATTGGAATAGGATGACCTTTTGACCAGCGTCAAAGTCCTTCCTGGTGATCATCTTGTCGCACCACACCTTTATCTTCTCTTTATAGATATCGGCGTTCTCATAGGACTCCCTCCGGATCTCATCCAGTTTATCCAATTGTAACTTCCTGTGTAAACCGGCCTCATGTATATCAAGATTGAATTATTTGACAACCCAGTAAGCCTTATGCTGAATTTCCACCGGTAGATGACAAGGCTTACCAAACACTAACTGGTATGGTGAAATACCGATCAGTGTCTTGTAAGCCATCATATACGGCCACAAGGCATCATTTAACCGAGAACTCCAATCCTTCCGGTTAGGGTTAACCATTTTTTAAAGGATGAACTTGATTTCCCAATTGGAAACTTTGGTTTGCGGGTGATAGGCGGTGGATGTCTTGTGAGTAACGCTATACTTCTTCAAGAGTGCCGCTATGGTGCAATTGCAAAAATGGGTGACACGGTCACTAATCAAGGCTCGGGGTACCCCAAACCTAGAAAAGATGTTATCTTTTAGGAATTTTGCAACCACTTTAGAATCATCATTCCCAGTGAGTTTTGCTTCAACCCACTTCGACACATAATCAACGCCAACAAGAATATATGCAAAGCCATAAAAACTAGGGAAATGTCCCATAAAGTCAATACCCCAAACATCAAAGATTTCACAATATAGCATATCTTTTTGGGGCATCTCATTTCTAGATGAGATATTTCCTACTCTTTGACACTTGTCACAAGCTTTACAAAATATGTATGCATGTTTATTCAAAGCAGGCCAATAAAAACCACTTTCCAAGACTTTCCTAGCGGTCTTTTTAGCTCCAAAATGGCCGCCACATGCATGAGAATGACAAAATTCAAGAATTGAGTGTACTTCATTATTAGGGATACATCTCCTAAGAACTTAATCCGCACAATGTTTCCACAAAAAGGGATCATCCCACACATAATACATAGCATCACTCTTTAATTTATCCTTTTGGGCCTTAGAAAAATGAGGGGGTAATTTACCGGCGACAAGAAAATTTACAATGTCGGCATACCACGGTTGGAGATCCCTAATGGTGAACAGTTGTTCATCGGGGAATTTCTCCCGTAGTTGCTCCTTCATTGTGAGGTTTACCTCGATGTCTTCGCATGGAGTCAACCGGCTAAAATGATCAGCCACAAGGTTTTCTGCATCCTTCTTGTCTCGCACCTCCAACTCAAATTCGCTCAAAAGCAGGATCCACCTAATCAATCTTGGCTTGGCCTCTTTCTTCATCATTAAATGATGAAGCGCTGCATGGTCAGTGTACACAATAACTTTTGTACCAAGCAAGTAAGATCAAAATGTTTCCAAAGAAAATACCACCGCTAGCAACTCCTTTTCGATGGTGGAATAGTTTCTTTGGGCTTCATTTAGAGACATGGATGCATAGTAGATGGTGTGAGGTGCTCTCCCCACCCTTTAACCAAGCACCTCTCCAACGGTGTAATCACTCGCATCGCACATAATCTCAAAAGGCATCAACCAATCGGGGATTGTATAATAGGGGCCAAAACTAACCTTCCTTTCAATGTATTGAAGGCCTCTTTACAACCCTCATCCATCACAAATTCCACCTCCTTTTGCAACAAATTTCATAAAGGAGATGCTATCTTTGAGAAGTCCTTGATGAATCGGCGATAGAATCCTGCATGACCAAGAAAAGAGCGCACTTCGCGCACATTAGTAGGATAAGGCAAAGCTTGAATTGTGTCTATCTTGCCTTGTCAACCTCAATACCCTTAGAGGAGACAACATGGCCTAAGGCAATGCCTTACTCTACCATAAAATGACACTTCTCAGAATTTAACACAACATTAGTATCAATGCAATGTTTAAGCACTTGTGCCAAATTTGCTAAATAGTTGTCAAAAGAATTACCATGAATGGTGAAATCATCCATGAATACCTCGACAAAATTTTCAACAAATTATGAGAAAATACTTACCATACACCTTTGGAAAATTGTGTGGGCGTTACATAACCCGAAAGGCATGCGCCGGTAAGCAAACGTACCAAAGGGGCACGTGAAAGTGGTCTTTTCTTGGTCTTCCGGGGCGATAGCCACTTGAAAATACCCTGAATACCCATCCAAAAAGTAATAGAAGGGGTGGCTTGCTAACCTCTAAAGCATTTGATCTATGAATGGCAAAGGGAAGTGATCCTTCCGGGTTTTAGCATTTAGCCTCCGGTAGTCAATGCAAACGCATCACCCATTTTGGACTCGGGTGGGCACCATTTCTCCCTTTTGATTTTCGACCACCATCACCCCACTCTTCTTAGGTACCACTTGAGTGTGACTCACCCACTTGCTATCCCAGATTGGATGGATCATGCCCACTTGGAGTAACTTGAGGATTTCGGCCTTCACCACTTCCATCATCAGTGGGTTTAAATGGCATTGGGTTTGCCGGACGGGTCTTGCATCTTCTTCCAACAAGATTCTATGATGCAGGTGGATAGACTTATGCCTTTGATGTCGGAAATAGTCCATCCAATTGCTTCTTTGTTCTTCTACAACACCACCATCAACTTTTCTTCTTGCTCCTTGGTGAGCTTGCTTGAAATGATGACCGGAAACATCTCCCCTTCCCCAAGAAATGCATATTTGAGGTCACTTGGCAATGGTTTGGGCTCAATAGCCGGAGCCTTCACAAGTGATGGGAGGAATTCTGGTTCTTCTAGTTCCTCTAAGACTAGAGGGTCGGGACTTTGCACCACTTCCTCAAGAATGCTTAACTCCTCAATGATTTCCTTCAAGTCAGTACTCATGGAATACACAAGACATGCATTTTCAACATCATTTTCCAAAGAAACTAACAAGGAATCATCACCACTCAATTCAAAAACATCTTGCACCACATTGTCAACAAAATCAATAGCACGGCAAGAATACTCTTCAAGAGAATACTTCATAGAGTCATTTATACTAAACTCTACTTTAATTCCATCAAATTCCATGGTGAGGGTACCTTTATGCACATCAATGATGGTCCTAGAGGTTTTCAAAAATGGCCTCCCCAACAATATTGAGGCAGCATGTTTATCATGCTCCATGTCTAGGACATAAATATTAAGGAATCCACCCTAACCAACACATCCTTGACGATACCCTTAGGGTACGCACTAGAACGATCGGCTAGATGGATCACCACCCGGTTTTGTGCAAAGTACCAAGATTGAGGCTTTCATACAAAGAATAAGGAATCACATTTATCAATGCACCTAAGTCAAGCATTGCTTTTTCAAAATGTGTATTTCCTATCATGCAAGGGATTGTGAACAAGCCGGGATCGCTACATTTGGGGGGTAACTCCCTTTGGCACAAAGCGGAGAAATGTTAACTTCTCCCATTTTTAAGCCTGTTCTTCGTTCTTTGTTTCCTATTTACTACACATAATTCTTTCAAAACTTTCGCATAACTAGGAATTTTTTCAATCGCATTCAAAAGAGGGATATTTACCTCACATATACGAAAGACTTCGTAGATGTCCTTGTTGGATTCCTTCCCCCTTTTGTCTTTTAGAGCTTCCGGGAACGGTGGCTACGGCACATATAAAGGAATCTCCACCACTCTTGCCTTCTTGTGGGGGGGTGAAGGTTCGGAAATGGAGGTTGATTTTTCAACGGAGATCTCCTCTTCCTTCCCCTTTCCCTTTGTTGCTTGCTCCTTGGCTTCCTCTTCGTTCTCCTATTTCCCTTCTTTCTCAAGAATTTCAAGCTTCCTAGGTTCATTCTCAACAACTTCACCAACCGTGGGAGAGTTAACCTCTTTACCACTTCTCAAAGTGATAGCACTTGCATTTTATCGAGGGTTGATCTCCAGTTGGGAGGGTAGCTTACCCTTTTCCCTGGCTTCCATCTAATTCACCACTTGAGCTATTTGGCTCACTTGAGTTTCCAAGTTCTTGATACTTACCTTGGCTTCATCTTGGAACTTCTCACTTTTTTTCCACGCACATGCCCAACCAGTGAATGGCTTGCATCACCTCATCCTTTGTTAGCCCCGAGCTCTCCCCCTGGTCACGAGGTTTGTCTTGGAGCCTTTGAAATTGTTGTTAAGGTGGCCTATATTGTTATTGAGGAGGCCGATATGGTTGAGGGTTTTGGCTTCCCTGAGGGTTTCCATACCGGAGGTTCGGGTTATCACGATTTCCCGAATTGTACAGCCAGTTTTGGTACCCTTGATAACCTTGGTAGCCTTGGTTACCTTGGTAGCCTTGCCCACCTTAATATCCTTGGTTGCCTTGGTAGCCTTGATTCCCTTGATAGCCCATGGCACTTAACTCTTCAACATAATCTTCTTGCAATGTGGGGCAAGTGTCTGTAGGATGCGCCAAGTAACAAATTTCACATGATTTAACATGTGGTGCATTCCTGGGCTTCGTCATCAATGATTTGACCATAGATGAAAGGGCCGAGACTTGACCCTCGAGCTTTTCACTATTTGAAGAGTCACTTGCGAGCATTGGATTCCTCCTTCTCAAATCGGCCCTTGAGCTATAGTTTCTTGATTCTTCCGCTAACTCTTCGTATAATTGCATGGCCTCGGAGGATGTTTAGTTCCCAAGGGTTCCACCACAAGAATTTCTTACCAACCTTTGAACTTTATTAAGAAGGTCATTGTAAAAGTAATAAACCAAATCCCCCTCCGAATAACCGTGATAAGGGAAACTCGCAAGAAGTTTCTTGAACCTCTCCCAATAGTCAAAAAGGGATTCTTCGTGCCATTAGAGAATGTTGCTTATGTCCTTCTTCAAGGTGGCGGATCTAGAGGCCGGAAAGTATTTGGATAGAAACTTTGTTTTCATATTAAGCCAACTCTTAATGCTCTTGGGCGGTAGGTAGTGGAGCCAATCCCTTGCACCATCCCTTAGTGTGAACGGGAATGCCTTCAACTTGTAGAAATCATCATCCACCCCATGGGGGACCGTACCACCACACAAGAAGTGAAATTTGGTGAGGTGTTTGTTGGCATTCTCCCCTTACCTACCAAGGAAGATGGATAGCATGTTGATGAACCCAGTCTTTAGCTCAAAGTGCCCGTTCGGTCCAACCACGGGATACTCGATGCACATCGGTTATTGATCGAGGTTGGGGACCATGATGTCTCTTAGCAAAGCTTTCCCCAAAGGAATCTCTCTTTGGTGGAGAGGAAGAGCTCGCCCTTAAAAAGGAGGATGCTCATCTTTGTGCTCAATTTGATGCTCCATAGAGGAAGATGTATCCGCAAAATGGTTACTAGGAGGGGTGTTATTCACACTTTCCAAAGAAAGCCTCCTAGCTCATCTCAAATTCAACTCTAACTTGGGGTCGTAGTGTACGGGTTCTTGTGAAGAGGATCGCATGCGAACCATACACCAAGAACTCAAACAATACATGTCCAAGCCAAGTGAAAATGGCAAATCAACTAAGAAATAAAAATAAAAGCAAACTAACAAATATTTACATATAGCATATAATTACACATAATATGCCCAAACACTTAAAAATAAACGCCTCTTCCCCAGCAGCGGCACCAAAATTTGGGAGGTCGTCACCGTACCTCTCAAAGTTAATACTTTTAAGCCATGTTGCTTCCTATCTACAATAAAGTAGATAATGGAAAGTTGGGGTCATCCACGAGAAGAGGGATATTTTCAAGTGTTTAAACATATATAAGAGAAAACATACTAGGCATATACATACATAATTATATATAAAAGCATGTAAACTAGGGGGGTTTGGTTGGTTTGATCCTAAGTTATCAAATTGAAGTACAACAACTAACAAAGCAAGAGAACTGTGCTAATCATGCAACACGACTAAAGATACGATGTAAATGATAATTAACGGAGCCTTGGGGGCAATCGATTTCCACTTCCAAACTTCATATAGTTCATTTATTTATTCACTCATTCAATTACATTTATTGTCTATGGGTAATGTATCACTTCTCATTCAAAGATCAACATTCATTCCTCCTTAAGAGTAGTTTGCAAAGACAAACAACGACCATTTGCAAACCTTATTGATGATCACCCTAGACAAACAACATCATAGGGGTGTTTCATCAATGGCATTTCACCCAAAGGACCATAGATTTTATAATAACAAGTCTTCTACCAAATACATAGTCATTGAACCAAACAAAGCATTCATTAGATTAAACTAAGAACAAACAACATTCAAGGTTCAACCTTTCTTTGCATCTATATGGAAAATATGAGAACAAACCACATTAACATACTCATCTAGCAAGAATTACCTCACATTATACACAAGAAATTATAAATCCATGCTCTTGAATTTCCATATCAAATGAGTCAAGAAATTTGCAAGTTTCCTAACACCCTAACATTTCAATCTTACAAACATTTCATATACTCAAACAACCGATGGTATAAATGATGTAAATCGCAACATTAATGGCATAATAAATGCTCTCCAATAAATGTTCATAAATGAGCAAACATAGAATCCTACTAAATAAGCTTGGAAGCTTCAATCAATTGCTCCCAAGAACTAGATTTAGCTACAAGAGTTCATACTAATTAATGCTAAACAACCAAACATAATACAAGAGATTGCAAATATGAAAATGGAAGAAATAAGGGTTTTAAATAGTGATAAAAACGCAGGTCCAGAAGATGATGAATGAGAGGAAAGAGAGTGATATTTGTAGTACAAAAAGGATAAGGTGAAATCTGGCCACCCGTTGGTCGCAACTTGCGACGGGCTCGTCGCGACTCGCGACAAGGCCATTGCGACTCGCGACGGGTTCCAGAATTTTTCCTTGTTTCTTTCTCTTCTTCTTGTGGTTTACAATCATCTTCATAGCAATTGCTCTAATTTTTCAAGTCTTCAATGTCTCCTAAAATGGTCTTCAATGGCCCCCGGTCTTCATGTCTTCGAAGCAAGTCTTCAAAAGTCTTTGAAAATGTGATTTTCAATGGCCTCCAATCTTCATTGCCTCTGTGTTCTTCCCTTGTCATGCAAAATCCACTTAGAAGAGGTAAAAGAGCGTAAAGTTACTCTTACCCCTCCTAAGAGAATTTCAAGGTAAAACACAAGCTCTTGATCATAAAATAGCACAAAAGTGACCCAAAATAGTACTAAGTTATGCACATAAAATGGACACATCAGGGTGGGAGGAGGGATGCCTCCCTACATCAAAGCAAAAGTAATAGGCAATGTAGAGCAATAAAATGCCAATTATTTAAGGAAAAGAATAAAAAAGGAAGACACACCCCAAAATAAGATAAACATTGTCTCATCCCTCAGCAGGGGAACACACAAAAGAAATTAAGGTTCATGAAAATAAGAAATAAATTATAAGGTATTCAAGGTTTCACAACTGCGGCATGGCCTTCCTCGCCGTCCCGAGCCTCCCTAGTAGCAGCTTCGAGCTCGCCATCTGTTGGTGTTTTAAGAAACACAAGCTATTCAAGTATGATTGGATTCGAGTACTTGTGAGCTCAGGATGATAAAAACATGTTTGGTGGTGTGGAGTGCACACTTGTATAAACTATCTACAAGCTTACAGTTCTGGGATATGTATTAAAATTGTTGGCAAGACTAACATGTATTATCCTTTTTGTGGAAAGATGCATCATTCTAACTACATCTGTATGTATACATAATTATAACGGTGGTGGTGTATAGTATCTGACTCCTTGATTGAAAGGATGAGGATGAACTAAGGATTGTGTACGGGATGCAGTGTTGGCGGCATGCTCAACTTACTGCTTTGTCATGTGGAAAAATGCACAACTCAGAGTTTATTAAAATTCTGATAACTACGGTACACTGGATGTGAAAAATGTAATCATTTACGTGAAAAGATGTGTTGTTTTAGAATTCATTTCTGACAACTAGGATACATCGTTTGTGGAAAATATAATCGTTTGTGGAAAGATACATTGTATTACAATTGTATCAGAGTGGTGCATCCTAACCATGGTGGCCTATAACCCACAGATTCCACGATGAGTAATATCTTTTCAAGACATCTTATAATTATATCAGGGTGGTGCATCATAAACGTGGTGACCTATAACCTACAAATTCAACGATAGGTAGTGTCTTTTCTGAACATCTCCTATATAAACATGTGTATGCATGCACAGATACACAAGTGAAAATCTTAGAATTTTCAGACTTACTTAGTAACCAATACTGCACTCAAAGTCTTTCTCTTGTTTCAAACCTAGATCAAGAGGGTATTTTTTTATTATTTTATCCTCGAGGAGAATTTGTGTAACCGAAGGCAGTAACTGGGTCGAATTACTCTTTAAGGAAAGCGTATGTTAACACGACTCAAATCGATATCCAAGTTCTATTACACTAACATTTACCATAATACAGTTTTATAAATCAACTTCTACTTCTCCCAAAAGCCAAATCCTCATTTCTCTTTTCCAGTGTTTCATAACACCATCTTCACCACGAACCTTCCCACCGGTATAATGAGCATCAGACTCCGCTGGCCGTTTGTATGGTTTCCAGTTGTCAAGATCTTCGATGGTCATGTCAGTGTGCATCTGAGAGAAATACTCAGAATATGATGGCATTCATCAAAGCCTCACTGAGCATCTCAGAAGCTTTGTCTCTCTGCACGCAAGAATAAAAGCTCAAAAAGCCACGAGAGAAGGCCCAGTCCTAGAAAACACGCAGGTTGGAGATCTCAACCTTGGCTTAGGCCAAGGAAGACTCCAGAGAAGTCAACATTCCCTTCTCCTACTCAAGGTCTTGCTCAAGCTCAGAGAATCGATGCGCTTTGCCCTTAAGGGAATCAAGCTCGCGTTTAAGTTCACCGACCTCAGCCTGCGCGCTGCCAAGCTCCTCCTGCATGGCTCTGGATGAGCAAAGCACCTAAGAATAGAAAGTAAAATGAAATAGTTAAGGGTACGAAAAGCAAAGAATAAAAAGAAGAAGAAGAAAAAAGAGTATACCTCAAGAACAACAGACACGAAGTTGTCAGCAAGGGAAGTGGCTCCAGCCACATTTAGAGAGCACTCATTAAGCCAAGCATTGAAATGAGGAATAGGCAGGGCCTGAGAAAAGAACTTTGCTCACACAGCAATGCTCTGTATGGGCCCATGCTGAGAAGAATCACCGCGAGTAAGGGGCATAAAAAAGGGACCAACTGAACAAGTTGGACAATAGAGGAGCACCCTGGGAGGCACCAACAACCTGGGAGGCCAGAGTTTCAGGAATGCCTCAGTGGAGGACTAAATGGAAGAGCTCTCCCTCTTTTGGACAGGGTAATAACGGGGCCCTTTCTGTAAGGGCTCTTCATCAGAAGCTTCGGCGTCGGACAATGAATGACGGCGAGAGAGCAGGAGCGGGAGCGAGAATTGGCGGGAGCGGCATGGAAACTTAGAGAGATCTCTAAGAAAGTTAGCAACAGACATCTTTGCAAAAGAAAACATGACAAAAAATTCATAGGAAAAAACGAAAAGAAAGTAAGGAAACCAAGGGAGTAACAACAATCCTAAGAAACAAAACTAGCACAGTAAGCAAGCAAGACTCAATAAGCCTATACCACTCAAGTCTATAGGGCCATCATTAGCAAAAAGGCTAGCAGATAGAAAAAGCATCTCGACGTGCCACAGGATGGAATCTCAGAGGATCCGATCTCACACTCACCGCCTCCAGGCGGAAAATGAGAGGCTGTAGGGGGGTCATCTATGCGACGCTGGAATGACTGCCTCGCTCATTCTTTGGGCCAAGTAGATAATTTGGCTGCTCTATCTTGGAACCCGAGATGATTTCCTCCCCCACAAAGATAAATTGTTGTTTCCAATTAACGAGAGTGGGAAGGTCGGTAAAGAGCTTAACTCCATCCTGCCAAAATTTCAAAAATGTCCAATCTTGAGGCATCCAGGCAGAATGATAGAAAGCCCTAAACAGGATAACAGACAGCTCAGCCCTGAAGAGCCAACACAAGATCTCAAAGCCAAAAAAGGACCTGGATGGAGTTGGGTGGAAGATCAGTCAACCTCAGGCCAAAGTAGCCAATGACATATTGGAAAAAAGAAGACAAGGGGAACCTAAGGTAACAGGCATCTTAAGTTTCCAGATAAACGATAACTATAACCCCAGGCATATCCAAGATGGTTTGACCATTTTTAGGCAAGAAAACATGTTCCTTGATGTCAACGAAAGTGAACCCCCCGGCGGCATAGGAGTTTTCAAGTAAGGTGCAGACATACCGATACTCGGTTTGAGTGGTGTCACAGTATGAGTCACATTTTGAGGAAGCGAAGATAGAAATCATGATGGAAAAAAAAGAAATGCAAGAGAAGGCAAGAATGAGGTATCTGGAAGGACGGGGAGGTCACCAGAAGGCTTCAAACAAATGCGAGAGAGAGACAAAAAGAGGAAGAAGATGAAACAAAAAGACACAAGGAATTCCCAATGTAATAAGGCAACAGTGGAATAATGAACCGCCCAAAAAAAGAAAGTCTTAATGACTGTGCATGTGAGAAACAGTCAAAAAAGGGGAACACATGGTAGGCTCGCGGACAGGTAGTGTAACCGCCGAACCACCCACTAAGGAAACGATAACGTAAAGGTTTGAGGCGATTCAAATTACCATAAAACTATTCAGTTTCCCTCCCCCCCCCCCAAAAAAAAGATAAGGAATACGAATCCTGATTGAACAGGTCGGATAGGCCTCAAATGTGAGGTCTGCTCTCTAGGAATCGATTCAGGCTGAGCATGGAATTCACCCTTTCGCCTGAATTGTCCTGTCACAATCAGGTTTTGGGCTGGGGGAATTGATAAAGTTTGGGCCAATTCAGCCCAAGACTAATGCTTCCAGCCCAAGCAAGTAAAAAGATAGAGGAATGCCAGCTTGCCCTTGAAGGCAACGGACGCATGAACAGGATGGGGATGGGACATTGCACGTCCTATCAGCCACCAAACTCACATGTAACAAGGGGAATATACAAGAAACAAGGTAAGATTACAATCACAATACTATTCACCCTAGATTCGCTCCTACATGGCAAACATGGCTGAACGGAGTGTCAGAGCAAGCACGGCATGCGCTTGCCTGCTTG
Organism: Rubia yunnanensis; assembly: GCA_037428765.1. Taxonomy (NCBI): domain Eukaryota; kingdom Viridiplantae; phylum Streptophyta; class Magnoliopsida; order Gentianales; family Rubiaceae; genus Rubia; species Rubia yunnanensis. The sequence continues at coordinate 10,170,023 of CM075070.1, forward strand.
ACCTTAGTCTTTCTGTCTTGTAGGTTCAGGTGCAAGCCAGACCAGAGTGGATCGTGAATACGGAGCATACAAATTCTGGTATTGACAATTTTTTGACCATTTTTAGAAACTGCTTCCTACGACAAATCCAACAATATAACATGTGATAATTAATAGAGATGTAAATCAGTTAATATCATGATACGAAATAAATACCTTTCTAATTAGTTTTGTATTGTCATGTCCCATATTTGTTCAAATTTGAATACCCTTTATACTCACTATATATGTGTGTGTGTGTGTGTGAATACACACAGTCACAATTATTTGTGGGTTTTACATTCTATCGTGGTATCAGCCAGGTTTCTCTAAATTTTCTGGTTTTTCCCAAAATTTTCCATATTTTCCCCTATTTTCTCCGACCAAAGGCAGTGTCCACCCGCCTCCACTAGTTGATTTCTAGCGCCGCACCTCCTGCTCGTCGAAATCGGCCGATCAGACTCGATCTCATTGCCGTATGCTCCACCACACGCCACTGTCTGGATCTCATGTGCCGCAGCTGTGTCTCTTACACGCCGCCAGTCGATCCCGCTCTGTTGCTCCCATACTGCAATCTATTTTTCTGCCATTGCTGCTCCATCCTTGCACATCAGTTAAATTAGTTGTCCACTGCCATTCAAAAGCTTGTTGTGTATTTGGTGCAATTTGATTTTTCTTTTGTGTTTGGATTTTTTTCCTGCTTGTTCTTGATAACGTAAATTATGCTTCTATTGTTGATCAGCTGCATCACCATCAAACTTGATGGTTCCAACTACTCTCATTGGCGTACACATGTTACCTCTGCTTTATGTACTGTCAAATTGATTGGTTTTGTTGATGGATCTGCCAAGTGCCTTGATCCACCTGAGTTTGGATTCTAAGGAGCTCGATGACAAGGCTTCTAAGGATGTCGCTACTCGTCATGCTTGGATTCAAACAGATCAGCTAGTCTAAGCAGCACTTTTCTCATCCCTGACTCTGTCTGCCATGTCAGAAGTTAACATTATGGTCATTGCTGCTCTGGTATGGGATGGTTCAGCCACTAAATATTATAATAATTCTTGTGCTCATCGCATTTATCTCTGTGATCATTTGTATGGAATTCATCAATATGACCAGTCTATTCAGAATTATTACTCTCGTTTTAAGAACATCCTTAAGGAATTGCGTGTTCTTGGTCATCCTCTTATTGATGAGGACATTGTTGTGTTTTTTGTGGCTTGAATGATAAGCTTTCCCATTTTTCATCTACTCAAAAGGTGAAGGGCCTTTTACCACCTTTATATACTCTTGTTGCTGATGCTGAGGCCTTAAAGCTTTCTCTCAAAGCTCGCTCGTCTACTGCTTCTAGACCAATTCTTGCTACTTTTTCTGCTAGTAAATAGGCATTCGGATAGGCCAACCATGGCAGGGTAGGCTACGGTTATGGATGAGAAAAGGGCGGCTAAGGCGATGGTCGTGGAAGAGATGGTGGACGGAACTCGTCGTTGGTCGACGGTAACGCCCCTGCACAAGGTGGTCGCAATTGTGACCCTTATGTTTGCCAATGGTGTCATCGTCCCAGTCATCTTGCTGAATACTGCTATAAGCTTTCTTATTTTCCCGCGATGATGTTGAAAATAACATGGGCACAACTCAACCACAGCATTATCAGCAATATAATGCAACTCCATATTGGTACATTGACTATGGTGCTACCAATCACATAACTGCTTCAACTTCCAACCTGGATAGTGTTGCTCCTTATAACATTAATCGTTGTGTTTATTTTGGCAATGGTTCTTCTTTGCATGTTTCCCATACTGGCAACTCCCAGATTTCTGAATCACTCACTTTATCTGATGTCTAAGTTGTTCCCCACATCACCGAGAATTTTTTATCTATTGTCAAGTTGATAAGGGATCTAAATGTTGTTGTTTGTTTTGATAACACTTCTTTCACTATTTAGAACAAGGTTACCAAAGAGCTCGTAGGTCGAAGACACAGTGAGGGAGGTCTCTACATTTTATATTATGGTGGTGTTGCTTTAGTTTCTTTTGTCAATTCAAATAAAGCCAATGCCTCATTTGAACTATCGATTAGAAATTGTCCCTTTTCTGTAATTTCATCTTTGAATAAGACTGGTAGTTTGTCAGCTACTAGTTGTTGTTTAAGCCTCATTTATGTTCTTCTTGTGAGATGGCTAAATGCAAGCGTCTTTCGTTTAATGATAATTTAAAATGCACGCCACGCATAATTGATTTAGTTCATTGTGACCTTTGGGGACCCTCACACATTTTCTCTCATGTCGGGTACCTTTATTATGTCATTTTTATTGATGATTTGTCCCGGTTTACTTGGTTATATCCTCTACGACAAAAGTCTTATTTTGTGTATGCTTGTATACAATTTGAAGCACTTGTTGAAAACCAGTTTCCTATCACCATTAAAGTATTTCAGAGTGATGGGGGAACCAAGTTTATGAATCATCACATGTGGATTCATTTTGCGTCAAAGGGTATTCATCATCAGCTTTCTTGCCCTTACACTTCTGAGCAAAATATTCGTGCAGAGAGAAAGCATCGTCATATTACTGAGATGGGTATATCGATGCTCTTTCATTATGGCCTTCATCATTCTTTTTGGTATGATGCTTTTTCTACAGCCGTTTACACCATCAACAGACTGCTTGCTCTGGTTTTATCTTGTTAGTCTCCACTCTCTATGTGGTACCATGCCTGACTACTCTAATTTTCATCCTTTTAGTTATCAATTTTTCCCATGTTTGAGGCCTTATGTTGTGCATAAACTGGCCCCTCTGAGTATGTCGTGTATATTTTAGGTTAAATTTCTCAGTACAAGTATAATCGATGTCTTTATCCTCTCACGAAGAAGGAGTACATCACTCGCCCTGCTTGGTTTGATGAGTTATTCTTTCCCGCTATCCATGAGTTATACTGTTACAAATTTATCATAACTAAATGTTTCTGCTTCTTTTTTTGCCTTTGCCAGTCCCGTCGGAGGTCTTTGAGCCATCTTCTTCAGCAGAATCACCCATTATTTTGGAAATTTTACATTTTCTAACTATACTGAAAGCTCAAGGTTTTTAGAAACTTGTGCTTGTCTTCCATGGGGTAAGCACTAGCATGATTGACAGCAGTCACTGCCGCCATCTCAGACGATGACGACGCCGTCGCCAACTCATTCTCTGGTAACCATGGTCGCGCGTGCGCGTCACGCACCACCCTGCCAACTGTTGGCAGCCTCTCTAACTGATTCAGCAAACCCTGCTTCACCAGCATCGCCATTGGCATCTTCTACACGACCTCTGTTGCTAGCCTCGGGTTTTGTGCTTTCATCAAGATCTGCACTATCTCCGATTGCAGGTCCCTCTTCCCGACATTCGATGGCTACATGTTCGCGCACTCCTTCACTACGGTACAAGAATTTTTATGATTATGATATTTCTGGCTTACTTAGTGCTTTATTCTCTAAGACTAAGCCTCGCAATCATCGCTCGGATGTCAAGTATATTGAATGGGTTGCTGCCATGGATTTAGAGATAGATGCTCATTGCACTCAACAAACGTGGGATTTGGTTCCTCGTCCTTCCAATGCAATGCTGCTGGTTCAAAATAGGTTTACAAATTGAAGTACGAGGCTGATGGCTCTCTTGACAGACACAATACAAGGTTAGTTGCTCAAAGTTTTTTTGCAATTACCTGGCTTTGATAATGATCATACATTTTGTCCAGTGGTGAAGGCATATACTGTTCGTATTGTTTTATCTCTTGATGTCCATCAAAATTGGCCATTACGACAGCTTGATGTTAAGAATGCCTTTTTTAAATGGCATTCTTGACTCTCCAGTTTACATGGAGCGACTTGCATAATACAAAGACCCAATGCGTCCTGATTTTGTTTGTCTTCTACGCAAGGCCATTTATGGTTTGAAGCAAGCTCCCCATGCTTGGTTTCAGCGATTCAGTTCTTTTTTTTATTGTCATGGGCTTTGTATGAAGTTCCTCTGATACCTCTTTATTTGTATTTTAATAGGGTGCCTCTTTTCTTTACTTGTTGGTTTATGTTGATGACATTATTCTTATTGGGAATGATGGTCATCTCATTCGGAAGTTTATTTATAGGGTTAATCAGGAATTCAAGATTACTGATCTTGGCACTCTGCAGTATTTTCTGGGTTTGGAGGTTGTCGAACTTCCGATGGCTTATTCCTTGGTCAGGCCAGATATGCCAAGGATATTTTACTACGAGCTGGCATGTAGGACTCTGCGCCAGTTGCTATACCATTTGTGGTTTTTTCACAGCTTTCTAGCTCTTCCGGTAAACCGTTCAGAAACCCCCACACTTTATCATTCTTTGGTTAGTGCACTTAAGTATTTGTCGATTACACTTCCCAATTTGTCATATGCTGTAAATACGGTAAGTTAGTACATGCAGGCTCCTACCGATGACCATTACCAAGCCGTTACTCAGATTTTGCACTATGTGCGTGGTACTCTCCACTATAGTCTTCAATTTCGCTCAAATTTGTCCGCTTTACCAGTTTGAGTTACTCTGATGCTGATAGGGCTAGTTGTATAGAGACTCGTATGTCTACACATGGTTATGCCACTTTCTTTGGTGGCAACCTAGTTTCATGGAGTGCTAAGAAACAGCAAACAGTTTCTCGTTCTAGTTCAGAATCAAAGTACCGTACTATGGAAAATACTGCTGCAAAGCTAGCTTGGTTGATTAATCTTCCCCGAGTCTTACATGTATTGACTCGTGCGCCTCTTTTTTTGCTGTGTGATAACAACATTGCTCTCTTCCTAGTTCAGAATCTAGTTTCACACAAGAGAGTCAAGCACATTAATATTGACTATCATTTTGTCCGTGAGATGGTGTCTTCTAGCAAGCTCAGGGTTGCTCATGTTTCTACGGACTTGCAGTTTGCTAACATCTTTACAAAAGGTTTACCTCATCCTCAGTTTGACTTCTTACGATCCAAGCTTTGCGTTGCGACCAGTCCTACGCTTCGCTTGAGAGGGTAATAGAGATTTAAATCAATTAGAATCAGGATAAGAAAAGAATACTTTTTCTGATTAGTTTTGTATATATCTTGTTCCATATTTGTTTCTACTTTGTATACCCTTTGTACTCACTACATATATGAATACACACAACCACAATTATTTGTGTGTTTTACATTCTATCAATAATATTATGGCTTATATATCTATTTAAATATGTGATCAAAGTTTGATAAAGAATAGTATCATGAACTGTTTTCGTGTTTAAACTACAATTAATATTTAAATAACTTAGCCTAAGAATGAATCCAAACTGAAGCTCAATTTGTTATCCTTTGATGTGTAAAACAGGGACAAATTCACCTCATCGAGAGGTTGACGAAAGCCTTTGCATACCCCTTGACAAAACAGATGATACATATCTTCTATCAGTGCTTCGCCATCTATCTTCTCAAGGTATGACAATTATATCAACACGCGACGCAAGCATAGCAAAAACCAGCACTTAGATGCAGACCTTCGCTCAAATAACTAACCTCCCATCAACAAGACTACGAGCATATATGGAGAGTTGAGTTACAAGAATAAAGAAAGCACCTCTGAAGCATGCTACCTTGTAATGAAATTCAGATAGCCTAAGGTAGGCAAGCATCATTTGTGTCTTGGTTTTCATTTTCATTTTCTAAACCCTTATCTCATGTTCGATAGGAGCACGAGCTGATTGTTATTGTGGTAATGAGTGATATCAATGCTGGAAGGAGGGGCGGTGTCGCCGCTGCCAGTAGTTCCCTTGTTGCCGCAACCTAAGACACTGCAAAAAAAACTTCTAGTTGTGACGCTCTTTTGAAGCATTCGTGACACTCAAAGGCGTCGCTAAAATTATTAGTGACACCTTATGAAGTGCCTCTATTCAGAGTGTCACTAAAATATTGTGACGCGTTGAAATATCATTATATTTTTGTGACACTTTAAGATGCAGTTCAATTTAGAAATGTCATCAAATTTTGTGACACTGATTGATGTAGTAATTCAGTTTAGTGACATGTGCACACGTCAGAAATACTTAGTGACACTTGAAGGCAGAGCAAAGATTGTGACACTTCCTAATCTGTCACAAAAATATGCATCACTACTGGACTCTTTTTTGTAGTGATAATTTGCGGTTCTGATTTGATCGACCAGATTCTCGGACGACGCATGTGTTGGCCACTAGTATGCCTCCGTATTTGATTTACAAAATGTGCATAAGCTACCGAATGTGCTGGTCGTAAGTGGTTAATATTAGGTTTGGGATTCAATAGTGGAGATTCGCAGCAGTGCTGGAACTGGTGGTAGCGCTGGGTTCGGCAGGAGGGAGACTTGGCAGTGACACCGGAACTTGCGACGGAGTGTTCGGCGGTGGATTTGAGGAGGTGGGACAATGTCATTTTGGAATGAAGCTCAATAGGGAGTCTGATAAAGGGAAGACGAGAACGAGGAAAGTGAAAGCGGAGGGATGGGCTAATTAGGATTAAAATATTTATTAAATGGGCAATGGCAAATTAGTCATTTCACATTTGTATTTCATGAGGGTATTTCGGTCACTTCCAACAATTCCGACGAAGATCGACATTGACCAAATTCTCTGACGAGTCCAGAGTTACTTTGATTCTTTTATAAAACTTGAAATTATTTCGTCCCTTTAAAAAACGTGAAGTCATTTTTACACTTGATCCTAAAATAAATATGAAAATAGGATTTTTCATGTGAAATAAACGGGATAAATCTATTTTAAAAAATTGTGAAAATTGGGTTTAAATGCCTCGGCACCTTTCACTAATCGTGGAGGACAAACCGAAGGAGCAAAATTAAAGGACATCTATTCCTGGACTTCTGGGTATAGTTTTCATCATATGAAGATTTCTTTCACTGGACTATACTTTGATTCCCTTCCGGTTGGACGGAGGAAAACATTCATATGAGATCTTTGGAAGCAAAGTTGCTCAATTGGTCGACTTTGGTCAATATATTGGGAAGTTTTTTTGCGATGAAGATGAGTGTGTCTTTTGTATATTGAGTATTTTAAACTTCCTAAGTTTGAATTACTTAATACCCTATTGTAATCTTTTCATTTCTTTATGTGGTTTGGGTGTCCTTGAAAAAATTTCCCTCATCCTGTTGGGTGATTTATATTTATATTAAAAATTAACTACTAAAGTGACCCTAATTTTAGTATGAAAGTGCCAATATAACATGCAAAATGAGAATGTGTCAAAATAACCCTAACTATATGACATATGTGCCAGTCTAAACATGGGCGTCGTTGACTTCAATTGTCAGCGGGAGAATTGGCCAGAATTTAAGGAAAGACTAAATCATTTTTTTAGTCCCCTACAAAGTATCTTATAGCATATTTTGGTCTCTGTTTGCAAATCAACCCTTAGACAGTACCCCACAAATTTAAAACAATTTGTTTGGTCCCCAAAGGTGGTTTTCAGGTAAGGTCAACGATAAAATTAGTCAAAATTTGGAAAACTGGCCATTTTACCCCTAGATTAAAAAAATAAAAGAAAAAAGGGGAAAAACACTTCTTCATCTTCTTCTTCGTTCTGAGCCCACCAGAAAAACTCTAGAAAAACTCTAAATTTCTGGAGATGAAAAGATGACCGAGGCTGGGGCAGAGTGAAAGAGGGATTCCGAGCGGGGGGGTTGATCGGGTGGAGATCTCCATCGCCGAAGTTGCAGAATGGTTTCTGTCATCGTGGTCTCATCAACGGTGAAGTGGAAGCCGGTGAGCTTCCGTCGCCGTGGTTGCAGAGATGACCGAGGCTAAATCTCTAGAAAAACTCTAAATTTCTGGCGCAAATGAAAAAATGACCGAGGCTGGGGTGGAGTGAAAGGGGGATTCTGAGCGGGGGGAGGATTGACCGGGTGGAGGTCTTTGTCGCCAAAGTTGCAGAAGGGTTTCCGTCACCGTGGTCTCATCAGCGGGGAAGTGGAAGTCTGCGAACTTCCATCGTCGTGGTGGCAGAGGTCGTTGTGGTTGCAGAGTCGCAAAGAAGAGGAGCTCCACCTCTATAGTTGTAGAACGATCAACGGGGACGAGGCTCGCCGGTGGAAATTAAAGGTGGCGCCAGTGGAAATTGAAAATGTTCTTCCGCCGCTGTCGGAACCTTAAAACTAATGAAAAAGAAAATTTTAAAATTAGGAATTTTCAATTGCAAATATTTTTAAAATTAGTAAAATTACCATTATACCATTGGCTATGCCAGAAAATCATTTAATCTTACCTGAAAACCACCTTTTGGAGACCAAACAAATTGTTTTAAATTTGTGGGGTACTGTCTAAGGGTTGATTTGCAAACAGAGACCAAAACATAATATAAGATGTTTTTAAGGGGACTAAAAAAATAATTTAGTCGTAAGGAAATGATGATTTTACCCCTGAATTTAAAAAAGCAAAAAAGAGAAAAGGGTATTTTTAACTTATGGAGGCACGAGTACTTTTGTCATTTCAGGTCTGGTCAATACCCAAATTGATGAGCGAACGTTGAAATAGTAACATAAGGTTATAATTGCACATTTTGTCTTAAAGTTAGGGTTATTTTGACATTCTCTCGTTTTGCATGATCGTATTGACACTTTCAATATAAAATTAGAGTTCAAAGTATAGAAATCCCTTTTAAAAAAATCATGACCATACACGTTACTTTTGGCCAAGCAAATTGAAAGAATTTTGGAAAATAATCTCTTGGATTTTTACATAAAATTTTACCTTTTTAAGACTCTAATTTTGAGTGTAAATTCATTTCGTTTTACTTTTATTTATTCATTTATGTTAAGATATTAGTCGATGTCGGCAAACGGAAAAACGAGGTTGAGATTTGAAGACAAAATAACATTTGAAAGCAGAGGCAGTTCATTGTCTTTTTTCTTTTGGATAAGATTGAATCAGCCGGCGACCTGGTTTGTTGTCGTCCAAGTGAACCATATCCCACAACCACAAGGTTCCAAATCTACAGTTCGTGACTCCAAGGCCAAATTAATACTCCCCCAATCTAATAAAAAAAACTTCCAACTTTTCTCTTTGGAAAATTCCACTATTAGCTTCCTAGTTCTAAACTTTCTATTTCTAAACTTATGATTTGGCCCCTACAAGATGATACTTTCTCCTTTTTTTTGTTTTAACATATTAGTGGGATAAGTGTCAATATAATTCTATGGTAATTTTTAGTGCAAAAATCACCCTAACTAGTTATTGAAAGTGCCAATATAATCCTCAGACCCCATTTCCGCCATTGACCTCAATTTTTTGGCGTTGACTCTATGTAAATTGACCAAAATACCCTTTGAGTTAACTCTGAAATTAGGTGGACAATTTCACCTTCATAGTTCGCTGGACCGTCCGCCGTAACAAGTAGGGTTATATCAGCACATTGTGAAATATTATTGGATTATATCAGCACATTCCTAATGTTTGTAGGGTTATATTAGCACATTCCTAATATTTGTAGAGTTATATCCGCACATTCTTAAAACTTATAGGGTTATATCAGCACATATTATAAATATTAAGTGTGTGGTACTCGGCTAGCCTTAACGGGCGACTACGTCATCATATGCACCTATAACATCATAACAATATCTTATATACCATAAAATTTGACATCATTACACCATCATTAATATTAAACATCATTATCACATATCATAACCTCATTTCAAAACTTATCAACATTAAAAATCCTAGGTCGAAGAATACAGCAAAATAACAATCACATACAATACGAAAGGTCATCCAATCGTCAATCCAGACTAAACACAACAAAATAAATAAAATATCATTAAAACTCATATACTCTATAGTATGTGTTGATATGACCATACAGTTTTTTACTAATGTGCTGATATAACCCTATAATTTTAGGAATGTGCTGATTTAACCCTACTAGTTTTCTTAATGTGCTGATATAACCCTACCTAATCCGGTGGCGGTCCGGTGCGGTCCGGTAGCTGTCCGGCGATATTGGAGTATTGATGAGTTTAAGGGTAATAACGTCATTTTCTATTTATTTAGTATTTTAACTTTTTTAGAAGGGAAAATATGTAATTTAATAAAATTCCGGCTAAAAGTTACCAGAGAGGGTTATATTGGCACTTTCACTGAGCACTTTCGAATATTGAAATGCTATATCAGTACATTCCTAATGTTTGCAGGGTTATATCAGCACTTAAAACTTATAGGGTTATTTCAGCACATATTATAAATATTAAGCGTGCGGTACTCGGTTGGCCTTAACGGGCAACCACATCATCATATACACCATTATAACAACATAACAATATCTTATACAACATAAAATTTGACATCATGACACCATCATTAATATTGAACACCATTATTACATATCATAGGCTCATTTCAAAACTTATCAATATTAAAAACCCTAGGTCGAATAACACAGCAAAATAACAATCACACACAACACCAAAGGTTATCCAATCATCAACCTGGACTAAACACAATAAAATAAACAAAATATCATTAAAATCCTTATAGCCTATAGTATGTGTTGATATAACCCTACATTTTTTTACTAATGTGCTGATATAACCCTATAAATTTTAGGAATGTACTGATTTAACCCTATCAGTTTTCATAATGTGCTGATATAATCCTACCGGCGGTCCGGCGGTGGTAGTATTGATGAGTCTAAGGGAAATAACACCATTTCCTGTTTTTTTAGTATTTTAATATTTTTTAGAAGGGAAAACATGTAATTTAATAAAATTTTGGCTAAAAGTTGTCGGAGAGGGTTATATTGGCACTTTCACTGACTAGATAGGGTTATATTGGCGCTTTCGAATATTGAAAAGTTATATTGGCACTTATGTCAACTAGGTAGGGTTAAAAAAACATTTTTTTCTTTAAAAAATTAGTGACTTAAAACATAAATTTGAATTAGTTTCTTAGGTTAATTTTAATTTTGAAATAGCCATATTTTTCATTTTACCTTTTTCTGTAACTCTCTAAACTTTAAAATTCTTTCAACTTTCAATAATATTTCAATTTGATATTAAACGTGCTCCATTATACTAATGGAGTCCCACCGTGCATTACGTGGTATTATTAACTAGAAATTAGGATCAATTTTTATATACTTTTATGTCTTACATTTAAGAGTCCTTCTCTTGAAAGACGGTTTTTTCATAAGTTATGGAAAGACCAAGGTTTAAAGTGGAAATCAGAAGAAATGAAGATAAAACTTTCGGGTTACATGAATTGGGTTATGGACTTTATAACTATGACATGTTGCATAATAAATTTTTAATATTGCAACTAAGACCTTTTACCTTTTATTATTCTAATTAAACCTCATCTTTCCATAAGCCTATGGAAAAATGGTCTTCCCCAAGAGTTTGCCTATATTTAAATTGAAAATAAAAAATTTAAAAATTTTAAAGCTTAATAATCTAATTTTTTTTATGAGTTATGAAGTGGAATAATTATGAGTTAAGTGTTGGTATAACCCAATATTTTGGTGATTTGTGCTAATATGGCCATGTGAAGTTGAAAAGTGCTATTGTAACCATGTGTTATGCTTGAATGTGCTAATATAACTTTGGAGGCCTGAATTTGGCAGAAAATACATAAATTGACAATTATACCCCAGTTTTAAAAAATAAAAATTCTGAACTAGTGAAAGGACAATTATGCCATCATTCATTTAACATTAAATATGTTTTCCATTAAATATTAATGGTTTAACTTCAGTTTTTTTTCCTCATTTTTTCTGCCACCTCTGCTCTGCCGCCGCCACCTCCGCTTCGCCACTGGTTCTGATTCCTTCTCAAACTCACCATACTTCCCATCGCCACCAATGCCGCCGTCCGCAATCAGATCCCACCACCGCCGTCATTTCCTTCTTTTCAGGTATGCAATCAGATCCTTTTTCTCAATTTTCTTGCTTTTCTGGGTCGGCTCTTGAGTTTGGGTTTATTTGTTTCTAGGTGGCAGAGCGGATTTGAGATGGATTTGGTTTGGTTTTTTTGGGTCGGGCTAGGGATGAGTGGTGGCGGTGGTTGGGACGAGTGGTGGCGGGGCTAGGGTTGAGCGATGGTGTTGGTGGTGGTGGTTGGGATGAGTGATAGTGGGGCTAGGGTTGAGCGATGGTGTTGGTGGTGGTGGTTGGGATGAGTGATAGCGGGGCTAGGGTTGAGCGGTGGTGGCGGTGGTTAGGACGAATGGTGGCGGGGCTAGGGTTGAGCGATGGTGTTGGTGGTGGTGGTTGGGATGAGTGATAGCAAGGCCAGGGTTGAGCGGTGGTGGTTGGGACAAGTGGTGGTGGTGGTGGTGGTTGGGACGATTGGTGGTGGGGCTAAGGACGAGCGGTGGTGGTGGTGGTGGTTGGGACCAGTGGTGGCGGGGCTTGGGTCGAGTGGTGGTGGTGGTGGTGGAGCGATGGTGGTGGTGGTGGTGGAGCGACAGTGGTGGTGGTGGAGCGACCATGGTGGTGGTGGAGCGACCATGGTGGTGGTGGAGTGACAGTGGTGGTGGTGGTGGAGCGGCGGCAGTGGTGGTGGAGCGGCGGCGGCGGTGGTGGAGCGGCGACGGTGGTGGTGGAGCAGCGGCGGTGGTGGTGGTGGTGGTGCTTCTGATGAATGCTAGGGTATTTTAGTTTATACATGTGTAATTTGAATGCTAGGGGTAGTTTAGTCCTTTTAATTTTGGTCAACGCCAAAGATTACTAAGTCAATGTCGAAATAGTGCCAAAAGGTTATATCGGCACTTTTGATGCAAAACACAGGGTTACAATGGCACTTTTCAACTTCACAGGATTATATTAGCACAAACTTCCAAAACAAAGGTCATACCAGTATTTTACCCAATAATTAATTTACTTAGAAATCAAAATATTGAATGCGAGAAACAGTGGGCACTCCAAGAAACCATATTTCCACCAAGAAAAACTGCATAACCATAAGTGTACCAACGAGTCTCCAGACAGCGAGCCCAATCAGCATCTGAGTACCCTAACACATCAGGAGTACTAGCAGAACAAAACCTAAGACCAAAATGAAGAGTGCCACGAACATACCACAAAATCCAAGTCACAGCAGCAAAATGGTCATCTCTGGGATCCTGAAGATACTGACTCACCTTGTTGACCGAGAATGCCAAATCTGGGCGAGAGATGGTGAGATACTGAAGAGCACCAACGAGAGAACGATAAAGTGTAGGATCCCGGAATGGAGGACTGGTAGTGCTGTGAAGCTGAGAACCAGCGACAAATGGAGTAGAAACAGGTGTTGCGTCAGACATACCGGCCCGATTCAAAATATCACGAGGATACTTTGCTTGGCTAAGCAGTAACCCTGAGGAGGTAAGCGAAACTTCAAGACCAAGAAAGTAATGAAGAGCACCAAGATCCTTGATCGCAAACTCTCTGTGTGTCCGATCAATGAACTGGCGAAGAAGAGTCGAGTTATTTCCTGTAAGAATGATATCGTCCACATACACAAGTAGGTACAGTAACGACAACCCTCTCGAAAGGACAAATAAAGAAGTATCAGCTGAGCTGCACCGAAAACCAAGCTGTGTCAGATAACTGCTGAAACACTAGAACCAAGCCCGAGGAGCCTGCTTAAGACCATGAATGGCCTTTCTCAAGCGACAAACATACTCTGGATGGACAGAATCCTGATAACCAATGGGGTTGCTTCATGTAGACTGGAACATCAAGAACACCATTAAGGAAAGCGTTCTTGACATCTAACTGATGAAGTGGTCAGGAACGCATGGTGGCTATGGCGAGAACCATCCTAACAGTGGAGGCTTTGACCACAGGACTGAAAGTGTGGTCAAAATCAAAACCCGAAATCTGCGAGAAACCCTGTGCCACAAGTCTAGCTTTGTGACGCTCAATAGTGCCATCTGGTCGATACTTGAGCCTATATACCCATTTAGAGCCAACAATGTTGACATTCGAAGGTCGAGGCACCAAATCCCAAGTGTGCTGACCACAAAGAGCGGCCATTTCATCATCCATGGTTGAAACCCAGGCTGGATCCTGAAGAGTAGAGCGATAATCAGTGGGCTCTGTCTGAGAGAGGAGTACGACAGTGAGACCATGAGCAATAATATCTGAATAATCCCGGTGTTGAATGGCACCAGTTGAAAAACTGAGTGGCCATCCGATGAGTACGAAGCCGGGGTGGCGAAGCTGGAGGAGTCGAACCAGCTGACGATGCCGAGGAAGATCGAGCTGCGCTGGCCAGAGAGTGGTCATCGGAAGTTGTCGGAGAAAGAATAGCCGCTACTGGCTGAGACGTGGTGGCAGGTGGCTGAGACGGTGGCTGAGGAGTGATGGCCAGCAGCTTAGATGTGGTGGGCGTTGGCCGAGGAGCTGGATCCGAGTCGGCCATCCAGATGGAAGATGGTGGTGAAGAAGGGGCGGCTGGAACAGGCACATGCATGGTGGCCCCAATCGATGAAGGAACAACTCTATCAAAAAATGATGAAATCTCCAGCTCTGAAATAGAGCGACTGTCCGTGGAAGATGAGACATAAGGGAATAAGGTTTCATCAAAGCGAACGTGGCGAGAAACATAGATACGCCTAGAAGTGGGATCGAGACACTGAAAGACCTTGTAACGAGGGTTGTAGCCAATAAAAACACACGAAATGGATCGCGATGCAAACTTATCAGTAGCAGTGGCACGCAAACATGGAAAAACACAACAGCCAAATGGGTGAAAGAGGGTATAGTCAAGCACAGGACCAAAAACAACCTCAAAAGGTGATTTTCCACGAAGAACTGAACTGGGCAGACGGTTAATGATGTAAACCGCAGAGGAGAAAGCTTTCACCCAATAACAATGTGGCACAGAAGAGTGAAAAAGCATGGCAAGACCAGTCTCTGTGATGTGACGATGCTTCCGCTCAGCTCGGCCATTCTGAGCAGGTATATAGGGTGATGACATATGATGATGAATGCCACATGATATGAAGTGAGCCTGAAGTCGATGATTAGTAAACTCTGTGCCACCATCGATCTGAAAAATTTTAACCCTATTAGAAAACTGGGTCTCAACGAATTTCTGAAACTGAATAAATGTGTCATAGAAGTCCGACTTATACCGCATCGGGAAAAATCATGTGAATCGCGCAAAGTCATCGATGAAAATGGTATAATAAGAAAAATCACCTGCGATAAGACAGGGGCTGGTCCCCACAATGCACCTTGTCCAACAACCCTGTAGTGCGCATGTCACTAGTGGAAAAAGGTAAACGGCTACTCTTGGCCATCTGACAAGGAGAACAAGTAACAGATGCAGGCATAGCAGAAGTGACAAAAATAAGGCCCCGTCGATTCAATAACTGGACAGTATCATGAGACACGTGACCGAGGCGAGAGTGCCACTACTCAAAAGAAGCATGAAGCTTACTAAAGCGTAATTCGCCGAAAAAACTGGAATCACCAGTCTCAAGAAAATAAAAACCTGAACTATGACGACCTTTACCAATTATCGTCCATGTATACTCGTGCTCAATGGAAAATGCATCGGCATCAAACATAACACGGATAGATAAATCACGAGTAAGCTTACTAATGGACAATAAACTTCTAGAAATCTGAGGAACCACAAGGACATCATTAACAGAAAAACCAGAGAAATGACATTGGCCGATGTGAGAAATAGATAATGATTCACCATTTCCAACAAGAATAGAATCAGAACCACGATAACATTGTACCTTATCAAGGTGACTGGTGCGAGCAGTGATATGAGATGTAGCACCTGAATCCACGATCCACTGATTCGACGAAGAATGACTGTTGGGACCATTCAAACTGGCCTGAAACAACACCTTGTCCGCAATCCAATTAGTGGAGCAATCTTCCCGAGATATAGGGCCCAAATAAACCATAGCAAAGGGCCAAAAATTGCACAAAAATTGACTAGGTGCTGACGAGAATTTGAGCAACTCGTGAGAAAACACTTCAAACCACGAGAATGTGAGCAACTCGCGAGAAACAGCTTCAACTCGCGAGAAATTGGCTTAACTCGCGAGAAATTGGAGGACGCGAGAAATATTGTTGTTGAGCGAGTCAACTCGCACGTGAATTGCACGCGCTGAATTCTTCTTCTCCTCCGTGGGCGCGTGGATCTCGCCGGCGCGTGAATTGCACGTGCTGAAAACTTCTTCGTCTTCGGACGTCGGCGACGCCGCAATAAAATGCGAGATCCAAAAAATCCCCGGCAACTACTCCAATTGCGCCAACTTGGCTTCAGCCCTTGAGACGTGATAGAATGAATTTCCATTCGGTGACGACGTTGTTGGAGATGACGGATCTAGAAACCACCGGAGAAGAAGAATGACGCTAGAGCAAACCCTGGAACTGGCGGGAAGCTTTGTCGAAATTAATGGCCGGAGATGAGACCTGGTATACTGGGAATTCACCGGATAAAAAAAACTGCCGGAGGTGACCGAAAATTGGTCGGAAGTTGATCGGCCGAAAAGGAGAGAAGGGAAAGCCGGAAAAATTATGGTAAAAGGTTTGGGATCAGAACTTGCTCGGATACTATGATAGAATGATTTATCGTAATAAATTGTATTATTAATATCTGAATATATAAAGTACAATAAAAATATAATAAAGAAAGAACTCTAATCATAATAAATCATAATCTAAACAAGAATATGATTTATTCTACTGTGGTTCGGAAAAGTTTAGATCCTTCCTAAATTAGGACATGGACGAACTGATAGAGATACGCGACACGTACATGCCGCGTTGGCCGCGTCGGCCGCGTCGAATATCGCTTCAGCATTTGGCTTTATTTTAATTTAACCAACCACACCGCCTACCTCACCAAATCCGAATAGTACAGTAACTGGGACCGCTTTGGATTGGTAACAATGGGGTCAACTCTATAATACCGAATCCGTAGTGGGCAGAGTATCCTTGGAAGCATTGCATATTCTGGAGAAAATTATGTTTACGTCCCACAATTTTGGCTAATTTACGTATTCACTTGAGATTTTTTGTTTGTTGGTGTGAGAGTTTAGTAGTATGGCATATACAAATATAATCTTATACACTTGAGTAGGTGCAAATATAACGCCCAGATAATTAACTACAAAAATAATGCTAACTAATTGATGAAAGTGCAAATATAATCCTAAGACACCATTTTCATCGTTGACCGCACATAAAATGACCAAAGTACCCTTTAACCTAAAAACCTAAAAGTGTTAAGACAATTTTGCCCCCACCCCCAATCTCGGCCACCAACACCACCCCTCGTCCCGCCCACCACCACCTCACCCCACCCACTCTACCTCCCCCACAAACACCAGCCCGCCACCACAACGACGCGCCGCTCGCCTCTGCGTCTCCCGCTCCATTCCTCAGCCTCGTCCATTTTGACGCCGATGCCAACAACGCACCACTCGCCTCCGCAAACACCCTGGACTTCAATAGCAGTGGCGACAAAGAGATGGACTACAACAAGGGTTAGAGACGAAGTAATTAGGATTGGGGTATCCATTGACTCCGACTGAAGTAATTGGGGGGACGGAGGCGGCGGATGGGCGGGAGAGAAGAAGAAGAAGAAGCATTGGGTTAGGTTAGGATTTAGGGGTATGATAGCAAATCATTTTTATTTTATTTTTTTCAGATGGACAAAAATGACATTTCATAATTTGTCGGAATGGGTATTTTTGCACTTTCCTTTATTATCTAGGGTTATATTTGGACTTTCAATTATTAGAAGGTTATGTTTTCACCTGTGTGAATTATATAGGGTTTGAGTAAATGACTTATGTGGCCCTTCAAATATCACCATTGTCCACCTTTGACCCCTTATCTTTTTTGGAACACTTTTGCCTCCTCAACTTACAAAACAGCTTAATCGAGGCCCTCCGTCAAGTCAAACCATTAAGGTAGATTTTCAGTGTTAATTTTAAGGGCAAAAGTGATATTTCCCATTGTTCTTTTATCTTTTTTTTCCTTTTCCTTTTCATTTTAATTTTCATGTTCCTTTCCCCCTTTCCCCCCAATTCCGTCGCCCTCCCCCAGATACCGCTCCCCATTCTGCCGCCCTCTACCACCGGAAAGCCGTCATTGGGATCTATTTCTGTTCTCTCAAATTTTGGTTTGTCCGTTTTTCGTTCATCGTTCTTCGTCGGATTCACATCGGTTTGTCCATTCGTCGTTCTTTTTCGGACTCACGTTGCCTTCTTCATTCTTTGTCGGGCCTAGCCATTCGTCTCTCTTCGATCCACTACCTCAAACCCTCCGCTCCACCACTTAAAACCCACTGCCCCACCACCTAAAAACCAATTTTCTCTCCAGAGTTAAGGAGCTTTTCGATGGCGGCGAGCTTAGGGAAGGGGAGCGGAATAGTGAAGGGCGGGTTTCAATTCTGATACGGGGAATGGGAGTAGGGGTGGCGTCAAGGAAGAGGAACAAGTGGTGGGGCGAAGGAGCGAGAGCATGAAAGGGGTATGGGGGAAGGGGGAAGAGAATAAAAAATAAATAAATAAGAAACGGAAAAACAGAAAAAGAAAGACATTTTTGGGAAATGACCATTTTACTCCTAAGATTACGGTTTGGCCCGATAGAAGGGCCAAACGTGTTCAAAAAAATAAGGGGCAAAAATGGACGATGGTGATAGTTGAGGAGTTACAAAAGTCATTTGCTCTATATTTTTTTTCATTAAAAATGGGTATTATTCATTTAACTTATTCTCTTTATTCTTTCAATTCTTGTATAGTACACTGAGAATATATTGTTTACAATATCACTATCTAGTAAATAAATGACATAATTATTAACTAAATAACAGATAATTCACTTTAAATTTAGGAAAAGATAACTACAGACTATTTTACTCTACTGATATTTTCATGTATTTGTACTTTTTATTAAATGTATAGATATATTATTTGAAAGACGATTTTAAATTGAAATATGTTGCAGTTGCTCCTTTTATTTAGCCAAGATATCAACTGGGGAAAAAAACAATGCATCACTAACTTTTCTTTTCTACAACTTCTTGTTTTTCTTTGATAGCACCGTAATTCATAATTTGGTCGCCTTCTTTTGATAGATAGAGAAGAAGATAATATACACGCGTCACTCATATTTTGGTCACAATATCTGTTCGAAATTCAACTCCTCATCATATCTCCACTGATTGCGATACATGAATCATGAAACTTCTTCCGTTTCACTAAGAGTGGCACACTAGGTTTAGTTTCTTGGATTAATGTGAATAAAATAAGAGGTTGAAATTGAGAGTAGAAAGTAAAAAGTGGAATGAGTGGATGAGATTGTAGGAATCTTGCCAAAAATGGAAAAAATGTCATTTTAAAAAAAATCCTAATAAAGCAAGTGTGTCACTCTTAATGAAACGGAGGGAATACATGTGCTGTGCAAATTTAAATGTTACGCAATTTCTAGTTCAGTTTATATCTACTATTACCTATATTAATATAATGATGATCATCTGTCGACGGATGATCGGAAACATGCACACAATAAACTCAAGACAGTGTTGCTATTTAAAATGGAACTGATAATTTGAGGTGCATGATACAAAAAAATGGTACCTGACCACTTTATATTTTATACTACGGGTTTCTGTAAAGATTGAGATTTAAATTTATAGATAAACTTTGATGAGACGGTCTCATCTAATTTTATGGTGAGACGGTGCTAAGACCCTGTTCTCTAGAGCTTATATGCATTTTAGTTCAATTCAGTTCAAATCAGTTCAGTTCAGTGTGAATTTATTTTGGTGGAATTTAGCTTAATTTAGTCATACATTACTATTTTCAACACACTTATTTTTCGTTCAGTTCAATTCAAATCAAATCAAATCAGTTCGGATAAGATCTAGAGAACAAGGCCTAAGTACAATGATTTAAAGAAGAGATATAACATGGACTTTGATAAAAAATTTTTTAAAATTAGTCTCTTATCTCATAAGTATTGATGAGACGGATATAAGCCCTCTTGCCCAGCTATTTCTGCAATTTAACTATTCATTTAGTTAAAATTGCTTAACTTTGACCTCAAATTTGAATCTATAAATAAGTTAGGATATTGTCATATTTGATCTTGTTAGATTCGTAATAGCATTAATTTTTACAATATCAACTTTTATAACCTGTATTTACACACAATTATAGATATCAATGATCAAACTTTTTTTGAGGCAACTGACGAAAGTCAACTTGTAAAAAATAGGATGGGACGGAGGGAGTAAGTTTTTCCCTATAAGTTATTGCATTTACATGAAGTATTGAATTCATATAGTAGCAGAGGGATATTTTATTAGTGGACACATGCATAAGAGATGGTAAATTCAAATCAGTTTTATGGCTTATTTGAGATTTAATTTTGTTCCAAAGAACAATATATGGATTTGTCACTGCTTACGTGAGTGTTATTTTGAATGTCTTAAAAACATCCTTCTCTTAAAAAAAAATGTACAGTTATTTCGTGGAAGATTAGCTCTAATTTAAGTGGTGTATCGTACATGAGTATTACTTGAGTATATATTCTATACTTTTAAAAGATTCAATTTTTCGAAAGCTCAAAATACAGTACTTCTTTCATTTCATTAATAGCGGTGTCATATGTTTAGCCAATTGGATATAGGTGAAAAATAAGTGGATAAAATTGAATATAAAAAATAAAAAAGTATAATGAGTAAATAAAATTAAATAAATCTTATAAAAAATATATAATGTGTCAATACAAAATAACAATCTAAAACGGAAAGTGTACCTCTGACTATTAAGGAAACAGATGAATACTATGTTGATTTGATTATATAGGGGACTCCGGGTTTTGGGCAGGGTGTTGAATGGGTCGGGTTTCTCAGTGCATCAACTCTATTTATTTAATACTCTCTAATTTTATTTAAAATGATTTGTTGAAGTATTGGACAGTGGTTCAATTGAGTTGAATAACGTTTGATTAATCATTGAATAATTTTAGATCAGGTCGAGTTTAATTGGATAATGGGTGTGTATGTGATGCCATGGAAATCGTGTAGAAGCGGAACCATCGCATATGATTTGCAAAACAAATTCCTTGGATGCTCCGCAGGGAAAACCCTCCGATGATAAAATTAGCCCTCAATATTAGCAATAAAGAATAATAGTGAATGAATAAAAAAAATGAATGACATACCTTCATATTTATACTAATTAAACCCTAACCGTTTTTGTTTGTAACTGCAATTCTTATTAAATACGTATTAAATGGTCAGCTTGGCTCATTCCTGGCTAAACCTTATTGCGCTAAAGATAATATTTAATGAATTGGGTTGCGGCCCAATTTAACTTCATAAGAGTATCATTAAGAGTCCCCCAAGAACTCGAGACATGATAACTATGTTCGCGTATTCGAATCAACTTAAATGCGAATACGTTAACATCGTAGGAATGCCTTAGTTCTCTTAACATCATATCCTTGAATATATTGAGTTTTCCTCCCTTGCTTGAAGGGTCTCTCAAAACCTTGTACTTCCGAGCTGCGTATTTTCTTTTAAAAAGAAGGGAGTTTAATATCGATCCCCCCAACATCGATGATTAGCTGGGTAAAAATTTTGAGATTCACAAGCGAGGCTTAGAGCAAGCATATAACACTAGTGCCAACATTCTTTACTCAAAGTTTGCACAACAAGATGACCCAGACTAAAGAGTTTCAGCACTTTATTCTCTTTGGCCAAGACTAAGGAATTTCTTTTCGTTGCCTTTGTAGTGTATGAATCTGAAGGAAGCATTAGAGGAGTCTTGTTATCATTTGACTATGACCATCCCTCGAGTTGATAAGGGTAAAGCGGGACTTAACCAACGCCAATGGAGATTTAGAATCCTGGTGTAATGATAGTCACTTGACTATACGAGGCAAGGAGATTTCAAGCTCGCGTTAGCAAGATAGTGGAGCAAAACAGGTATGCCAAGGAAGAAATCAACGTCCAACGAGGGACTATTGAAGCCTATGGTACAATATTTGGAGATCTTGCAAATAACGATTCGTACTTCAAGGGTGAACTTCTCGATAAAGCTCTATCATTGAGTCCTTCATGGAGTCTTTAAGAGAGTGCATCACTGCAGCATATCATGCTATACATTGTAATATTTATATATTTACCGGGGTATACTTGAAGTAATATTACTCGATCAAGTCTACAAAGTTTTAGACTCAACGTAGATTGGGACCATGTCGCTCTAGGCATACGAAGCTGAGCAAGTCGTTGGTAAAAAGCACTGAGCATACATGTTATAATCATGAATCTCATAGTTGGATGTAATGTGTGATTCCTTAATAATGCAACGGAATCTCATAGTTGGATGTAATGTGTGATTCCTTAATAATGCAACTGGAGTCGATGAGAGTGTCCCTTAACTTTCGATAATGGTTTCCTTAGGTACACTTATTTTGATAAGTATAGCCTATCAGCATACTCAAGTCATCACAAAGAGAGTAGATTATCAGTATGCTCGAACCACCACTAGAGAGAGTAGCTTATCAGCATAGTTTAACCACCTCGAACCGGGAGTACTTGAACCACCACTAGAGAGGAACCTCGAACTAAGAGTACTCAAACCATCACAGAGAAAGTACTCGAAGTGAGAGTACTCAAACCATCATAGAGAGAGTACTCGAACCAAGAGTACTCGAACCATCACAGGGAGAGTACTCGAACCGAGAGTACTCGGACCAAGAGTACCCGAACCGAGAGTACTCGAACTGAGAGTACCCAAACCGAGAGTACTCGAACCGAGAGTACTCGAACCATCACATAGAGAGTACTTGTATTTTCAAGAGTGCCACTTATCAGCATACCACTCGATCACCAGCCTTAACTGGGATTATCATCTAGAGTGCCGCTTAAGAGCAAACCACTTGATCATCAGTCATAGCTGTAAATATCATCTAGAGTGCCGTTTAAGAGCAAACCAATCGATCATCAGTCGTAGCTGGAAATATCATCTAGAGTGCCGCTTAAGAGTAAACCACTCAATCATCAGTCTTAGCTGGAAATATCATCTAGAGTGCCGCTTAAGAAAAAACCACTCGATCATCAGCCGTAGCTGGAAACATCATCTAGAGTGCCGCTTAAGAGCAAACCACTTGATCATCAGCCTTAGCTGGAAATATCATCTAGAGTGCCACTTAAGAGCAAACCACTCGATCATCAGCCTTAGCAGGAAATATCATCTAGAGTGCCGCTTAAGAGCAAACCACTCGAATATCACCCTGAGTGCCGCTTAAGAGCAAACCACTCGAATATCACCCTGAGTGCCGCTTAAGAGCAAACCACTCAAATATTTGTAGCAGCACATAACATACAACTAATAACCCTCTGAAAACAATAAGGACAACATCAATGTCAACAACATCAATATCTTAATCACAAAGTCGTACCCATGTCTATAGGCCATATTCAATGTCATATAAACAAATGATGGTATTTGAGCACAAAGATAGTCCCACCATATCTAAAGTCATGACAAATGATACAGGCTGATAACAGTAATATCATGCAAGTGCATAATCTCAGCATTAGACAAAGTATCAATTACTTCACAAAAATCATAACATACACAAGCACATTATTAGTGCAAGAGTTTGGGAAATGGTTTTTAGCACAGTTTTGTTCACATATCTTAAGAGCTATGTCAATCTTCTCCTATCTGCAATATCCATTAATCAAAGTAGTATAAATGTCTTAATCTAGATTTGTGTCTCTCTTTACGGAAGTCAAGTAAGACATACCCTCTTTCATCCTTGATGCCTAATTATATCCCCCAAATTATTTTAAAATCTAATTAGAAATCTTTAAAATAATTTTAAATCAGCCTACAAAATTCTTTTGTGATTTGTGCTTCACAACTCCACACAAAGGGATAGAGAAAGATGGGGAGAGGTGGAGAGGGAGTAGAGAGGAACCTTATTACCATTAGGATCTCTAATTATAATACCCGGGAATGGAGTGGTTTTAGGTTAGTTTGGGGACTTGGTGGTCTGTCTTTCGTCCTGGGAATCATAGATGGTGTCGCTAGAAGAATAGGAGAGCACAATACTAAGGATCTCTATTTTGACTTCATCGGTCCCCACACTCGATGCCAATTGATGCGTATAAAAATCGTCCAGAAGCGGAACCATCAGATCCTTAGCATATGACCTACAAAACAAATTCCCCGGAAATTTTCTGGGGGGGAACCCTCTGATGATAGAGTTGGCCCTCAATATTAGCAATACAAAATAATAGTGAATGAATCAAAAAAAGGAATGACATACCTTCATATTTATACCAATTAAACCCTAATTGTTATTGCCTGTAACCGCAATTCTTATTAAATACGTATTAAATGGTCATCTTTGCTCATTCCTGATTAAACCTTATTGGGCTAAAGATAATATTTAATGAATTGGGCTGCAACCTAATTCTAACTTCATAAGAGTATCATCAGTATGGAACCTTTCTTATCACAAAGTTAACGAATTTATTTTTAAAATAGAATTTCATTATTCTCATTTTCCCAACTACATATATTATCATGACTATAACAATTTAACAAACACAAAAATATGCAAATATGATTTATAAAATTACTTAAATTAATAACACCTCGAATGTTGATCACAAGAGGGCACGCCTCCCAATCTCAAAAAAGTAAAGTCAAAACATCTCAAAATTTATGGTTGTGTATTTTTATCTGCGTGTAAGGTTGAAGTGGACGAATTATTTATTCTAAAATTTCATATTGTGTCGGCATTTTTTACCTGACCTAGCCGAACCCAAAGTTAAATACATAAGTTTTTATTATTTTATAATATTTCAAAAATAATTAATGGGTCAACTTTGGGCTATGAACCGACTTGACCTGATCCGAGCCCAGCTCACTCCAAATCCAACCTGACCCCAACCTTAAGGCCAAGACCTTATTTGACCTTGACCAAACCTGAGCTAGACCCAAAACCCGACATAACCGATCTAGGCCAAAATTCAAACTTGAATCGAACTTGACCCAACCTAAACACGAATCCAATCAATCCAAACCTGATCTGATGCGACCTTAGTCCAAATCCAACCCAACTCGATCCTGAACTCGATCTGAATCCAACTTCAAATTTGTCATGCGCTTGAGATGAACTCGAACGAGCCTGGACCTACCTGAACATGTGTAGCCCAAAAAAAAATACAAAATCCAGCTATTTGACACATGCCTTGACCCAAACCTAACCCATAGCTAAGCCCAAACCTACCCGATCCGAACCCAACTTAAATATGTCCTAGCCCGAACAAGACCCAAACCACGTCGATCAGACCCAAACTCAAATTTGACTGGAGCCCAAAGTCGATATGAACCGCCCTGTCCCGGCCTCAACTCGCTTTGACCCAGATCCAACTTAACCCAAATCTAATCCCGGCCGGCCTAAATGTCAATCACAAAAGGACACGTCAAATCTCGTGAACAGTTTCAGGCCCAATCAAGCATAAGTTCTAGTTTGGAAAATTACACACAATTTTTTTTTCTAAAATTAGGTTTGGAAAATTACACACAATTTTATGGTCCGGTCTTACTAATAAAATTATGAGGAGGTCTCCCTACAGATGACCTGTTCTTAAGATATGGACAGTCCATTATATTTTTTCACTTAATCATTCTATTTGTTAAATTAAATACTAGTAAAAATTTAAATTTAAATAAAGTATGTTTAAGTTAAATATTGTACCATTTATCATTTCTTATATTTTCACTTCTTATATTTTCACATTCAATCACACCTTATTACTCTTCTCGTTTCTCTATATGTATGACACTTTCTTTATATATTGGCACACTTTTAATTTTGGAGAGATTCTTTAAATTTCATTCATCCATTCTACTTTATTACTTTCTAAATTCAATTTTATTCACTCATTTTATTCACCAAATCCAAGCATCTAAACATATGATGTCCATATGAACAGAGGGCGTACGTGTTTTAACTTATAAAATATAATATTTAAATAAAAAATACAATTTTATGTTATACTTCATCTGTTCCAGTTCAAATTGCACACTTACTTTTCAGAAAATATTCTCTATTAAATTGCACACTTATATTTGGACACTATTTTCTTTCAAAATTTGACTGCATATTTGAATAGATATATGAATAACAATATTATCGTATGTAATATTATTGAATTCGTCGTAACAAGTAGTTTCTAAATATCAATTTTTATCTACCGTTAGTATAAGTAGTTAAACAAATTAATAGGACATGTCATGCTGACCCACAGATCGGTGACGGTCAGCTATCCTGGCCCAAAATGACCCAAAGTTTAGGGTTAAATGGGTTGGGTTGGGTCAAAATTTTCATAGTTTTGGGGCCGGGTTGGGTCGGGTCACAAATCGACCCAAATTGACCCAACCAAAAATATTTGTGCCAAAATAACAGATGCTAAGAAGACCAAAAGTCCTTGCACACGCAATGGGTCTTAAAGTACTATTTATGCATCCCCTTGACCAAGTCTAACCACATTCGGATCACTCATTAATGGTTGATCCAATTTGATGGATTCACCCTTTGAAACAAGAAGTTCTGGTCGGGGGGGGGGGGTAATAGCAACCTCCCGATGTCCGTCCGTATTTGTTATGGTTATTTCATACGAAATTTCTTTTACCTATTTCTTTGGGTAATCTATTGTTAACAACTTTGTTCCATTTTTTCCATTAAAAAATAATATTATGTATTCACAACTTATCTCAAACAAGAGAAAGAAACAAGTATAAAAACCTTTTTTTATTATGTGTGCGACTAAATCCGGCAATGTTACAGGGTCAAATGCTAGAAAATTCATTTATACTCAATAATGCTATTAAGAAAATGGATATGCTTGTTCCAGGCATTCCTCTTAGTAAATTTTTTTTATAGTTTATCCAAATAAAATGAATAATTTTAAAATATATTAATACTTAAATAATAAATTAAAATAATGATTTATTTTCATATAATTTAAAATAAGAATATTACTGTATGTTTTATTTAATTATAAATTATTCACTTAATAAGAAAAATACAATTATTTTCATTCTACTTAGTTGGAATACTTTTAATATTTCAGTTAAAATTTTTAATTTTACTAAAATTTATTTATATAATTATGAATGTATATTTCATATCTTAATCAATATATCATTTAGAGCAAAGTGCATATATAACCCTACATAATTGATGAAAGTGTGGATATAACCCTGCGAGAATTGAAAGTGCAAATATAACCCTAGATATTTAGGTTATGTGCTATAACCTTTTCCGGCAACCTTTAGCTGAAATTCCATTAAAGGACATTTTGTCCTTATGAAAAAAAGAGGAAATGACGTTATTGCCCTTAGCATCATTATACCTAAATATTGTCGTCGGACCGCCACCGGACTTGGTAGGGTTATATCAGCACATTATAAAATTTGATAGGGTTATATATGCACATTCCTAAAACTATAGGTTTTATATGCTCTTTCATCAATTATGTAGGGTTATAAATGCACTTTGCTCTAAAAACAACGTGTCCTATTAGTACAAAATCAACGCCAACCGCATGCAACCGCCATTTCAATCTCTTCTACCAATTTTCGATGTTCCAAAGTGTGATTCTAGTTTGAAGAAATAGATTTGGCGAGGTAGACGCATCGGACGTTGAAGTGGAAGTGCGGGAACCTTTTAAAAATGCTATCTTCATTTGTTGAATTTAGTCTGAATTAATGAATGGATAACCTTTGATGTTGTGTATGTAGTTGTTATTTTGTTGTGTTTTTCGACTTAAAGTTTTTAATATTGATAGGTTTTGCTTTTATAATATGTGCTAATATAATCCTACACATTTTATGAATGTGTTGATATAATCCTATAAGTTTGAAGAATGTGCAAATATAGCCCTATCAAAATTTATAATGTGCTGATATAACCGTACCCATTTCGGTGGCGGTCCGGCACATGTAATAGTATAATTGTCCATCCAAATTTAGCTTTTGGTCCGAGGGCATTTTTATCATTTTTAGGGGGTCAACACCGGAAAAACATGGTCAACGCTGAAAATGTCATCAGAAGGTTATATTTGCACTTTTGTTAAATAGTTAGGGTTATATTTGCACTAAAAATTATCTCAGGGTTATATCTGCACTCTCTCAATTATATAGGGTTATATTTGCATATTTCTCTATTATTTATAATTAATTGTAGTTTTATAAAATTATTTTTATTTTGTTAAAATATTTTTTTTCAAGAATGTAAACTTGTTTGTTTATGAAGTAAATTGAATTGACCACCAAATTGATTATGTTCTTTCCAAAGGAGAATTTATGTTACTATTCAAGAATGTTAACTTTGTTTTTAAAGTAAATTAATGTACTCCTAGGATAAATTGCGTTAAACCATTTTTTTTTCCAAAAAATGGGGTAAAATTGTAAATTGGTCAAAATGGGTTGATTTAGATTAAAATTTGACTCGACCCATTTCACTTGACCTGTTTTGATCCATTTGACCCAAAATTGGATATTGACCAACCCAATCCAAATGGATCAGATCAAAATAAATTGGGTTGGATTGAATAATTTAAACACCCCTCATATTATCGGTCAAGTAATTTTTTTAAACAGTATAATAATAATTTGTATACAATTGAACTGGGACGAAAAAAGTGACCCGTCCATTAAATTAAGGACAAACAACGTTCCTACTAAAACTTACCCCAAAATTATTTGCCAAGAATCTCGAATCCATAAATATTGAGTGAGCGGTTTTTCTAACGAGTGCCCATGGACACTCGTTAACAACTTCAAATTCCATAAAAAACTGTGTTATTAAATGCAAATAGAGTTAATGATTAATGACATCCCTCAAAACTTACACTCCCTATGTACTATTACACAATTTTTGATGAATTTATATTGTAAAGTCCTCCGGAGTTGGACTGATGTATGGCATATTGTGAATATTGGTGATCTGGTGTTTTAACACCACTGAGTGAATTCTGGTGATATGGTGTTTTAACACCACTGCTATCCAGCAGTTTTTTCCAGCAGCATTATGGTTGATGTCCACGAATTATGGAGTGTATTATGGGATATAATTGTGCGATCTGATCAGAATATTGTGAAGATAAATGATTGATTTCGTGGTCATCTAATTCTGGTAAACGAATATTCCTGTAATAGTTAGGAATTGGTTATGTAGTTTATTTATGGAACAAGTCCTATTGACAACAGGATTGTTCAACTAAATACCAGATTAGCATTAGATCTTTCCTTAGTCTAGAAGTCTATTTGTGGTAGAGTTAGACAAGGAAAGAAGTTGATTCAAGGCAGGATTACGATGGGATAAATAGAAGACGATTACAACGCAATCAATTGACGCGACCAAGATCTATTCTCTACGTGAGAACTTTGGAGCGATCTGTCTGTGGTGTTTTGGAGGAGTGTTTATTCATCCGACCAAGTTCGTGAAGATCAGAAACAAGGAAGTCTTAATTCCTCAGGAGGAGGAGATCCAGGGAGACGTGTTGATCGTGAGGGTTCAACGACGTAGGATCGACAGTGAGGGGAGCTCACAACATTCACTCTGTAGGTTAGCAATGGATTAGTATTTAAGTTAAGCTTCTTGTACTAAAGACTGCTTTCTAGTGAATGGTTTCTGATCTGGGCAAGGCCCCGCAAATGTAGGTGTATTTGCACCGAACTGCGTAACCAAGTTGTGTGTGCACTGCGTATTTTGTTTTGCCTTTTAAACAATCTGATCTTGGTGTTCCAACACCAAACCGTTAAACAACTTGGTATAAAGGTTTAGAATTCAGGTGAAACGGAATTTCAATTGGTATCAGAGCAAGGCACTTGCTAACCCCTATACAGGGAGAGTGAGATCAGGTTTCACCATGGCACCAAAGGAGGGGGCCTCTGTCACGCGACCACCGTTGCTGGAACAAGGCAATTACGCCTACTGGAAGGCACGTATGAAAGTATTCATTGGAGCATTAGATGATCAAGCATGGAACTATGTTGTCAATCAGTACACTCCACCTCCAAGTGACAAAACTAAAGAATCGAGCTCATCAACGATCAAACCATATTCTGAATACTCTACTGAGGAGCATAGAGCTTACATGTCCAACTCAAAGGCATTGAATGCCATCTTCACAGCAGTAGATGAAGATCAATTTAAGATGATTTCAAATTGTGAGACTGCAAAGGAAGCATGGGATGTGTTACAGACGTATCATGAGGGAACAAGCTCAGTCAGAGATTTAAAGTTGCAATACTATACATCGAAATTTGAGGAATTGAAGATGCGGGAAGATGAGACTATCTCCGAGTTTAATGGACGAGTCCGAGATATTTCAAACAAGGTTTTTCAGTTTGGTAAAAAGTACAAAGATCAAAAACTTGTAAGGAAAATGTTGAGGGTGTTACCTCCACGGTTCAATATGAAGGTCACATCAATCAATGAAAATGGAAGGATTGGGATGATGACACTTGATGAGCTCATGGGGTCTCTGGAATCTTATGAGATGGAGATGCTGCAAAATAAAATCGGAAAGAAGGAGATGGCTTTTACAAGCACAACCTCTGGGAAGGAAGATGAAAATACAGATAATGAAGATTCCGATGAAATTGCTAACATAACCAGAAACTTCTCCAGATTCATGAAGAAGATGGGCAGGAAGCCACAGGACAAGTCAAGTGGGAGCAAAAATCCGAATGCCAACTTCACTCCCAGGTTCGGTCAGGCAACTGGTGTTGAAACACCGAAGTTCAAATCGGTAAATCCGAATCTGAACAGAAAAATCCAATGCAGAGAATGTGAAGGCTTTGGACACATACAAGCTGAGTGTGCCAATACACTTAAAAGGCAAGGGAAATCATATGCCATAACCTGGAGTGATGATGACGGAGGAGACGATATTAAGGATGGAGAAGAGTATACAAATCATGTTGCTTTCGGCGTGTCATTGGAGGAGTCTTTTGAGATAAATCGCAGTGAGTTGAATGAAGAAGAAAGTGATAGCTCAGATGAAGAGACTAGAAGCATTAGTGATGATGACATTCGCAAAGAAAGTATGGAGATGTATAAAATGTGGTTAAAAGTGGCGGATGAAAACAAAGAGCTCAAGGTTGAGAACAAGAGGTTATGTGAAAAGGTTAGAGTGAATGAACTTGGAAAGAAAAATGCAATTGAAGAACTTGAAAAACTTAAAAAGGAATTTGCTGAAGTAGTTCAACGAGCAGAGACTGCAGAACAGGCTATTAGACGTCTCAATACAGGGAAAGCTAAGCTTGAAGATTGTTTGAAAATGGGACAAACTACCAAATTTGGAATTGGGTATGAAAGATCAGTTGATGCATTGAAAAATAAGGCAGATCAAGGTGCACCTGCTCCAAGAATAATTGAGGAGAATTGCCCCATCAAGAGCATCAGGAGATGCGGATACTGTGGAGTTCAAGGTCATGTGAGAAACAGGTGTTTCAAATTACTTAGGACACTGTCTGTCAACCCAGCATATCGGTATTTCAACACCATTCCAGGATACAACACCGTGCACCAATTCAACACTGGAGGATACAGGAACGGATCCGTGAACACATATGCAACTCAAAGATCACATCGCATCACTCGACCAGTAAGCCAGGTATGGGTTCGAAAGTCTCAAGATATTTGTCTTTCAAGTTTTGTATGTTTTGGAGCACATACAGGAACCTCGTGGTACTTCGACAGTGCGTGCTCAAGGCACATGACAGGAGTTCCTGAATTTCTGCGAAAATTCAAACCTGGATTTGGTGGACATGTTAAATTCGGTGATGGAAAACGAAGCAGAATAATTGGCAAAGGGGAGTTAGAAATCAAAGGGCTTCCAGTGTTCCAAGATGTGTTGCTAGTGGAAGGTCTGAAGGCTAACCTATTGAGCCTCAGTCATTTATGTGATAATGATATGACAGTGTACTTTGACAAAGATAAGTGTATTGTAAATCATGGGTCTGGAGTATTCACTGGATCCAGATCAATGGATAAGTGTTATCTACTCGATCAAGATGTCACCTGCTTGAGCTCGAAAAAGGAAGTTAGTACACTGTGGCACAGAAAATTGGGGCACATAAATTATAAATCCTTGGCTCGTATTTCCAGACTAAATTCAGTCAGAGGAATTCCCGAAATCAGTGAAATCAAGGAGACTGTCTGTGGATCGTGTAAGGAAGGAAAGCAAATTCGTATTCCTCACCATGCTGTACATGATGTTTCAACATCAAGACTTTTGGAGCTTCTACATATGGATCTAATGGGGCCAGTGAGTACACCAAGTGTGGCAGGGAAGAAGTATATTTTTGTCTGTGTGGATGACTTCTCGAGGTATACGTGGGTATCATTCCTCGAGGAAAAATCAGAGGCCGCTGATGTATTCAAGACCTTGGCGCACAAGCTTCATGTAGAAAAAGGAACCGTTCGAATTGCACGCATCAGGAGTGATCATGGAAAGGAATTCGAAAACTCTAAATTTTGGGACATCTGTGAAACGCTTGGTATACATCATGAGTTCTCTGCCCCCATAACCCCTCAGCAGAATGGTATAGTAGAAAGAAAGAATCGGACACTGCAGGAAATGGCACGAGCAATGTTGGCTGAGAAAAAAAATTCATTCTAGATATTGGGCTGAGGCAGTACACACTGCATGCTACACCATCAACCGAGTATATCTGCGTCCGTTTACCGAGAAGACACCGTATGAGATCTGGAAAGGAAAGAAACCAGATGTGTCGTATTTCCATGTCTTTGGCAGTAAGTGTTACATTCTGAAGGATCGAGAACCCTTAGCTAAATTTGAATCTAGGAGCGACATTGGAATATTCTTGGGCTATTCTCCTACCAGCCGAGCATACCGAGTACTGAATCAACGTTCTGGGGTAGTCATGGAGTCCATTAATGTGGTGATAGATGATTCAGAGGACGACAATGCTGGAGAAGGTGATGCGCTTGATTCAGCCGTTCCTACTGGTGTTGGAACACCAGCACCATCAACCGGTGTTGAAACTCCAGAATCTGGAAATCTTGATTCTGACCAGAATCCAACGAGACATATGCAGTTAAGGGATCAACCCCGTGTCAATTACAGAGAATTAGCAGGATTATCGTGTTTCATCTCACTCACTGAACCAAGAAATTACAAAGAGGCTTTGCTAGATGAATATTGGATCTCGGCGATGCAAGAAGAATTGCAGCAATTCGAGAGAAATAATGTTTGGTTTCTTACCCCACGACCTGTTAATGTAAATGTGATCGGTACCAAGTGGATTTTCAAAAACAAATCTGATGCAGATGGTAATGTCACCAGAAATAAAGCACGCCTTGTTGCTCAAGGGTACACCCAAGTAGAAGGGGTTGACTTCGATGAAACTTTTGCCCCTGTAGCCAGATTGGAGTCTATCAGACTAATTTTGGCCGTGTCCTGCATACTAGACTTTACTCTTTATCAAATGGATGTCAAGAGTGCATTCCTGAATGGCATAGTAAAAGAGGAAGTTTACGTGGAGCAACCTAAGGGGTTTGAAGACCCTCAGTTTCCTGATCATGTTTATAGGTTGAATAAGGCGTTGTATGGACTCAAGCAGGCACCTCGTGCTTGGTATGAGCGACTGACAACCTTTCTGATTCAAAAGGGCTATCGTCGAGGGGGCGTAGACCGTACGCTGTTCGTGCTGCACAAGGGGTCAAAGATTCTGATTGCACAGATCTATGTGGATGACATTGTGTTTGGATCTACCGATTCAGCCTTGGTGAAGGAGTTCGTTGACTTAATGACTCAAGAGTTCGAAATGAGCATGGTAGGAAAATTGTCATACTTTTTGGGATTGCAGGTTACTCAGGAGAAGAATGGGCTGTTTATCAATCAACAGAAATATGCTGAAAACTTGATCAAGAGATTCGGACTTACAAGTGCAAAGGCAGTACGCACCCCAATGGCAACCACCGACAAGCTTACAAAGGATGAACAGGGGCAAAGCGTTGATCAGAAATTGTATAGGAGTATGATTGGCAGCCTGTTGTACTTGACTGCAAGCAGACCAGACATCTGTTTAAGTGTTGGTATCTGTGCTCGCTATCAAGCTGATCCAAAGGAATCACATATGTCAGCAGTGAAAAGGATTATTCGGTATATAAGTGGAACAGCGGAGTATGGAGTATAGTTTTCTCGAAACAAGGATTCACAATTAGTAGGTTTCAGTGATTCGGACTGGGCTGGGAATGCTGATGATCGTAAGAGTACCACTGGACGGTGCTTCTTTGCTGGATCTAATCTGGTCAGCTGGTACAGTAAAAAGCAGAATTCTATATCTTTGTCCACAGCTGAAGCAGAGTATTTAGCTGCCGGGAGTTGTTGTGCGCAATTATTGTGGATGAAGCAGATGATGAGAGATTATGGGTTCAATGATGTGAGTTTGACAGTCCTGTGTGATAATAAAAGCGCCATTGATATTTCCAGGAATCCTGTGCAACACTCTAGAACAAAGCATATCGATATCCAACATCATTTTATCAGAGACTTGGTTGAAAAAGGAGAAGTCGCAGTCCAGTATATACCAACAGCAGAACAACTGGCTGATATATTTACAAAACCACTGGATGGTGAGACGTTCGAAGGCCTCAGACAGCACTTGGGTGTCTGTCGAATGTAAGGTACTCTGATCTGTACTTTCTATTGTATTATTTACTGTTGTGTTGTTTCTTTTATAATATGGTGAAAAAAATAGAAAAATCAAAAGTATTAAAAAATATGAGAAGTGGTGTTTAAACACCAAGGGAAATCGGAGAAAAGTAAATCAGACGGGCTGAAATCGGAGAACAGTGTGTTTATGGGCCTAAGGGTTCATATGTGGCAGTCTGAAAAGAAGAGAAAGTAGATGGTCTTTTGGGTTTCTGAAAAAGGAGGGAAAAGAGAAAGTTGATTCCCACAAAAACTCAAACTCTCGACGGTTCATCTTCCTACACAGTTCGCAACTCCCTGTTCATCAGAAATTTTTTTTTCAAAAATCCTCGATTCGTGTAGCTCAATCAAAACTCTGTAAAGATGGTAAGTTCCACATTCCATAAGATGGTCGGAGACTTCGTCAAGGTTCGGGTGCCGGAGAATTCTCGAATCGAAGAACTCGACCCCGATACAGAAGTGGCAGATTCTGGAGAAGGCCGAGAACGGACGATAGTTCAATGGGATGGCAAAAACCGACGCCGCCCTAAACCCAGGTTTGACCACTCGTTTGTTCATGATTGTGTGTATTTTCCCTCTGTTTTGGAGTTCATTACCTGAATGGTCCAAAATAGGGATTACATTGATCTGAGAAAATATAAAAGTTTACATGGCAAGATTAACGGGTTTAAACTTGAGGAGTTATTAACTGGTGGCATAAGAGAGATTAGGGAAATCAGTGAGTATAATGTCAAGCTGGTTGGAGTTGGTTTCGGAGAATGTTACAGAGTAGGAGAAGAAGAGGGTCAGTTCTTCACAATCTACACACGGATAGCCTCCCTGCACAGGCCGATTATCAGGAATTTGGGGGATAATGTAGCTGTGCAGCCCTGGATAAAAGTGGTTAAATCCACTGATTTTACTGTGGATGGTGACACAGAGATAGTGTGTTTTGATGAGTCTCTGTTTCAGACTCAAGAATCACTGAGAAGGCTGCCTATTCCTGTTGTGGACATTAGTGATAGCGAAGAGGAGGCAGGGTGTGCAGGTGGCACTGATGAGGCTGAGATAATTTCGAGGGTGAATGAACCAGAGAGTTCCTCGGTACTGAGTGAATCTGCGTTGAATGAAGCCATATCAGAGTTGTTTAGGTCTGAGTCTGCCCTATCAGAGTTTGTGAGGTCTGATTCTGAGAAGGAAGATGGTGAAAAAATTGCTGCGGAGAGAGCAGGTGGGGCTAATGTGCCAAGTGCTGGTTTGGTTGATACTGATGATCAAACACCAGATGAGAGCCATGCTGAGAAGGAGCAGAGTCCAGCTGATCTGGGTATTGGTGTTGAAACACCACTGGAGACAAGTCCAGCCTAGGGAGTCAAGAGGAAAAGGAAGGAGGCTGGTGTTGAAACACCATCTGAATTTGGAGACAGATCTGAACCTCAGATGTCTGAGACGGGTGAAGAAAGGTTGGCCTCTACCTCCAAGAGGGTTCGAAGATCTAAAAGATGCAGAGTCACAAGTACAACCACTAGTGAGGACAGTGATGAGCCGATTGGGCTGAAACTGAAGAAGTTACGTGCTGCCAGACAGTAAAGACAAGCTGAGACAATTGAGTCTAGTGCACAACCTGTACCTGAAGCGAGTGAAGCCATTAGTCCTGAATTCTTTGATAATGCAAGTCAAGAAAAGTGGAAGTTTGTCTGTGACAGGAGGATATTGGCGGAGAGGCCAGCTGATGCTGTAAAATATAAGGAATGTGGATTCACAGACTATTTGCATCATCTCAAGGTGTTTAAGGCAGCTACCTGTTTCTGTGACTATAACAAGCAACTTGTGGTGGAATTTTACTCAAATTTGAAGGAGGAGTGTGAAGACGAAGACTCTCCGTGGTTTCACAGAGTATATGTGAGAGGAACAGTGGTGGTATTTTCCCCAGAGGCAGTAAATGTTTGTCTGCAGTGTGGAACATCGAGGAATGTTCAGGCGGTGTTCTAACACCAAATGCCAGAGAATTTCGATGCAGTGGCAGTAGAGTTGACCGGTGGTGTGGAAAGTTCGTGGCCACTGACTGGGAGACAACAAATACCAGCATCAAACCTGACCTCCAGGTATTACTGTCTGTATATGGTGGCGGTTCATAACTGGATTCCTTCAGTAAACAACACGATTGTTACCAAAGAAATGGCGACTCTTCTTTACAGCCTGGGAACGAGGCATAGGGTCAATCTGGGCAGGTTGATATTTAATGATATTTTGGACTGTGCTCGCAAGACGAGGAAGGAAGCTTTAGTCCATCCTTGTGTGATATCGATGGTTCTGCAACAAAGGGGAGCAGTTGCAAGCGAGAACGATGAAGTACTGGCAACCCAAGCATTACGGCCAACTCTCAGAACCCTGAGTGGTCGTATAGTGAAGGATTTACCTTGGACGCCTCCAGTAAAGACAAATGAGGATGAAGGTGCAGCTCGGCTGAAAGCCATTGAGGCGAGAGCTACGGTATGTCAAGAGATTCTTGGGCGTCATCAGGATGCGATAGTCAAGATTCAGGGGGAGCTAGCAGCTTTGGAGGCTGAGAGAGAAGCATTGCTGGCAGCGAATTACAATGAAAATGGATCAGATGCTGGTGATTCAGACAATGCTACATCAGAGGAGTCCGAGTGATAGTTTGGAAGGATCGGAATTCTGGAGTTTCTTGGTTTTTCTTGTCATATTACTGAATTCAGGGGGAGATATTAGAGATTTTGTATGATTTGAATGATTTTGATTTTGTGTTCTGGATAATTGGATATTTGTGCTAGCTGGTGGTGTTCTATATTGTTTATGCTAGTTGGTTTTCTGGTATTCTATGGTGTTTGTGCTGATGAATTCACCAATATGCCAAGGGGGAGATTGTAAAGTCCTCCGGAGTTGGACTGATGTATGGCATATTGTGAATATTGGTGATCTGGTGTTTTAACACCACTGAGTGAATTCTGGTGATATGGTGTTTTAACACCACTGCTATCCAGCAGTTTTTTCCAGCAGCATTATGGTTGATGTCCACGAATTATGGAGTGTATTATGGGATATAATTGTGCGATCTGATCAGAATATTGTGAAGATAAATGATTGATTTCGTGGTCATCTAATTCTGGTAAACGAATATTCCTGTAATAGTTAGGAATTGGTTACGTAGTTTATTTATGGAACAAGTCCTATTGACAACAGGATTGTTCAATTAAATACCAGATTAGCATTAGATCTTTCCTTAGTCTAGAAGTCTATTTGTGGTAGAGTTAGACAAGGAAAGAAGTTGATTCAAGGCAGGATTGCGATGGGATAAATAGAAGACGATTACAACGCAATCAATTGACGCGACCAAGATCTATTCTCTACGTGAGAACTTTGGAGCGATCTGCCTGTGGTGTTTTGGAGGAGTGTTTATTCATCCGACCAAGTTCGTGAAGATCAGAAACAAGGAAGTCTTAATTCCTCAGGAGGAGGAGATCCAGGGAGACGTGTTGATCGTGAGGGTTCAACGACGTAGGATCGACAGTGAGGGGAGCTCACAACATTCACTCTGTAGGTTAGCAATGGATTAGTATTTAAGTTAAGCTTCTTGTACTAAAGACTGCTTTCTAGTGAATGGTTTCTGATCTGGGCAAGGCCCCGCAGATGTAGGTGTATTTGCACCGAACTGCGTAACCAAGTTGTGTGTGCACTGCGTATTTTGTTTTGCCTTTTAAACAATCTGATCTTGGTGTTCCAACACCAAACTGTTAAACAACTTGGTATAAAGGTTTAGAATTCAGGTGAAACGGAATTTCATATATTTAATAAATACAGTTTTCGATGAAATCTGAAGTTGTTAACGAGTAACTCGATAGAAAAACCGTTGAGTGAAAGTACCGCAACCGTAAGAGATGGTGCAAGCTTAGGAAATTTCAAAATGATCCAGTATTAAAATAATTGCAAGTGCCACCCCATCATTATGACTAATTAATAAATGCCACCCATCTGTTCCCTCGTCTTCCTTTCCCCATCCACCCGCCTGCAGTCGGCATCAAACATCGTGTACGCGCATCACACACTCTTTCCACTACTATCCAATTCCGCCATTAAAATACACCCACAAAGCTCAAACGTCTGACAGTCACTTAATTAGCATTATCTCTCTCTAGCCATGACGAGGTTGAGGAAGCCCACCAACCCTTCGCCACCTTTCACTCTCTTCTTCGTTCTGATCCTCTGCTGCGGCGTCTCCTACGCCCGGTTTCTCAGCGACGGCTCGGATCCCTCCGCCGCTGCAGATGGGCCCCGCTTCATCCGGCTGTTCTCGGCGACGGCGGAGGAGACGTGCGAGCAGACGTACGGGTTCCTGCCCTGCACCACCACCGTGTTCGGGAACATGTTCCTGATTCTGGTGTATGGGTACCTCATGTACCTTGCCGCCACGTATCTCTCTAATGGGAGCGAGCTTTTGCTGGAGATACTGGGCCCCGGCCTCATTGGTGGGCTCTGTCTTCCGATTCTCGGCGCGCTCCCCGACGCCATGCTCATTCTTGGTAATCCCATGTTTTTGTTTCTGTTTTTTAGTAGTTGGAATTCGTTGATGAATGTTTAATTTTTAAAATTGAAATATGGGAGGATTTGTGGGGATTGGGATATTGACTGTTCGATCTTGAAAGAAAGATGATTTCTTTGGGGAGTCGCAGAGGCTCCTTTTGTCTATTTTATGTTTGTGGAAATATATCAGAATATGGTCAAAATGTTCCCATGAATTGGTTGGATATCTACAGTTCAGTGGCTGATCCAGTTTGATTTTTGAAGTTGGATCCAGAAAAAAAAAAGGGATTGCAGAGATATGTTTTTTCCACCTTTTGAAAAACTGAAAGGGACCAAAGAATTTGGCTGAGGGTTGTAAATCTGAATCTATGTAAAACATTTGGGATCATATGGTTGAATATGAATACTTTGGTTGGATAGTGGATACTTATTCTAAAGCATTTTTCACCTTTTGTTTTTGTGTGTTTCTCTTCGATCCCCATCAGTACTAGTGCGTGAGAGATAGTCGAAGCCTACCTTTGTATAAGTAGTTATTTTAATTTCATGTCTTTTGATGCTGATGTGTTTCTTTTCCTGCTGGATGAATTTCGTGCGGTAGTATCTGGGATGTCTGGAAGTAAAGAAGTTGCACAAAGCCAGGTCTCGGTTGGAATAGGGTTGCTGGCTGGCTCTACCGTCATGCTTCTCACAACTATATGGGGAACCTGTATAGTTGTTGGAAAGTGTGACTTGGATGACCATCGCGCTATTGAGTCAACAAATACCAAAGGATTCAGCTTGACTGGTATATCCTCTCTCCTTGATTTTGGTCTTCTGTAATTGTTTCCAGCAAGTTTTAGTTTGCTGACATCTGATATTCTGTTATTTTCAAACAGGCTCTGGTGTTAGTACTGATATCTGGACAAGCTATGCGGCGATCATCATGGCTGTTTCTGTTGTCCCGTATGTGATCGTCCAATTTCCTCTGATCATTCATTCACATTCGGGAAGACACTTGGCTGTCTTGATTGGTCTTATTGTCTCCGTCTCTCTTCTCATCTCCTACTGCGTGTATCAGGTACTTGTCCTTTCTCTTTAGTATGGTTTCGAATTTCATTGCGAGCTGATTTATGTAAAGTTTTGAAAATCTTGGTGCATATCAGGCTGGATTAATCCTTTTTATGGAGCTACACCGCTGCTATGCTCCTGTCATATTGGCATATCCTTACTTTTTTGCTTCAACTTTTTTTTTCTCTCTGTCATCTCAAATCATTGCAGGTTAACCTATGGTTGCTCTTGATGTTTTCAGGTGTTTCAACCTTGGATACAAAGGAGAAAGATTGCCTATGCAAAGCATAAACATGTGATTTCAGGAATTCTGAAGCAGCTGAAAATGCGTGCTTTGGGGAGGCTTTGCAAGGATGATGGAACAATCGATAAAGATGTGTTACTAAAGTATGACGTGTTTCTGCTGTGGCCGACCTATTATCTTTTTGCCTCATATATGGATTAATACCTAATAAGCTACATTGAAATACTGGAAAACTTTTCCTCTGCTGATTGATTGTCTTTGTTTTCAAACATTTTTCTTTAAGGTATAATGATATGCGTACTCTTCTTAACAGGCTATTTGAAGCAATAGATGAAAATGGTGACCATCATCTGTCGCATTCTGAGTTAAGAGCGCTAGTAATAGGAATTCGTTTTAATGAGATAAACTTGGAGCAGAATGATGCTCTTGAAAAGGTGATGAAGGATTTCGACACCTCTGAAGATTCCCAGATTAGTTTCGAGGAGTTCGTTAGTGGTACTGAGAGATGGCTCAATGAAGCCAGAGGGGGAGCCAGCCCGCCTACTCAGGCCGGACCGGGCACAATAAAGTACATAGACGACTTCCATGAGGTATGCATACTATCTGTTTGCCAATTGACGACGTTGTCTTAAAATTATGAAAGCATATGACACCGATGAGATACCTTTTGCAGCAAACAAGGAGAGATCATTACTTCCTCGGGGAGCAGGAGCAGAGCGATGAAGTTGTTGAGGGTGCTGAGAATCCTCGAACAACCACTATCAAGGCTGTGTTGCTACTGATACTCGGTACTGCTATTGCAGCTGCATTTGCAGATCCATTGGTTGATGCAGTCGATAACTTTTCAGCTGCCACTAGTATTCCCTCCTTTTTCATCTCCTTTATAGCATTGCCTCTTGCTACGAACTCAGCCGAAGCAGTATCAGCAATCATATTTGCTAGTAGAAAGAAACTAAGATCCGCCTCTTTGACGTTTTCAGAGGTACCTAATTATCCCAAAGCTGCAAATACACTAGCACATTGGTGTTTCTTTTCTTCTAATCTTTCCACGCTTTTTCCTCTCTATGCAGCTATACGGAGCAGTCACGATGAATAACTTGCTGTGTCTCTCGGTCTTCTTGGCGCTTGTTTACATTAGAGGACTGACATGGGACTTCTCATCCGAAGTGCTGGTTATCTTGATTGTTTGCGTTGTTATGGGCGTTTTCGGAAGTCTTCGTACCACGTTTCCACTTTGGACATCTCTGATAGCTTTTCTACTCTACCCCTTCTCCCTGGCGCTGGTGTATGTCCTTGACTACGTTTACGGTTGGTCCTAGAACCTTTTTACAGCTCTGTATGTACTTCTGTTC
Source organism: Rubia yunnanensis (assembly GCA_037428765.1). NCBI lineage: Eukaryota > Viridiplantae > Streptophyta > Magnoliopsida > Gentianales > Rubiaceae > Rubia > Rubia yunnanensis. Next base: position 10,211,965 of record CM075070.1, read on the forward strand.
GACAGCAGTTGTGATAATGTTTTTAAAACATGAACACTCACTGTGTAAAGTTTGAGAAATTAATGTTGTGACGCATGGCCGGTTTCTGGCCATCGGCTTTTCCTACTTCCGGCTAATCTTTATGTTGTGTTATGGTTTATTTTTTGAGGTTTCATTTGTAGTATCTGGTTTCTCAAACTATGATCAAACAATGGTCAGCTAGGCTCCTAACCTAACTGAACAATAATTCAGTGCAAAAATCGCTTCACTCTACTATTAAAAAATGAAAGAAAGTGCTTTTTTACCTCACGTTAATGTAACTTTTTCATAACTGAAAGTGCAAATATAACCCTAGATAGTTGATGCAAGTGTAAATATATTCATTCCGGTATTGTTTAGCCAAAATATGTAAAAAGACACTTTTGCCCCTTTGAAACATTGATAAAAGAGAAAAGTGTAGATATCCCTATATAATTGAAGAAAGGGCAAAATACTGATATGACCCTATGTTTTGAAGGTTTGTGCTAATATGATCTTGTGAAGTTGAAAAGTGCTATTGTAGCCCTATGTTTTGCATCAAAAGTGCCGATATAACCCTGTGATACTATTCCGACATCGACTTAGTAATTTCCGGCATTGACCAAACCTAAAATGACTAAAATATCCCTAGTCTAAAACCTAATAATATAATGACTAAAATACCCCAAGTTTGAATCCACCATTTCAGCCAAACTCCGCCAATCAGCATCCCAACCTCCGCGAAATACCAGTCGCTCCACTCATTGGAATCAGTTTCCACAGTTCCGGTCCCGGCGAGCAGCGGGATCAAGTAAGAGCACACCACCAGCGCCACCACCCCAGTCAGCGCTTTCGGGCTTCTCTATCAACCGTACTCGCCTTATCCCAGCAATTCAGGTTCCAAAACATACTGTTAAAGTACCCTCTCCAATCCACCTTCTTAAAATCCACCACCGCCCACCGCTGCGGCCGGATCTTCGGGATCGAAAGCACCGCCATTGCTACAAACGGGAACAGCAAAAAACACGCTAATGGAACTGCAGAAAAGCCCACAATATGCAAACCTCTGTAGTTCAGATACGTTAAAGACACCTCCATTCCCAACAGCGCCGGAAGTCTGGCGATTACGTTGTTAAACGCCAGAATCGAATGCTTTAAGTAATCGAGAAACAGTTCCACCGCCGTTCTCTCCTGCTCGATTCACCGTGCCTCACCATCCACCGCCTCAAACACCTATCCTGCCAAGCTCTGCCACCACCACCCCATCCCATCGACCACCACCACTAAACTCAGCGAATCAGTTCCGTCACCGTTCTCTCCTGCTTGATTCACCGTGCCTCACCATCCACCGCCTCAAACACCAATCCTGCCAAGCTCTGCCACCACCACCCCGTCCCATTGACCACCACCACTAAACTCAGCGAATCCCATCCGGCGCCACTACAACGCCCTCCCGCCGACTCCACCTCATCCGAGGGAGATGGATCTTCCTCCGCCCCTAAACCCTAGCTCCTCCTCTGGTGGCGGAGATGGAAGGAATCGAGCAGGAGAGAATGAGAACGGTAGGAATCGAGTAGTGGTACCTGTAAAAAAGCTACAGAAACTGAGTAATGACACCTTCGCCTCCGCTGCTCCGTCACCTCCGCCGCCGCCACTCCGCCACCATTTTCTCCTGCTCGATTCACCTTGCTTCACCATCCACCGTCTCAGACACCTTTCCTATCCAGCTCTGCCACCACCACCCCGTCCCATCGACCACCACCACCCATCCCATTGACCATTACCACCCCGTCCCATCGACCACCACCACTAAACCCAGCGAATCCCATCTGGCGCCACCAAAATGACCTAGCCCGCCGACTCCACCTCATCCGACGGAGATGGATCTTCATCTGCCCCTAAACCCTAGCTCCTCCTCTGGTGGCGAAGATGGTAGGAATCGAGCAGGAAAGAATGGGAATGGTAGGAATCGAGCAGTGGCACCAGCAAAAGAGCTGTGGGAATTGAGCAGCGACACCTGCTAACGAAGATATGAGGAGGGGAACAGCGAGAGGAGAGGAACATAAGCAACGATTTAGGCTGAACGGCGGATAATGAGATAAAGGAAGAGATTCGAGAACGATGGATCTAGGCTGAAGAGGAGATTGGGAAGAGATGAGGACGGGAATGGTAGGAATTGAGAAGAGGATATGGTTTGAGTGGCAATATAGACTTTTCATGTTTTTTGAATTTTAATATTTTTTAAAGAGGGGTACAATAGTTATTTCATGTCTTTCCGGCCAAATTCAGGCCGACAGGGTTATATTAGCACATTCTGGCAAAACACAGGGTTACAATAGCACTTTCCAACTTCACAGGGTCATATTAGCACAAACCCTCAAAACATAGGGTCATATGAGCACTTTACTCTTGAAGAAAATGCAGATATAACATTGCACTATTCGAAAGTGTAGATACCTATATAATTGAAGAAAGTGCAGATATAACCCTGCACTATTCGAAAAAGTGCAAATATAACCATATCTATTCAGGTTATGTGCAAATATAACATTTTCAGCCGGTTTGAGGTTGGAATACTGTGAAATGACCAATTTGCCCCTGATAGTTTTTTTAAAAGAAAAACTGAAAAACCTCCCTTTCTCAAATGACAATATTACCCCATTGGCATCAATACCCCCTTTTCTCTTTCCTCCCGCCATTGGCCTGCCACTCCATTCTTTCCCTCGCCGTTTCATTCTACTTCCCTCTGTCGTTGTTTCTTCTTCCCTCCGCGCCGTTCTTCCACTGCACCACCGCCATTCTTCTAATTCTTCCTCTTGATTCTGATCTGCAGATGGTGGTGGCGGAGAGCTCGCAGCCAGGGCTTCACCGGTGGTGTTCTGGGTTCGGGGCTAGGGCATGGCAATGGTGGTGTTGTGGATTCGGGGCTTGGCGATGGTGGAGGCAGGGCTAGGGCAGAGGAGGATGTGGCGATGGCGAGGAGTTTGGGGTTGGTGGCGAGAAGTTTGGGGTTGTGTCGATGAGGTGGCGCTATGGTGGGGTAATGTGAGGCGGCGCTAGGGTTCGGGGTAGGTGGTGGTGCTAGGTTTGCGGCGGGTGGCATCAATCGGCGACAGAGTTCGGTGATCGATCGGAGATGGTGGTCAGAGGTGTGGGACTGAGGCAGGGGTGAGACGGAGATCTGAGCGGAGGCAGGGGCGAGGAAGTAGTGGTGAGTATGGGTGGTGGGGTTCAGGTAGTGGCGGGATTTAGGTGGTGGCAGGACGGGGTTCAGGCGGTGGCGGGGAGGGGCTCAGATGGTGGCAAACAGGGCTCAGGTGGTGGCAGGGATGGGCTCAAGTGGTGGCGGGCGGGGCTCAGGTGGTGGTGGGGAGGGGCTCAGGTGGTGGCGAGCGGGGCTCAGGTGGTGGGGTTCAAGTGGTGGCAGGGCGGAGTTCACGTGGTGGTGAGGAGGGGCTCAAATGGTGGCGAGCAGGGTTCAGGTGGTGGAGGGGATGGGCTCAGGTGGTGGCGGGCGGGGCTCAGGTGGTGGCGGGCGGGGCTCAGGTGGTGGTGGGGATGGGCTCAGGTGATGGTGGGCGGGGCTCAGGTTGTGGTGGAGAGGGGCTTAGGTGGTGGAGGGGATGGGCTTAGGTGGTGGCGAGCGGGGCTCAGGCGGTGGCGGGTTCAAGTGGTGGTAGAAGGGGGTTCAGGTGGTGGCAGAGAGGGGCTCAGATGGTGGCGAGCTGGGCTCAGGTGGTGGCGGGGTAGGGCACAGATTGGTGGTGGTGGCAGATTGGTTGTGGTGGAAGTGGTGGATTGGTGGTGAGGGTATTTTTGTCTTTTAAAATTTTGTATTAGGTTAGAAGGGCATTTGGTCATTTTTGGTTGGTCAATGGCCGGAAATGGCCAGTCAATGCCGGAATAGTGGCTTTAGGGTTATATTTGCACTTATGTGTAATAGATAGGGTTATATTTGCACTAAAAAACAACCCAGGGTTATATTTGCACTTTCCTCAACATATAGGGTTATATCTGCATATTACCCCTAATAAAAAACTGAAATTTTAAATTTACAATGATACCCCCATCTTGATTCTTCTTTGATTTTGGGCTTGTTTCTTCTTTGATTTGGAGCTCCTCTGGCTTCTTCTTTGATTTGCTCAATCGGGTGGCGTCAATTTGCAGCTTCGATTCTTCTTCGATTTGCTGTTTTGTTTTCTTCTTTGACGTGCTTAATCAGGGTGGCGTCAATTTGCAGCTTCGATTCTTCTTCGATTTTCTGTTTTGTTTTCTTATTTGACGTGCTTAATCAGGGTGGCGTCGAGCAGCGACGGGTGGGGTGGCCTCGTGGTGGTGGCGTTGGGTGGGGTGGGTTAGGGTTTTGTGGTGGCGCTGGGGCTGGGTGGCGTTGGGCGTCGCAATGGTGGCGGGGCGGAGTGGGTTATGGTTTGGAGGTGGCGTCGAGGCATCACGATGGTGATTGAGCATAGTAGCATCGGGCGGGGTGGGTTAGGGTTTGGAGGTGGTGCCGGTGGTGGGTGGTGTCAGGGAATCACGATGGTGGCAGAGCCGAGGCTGGTGGGTGGCGTCGGAGGCAGAGCTAGAGCTAGTGGCAGAGCTAGGTGGCGTGGGTGTAACGAAGAGTGAACAAGAACAAACAAGATAATCGAGAGTGGAGTTGTCAGTGTGCATGTCATCACCGGAGACCACAATTCTGCATAACGAGCAGGTGGCCCTTCAATATTTTTTTGTGTTGTGAGGCGGAGGGGCGTTGGTGGCGCCAAAACTAATGGAGCGGCGGGAGAGGTAAGGTGCAGCGGTGTTGGTTGCGGAGTGGTGTCGGAGGTGGCTGAACCTGGGGTAGAATAGTCTTTCAAAATTTTGAATTTGGTCTGAAGGGCATTTTGATCATTTTAAGTTTGTCAATGGTCAGAAAAAGCAAGTCAATGCTGGAATACACTTCGTAGGGTTATATTAGCACTTACATTAAGTAGGTAGGATTGTTTTTGTACTAAAACTTATTTGAGGGTTATATTGATAATCACTCAAGTAGATATAATTATATTGGTATGTATCCCAAAATAAAATAAAATTGTAGCCTACTTCTCACCGATATGTTATTTAAGATGAGTTACAATTCATGATCAATCGTACAAGGTTGTCCATCGTACAACCTATCTACTTTTGCAATTAATATTCCCTCCGTCACACGCCGAACTTCACACTTACTATTTGACAGTCAACATGATTAAACTTTGACCACAAATTTAAATAGATATATAAACAATTATACTGTCGTATGTGATCTTATTGGATTCACTGTAATAAGTAGTTTCTAAATATCAAATTTTTATTTGTCATTATTATACATAATCAAACATATTGATGGTCAAACATATTTCTTGAAAACCATAAAAAAAATTCTATAAAACTTGGCGTGGGTTGAAGGGATAATATGAATTTCCCTAACTACAAACCTTACATCTAGAAAATGTCGGAGTAATTCATTATGTATGGCAATGCACTCCGTTTGAATTAGTAGGCGCATAGCTCATTTGGTACTTGTTTATCTCACCGCGTTCAGGATTGCTGACTGTTCCCGACACACAAAATTATTGTGATGACTATAAAGCAAGGTCTTTATTTTGAACCACCGTTGTAGCCACTCTCTTAAGGACATCCTCCCTCTTAAATTGCACAGAATATTTTTCACGCTCCTTTAAAAATTCATCTAATCGTTCATATATTTAACTACATATAATAACGGCAAATAAAAACTTACTTTTGAGAAACTACTTATTAGGATGAATCCAACAATATCAAATATGAGTACGATAATATTGCTGCTTATATATCTATTCAAATATGCGGTTAAAGTTTGATAAAAAATAGTACTCCCTCCGTCTCAGCCGAATGTGCACACTTTTTTGTCAACTTTCTCAGGTCATGTTTGACCAACGATAACTTTAGCTACGTATATTAACAATGTGTTAAAATTTGATATTTAAAAAATACATGATGCAGGGAATCCAACAATATCTCACGTGATGATATTGGTGTCTATATCCTAGTTGAAATTTATGGTCAAATATGTCTTGAGAAAGTTGACCAAAAAGTGTGCAGATTCGATTAGGACAGAGGAATTATTAAATAGTAAGTATGCAATTTGAGCTGGGACGGAGTAGGCTTTTCCAATGTTGAAATCCAGCCCCACTGTCGCATTGAAAAGTGATAGTGCTCGTATTTTCTAAATGCTACTTCCATTTCACCCAAAAGTCGCGATTCTAATCATATTTTAAAGTATGGATGTAGAACCTTTGATCAACACTGAGCAATATCAAACAATATCATTAATCCTCAAGTACTGAGAACATGAAATTGACTGTGGTACCATAATACAATTATATAACTCATGGAGAGAAAACACGCAAATCCAATGTAGGAACAAACACTTAAAACAAGCACACGGGCTTTATGCATCTGTATTGGAACAACTGTATGAAATTTCCCACTGCACAATCTCTTGATCAGATGCTAACCCGAAAACCACAAAATCTGCATCAATCTTCTCCTCCAACATGGAGAGATCTCTAAAGTTTGAGGCTAAGATCAACTTTATCTGCAACCTCACCATGTCGGGTGTACGTGGGGGTCGTCACCGGGCCAATCTCCTTCTTGGCTGCCGGGAAAAAGCTGAAGAAAGGCGGTGCTTGCCCGCTTGGGATAACATCCTCACTGACGAACTGCAACGGACAAACAAACCACGGCGAACTTCAGACCATAACATAGCAACATCATGAGCCAAACAAACTTAAGAGGATCCTTACAGGAGCTGCTGGAAATCCAAACTCGGGAACAGAATCAGTCGAAGAAAACTTTGAGCTCAAGTGTGGGGATGCAGGAGGGGCCAATGTGAGAAAATCTCCATTCAGCATTCCATTCTCGGTAAGGTTTGGTACCTTATGGCTCGGTTCAGACATGGTGCTTGATCTGGAATGGCCTTCTCTGTAATGGCACCGAGAACAGTCAGAAACCGACACCAGATAGCAGAAAAGAAAGAAGCGGACCTGATAGCAGAGAAGGCAGGAGGATCATTGTTGACAGTGCAACTGTTGCTGCAGGAAGCTGGCTCATCTGATCTTGGTGCTGAAGAAGAGCCAATGCAGCACGGCGAAAACTTGAAGTGAAACGAAGGGGCTGGTGGAGTTTCCACACCGAAAGTGTTTGGTCTCTTCATGCCAACCATCTACACACAGAAAACATAATCACGCCATGATTAACATGCATTCAAGATTCAAGAGACACCACTCTCTTAGTGTCGTAGTATTGCAAACATGACTTTTCGAGTGGGACATGGCTAATAAAATTTCAAGATTCAAGAAACACGACTCTTTTGAGTGAAATGGTATCACGCACAAGCCTATTTATGTGGGATGTGATTAACATATATTCAAGATTCAAGTATGCGACTCTATTGAGCTTGAGCTAACTAGTATTGCAAACAAGACTACTTAAAGTGGGGCGTGATTAACATACATTCAAGTTTGAAGAAATGCGACTCTTTTAAGTGACAGAGTATTGCAAGCAAGACTATTTAAGTGGGACGTGATTAACATATATTCCAGATTCAAGAAACATGACCATTTGAGTGAAATAGTATTACAAACCCAACTATTCAAGTGGGACATGATTAACATATATTCAAGATTCAATAAACGAGACTCCTTGAGTGGGATAGTATTACAAACACGACTCTTCACTTGGGATAGTATTACAAACACGACTCTTCACTTGGGATAGTATTACAAACACGACTCTTCACGTGGGATATGTTCCGCATATATTTATGATTCAAGAATCTCAAGCTCTTGAGAGTGAAAAAATGTTACTGACACTGCTATTCAAGTGGGACGGAGGGAGCGTACAGTATGCCTTATTATACACACATGCAATTCTTGTGTTAAACTTAAAAGCAAGAAGCATTTCAATAATAATATTTAATATTACCTTCTCTTCATCTGGCCACAAAGGGGTGTAACTTGTAGCACAGAAATTTTGGTTTGAAGGGGGCTCTATCTGGAAATTCAAGATAGATGAGGGTGAAATCCCAGATGAAAAATTCACCTGCAATTCCCACAAGATCATTTCCATCGAACATCAAAACACAAATTTACAGTCAACGCATCAAAAAAGACCATAACTTTGGCATACACTTGTTTCAATTCTCACCATAGATGAAGAACAGGGCTGCTGGGATCTCTGCAACTCATCAGGGAGAGGCAGAAATGGCAAACTCATGCTACTATGCTGTCTATACCCAAATCCAGGATGAAGGTTTTCCTTAGCCCAATTCCCACCGAATTGCCTAGGCAAAGAAAGTGGATTTGAGTTGAGGAAATCAAGATTTGGGATTGAAGGGAGATCGATTGGAGGGTGAAGAATTGGGGCTGACGAAGATGAAGAACTCATAACAGCACTAGGCCTAAAACAAGAAGATGAATTATTATTACTGCTAGGTGTAATGGCAATCTGGTGATTTGAAGAAACTACATGAACCCCTTTCTTGTGCTGTTCCTCCATCCTAATCTTCTCAAGCTGGGCAACACCGAGGCCTCTCTGGGGCACTTTCTTCTGCTTCATCTTCTTCTGAGATCTGCTACAGGCGGCGCCGCCGCCGCTTCCACCGCCACTACTACTATTACTGTGCTTCTGGGCCTGCTCTTCTTGAGCCATCATCGTCCCCTTGCCGATCGCCACCACCGGCCATCAATCAGCATTTAGTACTGCTCATTTCGGCCAATGAAATCCCACGGAGAAGGACACCAATTTACGCACAAAATCTTGGAAATCCAATCATTCAAGAAAGAGCCCAAATGGAAAATCTAGGTGGATTTCAAAGGGGGAAACAGAATCTGTGCATTGTATGGGCAATCTCGGAGTAAAGATAGGTACGAAATTACAACAGTCTTCCTGTTCTTGCTCAGATTAAAGAGAAAAAAGATTTGCGGTGAGAGAGAGAATCTGAGAGCATCGGATTTCGCTCGGTGTCTGAGAGGGAGATCAGATCATATTAATAAAGAAACAGGGATTTTAATTTGGGAATATTTTCGAAATTCAAACAGTTTAATACCAAATCTATTGGGAACTACACATTCGTCGGCCAAATCCACGGTCCACTCCTTTTTTTGTTCCTAGACCTACTCGCAACAACTCTCGCTTCTTTTCTTCTCCTATTTTCTTCTCCATAAATGGTGCAATATATCACTCTGTTCTTCCTCCCGCAACTTCTCTCTCACACACTCACACACTCGTTTGTTTTTTTCAAGTCTCATTGCTTTCGACTTAACTACGCTCAAGTTTAATTTAGTGTGATCAATTTTTAATTGGTAAATCCACCTTATCTGAACTTCAGTCTATTTAAAAAGAATTTTAAAATGAACACTATTTACTATATCTATATTCAGTTCAATTCATTAACAAATCAACTTAAAAGAACACGTTATTTTGAAGTTACACATATTTTTTTCAATCCGTGTTATCAAACTTTGATTATATACTATTTAAAGAGATATAAGTGTTTATAATATCGTATTGTTAGATCTGTAATCTAAATTTCAAATATCATTTTTATTATTAAATATATCAATTGATAAATATATTTATTAAAAATTTTGGAATTGATTATGTGCACAGAAAGGGAATAGTACTCTCCCAATCTCCTCAACGACATTATAAGCTTATTTGTTTGAATTTAACTAAATGAAATGAGTGAAAAATTAAATTTAAAAAATAAAAATCAGTAAAATAAATGAATGAAAATAAAAGAATCTTACAGAAAATTTTTTAAAAAAAGGATCATCGATAGGAGAAAATTTTGTATGTTAGGAGATTAAATATATTAAGATGGTGGTTCAATAATATCTTGATAAGTGAATATGGATGGAAAAGTTAAAGGTAATTTTTGAATTATAATTTCTTTTTTCATTTTTTCTTAAACTTTATCTCATAATATACAAAATATTCGGTCATAAATGGTGTAAAAGAAATAGCACAGAACTAAATGAAAGTATGTCTAGAGAAACAAAAGAGTGATATTTTCCAACGTAATGTGAACAGTGGGTCCATTGCATGGACCACGTACCTATCCATGCATGCAGATCATCTCCAGGCAGAAAGCTTCTTTTCATTTTTCCCATCCAACTCTATTGTTTTGTTTGTGATCAACTCATCTTAAAAAATAAAAAATAAAAAATAAAAAATAAATGTGAATTTTTGGTTTATTGTGTTTGCGACAGATAAACCAACAGCTATCATTGTTTTCTTTTTTAAAAAAAAACAGGTGTCATTTGCAAATTTAGTGGGAATTCTAAGAGAAATGTAAAATCTGTAGTACTAAAAATGGACAGGGATGGATTCTTGGGATGCTTTAGATTTCATAAGTAATTGTATACTATTATTTGTTTTTTCATAATCATAGTTTTACCTTTACCTTTTTGGATACGGAAATTATACGAGAAATAAACGCAGTACTAGATTCACGAGCTATCTGATTTTCGTATTATTTTTAAACGTAAATTGATTGATTAAAGGTTAATTTGTATCCACGAATCACGGGAAACATATCCAAACTCCTAATTAAGAAAATTAATCTTCCATTCAGCATTTAATATTATTGGTTTTAAATCCAGAAACAATCTATCCTTTATTTGGTATGCAATCTATAGCACACGTAACCTTCTATTGTTTGATTTTTCCCGTCTTATATTTTCACAGGCCTGATCAGTGATGACACTAATCATACAGCTGTGATACATAGATTCAAAAATAACATAATTGATGCTAAATCATGTTTTTTTAATTTATTTTTATTGATAATATAATTACGGGCCCGTCTCTTGAAAGACCATTTTTTCATAAGCCTGGGAAATACTAAGGTTTAAAGTGTAAATTTATTAAGGAACATAAATATTACGTGTGATTGTAATTAGCTTGTATATGTATTTTTTACTACTATATAATGTACCCTGCGGTGATGAATAAAACACAGACAATTATTACCCTTATTTTTCTACATGGTATCAGAGCCTAAACACTAAATTTCCATCATACATTTTCCGCTAACGATGCTGCCATCGTCCGCGCGTGACCTCCACGCGCCGCCAATCCGAACTACCTTTCCGCTACTATTAAAAAAATAAAAATTCATCAGCCCGCCGCCGAGCCTCTGCTCAGATCGCCGCCACCGCCGCCGATCGCCTATGTCATTCTGCTGCGGTACAAGCTGGCCACCACCTCTGTTCAGATCGCCATTGTTCACCTCCGACCGCCGCCGAAGTTGCGTATGTTGTTCACTTCGGCCACGAGCCTCGGTTTTACGCCGCCAACGATTGGATTCTTCTCCACGGTGGACTTGTTTAGTTCGTTCGGCCAATTTGCACAAAATGACACAGGCAGACCTCTCGCTCAGAATGGCGCAGGCGTGCTTGAGATTCACAAGCGCCACCTTCCAGAAGCGCGTGTAAGCCACGTGCGGTAAACCAAATGCATTCTTCCCTCTAGAAGTGCGTGTAACCACGCGGGGTCATCAGTTGCTTGCTCAGATGCGCCCAACATCTGTTTCCTTGCTTTTCTTCATCTGGTGTTTGTTTGATTCTCCGCCATTATTTATTAATTTGTTTTGATTGCCATTTGTGTTATGACATTTTCTATGACAAAGTAACGTCGCCGCAAGGGTTCGCGGCTGCAGCCTCCTGTGGCACTCCTAATCGATCTGATTTCGGTCCTGCTCTGTCTGATGACCAATGGAGTACGACCATACATTTATTTAATCAGTTTAATTCATTATCTGACCATGGTTCAGGTAAGTCCACTTTACCCTAGATTCCTGATTCGGGAGGCTCATATCACATAACTGGTGACAAGGGTTCTCTTACTAATATTATTACTGTTGCCCACTCTGTGAACGTTATACTGCCCGATGGTTCTGTGTCGTCTGCTACACAATATGGTTCTATTTGCTTTGGTGATTTCACCCTTACTCATGTGCTTTACATACCTACTTTACGATGTCATTTATTATCATGCTCCAGATTGTTATCTGCCTTAAAATGTCTAGCTTTGTTTACTGAAAATTATTGCATTTTACAAAAAATCACTATGAGGACTATGATCGGCTTGGGTGAGCAGCAGGGGGGTTTATTGGTTTCGTCTGTTGGACACTCGCGTTCGTCCTCATATCCTGCAGTCTATTCCGAAAGCGGCTTCAATTTCTTCATCTGATTTATGGCATCAACGCTTTGGTCATCCATCATCTATGGTGTTGTCCTCTGTTCCAACTCTTGATTTTAGCACAAATAATACTATGATACCTTGCTCCGTGTGTTATAGAGCAAAACAGACTAGACATAGTTTTACTTTGAGCTCTTCAAATGCTAGTTCTTTGTTTGAACTGAAACATTGTGATGTTTGGGGGACCTTATAGAACACTATCTTCTAGTGGTACATTTTATTTTTTAACTAAAGTTGATGATTGTTCCTGAGCTGTTTGGGTTTACTTATTAATAGCTAAGTCAGAGGTTGCCTCTAGATTTGTGGAGTTTTGTGCTTTGATAGAGAACTAGTTTGGGTGCACCATTTGTCATGTTCGTGCTGATAATGACACATAATTTCTACCCTTGCGATCTTATTTTGCTCAGTCCAATATCATCTTTGAGACTTCTATGGTTGATACACACTAGCAGAATGGACGTGTGGAGCGCAAGCATCGCCATTTGTTAGATGTGGCTCGTGCTTTACACTTTCAAGCTAGTCTGTCTATTGAGTTTTTGGGGAGTGTGTTCTTACTACTACAATTTTGATTAACCGGACACCAACGAAGCAACTCAACGGATGCACACCATTTGAGTTACTTTATGGACGCACACCATTTGAGTTACTTTATGGACGCCCTCCAAACTACAAGCTTTTGCGAGTCTTCGGGTGTTTGTGCTATGTCTCTTATATTCCCAGATACCGTGACAAGTTTGCACTAAGAAATTGGCGATGTTTGTTTCTTGGTTATCCTGTCGGAAAGAAAGGCTATCAACTTTTTGACCTGGAATCCCGCATCCTCTTTAACAGTCGGGATGCCAAATTTTTTGAAGACCAGTTCCCGTATGTAGCAACTCCGACATCTGCCTCATCAGTGGATCCTGGTGGTGCCACCACCTCACTACCGACATCACTTCTCCCGCCACTAGAGTCGCATGGCCAGATCGCGGCACCACCGATCCCGCCAATTGCCGTCGACCCTATGACGCTGGTCGCCGCCCCGTCTGTACCGTCGGTCGCTGCACCCTTACCGCCGGCCACCGTCACGCCTGTGACTGACCCAGATCACCGGCAACTCTTGCTGATCCGGCCTGACGATGCACCGCCTGGAATGCTACCGCATCCTACGCCTCCCGCACTGCCAGGGCCGGTGACTTCTTCTGCTCCGCCGCCCGATGTGGTGTCTCCGGCTTTGGATAATTTTGCTTGCTGTCTTTTTTTGTCAGCTCCATTACATGTTTCACCGGTTGTTCCGATGTCTCCTCCCGCCGCTGAGTTGCCTCATATACGACAGAGTGTTCGCACTTGCCAACCTCTTTCTTATTTGGAAGTTATGATTGTGATGATTATGCATGTGCTCTTACTACTGAAGATCCCCGTACTGCTACGTTCACTCCTGCACCGTCACTATCCTCAGATGTTCTCTATCCTCTTGCTGATTATGTAAATTGTGATAATTTTTCTAGTATACATTCTAGATTTTTGGGTGCATTAACATCTAGTGTTGATCCCACCACTTATTTTGAAGCATCACATCATGCTCATTGGCGATATGCTATGAATGAAGAGCTTACTGCGCTTGAATGCTATCAGACTTGGACTTTGGCCTTCCTGCCTTTGGATAAGAAGGTGATTGGTTGCAAATGGGTTTACCGGATGAAGTTTAAGTCAGATAGTACTATTGAACGTCATAAGGCGCACCTAGTGGTTCTCGAGAATTGCCAGGTTGGAGGGATTGATTATACTGAGACATTTGCTCCAGTTGCGAAGATGAGTTCTGTTCGCCTATTGTTATCTGTTGCGGTCATTCGTGGTTGGGAATTGCATCAGATTGATATCCATAATGCTTTCTTGCATGGTGATTTGCATGAAGAGATTTTTATGCGACCCCCACCAGGCTATGTCGCGCCCCATGGTCAGGTATATCGCCTTCAGAAATCTCTTTACGGTCTTTGCCAGCCTCCTAGAAATTTGGTTTGCCAAATTGGCCCAGGCTTTACGAGCATTTAGTTTTGTTCAGAGTAAGGCATACTACTCTTTGTTTGTCCTTTCCCGTGGATCGGTTTCTTTGCATGTTCTAGTTTATGTGGATGATTTGGTCATTGCTGGTAGCTCTTCTGCGCTCATCTCTGAGTTCAAGAAATACTTGAGTTCATGTTTCCATATGAAAGATCTTGGTTTACTTATGTATTTCTTGGGCATATATATTGCTAGAAGAACATAGGGGATGTTTCTTTCGCAAAGAAAATATGCCTTGGATATTTTATCTGATACTGGTTTATCTGCCTCTAAACTAAATGACTTTCTGATGAAGCAGCAACACGATTTGACGTGTGTTGATGGCCCGCTTTACCATGATCCTGAGCAGTACAAGTGACTGGTTGGGCACCTGATATACCTTACCATCACACGTCCTGAGCTTAGTTATTCGGTTCATACACTTGTTCAATTCATGAAGTCTCCCTGTGTTCCTCACTGGCAAGCTGCAGTTCCTGTGTTGCACTACTTAAAGAGCCATTCTGGTCAAGGTTTATTTCTCTCTTCTCGTAGTGCGTTACAGTTGACTGCTTACTGTGATTCTGATTGGGCTGCTCACCCTATTACCCAGCGTTCTCTTTCCAGTTACTTTGTGATGATTGGTGATTCTCCAATTTCTTGGAAAACCTAGAAGCAACCTACAGTTTCTCGGTCTTCTACTGAAGCGGAGTATTGTGCTATGGTTGTTACCTGTTGTGAGTTGTTATGGCTTAGGTCTTTACTGAAAGGCTTAGGAGTGGCACATACTGCTCCTATGCGTTTGTTTTGTGACAGTCAATCTGCTCTTCATATTGTAGCAAATCCAGTATTCCATGAACGTACGAAGCATATTGAAGTTGATTGTCATTTTGTCCGAGATCTTGTGCAGTCTAGTACTATAGTTACTCATCATATCTGCACTACAAATCAACCTGCAGACTTATTTACCAAATCTCTCAGAAGTAACCAGTTTCATTCATTACTTGGCAAGTTGGGCATTTCAGATCCCCATGCTCCAACTTGAGGGAGGGTGTTAAGGAACATAAATATTACTTGTGATTGTCATTAGGTTCTATTTCCTTTTCCTAGTTTGTATATGTATTTTGTACTACTATATAATATACCCTGAGGTGATGAATAAAACACAGACAATTATTACCCTTATTTTTCTACAAAATTAGAAGAAATGAAGATAATTTTTTCGGGTTACATGAACCGGGTTATAAACTTTATAAATTTTTAATATTGCAACTAAAACCTTTTACCTTTTACTATTTTAATTAAATATCATATTTCCATAAGCCTATGGAAAGAATTATAACTAAAACCTTTTATCTTTCATTATTTTAATTAAACCTCATCTTTCCATAAGCCTATGGAAAGACGATCTTTCCCAATACTTTGCCTATAACTAAACTAATATAATTCTCATTAATAAACATTTTATAATTTTTTTAAAATTAAATTGAATTAAAGTTCAAACAAACTCGAGCTAATAGTGTAATGCGACTGAATTCTCGAACTTTCTTACAATAGATCCAAGTCTTGTCTTTTCATGTTATATGTAATTTAATTTACTTTGGTTTCATAAATTTTAAATTAATACTATTTTTCACTATGTTTAACTTTAGTTCATTTCAATTGGATTCGATTCAGCTTAGAGGAATTTATCTAAAAAGAATAAGGTTTGACACATTCGTTCGATGAGAGTATAAAGCATGTCCACACACAACTGCAACTCATAAAAACCCTATCCTTCTTCTAATCTTATTTTCTCCATCTTTCACTATGAGGGGAGATGTGGAAAAAATGTGTATTTAATTATTGTTCTTGAGTAATTGTGAATTGGCCATGATTTAAAAGTAATTCACATTCTCTATAACAGAGTACAAGGTTCAAACCACACCCCTGTTAAGAATTATGAATATTAAAGTAATTTCTGGATAGGAATTTTCCAGCGTCATGTGACCATGTCGGTGACCACCTATGTTTTCCCAACTTGCAGGTGGTTGATGAACATGAGATCATGGTGGTTCCGACTTAGGTAACGGTGGTCTGTTGGTGGTGCAACGTTCGGGTGGTCCCAGGAGAGCACCCATAACTATTCAACTGGATGGAGTATCATGCTAAATGAGATTTAATAGAATCAATGGTGAGATCGTGGTGGTTTCAGCTTCGGTGGTAGTGATCTATTTGTGGTGCAGCGTTTGGGTGTTCTTATGCCAGTATCCCTAGCTATTCTTTTGGATGGAGTTTCATGCTCCCATGAGCTTCAATAGATTCACTGGGGGTGTCTCCTAGTTTAATTATTGAGTAGGATGTTTATATATAATTTGGTTGCGTGTATGTAGTATTTAAAGAAAAGAAGTTCTTTTGTTATAGAATAAGTGTGGAATCTGTCTCCTTACATTAGTTTGTTTTTCGGCCTGGTCGATTAGATCGTTTTGTTCGTGATAATAACTCGATTTAGTTGTTCGGGTCGATATATTTTTCTCAATCTGGTCGTACAAATCGCTTGATTGTGATTTTGTTTGTGTTTTGTATTAGGGTTCCAATTATTTGGATTCGTCGATTTGTGTTTTCCAAGGTGTTTCCTGTTTGGACAACATAGAGCGTGGTTTGGATCAAGTGGTGTTAAATTTGAAGAAGATCCCTATTTGGCGCAGTAATTGATGCTTGATACGCTCCTCTCTAGCAAGTGGTCATAATTTTTTGGAGAAGCAATTCAATATCCCCAAGGGCGATATTACCGCTTTTATTTGATCTCTAATATATAATAGTAGAGACGATCAGTCTGGTTGTCATGTAATTTAGATATCCTTGTAATATGTTGGTTATTACTAGAGGTTAATTAGATTGGATGTCCGCACTCATCGTAATCGCCATTTGGCGCTTTTCTCAGCACTTATGAATGATTGATTTCAAAATAAGTACTCCCTCCGCTCCTCTAGCACACTTTCTAATTTGGAATAATTTTTTATATTGACACTTTTTAGTGATGAAAAGTTTAAGGTTATTACAACCACTCATTTTACTTTTCCTTCTTTTAATTCAATTTCATCCACTCATTAATATCAACTAAATTCTAACACCCAAAAATGGTGTGCCACTAATAGAGAAATGGAGAAAGTATAATGCACGTACTTTTATAATTTATTTCTATTTTAGTTTAATTCAGTTCAATTCAATTAGATTCATTCGATATATTTAAATTTATTCAATTTAGTTGAACTTTTTTAAATTCAATTTAATCTATTTTTTTAAAAAAACATATGTATTATCACTATCATTTATATTGAGATTGACATTAAAAATGTAATCCCTCTTTCCCTCTATATGTGTCTTATGTCATTATTCATCAATAAAGTTGATGCAATTTGCATTGAAAGAATCTATAAATATATAAATGTGAAAATTATCATATGATATATTGCTAGATTCATCATAACTTATATTTTAAATTATCTAATTTTTGTAATTTATTGTTATACATTTTAAGATATTAAAAATATAAATCATCGACGAATAGTGAAAAAAAGAAGATGTGAGACAATTATAGAGTGGCGGAGGGAGTATACATTTATTTCAGTTAGATCAAAATCATGCCTAAATCTACGAAACTCTAAGTTCTAACTATGATAAACAGAAAAGTTAGATAACCAATTTGTAGTGTGTATGAAGCTAGGAAGAAATTAATAAATTTAATGATTGAAGTTATATCTTGTAATCATGACAGATCAAGACTAAACAAAGTTTGAACAGAACCTAGTATATGTCCCCATCATTGGTTCAATTGTGTTGAAACAAGAAAATGGGGTTGAGCAACAACTGAGCTTGGCTTTAGATATTCAAACAAACCATTTTAGTGGTCAAGGTAACTGAAAATTAAGACCTATCAAAAAATGCATTAACTTGTGTACAAATATGTACCACTTAAACTTGGCTTTCAAAATGGTCCCTCCTTATTCTCAACAAACTACCTTCAACTCATTAAGAAAAGATTTGTACTCAAGGGGGCTCCATGATCATCATATTACATGACATAAGCAACTATCTTGTAATTTATGCATCCAAGATTTTGTTACATGTACAAGATATAGTTGTCATGGATATATGGCAGAACATCTACTCCCAAGATTCTCTACCTTCTCTTTTGTTAAATTACATATATATTCCCTCAAGTTTGGATATATTACTAATAGACCCTTAAATTAGAAATATTATAGTCAAACCCCTTGACTGTAATATTCTTTTCCCATAATAAAAATCACCTACCAAAAGTAGGAGAAACGAGTTCCTGACACAAACACAGCTATGATCGAAAACATCACAACTTGATGGACTTCTACCATCGGTACACATTTAAATGAACTAAATAGTCTTCCTCTACCAGCATTATCTTCCATGTTACATACTTTAACTTCACCATCTACATCTGATCGAAATAGCTATCAATTTTTTTATTTTTTTTACAGATGTACATTTACATTCACCATTTTCGACTAGTCAGAGCAGATTTGAAATTAAGAATTTTTCAAAATCGCAGATTTGTTTTTAGAAACATAATGAGTAGACATTCTACATAAAGGATAACTACAAAACACAAAATATCCATTGGCCAAAATATTCAAGTTATTATTAAAGTGAATTTTATATGTGAATAGACACAACTAAAATGCTAGTATCAATATTTTTTAATAATTCTGAAAAGGGACATTATATTTGAGACTTCTGACATGATTTATTACATTTGTGACTTCTGGATTCCATAAAAAAAACAGAATTTGGAAGATTTTGTACTACTCTCAAGTTTTACATCGGTCTCCTTCACGTTTATGTTCTTTATCCCAATTCTCATGATATCTACTAGTTAGAGGCTCCCAACTAAACTTGTGGGGAAGCTTATAATTATCCCAAACCTTAAGGGTAGGTGTAAATTTGCTTTTATGAATGTTTTCTGTTGCCCTCCTTTTCCAACTAATGAATTCAATTATTATTGACAAATTTAACCTAATAAAACCTGGCAGTTACGTTCATTTAAGTCCAATTTACAGCACATTTCCACCACATCTTCTTGAGATCTTCACATGGAAGCCTTTAGCTTGGTTAGAAAGGGATCCAAATAAAACATTCAAGTACAAAATCACCTGGATTTGATTTGATTCCAAATCTAAATAATGATGCAATGAAAGATCATAACACATTTATTTTATTGGTGTGATGCATGCATGACTTAAAAGGGGAAATTGATCTTCCACCAAAGGGAAAATATAAAAGAGTTTTCGAATTTTAATTGTGGTATTTGGTGATGAAAATGGAACAGAGAGAATAAGAAATTACATTTGTCACAAACTGGTTTCCCTAATTGAGTGTTTGGGAACATATAATGACAATAGCTCATGTCATCAACAAATTTTGAGCCTTACAAATAGAATTAGCTATTTCTGCAATCTTCATAACCTATCCTTTATTGTCCCTCCTAACAAGGAAATCACAACAAGTGACAAATCTTGGTATGTTTTTCGGTTTTACTTAGACATCTTGATGTGATGGCTTTCCTATAATCCTTTTTGGATGCTAGTACCACTTTTTTCATTTTATTTTAAAGAATTGATAAAATGTTCTAGATGGTTATACTCAATTTGTCTCATCCTATTCTGCACGGGATTTTTTTACATTTTTCAAAAAACATGTTTGACTATAAATATGTGTAGCTACGGACAATAATGACACACAAAAATTTGATATTTAGAAACTACATGCTACGCCAATCTAACCATATCTCATACGGTATAATTATTGTTCATATACCTATTCAAATATGTGGTCAACATTTGACATCTTTGACCAAAAGAAGTTTTGTGCAGAATAGGTTGGGTCGGAGAGAGTACCACATTTTGGAAAAAGAAATGTTTTGTATGATCTCTTCACAAACTATGGCTTGTTCTCTTTTATGGCTGTATTTGGTAGAGTTTATAAGATGTTTTGCCTATGAGCTAATTATTTTTTATGTTTAGTAAATTGCTAAAAAGTAGAATCTAGTCCCCCCTACTTTCATTATAAGCCAATTTTACCTATAAGTAAACACAGTTCTACCAAACACACGATATATATGTTCATTTCAATTTAATTTAATAAATTTTAATTTTATGTTGTTTAACTTCATTTTAGTCAATTATTCTTATTTTTCAATATATTTTATTTTAGTTCAATTTGGTGAACAATAGAGAGCACTGCTTAAAATCATATTCCTTTTCATTAATTTGAACTAAACTAAAATTAAGTTGACTAAACTAAAATTAATTTGAACTAAACTAAAATTAAACAAAATAAAAAAAAGTAGTAACACTAGACTTAAAATTTTCTATGTTAATTGAATTGGATAGAAATTAATTTTTAAAAGATAAGGATCTATTTTGTAATGACTATGCATATGGAAAGACGGGGTTGAATTGAAATTATATAATGGCAAAACGTTAGGAGTCCATCTCTTGAAAGACGGTATTTCCATAAGATATGGAAAGACCAAGGTTTAAAGTGCAAATTAGAAGAAATGAAAATAAAATTTCTGGGTTGCATTAATCGGATTATAAATTTTATAACCACTACACGTTGCATAATAAATCTTTAATATTGCAACTAAGACCTTTTACCTTTTATTATTCTAATTAAACCCCATCTTTTCATAAACTTATGGAAAGATGGTCTTTCCCAAGACTTTGACAAAGGTTAGTTGCAATATTAATAATTTATTATGTAACGTGTACTAGTTATAAGTTTAATAATTTATTAAAAAGAATCCAAATATTAAGTGTATTATTACCTGCAAAATGGTCCTGTAGCTCAGTTGGTTAGAGCGTTGGTCTTATGAGCCGAAGGTCGCGGGTTCGAGCCCCGCCAGGACCACCTTTTTGCTTTTAAAGCAGCCCAGCCCAATTAAATATAACTACCCAACCCAGACCAGATCTGAACTTATTTTAAAGCAACCAACCCAATTAATTAAGATTACCCGACACAGGTCTGGCCACCTTTTCAATTTTAAAGCAACCCAAACCAACCTACTCCCGTCAAATGGGTTAATTAGATAAATCCATTATTCAAACTCAATGGGTCAATAGATCATTATCCAATTAATTCATTTATTAAATGGATCATGATGGGTTGAGTCATAAATGTGTTGGATCATTAAATGAATAACCCATGAGATATTCATATGACCCAATGTGTTAAAATATATTATCCAATAACTCATTATCCGATAAGTAATTATATAATTAACCCAATAAGTTATCATTAAACATTTTCTATCGATTTGGGTTACCAGTTGTCATTATTCAATGGGATCAGGTATTAAATGCTCATTATTTTTTAGGATTTGGGATGAGGATAATAATGTTGGGAAATTTTGATCTCAATGGATCCCATATTATGTTAACTCAATGGGAACATAACAAATATCCAATAAATATCCAAAATTACCCAATTAAATGCATGTGTAATATTTAACATAAATATTCACTATAATTCACAAATTATACAAATTATTCGAGTTCAATCTCGTACAATATTTGAGTTCGTACAGTATTCGAGCTTGTACAGTATTCGAGCTATTCGAGCTCGTACAGTATTCGAATTCAATCTCGTACAGTATTCGAGTTCGTACAAAATTCGCACTCAATCTCGTACAGTATTTGAGTTCAAACAATATTCGAGTTCAATCTCGTACAGTATTCGAGTTCGTACAATATTCGAGCTCAATCTCGTACAATATTCGAGCTCAATCTCGTACAGTATTCAAGTTCGTACAGTATTCGAATTCAATCTCGTACAGTATTCGAGGTCAATCTTGTACAGTATTTGAGTTCGTACAATATTCGAGCTCATACAGTATTTGAGCTCGAGGTCAATCCCAACCAATATTGTTCGTTAATTTCGTCGAGTTTACAAAGCCAACATATTATATTTTTTTTATTATTAAATATAATATAATGTACATAATATTATATTACATAATATAATAAATGATTATATACTCGGGAAAAATTAAATCATTCGTAATTAAACTTGTGAAAATTTAATTATTTTCCGATATGAAATTATTCACGGGTCACCCATTACCCAACCCAACTCAACCCACCCAAACTTATTCAACGGGTAACCCATTATCCAACCCAACTAAACCCAATAACTACAACTCAATTATATCCATTAACCCAATGAGTCATTATCCAATAAGTGTTATCCAATAAGTGAAAATAGTATATGAATTACGGTTATCCAACAGGTGACCCGATCAGTTTGACGGGCAACCCAATTAATTATAACTAACCAACCCAGATCTGGACTTTGCAGATTGCAATTCGACCCAATTAATTATAAGGTCTGGACTTTGCCAAATATCCCAACCGGCCTTAGATCACCTAACTTTAATTTTAAACCTATAAATGAGTAACACAAAACAGAATTCTAAATTTTACATAATTCATGCTCCCCCCATCTCTTGAAAAACGGTTTTTTCATAACTTATGGAAAGATCGACGTTTAAAACGCAAATTAAAATAAATCAATATAAAATTTTTGGGTTGCATTAATCGGGTCATTAACTTAAAACTACTGCACATTACATAATAAATTTGTAATGTTCCAACTAGAACTTTTTACCTTTCTATAATTCTAATTTAACCCAATTTTTTTTATGTCTATGAAAAGATGGTCTTTCCCAAGATTTTGCCCGATCATTCCTTTTAAATCGTCCACACTAATATTCCACCCCTCCTCTTCAAGGCAAAATTTTGGGAAAGGCCGTCTTTCCATAGGCTTATAAAAAAATGAGGTTTAATTAAAATAATAAAGGTAAAAAGTCTTAATTGCAATATTAAAAATTTATTATGCAATATGTAGTAGTAAAAAATTTATAACTCGATTCATGCAACCCGAAAATTTTATCTTCATTTTATCTAATTTACACTTTAAACCTTGATCTTTCCATAACTTATGCAAAGACCGTCTTCCAAGAGATGGGCTCCCCCTTCAAAGAGCAATTTTAGTAAATATCGAAACAAAATACCCCAACTAAGACTTAAATTGGTAATTTTCTTATATCCTCTTTTTCGACCCTCATGTATCATACATGCTTCAAAATATAGAGCCTTAAATATTAGAATGACATTTAAACCTAACAAGATGAAGTGATTGTGCAAAATTGTGATCATTTTATTTTTGTGTTTTTCCATACATAACTGAAAAATGAAAAAGATTCTTCAAGCGTGTCATGACCCAAAATTGCATGATAAATACCATCAGAAATTTTTTATGTTAGAATTTATTATATGTGGGGGTGTGGTTCAAATCAAATTCGGCCACGTGTATAGTAAATCATCCACTATTTAAGTGTTCATTAATGTTTTTAATTATTTTAAAGAAATAATCAACTTATTGAACACATGTTAGCATCTAATTTGGCTCACACTCCCACATGCAATAAACCCCCACATAATTAATTTTTTTCTGAAATCCCACCAAAGCCCAAAATCATAAAAAGACTAAATCGACTCCAATTACAAATTATGGAAAGGTATCTATAATTTCTCCCCCATGAGCTAGCCCCAACCTAGAGTAGTTAGGGGGGAGAAGTAAAATTTATCCTTATTCATGCATAGGCTTCGTTAGTACTATGAAATGAGCCATTTAATATATACATTGCTCCGGCCCAGAATACAATTAAACCATCATGAGTTGCATGAGCTCCTAGTAATTAAGTTCTTATTTTGATTTTCCTAATTAATATTGTATTACTTTTACTATAAAATTTATTAAATATACAAATAAAAAATATATCATATAAAATAGGGAGAAGTGCAAAAATGACCCCTATTAAGTTGAGAAAGCGCAGATATAATCATATAAAATTTAAAAGTGCAAAACTAAAACTAAAATTTTGTAAAATAGTTCAATTATACCCAAGTTCACAATTCCAGGAATGACCGAATGAATTCAGGCATTAACCATTTATAAAAGGACAAAAATACCCATATTCTTACAACAAAAAAATTTAATGACAAAACTACCCCTAGGGTTCTTCTTCTTCTACATCATCTTCAAACTTGCCACCAGCTCTCCACCGCCGCGCCACCACCTTTGCACCAATCGCCTCCGCCCAGATCCGTCACTGATACCCCTTGCCCAAACCCGTCGTGCCACCGTCATCGCCTCCACACCTCTCCCCCTCCACCACTCAACCCTAGCCTCGCCCTCACCTCTCCATCACGCGCCACCTTTATCCCCCGCCCTCACCTCTCCGTTACACGCCACCTTTATCCCCTACCACTCCTCTCCGTCGTGCACCACCCAGTGGCGGAACTAGGACGTTATGTAAAGGGGGGCTAAAAAGAGGCAAATTTTTTTTGACATATTTAGTGGATGGCAGATGGACGACGATGCAAGAAATTAGCGCGGCGGCGGCGGATGGACGGTAAGTCTGCGCGGCAGTCAACGGAAGTGGGAGGAATACGAAGAAGTCTACAAGTTCACATAATCCGTAGGTTTATGTGATTTGTACTTGGCCAATTGGGTCCTCATTTCTTTTTTTTTTTGGATTTACATTAACAAAATGACATCATTTCACTTAAGCAAAAACGACATCGTTTTGTTTAGTTAGAAAACAAAAAAACATGAAACATGTCATCTTTTTCAACTGACGTCGGCCGCTGCTAGAGCTCAAGGGGGGGCAGAATCTGATGGCACCCGGTGGCTCTAGGCCTAAATTCTGAGCCGCTAGATCCTAGGGGTGGTGGCACTAGAACCCCCTCGCCCCCTAGTTCGTCCATGGCGCCACTGCTCAACCCTAGCCCCGTTATACCTCTCTATCGTGCGCCACCTCTCCCCTGCCACCGCTCACTCCTAGCCACGCCGGCCTTGACGCAACCCCGCCCTTACGAATTGAAGCACAAAATACCAATCGAGAAGTGTAGCGTCTTTCCTGATCTGCAACAACCTTCACCGTCAATGAGGCATTCAAAGTGGAGAATTTCGTACCACTGGCGACACTTTTTCTCCGACAACTTCTTTCTCGATCAGCAACCACCTTCGCCATCGACTAGGGCATAAGAGAAAGAGAGGGTAATTTTCCTCTGTTTTCAATTCCAGAGAAAAGAAAGAAAGAGGGCATTGATGTCGTTTAATCATTTTGGTTTTAAATTTTTTTTAACATGCGGGTAAAATGGTCATTTGAACAATTTCCAACCATTTCTACCATTGACATTTCGATCAACGATTTTCACTGTTATTTTTGCACTTTCAAATTCTACAAGGTGATTTATGCACTTTCATCCATAACATAGACTTAAAAACACGCTTCTCAATAAAATGTCGTGAGATTAGTCTTAACATGTCGTATCGTTTCTATATTTTTAGTTTCTTTTCACGAACATACGTTTTTTTTAGTTTATGTATTTCCTTTGAAAGCAACTTTAATTGTTTTACACTATTCTACCTTCACATCTTTGTTTAAAGGGAAATTTTCTTTTGAATCTAAATAAACTTTCACTATGTTGGCATGGTGGACAAAAATTCAAATTCTTGTTCTCAATTTGAAGGGACAAAACTTCAAATTTACTACTAGTATATTTTTACACACTATTTACCACATGACCCCTTCAAAGAGATACCATGTTGATAAATTACACAAGCCGTCCTAGTCCCGTAGCTCAGTTGGTTAGAGCGCTGGTCTTATGAGCCGGAGGTCGCGAGTCCGAGCCTTGCCGGGACTAATTTTTTAGAAAAACCTTTTAAAAAAACTGTTTGATGGAAAAACATGAACCTGTTGGCTGTTGATATAAGGTTTTTAGAAAAGAGGTGATGGAACTTTACAACTGACTACTCTGCATGCCAAACTGAGAAGTATGTACCACCATATCAATATATTATGGCCTGCTTCTGTTACCATTGTTGACATTTTAACAGGCTGAAGGTCATGCAACACTTTCATTTCTTGTTGTCTTGGCAATTTTCAAGTTAGAAATCCACATGTTTTCACCCTAATTTGCCATTTTATAGCCCACCCAAAACGCTGGAAACTGAGCATTTTGATCAATCAAGAAGTAAGGCATACATGGGTGGATCATGTAACTGGCTCAAAACAATCATCACCTCCAAGCACAAAAAGGTAACTTAGATTTGCCTTGCAAAGGTTGGAAATGTTTGGATCAATTTGTTTACAGCTTTACCATGAAACAGATCCTCTCAAGCAAAGATGACTCCAATGGAATCCAAAGCAAGAAGACAGGCAGAGGGGATCTGAAATTGTCCCGGGATGCCGCTGCTCTAAGAATTCAGACAGCCTTCCGGCAGTACAAGGTAAGTGTTACCTAGCACTTACTGCTACGCCATTGAAAGAGGTTTTCTTTTGGTTTCTGAGATGTGTTAGGTTTGACAATGTAAGGCAAGGAAAGTGCTGAGGCGATTCAGAGCAACTGGAAGATGTCGGGGAACTGTCACGACTCTAATCAATGGCAGTGATGAAAGCCAAACATTTTCTACTCTGAAGCATGTCAACTTCTGGACAAAAATGCAAACTGAGATCAAAGCTCGTCGACTTTGGATGGTCAGTGAAGGTAGGTCACAGCTGAGAAAACAGGAAAGCAAGATGAAACTCGAGGCTAAGTTTCAAGAACTGGAGGTAAAGAAGGAATCAGATTCCTTGAAAAGTTCTCAAAGAAGGAATCAGATTCCTTGAAAAGTTCTCTACTTTACTTTTCATCTTTCTGAAATGAAATCAGTTCCTGTCTTTCGTAGGTGGAATGGTGTGGAGGATCTGAAACCATGGAAGAAATTCTCCAAAGGATTCAACAGAAAGAAGTAGCTGCAGTTAAAAGGGAACGCGCTATGGCATACGCCTTTTCTCATCAGGCATGTATATATGCTGCTTAGTTTCTATTGTCATCAGCTAAATCTTTTCGCAATGCATACGATCTTGTTAATTTCACTACTATTTCAGTGGAGGGCAAATTCTAGCCCGTATTTTGGGCAGGCATACTATGATCTAGGAAAGGACAGCTGGGGATGGAGCTGGAGGGAGCGATGGATTGCAGTTCGACCATGGGAGAGTCGAGTACAAGCTATGAACGCAGAAAATCCAAAGAAAGCACATTCCAAGAAAACAGCGAATAATCATGGCTCGATGAGGATCATTGTCACTGTTAAGCCCTCGATACCAAGAAAAGTCTCGGATCATTCCACCGAGAACCAAGCAAGCCAAGAAACTTAGCTACTTAAATTATAACTGTTAAACTAATCGTATATTTATCATTGTTTGTGCTGTCCCTAAATAACACTTCCTCCGTTCAAGAGTTAGGGTCCACT
Source organism: Rubia yunnanensis (assembly GCA_037428765.1). NCBI lineage: Eukaryota > Viridiplantae > Streptophyta > Magnoliopsida > Gentianales > Rubiaceae > Rubia > Rubia yunnanensis. The sequence goes on from CM075070.1 coordinate 10,239,628, forward strand.
CTGTTTAACAGAGCGGACTCTGATTCCAGGCTGGAGGGATGCCTTATTACAGTCTCAGGTTCCATATACAGGTACAAACAATAATCTAAGATCTCACTCAAATGTAAGGCCCTTTTAGTTAAGATCAATAAATGTACAGAAAATCCAGGGTATACATGACAACGCAGGTTGATGAATAGTAGTGATCAACCATTAAGAAGTACCAACAACCATAAGCAATTGTCACTGTCTTAATAGAGCCAAGTGTAAAGGAAAATGAAATTCCAGCAAGATTTCAAGATTTTTATGGGGCACAGAGATTTGCAGGGTAGGGGACCATAATGAACAAGACCAAACACTACAATTTGGTTTCTTTCCATAATTGAGCTTCTTCATTCACCTACAAACAATCATTCATTGCTTCCTCAATTCCAAATTCCACCATGTTCATCTTAATCACATGATAATACTATTACCATAGATTCCCCAGCAATCTCACTTTGATCCCAAAACAACCTCAATGGTCCTACACACCTTAAGTTCTCCAAACCACACCTAAGCAGTTTCACCAATAGTGGCGGGTGGAGCCACCTTCCGGCCCGGGAGGGGTTACGGTTCTACCACCGCTTACGGAGTTGTAACTATTGCACTTAAAAGAAACAGTAAAAACCATCTACATTTAGGTCCATCACCTACTGAGGGTAAAGACATTCAGAGAATTACCACCTAGATTTAGAACCAACTGTTGAAAAGGGACACATATGGTCAGATTCCTTCATTGATGTCAAAAAAGCTGTTAAAAGATGGAACTTTGGAAACAACTTTACTGTAAAATGAGCTGCTCATTTAACTCCTAATAATAACTACAACTGTACGCAGAAAATGACTTATCTCGAAATGCCCCCAAAATTTGAAGCATTGATAGAGATGTTAAAAGATCAGTCATTCTTTCAATTCCTTTTGTGGGTTAAGGAAGTTGTTGGGGGCATAAGATTTTCATTAACAGATCAATTGCATAGAAAACGCTATATCATCTGCATAATGATTTGACCATTTTCCTCTTATCGGATTCCGATTCCCTTGCATTGAGGGCAAAAAAACATTAGCCCAATTTTGGCACCCAGGTCAGCTCCTAGGCAGGACATGATTGACCACGGGTCATCAAACAACTAGTTCACAACTTCATAAACAGTAATCAAGCAAATGGTGATAATTTTGACTACCACATGAACCACCGAACAGAGAGCAACTCAGAAACAAAACAGTTCAATAGTCTCGAGTCTATGATAGCTCACTTAAACATGAAACTAAACCTGGAATCGAAAATCATAAGACAATAAACCGGGGTCGAAAAACCTGAAACTACATTCAGACTTCTTCGTCTTCCCGGGGTAGCCGCCATCGAATCAAGCTCGCTGATATCTCTATCCCTTTCCCTTTGCTGCCTCATACTGTAAGGCTCTTGAAACAATGAAACCGGAAGCCTCGAGATCCTGCAAATAGAGCTCAATGTACAGAGAGGTGTAAACTACAGCAATGAAATAAATGGGAATTCAGGCAAATCACAAACTAGAGCAATGAAACAGATGGGAATTCAAGGAAATCACCTGTGGAGCAAGAAAGGGAGAGACTTTCAGCTATGTAGAGCTAAATCAATGGTGGGAATCGGAGGAAGCAGAAGATGGCTTGTCGGAAATGCCATCGTGCTCCTCCTCATCACCTTGAATTCGTGCTGGAATTCGGAACCCTGAGAATCCACCCGCGCCGGATGCGAATCCAAAGCTGGACAATGAAGATGGATAAACAGGCAGCAATGCCGCCTGGTGGTGGTGGTGGTGCTGCAAAGGGTGCTCCGAGGTGGCGATGGATACCGCGGACGGGTCCATCCAAGCACGAATCGAAGGTGTAGAACTGGACTGAAGGGGTCCCCTCTGTGAAAAAAACTGGTTCTGGTGGCCGAACAGCTGCTGCAAGAAAGGCTGAGGCGTCGCCGCCGCCGCCGCCGCCGCCTGCGAATTGAACAAGTATGCTCCTCCTCCCACGCCGCCATCTCCGCCGCCGGAGCTCCACCCTCCCATTCTCTGCTGCTGCTGCTCCGGCCACGCGGCGGAAGCATCAAACTCCATCTGGGAAGCGCCGGAATACATGGCCTGGTGGTCGGGATGGTTGTGATGATGATGCTGGTGGAAGATGGGATCCTGAAATGACTGGAGAGAAAGCCTGAGATCTTGACTCTGGCTATGGCTGCTTGTTCTCGACAGCAAATCGGGAGGAGGGAAGCTCTGGAACTGCATTGCTGAAGAATTCGCCTCCGCGGAGGCCCCCATCGGGAAGAACGACTTGATGGTGTTAGCAATGGAATCGGAATCCATCGACGGAGGCAAGAAGCTGGAGCTGCTGCCATGATTGTTGTTATTACTATTCAGCTGCTGCTGCGCGCTCTCGCTCCCCAGCATCGACATTGCCCTCTTATTCGAAGCGGAGTTTCCGAGGATGTCGATATTCTGCTGGTGGGTTTCGGGCTGCTGTTTCGTCAGAGAACAGGAAGTTGTGGGGTGCCACGCGGGGAGCTGCGCGAGCTCGTCAATGGCGGATTTCGCTTTCTTGATGAGCCAATCCACGGCCTTGCTGGGGCGGTCGTATCCCAGGCGGTCTTGCACGTCGTAGAATTGAATAGCGGTGTGCGCCGACAGCCGCACGCGGCGGTCCCGAGGGCCTTTGGCCGTGCAAACCTTGCTGTGGCGGTCTTTCCGACCAATAGACCTCACAATGTGCCCGCCCTGCACCTCCACAATCTCGCCGCCGCCGCCCCTCTGCCCCAGCCTCGACGACCCCATCTGCCTCCCTCCGCCCGCGGCGGCGCAGGGCGCCGCCGCCGCCGCCGCCGCCAGCTGAAAGGTGTCCCCCTGCGGCAGGGAGGAGGAGGAAGAGGGGAAGTAAGACCTTTTCCTTGGCTGCTGCGAGAAAATGAGGCGGTGGTGGTGGTTGAGAATGTCCTCCGCCGCCTCCTCCTCTTCCTCCTCCTCCGCCTCCTCCTCCTCCTCCACCAGCTGCTGCTCCCCCAGGTAATGCGGGTGGTGGTGATTCCTCTGGGCAGGATCCAGAGCCTGGTGGCCTTGTTGGTGATGATGATGGTCCAGCTTTTAGTTTCGGAGATACTAATGAAAGATTATTCAAGAAACTCTCTTTTCCCACTGATTTCTTCTTCCCGTTTCTTCTTCTCCGACATAAACCAAAACTGCCTGCCATTCAAACACCTCCCCACTTCCATCACCTCGAACACTTCACAACAGCACAAACTTGGCCTAACCCATCTGCCCTTTTGCTTTCCTTAACACTGTGTTTTTAGGGTTTGGAGCAGTTCTTGAAGAAGAGGAAGAAGAAGAAGAGGAAGAATGGGGAGATGAGGCCTAAAAGAGTGGCAGAAAGGAGAGATGATTTTGGGGAGGTAACGAGTAAAGAGTATTCACTGCGCTTTCTGAGCTCTGCTGCTTTTCTTGTTATTGTTGAGTAGTATTATTATTGTAGTACATAGTCAGTCAAGAATGTAGAGAGACAAACACCAATTCCAATTCCTAAATCTGGTTTCTTTTCAGGACCTATCCATAACCATATTGGGTGTAATGGTTCCACTTTAATCTTTCACCCTTCCATTTGGTGAAACTACACTTATGAGTATGGCAGAGCTATTTATGCTATTTCCGTCCGATTAGAATTGAATCGAACTGAATTATTTTGACGAACGGGAGTAGGGAGTGAAAAACAGCACTAAAAGGATTAAATTTTTACAAATTAAATTAAACTGGACTGTACTGCGGCACGAAGTGAAACATATATTTTTATTTCAAAAGAAGGAAGAGACCTGTTTTCATTCCCCACTCCCTCCGTCCTATAAAAATAACAAAATTGTTTTTAACTGCTCTTTTAGGCATGTCATGAGTGTGGAAAAACAAGCGTATTTTGGAAAAGTAGGGGTCTCGGTATGAAAGTTGTTGAATTTAAATAGGATATTGTAAGAATTTGACAATACATTTCTTTGTTAATTTGGATAATTTTGAAATTGTGCCATTATTATTAGAACGGCTGAAAAAATAAATTGTTTCATTTATGACGGGACAAGAAAATATTTTACTTGAAAATAATTATTTTTAGTAATTTACTAAACACTTGAAACCTATAAGTAAGGGCTTATAAGCTGTGATAAGCACACCCTCTATTACTCTCTGAAATTCTTAATCTTTAAACATTTTTTAATGCAGGGTTTCACCTTCGTAAACGTTAATCGCCATGTATGACTGCTAAATCTGATCGAATTAATTTTTTTTTAATCTGCTCGAATTATATCTTCGAGCATGATTTCGAATTGTTAACCTAGTGACCGTCAAATAAAATCTCTATTTTTTAAGGTTTAAATTTGAGGCTTTCGATATGTCGGCTCATTAAATTTTAATAATTTAATGATCATTACTTATAAATATATTATACTGAAGTTATAATTATAACGATAGTAGTTAAAAAATTGTCAATGAAATTTTAATTAAAATTTATCATGTATAATCTATGGACAAAGTCTTGGGAAAGATCATCTTTCCACAAGTTTATGAAAAGACGGGATTTAATTGAAATAATAAAAGGTAAAAGGTTTTAGTTATAATATTAAAAAATTATTATATAATGTGTAGTAATTATAAAGTTTATAACTCGATTCATACAACCCAAAATTTTATAATAAATTTTTTATATTTATTCTTTAAACACTAATCTTTTTATGCCTTATGAAATGATCTTCTTTCCATAGACGGATTCAAACTCAAATCTATGAATGTAAAAGATCTCATATCATTGCGATGCTCTTGGGGACCCATTTGAAGTCTTTGGGATCTTTTAATTGCATTTCTTTTCCTTTTCACAACTCTTCCCGGATCCTTTAAACACCAGAGGAAGGAGTTGAGCGGGGCCCTTCTTTTCTCTTTAGTTTTTGAAAAATCAAATTACTCGAGTTCGTCTCTTGAAAGACGGTATTTTCATAAGTTATGAAAAGATCAAGAATCGGATTATAAATTTTATAAATACTACATGTTGCATGCTAAAACTTTAATATTGCAATTAAGACCTTGTACCTTTTATTATTCTAATTAAACCCCGTCTTTCCATAAGCATTTAAAAAGATCGTCTTTCCCAACACTTTGCCATTACTTTTTATGTCAATTATAGAAAAATTATGAATGAAATATTGACTTTTGAACGGTCTATAAATAATATCTCGCTTTAGTGTTATTGATGAAAAGGATGCCATCTGATCTTTAGGTAGATTGATTTACACGTCTAAACACTTATTAGTCTTTATTTCGATTTAATAATTTCAAATAAATTAAATACGTGGTAACGAAGACTTCTTATTTGACAATAGTGAACACGTTTTTTTATTTGGCATAGAGTAGTTCTTACCCCCTCTGTCACAATTCAATCTGTACGGAATATTTATCACGCTAATTAAGAAATTTGTCTGATTGTTAATATGTTTAACTACGTATAATAACGGCAAACAAAAAGTTACTTTTTTACTTATGTATCTACTCAAATATGCGGTCAAAGTTTGATAGTTAATAATATCAAATAGTAAAGTGTGCAGATTGAATTAGGACAGAAGGAGTAGCTGTTTTCGAAGCTAACACTAATCCACACCATTATAAAGAAAAAAGTGTCAAAATGAGCCTAACATTATGCTGAAAGTGACAATATAACCCCACAAAATAAGAAAGTGTTAAAATAACTATAAATTTATGGTGCACCATGTATATGCCAATCTAACCCTAGTCGTTGTTGACTTCAGTTGTCAACGAGATATTTGGCTTGAATTTTAGGAAATGGCAATTTGATCCCTCGATTAAAAGGTGTTAAATGGAAATGTAGCTTATGGGGCAAGGGTATCTTTGTCATTTTAGCTCCGGTCAACATCCAAGTTGATGAGTCAACGCCAGAATAGTTACAAAAGGTTATAACTGCACATTTTATCAATGTCACACATGATAATATTGTTGTTTATACATCTATTCAAATATGAGGGTCAAACTTCAATAGAGAAAAGTGTTGAAAAATAAGAGTGTAAGTTCACATGGGACGGAGGAAGTATATGATTTATTTATTGCTCTAGTACCTATAATTTTAATTTGATATGTTGGACAAAACATGTCAGGGGTATATATATACACGTTGTTTTAAGTAGCAATTTGACACAATTTTGCCAATGAGTAGTATCTACAGTTCTACACCCTTATCTCTATGATGCATAGAAGAAAGAATAGTTTGGTTTTGGCCATATTTCAAAAGGGGGATATTTGAGATGCTGTACCAGTACACCACCACCCCTCCTAGAAAATGACCTCCTCCTTTCTTTCTCACACAGCTTTTGCTGTGCCTCTTTTCTTTCCTTTTTCCCCCTTTCTCTTTCTTTATTGCTTCGCTTAAAAGAAACAAAAAACCATTCTGGTTCTCTCAAATCTCACTCTCCCACAATTCCTTTTTCTCTCTTCCATGGAGATAACTCTTCATGCCATCCCTTTCACCCCCACCTTTAGCCTCCCACCTCATTTCACCTTTGCAATTCAGCCTTTTCTTTATTTATTATTTTCACTGCACATCTATTCATCCGTTACTCACATGAAGTGTGACGAAATTCGTACGTAGCTCATATGTGAGAAACTAGTTCAACCCTTGATGAATCCTTCGAAGACCGAACCAGTCACGATTTATTACATAGGGAGAAAGGGAAGAGGGGATCACGCGTGAGAAACCAGCTCGATTCTTGGTGGATCCCTCAAAGATCAAACCGTTTTTAATGAATCTCTCAAAGATCAAACTATAACATTTTATTACAGAGGGGGAAAAGGGTGGCGGAGTCGATCCTTGACTGAATGTGGCTCGAGATAATAAGGAAGATATTTATTAAACTCATTTCTATAACAACACTATTCATCTTTTACAACTTACACATATAATCTATGTCCTTTTAAATTTATTAGATGATATTTTACTAGGAGAAAGTCTCAGGAAAGGCGGTCTTTCCATAAGCTTATGGACAGTCCTCAGGGCATTTGCCTTAAATTTTGTAATTTTTTATAAAATTTAAATATTACATTTTATAAGTTAAAATAAGTAATAATATGTATTTGAAGATGAAAATAAAAAAATATATGATATAAAAAAATATTTTTAAAATTTTTAAATTTTGTATATAATTTAAGAAATGCAGTGTATAAGGTAAGAAATAAGTGGTATGTTCATAAGCTTATGGATAGACCGTCTATCAGGAGACCTACTCTTTTACTAGATTGATAGTAATATATACTTCTATAAAAAAATCAAACATGAAAATTAGATGCAACAATGATAGAATCATGTGCTGTGAAATGAGAATAATGTGTGAAGTTTTTAATACATGAATGAGAGATTATTAAACTAGTTGTTCTCACTTCTTTTACCCGTGACTTTTCATATTTAACTGTCACTTGCTGGAAAGTAATAGGGAAAAAGGTACATATCCATTACAAGAAGCACAAGATTGAATTAAAAGCAAGGTATATTTGCAAGGAAACGGTATGTACTAGGAAGGGTTTTATTTTCATGTGAAATTTTGGAACTTGGAAGAAAAAGCAAGATGATAATGAATAATGATAATAACAAAAAAAAATCACTTTTTTCCTTTTCATATGGAACCTTCTCTAATTGTATACACATGCTGTTGCCATCTTTACTTTTACGTTTAAGCCACACAAAAATAACAACACATTTCTATGCGCACTTGAAAATTTTATGAGTTTTGGTTTTATTTGTGGTACATAATTGTATGATGCAGTACATAATAAGATGAGATAACATAAAATTTTAAGGTAAATTTGTATACTCTTTATTTTATAGTGTGTTTTAAAAGAGTGGAATGCATGCATATTGTAAAGTTAAGCGGTTTTCATTGATTAGTTAGTTGGCAATTTGTGAACAAATTTAAAAACGAAAAACGTTTCACATTGGAACATGCGAACAACAGCCACATTAACACCTACACAGTTTTACGGGAGAAAATATAATATTGTGATATTTGTTGATTCATGAAAATCTGAATATTCTGCAATATATTAGGCGATGGTAGAAGCATATTAGGTTTATGAAAAATCCCTACAAATATGAAATTGGATTTGTGGAATATATGAGATATATTGTGATAAGGTAAATTCTTTTATTTATGGGACTTGGATATGCTTCAGAAGCAGATAATGAATAAAAATATCATGGAGAGTTCCAATCTGCTCATGACTTTAAAAGGGGACATTACGACTGCATTAAACTCACATACTCAATTGCGAAAATCTGCATAGAGATTTTGTATCTTTTCCAAGAGTCTTGCGAGAGCCAGATCTATATGTTCCAACATACGTGACCTGTCGTTCAAAGTTCAGAATCGTATATCTTAACTCATCGGGAGGAGAAGATCCAGTGTTTACGAGTTTCGAGGTCAGATGGAGTCTGATCAAGGCGGGTCAGTAGCGAGGGAAGCAAGCAGAATTCACATGTTTAATTAGTAAAGATAAGTATTTTGTATGGTGTACTCTGTACCGTATCTTTCTGATTAGTGGATTCATTCTAAACTGGGTCAGACCCTGCAGATGTAGGTGAATTTCACCGAACTGCGTAACCAAGTCTTGTGTCTTTATACTTTACTTTATTGCATACTTGGTTAGATATGTTATGTTGGAACATACCAGTAATATTTAAGATGATTCGGTAAGTTCAGGCCCTGCAGATGTAGGTGAATTTTACCGAACTGCGTAACCAAGTCTCGTGTCTTTATACTTTACTTTATTGCATACTTGGTTAGATATGTTATGTTTGAACATACCAGTAATATTTAAGATAATTTGGTAAAACCAAATTTCACATATTAATAGATGAAGAATTGAGTGGCGCGGAAGTATTTGAGGGAGTGAACAAAACAAATTAAATAAAAAAATAATTTAAGTGAGTTATTCAGAATGAGTTAAATTTTATTGATAGTAAAATATTTAAAATTAGAAGAAAAATCCCAAACTATCAAATAAGAAAAGGGAAAATAAACAATGGCATAAATGGAGTAGTGTGTTTCTTGCATGTCGACAATCAAATAGAATTTATCATGGGTTTAACTTCAAAAGTATAATATTTAAATTCAAAAGTTTTTTTTATAACTCACTTTCATTCATAGTGCTGCTTCAACTCTAAAAAGGGATTTAATCCCTAAAAAAACTCACATGAAATCGTCTCACCATATGGTGAGACAAAGTAATAAGTGAAGTTTTAATAATTACAGAAAATACTCCATAACTTTTATCATCTTTAAATAATTGTACTTAGTGAAAGAATAATTTTCCCTAATGATTATGATATTACTGAATGGAATAAATAGAGTACAGGAAATACATTATGACTAAAGTAACTCTATCCAAGTCATCCAGATAAACACAAATCATATCAAATCTAATCATTACATTGACTTATTCTAACAACCCCCCTAAGCGAAGCGTCAGATGCTCAACGATGCAAAGTTTGGATCTGAAGAACTCGAACAACGGACGAGAGAGTTCTTTGGTGAAGATGTCTGAAATCCGAAGAGCAGTAGGAAAATAAGCAACACTCAGCTTTCCAGAAGTAACGAACTCTCGAACAAAGTGATAGTCGATATCGATGTGCTTTGCCCGCTTGTGAGCAAGTGGATTCTGAGCCAAGAAGATGGTGCTACTGTTGTCATATGAAAGTAGCGGAGATCCAGCAAGTGGGACACAAAGATCACAAAGTAAATGAGATAGCCAAACAACCTTAGAAGCGGTGTTGGCAAGGGCACGATACTCGGACTCCGTACTCAAACAAGAAACAGTGGGATGTTTCTTGGCACTCCAGGAAACAAGGTTTCCACCAAGAAAGACAACATAACCATAAGTGGATCGTCGGGTCTCCATACAACGAGCCCAATCAACATTAGGGTATCTCAGAACCTTATGAGAACTGGATTATTGAAATGCAAGGCCAAAATGAAGAGTTCCCCAAACATATCGAAGAATCCGAGTAACTGCTGCAAAGTGATCGTCATGAGCTACCTAAGATACTGACTGGATGTGTTGATCGCAAAGGCCAAATCATAACGAGTGATCGTCAGATACTGCAGAGCCCCAACAAAAGAGTGATAACGTGTCAAATTTTGAAAAGCAGGACTGGTGGAGTTGTGTAACTGCGACCCCGAAAAATATGGAGTAGAGACTGGTGTAGCATCTAACATCCCAGCTCGAGTAAGAATATCCATAACATACTTAGCTTGGCCAAGAAGTAAGCCTGAGGCCGAGGGTGTAACTTCCAAGCCAAGAAAGTAGTGAAGAGTGCCCAAGTTCTTAATAGCAAACTCCTGATGCGTCCGATCAATGAACTTCTGGAGCACAGTCTAGTCATTGCCTATAAGGATGATGTCATCGACGTAGACCAACAGATTCAACAGTGATGATCCTCGAGACAAAACAAATAGTGAAATATCAACAGAACTGCAGATAAAACCAAGCTGAACCAGGTACGTACTTAAATGCTGGAACCAGGCCTGCAGAGCTTGCTTAAAGCCATAAATGCCCTTCCAAAAGCGACAAATATACTCTAGATGAAGCGGATCCTTGTAACCAATGGGTTGTACCATATAGGTCGGAGCATCAAGAACGCCATTAAGAAAGATATTCTTGACATCCAGCTGATGAAGAGGCCAGGAGCGCATCATAGCAATAGCCAGAACAGTACAAATTGTGGACGTTGCGACCACTGGATTGAAGGTATGGTTAAAGGCAAACCCAGAATTTGCGAGAAACCTTGCACCACAAGCCTAACTTTATTATGCTCAATAGTGTCATCTGGATGATACTTCAGTCAATAAATCCATTTGGAGCCAACAATGTTGACATCTGATTGGCGAGGCATAAAATCCCAAGTGCAATGTCAATGAAGAGCTTTCATCTTGTCATTCATGGTTAGAACCCAAGTAGGATATTGAAGAGTAGTGCGGTAATTCGTGGGCTCCGACTAAGCAAGTAAGGTAGTAGTAAGACCATGATCAACAATATCATAATAGTCTTTGCGCTAAATAGCCCCAGTCTCTGATCGAGTAGCCATAGCCGAGGTGGAGAGACCAAAGGAGCAGTCGTAGCTGACAAAAGGGCCGGTGAGGTGTTCGGTGAACCAGGTGGGCTGGTCGGCAAACCAGGTGAGCTGGTTGATGGTAAAATAAGAGGACCAGGATGCGTCCGAGCGGCCACTTGATGGTGTGAATTGGCAGAGCAAACATAATAGGGTGCCGCAGTTGCGAAGGACGATACCATCGATGAGTCAGGATGGCTGGAAACTGAAGTGTCAAGTCGAGCATGAGTAGATGCCCCCATGGAAGAAGTTGGAATATCAATTAATGCATCAATGAGATCCAAAAAAGTAGAGGCATCCAGAGAGAACAGAGATACTAAAGTAGAACCACCGGCATAGGGGAAGAAAGTGTCATCAAACCGAGCATGTCTGGTGGCATATATCTTTCCAGACGTAGGATCCAAACATCGATATCCCTTGTAGAAGCTGTACCCAATAAAAACACAGGGCAAACTGCGAGGAGCGAGTTTCTGAGCTGCATATGGATGAAAATAATGGTACACACGACAACCAAATACATGAAAGTTCGTGTATATGGGAACCCGACCATTAATAACTTCATAAGGTGACCATTTGCCAAGAACATGAGTGGGCATCCGATTTATGGTATAAGTGGCTGCAGAAAAACATGAGGCCAATGAGACAGAGTGACATTAGAGTGTTATAACATATACAATCCCATCTCAACAATCTGGCGGTGTTTGCGCTCAACCCGACCATTCTGGTCAGGAGTATAGGGGCAAGAAATCTGATGGTGAGTGCCCTTTGTATGAAAGTGAGAGCGTAAGCGACCATTTACAAACTTAGTCCCCCATCACTCTGAAATAGCTTAATGGTGGAAGAGAACTGGTTCTCAACAAAAGCCTCAAACTGGCGATAAACATCTCAAAAATCATATTTTTGGCATAGTGGGTAAAACCACGAGAGTCGGGAATGATCATCGAGAAAAATAGCATAGTATGAGAAACCATCAGCTGGTAAAATAGGACAAGGCCCTCATAAGTCACACTAAACTAGATCAAGTACCCTAGCAGCCCGTTTAGCATTTGTATAAAAAGATAAATACTTCTCTTTAACCTTTTCACATGCATCACAAAGGGTGGGTTTTGGAAAAATCGATGAAACAGATAAAGATCCAGAAGCACGTAAACCAGGAACAACAAAATGAGGAACATGACCAAGTCTAGCATGTCAGCTTTCAAAAAATGCACGCGACTTATTTGATTCCATGGTAGAAAGAAAAACATATGCACCATAGTCTAAAACATAAAGTGCATTTTCACTATGACCGTGACCCAAGGTTTAACTGGTGATTTTATGACAGATAATAAATGAGTGTTCATCAAAGTAGCCAACAACATTTAAATCCCGAGTTAATTTTCTAATCAAAAGTAGATTTTTAGTGACACCAGACACAATAAACACATCATAAAGACACAATGATTTAGAAATCCGAGAATCATCACTATGAGTAATAGGGAGTTGAGAACTATTACCAGCATATACGTTGGAAGAACCATGATAAGGTGTGACATGATCAACAGCAGGAGGGGATGGTGCCCATGTATTTTGTGGCGCTAGAATCTACAATCGACTTGGAGCCATCGTGTCATAAATTATGAGAAAGGCTAGTAAATCTTTAAATACCACTCCATCGATAATTAAAATGATCCATATCCATAAGGGCAAAAAAGGATATAGCAAAATAAAAATTCTACCCCAAAAATACTGGGCGCGTGCAACTGATGTGCGAGAAGAGGTTGGAGCCGCCAGGCGCGTGCAACCACGCGCAAAGAGGGAGATGACATGCGTGTATCTCACGTGCGGGCGTCAGAACGTGTGCCTAATGCCTGCAGCGCGGGGATCTCACATGCGGTACCTGTTCTATGGATGGAGATACTGCAAAGAAGACGTTGGCATGTGTACGCTAAGTAAGGACGTCCGAGAGGTGTTGTTCATTGGAGTATAATGGAGAACGTCAATGGAAGCAGAGCTCGCCAAGAATAATGGAGGACGCCGACGAAGATCTTTATCGCCTCTAGAAATGGATGAAGATGGAGATCGAGATACACCAATTGATTGGACTAGTCGGAAAACCTGGAAGCATCGTGGATCTGGAGAACCTTTGGAGAATAATCTGGAATGAAAAAAACTAGACTATAAATAGTGGCCAGAAATTGGAGATGGTGACCGGAATCTGGACGGAAGTTAGGCGGTAATTGGTGGTGGTTGGTCAAAAAAAGAGAGGGAGGGAGGCGGCCAAACAAAAAAAGAAAAAAAATTAGGTTTTAGGATTTAGGATCAGAACTTGCTCTGATACCATGAAAGAATGATTTCCCGTAATGATTCAAATATTACTTAATGGAATAAATAGAGTACAAGAGATAGACAATGACTAAAATAACTCTAACCTAGTCATTTAGATAAACACAAATGATATCAAATATAGTCATCACATTGACTTATTCTAACACTTAGACCCTCTGTCTCACCATAAGAGTGAGTTTGACCTCTCTGTCTCACTCAAGTCTTTAGTTGTATCTAAGTGGACACATTGCTCTGTCACGGATCTAAGAGGTTAAATTCAAAAGTATCTTACTTAAAATTTGGTTTTACTGAATTTTCTCAATTATTACTACTATGTTCCAACATAACCTAACTAACCAAGTATGCAATAATTTAAAGCACAAAGACACGAGACTTGGTTACGCAGTTCGGTGAAATTCACCTACATCTGTGGCCCAGTTAAGAATAAATTAACTAATAAGAAAGATACAGTACAGAGTACATGTTACAATTATACTTATCTTATCTAATTATGTCATGTGAATTCTACGAACTCCCCTTGCTACTGATCCGCCTTGATCAGACTCTCTATGACCTCGAAACTCTTCGACGCTAGATCTCCTCCTCCCAAGGAATTAGGTATACAATTATAAACTTTGAACAATAGGTTACGTATGTTGGAACATATATGTGGGCTCTTGCAGTACTCTCAGAAAGATAGAAAATCAGTGTGCAGATTTTCGCAATTAAGTTTGTGAATTTAATGTAGTCGTAATGTCTTCTGTATAGTGCATGAGCATATCGAAACTCTCCATGATTATCTCTATAATATTCCTTTTCCTAATATGCTTCTGAAGCATATCTAAATCTCATAAATAAAGGGATTTTCCTTATCTCAAATATCTCATAATATTCCATAAATCAAATTCCATATTTGTAGAGATTTTCCATAAACTCATTATGCTTCTAACACCGTCTAACATATTGTAGAATATCCAACCTTCCATAAACTAACACAATCGTAATATTTTGTTCTTCCAAGAAACCTTTTAGGCTACGGTTGTACATATGTTTCAACATGGAACATTTTTCTTTTTCAAATCAGTTCACAAATTGACAATTAATTAATCAATGCAAAATACCTGACTTTACAATGTCCCCATTTGGTATTTTGTGAACCCAACTATTTTGGAAATAAGAGCACAAAGCTCCCCCTGAAACTATCAACTGATGTATGTTAGAGCATAGACAGTGCAGAAACATCAATCCTGATCAGGAGCAGGGTTCTGAGCTTCCAACCGAGTTTTCTCCCCCTCAATCTTTACCTTCTAAGCTTCTAGAGCAGCAATCTGGATGACTATATCCCCTAACCTTGCATTTAGAACGACCAGCTTGGCCTTTGTCTCACCACCAGCAGAAGTAGACGCATCTGGATCCCAGGGTGAATCATGCACCTTCTTCATACCAAAGGTCTTCTTATTGGGCCGAAGAAACTCAGTTTTGACAATCACATCCTTTGCCTTACCCTTCACCTTTTGCACTCCTAGCCAATGCAGGAATTACACACGGATAAACCAGTGTATGTTTGGCCTTGGGAGCAATAGCTTGGCGCACAATGCTCTGTTGTATGAGCAACACTGTACAAAAATTTGGCCATTTCTCTTGTGAGGGCAGTGGTGTTGGTTGAGGGCATCCAACAATTGACTGCTACCTGGTAGAGACAAAAAAATCTTAATGACAATCAAGAAACTTGGGAATATCCCTTTTCTGGCCACTCAGTCTTTTATCCACCAGAGATCACCCCTAGGATCTTGTCATCAGTTTTATCCAGATCATCAGAAAATACCCTTTAAATCCTAGAGTCTTCAGCCCCATCAGCTTGTTTATCTTAGCAGCCAAAAAATTAATTATTCTCCCAATCACATATACCTTATCACCCCAAGGAGAATCCTCCTCTAAATTCTCAGCCATCAAGTTTGAATAAATCAGAAACCAACTGCTTGTTGTAATATAGGTGCATAGTGGCAGCCTTTTTCAACCCAATCAATTCAAAAAAAAAATAGAAAATCCACTATCTCTATATACAACTAGATCAACTGGCCTCTCAGAGATAATCTTCCTCTCAACAACAAATTTTCCCATCTCCATATAGTCATCATCAAAATAAATCTCAGGGAGATCATCACTTACATGAGGTGGTGGAAGTATCACCTTCTTCCTTAGTACAACTTGAGTCTTCCTTTTGGATTTCTTGGCTGGTAGAGATGTCTCAGTTGCAGGTATCTTCCTCTTAGCCCTTCTGGTTTGGATGAACTCATCCAAAACCTTATCACTGGAGTTGGTTAGATTTGGTTCCTGTGTTGGAACATGATTGGTTTGATCAATCTTTTCACCATCCTCCTCATTATCTATAGCAGGTCCATTCTGTGTTCCAACATGCCCTGACTCATCCTGCATTAGATCAAATTCCCCTGCCTTTCCTCCTTCTGAGCACTCCAGATCATCATAAGCATTCCTAGTAAAGTCATACTGATCTTGGTCATCCATATCAGCATCTGTAATCCCCAGAATAGGTTTCTCAACCTCTATGTGTTCAGCATCCTCTGACTCTGCTCTCTGTGTTAGAACATACCCAACACTCTCTTCTCCTTCACTATCTGTCAGCACAATAATCAGAGGCCTTCCAAGCTCTCCAATCCTCTTGGCAGCATCAACATCATAAAAACCTAATAGCATTCGGTCAGTAGATTTTACCACCTCTAATCCCACTGCCACAGATTCCTCAATTTTCTCTATAACCACATAACTCATACCAGAGGCATAAGAATAAACATGGAACATGTATTTGCCATTATGCAAGTCATATGCCCCTCTTAGCAGTATTGGTTTAAAATTTTGCACATCATCAAGATCCCCTATATCCCCAGTTAACAATTCTTCAATATCTCCATCTAAGAACTTCCCTTCCAGTCTTTTGAACTTAGTCAAATCTATAGAAGTCCTATTAGCTTTCACCCAATCAAAGAGTTCATCCATAGACTCAAATTCTCCATCTTGTAGATTAATGCGAGGGGAATCAGGACCAAGTACCTTTTGGTAGGGAGATTTGCCTTTGATTGGATCCTCATTCTTCTTCTCTTTGCTGCCAGGGGTGATGTTGGGAAGTTGAGCATTTCATTGGTTCTTGTTTTCGGCCATGGAGGTTGTGCGGAAAGGATTTTTTCTTGAAAAGAGGGTTTTTGGAGCTTGAGATTTAGAGTTTCACCACTTCTTGAACTATATAGAGAAGATGTTCTCATTTTTGCAAGAAAATTCCCAAGTATATCGGCTAAAAGAAATTTGTAGATAGCAACAAGAACATGGAGTATTGTAGCCAAAAATAGAGGGAAGGTGGAGAGATGAAAATATTTCAACCAAGATTAACTCCTCCACTTTTTACCTTATTAACTGTGCAACCTTTTTCATTTTCCAAGGCAGCAATGATTACCTTTTTTCCCACTTGTCAACTTAAGCCATAACTCTTTGAATTTCCAACATAGCTCCTCCACTTCCAATTTTTTGTTCATCTTTTCTTCTTTCTAAATTTTTTGTGTTTATCTTATATATCTGTACACAAAAATAAAATGGAAAAAATATCTACAACTAAATAAAATCTATATAAAGAAATACCTCAAATCTGACAAACACCTAAGTGTTGTCTGAGGAGCTCAAACATAGAAATATCCAATGGCTATGTGAAAATATCCGCAAATTGCTTAGATGTTGGAACATATGCAACCACTACTTCCTTCCTTTCAACAAGATCTCGAATAAAATGATGTCTTATGTCAATGTGCTTTGTTCGATAGTGCTGGACTGGATTTTTAGAAATATCAATAGCACTTGTGCTGTCACATAAGATCTTCAAAGGCCCTTGATGAATTCCACAATCTTTCAACATTTGCTTCATCTACAATAGTTGTGCATAACAACTTCCAGCAGCAAGATATTCAGCTTCGGCAGTTGATAGTGAGATCGAATTTTGTTTCTTACTGTACCAAGAAACTAGATTTATGCCAATAAAGAAATAACCACCTGTAGTACTCTAATAGTTCCGGGAGTAGTGCAAAAGATGGCAGCAGTCTGAAGCCAAAAGGAACCTTGGTTCCTAAATGAATATGACCAGCATGAATGTTAAGGGTTTAACCACCCCTGCAAGAAGATGATGGGTCAAGGGGATCATCTTCGAGAACAATGTTGGGCTTGGTGGTTTGTATGAGACAAAATTGGAGGATAAGGCTTTGAATATTTTTCTAAAAACTTTCAAAGGGTGGAAGCATACCCATAATTTTGATCTTTGGCCAAATTCGAGGATATTGGTCATTTGGGATCCGAGAACACACAGGGTTGATGTAATTGGGAGAATACTGCAATATATTCACTTAAATGTACGTCATCTATCATCGTGAGTGGAATTTTTGGGAACTTTTGTTTATGGCCATAGTGAAGGAAGGCTCACCAACCTTTGTGGGCTGAACTCAAAGATTATGATGAAAATTTGAGTAGACAATGGATGGTTTTGGGAGATTTTAATGCCATACTTATTGCAAATGACCATCTCGAAAACACGGTTCCTAGACTTTATTCGATGTCAGAGTTCCAAGATGCTTGTACTAAATGCGGGCTGAGGGACGCACCATTTAATGGCGACCACTTCACTTGGCATAGTTTGGATTGGAGATTGAGAAGGAAGCTAGACCATGTACTACTCAATCACGCCTAGGACAATGAAGCATGTAGAACAACCTTCTTGCTGATCTCCTCACACTCGGATCACTCTCCGTTTGTGGTATCCATGTCTCAAGAGATCGAAAACAAGAAGAAGCTTTTTCAAGTACAAAGTATGTGGTTGCTTCATCCGAATTGCAAACAAATAGTGGAAGATTTCCGGAACCCCCATGTGGATGGTTTTTAACAATATTTGGTTTACCGCAAACTCTCAAGATTAAAAGTGCCCCTTAAGGAGTTGGGAAATAGAGACTTTAACCACATTTGAGAGAAGGCTAAGATGGAGGATAAAGATTATAGTGATGCCTTTTTGAGATTGGATATCCTAAATGCTACGGTTCATGAAATTGATGATTTGAGGAAGTTAAAGAAGCAAGCTCTCTTCTACTATCATGCAGAATTCTCCTTCCTCTCCTAAAAAGGAAAGATTAATCACATCCCTATGGTGGATAAGGGTACATCTTACTTCCATCAAATGGTGGCCGAAAGGAAATGAGAAGGTATCCCTGCAATCATTGATGAGGATAATCGTATTGTCACATCGAATGCGAGGAAGGGTGAACTTTTTGTGGAATTTTACAAGGGTATTTTTGGCACAGCTAGAGATAGGGTTTCCATCGAAAATGAAATCATCCTCTCAGGTCTAATCTTGAGTGATATAGATAGAGGCTTTTTGGGGCAAAGTGTTTCAAGCCATGAAGTGAAAGTTGCATTGTTCTCTATGGATGAAAATAAAGCACCGGGTCCGGATGGTTATACGACTGGATTTTTCAAAAAATAATGGGATATAGTGGGTAGTGAAATTATGGAGGCAGTTTTGGAGTTCTTTGATTCGGGTATGTTATTCACGTAGTAAATCACACATCCGTTGCTCTAATACCGAAGAAGATGATAACTTAAAGGTGGGAGACTTTTGTCCTATAGCTTGTTGTAGCGTGCTATATAAAACCATCACCAAGATCATTGCAAATAGGTTGGAAAACATTCTACCTGTGCTCATTGATCCATGCCAAGGATCTTTTGTGAAGGGGAGAAATTTGTTAGATAATGTTATGTTGGCTCAAAAGTTTGTCCTGGGCTATGGAAAGGCAAGACCATCGCCTAGGTGGATAATTATGGTGGATTTCCAAAAGGCTTTTGACACGGTTTTTTGGGAGTTTAGAAGAGGTGTTAATTGGGCTTGGATTTCCAGAGTCTTTGAAGGATAGAATCATGGCATGTGTGAACTCAGTCTCTTTCTCAATTGCGGTCAATGGTAAGCTTTTCACTTCAAGGGACAAAGGGGAATAAGGCAGGGGGATCCCCTATCTCCCCTCCTTTTTGTTATATGCATAGAGTACTTCTCGAGACTTTTAAAGAAGAGGGTTGAATCCAAGCACTTTACCTATCACCCAAGGTGTGAAGTGCTCAAGATTACTCACCTTACCTTTGCGGATGACCTTATGCTTTTATCTAAAGCAAACACGGATTCGGTACACATACTTATGAAGGCTCTAAATGATTTTGGACAAACATCCCGGCTCACTATTAATGCAGCAAAGTCAAAGTTTTTTGGAGTGGGAATTAAGGAGGATTTGAGCTTTACGGGCATTCCATAGGCCACTTTTCCGGTGAGATATCTTGGAGTTCCACTTGACGCTATCAAATTGAAGGTCACTCAATTCGGTGTGTTTCTTGGAAAGGTTGATTCAGAAATTGCTAAGTGGAAGAGTAATACTCTTTCTTATGTGGGAAAATTAGAGTTGGTGAAGTCCATTGTTGGAGGCATTGCCGGATTTTTGGACACAAAATTTCATCATTCAAAAGGCAGTCATGGAAGCTATTGAAGTGCAAGAGATTTTTGTGGGGAGGTAAGCACAAGAGCAAGGTTTCATGGAAAAATTTATGCACGCCAAAATAAAAGGGAGGTCTCGCCCTTAGGGATTTCTTCACTTGGAATAGGGAAACCATGACACAAAAATTATGGGACATCCACACAAAGAAAGATAATATGTGGGTAAAATGGATTCATTCCTTTTACCTACAAACCGACAGACTTTGGTGGATCAATCCTAGAATTGCAGATGGAAGGCTTGGTGATAGGTATTCGAGCTACTTTAGTGACATTTGAAGCTTAAATGATGAACTAAAAAACTTGTTTGGTGGAAACTTTGTGGAGTTGAGGAGTACCCTAAGCACTTGGGCTGGCTTAGGTAAGTTCACTAAATTTGCCTACAACCTTATGCATTGTCAAAGGTTCCAGGGGGTCTATGAACAACCAAATCAACCAAGAGAAAGGCTGTTTAACACCATTTGGTGGGCTTTATCCCACCAAAATTATCGTTCATCACATGATTAGCTACTCTTGGAAGATTGCACACCAAAGATAAGTACCGGGATGGTGAAGATGAGCAAACAGACCGAATATGTGCACTTTGTAACCTTGAAGTAGAATCAAACAACCATTTATTCTTTTGGTGTGATTTCTTCCAAACCGTGTGGAGCCAGGTGAGAGACAATGGATTGGACTACGGAGGGGGACTTTATCAATACCAAATTCTGAAAATTGGATCAAAGGGCAAGTGAAGGGTTTTTTCAAGCTATGAAATAAAATTGGCCCCTTGGCACTAATCACAATGGCTTACCGTATTTAGAGTGAAAGAAACAGTGTGGTCCATGATGGCATTCAAACTCATCATAAATGATTGCTACATGGTACTAAACCGTATCTTTTCGGAGGTGCATCTATATTGACTAGCCCAAGGTAAGGCCGTTGGCGTAACGGTTATTCTTCCCGGTGCCTTGGCATGCTGGTGCCTCGGTACGGGTTACTGGTGCCATGGTGACAAGCATTTTTACTTGCCGCACAGTTTTCTAGAGCACTGGTGCAATGGTTTTCGGTGCAAGGGTTTCCTGCAGGCACGTTTATCTTGCACATGGGTTATTTGGCGCTTAAGATTGCTAGCGTACGGTTCTCTGGCACCATGGTTATATGGCGCTACATTCTTCTGGCGCTAAAGCATGATGGCGCCATGGTTTTCTGCTGGCACATTTCTCTGGCACATGTACAATCTGGTGCCTTGGATTTCTGGCGCCATGGTTTTTTGGAGACATGGTCATCTGGAACTACGGTTTTTTGGCATTGAAGCATGCTAGCACCATGGTTTTCCGGAGGAATGTTTTAGACACCATGGCTATGGTTATGCCAGCGCCAAAATTTTCAGGAGTATTCTTGTATGATAGCGCCACGACTGTAGTTTAGGCCAGTGCCATGATATTCTTGCAGAGAAGGAAAGTGACCACGGGTTTTGATACATCATGGGTTGTGACATCCCTTTAATGTGCATCCGTGTCTCGGCATGTAGCTTAACCCAAAGGTCATGCCTATATGGAGATTTACTTTCAACATGGTTTTCTAAATTTTACCATGTTTTTTGGTGCGGAGGGCTCTACTATATTTGTCATCCTTTGTGTTGGCTAGTATGTAACTTGAAATTAAGGATTTGACGTAACTTGCGGTTTATCCGCTACATTCATGGCAAAAGGAAAACATGGTTGAAATGTACACTTCTCCCACTGTCTTCCTAGCCTAGGTTGTTACTTTGTTTTTTACGGATATAACACGCTATATGTTCATGCAACACTTGGTGTTAAATCGGCATAGAGTTGTCCATTAGCTTAAAATGGAATGGGCGTTTACAGAGCTGCCACACTAGGCACATGCGGTACAAGTTGTGTCCATTCTCCAAATTTATTCCATAGGTTTTATTAGGTGGGACTCACAAGAGCACTTGGAACTACCTCTTCTTGCTCTTGCCACCAACATAACCTTGGAAAGAAAACGTATTGAAGGCCAATAAAACTCCTTTTTCTCCACCTTAGGAGTGTATATGGTAGAAGCTGACTCATCATGTCGACCAATGGCACGTAGGCGACCTCAGCTTCACTTTTCTGCATCACACAAGATTTCTCTATCCAAGACCCGAGTATACTACTATCGGCTGCATTAGGAACAAAGCTCCACACAGGGCTACAACACTTTGCTACACTGTCGGCTACAATGCCACGGTTTTGAACACCCAAGACGACATCACTCGGTGGCGATCTTTTTCGTCATGGTTTTGAAGACCCGTGATCACTAACCTTGGTTGCGTATAGGATGAAAACATTTGGTGCAAGAAAAGCCAGTATCCTCTCTGATTGGTATGGATAGGTCTGGATTGGCATCTCAATCTTGACTCGCAATTATGTTAATTTGATTTCTTAGTTTTTATAAAAGGCCTTGCATGTATGAGGTAGAAGCGGTTTCTTAGAATTGGGTAGTGAATTTGTTTTCACCCCTCTTTCATATGTCATGCTTTACCCTCTTGTTCTCCCTCTCACTATAGATATATGCATGTAGTCTACCCTAACTTATCACTAGTTAGCTTGGGGTTATCAAGAATCTCACTGTATTACTGGAGAGTGCACTTAAAATGCATCCACCCGGACATTCCACGGCTTTTATATTTACTATTTTACCAACAATCATCTGCATTACGAGCCCAATCAGAATCATTATACCCAATCAGATTAGAGTCTTAATTCTTAAAATACTAGACACCATACTCAGAGTCTCACTCACATATCGAATAATCATTTCGACTGCAGTAAAATGAGTTTCCTTTGGATCAGTTTGATATCTTACACATATTCCTATGCTAAAACATATATATGGGCAACTAGCTGTCAAATACAACACACTTCCAATCACACCCTTGTATAATTTCTAATCAACTTTGACTCCTTTCTCGTCTTTCACCAACTTACCAGACACTCCCATAGGTGTTCAGACCGCTCTATAATTGCTTAGTCCAATCCTTTACTAAATTTAAGGTGTACTTACTCTGATTTATAAACAGACCATTCTTTTCTTTCTTGACTTGATGCCCTAGAAAATATGTGAGTTCTCCAACCATACTCATCTTAAATTTGGCTTGCATCACAGTCACGAAATCATGTACCATAGATGATGAAGTAGAGCCAAACATAATATCATCAATTTGAGCTATCAAAATTTGTGATGCTTTTTCGAGCACAAATAAGGTGCAATCTACTCTCCCTCGACAATAACCTTTATGAATAAGAAATTTAGTAAGTCATTCATACCATGCCCTAGGTGTTTGTTTCAGACCATACAACGCCTTCTTGAGTCGAAACACATGATAAGGGTAGTGTGGATCCTCAGATCCTTTATGTTTTTCAACATAAACTTCTTCATTTACCATACCATTGAGAAAAATGCTTTTGACATCCATCTGGTATAGAGTAAAATTCATAGTGCATGCAATAGCAAGTAAAATTCAAATTGACTCTAACATGGAAACTGTTACAAAATTATCATCAAAATCAACTCCTTCAACCTGAGTATATCCTTGAGCATCCATTCTGGCCTTATTTCGAGTGATTTGACCATCAACATCAATTTTTTTCTTGAAGATCCACTTAGTGCCAATAACGTTTACACCCTTAGTACGAGGAGTGAGATATCATACATCATTGTGTGCAAACTAACCGAGTTCTTCTTGCATTGCTGCAATCCAACATTCACCAATTAAAGCTTCCTTGTAGTTCTTGGGTTCAATAAGATAGATGAAACATTATAATCCTGCTAGTTCTCTGTAATTTACCCGAGGGATTGATCAAGTTCTCCTTATGTTTGTTTGCGCTTGCACCTCTGTTAAAACATGTGGTGGTACAGTGGGGGACGATGTTCCAACATACTTGATTTATTCAGTTTCATCAGGATTATCAGCCTGTTCCAACATTGTCTGGCTCATTACGATGACTGCTCTGTGTTGGAACATGGCCTTCATCTGGTGAATTTTCTCTATCAGCTGCTAATTGTGGTTCGGCAGAATCATCCACAATGACATATATGGATTCCATAAGAGAATTTTCCGGAGATTGTAGACACGATAAGCTTGGCTGTTCACAAAATAACCAAGAAAAATCTCAACATCACTACGATTGTCGAACTTTGACAATTGTTCTATATCTCGGAGAATGTAGCACTTGCTTCCAAATACAAGAAAATATGAGACATTTGGCTTCTTTCCCTTCCAAATATCGTATGAAGTTTTGCTTGTGAATAGACGAAGATACACACGATTGATCGTATAACAAGTTGTACTAATGGCTTCTGTCCACCATTTTTTGTGGATTCCTTTCTCGGCTAGCATGACTTGAGCCATCTCCTGAAGAGTAATGTACTTTCTTTCCAATGTCATTCTGTTGGGGAGTGATTGGAGCAGAAAATTCATGTTGAATGCCAAGTTCATCACAGAAATTACTGAATTGAGAGTTTTCAAATTCTCTGCCATGATCACCACAAATTCTGGCAATCTTTCCTGCTGGACTTCCCTTATCTGTCTGTAGTTTTATCACCAAACTTCTAAACACGTCCACAATATTAGATTTTTCTTTTAGAAAGGCTACCCAAGTGTATCTAGAGAAATCATCAACACATACAAAGATATATTTCTTGCCACTCACATCAGGAGTAATGACTGGACCCATCAAATCCATGTGCAGTAATTCCAGATTTCTTGAGGTAGTTATATACTGAACTGAAGAGTGGGGAGATCGAATTTGTTTACCTTGTTGGCATGGTTCGCACACAATTCCATTTTTTCTTGTCAGTGTAGGCATACCTCGCACAACCTTCACATTCGCAATTTTCACCAAGGTTTTGTAGTTGGTATGCCCAAGCTTTCTATGCCATATGGTTCCTTCATCCTGTTTAGAGCTCAAACACTTCGCTTCCTATTCTAGAAAATAACAGTTGTCTGATGATTGAATGCCTGAAAGGACTCTATCTTTTCCATATTTCACTATACATTTATCTTTTTGAAATTCTACTGGCATATTATTATCACACAACTGACTGATGCTCAGTAGATTTGCTTTTAGGTCTTCAACAAACAAAACACTCGTGAATACCGGGAATCCTTCAATATGCAGTTCACCCATTCCAACAACCCGACTCTTCTTTCCATCGCCAAAAGTAACAAAACCACCATAATATGGTTTGATGTTTGTTAGAAATTCCTGATTTCCAGTCATGTGTTGAGAACAACTTCTATCAATGTACCACGAGTCTCTAGATTGTGCTATAAAAGACGTATAGGCAACAAGGCAAGTACCAGTGCGTTTAATAACCCATACATTTCTAACCATTCTTGATTGTTGGACATTGTCTATGTTGGAACATGCCAACAGTTGTCGTCTAGTCATGATATCCCTGAGCAGTCTCTGACACTGTTCCCCTATATGACCTTGATACATGCAGTAGCTGCAGGTGAGAGGTTTCCTCTGTTGAGATTTAAACTTTCTATTTATCTCTCAAATCTTTGACTTGAGAGTGACAGTGCTTCCTGATGGTTTGTCATACCCAATTCCTTGTCTATTTCCAAAGTTTTTCCCCATGGTCAGAATGTTATCAAGTTTTTCCTTACCAATGTTTAACTTGTTAATAGTTACTTCGGCAATCTCATTTCTCTTAGTTGTTGAGACTGGGCTTGACTCTAGTTCTTTAATCTCCCCTCCGAGTTCAACTATTAAATCCAACAAGACATTTTCCAGTGCAGCAATTTGAATTTTCTCTTCCTTCAACACTGTGTTTGTATCAAGAACTTTCAGCCACATACCATACATTTTTTCATATGATGTGTATATCTCATCATCACTCACGAATTTCCCTTCATCATCACTAGAAGAGTCATCAGAACCTATGTTGAAACATACAACAACGTTCTTCTCTAACATGTTGGAACATACATCATCATCTGATCCATTTAGAACTTTTGCTCTAAATGCAACATTATTTCTTGTAAGTTCATCTTCATCATCTTCTTCCTCTTCACTCCATGAGGTAACATATGATTTTTCCCGCTTCTTCTGAGTATTCGCACATTCAGCCTGGATGTGATCACATCCTTCACATTCTCGACATTAAATTATTCCAGGCTGCTTTGCTTCACCACATTGATTTCTAGAGAACTGCTGATTTTCTTGTCCACCCGAGTTCCACGATTTCCAAAATCTTGAGGCCGAGATCTATTTCCACCAGATCTATCTTGTGATTTCTTATTTACCACCTTCTTCAGCATTTTTGAGAAATTCTTGGTGATAAGAGCAGGTTCTTCAATTCCATCATCACTGTCAGATTCATGGATGACCTTTGAAGATGAGGTTTTGAAGGACAACTACTTATGGACTTTCTTTGCAGGTTGTTGTAGTGTTATCTCATAAGTCTGTAGAGATCTCATAAGTTCATCCAAGGTCATGGTGGCTACGTTTCTTGCTTCTTGTATTGCTGTAACTTTCATACCAAACCTTTTAGGAAGTGATCTCAAGGTCTTTTTCACCAATTTTGCCTCCTTGTAAACTTTTCCAAGTTGATACGCCATGTTGGAAATGTCTCTGAGTTTCCCATTAAACACAACAATAGTATCATCTTCATCCATCTTTAGTTCCTCAAACTTTGCAGCCAACATCTGTAGTTTGGATTCATGTACATGACTTGTCCCTTTGTGAACAGTTTGTAATATATCCCACCCCTTCTTTGCTTGATGGTATATTGAGACAAGTTTGAATTGTTCTTCATTCACTGTCGTAAAGATAACATTCAATGCCTTTGAATTTGCCAACGAAGCCTTCAATTCATCTGGAGACAAAGTAGACTTATCTTTGAGTTTCGGCTTATTTGAACTTGATTCTCCTTCTTTCTCCTTTGAGCTAGTTTCGGCATCTTCAGTCGGAGGATTCCATTCATTTTCAATAAATCGTCATGCTAGTTCATCTAGTGAGTTGATGAATACTTTCATGCGTGCCTTCCAGTAATTGTAGTTAGTTCCTTCTATCAGAGGTGGCCGAGACACCAAAGCTCCTTCTTTGGTCGCCATGGTAAAACCAAATCACACTTTCCTTAAAACAACCAAGGAAATAATAAATGACTTAGCTCTGATACCAAATGAAATTTGGTTTTACCGAATTATCTTAATTATTGCTACTATGTTCCAACGTAACCTAACTATCCAAGTATGCAATAAATTAAAGCATAAAGACACTAGACTTGGTTAAGCAGTTCAGTAAAATCCACCTACATCTGTGGGATCTGGCCCAGTTCAGAATGAATCCACTAATCAGAAAGATACAGTACAAAGTACATGTTACAATTATACTTATCTTATTTAATTATGTCGTGTGAATTCTGCAAGCTCCCCTTACTATCGATCCGCCTTGACCAAACTCCCTCTGACCTCGAAATTCGTCGATCCTGGATCTCCTCCTCCCAAGGAATCAAGGTATACGGTTCTAAATTTTGAACAACATGTTACGTATGTTGGAACATATATGATGGCTCTCGCAGTACTCTCGAAAGGATAGAATATATGTGTGCATATTTTCGCAATTAAGTTTGTGAGTTTAATGCAGTTGTGATGTCCTCTTTATAGTCTATGAGCATATCGGAACTCTCCATCATTATCTCTATAATATTCTTATCCCTTATCTGCTTCTAAAGTATATCCAAATCTCATAAATAAATGAATTTTCCATATCTAAAATATCCCATAATATTCCATAAATCTAATTCCATATTTGTAGGGATTTTCCATAAACTCATTATGCTTCTAACATCGCCTAACATATTGTAGAATATCCAACCTTCCATAAATCAACACAATCGCAATATTTTGCTCTTCCGAAAAACCTTTTGGGCCGCGGTTGTACGTATGTTCCAACATGGAACATTTTTCTTTTCCAAATTAGTTCACAAATTGCCAATTAATTAATCAATGCAAACCACCTGACTTTACATTACTTAAGTAGTGCATAACTTACTTCCTATGTTTTCTTATGGTATGCACACTTAGCACTTTCGTACTCCCTCTGTTTGGCACATCACTTTTGGGTTTCAGAATTCAGGAAATGCTAAATGAGTGGACGAAATTGAATTGAAAGAAAGAAAAGTAAAACGAGTGGATGTAAAAACCTTAAACTTGCCATAATTAGAAAGTGTCAATATAAAAGAAACATCCCAAATTAGAAAGTGTATCACTAATAGAGAATTGGAGGGAGTATGTTTTCCTAAAATTTTTACATTTCCTTTTATGGTAAAATATACATTTAGTCACAACCACTTAATAATTTTTTTACTTTATTTGCTTAATTCTCTCCACACATTTTCAACTTGTTAAAAAAACACTTAAAACTATGGTGTGAAACGTAGTGAAATGGAGAGAGTATGATAAATTTTACCATCCACACCACTTATTTTATATTAAGGGTAATATACAGATATAACCCTATGTGTTGAGGAAAGTGCAGATATAACCCTCAATTATTTTTAGTGCAAATATGACCGAATGAAAGTGCAGATATAACCCTCCGACTATGAGTCTGCCGTTGACCAACGAATTTCAGCCATTGACCTACTTGAAAAGACTAAAATACCCTTCTGCCGCAAGGCTTAAATGAAAAAGCAATTCTAACCTCTGCCAACCACCACCCCACCTACCTGGCTCCACCTTCACCGCCAGCCACCACTACCACCCAACACCACCTGGCTCAGCCCCACCCGCCACCACCTGACTCAGCTCCACCCGATAGCACCTGGCTCAGCCAGCCCCGACACCACCAGCACGCCACCGCTCACCCCGCCGTTGAAGCTCGCCCGCCTATCCCCATCGACAAAAATCCTATCCCCCGCTCAGCCCCACGCCCCCAGCCCTATCCCCGCCGCTCAACCATATCCTCTCCTCCTCACCGTCGATTGAACAATGAACCTATCCGCCGATTGAACACCCACCGCCGCTTAGCCCCACGCCTGCTGAGACCCCAACGCCGATCAGCCAAGCACCGCTGTTGAGAATGGACGTGAGATAACCCAACGAATATATCAGAGACAACAGAATATTTCAGAAGAAGAAGAAGAGAATGGATTAGAGGTATGGATAGGAGACACCAGAAGAAGAAGAGAATGGATCGGCTGAAAAGGTTATATTTACAAATAACCTGAATAGATAGGGTTATATTTACACTTTTAACTTACACATAATTATATTTGTACTTCATTCAATTATATAGAGTTATATCTGCACATCTCTTTTATTTATTCATATCAATCTTAAACCTTCAGTGGAACAGAGATGGCAACGATGTCACTAGTGTTGGGGTAAAAGCTGTAATAATGCATTCCAATGGAATGACAAAATCACGCTTGGATGATTGTGGTGAAACTTTTCTTGGATATCGATGTGAGTCGCGTTACGTACGCTTTCCTTAAAGAGTAATTCAACCCTATTACAGTCTTGGGTTACACGAATTCCCTTCGAGGATAAAAAAATCGAGAATCCCTCATGAACAAGGCTTGAATCAGAAGAATACTAATGAGAATCTGTGTTTTTGGTTATATATATGTCTGGGAAAATTCTTAGTTTCCTGTCACTATTCTGTGCATGTGTATGCTTCTATATATAGGAAACAAATGTCGTGAAAAGACACAACACTTCATCATTCCACACTAAACCATATTCCAGTCATAATTATAAATTCTGAAATGATGTAATTTTTCACACGATACAGATACATCTTTTCACATTGCAATGCCACATTCAATATATCGTCCTTATCTTTTCCATCAAAGAGAAGTTGGGCAATACGCACCACCACATCAGAGTTATAATAAATTCTGAAATGATAAATCTTTCCACACCAGGGCAAAACATGTTCGTCATCAATATTCAGACTAACGCAAATTTAATACTTATCCTGAAATTGTAAGCTCGTAGATAGTGTGCACTCCGCACCACCGAACTTGTTATAACGTCCCGAACTCACAGCTACTCGAATCCAATTATACTTAAATAGACTTGTGTTTCCTAAAACACCAACAATCCTCCCCCATTTAAGTAATATCCTTGATTCGGAAAATCCAACAACCAAACCAAACAAGTGCATAAATGAAAATATCTTGAAGATTGAATTTTCACCTTAGTGAACTACACATTCCAAATATTCGAGAATTAGGGTGTCTTTAAAGATTGAACCCTTCAACCCATTTGAACACTTGAAGATAATCCACACACAAGTTCAAATACAACTCAAAAGTGTAAACTTGACAATATATAAGCCATGTGTCCCTATCCATTCATGATTGCATACAAAGCCAAGGCTGGGCTTATTGAAGCGGCTACACTTCGCACATCATAAAGGTGAATCTCTTTTATCGTACACCTGCAATTGTACTTTGTCAAAGGATCCATTAAAAAGTTAAAAATTCAACCTAACTTCCATGCAGGTCCAAACATATTACCTTCGGGATATGAAATCATATGTTTCAATCTCAAACAATAGACCTTCCACATTGAATTTTACTCTAATGTCGTATCAGAGAAAAATTGGGTATCCCATTATCAAAGATTTAAATAGGCTTTAAATCCATCCCGATCACCGACTTGTTTATCAAGTTCCTAACTAGTCACTTCGTCAAGTGTTCCGCTAGATTGCATTGATATCTCACAAAATCAATTGAACTCACACCATGAGTTATTAACTCACGATTCACGCTATACCTAACGCCCAAGTGTCTCCCAAGTGCCTCCCAAGTGTCTACATTTGTCATTAAACACTTCACCATAAGTCTTAGCCACCCACTGACTTATGTCACAACATAATTTCACTTTTTCCTAAGTAAGGAATGGTTACCTGATAACTCTTGTTTCCTTTCACTTTTCAAGAGTCAACTCATCATAGTACAAAATTCCACAACAACACATTCGTAATACAAAATTCTAGAATACTGTGTTCTGATCCATTCAACAATAAATAAATAAAAATTTAAGAATTATTTTTCATCAGTTCTATTAATTAAAAATAAAATTCTCACAATTTGAAACAATACCTTGAATATTCATCCTTAACCTTTTCACGACAAAACATCGCCATGTATTTCATAAAAATTCCATCATTACGATCATGTTTCGGCTGAGCCGCCTAACAATGTCAAAATATATCTGGCCTTTATTATTACTTTTCTCCCGTTTCTAACTATTTTCCATATGCAATTGATTCACTACTTTATTGCATGCGTACTACTACTGTGTACCAAAGAAAGTTTCTTCGTTTGTATTGCATGCATACGGGTAATCTTTCTTCATCGATTTTGACAAATTATAAATAATTACTCCATTCAAAATGGATAGCCAACAACATAGTTCAACATATAAATTCTCAAAAACTTACCGAGAGTATTATGAAAAAACTAACCGAGATGATTCTGAAAGTTGACAGGAGGAGTTACGCACGACATCCATCGCAGTCACATAATCTTTAATCAGATCCATGTACCTTAATCATTAAGGAATTACAATACACGCTACAAGCAGCCTCCCTCGTCCAATATCCATCCATGCATGCACCACATGCACCACCAAACTCATCCTCCAATGCGTTAAGAATAGATAAATTACTCTTTAAGATTGCTGGGGTAAAAGCTGTAATAATGCATTCCAATGGAATGACAAAATCACGTTTGGATGATTGTGGTGAAAATTTTCTTGGATATCGATGTGAGTCGCATTACGTACGCTTTCCTTAGAGAGTAATTCGACCCTATTACAGCCTTGAGTTACACTAATTCCCTCCGAGGATAAAACAATCGAGAATCCCTCATGTTCTAGGCTTGAATCAGAAGAATACTAATGAGTATCTGTGTTTTTGGTTATATATATGTCTGGGCTTAGTTTCCTGTCACTATTCTGTGCATGCGTATGCTTCTATATATAGGAAACAATTGTCGTGAAAAGACACAACACTTCATCATTCCACACTAAACCATGTTCCGTTCAGAATTATAAATTCTGAAATGATGTAATTTTTCACACGATACATATACATCTTTTCACATTGCAATGCCACATTCAATATATCGTCCTTATCTTTGCCATCAAAGAGAAGTTGGGCAATACGCATCACCACATCAGAGTTAAAATAAATTCTGAAATGATAAATCTTTCCACACCAGGACAAAACAAGTTAGTCATCAATATTTAGACTAACGCAAATTTAATACTTATCCTGAAATTGTAAGCTCGTAGATAGTTTATACAAGTGTGCACTCCGCACCACCGAACTTGTTATAACGTCCCAAACTCATAGCTACTCGAATCCAATTATACTTAAATAAACTTGTGTTTCATAAAACACCAACAACTAGTTGTGTTGCCATTCCAGTGTTTGACCAAAGGCACTCTCTCTGCTTTATTGGATCTGGCACATTTTCATTTTTTAGTTGTTTTTGTGAGTTGGACACGCTTTATTTTTTTTTGGAAAGATTCATTCATTTTCATCCGCTCATTTTACTCTTCTTTTTTAATTTCTAAAATTAATTTTATCCACTTATTTAGTTTACCTAAATCCAACCAGCTAAACTAGTGTGCTAGATAGTAAGAGGGCTATTTCATCACTGATGACTATACAACTATGTCATACCAGTCCTTTTCCCGTTGAATCAATCTAAGTACTTATCCATCTTCATCATCCTATTCCTCCTAATTCTTCCATCTACTCCTCCAATTAGTTGGAGTCTCCCTTCTTTAAAACATACTTCTCACATGCTAAACTCCCATTAAGCTCCCATTAAGCACCCATTAAGCACTATACTTTTCACAAATTTAGTACACTATAAATAAATTTCATCACATTGTGATAGGTTAAATTTTAGAAAACATAGTAAGTTTCAAAGTAACAATTGTAAATTTTAAATTGAATATTGTATACTCCCTATTATCTATTAATCATGTAATTATAAGTGATTGAATGTGAAAAAGTAAAAGAAATATTATATAAAAGTTATAATATTTAAATTAAAAGGTATAGTGTGTAAGTTTAAAAATACAATTTTTAAATTTAAAAGCACAGAGAGGGTTTCTTTTTCAGAGCCTGAGTTGGATTTAGAGGGGACATGATGAGGTGTGAGGTCTCACGCCGCCACGTAGACAAATCTCAACCATCCCAAGATTAAATATGGAAGGAACGTGATGAAGTGGAATTAAAGGTCAACGAATCAGGTGGAGCGGAACAAAGCTAAGGTGCACACATATGACATCTACGATGTGCACGCCTCCTTCATACAAAGTGGACATGGCGACTTCCCATCGGCCTGGAACTTTTTTCTAAAAGATAATATCTCTTCTCTACACAAGTCATTACTCAATACTTAGGTAACTTATATTCTTACTTCCTCTGTTTCTATGGGTTTGGAACTCTAGTTTTAGGTGATTGGTTTTACAGTGAATGAAATAAATGGATAAAATAAAATTTAACACGAAGAATTTAAAAAGTCGATGAAATTGATGTAATCTTGTCAAGAAAGAAAGTGTGTTAAAGGGTCAAGGTCATTGAAACATAGGGAATAAGTCCGACTAACTTGAGTATCAGACTTGACTATTTCTTCATCGCTAGAGGCTATTTCGATTACAATAACTCGATCACTTAAAAAGGTCACAACTAAGCATCATCAAATGGAACATCTCCCTCGAGATTCAAAGATGTTATAAGAAAGGAATTCCACATTCGAATTATCATTCTAATATTGCAAACATTTTTATTGCATGAGTTGGTATAAAGAAAAAGAATATCACAAAAAGATATTCCCAATGGAGGACCCATGAGTCAAGTCAACTAGGAATGGACTAACAACAACCTGAGTAGTTGCAATTTGCAACTTGAAGTAGTAGAATAATTGGACTTCCTATAAAACAAATCTTTCATCAAGAAAATTCGTAGATTTTACCC
This sequence comes from Rubia yunnanensis, assembly GCA_037428765.1. Classification (NCBI taxonomy): domain Eukaryota; kingdom Viridiplantae; phylum Streptophyta; class Magnoliopsida; order Gentianales; family Rubiaceae; genus Rubia; species Rubia yunnanensis. Next base: position 10,273,675 of record CM075070.1, read on the forward strand.
TTTTTAAACGAAACACAAGAAAACATAAGTGTCTTCGTTGGCTTTTATTTTTTTATTTTAACCTCCTTGGCTGAAGTATCTCAGATATTATTCGTTTTTGTAGCAGTGAATAAATTAATCCATAGGTCAATTTACTACCTGTCGATGCATCTAGCAACAAATTTACAACATACCAGTATTACTCCTCTGTTTCTTTAATAGTGACACACTTTCTAATTTGATATGTTTCTTTTATATTGGCACTTTCTATTTATAGCAAGTTTCAAGTTATTACATCCACTCATTTTACTTTTTCTTCTTTCAATTCAATTTCATCCACTCATAGCATCTTCTAAATCCTAACACCAAAAATGATGTGCCACTATTAAAGAAACAGAGGGAGTATTATTTTTTTACAGTGATGTGTCAGCTCGGTATCACCATACGACTCCCTCCGTTTCTCTATTAGTGGCACACTTACCTTAATTGGATGTTTCTTTTATATTGGCACACTTTCCATTTTTGGCAATATTCCTTCAATTTCATTCACTCATTTTACTTTCTACATCCAATTTCATCCACTCATTTTATCCACCTAAATCCAAGCACCTAAACCTATGGTGCTAATATTAGTGAAACAGAGGGAGTATATAAATTACAAGTTTAACGGTATAGCCATCAAATCCCTCTAGTCAAAATTCACAATTTTGTCTACATTTGGTGATAGTTTTTTTTCTAAAAAATTAAAAGCACCTCAATGATTGTTGCTTCAGGGAATATAAGTCATAAGAGTTGTTTTTCTGGCAGGCGGCATGCCAATAACCTCAAGGATAAATTAATTATTTTTAATTTTATATAATTTATTTGTTAAATTATATATAGAATTTTAAAAAAATTAATTTTTTTTATATCATATACTTTTATATTTTCACATTCAAATACATATTATTACTTGTTTTAAATTATAAAGTACAATATTTAAATTTTATAAAAAATTACAACATTTGATTAAAAGTCCATGTGGACTTTCCACAAGTTTATGGAAATGCCGCCTTCCTGAGACTTTCTCAAGTCATAAACTCTTATTCTCCATTCGTCCCTTCCGATTTCGCATAATATTTTGGTCAACTTTCTCAAAACATATTTGTTCATAAATTTTAATTAGTATAAGTATATATATATATATATATATATATTAATACCATCACGTGAGACAATTTTAAATTTCCTGTATCATGTATTTTTTAAATATCAAATTTTAATACACCATTAGTATGCATAACTAAAGTTATCAGTGGTTAAACATAATTTGAAAAATTGACCAAAAAGTGTGGAGATTCGGATAGAACCAAAGGGAGTGCTCACTTTTCCAATTAAATTCTATAATCACATATGCAATAAGATTTCTCTATTCATTCATATAAGGAATTAACAAGATAACTATTTGGTTACTTATGAGAATAAAAACATAAGTAAAAAAAAAGTTATTCACTCTGCTCCGCAGAAAAGGTTAGTTTTTGAAAATATTTTGTTTCATAAAACAAGGAGAAACGTGCCCATATATATTTTATATAAGTGCCAATATAACCTTTTGATAATTGAAAATGTCAATATATAGTTACTGAAAGTGCAAACATACTCATTCTATTAGATTTAGGCTAGAATTTGATGAAAATGATATTTTACCCCTTTGAGAAAAAAGAAAAGAAAATAATGAATTTAATATTATACCCATAATAACCATAATCTTCTTCTTCCTCTTCTCTTCTTCTCTTTTCTTCTTCCACGCAGCTTATTTCCTTTTTCTCCTTCAACGATTTCTGACGGCAAACCCTAATCACATGCGCTCGCCGACGCCAATCAATCGTGTCGTTGTTCGTTCCTCGCTGGCACCGTACATATATAAATGCCACCCGGATCTTCGTCGCTTTGCAGGTTTCGTCGGTTAGGGCGATGCAAATGGTGTCTCTTCTCTTCTTGACCTCGAGAAGGACGATGTCGCCGGGAAAAGCACTAGTGTTTCCATGGTGCTGGGTTGCAGAGCGCCAGTGGAAGAAAAGAGATCCGGGCTTTTCCATCGTCGATGACGAGTCAATTCGACAATTTCTTCCGATTGAGAATCAATTTGATTACTCATGCTTGTAATTGGATTGTTTGTGATTTTTGTGAGGGAATATGAGGGGGTGGGGGCGGTGGCTTAAGGGAGCGGGGGTGGTTGGTGGGGGTGGGAGGGGTGGCTGGCTGGATAGAGGGGGTGGTCGGGTGGAGGGGTGGTGATCGTGGTCGTGGTCGTGTCATGTGGAGGTTGGAGAGGAGGGTGGTAGTGTGAGGGAAAAATTGTTCTAACACTTATAGGTTTAAGGTTAAGCATTTTAGTCCTTTTATGTGTGGTTAATGTCGGTCAATGCCAGAAATAGTGTTTTAGGATTGTATTGGCACTTTCATCAACTAGTTAGGATTATTTTTGTACTAAAAATTATCTGAAGGTTATACTGACACTTAGTCAAGTAGGTATGATTATATTGATATATATCCACAAAGTAAAACTACTCTTATTTTCATGCCCTCCAATCTGCATTCCCGTTAATATAAATAAGTATGATCCATAATTTTAGATTTCACTATATTTTCATTTGAATTAACCAGAAATAAACTAGCTAGTAATAAAATTAGAGAAAGTATCAGGAAAAGCAGTTTTTATATAAGTTTATGGATAATCGACGGTGACTTTTATATTAAATGCTATAAATTTTTTTTATAAAATTTAAATATTATATTAAAAAAATCAAAAAAATAATATGTATTTGAATGTGAATATAAAATATATAATATAAAAAAAATTAAAATTTCTAGTGTAATATGTTATTTAACAAATAAAATGTATAAAGTAAAAAATAAGTGACGCATCATAAACTTATGGATAGACCACTTATAGGAGACTCACTCGTAAAATTAAATTGAAACGAACTTAATTTAAGCAAGTCAATAGGATTTGAAAAATCAATTAAATTAAAAGGAACGCGACCTTACTCTCAAGTTAACATGTTATTTGTGGTTCCAGTTTAATTTGCTTTAGAAGAACAGTTACTTCCTTCATCCCGACTGTATTTGCACATATTGACATTTTCAATTTATTCAAAATTATTTTTGATCGTTAATATTTTTACAGGTGCACATTTAAAAAAATAGTATAAAAATAGATGTTACAATGATTCTAACAAGATCTCACATGATAATTTATTATCTTATATAATACTCGATTTTTACTTTTTAAATTAATCAATTTTGATTAAATGACTTGTGCAAATTCAATTGAGACAGATGGAGTAGTATGTCAATTTTTTTTTTTGAGAATGGTGGTTTATATGTTCCTATCTCATACTCCCTTCGTTCAAACTATTTTTGCACTATTTCCTCTTTCAGACATTTCACCTGTTTTTGCACTCTTCACTTTATTTCCACTTATAGCCACATTTTATTCGTATTTTATGTTGGCCTGGCCCAACTTACTTGATGCACTCTTCACAAATCATATTGAAAAGAAAAGGACACGGAAAAGGAAAATAAATTTAAAGAACCTCACCTAGAAAATAAATAATAATACACTCTTAAAAATACTTCATCGTTCTCTCTCTGCAAGAATAGTTGGGATGAACGGAGTAATATCTAAAATGCTCATAGCCTATGTTTTTTATAAATAAAAATTTGTGTGAACGAATCGGTTTAAATGAGCAAAAGATGTCAAAGCTCCAATTTGTCATTAACAAGTGGGTATGGTTGGGATGTGCCAGCCTAAAAGAGAGGAAGCCAGTTGATGAATAACTCCCTAAATCCCACGGCACACAAATACACTGCACCTTCTTTGCAGTACTAGACTAACTAGATAGCCAGTACTAAGTGATTATGTGCCACAACCAATTAACCGCCCTACCTAGCATCATTGAAATTATAATTGTAATAACGTGATTGGCTGAGAGATTGATGTCTAATTGAATGTTTGATGAACATGGCTGGCAGATGACTGACTTTTTATGCCGTGATTTACGTCATTATCAACATGTGGTGCTAGAATGACCTAGATCGATTCAGCGTTGTCAGACCGTGTCAATGATTTCCACTATGGCTTTTCAACGGGCATGCGATCGATCTGTGTGAGACTGTGATGACTACGCCTTTGGTGGCAGCATTTCCTTGCTAGTGTAGTGTTTGAGTATTTTTATGAGGGAATCCCTCGCTGTTCAAATAGATGGAGTTTCACATAGATTTTATGGTGGCGTCTCTTAGTTTAGACTTAGCATAGAATGTTTATATGTAATTTATTTGATTGCATGCCATCTTAAAAAAAAACTGAATTGAATTAAAATACATCTATGTTTGATATAACCGCACCTCATTAACCATGTAATCATGGATGCAAGTAGGTGTTTAAGGGGACAAGAATATGAATTAACAATTTTATTTGTTTTTATATTAAAAGAAGGTACAACTTGAAATTGTGCGTGGCTGCTTAGCTCGGGGGTTCCATCCCGTCCCATGGCCACTATTAAGGGAGCTGTTCAACGTTGGTGAGCGTGTGGCATTAAAATCTACGAACAATATTATCCTACTACTCATTTAACCAGATTTTTCTTGGGCAACGATTCTCTACCAAATCTCGCATTTCCACGCTTCTGACCTAACAAGATTTATGTTTTTTGCTGCAAAATGTTGGAGAAATGTTCACTTTTAAAACCTTTAAAATAATTTGCTAGATTGCCACCTCATTTAATGGAAATAATAAAAATGTTGGTCCCCTGGCAGTTTATGGGAGGTCCACAAATTTTATACATTTGTTAAATTACATAGTACTGAATTTATAAATTTATAAATATTTTTTATTTGATATATTTTTATATTTTCAAACTCAAATGCACATTACTATTTATTTTAATTTTTAAAATATGATATTTAAATTTTATAAAAATTATAATGTTTAAGGTAAAAAATATAGTGGACTGTCCTCCGTAAGCTTATGGTCTTATGGACATGCCATTTTTCCTGAGATTTTCCATGATAAAATACTCATGAAAAGAAGACCACTTTATGAATTTAATAAAATACTCCCAGAAATTTTTTTTTTAAAGGAGTAGCAATATTATTTTTAAAATTCCAATAATCACTGCTAAAAACTAAATAGCCCCATAAACTGGTCCCTATTTTGTTTTTCAGAAGAGAAAATATTAACATTTAGTTTGATAACACGAATCATTTACAATGGTTACCGTCTTAAATTTTAATGATTTTAATTGAAAATTTTGCACTCCCTCTATTTAATTTATTGTGACACATCTCTTTTTGACAAAAATTGATACTCCCTCTGTTTCTCTAATAGTCGCACATCATTTTTTGTGTTAGAATTTAGGAGATGCCAAATGAGTGGATGAAATTCAATTGAAAGAAGAAAAAGTAAAATAAGTGGATGTAATAACCTTAAACTTGCCATAAATAAAAAGTGTCAATATAGATAAAACATCTCAAATTCAAAAGTGTGCCACTATTAAAGAAATGAATGGAATATAAATAAGTGGAAGTGATTACAATAAATGACCGTAAAGTAAAATGAATGATTTACATTCATCAAGATTTTATCTTTTTTGGTATAATGGCAAAGAATATCAAAATAATAATAAAAAAAATCTCAATATAATAATTGCGCCAATATTAGCTTAATGGGGAAGGGTTATACAACTATGAATGATACGAAGGAAGTTACTTTACCTCAAAATTTCTTGAATTGATGAGGAGAGGAAGTATTAAGAATAAAGTGCATCAGTTCCTCAGTTTCTTGTTTAGTGTACATGTACCTCTCAAGTTTTTGAAACTGTACATACATTCTTAGTTTATTGTTTAATGAACATATACCTCTCAATTATATGTGAGCTTTTGAAAAATTTTGAATGTATATACACCAAACAAAGGACTCGAAGGTATATGTGCATTTTCAAAAAACTATGAGGTATATATACACTAAGCAAGAACTCGGAGGTATGGATGCATTTTAGTCCAATACTCCCTCTGTTTTATTATTTATGACACACTTATTATAAATGAATGTTTTCTTTTATTTGACATCATTTCCATTTTTTACGAGATTTCTTCAATTTCATCCACTCATTCTACTTTTTACTTTTTACATTCAGTTTCATCTACATATTTTCTTCACATAAATTCAAGCACCTAAACTTATGATGTTATAAATAAAAAAATAGAGGGAGTATTAAACTTAAGAGAAAGACTATTATTCCTTTATTGCCCTTTGCGAGGCAATCCATGTGAATTGTGATGGGCCATAACTATACAAAAGGTATCAGTATACTCCATCCATCCTAAATTAAATTGTATACTTTTTATATTTGGGTGTTCCGACCTAAATTGCATAACATCATTAATTTTCTTATTCAACCCATTTGACTAAATTGAAATCCCAAAAATACCCTTAGAACCATAACATATTTACATCCTTAATAGCTGATTAATTAGAGAAGGAATCTTGAACTTTACACGTGTTCGTGTTTTATTGGACCGGATTGGGATTAAATTTAAATTTCCCAATTGCCCTAACACATATCATATGCGTTGCCTTTTTCTTGTCCCAAGGCACCATTATTGCTCTTCAACGCTCTGCTTACCCATCCAAAATCCTCTTTAACGCTCCATTTTCCATTACTCTCATCTCTATATTCATTCGCTCCAGAATTCTTTCCTCTCTCTCTCTGTCAATCTCTCAAAACCCTAGCCCCTTTTGTCTTCCTCTACTCTAGATTTGTTATTGTTCTTGACTTGTTCTGTGTCTATCATTCTTGTAAAGTCAAGGGATGAATTTTATTGGCAATTTTGTGTGAATTAATTTTGAACAGACCATGTTGGAGCATGGTGCTGCAGCAGAAGTTACGCCAAGGTTTTATCGAAATTCAAAGCCGAAATATTGGAGTGTTTTAGAATGTATGGTAATCGTATATTTGGCTATATATTGGGCGTGTGAAGCATAATTAGTTTATGGGAAAATCCCTACTTATATGGAGAAGATTTATTCGAATATATGGGATAGAATGAGTTAAGGTAAATCACTTTATTTATGGGATTTTGATATGCTTCAAGAATCAGATTTGGAATAGGAATATTGTGGAGATAATCATGGATATTCATATCTGATTCGTGGATATAAATTGGGGACAAACACGGCTGCATACTCACGGATTTAACAGAGCAAAAATCTGCATACAGATTTTTTAGACTTTCGAGAAGTTGCAAAGAGTCAGAACAACTGTGTTCCAACACACTGACCTGCCGCACAGAGTTCAGAATCACAAACCTTAATTCCTCGGGAGGAGGAGATCCTGCGTCGACGGAGTTTGAGATCAGAGGGAGTCTGATCAAGGCGGATCGGTAGCTAGGGGAGCTAGCAGAGTCCACACATTATAGTTAGTAAAGATAAGTATTTTGTAAACTGTACTTTGTACTGTATCTTTCTAATTAGTGGATTCATTCTGAACTGGGCCAGGCCCCGCAGATGTAGGTGGTTTACCCCGAACTGCGTAACCAAGTTGTGTATCTTTTACGTTTACGTTATTTTACACTTGGTTAAACTAGGTATGTTGGAACACACTAGTAAGAACTAGAAAAAGTGGTAAAACTAAATTTCAATTGGTATCAGAGCTGAGTTACTTATCGTTCCCTTGGTTGTTTCAAGGAAAGTGAGATCCAGTTTTACCATGACGACAAGAGAAGGAGCTTCAGTCTCTCGACCACCACTGCTAGAAGGTAACAACTACAACTATTGGAAGGCACACATGAGGGTCTTCATCAATTCGCTGGATGAACTGACATGGTTTTATGTTGAGAATGAATGGAATCATCCTACTGAAGATACTGATACAAGCTCTAAGGCTGTTGAAGGGGAGTCAAGTCAAAAACTCAAAAACAAGGCTAAATGGACTCCAGATGACCTTAAAGAATCTCTGGCGAATTCAAAGGCACTTAATGCGATCTTCACTACTGTTGATGAAAACCAGTTAAAGCTTATATCTACATGCCACCAAGCAAAGAAAGCATGAGATATTTTACAGACTATTCACGAAGGTACCAGTCGAGTGCGGGAATCCAAACTACAGATGCTGGCTACCAAGTTTGAAGAACTCAAAATGGAGGAGGAGGACACCATTGCTACATTCAATGGAAAGCTCAAGGATATCTCCAACATGGCTTACCAACTTGGAAAAGTGTACAAAGAAACTAAGCTGGTGAAAAAGACGTTGCGATCTCTTCCCAAGAGGTTTGCGATGAAAGTAGCAGCAATAGAGGAAGCAAGAGATGTAGCCACCATGAGCCTAGATGAACTAATGGGCTCGTTACAAACTTATGAGATGACGTTCCAGCAACCTACAAAAAGAGTCTCCAAGGATTTAGCATTCAAAGTTTCTCCAGCTAAGGGAAGTCACGAGTCTGACAGCGATGATGAGTTTGAAAAACTGGCACTTATTACAAAGAATTTCTCAAGAATGCTAAAAAAGGTGATTAACAAGAAATCTCAGGAGAGGTTTGGCGGAAGCAGACAAAAACAACAAGATTCGAACAATAATTATGGAATGAGATTTGAACAAGGAAATATACAGGTCGGGAGAAATCAGAACAATGAACCAAAACAGGCTGGATGAATTCAATGCAGAGAATGTGAAGGATATGGACATATTCAGGCTGAATGTGCTAACACCCGCAAGAAACAAGGAAGATCATATGTCACCTCTTGGAGTGATGATGAAGAGGATGAAAGAGATGAAGAGGAACTTACTAGTAATTATGTAGCTTTTGGAGCAAAGGTCCATGATACATCAGAAGATCAGTGTTCCAACACACTGAACAAAGGGAAATCTGTATGTTCCAACATGAACCTGGACGATGCTCACAGTGATGAAGATGATCTATCTGTAAGTGATGAAGAGATCTATAGCACATACGAACAAATGTATACCATGTGGGTTCAGGTAGCTGACAAGAACAAAGAGCTGAATGAATAAAAAAGAAAGCTAATTGAAAGTGAAAAGGAATTACGATCCACGGTTGCAGAACTTGGAAAACAAAATGAAGAACTAAATAAGAAACTGATTGCAGCGGTCAAGAGAGCCGAGATGTCTGAAGCAACTATCTCTAAATTGAATTCTGGAAAGGCAAAGCTTGATGATATTCTGGATATGGGAAAGAACTTTGGTGATAGACACGGGATTGAGTACAGGAAAGAACCCGAGATTGAATTGTTCGAAAACCAGTAACTCTCAAAGCAAGGATTTGAGAAGTAAAATGAAAGTATGGGAAGCCGTATCAAAGAAAGCCACTCATATGCAGATACTGTATGTACCAAGGACATGCTGAACATCAGTGTAGAAGACTGATCAGAGATCAAATGACAAGACGACAACTTCTGTTGTGTTCCAACACAGGCGATACTCATACCAGAAAATTGGTCAGGAAGATATGGGTTGTTAAAAAATCCAGTACGTGTTTGGTTGCTCACAATTCTCTATCAGCTTATTCCAGTGACTCATGGTACTTTGATAGTGGTTGTTCTCACCACATGACTGGCACTCCAAAATACCTCACGAACATTGCTCCATATGATGGCAGATATGTAACCTTTGGTGATGGAAAGAAGAGCAAAGTAATTGGCAAGGGCGAATTAAAGATTGAAGGCTTTCCAGTGTTCACAAGTGTGTTATTTGTTGAAGATCTAAAAGCAAACTTGCTAAGTATAAGTCAGCTGTGTGACGACAATATGATAGTGGAATTTCAGAAGGACAAGTGTGTAGTGAAGCATGGAGAAAACAAGGTTCTTTCTGGAATAAGATCATCAGACAACTGCTATTTGCTGGAACAAGAAGTTCGATGCATGCTTTCAAAGCAGGATGAAGGAATTCTTTGGCACAGGAAGCTCGGCCACATCAACTATAAAACACTGGTGAAAATCGCAAATATAAAAGCTGTGCGAGGAATGCCTACCTTGACAAAAAAGGATGGAATTGTGTGCAGACCATGTCAACAAGGTAAACAAATTCATTCTTCTCACTCTTCAGTGCAGTTTATTACTACATCTAGAAATCTGGAATTATTGCATATGGATTTGATGGGTCCAGTTAATACACCGAGTATAGGAGGGAAGAAATATTTTTTTGTATGTGTTGATGACTTCTCCAGATTTACATGGGTAGCTTTTTTGAAAGAGAAATCTGATATGATAGAAGTATTTAGAAGCCTTGTAGTAAAGTTACAAACTGAAAAGGGAAGTCCAGTAGGGAAGATAATCCGAATTCGAAGTGATCATGGTAGGGAGTTTGAAAATGAACAATTCAGTTCCTTCTGCGAAGAGCTAGGAATCCAACATGAGTTCTCGGCTCCTATCACTCCTCAACAGAATGGCATTGTCGAAAGGAAGAACAGAACTCTACAGGAGATGGCTCGAGTTATGTTGGCCGAAAAGGAGGTTCATAAGAAATGGTGGGCAGAAGCGATCAATACAGCTTGTTATACAATCAATAGAGTGTATCTTCAACCGTTCACTGACAAGACATCCTATAAGATCTGGAAGGGCAAGAAACCTAATGTTTCATATTTTCATGTGTTCTGAAGTACTTGCTATATCCTCAGAGATAGAGAACAGTTGGCAAAATTTGATAATCGGAGTGATCCAGGAATTTTTCTTGGGTATTCCATCAACAGCCGTGCCTATCGAGTATTTAATCACCGAACCAACACTCTCATAGAATCCATCAATGTTATTGTGGATGATGCAGAAAAGGAACAACTTCAGAAGGTGTAGAGGAATAATCTGCCAACATTCATGTTCCAACACAGCCTCAAACTTCAGACAAAGAAAAGCCATCTGTTGATCCTACTGAACCAAATGCGCACCAGAATCCTAACTCTACTGAAGCTGACTATTTTCCAACACACGACCATGTTCCAACACAGTCCCCTCCTACTGACGATCATGTTCCAACACATGACCAACCTGGTTCTACCAAGAGAAGTACTAGATCAGTGCCTCGAGTTGATTATCGATGACTGGCTGGCCTACACTGTTTTGTTTCTCTAATTGAACCCAAGAACTATAAAGAAGCCTTACTTGATGAGTATTGGATTGCTGCAATGCAAGAAGAACTCGGTCAGTTTACCAGGAATGATGTGTGGTATCTTACTCCTCGTCCCAAAGACGTTAATGTTATTGGTACAAAATGGATCTTCAAGAACAAGTCTGATGCAGACGGCTTAGTCACCCGAAACAAAGCCAGACTTGTTGCTCAAGGATATACACAAGTGGAAGGTGTTGACTTTGATGAAACCTTTGCACCAGTTGCCAGGTTAGAATCTATCCGTATTCTACTAGCTATTGCCTGCTCTTTGAACTTTACTTTATATCAAATGGATGTCAAGAGTGCGTTTCTAAATGGAGTGGTGAATGAAGAAGTCTATGTGGAACAAACTAAAGGCTTTGAAGATCCTCATTATCCACATCATGTATACCGTCTCAAGAAGGCTCTATATGGATTAAAACAGGCACCCAGGGCATGGTATGAACGACTTACTACCTTTCTACTTCAAAAAGGTTATCGTCGAGGGGGAGTAGATCGCACTTTATTTGTGCTTGACAAGTCCTCAAAGTTTCTGATTGCTCAAATATATGTTGATGACATAGGTTTTGCCTCTACTTCACCATCTATGGTATAGGATTTTGTCACCACGATGCAATTTGAATTTGAAATGAGCATGGTTGGAGAATTGACTTACTTTCTGGGATTGCAAGTTAAACAAGGACGGAATGGTCTATTCATAAATCAAAGTAAGTATGCCTTGAATTTGATTAAAAAATTTGGACTCAGTAGTGCTCGAGCAGTTCGAACTCCTATGGGAGTGTCTGATAAACTGGTAAAAGATGAAAAAGGAGTTTCAGTCGATCAGAAGTTATATAGAGGCATGATTGGAAGTCTATTATACCTCACTGCAAGCAGACCTGATATATGTTTCAGTGTTGGAATATGTGCAAGATTTCAGACTGATCCTAAGGAATCTCATCTTACTGCAGTCAAAAGGGTTATTCGATATGTAAGTGGGACTTCAGAGTATGCTGTTTGGTATTCAAAGAATCAAGATTCAGAGTTGAAAGGGTACAGTGATTCTGATTGGGCTGGTAATGCTGATGATCGAAAAAGTACCACAGGTGGATGTTTCTTTATTGGAACAAATTTGGTGTCTTGGTATAGCAAGAAACAGAACTCGATCTCTCTATCTACTGCAGAAGCAGAGTATCTTGCAGCAGGAAGTTGTTGTGCACAACTATAATGGATGAATCAAATGCTGAAAGATTATGGAATTCATCAAGCCCCCCTAAGGATTCTATGTGACAACACAAGTGCTATTGATATTTCAAAGAATTCAGTCCAACACTCAAGAACCAAACATATTGACATAAGGCATCATTTTATTAGAGATCTGGTTGAAAGAAAAGAAGTGGAAGTAGTCTATGTTCCAACACACGAGCAACTTGCAGACATATTTACAAAACCGTTGGATGCCACCACTTTTGAGAGCCTTCGACAACACTTAGGTGTTTGTCAAATTTGAGGTAATTTTTACCAAAAGTATTTTCCTTGTAAATATTTCTTTTGGTTTATTTTCGCCTTTTCAAATATCAAGAAAAGAACAAAAATATGGAAGAAGCAAAGGTGTACTAAAATAGGAGTTGGTTAGTATGGTGTGTTGGAAGCTAATTAAGGAAGACAAAGTGATGTGACAAGAAGAGAAAGGGTCATCATTACCATGTGTGGGAAATCTAAAAAGGAACTTCACGGGAAAAGAGGTAAATAAGATGAAGAGTTAAAGAGGGATTCAAATACATCCTTCCGTCTCTATCGGCCAAATATTTTTCTTCCCAAAACTCTTGCCGAAAAATCTTACACTCAACACTCCTCATCATCTCGGCATTGTGCGAAAGAATGTCAAAATCAAACTCTCCCATAGTGGAATCGACAGTACCAGAGATCAGGGAGGAAGCTTCAGCTCGTTCGAATTTGGAGTTGATAGTGGTAGAATATGGTGAACAAATTCAGACTAGAAGAAGCACAGAATATGCAGAGGATGAGGCGGCAATGGAGGTTGAATCCAAGGAAGCCAGAGTACCAGAGGAAGAGGAAGAGGCATCGGGCAACAGCAAAGTGACAGGGGAACCCAAAGCTAAACCTGATGGCATTGAAGAACCTCTCAAGCCAAGAGGAAAAGACGACATGGGAAGGTAACTGGTCCTGATCCTAGGCCTCTAAAGTTTAATGGTATGGAATTCAGAACCATGGATGATATATTCGAATGGTTAGAAGCAAATAGATATTCTGTGGATCTAAGCAAAATCAGGAGTATAAATAAGGATTTGGAAGTCTTGCATGTCAAAGTTAAAGAGATTGTTTCAGGCCATTTTTTGGATGTTTGGGATATCGAATATAAGAAAGTGAGTTATCTGAGAGGGATGTATGGTAGACTGAATGGAAAAGGAAAGGATAAATTTCATATATTCTGTCGCATGTCTAGCCACAGCTATGTCTGGTTAAGGGACATTACTGATGAAGAAGCTGTTGGAATGGAGACAGTAAAGTATGGAGATAAGCTTCAGGTGGGATTCTTTGACATGAATTCTGCAAGGAGAATGGATGAATTAAGGGAACCTATTTTAATAGTTCTGTCTGATAGTGAAGGGAGTGTTCCAACACAGACAGATGAACCTGTGTACATGGACATGGATTCTGATGCAAATATGGGAGGAGAGTACGATGAGGATGATGAAGGGAATCAGGATGTTGAAGTATCTGATGAAGACTTTCCTGTTCAGAGTAATGATTCTGAGAGAGATGCAGAAACTCAGTCAGAAGAAGAACCTGAAAAGAAAGCTGAAGGAACAGGGTGTGTTCCAACACAGGATGTCCCTGACTTGGCTTACTCCAGTGATGAGGTACTAGATGAATTTTTTCAGAAGACTAAAGTAAAGAGGAAGGATAGCCCAACCATGAATTCAGCTAAAGCAAAAAGAAATAAGAAAAGGCACAACAGCAACCCAAGGAAGGTTCTGCCTCCTCCATCTGTCACCCAGGCCTTCTCTGCTGTGTACTTTGATGAGAAGGGTGCAGAGATGGGAGATTTTTTCTCCGAGAAGAAATTCATAGCTGAAAGGCCGTTGGATCTAAAAGCTTATCAGGAGAGCGGTTTCACAGATTTTTTAAAGGTGACGGGGATGACAAAGGCAGCTACAATTCAACTTCAATACAACAGACAGGTTGTTCTAGAGGTATATTCTAATCTTATGCCTGGCAATCTAGAGGTTACTTCCCCATGGTTTGGCAGAGTGTATGTTAGGGGGAAAATCATAGATTTATCTGCTGCTAGAATTAATATACTGCTAGGTCTGAAAACACCTAAGATAGGGGGAGTGTTTCCTGATGACTTGGAATTGACTGATAATGAGATTTTGGCTGTTATATTTGGGGGATATAAGGTGGAGTGGCCAGCAGTGGGGTACTCACAAGCATCCTGCTTGACGTTTAGATTTTTTTGTCTATATCAAATAGCTGTACACTGCTGGTTGCCGTCAAGCAATACCACCACATTGACTAGGGAGATGGCAAAGCTGCTATACTGTGTTGGAACACAGAAAGAAGTTAACCTTGGTCTTCTCATTCAGCAGCACTTAATCAGACAGGCTACTGCACCAAAAGTTAATGATGCTGTAATCTATCCTGCCTTGATTTCTGCCCTAGCCAAGAGTGCCAAAGTGAAGGGAAAGGCGTCATATGTGGTAATTGATACTGAGTTCTTACGGCCCAACAAAAAGACTTTTGGCCTGGGACAGGTTCATGATCTTCCGTGGAAAGCTTCTGGATCCACCTCGACATCAGCAGCAGATAAGAAGACTCGACTGATGATTGTAAATGCTAGAGTTGGAGCTTTAGCGATACAGATGGCGGCTTTGGAAGCAGAAAGAGCATGTTTGGAGGCAGAGAAGTCTAGACTTGAAAATTGAATTTGTATGCTTAATACATGGGGAGTGCTACAGACTAATTTTTTTTTCCTCTGATGATTTTGTTTGATGGAACTGTGGTACCTTTGGCCTCTGTGTGGTCCCAAGGGGAGTGATTTTGGAATGATTTAGGATATTTGGATTTTGATTTGAATGTTTCAATTGTATGATTTTGGATTTCTGGAATTCTGGATTTCGGCTTTCATTGGCTTATGTGAGTTCTGGTATTATGATTAGTATTCTACTTGTTTTATGATAATGAATATGTGCTAGATGTTTTCTATGGATTTGCAAGTCCATAATATCATGGGTCCACAAAAATGCCAAAGGGGGAGATTGTAAAATCAAGGGATGAATTTTATTGGCAATTTTGTGAATTAATTTTGAACAGACCATGTTGGAACATGGTGCTGCAGCCGAAATTACGCCAAGGTTTTAACGGAATTCAAAGCCGAAATATAAGAGTGTTTTAGAATTTATGGTAATCGTATATTTGGCTATATATTGGGCGTGTGAAGCATAATTAGTTTATGAAAAAATTCCTACTTATATGGAGACGATTTATTCGAATATATGGGATAGAATGAGTCAAGGTAAATCCTTTATTTATGGGATTTGGATATGCTTCAAGAATCAGATTTGGAATAGGAATATTGTGGAGATAATCATGGATATTCAGATCTGATTCGTGGATATAAATTAGGGACAAACACGGCTGCATACTCATGGATTTAACAGAGCAAAAATATGCATACAGATTTTTTAGCCTTTCGAGAAGTTGCAAAGAGTCAGAACAACTGTGTTCCAACACACTGACCTGCCGCACAGAGTTCAGAATCACAAACCTTAATTCCTCGGGAGGAGGAGATCCTACGTCGACGGAGTTCGAGATCAGAGGGAGTCTGATCAAGGCGGATCGGTAGCTAGGGGAGCTAGCAGAGTCCACACATTATAGTTAGTAAAGATAAGTATTTTGTAAACTGTACTCTGTACTGTATCTTTCTAATTAGTGGATTCATTCTGAACTGGGCCAGGCCCCGCAGATGTAGGTGGTTTACACCGAACTGCGTAACCAAGTTGTGTGTCTTTTACGTTTACGTTATTTTACACTTGGTTAAACTAGGTATGTTGGAACACACTAGTAAGAACTAGAAAAAGTGGTAAAACTAAATTTCAATTCTTTAAAAAGTTTGTTTTCTCTCAGCTGAGATCCAAAAAAGCGTTTCATTTAGGGTTTGGCTTTTATGTTTGGGGATTTTTCATGAGTTTGTGTTGGATCTGTGGTTCTTGTGCGTATGTCATTGTTGTACTTCTTTGATTCTCACATTTTATTAGGGTTTCGTTCTTAAATTTGGGGATTTTAGAAATTGAAACTGGGGTAAGCTTTGTTCTTCATTTCTGGGTAAGCCTATATTGTGTAATCTGAAGTTGTATGTGAGGTTATAATCTGCATTCTTGCCTTGCATGTTCGATTCTCTTACAGATCTTAAATTTTTTGCCTATTACATACTGTCTAAGTTGTTTTTTGTTTGTGGTTTTACAGATCTAGAAATTTCAGGTTCGTATTGGTATAAAGTTATGATGGCTCTGATGTTATTGTTTTTCTGGCTATGAATGTTCTAACCCGATACTGTGTTCCATTTTTTTGTCATTTTACCTGATACTGCATTGCATTTTTTAGGCTCGAGAACCATAGCACTAGTTTGTGGAGTGATAATGTTCTAACCTGATATTGTCTTTCTCCGTGGAGTGAGTTTGTCTTTGTGGACTGAGTTTGCCTCTGTTTTGTTGAAACCCTAGCCGTGTATCCCATTCATCCAGTTCACTCATGGCACATAGGGATGGGGTTTTGGACAGGCAGGAACCATTAGCCCCCAGCCAACCCTTGAATGTGGCTAACACAGAATCCAGTCCTTCTCTAAGCCCCAATGGTTTAAACGCACAGCCCTCCCTGGATCATGTTCAAGGAAACAGTCATTTACCCTGGACAGATTCAAATACATGTTCGAACGACTGGACAATAGCCACTCATTTTAGTCCGATTAACATGTCACACTTGAACTGGACTGACTCACAACCCTTATCTGATACTGAGTCTGATTTCGTAGAAATCAATTATCAGTCACATCCCCAAACAGACCCAAAACCTAGTTTTGTCATGTTAAATATGCAGTCACAACCACATTTGAATCCTAGTTCAGAATCTGGGCATCTTGACCCTGAGTTAAATGCCCTATCATGTCCAGATTCCGATTCTAAATTTGACTCACATCCCTTTGTTTACTTCAAAGGAAACGAGTTCCCCAAGTATGGGGAACCCGGCTTCTTTGAAACTGGTGATTGCTTATACCCTGGTAATTGGCCAAAATATGCACCACTCGAAGATACTGAGTCTGATATCAGAAATCAATGATCAATCACTATGCCAAACAGATCCAGAATAGAATTCGGTCATGATAAATATGCAGTCACAACCACGTTTGAATCCCAGTTCAGAATATGGGCATCCAAACCCTGATGATTGGCCTAAATATGTACCACCCGAAGATACCACGCCATGGATTAGGCGAGACATTGCAACATCTTCCGTTCGACGTGAAATGCATGCTATGGTCGAAAGGGCCAAGAAATATTTGGCAGAACCAGGGCCTGAGTCATCAGATACGGAAAAGACCCACCGATCTCAGGTAGCATTCCTCCAATTATAGTCCCATTTAGCTATTATGATTTTGTGCAACATTAAGAACTGATTTCTTCACTTGTTCTGTGCAGGGTTGTGAAGATTGAGAACCTGAGTATCATGGTGGAATATGAACATCTCACTGATATTAGATTCTCTCAATCCTACACCGCTTGACTTTTTATGGTTTTGTGACTGATTAAGAAATGATTCCTTCACTTGTTCTATGCAGGGTTGTGAAGATTGAGAACTTGAGTATCATGGTGGAATTAAAACATCTCACTGATATCAGGTTGTCTCAATCCTAAACTGTTTGGTAGTTAAAATATAAATGTGCAGCCATGACTATATGTGTTTTATTTGCACTGTACTTGGCGTGGCATATTTCTGATCTGGGCAAAATGGAGCAATAAAGTATGTGAATCTGTGTGATATGCGATGTGTCATGGCTGACATGTTAAATATGTGATGTGTATGTGATATGTATGTGATGTCTTGACATATATTGATAATGAATTTGTGATGCATGATTATAAAATGCAGCCATGCAGATTTGTCTCTAAACTGATCTGAACTTGGCGGGACATTAATTGATTAAAAACAGCTCTAAAATTATTTGTGTAACTGATTCAATGTAGTAGCTCCCACTTTGGCAGCAACCATGTATTGTGACTGATTAAGAACTGATTCCTTCACTTGTTATGTGCAAGAGAACCTGAGTATCATGGGGGAATTAAAACATCTAAATGATATCAGGTTGTCTCAATCCTGCACCGTTTGGTAGTTAAAATATAAATGTGCAACCATGACTATATGTGTTCTATTTGCACTATACTTGGCGTGGCATATTTCTGATCTTGGGCAAAATGGAGCAATAAAGCATGTGATTCTGTGTGATATGTGATGTGTCATGGCTGACAAGTTAAATATGTGATGTGTATGTGATGTCTTGACCTATATTGATAATGAAGATGTGATGCATGATTATAAAATGCAGCCATGCGGATTTGTCTCTGAACTAATCTAAACTTGGCGGGGTATTAATTGATTAAAAACAGCTCTAAAATTATTTGTGTAACTGATCCTATGTAGTAGCTCCCACCTATGATGAAAACTGGAAAATATAAAACACTTAGGCAGGAACCATGTTTGTATAATACATTGAATGGCAGCATGGAAGTGTGTCCCTTCGTTGTTCTTGTTTATAGTGTATGCTTGACCAACCATTTCAGTTGTTAACATTTTGAACTTTTGGGAATTTTGCCTCCTTGCATTGTTGATTTTTAAACAAAAGCAAATTTAAATAGTTGTTTCAAAAGGTAATTAACTGATTCAAAGTTTTACAAGGTTGCCCTGTAAACATACTTGCACAAAAGATATTGTATGTTTACCCTAGAACTAATTCTAGAAGCACAGCCCTACAAAAATATTTGTTCCCAGTCTTTCAGTTTGCCATTTCCAAGCATAAGAGGAAGTCCTGAACCTTCTCTGTCCTTCCTCTAGCCAACAAGAATTCCAAACAGCTCCTCACTAGCTCTGAATCAACAATCAGATTTTGTGGAAGCATACCCAATCTTCTCAATCTATCTTTACCCATGTGTGACATTTTAAACTCACTCCCACCCCTGCACTTCATGATTTCTACCATAACGTTTTGCAAACATAGAAAAATCTTGTCAATATCTTTGGGATCTTCTCTTTCAAAAGCTTCATAAACAACATCTAGCAATCCATCTAAGGTAGTACTAGGGTTTTGGTACTGCAAACTTTGTATGGAGGCTAAAAAACCTAGGTCTAGTATGTTAAAGTCGGGGGATTTTGATGGTTGGCATACTAACTTAATGTTGAACCCGTCTGAGGTGGCAACTGCTATAAATTCTGGGTCATTTGCATAAATATGACTTGGGGAATTATCATGTTGTATGAAAATTTCTTTGCTTGCCCAACTTGGCCATTTTCTCTTAATTGCTGGAATGAGTTCGAAAATGAGTTTGTGCCTAATGACCTCTCTTGTGATGGACTGAATGGATGTTAAAATCATTATTCCCCTAGGCCGATTAACAGTTGTGTACTTGGCTGCTATGTACTCTATGTAAGGAAACACCCTTATCTTGCCATAAAACATAACAGTACCAACTACATGAAAAATAGGTCTACACACAGTACATAAAAACATAAGCTTGGGAATATAGTGCTTACTATGTGCAATCCTATATGGTTCTGGTTCGTCAGGTGCTAGAATGAACCTGGATGATGCCTCTGTTAGATAGAACCATTTCTCGTCAATGTGGATAACATTGTGCATGTCCTTGAACATAATGTTGCATTCCATTTTGTTTAGACACCGCTCTACCCTTGATTCTTTGCATGACACTGTTAAACTTGGATGCGCAACATTTGTGTCCTCACCTCCTTGTTTGCTATTGCTCTTTGTACTGTGCTTTTACCAACATGAAAGCTAGTTGTTGTGCTTCTGTAAGTACGCATGTCCCTCAGAGGCAGTGCCATTAAAGCCTCCAAGTCTATTGGCTTTTTATTGGGCCTGCACCGCCTGTGTCTCCTTGAACGGGCATTCACAGGTTCCCCATTGCATATTTACAACCTGACCCGTGCCCAAATGTTGCTGACTGTGTGAATGGAGACACCCCACCTTTCTGCTGCCTCAACATGACGTTGGTGTTTGATTTGCCCATTGACTATGTTTTGAAGCAAGAAGTGGGCGACTTCCTACCTCTGTTCATCCGTCAAGCACCTACCAACCATCACAGCCCAGCTCGGTGATGAAAACAAAGAGAAGAATAAGGCTTGAAATCTGCCTAGTTCTTGCTGAACCTGGCAAAAAAATTCCCGAGAGCAACTTTTTTGGGTTTTGTAGGGTATGGTGTTGTTGAGTAATAAATGCCCTTTTTATAGTTGTAGACAAAGGTTTTGAACGCGTTTGTGCTATATCTGATAAAGTGTAAATTTGGCTCCAACTCTGTAATTTTGGCTCCCATTCTGCATTTTTTACTCAAAAAATATAGTTTTGTAGCCAAACATTAATTTTGGAGGGAATATTTAGGAATTAGATTTTTGCAAAGTACAGTATTACCCATTTCCTGAGTCACTATTCATTTTGTACTTTTTTCAGATTTTTTAGCCTTTTTTATGTCAAATATGTACTTTATTTTACTGTAGAATTTTGCCTCCACTCTCTCTCTTTCTGCAAATTAACTTGGGACGGAGGGAGTAACATAAAAGGATTAATTCCTCTACAACTCCCTTTGTTCTAGTTTAAACTGCACAGTTCACTTTATCTCACTATTCACTGTTCAACTTTAACTACATATTTGAATAGATATATAAATAATAATATTATCATATGTTATATGGTTAGATTCACCGTAACAATTAATTTCTCAAAAGTAACTTTTTGCTTACCGTTATTATACGTAGTTAAACATATTAATGGTTAGACAAATTTTTTGGTGAGCATAAAAAATATTCTGTACAATTAAACTGGGAGTAGGTCTCCTGACAGGCGGCCTGTCCATAAGCTTATGGACATGCCACTTATTTCTTATCTTATACACTGCATTTCTTAAATTACGTACAAAATTTAAATTTTTTGAAAATATTTTTTTATATCATATTTTTTTATATTTTCACCTTCAAATACATATTATTACTTGTTTTAATTTATAAAATGCAACATTTAAATTTTATAAAAAATGACAGCATTTAAGGCAAATGTCCCTAAGGACTGTCCATAAATTTATGAAAAGACCGTATTTTCTGAGACTTTCCCTTAAACTGGAACAGAGGGAGTATCATAAAATATTAAAATTATTAATTCTTAACTGACAGTACTAACTACTAACCTAATATTATTGGATTGTTGACTGATCTGCGATATTCCATATTTGGAAGGTAGTCGTCAACGCTTTCCTAACCACTCATCGTCTACCTACTTTTACCAAGTAGATTAGTTCTCCCTCAGTTTTGATTGTTTTTGTGGATTTATCATTTTTTTATGGTGAGATTTTATCATTTTCATCCACTCATTTTACTTTTTTTAATGTTAAACTCAATTCTATTTTTTTAATTCTAAAACTCTATTTCATCCACTTATTTTATTCACCCAAATTTAAGCATCTAAGATTATTGTGCCACTTATAACGAAATGGAGGTAGTATATATTTTTTTCCAAGAGACCACCGCAGCGTAGATGCCACATTGCAAGTCGTATACTCTAATACTCCACCGTTTTGGAGTTAATTTTCTATCTCTTATCATGATTTTTAAGTTAGGTTTATGTTCGACACTTGAATAATTTGGAGTTGATTTTCTATTTCTTATCATGATTTTTAAATTATATTTTCGATCAGTTATTTACTTTGAGGCCGTCTCTTGAAAGACGGTCTTTCTATAAGTTATGGAAAGACCAAGGTTTAAAGTGTAAATTAGAAGAAATTAAGATAAAATTTTTGGGTTGCATGAACCGGGTTATAAATTTTATAACTACTACATGTTTCATACTAAAACTTTGATATTGCAACTAAGACCTTTTACCTTTTATTATTCTAATCAAACCCCGTCTTTCCATAAGCCTATGGAAAGACCGTCTTTCCCAAGACTTTGCCATTTACTTTTGTATGATAATGATATATGCCATTTAATATGAGTATTTGAAAAATACACGTTACAACGATACATCATATTTAAAAAATTAATTTTTGGGTCACAACATAGTTTAAAAAAAGTATTTAATTCTTAACCAACAAAATATTACTACCTTCGTTTCATTAGATGTGACACCATAGTTTTACGTGCTTGAATTTAAGTAAATGAAATAAGTGGATGGAATTGAATTTGGAAAGGGAAAAGTAAATGAGTTGATGAAATTGAAATAATCTTATCATAAAAGAAAAGTGTGCTAAATTTACAAAAACAACTAAAAATGAAAAGTGTGCCAAATCTAATGAAATAGGGAAGTATCTTCTTTGTCATAATTTTTTGAAACATAATTTTCAATCTCCAAGATAAATTTCATCATAATTTTCGCAAAATTGTATAATTTTTGTTTTTGTTTTTATGAAGGTATATTTGTCCATTCCATTCCATCTTTCTTTTTTGCCCCTTCTTTTTATTCATTTTGTTTCTTCTTTGTTTGCTCACAGCTAACTAGGGGTATTCATGAAACTGCCCGAGCCGGTACTAGACTGGAATGGATATATAGAATTCCGGTCTGCTATTCGGTCCAAGATTTTTTGAGATAATGGGTTCTGGTCCAAGACTGGATTTTTCCGATTCATATCGGATGGACCGGTAACTTACTCTTATGTATATATTTTTAGAGTATTTATATATTAAGTTGATATAGTAGTTTAGATTTATTTTCAATGGGCTAGTTACTTCCATATTTTAAAGCAAAGTTTTCTAATAACTTTTAGTTTATTAACCACCCGCCACCTCCCTCCACCATCTCCGATCTCCACCCTAAACCCTAAACTGCCATCATAGCCACCACCTCCCGCCTCTACCTCCCTCGAACCTCCAGGCCCTGTCTCTCGCTGCCACCTCCCCGAAAACTGAAGATGGTGGGTGGAATAACGGGTGGAAGAAGAAGAGGGTGGAAGAAAAGGGCCGGCGGGTGGAAGAAGAAGAAAGAAGAAGAAAATAGAGGAAAATATGAGGGTATTTTTTTATCTTTTTCCTTTTTTTCTTTTGTAAATCTAGGGGCAAAATAATTATTTCGTTAAATTTTGGTCAAATTTTCCTGCTTACGGTTGAAGTTAACGACGCTCAAAATTATATTGACACATACATCAATAAGTTTGGGTTATTTTGACACTTTCTCATTTTGTAGGGTTAGATAAACACTTTCATCCAAAAGATGTGATCATTTTATCACTTTTCTCATAAATAACCTTACACCCTTACACGGCGAAAGCCCTCGAATTAATATTTCAACTCTTGGAAGCATTTAACAAGGCACTTAATCACTTGACCGATCATGTTTGCATATTTCGACTCTTAGGATATTGATGAATAAGTCGATCTTTCATAAACAGTACGTTAGCACTTTGAACAAATTTCACGAGCAACCAATTGCTTTCAAGCCTCAAATTACCTTTGTAAAAAAACTAATTCTTTTAATTAAGCATTGTCGTTTTGAGTCATATGGATGGCAACACTGCCTTATGCGCACAAAATTCCACAATCGCATAGCATGGCATCAGCATTATAAAAACATAGTACATCTAAAACCAGTATATTATTAGATGATAATAATAATATTTTGTTTTGACGATTACTACAAATATAATTGAGACTTGATTAATAATGCAATCAATTATTTTGGGAGACCGTTGATTAAATTCCAAAATAAAGACAAGTTTTGCTCCGAGGTTGGCTACCTAGTGGTTGCAATTTAAAATTAACAAAAGTATTAGTACAATTCTATGATTTATTAGAATATACCAAACGATCCAAAAACGAGTAGGCTCCATATATATATTTCTCAGAAAAAAATAATTAAAACCGTACATTAAGGTGCACATTTCTTATTATTCTTATTAAGATAGACACTTAACTAATAAAATTTGACGTTTCATTTGCATTAGTTTTTGTTGTGGCTGCATCGGATGATTTGGCTTGGTTTGATGTGCATAAATGTTTTTTTAAATTTGTTTTTTGAAAATAAAATTTTATATTTGTATATGATTCACTTTTTTTTTTGTTAAATACACTCAATGATAAAGTTCATGTTTCAATACTATATGAGTTTTGCGGAAAAAATGGGGAAAACGGTCTTTACACAAATTATGGAACAATCATTATACTTTTTAACATTGTACTTCTTAATTCTTATTTTAAATATTGTACATTTCAAGTTAAACACGTAATAAGGTTTTTTTGAGAGTGAAACTACAAGAATTATTATACAAAATTCTATTCTATTAGTTGAAAAATACATTATTTAAAATTTAAAATATAGTATTTAACCTTTTTTAAAATTAATACCATATCAGAGAGGTGGGGGACTTATATTAAGGTGCTCTAAACCTTTCCAAAAAAAAAAGTTACATAAATATTTTTGTACTGATACAATGATAGAGCGACCATAGTTTAATGGAGTGGTTTAGTGTTCAGCCAAATGATCTTTGAATGCCGGGCCTTCCATCTAAACAACCAATCAGGAACTTTATAGATGATTTTGAAGAAGACTGGAGTGGAGTTTGAATCTTGATACTGTAAAATGAGGAAGTGAAAAGAGATTGAGTTGGTAAGAAGCGAACTTAAGTAGGTATCGAATAAAAATACACTGTATTAGGCGTAAGAACCTCACTTTGTGTGAGTTATGTGGGAGTCTCACCACATCTTTGTGTGAGATACAGGGGAGACTCACCCCATTTGTGTGAGTCAACTGGGTTGTGGTAATAGAAATGGAGTGTGTAATCAAAAAAAATAAAAAATAAAAATGGTACTCCCTCTGTTTCTTTATTAGTGACGCACTTTCCTTTTTGAGTTGTTTATTTTATTTTGGTACACTTTTTATTTTTGGTAAGATTTCTTCAATTTTATCCATTCATTATACTTTTTACTTTCTACATTCAATTTCATCCACTTATTTTTTTTAACAAATCCAAACACCTAAATCTATGTCACTATTAATGGAACCGAGGGACTAATTATTTTTGCCTTGAAACTCAAGGAGAGCGAGTGAAAGTATCGAATATCATTTTCCCCTCCTATTTGGAGCACGCGTGATTGGGACATGTGGCACATGGTCAACCGTGGAAGCGTCAGAATGTCTTCATTGATGTACTAGGGTTAATTAGTTAAGGGAAAGAATGTGTTTCCATATGAAAAAATGTAGGTTAATTATAATAATAAAAAGTAAAAGATTTTAGTTACGATATCAAAAATTTTATCTTCATTTATTTTAAATTACACTTTAAACCTTAATATTTTCATTGCTTATGGAAAGAGCGTCTTCGAAGAGACGTCCCGAGTAGTTTAATAGATAAATTAGAGGCCGGTGAAGATGTAGGCATTTCGGTTTCTCGATGGCTTGTGATGATACCTGGACCTAAATCCATGGATCGAGTCTTGATGTCATGATAAACTGAAACCCGTCGTCTGATGGCTCTAACACGCGAAGACTGTATTTGTAGAAGTGTGAAATAATACCAAGTACTTTATGGTAAAAATGAATACTCTTTCAAGGAATTTATAGGCTCAAGATCTTCGGTTACACTTTTGTGTATCACTGTGTGTTACACCAATAGGATTCTGCCATGTGTCTCTCCTAAATTAGCTAAAATTAGGTTAATGATTTTTATCTAATTTTAGCTAATTTAGGAGGGACACGTGGCAGAATCTAACTGGTTTAACACACAGTAATACACAAAAGTGTAACAGAAGATCCTGAGCCGAATTCATATCTTAACACTAGTATCTGGAGATTACATATACTTGCTCACCCATAAATACCCTGATATAGTGGTATGTATCCAATCTACTCGTTATGTTCATTTTATTCTCGTTATTCTCACATAAAAACACTCGTGTTAACGTTAGCATCAAATAGTTTTTAGCCCGACACATCGAGGGATTTTTTCTTACAAATCATCGATGAGATCGAACGAGAATTAGCATCCTGATGGGTGTTCATTCTACATCACATATAAAAAAGACTAAATTATTTTTTTTTGGTCCCCTGCAAAGTATCTTTTACTATCTTTTGGTCTCATCTACAAAACAATCTTTAGACGGTACCCAACAAATTCAAAATGATATGTTTTGGTCCCCAGGGGTGGTTTTCAGGGAAAGTCAATGGTAAAATTGGTCAAAATATGTAAAATGACCATTATACCCCTGCGTTTAAAAAATAAAAATAAAAAATTGTCAGGAGGCAGGATGTTCGAGAGCTCGAGGCAGGAGGTTCGAGGGCTCGATGTTCGAGGGATCGAGGCAGGAGGTTCGAGGGCTCAAAGCATGAAGTTCGAGGGCTCGAGGCATGAGGCTCGAGGGCTAAAGGCATGAGGTTCGAGGGCTCGAGGGGAGAGGTTCGAGGGCTAGAGGGCTCAAAGGGAGAGGTTCGAGGGTTCGAGGGCTCGAGGCTCGAGGGCTCAGGATGAAGTCTAAAATCTAAAAATTTTAAAAAATATTTTTAATTGAAAATATTTTAAATTAGTAAAATTACCATTTTACCCCTGACTATATCGAAAAACCATTTAGTCTTACCGGAAAACCACTTCTGGGGACCAAAACATATCATTTTGAATTTGTTGGGTACCATCTTAGGGTTGTTTTGTAAATGAGGACCAAAAGATAGTAAAAGATACTTTGTAGGGGACAAAAAAATAATTTAGTCCATATAAAATATACTGTCTTTGTAATTTATATCATATAAATATATGTGATGAAGGTTGGGCCGAAGCCCATTATTTGTATTGAAGCCCATACAATTGTACTCTACTAAATCGGAGCCCAGTATAATGAGTAGATCTCCCATTCACAGTCTATCTGTGCAAATACCCTCATATTCGAAGTATATTTATAGAATGGTAAATATATTGTAGTCCTACTATGATAAGGTATCTACTTCCATCATGATCGAGAGAACTTATAGGGCCAACCTCTATAAATACCACGGTAAGGGTACATTTCCGTTCTATTGACTCTATTCTCAATATTTATAACAAACACTTTATTCAAGTCCAAGTTACCTCACTCACACAAAGGGGGTGAGGCTCCCACGTGTCCCACACAAAGGTGGGGTGAGACTCCCACATGACTCACACGAAGTGAGGCTCCACACCTAACACGGTGTATACGAAGACTTAAACCCCACAATAATGCAACTCCTGGGGGGGGGGAGTCGAACATGGGTTGCACCTGGGGGGCACATTACCCTGGTCACTGGGCTATCCCAAGATGTTAGTTGGATCCTTTCTAAGTATATACGTAGTTGATTATCTTCTTCTTTCTCTTATTGCCACAATTTTGAAGACTATAATTCTGACAAAGAAGTGTGCATAATCGATTGGAATGGACCGAATACCATTTTAAATTACATTCTTCTTAAATCTTGCGTATAATCGATTATTTTTCTTGTGGGAGACCACTGTCTTTTTTTACCTTAAAAAATAAATAAAACACAAGACATATACAAAATACTCTTGTTAAAAAAATTGAAGGAAATCAAGCACCAACTGATCCTTCCCAATGTTCTGCCACTACTCTTAGAGTTTTCTTTTTATTTTAAATATTTCCTTTTTGATAAAATTCAACCTAGTCTTAGATTGCTCAACCACTTTCCATATAAATATCCCTGCATTCTGTACTTGTGAAAAAGATTACGGGACCAAGGGATTATAAGTTTTATGTTTTTCATTTGCCACCAAGATATAGTTGGTACAGTTTTCTTTTAAAAAGACTATCAACTACTTTGATATTATATCATCTACCTCCATATCATAGGGCGTTGCTATATCCCGCCCTGTATTTTACTATCCTCGCCCTAATACGTATAAATACACGTATTTTGAATTAAAAAAAATAATTTTGAATTTTTAAAAAAAAAGAAAACAGAAAAAAAAGAAAAAAAAATATAAAAAACACTATAAATACCCCCTCCCCTCTCTCCCTCTCTCCATTTCCCTCTCTCCTTCCCTCTCCCCTTCCCTCTCCCCTTCCCTCTCCCCCTTGCCTCTCCCCCTTGCCTCTCCATTTCCGACCGCCGCCGCCGGAATCCCGCCGGAAAATGTAAGTTTTTGAGAAATTTTTTTTTTCTTTTCGTGGGAATCGTTGCCCGATCTATTCGAATTTTGTTGAACTTGTCGGAATTGTTAGAATTTTGTTGAGCTTGTCGGAATTGTTAGGATTTTAGTTATGTGACATAATAGAAGTTATTGAGAAACGATTTTTTAGAAATTGTGCTTCTTTGGAAATTGTTTAGCTATGTGACATATGTGGAATTAATGACATAATGACATAATTGGACGTGATGACATAATTGGAAGCTTATTGTGTTTTTTAGTAATTATTTAGTTTAAATTTGGCCATAATATTTTAGAAATTGTATTTTTTAGAAGTTGGGTTTTTTAGAAATTATGTAGCTATGTGACATAGTAGAAATTACTTAGGAATTATTTGTTTAGAATTTGTGTTGTTCTGGAAATTATGTAGGTATGTGACATAGTTGGAATTAAAACGAAGAAATTGTGTTCTGTATAAATTACTTAGTTTAAATTTGGACATAATATTTTAGAAATTGTATTTTTTAGAAATTGGGTTATTTAGAAATTATTTAGTTATGTGACATAATAGAAATTATGTAGAAATTATTTTTTAGAATTTGTGTTGTTTTGGAAATTATTAAGTTATGTGACATAATGGGAATTAAAACGAAGAAATTGTGTTTTGTAGAAATTACTTAGTTTGAATTTGGACATAATATTTTAGAAATTGTATTTTTTAGATATTGGGTTATGTAGAAATTATTTAGTTATGTGGCATGATTGAAATTAAAACGAAGAAATTGTGTTTTGTAGAAATTACTTAGTTTAAATTTGGACATAATGTTTTAGAAATTGTATTTTTTAGAAGTTGGTTTATTTAGAAATTATTTAGTTATGTGACGTAATAGAAATTTCTCAGAAGTAATTCTTTAGGAATTGTGTTTTTTGGAAATTATTTAGTTATGTGACATAATAGAATATAGTTCTATTTAAACAAACTTTAGTAATCCGATGTAAACAATTGTGTAGTAAACTGTTACGATATGTTTTAACTATTGTTTCCTTGAATGTTAATAATAGTGTGATGTGGCTAGAAAATAAGATTATTTAGTAATGTAATCGCCAATTTGTAACAAAAAAAATGTTCCAGCTGGTTGCATGATTGTACGATTATAAATTTGCTGTTTGTGGAGGGGTTTTTTTATGTTACATCCACTTTTTCCTATGCATTATATAATATGTAGTCTCCATAAGGAAACTGAAATGATGCACTGTTCGAAAATATTAGCTCACACGTTGTTGAAATGTATGTTAATTTATCCTATCATATCAGTTTGATTCACTTGTTGTTATACTAATTACGTATCTTGTGTCGTAGATGAGCACTGCTGGTCAACCTGACGGTCATGGTCGTTCCATACGACGAAGAGGTGTTAGTGCCTCGGCGAGACAGGCTAGAGGCCGCGTGGTCGAGGATGAATCGTCGCCTCGCCCGCGGGAGTGTGATGTAGGAGCGGAGCAGCCTTCTCCACCGAGCGTTCGTGCATTCGATCCCATGCCAACATGGGACGGTCCGGAGATTAACATTATCGCGTCTGGTGGAATCCGTCGTGATAGTGATTGGCAGATGAATTATGACCTGCCGGCAGATGTCCCCCCGATGGGCCAACCTGGTTCGAGTGTTCCATTGGATGCCGGGATCGAACGTTATGCTGCAGCTGGAGCCAGGCACACCGTGAGGAACAGAGCTGGTCAATTCGCACAGTCTTCCGGCGGATCGTGCAATGCCGGTGAGCCTAGCACCGGAATGGCACCGAGGAATAGGAGGAAGCGACCCGCCGATGAGACGTGGCTAGTGCGGGGACCGATGGCTGGTGGCCCGCAGGATGACCTCGTCATACCAAGCTTCGGAGGACACGTCGCGCTTGACGTTTGGAATGGTATAGAGCGAGGTGTGTTGAGATGCCATGCTCGGTCGCCGCTATGCAAGCAGCTAGTCGCCACGCTCCCCGAACTGAGCGATGTTGCACAGGCCCGGATAAATGCGACCGGGTTGGCCCACCTGCCTGCGATTATGTTCCAGTTCCTTGACATGGCACTGATATCCGCTTTTGTCGAGAGGTGGCAGCCGGACACGAACACGTTTCACATGCCTTTCGGGGAGATGACCATCTTGATGCATGACGTTGAGATGATTCTTGGCATTCCCATCGATGGTGGCGCTGTTGCGAGTACCATTACGGCGGAGACTATTGAGGAAGCGTGCGCTGAACTGTTTGGGAAAGACGTGGAGTCCTTTGTCGCGGAAGACTGGAACGGGGGTAACATAGATGCCCAATCGTTGATGGCGAGGTGTGTAGCGGCGGGGCAGAGCCAGAACTTCCAATTTATGTGCTACATGCTGACCCTGTTTTCATCCACGCTTTTTGTGGATAAAACTGGGAATAAGGTTAGAGGCAACCTTCTACCCCTGCTTGATTCGCAGTTGTCGTGGGGCTCGGCGACGTTGGCCAGTTTGTATCTGCAGTTGGGAATTGCGTCCCGGTCCCAGGCGCGCGGCCTATGCGGATGTTGCACGCTGCTTCAAGCATGGATATACGAGTACTTTCCGATGTTTCAGCCGGGACCGAGTACGTTGCCAGCTCTTCCGGGTCGCGCCAGTCGGTGGCACACAGGGGATAGATCGGGGAGGGGTACGGTGAGGCTCGGAGCCATCAGGCGACAGTTGGATGCCTTACAGGCCGACCAGGTATGAATTCCATGCTTTTACTCTTATTCTGACAGTAGTAGATAGATCGGATTCCGTAGAAACGTGACATGTCTGTGGAACTTTTTTGCAGGTGGATTGGTTGCCGTATGGAGTGGACGTGGTTAGGGCTGCGAGGGGGAGGACTCACTACCGCGGCGTGATTCGATACCTCGACGCAATGGAGGCGTACATGCCAGATCACGTTGTGCGCCAGTTCGGTCTCGTACAGGGTATATCGCGGGGTCTTGCAATTGCGCCCGAGCCTTGTTCCCGCCCGGCTGATCCAGCCGGCTATTCAGTGACCTACCCAGGGAGGCTGCAGTTGACCCTGTGGGAGATGGCACACACTTGGCACGACGGTCAGCTTGCAGCGTTCCCGATAGCCACGAGCCAATCAGAGTGTACCATGGATTACGAGGGCTGGTACGCGACCCATTCGCACCCATTGATCGCAAATCCTGAACATGCTGCCGCGAGTGGGCCGGACAGGATACATCATCAGTTATCGGTAAGTTTTCCCGTACTGTTTGCTTCGAGTAATTATATTACATTTTACTGTTTCGTTATTGTAAACTCTGTTTCCTGTGCAACAGATGCTGAGTGACATGATGGGCGACCTGGATCCGTTTGACTCGGCGACCGTTGGTGGCATCGCCGCCGACCCCCGCGTGAGGCAGTTGATGACGACTTTTGTCAGTCATCGCGATGAGTACCGCAGGCTCGGTTATGGCCCCATTCCTTAGTCGGACGTTTGCTTATGTATGAACCCACAGTTTTGCCATAGTTTGCTCATTTATGTAATCGGTAACTGTTTGTGCATATCAAATACATAAGTCATCGATTTTTGCAACAGTAATGCTATCAAAATAATTACTCCATGCTTCGATAGTAACTGTACCGGTTGCGTGCATGCCAAAATGTTTATGGCGATTTACAACAGTTAATTACTCTCAGAGTATGCTCTTCTCCAAGCCCTTAGCCTCCTACGAAAGGGTAACTCCCAACCTACGACATCAGCCTTCCTCAACGTGGTCCACATATTAACCACGGGGGGCATGGGACAGTTTTCCTTCACGTGTACCCGGACGAAATGGCTTGCACTGCGAACGTATACAATGTGTAGCTCCTTACTTGTTCCATCCTCGCCCCCGCCTGCCCTCAGTGGAAGGACTGTACAGCAATGGTCCGCCGACCCATTCTCTAAAATGTAATATAGAACTACAACCGCGTTGTAGTAGGTGGCCACAGGAAACATGTCTGCAATGACCGTAAACCAATGCTCCGGACCACATGGACCGCTGGTGTGGTGTATACGGGCTCTGGCGAGTACAACGTCATTCCGCGAACCGTATATGGGAACATAGTCAGGCCAATGAGTTGATATCTCGTTAAATACCGCCCGACGCGCTGTAGACCATTCACCTTCACCGTCTACGTGGAACGCATCAGCAACGCATCTGAAGCCACAGTTTCCATCACTCGCGACATCGTTCCAGCCTTCGATGTAGCGCCGGACAATGTGAGGGACACTTTCGAGGAACGGGAATGTCGCTGCAGGAGAACACCTTAAGATAAATATCTTGCGCAGGAGGCGTTCATTAGGAAGAATGGTGCTTGTACTCACCGTACCGGCGACCGCTCCCTGAACCGCGCCCCGGGGACCGTGAACTACTCCCGTATCGCCTGTTCACGTGCTCGTGGTAGCTCGGTGAACGTCGGGTTGATCTTGATCGGGGGACCTGCTCGCTTGGTCTCCCACGTGCACTGGTGCAATTGTCCGGCTCGCCAATGCCGCTCTCCTCCGGACGCAACTGCGCATCTATGTAGGATGAAACTCGTCGGCGGACCGAAGGGTCGCTGCGTGCCAGCTCCTCCAACAGAGTGTTGAACCGCGACTGATCTTGTTCGGCCCTCGCAATGTTGTCCTGTGCTCCGAGTGCATCAATCCTCCCGGACTCGACCGTCAATTTATCCAGACAGTATTTGGACACATTGTTGATCAAGTTGCTGAAAAGGGCCCTACGGTGCAATCTTCCAAGGACAGTTCTTGATTTCTCCAGGCCGGTCTTGATCATAGTAATCTGCTGGGCTATCTGCAGGTCGACACGCCTCCATACCGTGTCCAGCGAACCAGTCGACGTATGTAACCACCCTTTCAATGACGAGTGTGCACTTTCGACCCTGCATGTAGTTGTGTTCCCGAAATGCAGAAATCTGTTCGTCCATGCCCTCACAAATTTCTCCTTATGGGGGGTGAGCCACGTCGTCTCAACGTAACTAACAACAGCCTCGCTCCAAGACCATCCAGTCCTTATATCCTCCAAGGCGGTTTCGTACTCTGGAACGGTGGACGCATTGCAAACTCGGAACCATGCACCATTCTTGAACGCTGCCCCGTTCTTCTTATTCCCTGTCAGCACAGTAACACGTGCCTCCACATCCTTGTTAATATGCCAGGTGCAGAGCAAATGATTCGATTCCGGAAACACAGCCCGAAGTGGCCTAATCAGTCCCATCTCCCGATCGGTGACCACAACCTCAGGGAACGGTCCATCCACAAGCAAGTTCTTCAGCGCGTTCAGCACCCACTCATAGGTATCTGCCGTTTCGTCAACGACAATTGCGTAGGCAATCAGGAAGTTTGTGTTGCAAGGGGACATCCCAACCATCTCAATGAATGGCATGCCGTAGCGATTGGTCTTGTACGTTGAGTCGATGGCCACCACCCACGGAAACGTGCAAAATGCCACAACAGCATCGGGATTGGCCATGAATAAATGAGTCAAAGTACCATCACCTGCTGAGCGGTGACTAGTGACATACCCTTTCGCGGTGGCCAAATGCAAACAATTCTCCGCTGTGTTGCGCCCGCCTCGCCTTTCTGTTGCATATGCCGACCTCTCATTGTACACCTGCCTAATGTTCTGATGCAGGTCCGGAAACGAATTACTGAGGCTGGCATTGATATGCCTTGGGGCAGTTTCTGAATCTGTCAAGTCTCTGATCATTTGCTTCGCGTCCGCATGGAGCTTGCTGCTCTGTCTATGACCCTCGGGGTACACTGAGAAAGGGTGGTTGTGCATCCCTCGTCTAGGATCCTTGCACGGCACTACATTCCAACCATTCCCCGTGATGCTCTGTTTCAAGACAATCGCGAACGGGCAGCCACAACTGCTGGTCGAGCTGCTACTCCGTCGGACTACATCAGATTCGCTCGTATCTACATCCTTATCCTTTCGGCCCCGATTGCAAATGCAATATAACCTCAGGGGACCATTCCTATTCTGTTTGTAGGACCCCGTCACAAGTTCAAATCCCACCTGCAGAGCAATCCATTGCAAGTAGGAGTAAGCCCCGGCAACGTCTGGGAACACATCTGAGGTGGCAAATGGAGAGTATCCGTTCCGCCCTGCAGCAGCTTCACATGACTGATTGTCATCCTTAAACAGCAATAAACATCAAGTAATTAGTTACACTCAACTGCTATACCAATTACAATATCAAAATTAACGTAAAAAAATGTAAATTAACGTTACAATAATTAACAAAATAACAAAATTAACAGAACAACAACATTAACGTCACAATAATTAACAAAATAACAAAATTAACAAAATAACAACATTAACGTTACAATAATTACAATTAACGTTACAATAAATAAAATTAACGTTACGATAATTTTTACGTTACGATTAATAAATTAAAATACTAAGATGAGCATAAATTAAAAAACTAAGATGAGCATAAATTTCTTTCTCATTAACAGCTAAAACATACATGTAGTGGGAAAAAATGCAATAACATCGTGGCTAGAATTAATATAACATTCTTACAGTTCAACAAATTAAAATATCAAAATAACGTAAAAATACGTAACTTAACGGTACAATAATTAACAAAATCACAAAATTAACAAAACAACAAAAATATCTGCTTCAATAATTAATAGGACATACATTAACGTTACTGCATTAACGTTACTGCTATTAACAGGAGATAAATTCATAGGACATAAATGTGCAATAATTTCATCGTAACAGTTAATAAATTAAAACACAAAGACGAGCATAAATTTGTACGGCAAAAATTATTAAATTTAACAACTACTTACGGACAGAAAGCTAATTAGTAAAATTACCTCCGAAGACATGGAATTTCTAACACCCTTTTCGGGGTAATTTTTGCTCGTCTTGGATAGCAATATTTTTCGAGTGCCCTTCGAATGAGTAAGAATTCGAGTGCCCTTTGAATGAGTAAAAATTCGAGCTCATTTATAGCAGTTCGATTTTTGGAAGCAGGCTGGCACGGCTCGCGCCCAGCCCACGGCGAGCCGAGGCGCGTCCGGCTCGCGCCCCAGCCCTGGCGAACGGACCGCGCGCGGCTCGCGCCCACCGCACGGCGAGCGGCCCGGCGATGGCTCGCGCCCTGTCGGTGGTGACCGGCCCGCCGGCGGCTCGCGGTCCACCGGTGGCGAGCGGACCGGCGGCGGCGCGCGGCCTGTCGGTGGCGACCGGCCCGGCGGCGGCTCGCGGCCAGGCCGCGGCGATCGGACCGGCGCCGGCTCGCGCCCAGGCCATGGCGAGCCGACCGGCGGCACTTCGCGCCCAGGCCGTGGCGAGCGGGGTCCGACGGCGGCGACCGGCGGTCCGGCGGCGGCGACCGGCGGTCCGGCGGCGGCGACCGGCGGTCCGGCGGCGGGGGCGCAAATTAGATTAATTAACTAAATTCGTTCCGCTAATATTAACTAACTACAATTATCTCAATTGATTTTAATTTACCTATTGAAAATAATACGATAAAAAATACTGTATACGTATTAGGGCGAGAATAGTAAAATACAGGGCGAGATATAGCGATCCACATATCATATTATCTACCTTTACCTATACCATCTACTTCCATCTCATACCATCTACTATCATCTACCTTCATCTCCAAACTACTTTTAACTACTTTTAAACTTTTTTCAATTCTAATTGCTATGAAAATTATTTTAAAAATTAATATTTCAGTAATTGTTTGTTTTAAATATTTATTTTCAATATTAAATATTAATTATTAAATTTTGGTAAATATTATAGTAAAGGGATGGTCTCCTGTGAGTCAACCTAAACTTTAGACAGGGGCTTTTCTACAATTCTAACAATATTCTAGCTCCAGAGACCAATATCTAATTATTTACAGGGAGCCTCATAACTTTCCAGGGGTTTTTTCATCCAATTTTTATCTATCATTTTCTCGCTACCTGCAATCTGTAAAAAAATTCAATTTTTTTTCAATTTTTTAATATTCTTTAAAAATACAAAAATCTCAACAGAAAATAGTAGAACAACAAAAAAAATCATAAAACATCAACTAAAAACTGCAGCAAAAAAATAAATAAAATAGAAAAAAAATATAAAAAATCAAATAAAAATCAACAAAATATTGAAGAAAAAAAGAGTCGACTATGACTAACAAAAAATAAACTGAAAATCATAAAAACCTCAACAAAGCTAAATTATCTTTTTTTAAATAAAAAAATACAAACATCAACTCCTAACAAACAACGATTGAAGCACTTACAAGTTATAAAATAAGTACCAACAACCTACATTTGAAGTACTAACAAAAATGAAAATGTCAACGCAAGGAAAAAGTACTACAAAAAATCAACCATATATAATCAAAATAGCTACAAACATCAACTCCTAACAAGCAACGATTGAAGCACTTACAAGAAACGATTGAAGCACTTACAAGCTATAAAATAAACACCTACAACCTACATTTGAAGCACTAACAAAATATGAAAAACGTCAACGTAAGGAAAAAAACACTACAAAAAACCAACCATATCATCAAAAAAGCTACAAGCATCAACTCCTAACAAGCAACAATTGAAACAGTTACAAGCAATGATTGAAGCACTTACAAGCTATAAAATAAGCACCTACAACCTACATTTGAAGCACTAACAAAAAATGAAAAGCGTCAATGTAAGGGAAAAAAATCAACCATATCATCAAAAAAGCTACAAACATCAACTTCTAACAAGAAACGATTGAAGCAATTCCAAGTTGTACTCTAAGCACCAATTTGTTTTCATAACATGCACAAGCTATAAAATAAGCATCTACAACCTACATTTGAAACACTAAAAAAATGAAAAACATCAGCATAAGAAAAAAGACACTACAAACTTATTACCAAAACCTCAGCAAAAAAATGAAAAACATCAACTTGGAAAAAAAACTACAAATATCGATCCATATTACCCAAAAAAACTACAAAACATCAACTCATATCAATTAAATCTCACCCCAATAATGAAAACATCAACATAAGAGAAAAAAGCTAAAAACATCAACAAAAAGCTGCAGTACCTCAAGAATAAAACATGAGAAAAATAAACAAAAACTACAAATATCAATCCATATTATCCAAAAATAATTACAGAACCTCAGCTCATATCAATTAAATCTCACCCAAATAATGAAAAACATCAACATAAGAGAAAAAAAAAGAAGCTAAAAACATCAACAAAAACCTACAATACCTCAAGAATAAAATTCTTCAAAAAAAGAAGAACCTAGTGGGATTCGAACTTAAGCCTATAACCTCAAAACCTAGAGTGTTGGGGGGGGGGGGGGGGTGTGTGTGTGTGTGTGTTATTGGATTCGTCTGCTAGATACTCGCGTTCGTCCTCGTATCCTGCAGTCTATTTCGACAGTTGCTTCAGTTTCTTCTTCCGATTTATGGCATCAACGTTTTGGTCATCCATCATCTACAGTGTTGTCTTCTATTCCTACTCTTTATTTTAGCACAAATAATACTTATATACCTTGCTCCATGTGTCATTGAGCAAAGCAGACTAAACATAGTTTTCCTTTGAGCTCTTCAAATGCTTGTTCTTTGTTTGAATTGATACATTGTGATGTTTGGGGGCCTTATAGCTCACCTTCCTCTAGTGGTGCATTTTATTTTTTAACTATAGTTGATGATTATTCCCGAGCTATTTGGGTTTATTTATTAGTGGCTAAGTCAGATGTAGCCTCTACATTTGTAGAGTTTTGTGCTTTGATTAAGAACCAGTTTGGGTGCACCATTCGTCGTGTTCGTGCTGATAATGGTACATAATTTCTACCCCTGCCATCTTATTTTGCTGAACCCGACATCATCTTTGAGACTTCTATGGTTGATACACCACAACAGAATGGTCGTGTGGAGCACAATCATCGCCATTTGTTAAATGTGGCTCGTGCTTTACGCTTTCAAGCTAATCTGCCTATTGGTTTTTGGGGAGAATGTGTTCTTACTGTTCCATTTATAGACGCACTCCATTTGAGTTAATTTATAGACGCACTCCATTTGAGTTAATTTATAGACGCACTCCATTTGAGTTAATTTATAGACGCACTCCAAACTACAAGCTTTTGCGTGTCTTTGGGTGCTTGTGCTATGCCTCTTACATTCACAGATACCGTGACAAGTTTGCTCCAAGAAGTCGACGATGCGTTTTCCTTGGGTATCCAGCTGTCAAGAAAGGTTATTGCCTTTATGATTTGGAATCTTGCACCTTCTTCAACAGT
Organism: Rubia yunnanensis; assembly: GCA_037428765.1. Lineage (NCBI taxonomy): Eukaryota > Viridiplantae > Streptophyta > Magnoliopsida > Gentianales > Rubiaceae > Rubia > Rubia yunnanensis. The sequence goes on from CM075070.1 coordinate 10,312,472, forward strand.
AGTGATGCTGACTTTTATGAAGACCAAATTCCATTTTCTGTGTCATCTGTACATGTTCAGATTGCATAGTCACAAACCGACACTTGTTTGATAATTCTCCGACATCGGTTCTAACAGTGATGACCAGTAGCGCCACCACCTTGATGTTGACATTGCATCTGCCAACACCGGAAGCCCTGCTCGACCAACCGCTGCATGCCGTGGTATCCGACTTTGATCGCCAGCGCCGCTGGCTGCTCCACCGCATGAAGCGGCCACTGACAATAATCAACACCAGTGTTTATGCCAGTGCCGCCGGCTGCTCCGCTGCCTGACGTGGCTTCTCTGCCACATGTTCTACCGCCAGAATCGCCGGTGCTTCAGCTCCCTGCGACCGATTTGCCTCCTTCCCACTAAAGTACTTGCGATCGTCAACCTCCTTCTTATTTGGATGATTATGTCTGCTCTATGTCTACTGTTAAAACCTCCCTCTCCCCCTGCTACAGCCACTCATACGCCATCACTATCCTCAGGTGTTCTATATCCTTTAACTGATTATATAAATTGCGATAAATTTTCTAGAATGCATTCTAGATTTTTGGGTGCAGTAACTTCTAGTGCAGATCCTACCAACTATTCGGAGGCATCAAAGCATGCTTATTGGCATGATGTTATGGCTGATGAGATTAATGCTCTTGAGCACAATGAGGCTTGGACAATGTCTTCTCTTCCTTCAGATAAGACTGCAATTGGATGAAAATGGGTTTATCGTACCAAGTTTAAGGCTGATGGTACTATTGAACGACACAAAGCTCGTCTGGTGGTTCTGGGCGATCGTCGGATTGAAGGAACGTACTTTACTGAGACATTTTCTTTTGTTGCAAAGATGAGTTATGTTATCTTATTCTTATCTGTTGCAATCATACGTGGTTGGGAACTTCATAAGATGGATGTTCACAATGCTTTTCTACATGGTGATCTTCACGAAGAGGTCTTCATGCTCCCTTTTCCTGGCTATACTGTGCCTCCCAACATGGTTTATCGACTTCAAAAATCTCTTAATGGGTTGCGAAAAGCTCCTCGCTACTAGTTTGGCAAGTTGGCTCAGGCTCTACGCCCATTTGCCTTTGTTCAGAGTAAGGTTGATTACTCCATTTTTTATTTACTCTTGTGGTTCGGTTTCTTAGCATGCGCTGGTTTATGTGGTTGATTTGGTGATTGCTGGTGGTTCTTCATCGCTCATCTTTGAATTCAAGAAATACTTGAGCTCTTGTTTTCACATGAAGGATCTTGGTGCACTTAAGTATTTCTTGGGTATAGAGTTTGCTAGAAGACCAGATGGGTTGCTTCTTTCACAAAGGAAATATGCCCTTGACATTTTATCAGATACTGGTTTGTTGGTTGCAAAACCAACATACTTTCTGATAAAGCAACAACATAACCTTACACGTGTGGAAGGGTCTCTTTACGACGATCCAGAGCAGTATCGGCATCTAGTAGGTCGTCTCATTTACCTTACCATTACACGTCTGGAGCTTAGTTATTCGGTGCATACACCTGCTCAGTTCATGAAGTCACTTTGTGTTCCTCACTGGAAAGATGCACTACGGGTTCTACACTACTTGAATAGTCATCCTGGTCAAGGTTTATTTTTCTCTTCACGTAGTTCTTTACAGCTTATTGCTTTATGTGATTCTGATTGGGTTGCTTGCCCAATCACACGATGTTCACTTTCTGGTTATTTTGTGATGATCGGTGATTCTTCAGAAGACCAAGAAGCAACCTACAGTTTCTCGCTCTTATGTTAAAGCGGAGTATCGTGTCATGACAATTACTTGTTGTGAGTTATTAAGGCTTAAGTCTTTGCTTCGGGACTTCGGTGTTGTGCATTCTGCCCCCATGCAAGTGTTTTGCGATGGTCAATCTGCTCTTCATATTGCTGCTAATCCCGTCTTTCATGAACGTACAAAGCACGTAGAGATTGATTGTCATTTTGTCGGAGATTTGGAACAATCTAGTACTATTGTTACTCATCAGATCGCACTTCTGATCAGTCTGCGGACTTGTTCACGAAAGCTCTTGGACGTAACCAGTTTCGGATACTACTTGGCAAGTGGGGCATTCTCGATCTACATGCTCCAACTTGAGGATGAGTTTTGAGGAAAAGAAATATTTTGTGAATATTCCCTTTTCCTTATTTACTTAGGACTCTTGTAATACTATATAATGTACCTCAGAGCATGAATACAATCACAATCTTACACTCTTATTTTCTACATCAAAAATTTTAATTTAGCATGTTTAAATTTAGTATTTTGAAATATTTAAATAATATTTAGTTCAATTTAGTCCAATTTCAGATAAATTTAGTTTAGGCCCTATAATGTAAATTTCTAAACATGACCTTAAATGTTAACTTCTAAAAATGACCTTATACAAGTTTATTAATCAATATACAATTTAATTAGGTTCAATACAGATAAATAACATAAAAATATACAGCTCAACTATACAGGGCCTAATTCCACGCATTTGAATTACGTATCATTTTTGTTAAAAAAGAAGTCTAAAAAACAGCAACATTGTCAAGTGTAACGTGGATACCATTTGTCCGATAAGATTGTAGCATAGATATCCGACCAATCAAACAAAGTGATTGAGATGTCTTGAGGTTGAGGCTTCACAAGAGACGGGACACCCTTGACCATAAAATTAATTTTCCAGCCACCAAAATTATACTCTCCAGTTTCACTAAGAGGGACATATTAGCTTCACGCTCTTGGATTAATGTGAAAAAAATTAGAGGTTAAAATTGAGTGTAGAAAGTAAAAAGTAGAATGAGTGGATGAGATTATAGTAATCTTGCCTCAAATAGAAAGTATGTCATTTAAAAAAAATACTCGAATAAAATAAATGTGTCACTCTTAATGCAACGGAGGGAGTACGGATAACTGTTGTTTAAACCAAACTAAAATATGTATGATGGTTTTGTCTTGATTATGACGAAAGAACGGTCAAGCTGAAAATTAATCATAACTTCATACGTTTCATGACTTTTCTTCACAGTGACAAAAGTTTACACTAATGTTGGAATAAACCAATTAGTATTATGTTTTTAATCACTAATTATGTTGAGCTAATGGTTCATTTTCCGTCAAATTTTCAAACATCCATTAAAGGTGTTGGGAATACATTTTACTACTATCACATGAACCCCCATCTAGCATCAATTTTTTTTTGTTCTACCACCAGCTTTTTTGACCCAAAAAGTCGGTGTTTAAGTGCGCGGTAAAAAGGTTTCACCGATTTTTGAAAATCGGTGCTAATTTTAGCACTAATTTTTTTGTTAGTACCAGTTTAAAAAATTGGCTAATTTTAGCACCAATTTTTTTGTTAGCACCGATTTTTTAACCGATGCTAAAATATTTACAACGATTAAAAAAATCCCTTCTTCTAAAAGCGGCTACACGAAAAAAGACCCAAAATTAACAATTTAGTAGGACATTAATTTAATAATAAAATTAACTTCACAAAATTGAATATAGAAATAAAACCAAAAAAATGTATGACACAAAATTAATAATCTATGGTCTTTAGAAATGCTCAAATATACCCTACCATACCATATGCTAAAAAACTAAATACTCAACTTTTCACCCCGTCTGAACTAATTACTCAAAATAATTACTCATTAAGATAGAAGAAAATGTACCAAATACATGCATTCATCATGCCCCCAAGATATCACTACATTGTCCAATCTTCGGCCTTGAGTATAGACTCCATTCTTAGTGTTGTAAAATGGATTCTTGTCATCAGGGTTGTCTTTGAAATACTGCATTCACAAATTCGATGTTAATTTCAGCTACAACACTCAACATACAAATTCCAGACTATAACACAAAACCCCACTGCGGTGAGAACATACATGTACCCAACACACAACATACAAAATTTTGCAGTAGCATCATCAGTAGACAACACACTCTAAATTGTAGCTACCATTACCAAGTGAGAGTTGCAATCAAGTAAAATCAAATCTACAGCTAATGCACTTCAATTTCAATAAAAGAAAACACAAGGTGAGGTACACCTATTTATCCTTAAGTAGCAACTGCAGCGTTTGGCAGGTTGCTCCCTCCTGGACCAGCTGGTTAATAGCATCCCTAAACCTGAGGTAATTATCCACGACTGCATTTCTTCTGACTCTTCCACTGCGGAAAAATAGTAGAACTCACTACTTAGCAAAAAGAAATGAAAAGGAATACATTGCCTCAAAATGTAGAAGCTAAAACTTTAAGGAAGAGGTGGAAAAACTAGATTTAAACAACTATTTAACCTGGTTTGTGGGCTTCCCATACACAAACCTTTCAGCAGTGGCCTTTTCCTTCCACCACGCCTCACACGAATACGGTACACAACATAGACCTAAAAGAAGTCAGCCACCAATAAATTCTTACTCACAAAACATTATCCTAGTTCAAAATACAAACGTACTCAGGTAGAAAAGAGCATAGAGAGCATACGCAACATACAAATATGTACATAGAACAAAACAACATCAACTATGAGACATTTGGTAAGCAGAGAATGAAAACAACAGCCGGCTAGAAAATAACCAGTCAAAACACTAGAATTAACTTACTTATGCATCTTCTCACTCATTCTCAAACTCGTATTATAAAAACTTACGTTCTCCGTGAGAACTGACAGCTCTTATTTTTTCCGCCATTGCTTTCTGCAATCAAAGCCAGACAATAACCAGTCTTAGAAATCAAGAGCCTTAAGAGGGTCTCTCCTGTATGAAATTTCAACACCTGACATTCCTACCACATAAAATGGTCCACAATCCAATCAAAAGAAAAGGTAAGACTACTACAACTACCTTCAATATGTTCTCTTCTTTCCACATCTCAATTCCCTTAAAGAAGTACTTGATCATCTGCATTGTACTAGAAACAATTCACATTTTTGTAATGGTCGCAAAAACTCAGCACTGTATTTCCGGACCACACGTCAAATGCCTAATCCAATTTAGTTACACAAACAGTCAAGAGTTTGGTCAACATGTTCTACGTTAAATGAGCTTAAACACATATAAAAACAACATTTACTTTGGTAGTTGTATGCATGGAGCAAAAGCAAGGGCTGAATCTTGAGCTGTGGCCAACTGTAAAGGTTTGCTTGTTTGTAATCGTGCCATAAAAGAAAAAACAAACTAGATACATATTAAGCCCATTTGCATTAGCAGAATTCAATCTTTCTAATCTCCTAAGTTCTTGTTTCCGGATACTAAGACCATTCAAAAAGTTGCAAGTATTCAGTAACCAAACGAAATACCCATAATTTGAATGACTGGTATCTACTACTTCACATTTGAATTTAGGAGCAGATGTTTTCAGGTTGAAGCAACAAAATGAACGTGCACCTAAAAGGTACCTTTGAATTGAGAAAGTTTGTGCCTGAGCATAATGGTGCCTGAGATAAATGTTTTCAGGCGTGCGCTGCTGCTACCCTAACTTCGCCACCTCCTAGCTCTGCTAGAAACCCACGCCACCAGAAAGAACCGTGCGCCACCGCTACCCTAGCTCCACCACCCCTACCTCCGCCCTAGCTTCGCCACCTCCTAGCTCCGCCAGAAATCTTATTTTCCCTCGCCACACCGCACCGCTTCACCGTCATTGTTCCATAACCGCTCCAGTCTACAGTCATTCCATCGGTTCATCATGCCATCATCGTTGACTCATCTTTTCTCTGTCGCTGGGTTGAACCACCATCGCCCAAACCAATCGATACACATATTTCATCTGCCTCCGCCCACCACTTTCGCCTAAACCATAGAAACACCATCGCCCAAAACCAGCTTCATTGCTCCCCGCCTTTGCCTAACATCCACCTCTGCGACCAGGTGGGAGCACCATCGAGCAGCGGTGAGGAGAACGAAGAAAGAAATATGGGAAGAAAGAAAATGAAGAAATGAGGGTCATGGTGTCCTTTTTTTTACTCAGGGGTATAATAGTCATTTCACTTATTTCCGACCATTTTTAGAGTTGACGTCTAGGTTAATAATTTACAAAATATGGGGTTAAAATCGTACTTCACTCAAGCTTTTAATTGCAATATTAAAAATTTATGAAAATACCGTCTTTTAAGAGAAATGTCAATTCCCTTAAAGAAGGACCTTGAGGAAGTACCTATTCCATAATCAAATCAAAACAATCAACAACTGAACAACTAGTCAAGTATGGGTTGATCGTTGATTAGTCAAAGTCAAACATTTTTATTTGTATTTAAATATACTAATGCAAATAAAGTTTGACCGTTAATTAGTTAAAGTCAACTTAGTTATTAGTTTTTATATTTTGAAAGTCAAATAAGATTTGACCGTTGATTAGTCAAAGTCAACCTAGTAATTAGTGTTTATACATTAAAAGTCAAGTAATGTTTGCTCGTTGATTAGTCAAAGTCAACGCAGTAATTAGTGTTTATATATTGAAAGTCAAGCAAGGTTTGACCGTTGATTAGTCAAAGCCAACCTAGTTATTAGTGTTTGTACATAGAAAGTCAAGTAAGAGCTGACTATTTATTAGTCAAAGTCAAACATTTATATTTATATATGCTAATTCAAATAAAGTTTGACCGTTAATTAGTTAAAGTCAACTTAGTTATAAGTGTTTATAAATTGAAAGTCAAGTAAGAGTTGATCTTGGAGTAGTTAAAGTCAACTTAGTTATTAGTGTTTGTATATTGAAAGTCAAGTAAGGTTTGACCGTCTATTAGTTAAAATCAACTTTGTTATTAGTATTTTTATGTAGAAAGCAAGTAAGTGTTGACTGTGGATTGGTTAAAGTCAAATTTATTATTAGTATTTTTATGTAGAACGACAAGTAAGGGTTGACCGTGGATTAGTTAAAGTCAACTTTGTTATTAGTGTTTGTATATAGAAAGTCGAGTAAGGGTTGACCGTTAGTCAAAGTCAAACATTTTTATATGTATTTACATATACTAATTCAAATAATGTTTGACTATTAATTAGTTAAAGTCAACTTAGTTATTAGTGTTTATATATTGAAAGTCAAGTAAGGTTTGACCGTTGAATAGTCAACCCTAGTAATTAGTGTCTATATATTGAAAGTCAAGTAAGGCTTGACCGTTGATTAGTCAAAGTCAACCTAGTTATTAGTGTTTATATATTAAAAGTCAAGTAAGGTTTGACCGTTGATTAGTCAAAGTCAAATATTTTTATTTGTATTTATTATATACTAATTCAAATAAAGTTTGACCGTTAATTAATTAAAGTCAACTTAGTTATTAGTGTTTATATATTGAAAGTCAAGTAAGGTTTGATCGTTGATTAGTCAAAGTCGACCTAGTTATTAGTGTTTGCATATAGAAGTCAAGTAAGGGTTAACCGTTGATTAGTCAAAGTGAAACATTTTTATTTGTATTTATATATACCAAATCAAATAAAGTTTGACCGTTAATGAGTTAAAGTCAACTTAGTAAATAGTGTTTATATATTGAAAGTCAAGTAAGGTTTGACCGCTGATTAGTCAAAGTCAATTTAGTTATTAGTGTTTGTATATAGAAAGTCAAGTAAGGGTTGACCGTTGATTAGTCAAAGTCAAACAATTTTATTTGTATTTATATATACTAATTCAAATAAATTTTGACCATTAATTAGTTAAAGTCAACTTAGTTATTAGTGTTTATATATTGAAAGTCAAGTAAGGTTTGACCATTGATTAGTCAAAGCCAACATAGTTATTAATGTTTATATATTAAAAGTCAAGTAAAGTTTGGTCGTTGATTAGTTAAAGTCAACTTAGTCACTAGTGTTTATATATAGAAAGTCAAGTAAAGTTTGACCGTTGATTAGTTAAAATCAATTTAGTTACTAGTGTTTGCATATAGAAAGTCAAGTAAAGTTTGATCGTTGATAAGTTAAAATCAACTTAGTTATTAGTGTTTATATATTGAAAGTTATATAAAGTTTGACCATTGATTAGACAAAGTCAACCTAATTATTAGTGTTTATATATTGAAAGTCAAGTAAGTTTGACCGTTGATTAGTTAAAGTCAGCTTAGTCACTAGGGTTTCTATATAAAGAGAGTCAAGTAAAGTTGGACCGTTGATTAGTTAAAGTCAACTTAGTCGCTTGTATTTATATATATATATAGAAAGTCAAATAAGGTTTGATCATTGATTAGTCAAAGTCAACATACTTATTAGTGTTTATATATTGAAAGTTGAGTAAAGTTTAACGGTTGATTAGTTAAAGTCAGCTTAGTCATTAGTGTTTACATATAGAAAGTTAAGTACAATTTGACCGTTAATAAGCTAAAGTCATCTTAGTTATTAGTGTTTAATTGAAAGTCAAGTAAAGTTCGACTGTTGATTAGTCAAATAAAACCTAGTTATTAGTGTTCATATATAGAAAGTAAAGTAAGGGTTGGACGTTTATTAGTTAAAGTCAACTTAGTTATTAGTGTTAATATATTGAAAGTCAAGTACAGTTTGACCGTTGATTAGTCAAAGTCAGCCTAGTTATTAGTGTTTATATATTGAAAGTCAAATAAGGATTAACCGTTGACTAGTTAAAGTTCTATTTATGTATACTAAATCAATTAAGGGTTGAACGTTAATTAGTTAATATAAACAAATTTTATTCTTATTTATATATATTAGGTCAATAGAGGTTGATGGTTGATTAATTTAACCTAACTTAATTATTAGTTAAAGTCAACAAAAGAAGTGAACGATTTTGAAAGTTAAAAAAATTTAGCTTAGAGCGGCTGCGTGCAGCTGCTCCCAGCCCATGAAATTTATGGTAACATTATTTGAAATTTTTGGCGATTTTAAAAAAAACAATTTGGCGATTTTTTTGAATTCTTTGGTGGAAAGATTGAACTTTAAAAAATTTCAACCAATATTTTGAAAATTTTGGCGGGAAGATTGAATTTATAATTTTTTTGGCAATTTCTTTGGCAGGAAAAATGAATTTTTAAAATTTTTAGCACCGATTTTTAAAAAACAGTGTTATTTTAAATTTTTTGGCGGGATAGAATTTTTAAAATTTTTAGCACCGATTTTTAAAAATCGGTGTTATTTTTCCCAAAACCGGTGCTATTTTAAATTTGTTGGCAGGAGGATAGAATTTAAAAAAAATTTAGCACCGGTTTTCAAAGCTAGCTAATTTTTCAAAAATCAGTGCTATTTAAAAAAAATTGGCAATTTTTTGGTGGAAAGATACAATTCTAAAATTTTTACAGGTGCTATTTTAAAATTTAACACCAATTTTTTAAAAAACGGTGTTAAAATTAAAAATTTAACACCAATTTTTTTTTTAAAAAATGTTGTTAAAATTAAAAAATTGGTGTTAAAAGTTCCTCCTCTAGCACCGATTTTTTTAAAAAATTAATGCCGATTTTAAAAATTGGGTTAAAATTTTTAAGAAATAGATACTAAAGAGGGTATTTGTGGTAGTTTACAGCAGTTTAATCGACATCTAATCTAACCATATAATATGATATTTAAATTATACAATCAAACTAATTATCCTATCCCATATAGGAAATTTAATTAATAAAAGGTGAAATGTTACCTACGGGGATGTCAACTAGTTACCAGAAAGACATTAAATGCCTAACAACTGAATTCACAAGATTCACCATGCATTTCAGGCATCAATCCACCATGCATGCCAATCAGGTATGTACGCAACACCATGAATGAACGAGCTATCAACTAAATTCACAAGATTCAAGTTGAGACGTCTCCTGAGATGCCGTCGACAATGACAAGATCTAAGTTGAGATCTATTATGAGTTGCACGCACGATTCGAGAAGACATTCTTCAGAAGTGCAAAAAGTACTGAAGTCGAATAGGAAAAGACGTTTTTTCCAATCAAAATGTCAACAAAGGTTAAACTCAACGACGTCCAGGGTTGGATTGACACATACATTATAAAGTTAGGGTTATTTTGACACTTTCTCTTTGCAGGGTTATATTGGCACTTTCAACCTAAAGTTAGGGCCATTTAAACACTTTACTCAAGTTATAATTAACGCCTAATGCAATCCTACGCTGCACACGCTGCAAACCCCTAATTTTTCTTCAATCTTTATTTTCCCAATTTTCTTGGGAAAACAGTAATTTTTCAATCGATATTTTTTGAGCGTTTATGCTATTGAATAAGTATGGATCCGTCTTTCATGAAATATGAATTGTGCATGGGATATTGCTCTTTCTAGTGAAATCGATACAAAAATTTCGTAAGAGATGCATTAAAGAGAAGGGTACATGAGCTGGGTGAGAATGCGACAAGTAGAAGAAAAGAGGAAAAAACTAGAGCTTCAATGGCATGTGAAGTTGTTTTTTCCCATCTTTTCACAACTTGGAGTCCACATTTTGTTAGTGGTGCGTACAAACAATTGATATTGGCTAAAGGCGATCAATCCGCTCGCACTCAGCGGCCCATACCAGTCCACACCCAAACCATCGTATGAGAGGTAAATCACGGTAGCCCAGCACCAGGACCCATGGGCTTGGCATTGCCTCGGTGCGCACAAGGGAGCCTTGCAAAGCAAGAACTCCCCACACTGCCGCTGCCGAGGATCGAACCTGGGATTATTGGCTTACCCACCCATGTCCCAACCACTGGGGTACACCCGTGGGTGTACAAACAATTGATATCGACATGTGGATGTTTGGTCTAAGCCTAGAAAAATGTCATATTTAATGCGTGAGAGATGAAGTACAATTCGTTAATGTTTAGGTAATTCCAAATAGGAACTAGACCGCATTACCTTTCGTTCAAATTCTTCTTCCATTTTTAGGTTTAGATTAGAGGAAGTTTCCTGCAAAAATGAAAACAAAATATTCTTCACAGCAAGTGGATTTGGAGCTACTGACTACAGTTTCTTTCCAAAAGAGGTTTTGTGTTAGTACGTGGGGAGATCATATTTGTGTCAAAACAAGCTTAGTTAGAATTGGAAGTTTAGTATTTATTCATAGTTATAATAAAGACGGCATGAGGAGAAGTTTATGCAACAACTGAGCTGAGTTCAATGACTGTGGTGCTAATGATTTCTGAAAGGGTGGTTGCATTTTAAACGTGTAAACTAAAGTTGTGTTTGGAAGATAGAGTTATTGATTGAGCCATATCCATTAACCCAGCGACTGCTTAAGCTAACACGACAAGAACAATGGAAGACCGAATAGACACAAAAAGAAAAATAAAAAGAATTCAGCCACTTGATCTCAAATTGGCGAGAAATTTAAAAAAAATCATTGGCGCAGAATGCTAATGAACACTAGCTTCACTGATAAGTACACCTTCGGTGCTAGTAAGGTTGGGACAGCCGAATTAAAATTGTAATTTTATGAAATTGGAATTAAGGGTTGAGTTTAAGGGATTTTTTTTGTTCGATTAGCTAATAGAAAGGTTTTGAGATTCCTATATATCAATGTATAATTAAAATTGACTTCCATTAAATGCGAATCTATACATGTTAACAACAAAAATTACAACTTCTTACTTTCTCTTTGTAAGCAGATGCCCTAGGGTTTAAGATAACGAGTCTTTTCTTCTACTACAAGAAATCTTCAATGGTGATGCATCAAAACATGAGTTCGTCTCTGGTAAGACCGTCTCATGGTGAGACCAAGGAGTAGAGGTAAAATAGGAAAAGAGCAAATTAAATTCGGGGGCAAAAAATTAATAGAATTGGACTAAATTACAAATTATTACAATTACACATTAAATCCTTGAGCTTTCAAAACATTAATATGAAATCCCATCTTGAAATCTTTGCAATTTAATCTCCGATCTCACCGTGAGACGGTCTTATACAAGACTTTGTATCAAAACATTGGTGTCAGATTTTTACGTAAACATACATCGCCTGATTTACCGCGGAGTACATACTAAAGCTTTGCACTAATATACCATTGATGGAGGAGGAGAAGGAAGTTAAGGAACCATTATTAGTTGTATGATGAAGAAGACTTCATGCTATCCTTAGTCAGAAACATCCATATACTTAGAAGCAGTGGCGGAACCAGGAGTATATATTAGGGGGCGAAAAAAAAGTTAAAATTTTTTTGCAGCGCTAAATATGTTTAATTAAATATGTTTAATTAAATATATCTAATTAAATACGTCTAATTAAATACTTTTAATTAAATACATCTAATTAAATACATTTAATTAAATACATCTAATTAAATATGTTTAATTAAATACGTCTAATTAAATACGTTTAATTAAATACGTCTAATTAAATATGTTTAATTAAATATGTCAAATTATTCAAATCTATATTTAACACAATTTCAAAATTTTACAATTTCAACACAACCACTAAATTATTCATATCTATATTCAGCATTCACAATTCATACAAATAAGCAATTTAATTCGAGTTATTCAACATAAATTACACAACAAAAATATATTGACTTCTTGATACCTTTCCCTTGGTTTGGCTTGGATGCGGACCGCTGATTGTGGTTGAAAAAGGGGACGGCAGCAGGCAGCGGCGGCGCGGCAGGCGGTGGCTGGCCGATGGTGGACGTGGATATGCGCGGCTGAGCTTGGAGTTTGTCCCAAACTAATGGCCCCTACTCTCATAATGATGATTAATGAGTATATATTATTAGGTTAGGGCTGGGCCATTAGGCCATTAGTTACTTATATTTTGTTTGGGCCAATTGGGTTTCAGCCCAATTGGCCCTTTAGTTATGAAAAAAAAATCCAAAAAACTGCATCATCTTCCAAGCTGCGGACTCACGGCCTCCTTCCGCCCGCTGCTCGCTCCGGTGCCGACGATTCAAGGGGGTCGGAATCCGATGACTTCCGGTGGCTCTAGGCCTAAATTTTGGGCCGCCGGATCTTAGGGGAGGCGCTAGCACCCCCTAGCCCCCCTAGTTCCGCCAATGCTTAGAAGCCTCCCTAGTTCCGCCAATGCTTAGAAGGATTCTGCTCGATCAAATGGTCAAACTTTTCCAGAATAACTAATATACTATTAAAAATCCTTTCAAGTGTAGGACTCTTTATGACAATGTTTTTCTACTTTAATTTGACAATGAGATTGATAATGCAATGGTTTTAGACAAAGAACCCCGATTAAGTAAGTCATACTCTAAGATGATCCTTTCCTAGATGTCTTTTGATACAAAATTCATTTTGACTTCTTGTTCGTGGTATTCTGACAAGGATGTTGATGGGTTTTTTGTTAGAAAATTTATGTGCATATCTTCCGAAGTGAATGTTACAAAAATCCCTCAAATAAGTCTCACTAGTGTAGGAATGACCTATTAAAGGCAGTTCTATCGGCAATTTAAAGGTATTTTTTTGTGCCTTTTATGATTGTGCCTTTTAAAAATAAGGCGGTTATGAGAACGGCCTTTAACAGGACTAGAAGCACTTTCTGAGTTTCGGAAAGTGTTTCTTACCTTCCAAAAAAATAGTTGTCGGAAACCGATAGCGCAAAACCATATTTGAAAACCTAATACAAAAAGCAACCACATCAATTGACAGAACAACATCAATGAACACAACACAACTGCAACTCCAGGCTCTCCAGCGGCGTAGATCTCCGGTGGCGGAGGGTGGCAGAGACGGAGGGAATGGAGCGGATTGAGCAGATCGACAGAGGGAATGGCTGGAGCGGCAGAGGAACTGGCATCGTCGGAGGAAATGGAGTGGATGGGAAAGGTGAAGGACGGAAAATTGAGCGAACTGGCATTGCCGGCGTTGGGAAAGGTGAAGGACGGAAAATTGAGCGAACTGGCATTGCCGGCGTTGGGAAAGGTGAAGGACGGAAAATTGAGCGAACTGGCATCGCCGGCGTTGGGAAAGGTGAAGGAGGCAGTGGAGCGGATGGGAAATGGAGCGAACTGGCATCGCCGACATCAGGAAAGGTGAAGGAGGCGGTGGTGGTGTGGTGTTGAAGCGGCGATGTGAAGGAGATGAACGATGTGAAAGGTGTGAAAGGTGAAGGGTGATGAACGAAAGGTGAAGGGTGATGATCGAAAGGTGAAGGAGCAAAGTAATTAGTAGGATTTCTGCCTTTTGGGTTCAGCCTAAGTATGGGCTTGGCCAAAAAAATGCCCATTAAAGGTCATTCTAAATGTAGAACTGCCTTTATGGGGCTGGGAAAGCTTTTCCGAACTCTGAAATGCTATTTTCGAACTTAGAAATGGCTTCGGACATCAATTAAAGGAACCGCCTTTAAAAGTATTTTCGGTCTCGAAAATTCTTTTGGACATCAATTAAAGGTGGTTCTGCCTTTAATAGAGCTTCCCCTACTAGTGTCCAGACTAGACTATAAATGATTTTGGAGAATAGATGATGATCACGCTTCAGTACGAGAAACTCCAGATTTCCTGTTCATTATCGAACATATTGGGCAGTTATCTTCACTAAAAAGGAAGGTGGTTATGAAATTTTTTAATATTTTTATAATTCGAATTTACCTCCGGTCTCCACTACACTTTACTTTATTTCAATTAAGTTCAATTGTAACTGGTAATAAATGTACATTATTACAGCAAGTCAGTTTACTTTTAGTTGCGAATCTTGAGATCAGTTCGGTTTGGATCAAAATGAACTCTTCAGAAATCTCATGTCCGAAAATGTACCTGAACATCAAATTAAAGGACTAATTGCATAATTTACAAAAGGAAGAATATTCTCATTCTCACCCCAAGAACCCAACCGAAAAAACCATATCCATTTCCCAGTGGAAAAAAAATTAGCGCCAAAATATTACACAATGCTCTGTTCTTCACATCTTCTTCATCTCCGCCCCGTCCAAAACCCCGTTTTCTTTTCCCCGTCGCATAATCCCTTCAACCCCGTTATCCTCTTCAATTTTCCCCAAATCCGGACCCGAAAGCCTCGCGGGTCGCTGATACTGAACCCGCCCGGTTTTTCCTACCCGAACTCCTCCGTGTACCATTACCTGAGCGACGATGATTTCGACGTGGAACTGGGCCGCCTCCTGACGCTGCTACCGGAGGAGATGCGGCGGAGGATCAGCGAGCACCCCGAGCTCCACCACTTGATCGAGGTGGTCATGGACTTGGGCCGGAAACCGCTGGCCCGGTTCCCGTTCGGCGACTTCGAGCTGTGGGACCGGCCCATTACGACGGAGGACCTGGGACACGCGATTTCTCAGGTCTGATTGTTAAGATTGGGACTTTTGTTCAAAGGGTTTCTGAAAGTGCGGTCCAATTTTTTATTTTGTTTTTTTTTTTGAATTTAGGTTGGGGATTTTGCAGTTGATAATAGAGCTGGGATTAGCAGGACTTTGCATAGGATTAGTGGGATTAGGAACAGGAAAGGTGTTATCATTGGGTTAACTTGCAGGGTTGGAAGAGCGCTATCAGGAAGTGCTAATTTACTGAGGGATTTGGTTAAAGATGGAGCCTCTTTATTACTCATTGGTCCTCCTGGAGTTGGCAAAACAACAATCATCAGGTAAGGTCATGCTCTTCTCTACTGCTTGATTAAGCATCTTCTTTCCGCGTTTAAGTTGGTATAAAGATTTAGGCCCCCTTCTTTTCGACTGTTATTAGTAATAAATTATATAGGTTTCAGCTTAGTTTAGTTCAGTAGCTTAACAGAACAGGGCCTTAGTTTTTGTTGTTGGAAGTTGTAAACCTTAGTTGATACTTCGCCCCACTTGAAGAACCTTATTTCAGAATTGTTTTTCGTTCTAGTGGAAGAGTATTCAGAAGTCAAATAGAATGTGTATTGAAAATTTGATACTCCCTCCGTCCCAAATTAAATGGTATGAGAGAGAATTTCACACTCATCAAGAAACTTGTCTAATCGTTAATATGTTTAATTACGTATAATTTTGACATACAAAAAGTTACTTTTCAGAAACTACGTGTTATGACGAATAAAATCATATAACATACGATAATATTATTGTTTATATATCTATTCAAATAAGTGGTCAAAGTTGGACAGTGAATAGTAACGTTTTATGAAGTGTGCAGTTTAATTTGGGCCGGAGGGAGTACTACTTTTCTAATCGAATTAAGGCCATATGATTTTTAGATTAGAAATGTGGTTTCTTGGATTAAAGAATTTGAGGTTTTAAAGGGAAATGGGTATTTTAAAGTAGTTGTTCTTTCATTATATTGGCTAAATATAAAACGCTCTACCTTTAGCACATAGGGTTATTCTAGTGGGATGGTGGGTGTAAATTAGGTGCATTTGAGATGAATTTCATGTCTATAGGTTGGAGTGTGGAGTCATAATATTATTCTGTGTGACTTATAGATGGGATATATTTATCTGACTTGCTTTGGTTCTGAAGAGTGAAATGTGATTGCCCGTCTTGTTGCTTATCATAATGCAAGGGATGTAGCGCGGATGCTTGCCGATGATTATGATAAGCGGGTCATGATTGTTGATACATCTAATGAAATTGGTGGGGATGGTGATATACCTCATGCAGGGATAGGCAATGCAAGAAGGATGCAAGTTCCACATGCTGATGTGCAGCACAAAGTATGCGCTTTATCTTATATATCTGTCCTCTTAATAAGGTAGTATTATGATAAAGCCGATTAAATGGGTGAGAAGGAAACTTTTTGCAATCTGTGCAAGCACTTGGAGTTGATAACGGAATAGATTAGAATTTTGAAGTTGAACACCCTGCAGACTTTGGGATAGAATTTTCAATTCAACGTACTTCTAAATCGTCTATTCATTTCAGAAAAAATGAAATGATATTCATTATTCGGATATAATTGTTGATACGTCCAGGTGCTGATAGAGGCAGTTGAGAATCACATGCCTCAAGTAATTGTAATTGATGAAATTGGCACAAAACTTGAAGCGATGGCTGCAAGCACGATTGCCCAACGAGGAATTCAGTTAGTCGCAACAGCTCATGGAGTAACAATAGACAACTTAGTAATGAATCCTGCACTAGATATGCTTGTTGGTGGGGTGCAGGTATATATTGCGACTTGTTTTCTTTCACTCTCTCCTCACCTTGTTGTTAAAGATACACTGGTATAGCATAAGGTTTCCTTGTGAGCTGTCCCTCCTCTTACGGAAAATGTTTTGCCTTTTGAGATTTGTCCCAATGCTTTACGTTGATTATGTAAAATCTTTCTTAGAGTGTGACACTGGGAGATGAAGAGGCTAGTCGGAGGGGTGTTCAAAAAACAGTTCAAGAGAGAAAAGGACCATCAACCTTTAACAGTGCCGTTGAGATCATTTCCAAGACAGAACTGCGTGTTCATCGAAGTTTAGAGGCTACTGTTGATGCTATTCTTACTGGTGTGTTTTCCTCGCTTCCGACAAATTATAAATACAGCTTCTTCATTTATCATGGCTTTTTTACAGCTTATAATTTGATACCTTTCCAACTGTGACTGAATGTTGATGTACAATCTGATATGGAAGGACGCCATCCAACTTACCAAGTTCGCAAAATAAGGGCAGTTGGAAATGAAGACGAAGATAGTTCATCCTATCATGATATTCTAGAGAGAAGCGGTAATGGCTTGTTAGAGGATAACTCCTTGGTGAAAGATGATGACATGTCTGATGAAGATGAAATTTCATCCGATGATGAAAATGTCACTGAAGATGAAGATGCCCTCTCTCTATTTCTCTACGGGGTAAGATTTTATTTCTCAGTATTCTGTTTTCAAGAGCTCTAGAAATTGTTTAACCTTCGAAACTTTTATGAAACCAATGTTGATATATACAGTAATTGACTCTGCTTGTTAAATTTTTCCATCTCTCATTCCACGTATGATACAGCAATAATTTATCTGTGATATCAAGTAGTAGTTGAAAGGTTTTGAGGGAAGTAAATTCTTGTGAAAGTTGTTCATGGACATCGTAGCCTATGTACTTACACAGCAAGCAGGTCTTTTAGGTGTCTGAAGCTAGCGTGATACAAGGGATGAAGCAATTGAAAGTGGACAGTGCTATTGACTTTACGGATAACATCAGTGAAGCAGATGTACTCCTAGCCTTGCAGTCCAAGCTGAAAAAGAATTCTCGTATTCAAGCAGCTGCAAGATCCCATGGCATTCCCATCTATGTAACAAAAGTAAGATAACTTTAGTTACTCTCAGTATTAGATCACTTGCAGTTATTTGTACCTCGTTTTACTCACACGAAGAACAAATTTCTGCAGACAGGGTCGGTGGTGCAGGTAATGAAAGCCCTTCAAGCACTAATGACCGACTATGAAGATGGTTTTGAGGATCACGAATCCGAAGGTGTGATCAACGAGTCAGAAAAGATCGATGCATTGGAGGTGAATTATCTTCTTGTTTATCGTTTCATGCTTTCTTCGAATCATTTGCTGAACTCTGAATATTCGCTAACTTTGCAGGAGGCAAGAACAGCTATAGAGCAAGTTGTGATTCCAAAAGGTGAAGCCGTCGAGCTACTCCCGAGGCCATTAAACCTGTTGCTACTGCAGAAAGATCTCATCCGCAAATACAAACTCAAATCTGAGAGAGTTGGTGCAGAACCTCACGTGCGCCTTCGAATTCTTCCCTTTCAGAGTACCAGTGCAGCAGATGAGCCTCCTCCTGATGAACAGTATGAAGACGATGAATCTGATTTGCGCCTGCAACCTGAATCAAATGGTTCTTCCTACTCAGTTGGTAGGTTGCCTATCCTGCCTGATAATTAAGCACAAGTTCATCATGTATCTCTCTGAAATGGTTAAAAGGGCAGCTAGGATGATGATGTCTTATACACATTGTGATAGCAAGTCAGTTTTCACACAGCTCATGTGCACTGTGAAATGAGTCCACTGTCAAAACCATTTTGTACACATAGTTACCATAAGCTCGATTTGAATTTTACGACTCAACGATCTAAATTAGCAAAATTGATCCTACAATCTTCGTCTGAAAATTCATTTTTTACGAAAATGTTACAAAATTGACTTTGAAAATTTTGGTAGGATCCATGATCATATGTAGGGCGGTCAACTTCGACTCATGAATTAGGATTAGCCGATCTGATTCAAATTGATATGTAATTTCGAGTTGAGGAGAGCGGGTAAAATTTTGATTTTGAAATTTTGGTTCAAAATTTTGGGTCGAATCAGGTTGGGTTGACATTTTGAACCGAATTTGTCAAACCAAAGTCAATTACAGTTTTAAAATTATTTAAAAATATTTCTGAAAACTAATGGGTTAATTTCAGATCAAGATTAGATCCGGCTCAAAGTCATGATTCAAGGGATTTGTGAGGGTCAAATAAGTCTTTTGATTCTTGTCAAAGTTAGTTCAGGAACTAACTAACTGACAGAAGAAATTAGCATCTGGAAGTCAAGATAGGAGCTCAAGTGGTCGATAAATTGGTCCGAGAAGTTAGTTCAGCTACTGGGGAAGCAGTGATAAATCCCTTATATAAATATAACATTGAGTTGCGTTAGAGGGCATTTGAAACATTGTGTGAACTCAAATCATAATTGTGTTATTTGTCATCTCAACTCTACATTCTACCCCATCTAAATATGAAGCTTTAATTCCTTTTCTATACAAATTTATCTTCAATCCTTCTTTCCTTTTTGAGTTCGTAACACTCAAGTCTGGACTAATCCAAACAATTTAAAAAATTTAGACCAAATGTGGTCCACGCGAATGAATTAGGTCAATTTGGACTAGTTTGGATTTGGCGTTCTGGGTTGGACCGGTCATTTTGTATTAATTTATTTATACGATCCGTTCTATTAATCTCAACCCTATCTAAAATACAATCCTACATAATATGTCGATTCTATAAATATTAGTTGTGTGATCCTAGGAAAGTATACAAGTGAGATATGACTGTTAGACGAAGAAAACACTACTAGTAAGAATTTCAGGTAGACATATGAAAAGCTGGATGAATGAACACTTGTAAAATATGAACGGTTGATTTTATTGATGATACAAGTGTGCTATATAGGCACCATGTACAGAACAACAAATGCAAGAAGATTCTATCTAGGGTACAAGATATACACAAACAATAACAAAATATCTCCTTAACACTCTTCCTCAAGTTGGAACATGTGGATCACGAATGCTCAGCCTGCCAAGAAGAGTCTGGAATGCATGTCGTCCAAGAGCCTTAGTAAATAAATCTGCAGGTTGACTGGAAGTGTGAATATGACGAGTAACAACTTCACCAGACTGTACCAAATCACGAATAAAATAACAGTCAATCTCTATATGCTTCGTTCGCTCATGAAACACATGATTGACTGCAATATGAAGGGTTGCCTGACTATCAAAGTATAAATGCATAGGAAAAGAATGACCTATTCCCAAATCACGAAGAATGGACTTAGGCCAAATCAACTCACAACAAACAACGGCCATGTCGCAATACTCAGCTTCTGCTAAAGACCGAGAAAAAGTTGGTTGTTTCTTTGTCTTCCGAGAAACAGGGGATTCACCAAGCATAACAAATATCCAGTCAAAGAACGACGTGTAATTGGACATGCTGCCGAATCAGAATCACAAAAAGCAGTAAACTGAAGGGAACTCTTACCAGAAAGAAATAAACCTTGACCTGGATGGCTCTTCAAAAAATGCAACACACCCAGGTGGCCTGTCAGTGTGCAACTCACAATTTCTCCATGAACCGCGCTAGAGTGTGCACAGAATAACTAATCTCCGGGTGAGTGATAGTCAGATAAATCAGCTTCCCAACCAATCTGTGACATTGCGCAAGATCAGTATAATCTAATGTTCAATCGAAAAATCCATAGGCTAGGTAGGTAACAATCCAGTATCAGTCAAAATACCAAAAGCATATTCCGTTGACACAGAAATATACCATCAGGCCTCTGAGCAATCTGAATCCCCATAAAATATTTCAAAACACTAAGATCTTTCACATGAAAGAAAAAGCTGAGATATTTCTTGAACTCAACTATCAGAGTTGAAGAAGATCCAACAATGATCAAATCATCAATATAAACCAAAACATGTTGGGAGACACCATCACACAAATAGGAGAACAAAGAGTAATTCGTCTTATTCTGTAGAAATACAAAAATGTGCTAGGCTATAGAAAGCTTTGCAAACCAATTTCTAGGCGCCTGACGAAGACCATAAAGAGATTTCTAAAGCTTGCAAACCAAGCCGGGAGCGGGAAGAGTTTAACCAGGAGAGGGGGCGCATGTAAACCTCCTCATCCAGATCCCCATGCAAAAACTCATTATTTACGTTGATAAGGTTTGGGCCAATTCGACCTAAGACTAGGGCTTTCAGCCCAAGTGGGCAAAAGAGAAGGAATGCCTATCTTGCTCAAGAAGGCAATAACCAACATGAACATGTCGTGGATGGGATGCTGCATGTCCTTTCAGCCACCAAACTTACATATAACAAGGGGAATATACAGGAAACAAGGTAAGATTACAATCATAACACTATTCACCCTAGATACGCTCCTACACGACAAACATGGCTGACCGGAGCGTCAGAGCAGGCACGACCCTGCGCCTCCCTGCTGGATCTTAGTCTGTCTGTCTTGTAGGTTAAAGTGAAAGTTGGACATGAGTGGATCGTGAGTAGGGAGATAACAAATTTTGACATTAACATTGGCACCATCTGTGGGGATCGCATCATTTTCATAGCATCCACGCAACTTGAACGCATGGAGGCACAAATAGCAGAAAACCTACTTAACCAGGTGGTCATGGAGGATGTGATGCGTCTGGAGGAAGACTTTGCCTGACGCTAATGCTGACGAGAGAGAGATATCAATTTCCCATGGTGATGGAGCTCGCAAAAAACTCAGATGTAATCCAGACAATCATAGCATCTCATAAGGAGATGGTGAAGAGGCTTACAGAGGTGGAAGACTGCCAAAATGACAATGGGACGCAAAAAGGGCAAGATTTATGGCCAACCAAGATGTTTCCGGAGCACGAGGGTGACAATGAAGCACTCAACCAAAGGGGGAAGGGCTCGGAAACAATCCGAAGTAGAATCGCCTTCGGAAAGAAAGTACACGCCAGAGGGAAGAAATGGCTTCAGATCGGGAGTGGCAGTCAGGTTACGTGCCACCGCCAAAGTTGAAAGATCATGCCAGGCCGGGGGAATTGAACAGGAAGCAAGGAGAGAGGGCATGGGCTCGTATTTCACCAGGAGGATCTAAACGTTCAAAGCATATCTGGAGCTAAAGAAACCGATAAACCTGGGAATAATCAACAATGAGGCAGATCTAAAAGACCATTTGCATATGTTTTGCACCAATATGGATACCTTTGCAATATTGCAAGCCACTTGGTGGAAGGTGTTTGCAACTACCCTCATGGCAGCAATCAGGGTATGGTTCAAGAACTTAGAGGATGAAAAAATTGACAGCTTCAGCCAGCTGGAGCATAAGTTCTTGGCACATTTTATGCGGAGGAAGAAGTTTCTAGAAACACACTCTAAGCTGTTGGCCATCAAGCGAAAGCTAACAGAGATGTTATCTACGTACTGGGAAATATTCAACAATGAGGCAAATCAGGTGGAGGAAATGAGCGGTCAGTTCCTCATCGACACGTTCATAAATGGTATAAGGCACAAACTGTTGCTGAGGGACTGCACCTTGGATTGCCCAAAGACGATCGATGAGTTGATGAAGAGAGTCAGGAATTTTAACAGAGCAGACCTAGCTGACAAGAGGAGAAAGGAAATATAGGGTGGCCTCGGACATTGGAGATCTGATGCAGAAGGATATGGAAAAGCAAGAAAGGTTGAGCGGACCAAGACAGGTAGCCAGCAGATGCCCAGCAGGTTCAACATGTTAGAAAGGGTCACTCCGCTCATCAAAATACCCAAGGAAATCTTTGCCCTTTACGTGGGGAAAGGTATATTGGATGTCCCACCAAGGATGAAGAATGACCCTGAAAAGAGAAAAAAATCCCATTTCTGTGATTACCACGATGATCACAGTCATGACACAAATGACTATATCTACCTGAAGCACAACATCGAAGACTGCATCCAGAGTGGTGAGCCGGCGCATCTAGCAAAGAGTGCAAGGGCCCATAACAAGGCCACTTATCATAGCAGGAACAAGCACAGAGGCTCCCGTAAGCAGCAAGAGGGGCATGGCAGAGCACGAACTCCCGATAGGAAGCGCAGACACGATAAAGGTAAGGAGGTCGCCAGGGATGAGGCTGGGGAGGACCGAGGCAAAAGGCAAAAGAGAATTTCCCAGCAGATGATAGTTGGGAAATGACGGTGATAGACATATACGCTATCACGCTGGAGGGATGATAGAGTCCTAGCGGAAGGCATGTTGCAGGCAGATGCCACTGCTAACGTCGGTAGACAAGAAGTTGAGGCTGAACGAAGAGATAACGTTCGATGCCAACGACCCCATCCTAGACAGGCCAGCTGGTCGAGATGTAGTAGTAATAATGGTAAAGGTGATGGACAAGAGAATTCACCGAGCATACATGGATAGTGGAAGTTTGTCAGAAATCATTTATAAGCAATGCTTTGAGAAGTTAGATGAGAACACGAGGAGGAAGCTGGCTCCAACAGAGATTTTGATGGTGGATTTTGCTAACAGAATAATGTGGCATGAGGAAACCATAATTCTCCTAGTGATGGGGGGGGGGAGGATAGAAGAGCAAAAATGTGGACATGGAGTTCATAGTTGTGAAGGCAAAATTCCCATATAACCTGATACTGGGCAGGCCAGCGTTAGGGTTGCTAAAAGGGATTGTGTCGACCCTGCAGTGGTGAAAGAAGATCAGCAGAAAGCTAGAGAATGCCATAGGGTTGCTCTCAGTAAATGTAAACGAGAGGACGAGAGCGTGAGCAGAGAAGGAAAGGGAAGCAAGGCCAGGCCTGTCAAGGATATGACATGACATTAATCAGAGCTATACGCATGGGTGGAAGCTGTAAAACTGAATGGCGACCAGTCAGTATAGGTGGGAACATCCCTCTCTCATGAGGTGAAAAACGAGCTAGTAAAGGTGCTGGCGAAGAACAACAAGGCTTTCACCTAGAAACCAGAAGACATGACCGGAGTCCCCAAGGATGTGGGATGTCATGAGTTGAAAGTGAATCCGTCTCACAAGCTTGTCAAGCAGAAATGGAGGATGCTGCAGGGAGAGGAACGAGGCAGTGAACAGGGAGGTAAGACAGCTAGTTGCAGTGGGGATCCTGCAAGAAATACCCTACCCAACCCGGCTGGCCAACCTTGTGCAGGTGAAAAAGGTGGACGACAGCTAGAGCATATGCATGGATTACAAAGATCTGAACAAGGCCTATCATAAGGATTGCTACCCACTGGCGGTTATCGACCAGAAGGTGGGTGTTCTTACCAATTACCCAATTAAATGTTTCCTTGATGCATACAAGGGGTATCATCAGATCCCCATGCTAGAAAGTGATGTAGAAAAGACCATCTTTATAACTAAGAAAGGGGTTTTTGGCTATTGAATGATGCCTTTTGACCTGAGAAATGCTGGAGCCACGTACCAAAGAGTGGTGGACAAGAATTTTCAAAAATAGGTCGGGAGAAATTTGGAGGTGTATGTGGACGACATGGTAATAAAGAGCAAGCAGTATGAAACCTTTGTGGAAGGTGTCTAGGAGACCTTGATGCAATCCAGGGAGACAAGGATGAAGATGAACCCAGCCAAGTGTCAATTCAGGGTTCGAGGGGGGGGGGGGGGGAGTTCTTGGGACACATGGTGTCAAATGATGGTTTGAGGGAAAACTCCATGAAAATAAAGGCAATCCTAGAGATGAAATCTTCGAGCACAGTTAAGGAATTTCAGAGTTTGAATGGGAAGTTGATAGCCATGAATTATTTCATGTCTTGGGCAGCAGAAACAACACTCCCTTTCTTCAAAACTTTGAAAGAGAGTGTAGACAAGAAGGGAGCAATATGATGGGGATAATTGGAAGAAAAGAAATTCGAGGAGCTGAAAGCCTACCTGAAAGATCTTCCGACCCTAACCAGCCCAAAAAAAGGGGAAACCATGTACCTTTTATGTGGCAGCAAGCGAAGAAGTAATCAATGGTGCGTTGGTCAGGGAGGAGAATAAAGTACGACAACCAGTGTATTTCGTAACTCATACCCTGCAAGGCCCTGACGTGGACACACGGGTCGGGAGAAGCTTGCTCTGGCTTTGGTCCATGTGGAAAGAAGGCTAAAACAGTACTTCCATGCACATCCTGTGATAGTATTAACGAATCAGTCGCTGAAGGCAATACTGACCAAGCCAGAGGCTTCAGGGATACTAGTGAAGTGGGTAGTGTAGTTAGGAGAGCAATAAAAGGGCAAGTAATGGCAGACATTCTAGCAGAAATTCCGAAGGAGAAAAAAAATAAAAGCCATGGAAGAAGCACAAAGCCCTATCCAGGCCGCAAATGCGAGTGGGCTAACAGGGTAAGACGTCTAGAAGTTGTACGTGGATGGAGCATCTAGAAGGGGCCGGTACAGACCTAGTCATATCAGATCTGGAAGGTGTAGAAGCAACTTACACTTTGTGTTACAAGTTTTCTGCATCGAATAATGAGGCGGAATATGAGGTGCTGATAGTAAGCATGGAGATAGCCAGGAATTAGGTGGTAGTAATACAGGGTGCGGGGACTAACTGGACAACACCCATCTAAAGCTACATGGAGCACGAAAGGCTGCTAGCCGATGATAAGGAGGCAAGAATAGTCAACAAAAAAACACTACAATTCTCCCTTAAAAGTGGATTTTTGTACAAAAGAAGATACACAGAACCGTGGCTCAGATGTGCAGAGCATGAACAGGCAGACACAGTCTTCAGAGAACACGAGGGGAGCTGCGGTAGCCATTAAGAACCTAAGACAATTTCGATACGGGCGCTGCGAGAAGGTTATTATTGTCCCACAATGAGGACATGTGTGGAATAAATGATCAAGGAATGTCATAGGTGCTAGGAACACGCTAGAGTACAGAGGCTTCCCGCGGAGCAAATGACCAACATAAGATCACCCTGGCCTTTCACCACGTGAGAAATTGATATTACAGGGTCATTCCCTGATGCCGAAGGAAAGAAGAAATATTTGGTGGTGGCAATAGATTACTTTACTAAGTGGGTGGAGGCCAAAGCTATGGCAAGCATAACAGGGAAGAAAATTATAAACTTTTCCTGGAGGAGCATAGTGGGAAGGTTTGGATTTCCACAAGTGATAATGAGTGACAAGGGAAAGCAGTTTGCTAATGAGCCCTTCAGGTTATGGTGTGCTAGTTTGAACATAAGGATACAACTCACATCAATGGCCCATCCGCAGGAAAATGGACAGACAGAGGTAATAAATATGACCATAGTCCAAGGCCTAAAGAAGAGGCTGGGGCAGACGAAAGGAGAATGGGTGGAGGAGTTGGTAAGTGTATTGTGGGCATACAGAACCACACCAAGGAAAACCACGGGAGAATCCCCCTACAGGCTGTGCTTTGGAACAAAGGTCATCATGTTGTTCCCAACATGAGGGTAGCTGAATCGATAAGTCAGGGTGAGAATGATCAAGCAATTAGAGAAAACTTGGAGGGGAAGAATGAAATCAGGGAGAAGGCAGCACTTAACGAGGCTGAATACAAGTCCTTGATGAAGCAGCACTACAATAGCAAGGTCGGACCCAGGTCTCTGAAAGTGGGAGATTTTTCATTAAGGAGAAATGAAGCAAGCAAAGCCCAGTGGCAGAAGAAACTGGACGTGGAATGGGAAAGCCCGTGCAAAGTGGTCTAGGTGCTTGGAAAATGAGCTTACAAGCTGGAGACGCTGGATGGAAGGCCAATCTCCCGCACTTGGAATGTCGTCCATTTAAGAAGGTACTACGCTTGAATAACTCTAAGTACGAATATGTATGCGGTGCCTACAGTCCAATCGTATTATTTTTAAATAGGCAAGACGGGATTCCTGAAGGGATCAAGTCCTTTGTAAGCCCATAAGGGGCATGATCCCAAGGAAATCCTGGCCCATGTCCTGGTCTCTTTGCTGTTATGTGGATTATCAATGCAGGGAGAAAATGGCCTAAAGAGTTTGTCAACGTGCCTGGGCCAAACTAAAATTGCAATTCTAGCTCCAACAGTTAGCAGATTGCAGGACTAGTCCCCAATAGGCAAAGAAAAGGTACTCCGGCCACAACCATAGCCCACGAGTAACGAGCTTGGCTCAGGCCAAAATTGCAATCCTAGCTCCAACAGCCAGCAGATTGCAGGCCTAGCCACCAACATGCAAAGAAAATGTACTCCGGCCACAACCATAACCCACGAGTAACGAGCCTGGCTCAGGACAAAATTGCTATCATGGCTCCAACAGCCAGCAGATTGCAGGCCTGACCACCAACAAGCAAAGAAAAGCTACTCCGGCCACAACCATAGCCGACGAGTCACGAGACTGGCTCAGGAAAAAAATTACAATCCTGGCTCCAACAGCTAGCAGATTACAGGCCTGGCCACTAACATGCAAAGAAAAAGTACTCCGGCCACAAACATAGCCGACGAGTAACGAGACTCGCTCAGGCCAAAATTGCAATCCTGGCTTCAACAACTAGCAGATTGCAGGCCTAACTACCAACATGCAAAGAAAAGGTACTCCAGCCACATCCATAACTGGCGAGTAATAAGCCTAGCCCAGACCAAAATTGCAATCTTGGCTCCAGCAGCCAACCGATTGCAAGCCTGACCACTAACAAGCAAAGAAAAGGTACTCTGGGCATAGCCATAGCCGATGAGTAATAAGCCTAGCCCATGCTAAAATTGTAATCATGGCTCTAACAGCCAACCGATTGTAGGCATGCCCACCAATTGGTAAAGAAAAACAACTCTGGAAACAACCATAGCCACCGATAAATGCATCCAACCAAGACCAAAGTTGCGACCTCAATCCCAATAGCTGGTCAAATTGAAGGACAAATAAGAGAGATCAAGATGAACTTCCTGGTTAGTTGGCCCAAGAAAATGCCTAGTCTAAACACACAATTCCAGGCGGGCAATCATAGAAAGATAAAATAAAGAAAAAGCGTCAGTCCAGAAATAGGTTGAGAGTAGTTTTGACAGACAACACTCCAAAAAGGGGGAAGAGATACCTTCCCATATCAAAGTAAAGGTAACATGCAAAATAGAACAATAAACATTGATGATTCAAAGAAAAGGTCCAAGGAGGGTGTTGAGTCATTTTTTGTTCTCCTGTAGCTTTGGTTTCTCCGGTCTTCAGCTCTCTCCGTGGCCTACAAAATAAGCAGACTGAGGTCAGACAGCCTGGCGCAGGGCCGTGCCTGCTTTGATGCTCCGATCAATCTTTGCTCCCATATAGGGAATATATTTGTGAATAGTGAATAGATTATGTGATCTTACTTTCTGATTTCCTAAATCCCTTGTTATATGTGTTTTGGGGGCTGATGTGACAGTTCGTGCCCCATCCCCCTGTGTATGTTTCCTTCTTAGTCAAGCCTTTCCTAATGGTCTTGCGGGTATGTTTCTCTGGATTGGGCCTTGTTCATCTTCCTTTGGCTCGGGATTGATATGTGTCTAGGCCGAATGGGAGCATTCCTTGTCAAGTTCCCCCAGTCCAAGTCCCTGTTTATTCAAGTAAGTACATGGCGACGGACTAGACTGCTCGACGAGCCTGCAGAGCGTATGCAGCATCCCTGCCTTTCCTCCATGCATTAAGATTAGCTGTCTTAATGGCGGGAAACTCAAATGGTTCTTTTCTTGAAAAATTTTAAACCGCCCAACTAACCAAATAACTCCCTTGCCCAGTTTATGGTTACGCTACCTGTATAAACACTCGCCACGTGTATGACTCCCGACAGTTCCCGTGTGCACAATTCTTAAATTGCACTCTTCCCAAAGTGATTCATTGTTCCGCTGTCATTCTTGTCCATAGGGGATTTCTCAGGGCCGTTATCCCTTTTCTTTTCAAGTCCCAATCATTTATTTTCTTCTTTCAGTCTCTCTCTCACTTACACTTTACATTCTCTCCGGCGATCACTTTGTCTTTCTTAGGTACTATCTCCGTTGTTCCTTGCCTTCTCTTTTTCTTTCTTCTTTATTTTCTCTTCCGACATGATTTCTACTGTCGGCTCTCCTAAGGGTGAATCTTACTGTGACACTATGAATGCGGAATATCGATCTATCTACGCCCTACTCGAGAGGGCCTTTGTTGCCGGCGGGCTCACTTTTGTCGACATTCGCGACCAGGTGACCATGCCGTGCAATTCTCAGATATTTTGGATGCCCCTTCCAGCACAATGGTTGTTTATTTAGATGCTTTATAAAATTGCTTCCTTAGGTTTCCTTTTTCTACTTTTTTCCAATCTGTCTTGGGCTACTTTGAACTAGAACTCACCAACCTCCCCCCCAAACTCCGTCCGAGTTCTCTTAGGCTTTGAGGTCTTATGTCTCCTTTTGTGCACTAAGACTTCCATTACCCTTTTCTGGGTCTTCTATCACTTGGCCCGCATGCCCTCGGACTGGACTTTTCTGAAGTTCTGGCAGGATGGGTTAAGTGTTTTACCAATCTTCCTACTCGGGTGGAGTGGAAGTGGGGGTTTGTCTTTGTGAGTGAGGAGTTGGTTTTGGGCTATAAGGAAACCCAACTTGTCTATCCGGTTGGCCCTCAGCTACGCATGGGGTGCTCGTCATAATTCCCCTGAGATAATGACCCTACAACCTTTCGTTTCCCATCTCGAGGCGGTGAGTGTGGGGTCGGATACCATCTTCAAGGATTCTATTTTATGGGTCATTGGGTTGCCCTCCCTTGCTATCGAACTTTCTCCTCATGATGGCCTCACAGATATGAGTGGTATTAGTTCATCAGTTTCTATCTGCTCACTGTGTTTTGGCTTACTTTTCTTTTTGTTTTTTTTGCTTTTCCTTTGCCTTGTTGTGACTTGCTCTGCTTTCATGTTTTTCAGAGATGTCGATTGCTAACTTTCTTGGTGATATTGCCAAGCTTCCTCACCACACTGCCAACTCTCGCCCTCCACCGCGAAGCGATGGTACTGATGAGGTCATGGACTAGATAATGAAGGTCGTCTATGTGTCCGACATGTAAGCTTCTGATGAAAAGCCCTTAAAGTAGTCTCGTCAAGGTCCTATCCTGATACAAGCTAAAGGTTCTAGCTGGGATGTCATTGACGTGGTCCCTGAGATGCCAAATCTCCATGCATTTGGGTTAAACTAGAGCTAGGGTGCTTACCACTCAGCCTGTTCAGGCTATCGAGTTCTCTCCTCTTTTCACCCGTAACTCTTCTTCTCAGGAGCCTATGCACAACGCTACAACTCGCACCGATTTCATCTCTGAGATTCTGCCAATCCCTCACTATAATGCATGGCTCAGGGAGCACTCTCTAAACGTAGTGGGGATTGTCTCCCTTGCTGATCGCTCTGTGGCTGTTGTCTTGGAGGTATTGTCTATTACTCTTCTTTTTTTAACATTGATTATCGTTACTGTAGAAGGTTGCTTAAATTTTCTCTTCTATGGCTAGCTTTCAGGTTCTTTGCTCGACTAGGGCCATTCAGCTAGAGCTTGACAGCGTGCAGGCGGAGATCAGTGAGCTTTGCAGTGGTATAGCTTCTCTGAAGAGGATAGTTCAGAGGGTTTCTGAGATGTAACATGACCTGGAATTGGAGAAAGGCGTATCAGGCTCTTTGCAGTCTTCCTTGGCTCGAGCTAAGGCTAAAGTCAAAGAGCAGGATGCTTCCACGAATAGGCTTTCACTAAGGGTTTCCTGAGCCTCTATTCTCCTGTGTTTCAGAGCGATAAAGTCTTCGAGATGATGAGCAATTCTTTTAAGGGTTCTATCCATCTGTATTCCCAGACAAACGACGAAGAGGCATAGTACGCTAGCCTAGGTGGGGCCTTCATTCTCTTTCGTAGTCATAGCTTTAAAGAGTATTTTTCAAAGCTGCATATGGGCTTGAATCTCGAGGAGCTTGACAACTGAAGACCTGATGGCGCTCCGATTGAAGCTGGCGCTCTTTCTTCCAGTGGGCCACACCTAGGCAATGAAGCCATAGGAAAGGAGCCAGTTCTGGAGGTCAAGGAGGATGAGGCCAATGGTGCTGGGGGGAATGCTATTAGTGGTGTGGTGAATTCGTGTTCTTCTTTTTAAATGACTGTGTGTACTCCCTTCTGTCTGGGAATTTAAAACAATTTCTCTTTTGTTGTGTTTTTATTTTGGCCTGGTTGGCCTGGACGTCTAATAGATGCCGTATTTCATATTTAGTAATTTAGGATAACTCTCTTTCTTTGCTTATCGATTTGCTTCTTTTTGTTGCTGGTATTTTTATGCCATTCTGGGGCATCCTCTCCCCTTCAAAGTGTTGTATTGAAGTATATCACAACACTTCTTATTTTTACTTTCTCTCCGGCCTTTTTTCGATGGTCCCGCCCGAAAGGTGGCTATTTTATCACCTGGACCTCTGTTTCTAGCCTTCGTGCCTTACTTTGTTTTCTAGTTTGCCGGCTGCTGAAGTTTGAGTTTCATTTTTGGCCTGAGTCAGGCTTGTTGCTCTACGGCCCCTTGGGTGCCAGGGCTTTCATTTCGGCCCGATTATTCTGGACTGCAATTCGCTGGTTGTTAGAGCCAGAGTTGCATTCTAGGTCAGGGCTAGACTTGCTGCTCTACTGCCCCTTAGGTACCGTAGACTTTATTTTAGCATGATTGGTCTGGCCTTTGATTCCCTTGCTGTCGGAGCCACAGTCATGTTTTAGACCAGAGTCAGGCTCGTGCTCGATGGCCCCTTGGGTGCCGGAGTCTTTATTTTGGTCTGATAGGTTCGACTTGCAATCTGCTAGCTGTGGGAGCCAGAGTCTTATTTTAGGCCTGGGCTAGGCTCGCTGCTCTATGTCCCCTGGGTGCCGGAGTCTTTATTTTGATCTGATTGGACCGACATGCAATTCACTGGCTATTGCAGATAGAGTTGCATTTTCGGCCCGGGCCAAGCTTGCTGCTCTACAGCCCCTTGGGTACCGGAGCGTTTATTTTTTCCTAGTTGACCCGTCCTTCATTTTGCTGGGTGTTGGATCCAGAGTTTTGTTTTAGGCATTGGTCAAGCTTGCTGCTTTACGACCCATTGGGTGTCAGAGTGGTTATTTTTGCTTGGTTAATCCGGCCTGCAATTCGCTGGCTGTTGGAGCTATAGTTACATTTTAGGCCTGAATCGAGCATTTAGCAATGTTAGTATGACCGGTTCTTCTTCATTCATTGATAACTTCAAGAAAGCAACAAAAGAGGCGGTGGGGAGCAGCCAAGATTTCCTTAGGATCATACCTCTTATGGGTTTACAAAAGATTTAATCCCTTCAGGAATCCTGTCTCACCCATCAAAGTGCTAGATTGTTCAAATACAAATGGGTAATACATTTAAGCATAGTACCTTCTCAGGTGAACATTGTTCCAGGTGCAAGGATTAGCTAGCCAGCTAGCGTCTCCAGCTTCTAGGCTCCCTTCTCAAACACCTCGACCACCCTGTATGGACCTTCCAATTATGCATCCAACTTCTTCTGTCCTTGGGCTTTGCTCGCTTCATTTATCCGCAGCGCTAAGTCTCCGACCCCTAGGGACATGGGCCTGAACCTGCTGTTATAGTGTTGCTTTATCCAAGATTTGTACGCTACTTCTTTTTCTGTTGCCTTCTCTCTGACCTCGTCTAGCTCCTCTAAGATTTCTCTGATAGCTTAGTCATTTTCTACCAGGGGCATCAACTCAGCCACCCTTCTTTTGGGAACAACAACCTCTGGTAGGATAATAGCTTCCATTATGAAACACAACCTATAAGGGGATTCCTTGTGGCTCTCTTGGGTGTCGTTCGGTATGCCTATAAGACACTCACCAACTCCTCCTTCTAGTTTCCTTTTGCCTGCCCTGATTTTCTTTTCAGCCCATAGATGATTGTCTTGTTTATGACATATGTCTGCCCATTGGCTTAGGGGTGGGCTACAGAGGTAAGCTATTGTTTTATGCCCAGCTCGGTGCACCATGATCTGAATGGTTTATTGGTGAACTGCTTCCCATTGTTTCTCACTATCTCCTGGGGGATTCCAAATCTGCAGACTATACTTTTCTAGGCGAAGTTTGTAATTTTCTTCCCTGTTATGCTTGCCACGACCTCAGCCTTTACCCAGTTAGTGAAGTAATCGATCGCCACTACTAGGAACTTCTTCCTCCATGCTTCTTCAGGGAACGGGCCAGCAATGTCTATCCTCCACTTCGCGAAGGGCCTGGGCGACGTGATGCTGGTCATTCGCTCTGCATGTGGCTTTTGTACTTGGGCATGCTCCTGGAATTTATGGCATTCTATAACCATTTTTCTGCATTTGCTCGTATAGGGGGGCAATAGTAACCTAATATCACTGCCCGCAGCGTAATGGTTTTCCAGCTTCGGTGGTTGCCACTACTCATCTCATATATCTCCCTAAGGACAATTTCTACTTTCTCCGGCTCAGCCCACTCGAGCCATGGTTTTGCATACCCCCATTTGCATAGCAGACCATTCCTCATGGCATACTACAACTCTTTTCTCTTCATTTCCCTTGCTTCTTTCTCCCCTTGTGGCAGTATTTCATGTTTTTAGTATTTCTGGATTGGCGTGGTCCAATTGGGCTCTGTGCCTTGTATTGCTCCGACTTGCTTGTGTCGATTGATCTATTGGCTAACTCCTATACCAGTACCAATTTGGTCAGGTGTGCGTGTGTCGCTGACGCCAGCTTGCTGAACGCGTCAGCTCTTGTGTCTTGTGACCTCGAGACTGTAGTGATGTCTAACTCTTCAAACTTCGACGCCAGGCTCATGACTTTATCTATGTATTTCATCACTATCAGCTCTCTGGCAGTGTACTACCCATTGTACTAGTTAGCTACCAGCATCGAGTCTCTATGGGCTTGTAACTTTCTTACTCCCAGCTTCTGAGAAATTTCCACACCTACAATTAGTGCTTCATATTCTGCCTCGTTGTTCGAGGCTGGAAACTTGAAACGCAAGGTGTAGGTTACCTCTACACCTTCTGGGTTTGATATAACTAGCCTCACACCCATTTTTTCCACTCCAGCTGCTCCATCCACGTGTAGCTTCCACACATCCGGCCCTACCAGATTGCTCCATTTCATGGTCAGAGGGGCAGCTGGCCTTTCCTCCAGTGCTTTCATCTTACTTTCCTTGGGAATTTTGGCCATGAAATCTACCATTACCTGCCCCTTTATTGCTCTTCTTGGGGCGTACTTGATGGTGTGTTCCATTTCACCAATCTTCCTGAAGCCTCTGTCATGGTCAATATTTCTTTCAGCGTCTGGTTAGTCAGGACTGTCACGAGATGTGCCTGGAAGTACTACCCTAGCCTTCTCGTTGCATGGACCTGGGCTAGGGCGAGTTTCCCCTGACTTATATATCCTTGCTATGTCCTTGCAAGGCCCTGCTTACGAAGTACACAGGTTGTTTCACCTTTTTTTCCTCCCTGAACAGTGCTACAATAATTTCTTCTTCGCTCGCTGCTATATACAGGAACAAAGTTTCCCCCTTCTTCAGGCTGGTCAGCGTGAGAAGGTCTTTCAAGTGAGCCTTTAATTCCTTAAATGCTTTCTCCTCTAGTTCACCCCATTGGATTGTTCCATTTTTTTTCTACACAGCCCTTTAATGTCTTGAAGAAAAAGAGATCTATCTCTGCTGGCCGGGACATGAAATGATTCATGGCTGCCAACCTCCCTTTCAGGCTTTAAACCTCTTTCACCGTGCTTAATAACTTTATTTCCAGGATCGCTTTTATCTTCTTAGGATTTGCTCTCAGCCCATCATTTGACAACACGTGTTCTAGGAACTTTCCTGCCCCAACACCAAACTGGCACTTAGCTGGGTTCAGCTTCATCCATGTCTCCTTCAATTGCTCCAGGGTCTCCCTGACATCCTTCACAAAGGTCTCATACTAGCTGCTCTTTATCACCATGTCATCCACACACTTCTCTAGATTTCTCACAATCTACTTCTGAAAGATGTTGTCTACCACCCTTTGATACGTAGCTCCCACATTCTTCAAACCGAAAGGCATCATCTAGTATCTGAAGGCTCCATTCTCAGTTATGAAGACCATTTTTCCACTCTCGAGCATTGGTATCTGATGATATTCTTTGTATGCATAAATAAAGATTTAATTGGGTAATTGGTAAGAGCATCTACCATTTGGTCGATGACCGGAAGTGTAACAGTCTTGGGGAAGGCTTTGTTCAGGTTTGTGTAATCCACTCACATCTTCCAGCTGGCATCCACCTTTTTCACTAGCACAGGGTTAGCTAGCAAGGTTGGGTAAGGAATTTCTTACAGGATCCCTGTTGGGACCAGTTGGCTCACCTTCCTGTTTACAGCCTATTTCCTCTCCCTGCAGAGTATCCTCTGCTTATGTTGAACGAGCTTGTGAGATGGGTTCACCTTCAGCTCATGGCAACCGATCTCCTTTGGGACTTCCATCATGTCTTCTGGCCTCCAGGCAAAGGATTTTCTATTTTCTTTTAGCACATGTATAAGCTCCCCTTTCACTTCAGGTGGGAAGGATGTCCCTACCTGTACCGACTGGTTCTCACTGAGCCAGCTTCCACTTCTACATCCAATTTTGACAGGTCGTTCTTACGTATAATCATTCTCATGGGCCTCCTGCCTTATCTCCATTTCCATCTTCTCGCTTATGCTTACTGAGAGCGACCTTATGGCACTCTCTAGCCTTCTGTTAGTCTCCTCTAACTGCGGCTATTCCTTTAGGCCATACTATTCTAACTGCAAATTCAACCAACGAGGTCTTTGTGGGCTCCAGCTTCCTCTTTGTGTTTTTGTCTAGCTTCTCAAAGTAGCTCCATTACATTATTTCTGTCGAGCTTCCGCTGTCCACATTTTCCCGGTGAATCCTTTTATCCAGCACCCTGATTGTTATCACCACCGCGTTCCCGTCGACTGGTCTACTAGACATTGGGTCACTAGTGTCGAAGGTTATTGCTCTGTTGATACCCAGCTTTTTGTCTGTTAGGGTTGGCCATGGCATCATTCTGCAACATGCTTTTCGCTGGGATTCCGTTCTCCCTCTGTCGCTTCCATCTATGATAACATATATGTCTGTGACCGTGGCTGCCCGCTTGTCCTTCACATGGGAGTTCTCTCTTTGCCGCTTACTTTGTTCTTCCCCTGCCTCAGCCCTGGCCACCTCCTTTCCCTTTTCGCGGTCTTGCTCCATGTTTGAGCTTCTTGCTCTGCCGCGACCGTCCTGCTGTTTACAGAAACCTCCATTTTTTTGTTCTTATATTGTTATGGGTCCTAAATGCGCCAACTCGTCGCTCTGCACACAGTCCTTGATATTATGCTTCATATGCATACAATCATTCGTATCATGACCATGATCATCGTGGTGAAGAAGTGGGACTTGCTTCTCTTGTTGGGGACTGTTTTATCTTTGGCGGAACATCCAAGATGCATTTCCCTGTGTACATGTTAAAAATCTCATTGGGCATCTTGATGAAGGGTGTGAATATTCTTTCTGCTCACTCAAGCCTACTCATTGGCTGGGTACTTTCCTTACCGTGCCCATCCTTTCTTGACCTCCATCCCTATCTACATCTACTTTCCTCTGACCCTGACCGCCTTGAGTCTTTTTTCTTCTCTTATCAGCCAAATCTACCCTGCTAAAGTTTCTGACTCTCATCATCAGCTCGTCGATCATTCTTAGCGGCTCCAGGATACCTCAACAACAAATCATGTCTCAGCCCATTTATGAATGTGTCTACGAGGAAATAACTACTCCTTTCCTTCACCTGGTTTGCCTCATCATTGAAGTACTCTCAGAATGCTGACAAGGTCTCTGCTGGCTTCTGCATGATCGCTAGCAGCTCGGACCTGGTCTTTTGGAATTTCTTTCTTTGCATGAAACGAGTCAAGAAATTATCCTCCAACTTGTCCAAGATATCGATTATCTCATTCTCCAGGTTCTTGAACCACACCCTGGCCACTGCTGTCAGGGTGGTTGCAAACACCTTGCACCAGATGGCTTCCGGTATTGAAAAGGTAGCTATGTTGATACAGAAAGTGTGCAAATGATTCTCTGGGTCTGCCTCCCCATTATACTAGTCCAAGTTTGCTAGTATCTTCAGCTTCCGATCGGCCATAAACCAATGTATTCTCCTGGTGAACAGCGAGCCTTTGCTTTCCTTTCTCGGCTCATCTCCTGCTTCCATTGTTGGGGCCTTTCCTTTATCGGGTCTCATCTCTCGTGGTGGTGGCATGTAGCCAGCCTGCCACTCTCGATCTATTGCAACTTCCCCGCCCCAATCTGTACTTTCCTTCTAGATGTGGCGGTACTTTTTTAATTCTTTGCTCTGCTCCAAGCAGTCTCTAAGTCCCTCTTGCCGTGGCTATGCGCCTCGTTGTCACCTTCCTGCTTTGGGAAAAGCTCGGTCAGCTTTACCCCGGCCCCTTTTGATGCGTCCTGTTCTTCTCCTTATCCTCCATTCTGCTCAGCCTCATCATCATATCCTTCTGTGATATCGTGATCATTTGAAGGATCTCTGAGTTTTTTATGAGATCTGCTGCCAGGCAAAGCTGGTACAATCTCCCATTGTCATTAGTGTCGGCGTTGAGTCTTCCTAAATGTGCGTTATATCCTGCATCACCGCTTGGTTCAACAAGCTTCCTGCTGGTGGTACTTCCATTGTGTTTGAGCTACGTGGATGCTGGAAACTTTGAATGTTATCCCCACAGATGGCACCAATGTTGAGTCCTATTTTTATTCTCTTGTAGCTTTGGTTTCTACGATCTTCATCTCTCTCTGTGGCCTATAAAATAGCAAGACTGAGGTCAGGCAGGTAAGCGTAGGGTCGTGCCTGCTCCGACACTCCGGTCAGTCTTTGTTGCCTTGTAGGGAATATAGTTGCGAATAGTGAATATATTGTGTGATCTTACCATCTGATTGCCTAAATCCCTCGTTATATGTGTTTTTGTGCCGATGTGATAGCTCGTGT
Organism: Rubia yunnanensis; assembly: GCA_037428765.1. NCBI lineage: Eukaryota > Viridiplantae > Streptophyta > Magnoliopsida > Gentianales > Rubiaceae > Rubia > Rubia yunnanensis. Next base: position 10,350,434 of record CM075070.1, read on the forward strand.
CCCACCCCCTTGTGTTCATTTCTTTCTTGGTCAAGCCTCGCCTAATGATCTTGTTGGGCTGTTTCTCCGAATTAGGCTTTGACCATCCATCTTTAGCTTGAACTTGATCTGTGTCTGGGCCAAATGGGAACATTCTTCATCAGAGGGGGAAGACACACCCCAAAATAGAGTAAACATTATTTTATCCCTCAGGAGGGGAATATACAAAAGAAATAAAAGTTCATGTCCTAAGAAATAAATTGTAAGGTTTTCAATGCTTCACAACATCATTATCGCCTCCCTTGCCATCTTGAGCCTTCCATGCAGCATCTTTGAGCTTTCCATCTTCTCCACAAATCTTCCCACCAGCAAAATGATCATCAGACTCGGATGGTTAGCCATTTTGCTTCTAGTTGTTAAGCTCTTTGATGGTCATGTCAGAGCGCAACTTGGAGAAATACTCAGAAAAGCTATGCTTGCAGAAATTAACGAAGGTGTTGCCCAACCCAACATGCAGCACCTCCAGGTCCTCGGTCTTGGAGTATAACGTGATGGCCTTCATCAAAGCCTCACTTAGCATCTCAAAAGCTTTTTCACTCTGCATAACACAAGAATAAAGGCTCGGGGAGCCTCGAAAGAAGGCCCAATCATGGATAGCACATATCCTGGCAATCTTAGCCTCAGCCTCGGCCAAGAAAGACTCCAGAGAAGCCAACATTCCCTTCTCCATCTCAAGATCTTGCTCTAACTCAGAGGCCCGCTTGGCCTTACCCATAAGAGAGTCAAGCCCACGCTTAAGTTCACCGACCTCTTCCTGCACTCAGTCAACCTTCTCATGCATGGCCCAGGATGAGCAACGTACCTAAGAATATGAGGAGAATAAATGAAACAATTAACAATACGAAAGGCAAAAGAAGGAGAAGAATGGAAAAAGGAAGGAGTGTACCTCAAGAACAGCATACATGGAGTGGTCAGCCCACATTCAAAGAGTGCTCCCTAATCCAAGCAATAAAATGAGGAATGGGCAGGGCCATAGAAACAAACTCAGCTCGTGCCGCAGGGCTACGTATGGGCCCACTATGAGCACGAGAGTTGCGAGTAAAGGGTGGTGAAAATGGGACCGATTAAACAGGCTGAACGACAAGAGCACCGCCCTGTGATGTACCAACGGCTTAAGAGGCTGGGGTTTCAGGAACCACATCAGGGATGACCTCAACAGAGGGCTGAATAGTGGAACTTTCCCCTTTCTGAACAATGCAATGGCGAGGCTTCTTTTGCAGAGGCTCTTCATCAGAAGATTCGGCGTTAGATAGGTGGATGGCCTTCTCTCTCTGATCAGTAATGCTCACCTTATCCTTGCTCATAGGTGGGAGATGGGAACTAGCGGTGCAATGTGGAAACTTAGAGAGATCCCCAAGGAAGTTAGCGACATACATCTCTACAAAAGATAACAAGACAAGTAAGTCAGAGAAAAAAAGCTTAAAAAGAGTAAGGAAACAAAAGAAAAAACAATCCTAAGGAGAAAACTAGCACAGTAAACCAGCAAGACTCAATAAGTCTATACCACTCAGATTGGCAAGGCCATCATTAGCAGAAAGGTCAGCAGGCAAAGAAGGTTCCCCGAAAATCTGCATGATGGAATCTCTAAGGACCCTGTCCAACCTCACACTTATCGACTCCATGAGGGAAATGAGAGTTAGCATGGTTTTTATCTCAATGGTGCTGAGATAAGCGCCTCGCCCTTTCTCTGGGCCAAGTGGATAATTCGGTCGCTCTTTTTCAAGATCCGAGATAATTTCCTCCCCCACAAAGACAAATTTCCATTTCCATTCAATGCAAGTGGGGAGTTCGGTACAGAGCTTAACCCAGTTCTGCCGAATTTAAAAAACGTCCAATCTGGAGGCATTTGGGCTGAGTGATAGAAAACCCTAAACAGGATAACAGACGGCTCTTCCCTGAAGATTCGGCACAAGACTTCAAAGCTCAAAAAGACCTGGACGCGGTTACGAGGAAGATCAGTCAGCCTCAGACTGAAATAGCCAATGACAGACTGGAAAAATGAGGACAGAGGGAACCTAAGGCAACATGCATCTATGTTTTCCAGTTAAACAATGACCATACCCTTAGGCACATCTAAGACAGTCTGACCATCGCCAGACAAGAAAACATGCTTCTTTATGTCAAAAAAATGGACCCCCCCTGTGGCCAAGGGGTTTTAAAGTAAAGTACATACAGATCGATACTTGGTTAGAGTGGTGTCAAAGTATGAGTCACATTTAGGGGAACCCACGGTAGAAACTATGATGGAAAGAAAGGAAATGCAGGAAAATGCAAGAAGAAGGTCACTGGAAAACCTTTGGACAAAAGAGAGGGAGAAGCGGATAGGAAAACAAAAGGAAGAAGAAAATGAAATGAAAAACCCAAGGAATTCCCAATGTAATGAGGCAATGGGAGAGTGATGAACTACCTCGGAAAAAGCAAGTCTTAATGACCGATGCATGCGAGAAACTGTCATAAAGGTGGAGATGTGGCGGGGTTGCGAACAGGTAGCATAACCGCCAAACCACACACTAAGGAAATGATAACGTAAAGGTGAGGCGATTCAAATTGCCAAAACTGTTCAAATTCCCCCCAAAAAAGATAAGGAATATGAATCCCAACAGAACATGCAAGACAGGTTCCAGACGCGGGATATGCTCTCTGAGAGTTGACCCAGGCCAAAAATGAAATTCACCCTTTCGTCTGAATTGTCCTATTACAATCAAGTTTTGCGCTGGGGGACTTGATAAAGTTTGGGCCAGTTTGGCCCAAGACTATGGTTTCCAGCCCAAGCGGGCAAAAAGAGAAGGCAAGCCCAGCTTGCTCTAGAAGGTTACGACCAACATGAACTACAAGCGGATGGGACGTTATACATCCTTTTAGCCACCAAACTCATATATAACAGGGGTAATATATAGGAACAAAAAGTAAGATTACAATCATAATACTATTCACCCTAGAAACGCTCCTGTATGGCAAACATGGTTAACCTGAGTATCGGAGCAGACACGGCCCTACGCCTGCCTGCCTAACCTTAGTATGTCTGTCTTGTAGGTTCACGTGCAAGCCGGACCGGAGTGGATTGTGAGCAGGGAGATTACAAATTCTGGCATTGACATAAGTCCATTTGATAAATATCTCATCCACGAATAACAACAACTGCCAAGAACTGACAAACCGAGCTCATCTTGGAAACATGAGAAAAGGTCTTGGTGAAATTAGTGCCCTCAATCTGCCAATTTCCAAGAACAACTAACCGATCCTTGTAATGCTCAATCAAACCATCAGACTTATACTTGGTTCTAAACACCCATTTACTTCTAATAACATGTTTATCGGGATGTAGAGGAGACAGAACACAGGTATTGTTCCGCTCAAGTGCATCAATTTCATCATCCATAGTTGTTCGCCAGTGTGAGTGACGAGAAGCCTCAGAATATGTAACAGGGTCTGAGCCATCTATAACTGTAGCTAAAAATCTAGAATGTGAAATCGAAAAAATTATTGCAAGAAAGATAATCAGCAATATGGTAACGAGTATCTAAATACATATTAGGCGATGAAGGGAGAGCAGTAGAGATGGGGGAACTACAATGCAAGTAGCAGTGCAGACATAATCTTGTAATTAACCGGTGAACGATGAAGGCGAGTGCTCCGCAGTCGGAGAGACAGCGACGACGGACACTAGAATGAGCTGCGGGTCAGGCAGAAACTTAGGATGAGCTGATATCGGCTCGGGCAGGGTGATCTATGACTCGGTCGGTAGCTCAGCAGGAGGCGATCGAGGAGCTGTGGTTGGATGGACACCAAGGGGCAGCGTGACCAAAGCTGGCGCCATTCAGAAGTTTGCATCGGTATTGGATTAGATGGAACGATGTCATACACAAAAGGCTGAGACGAAGGCACCATATCATCGGAAGACTGTAAATCAACAACAGACGCATATGGAATGCAATCTTCATAAAACATAATAACTCGGCTATCAAAAATAGTGCGAGTCTCCAAGTTATAAACACGCCAAGCCTTTTTGTTAAGTGGATAACCAAGAAAAACACATTTGTAACTTCAGAATGCGAACTTATCACGCAGCTTTGGAAGCTTAGATGTAAAGCACAAACAACCAAACACACGGAGATGGTTGTAATCAGGTGCCCGATCATGAAGAAGTTGATGAGGTGATCAACCATTCAACACCGGCGTTGGAGTGCGATTGATTAGGTAGGCAGCAGTAAGGATTCATTCTCCCCAGAAGTCAATAGGAAAATGAGCTTTAAAATGAAGAGCACGAGCCATATTTAAAATGTGGCAGTGCTTCCGTTCCACTCGCCCATTCCGCTTTTGCGTGTAGGCAGTGGAAGTCTCAAACCGAATTCCTTTCTAACCAAAGTACCTTATGAGAGGAAGAAACTCAGTTCCATTGTCAGCCCGAACTCGTTGAATTGAACACCAAAATTGTGTCTAAACAAGAGGAAAGAACTCCTTCATCTTGGCAGGTACATCAGACTTAGACACTAATAAATAAACCTTAAACTCAGGAATAATCATCAACAATAGTTAAGAAAGTAAATGCTCCACTAGAAGAAGGTGAGCTATAAGGCTCCCAAACATCACAATGTATAAGCTCAAACAAATGACTAGCTTCACGAGTACTTAAGGGAAAACTAGTTCTAGACTGTTTTGCCCTATGACAAATGGAACAAGGAATAGTTTTATTCAAATTACTACAAATTAAAGCAATAACTAGGATAGAAAACAACATCGAAGAGGACGGATGCCCAAAACGTTCATGCCATAATGCAGGCAAAGATGTGGCGATGTCAATGAAGGCGGAAGGCTGTAGAACTCCAAGTCTGCGCAACGTAATTCTGGAATAAACAAAACATGAGAAACAAGAACATCGCCAAAATATAAATTCCCAAGTCGAGTAGCAATAGAAATTAATTCATCAGGTACAATGACATCAACATGATCAGTATGTTTAATATCATGAAGAAAATCCCTGTCACTGGCCATATGATATGAAACGTTTGGTATCAACAATCCAAGGTAAAGTAAAGTAGGCTAACCTGACATATGGTCAATATTATTCATCTCAGAGAACATGTTAAGGACCGTACTCCATTGTTCCTTGGACAAGGCGGGACCAAAAGTTATCCAATTAGCATTGGAAAGAACAGTGGCGGTGGCGGTGGCAGCAGGGGCAGCTCCGGTAAACGGTGCGGGCTCACTGGTTCTGAGCTCTCTGACCGGATCCCGGAGGTCTTTTTTCCACAAACCAGTTAGGATAACCAATGATCTTGAAGCAGGTAGTAATGTCGTGGCCATGCAGGTAAGTAAATAGTTCATCCCAAAATTTCTTGCATTTTCCACAATAAACACAACATACTGACCATTCTGACAACAAGTATAAATGGCTGCACGAATCTCACACATGCACGGGCCATTACCAACAGAAAAACACTGCTTAAGGTCATCCCAAAGTTCCTTAGTAGACGCACAATAAGTAATACCAGGACGAATGGAAGGATCAAGAGTCTGAACAATCCAACCAACAAGCATTGAATTCATACTATTCCAGACATTATAAAAAGGTTCACTAGATAAATGCTTAACAATAAAACCATCAAGAAAACCCTCCTTACGTTTAGCAGAAAATGCATTAAATAGAGAGGTACTCTATTAATTAAAATTATCACCTTTCAAGATCTCATGACAGATTCTCAAATATGGATGATCTGACGGATGAACATAGTAGGGATGAGATGTGGGTAACACATGAGAAGTGTCGTCGATGGACTGGCGGATGGCATGTGCGGCGGCAACCATCGTTACCTGTACGACGGCGACAACCGCGACGGCGACAACCGCTGCCTGTACGTCAGCCTAAAAGATGGCTGCATCGACATTGAGAAAATTGGGAAATTTTGGCATGTCGAGACCTGGAGAGACGGCGGGGGACCTCCAGTGGGAAGCCCCTGGGCCGAGGCACCGGCATCGGTGAGTAGGGCTAGAGCGGCGGGTGAATCGACTCCATTTGGAACCTCTGAAGCTTCATCATCAGGGCAACAGGGAGATCGGCAACAACGTCGAGATCTTTGACTATAACTTGATTTTAGAGATCCATGGTAGCGGAAAGAGGACGACACGGAGGCAATTGGCTTCAAGGCGGCGGCGGCGCGTGAAGTGGGATCGTGGTGGCGCCGGTGGCGCCTGGGTCAGCGCCGGTGGAAAATTTTAGGATTTAGGGATTTAGGGTTTCAGGACTTTTAGCTCTGATACCATGTAAAATATTATACAATGGTATTATATATAGGCACCTTGTACAGAATCACAAATAAAAAAGAATTCTATGTAGAGTACAAAATATACACAAAATATGACAAAATATCTCATTAATTACACTTCTTGTGATCATCATAAAAAGGCCATGATCAACCATAAACAACATTAACATGGACTTCCAGTGGATTGATTTCGGAAAAAAGAACTGGATAATGGGTCCATAGCTTGTCCACGAGAAAGTGAAGCAGACAACGAGAGTACGACGAAGTTGAAATCTTTTTTCATTTTTCCACTTCCTAAGGTAATCATCAAAGTGCTTGCTCGATTGATCCTTCAACTTATTTAAAGAAAAATCCTTAAGGTTGTCCTATGCACGAGATGATGCCGTGTTTTGCAACGCATTCACTCACTTTAGACATTGCATAGAAAGAGAGAAATTACGATAATTCAATACTACTCCCTCCATAACAGTTTTCCTCTTTGGGACGTCCCTTCTGTTTATGTACTCTTGTCATTTTGGGCAAACAATTATAATGTTAAAGACTTCAACACCTCTAACATTATAAACATTTACTCTTTCCACCATTTTGGCCTTCCTTCTCCCGCCCCATCCCATTCTTTCTTCTCCCTTCTCTATTTTTTCTCCCGCCCCATCCTGATTCTTTCTTCTCCCTTCTTCTTCTCCGACTTTGATGTTTTTCAATTTTGGTGGGGGCTTCGATTTTGGTGAGTTTGGAATGAGGGTTTTGATTTTGGAATATGATAGAATGATTTGCCGTAAGGAATTGTATTATAGATAACTGAATATATAGAGAGTACAATAGAGCTGGAATAAGGAAAGAAATCTAATCATAATAAATCATAATCTAATCAGTAATATGATTTATCCTAATAACCCCCCCCCTCAAGCGAAGCGTCGGATGCTCGCCGACGCATAACTTGGACCTGAAGAACTCGAACAGGGGACGAGAGAGCCCCCTAGTGAAAATGTCTGCAATCTGAAGAGAAGTTGGAACATGAGCAATGCGCAACTTACTAGAAGTCACCAACTCACGAACAAAATGATAGTCAATGTCGATGTACTTCGCCCGCTTGTGCGCCACCGGATTCTGAGCCAAAAAGATAGCACTGCTATTGTCGCATAACAGTGTTGGCGAGCCATATCACTTCTGAAGCAGTGTTGGCGAGAGCACAGTATACAGACTCAGTGCTAGAGCGAGAAATAGTAGGCTGTTTCTTGGCACTCCAAGAAACCAGATTCCCACCAAGATAAACCGCATAACCATAAGTGGGCTGACAAGTCTCCAGACAGCGGGCCCAGTTAGCATCAGAGTACCCTAACACCTCAGGAGTACTAGCAATACGAATGCTAAGACCAATATGAAGAGTGCCGCGAAGATACCGCAAAATTCGTGTCACTGCAGCGAAATGGTCATCTCTCGGATCCTGAAGATACTGACTCACCGTGTTGACCGAGAATGCCAAATCCAGGAGAGAGATGGTGAGATACTAGAGAGCACCAACAAGAGAACGATAAAGTGTAGGATCCCGTAACGGAGGACTGGTAAAGCTGTAAAGCTGAGAACCAGCGATAAATGGTGTAGAAACAGGTGTCGCGTCAGACATACCAGCCCGATTCAAAATATCACGAGCATATTTTTCTTGGCCTAGTAATAACCTTAAGGAGGTAGGCGAAACTTCAAGACCAAGAAAGTAATGAAGAGCACCAATATCCTTGATTTCAAACTCTCTGTATGTCTGATCGATGAACTGGCGAAGAAGAGTCGAGTCATTGCCTGTAAGAATGATAACATCCACATACACAAGTAGGTATAGTAACGACGAACCTCTCGAGAGGACAAATAAAGAAGTATCAGCTGAGCTGCACCGAAAACCAAGCTGTGTTAGATAACTGCTGAAACGATGGAACCAAGCCTGGGGACCTGCTTAAGACCATAAATGGCCTTTTGCAAGCGACAAACCTAGTCTGGACGAGCAGAATCCTGATAACTAACAGGCTGCTTCATGTAGACCGGAACATCAAGAACACCATTAAGGAAAGCGTTCTTGACATCTAACTGATGAAGTGGCTAGGAACACATGGTGGCTATAGCGAGGACCTTCCTAGCAGTGAAGGCTTTGACCACAAGATGAAAGTGTGGTCAAAATGAAAACCCAGAATCTACGAGAAACCCTACGCCACAAGTCTAGCTTTGTGACACTCAATAGTGCCATCTAGTCGATACTTGAGCCTATAGACCCATTTGGAGCCAACAATGTTGACATCTGAAGGTCGAGGCACCAAGTCCCAAGTGTGCTGACCACGAAGAGTGGCCATTTCATCAACCATGGTTGAAACCCAGGCTGGATCCTGAAGGGCAAAGCGATAATCAGTGGGCTCTGTCTAAGAAAGGAGTGCATCAGTGAGACCATGAACAATAATATCTAAATAATCTCGATGTTGAATGGCACCAGTAGAAGATCGAGTAGCCATCCAATGGGTACGAGTTTATGGCGGCAAAGCTGGAGAAATCAAACCAGCTGACGACGCTGAAGAAAAAGATCGAGTAGAACTGATCGGAGAGGGGCCTTCAAAAGATGCAGGAGAAAGGACGTCCGGGACTGGCTGAGGCATGGGTGCCGACGGCTGAGGCGTAGTGGCAGACGGCTGAGGTGTGGTGGATGGCGGCTGAGGAGCTGGGTCCATGTCGACCATCCAAATGGAGGATGGTGGTGAAAGAGGGGTGGTTGGAATGGGCACAGGCGTGGTGGGCCCAATTGATGAAGCAACAACTCTATCAAAAAATGACAAAATCTCTAGATCCAAAATGAAACGACTGTCCACGAAAGATGAGACGTAAGGGAATAAAGTTTCATCAAAACGAACATGGCGAGAGACCTATGCGCCCAGAAGTCGGGCCGAGACACCAGAAGCCCTTGTGACAAGGGCTGTAGCTAATAAAAACGTATGGAATGGATCGGGGTGTAAACTAACCAGTAGCAGTGGCACGCATACATGGAAATGCACAAAAACCAAATGGGTGAAAGAGAGTATAGTCAGGCACATGCCCAAAAATAACCTCAAAAGGTGATTTGCCACCAAGAACTGAACTAGGCAGACGGTCAATGATGTAAACCGCACAGGAGAAAGCTCCCACCCAATAACAGTGCGGCTCAGAAGAGTGGAAAAATATGGCAAGACTAGTCTCTGTGATGTGACGATGCTTCCGCTTTGCTCGGCCCTTCTGAGCAGGTGTATAGGGCAATGACATCTGATGTTGAATGCCACATGATATGAAGTAAGCCTAAAGTTGGTAATTAGTAAACTCTATGCCACCATCGGTCTGAAAATTTTTAACCCTAGCAGAAAACTGGGTCTCAACGAATTTCTGAAACTGGATAAATGTGTCATAGAAGTCCGACTTATACCTCATCGGGAGAAATCATGTGAATCGCAAAAAATCATCGATAAAAATGGCATAATAAGAAAAAACCACCTGTCGATAAAACAGGGGCTGGTCCCCATAAATCACAATGCACCTTATCCAACAAACTAGTAGCGTGCTTGTCACTAGTCGAAAAAGGTAAATGGCTACTCTTAGCCATCTGACACGGAGAGCAACTAACAGATGTCGGCATAGCGGAAGTGACAGTAATATGGCCCCGTCGACCTAACAAATGAGCGGTATCATGAGACACATGACCAAGGCAAGAGTGCCACTGATCAAAAGAAGTCTGAAGCTTTCCAGAGCACAATTCACCTAAAAATCTGGAATCACCAGTCTCAAGAAAAGAAAGACATGAACTATGACGACATGTACCAATTATCTTCCATGTATGCTTGTGCTCAATGGAAAATGTGTTGGCATCAAATATATCACGGACATGTAAATCACGAGTAAGCTTACTAATGGACAATAGACTTCTAGTAATCTTAGGGACCACAAGGACATCATTAACAGAGAAACCAGAAAAATCATACTGACCGATGTGAGAGATAGATAATGATTCACCATTGCCAACAAGAATATTATCAGAACCACGATAGTGTTGTGCCTTATCAAGATGACTAGTACGGGCAGTGATATGAGATGTAGCACCAGAATCAATGATCCACTGACTCGATGAATGACGACGGTTGGAACCATTCGAACTGGCCTAAAACAAAACTTTGTCCCCAGTCCAAATAGTGGAACAATCTGCCCGAGATATAGAGCCCAAATAAACCATAGCAAAAGGCCAAAAATTGCACCAAAATTGCCTAAAACAGGCTCGACGTGCGGCTGTGTGCTACCAATATAGAGGCGTGTGACCACACGCGCCAATGGAGAGAGTGAGTCCCAGTTAGCGCGCACGTGACTTTCACGCGCGGGAGGGTTGTTTTCTTTGGGTGGGCATGTGGAACTCACTGTTGGAGCTATAACAAGCGCGCGAAAGAATAGGCCAAAAATTTGCCGTAGGAAGACGTTGTTAATGAAGACGTCGGCGGCGCCGCTAGAAGAGAATGACAGTGAAGATGGAAACTCGCTGCTGGAAGAAAGCGATCCTGGAGAAAGACCGACGGGTAAGAACTTGCCAGAAAATAGAAACTTGAATTTGCCGAGACCAAAGAACCCAAGAATTATGCCGTTGAGACTCGCCAGGGAATCCTACGATGCCGATGATATTGAGTTTGGCGGTGACGAATCGGAGGAAAGTTGAGGGGAACCCGAAGATGGATACCGCCGCTGGAACTGGTGAAGTCGAAAATGGATACCGCTGAGAAACGCCGTTGATTAAAGAAATGAAGCCGACCGGAGAAGATTAATCGAACGCTGGAAGATGACGACGCCAAAAGGATTAATGCCAATGTAAGGAAAAGAGCTGCTAGAGGTTGCCGGAATTTGACCGGAACTTCGCCGGGATCAGGGCAAAAAAAATAGAGAATGAGGGAGGCGCTAAACAAGAATTTAAAATTAAAATTTAGGGATTAGGATCGATACCTTGCTCTGATACCATGATAGAATGATTTTCCGTAAGGAATTGTATTATTGATAACTAAAGATATAGAGAGTACAATAGAGGTGGAATAAGGAAAGAACTCTAATTAAAATAAATCATAATCTAATCAGTAATATGATTTATTCTAACAGAATCAATTTAGGGTTTGATTGAGGGTTTTGATTTTGGTTGTGTAGGTGAAGGTGGTGGTGAGGTGGGTGTAGGTGATTGTGGTGGTGTGGTAGTGGTGGTGGGGTGACGGTGGTGGTGTGGAGAAGGAGGGGTGTGGCGGTGGTGGTGTGGTGAAGGTGGAGGCGGCGGTGGTGGTGGCAGTGGTGGCAGTGGTGTGACGGTGGTGGCAGTGGTGGTGGTGTGTTGAAGGTGGTGGCAATGGTGGTGGTGTGTGTGGAAGATGGTGGCGGTGGTGGTGTGGAGAAGGGGGTGGCGGCGGTGGTGGTTGTAATGGTGGAGAAGGTGGTGGTGGTGGTGGGGTGGTGAGGTGGTGGCGTAGGTGGTGGTGGTGGTGTAACAGTGGCAGTGGTGGTGGTGTGTTGAAGGTGGTGGCAGTGGTGGAGGTTAAGGAGGTAGATGGTGGACATTGTTATCATTTCACATTGTCACTATTTTGACATGTACTTTCTCTCTCCGTAGAAATAGTTGGGGCGGAGGGAGTAGTAATTTTGAATGTCCATTATCCATTGTTCAATTAAAATAATTTCATTACTATATTACTTTGTATGTTAGGATATCAGATATTGAATAGATTTCTTTAGAATGAAGTCGTTGTCTATTTACCTTTGTAACCCTACTACACTCTATATCTCGACACGGAAAACTACAATCCCCGCTCAGATAGGATTTCTCCTTTCACATGATATAAATTACTCTCCTCGTCTCAGAGAAAATGACACATTTACTTTTTTTCTAGTTAAATTTTGCAAACTTTGACCCTAATTATATATTAATATATATAAAATAAAAATATCATGTGAGATATTGTTATATTCATCTTAACATCTATTTTCTAAATATCAATTTTTTGTGCAAAATTATTGTGTTTAGTTAGAGATGTAGTTGGTCAAACATAATCATTGAAAATCGTGAAAAAATAAATGTGTCATTTTCTCTGGGGACGGAGGGAGTATATTATAAAATTAAGTGCTAAAATGATCATAACTTTAGGGTGAAAGTGTCAATATAACTTTACAAAACGAGAAAGTGTCAAAATAACCCTAACTCATTGATGTATGTGACAATCTAACTCTAGGCGCCATTGACTTCAATTGTCAATGGAAGATCTGACCAGAATTTAACAAAATAACAATTTTGCCCTTGGATTAAAAGGGATAAAATGAGAATTCAACTTATGGAAGCAATAATATTTTTAATCAACATCCAAATTAATAGGTCAATATCAAAATAGTGGTAAAAAATTACAACCGCATATATTATCATAAAGTTGGGGACTTTGGGTGAACAAAAATCAAGTGCTAATTTATGGGTGAAGGTGGGGGATGTTATATGGACGGAATTGCTGGATGGCCGAAAGAAAGAGTTGGGTTTCTGTGCTGAAGTTGACCATAATATTAAGCGAACAAGAACAACCCACCATTTTTAGGTTGTCAGTGTCCCCTTTTTCACTTGAGCAAATGATATTTGAAGGGACCTTTTATGTTTTACAATCATTTTCGTGACTTCCCATATTGTCAATGCGCACGGCAGTGGCCGTTTGGTGATAAGATTTTATAACCTATTTTCTAGTGGGTCTTCTGACAGACGGTTTATCCATAAGCTTATGGATATGCTATTTATTTTTTATCTTATACACTGCATTTCTTAAATTACATATAAAATTTAAAATTTTTGAAAATATTTTTTTATATCATATTTTTTTATATTTTCACATTCGAATGCATGTTATTACTTGTTTTAACTTATAAAATGCAATATTTAAATTTTATAAAAAATTACAACATTTAAGACAAATGCCCCTGAGACCGCATTTCCTGAGACTTTCCCATTTTCTAAAACCTACCTAGGACGATTGGTTTGATCCATAGTCATAATTTTGAAATGTATCCGTTGCCATAATTTTGAAATGTATATATACATATTGGCGAAAGAGTTGTGAAAAGAGTTCTTGAAATTTTGAATATATCAGGTTAGATATATTTATGATTGTAGTTGTGCCTCGGTGTAGGGATGACAGAGGAGCGGGTTTTGCCAGAGGTCCACCTTGCGTCCGTCCCAATGAGACGTGTATGAATGTAATTTTGGTGGAGATTGGACGGGTATGGGTATAAAAATAATACCCGCAATGGGTAATGGGTTGTGGATACTAGTACACACCCGGCTCATTCCCATCCCGCTCCACTAGACTTGTCATGTACATACTAATTTAATATATAATAAATTGTTATTTATCCATAATTCATTTAACTTACCTATAATATTTGGCAAAGTTTTTGAAAAAAAATCGTTTTTCCATATGGAAAGACAGAGTTTAATTAGAATAATGAAAAGGTAAAAGGTTTTAGTTGTAATATCAAAAATTTATCATGCAACGTTCAATAGTTATAAATTCATGACCCGATCAATGCAACCCAAAATTTTTATCTTCATTTCTTCTAATTTTTTATTTAAACCCTGGTCTTTCTATTGCTTATGGAAAGACCGTCTTTTAAAAGAGTGACTCATAATATTTTCTTGTAAATAATTATTAAATTTTTAATATTAAAATTATTGTCTTAAAGAAGTGAATTAAGTACAATGAATTTGAGATGGAAAGAGAGACATGAGTGAATGATGTGGTGGGTATAGATTTTATACACTAGCCAATGGGACGGGGTGAATTTCAATCTTGATGAGTGATAAGTGGGAATAGCCGAATAGGTATGAAAATTTTACCGGCTATGAAGTGACCATAATTAGCGTCCACCCCATCCCATTACCATCCTAGGATTGGTGTACATAAAACGTTAAATTTTAATTAATTGATCATGGTGAATATCTCCAGAATAATGATATTTTTATTTAAAAAATAATTAAGTAATTATACATTGTAATTTGAGGCAAAGTATTAGGAAAGATCGTTTTTATATATGCTTATGGAAAGATGAAGTTTAATTAAAATAATAAAAGGTAAAAAAATCTTAGTTGCAATATTAAAAATTTATTATGCGGTGTGTAGTAGTTATAAAGTTTATAACCGGTTCATGCAACCCAAAAATTTTATCTTCATTTCTTCTAATTTGCACTTTAAACCTTGATATTTACATGTCTTATGGAAATACTGTCTTTCAAGAGACGGACTCTTAATTTGATCACCGTACTTTTTAAGTTAATCGTTGTACCAATAATGTTAAAAATTATATTTTCTAATTTAGATATTGTGTTTTTCAATTTAAATATTGTACTTTTTTATACTATAATATTTTCGTTATTTTCACATTCAAACACGCTTTATTACATGTATAACTTATAATATACAATATTTAAAATTAAAAATACAATGTTTAATTTGAAAAAAAATATAGAATTATTTTATTAGGTCAGGAAAGGTCATGATAATTTGTATTTACTAAAATTTATCCATAATCATTGTGTTATTTTAGGGCTGGGCCAAGTGATAAACAGCTCCAATCTCAAATTCTTCTCAATGGGTGATAGTTTTTTATCATATGTTTAATGGAATCGTACTTAAAAACTTATCTTATTTTTAAAAGTATAGAGGAATCAATTATTTGGTTCTCAAATTTGCCTTCTACTTATTTATTTTAATTTGAAAAAAGTGTTTTTATAACCCTACCTACTTAAGGGAATTGAATGTTAGCCTAACAGTTGAAGTCTAGTGCTATTACCATGAGGTCATGGGTTCAATTCCCACCAGGGCAAGGGGAGGGGAGGAATTTTATTTGGGGGCTCATTTGAGTTATTACCCAATTTTTTTAAAAAAAAAAACTTAACATAAGTGTCAATATAATCTTTTGATAATTGAAAGTGCAAATATGAATCTATATAGTTGATGTAAGTGCAATTTTACCCATTCCGGCAGTTTATGGTCTGATTACACTGAAAAGACAACTTTGCCCCTCTAAGAATTTTTTTAAAAAATGAAAAAGAAGGAAATTGCCTTTTTAACCTCCAAAACCCTTATCTTCTTCATTTCTTTCTCCTTTCTCCTCCTGAGTCGTTCTCCTCCTTTCTCCTTCTCCGCCATTCTCTTTCTTTCTTCTTCTCCGCCTCTTTCTTTCTCCTCCTCCGCCTCTTTCTTTCTCCTCTGCCGTCGTTCTTTCTCCTTCTCCGATGTGTCTTGAGTTGAAGGCTAGAAACTTTGGCGAAGTGGTGGTTGCGCTAGGGTTTCGATGGCGGGGTGGTGGCGCTAGGGTTTCAGTGGTGGGGGTGGAAGAGAGATGGTGGTGGCGGGAATGGTCAGAGATGGAGGATCTGGCTGGAGGGGGCTGGAAGGTGGTGGCGGCAGGGCTAAGGTCTCGACAAAATGCGGTGGTGGGTCGGTGGAACGTCATCATCTCCTCCGCTGAGGTCTCGACTGAGCGTGACGACGAGTCGATCCGGTGTTCGGTGAACGACACAGTGGTCATCACCGTGATCGGCGCCGTGGAGAGGTGGCAAACGAAAGCGGCGGCGGCGAGACGGCGGGCTCAGGGCAGAAGTGAATGCAATTTTCCATCGATTTGTGTCTCAGGTACCGAGCGATGGCTTCAGGTCGTCGGAAGCACATCGATTGGTGGTGGAATGGTTTGTATTTCAGGCATCAAGCGAGGGTTTCAGGTCCTCTGTTTTTTGTTCTCTTTTTTACGAGAAGATTGTAGCAAATCTGTGAGCAATTAAAAATGCTGAGAATTGTATGCTGAGTCTTCTACTTTATGAAATTTCTGAGACCATTTGAGTTTTTGTTTCCATTTGCTGTGAATCGGTCTTCTGAGCTTGTTTATGAGTTTGTGTGTGAATAGTGTGTCTTGTGTTCTTGTGGATTTGTGCGTGAATTGTGTGTTTTCGGTTTGTGGACTCGAGTTTCACGATCCCACTCATAAAGAAATAAGAATGGAAATCAAAGTTAATGCGGGGCCACATGTAATAAGGTTAATTTTGTCAATTCAATTTCATATTTTAGTACAAATGGTATTTTGGTCAATTTACATGCGGTCAATGCCAGAAATTGGAAGTTAATGCCGGAAACGGGATTCGAGGGTTATATTGGCACTTACATCAACTAGTTAAGGTTACATTTGCACTAAAAATTATCTGAGGGTTATATTGACACTTACATCAACTAGTTAAGGTTACATTTGCACTAAAAATTATCTGAGGGTTATATTGGCACTTATGCAAGTAGATAGGTTATATTGACACTTATCCCTTTTATTTTTATCAAACATCAATATCTCAATAACATTGTTTCAATAAAACAAAGTTAAGTAACTTATAAGCCGCATCAAACATAACCTATATATCCAGTCAAATTTTAACCACAGAAATGATCGAAAGTAATTGAATTAAAATGCAGCGAGTTGTTTGTCCATAACGTTCGTGGTAGAGAACAAAACACACCAAAGGAAAGGTAAAGGGTTAAAACTCTGTTTGTGCTTATAAATAAAGCTAACTTACTTTGAAATTAGGGGAGATCAGCATTTGTTTTTCTTTAAAAAAAAATTCTACTTTAAAAAAGAATTATCACTTTACCAAATACTAAAATATATTTTACTTATAAACAATTGAACAAACAGAACCTAAGTTTGATTAATGAATTGTGAAATGGGATGAACAAAGATTGGTTTGTCGGGGCAGCTTTTGGCTGGATTCTAAGGGCAAAAGACAAAACTCACAAAGAGTGGGATTTTCTGTTCAAGCACTTAATTAACCTCACCATCGTACTAACTATTAATTAACCTCACCATCGTACTAACTATTAATTAACCTCACCATCATACCAATTATTATGGACACTTTCACCTCCATTTGCATATTAATCTTTAAATATATTTTACACACAAATATTTATTTAAGCTTGAAGATAATCTAATCAATTTTTATTGTTTGACAGACAGATAAAAAAGTACTTATTTTAAAAACATAAGACATATTTGGAGTAAAAGTAGAAATTGATCTATCTCAAATTTTAAAATAAGACAGTTTTGCTCATAAATACAACCACAAATCCCCCTCTTCTTTTAGACATCATTATGATTTTCATTAAGAGAAACTCTCCCGAATAAAAGGATTCTTTAAAACTATGGAGTAACAATTTTACCTTTTAATTTAAACCCTGCATTTCAATTTCAAATTTTAAATATTTTTTATACAATTATTTTTGTATTTTTACATTCAAACAGTATGTTTGACTTATAATGTATAATATTTAAGTTAAAAGGACAATATTTTAATTAAAAGGTACAATAATTTTTATGCCCACGCAACCACCTATTAACCTTGTCGAGTCTACAAGGCGCCGCTATGGCGGCTACCACCGTCAAAAGTTTTGCCCAAGCATTCCAAACTCGAAACTCCCCAATCTCCACAAGCCTCCCTTCCACTCAAAATCTGAAACCAATTCTTCAATATAAGGGAGAATCTGTTGTGCTATTCTCTCCTGAGCAAGTATCGGAGCTATCCACTCATTACGCAAATGCTCTAATTGGGAATTTTCCAAGAGGAAGGACGACAATGGATAAGCTAGAAGCTGATTTCAAGACTGTGGGTTTCAGCGGAAGCTACCAACTGGGAGCAATTGATTTCAAAAACATCCTTATCAGGTTCCAAGAGAAGGAAGACTTCCAACGCTGCTGGATCAAGGGGGTTTGGTCGCTTAATGGCACCACTATGAGGATCCTCAGATGGACGCCGGACTTCAAACCGAATGCAGAATCTTCGATTGTCCCAGCCTGGGTCACAATCAGACAAGTGCCTCTCTACTATTACAATGTTCCGGCCATAGAAGCAATTGGAAACCATATTGGAAAATTCATCAAGATGGATCAAGCAACAGAAAGGCTAACAAGGCCATCTGCCATCAAGATATGTGTGGAAATTGACCTCCAATCCCAACTGTTGAGCCACATCAGGTTAGGCACTTCCTTAGAAAATGAAAAGTATGCCATAAAATATGAGGATTTACCTATGTACTGTTGTGGCTGTAAGAAGATTGGTCACCATGTGGATATGTGTAGAATAGTTAACCCTGAACTGAGAATTCCAAAAGCTACCACCACACTGAATAGAGCCCCCAAATAGATATCTACTAAACAGACTAATCAGAACAAACCCCAGCAAACAAATGCAATAGAGAAACCAAAGCCTGGCAACAAACATAGCAAAGAACCAATAACAGTTACCCATACTGAAGTTCTGGCTAAATGGTAACCAGTACACAAAAACATCGATCCACATACTTCAGGGATAACAAAAAGCCAGAAACAAAGAGAAGCTCAACACCAACCACCACAAGAAACACCAGATAGAATAGAAAGCCCTCATATAGACATTGAAACACAACAACTGGAACTCCAAGGGGAACAAATTACCAACCAAGACTTGTTACACACTCACAATGCTGGGGAGAAGCAACATGGTGTGACCCCACAACCTCAAAATGTTGTCTTCAAAAGCAACAACAATGAGGCTGAACTGCAAAAAAGGGAAACCTAACAATTAATTGATCTTACAGAAGAAACAAGCAAACACAAGGAGTATGCCGAAGATGACCTATCATGTATCACCCCAAACTCTCCTTTAAATGAATGAGGTAATGGTCCTTTTCACTCACCTTTCTGCAGATCCAGCCCCAAAAACTCAAACAGATTCCTGCTACTAGGAGAGGAACTTCAGTCTGACACAGCAGACTGTAGCTCTAGTACTAAAGAGCTTCGGCTAGATCAGGTAGGTATCCAAAAATTCTCTAGCATGTTGGCTGGTAGGACATCCAGGAAGAGGACATTCTTTAACATGTTAAATAGGATGAATTTAAGGTTTAATTCAAAGAACAGCTCTGGAAAGTCTAAATGATAGATACACACCTTAATATTAGGGCCCTTGTTTGGAACCTTAGAGGAATAGGAACATCATTGGATAGGTTAAAAAGAATAATTAGGACTCATAATATATAGATACTTTGTATATTTGAACCTAAGCATCATTATCAGCAATGTAACACATACATGATTAAATTAAACTTTCAGTGTCACTATAGCTCAGATAGAAATAACATTTGGATAATGTGGAACTCATTTTGTAATGTTAACATCTTATCTGAGACTGATCAATATACAAAAACTGCCATTTCTTCCCCCATGCTTAGTGCTGAAATGTGTGCATATTTCATTCATGCATCAACCTTAAGAACAGACAGGAAAAAAATATGGCAGCAGATCACCTCACATTTAGACAGCAATAAACTTCTAATTGGTGATTTTAATGCCATAAATTCCATAACAGAATATAAGGGTCCCAATAAGCCTAATGTGCATTAGAGACTTCTCTAATTTCATAGTAAGCCAAAAATTATCACATCTTTATACAATGGGAAATACCTTCACTTGGTCAAATAAGAGAAGACCTCCTACATTAGAAAGACTTGACAGGGCTTAAATTGACCATGACTGGAATGAAAAATTTCCAAACAGCTCACTGCACACACTCAACAAACACACCTCTTATCACTGCCCATTGCTCCTAACCATAGAGAGTAAAATTGCTTCATCACCTAAGCCATTTAGATTCCTAGATGCTTGGATAAATAGGCCTCAACTGAAACAGATCATTGAAACTAACTGGTCACAAACCATATCAGAAACTGGCATGCTAAAATTCTTTCTGAAATTAAAAGGACTGAAGCTGGTTTTAAAAACATGGAATAAGGAAGTTTTTGGAAACATAAATGATAATGTCAAAGAGGCTGAAGAGGAACTCAGAATACAGGAAATTAACTATAAGACAACAAATTCAGAATCTGACCTCATAGAGCTTAATCATAAAAATGCACTGCTACTGAGAGCGCTAACTGAGGAAAAAATGTTTTGGAAACATAAAGCTAACATAAAATGGCTTAAAGAAGGAGATGAAAATACTAAGTATTTTCACTCAACTGTAAATCAGAGAAGACAGAAACAAAACATCTCAAAGATAAAAAAAACTCAGAAGGAGTAGGACAGACAGTCCATTGGAGATTGAAAAAGAAGTAATTCAGTTTTACCAAAACCTACTGACTGATGACTCTAACCCTAGTGATGACAAATTTCAAGGGCACTTTTTAAGCCAGGTCCCTCAGATCCTTGATAGTAGTGACAATTCACATATGCTCAGAAAGCCAATTTTGGATGAAATCAGGGAAATAGTTTTCTCCTTGAATCAAAGTGGAGCACCTGGACCTGATGGATTCTCGACCAACTTTTTTAGAACTTTCTGGGACATAATAGGGCCTGATCTGCTATCAACAGTCTCTGATTTCATGTCAGGCACAAAAATTCCTGCTAGAGCTTCAAGTACCTAGATATGCCTAATGCCAAAAAAGGATATCCCTATATCCTTTGCGGATTTCATACCCATATCACTTTCTAACTTCACTAACAGAATTTTCTCTAAACTTTTAGTTCAGAGAATAACTGATATCTTTCCAAAATTGATCTCACAAAATCAATCAGCCTTTCTAAAAGGCAGAGAAATAGCTGACAATGTCATCTATGTCAAAGAAATGGCAAGTTACATCAACAATAAACAAGGAGCCCCTAACTGTATTCTAAAATTATGTCTAACGAAGGCTTTTGATAGGGTTAACTGGTCCTTCTTAGTCAAAATTTGAGGAAATTTGGATTTCAGGACCAATTTATCAATTTGATCCTAAATAACTTATCTAGTGCGTGGTTCTCTATTATTATCAATTCCAAACCTGCAGGTTTTTTCCAAGCTTCAATGAGAATCAAACAGGGAGACCCTTTATCCCCCTTACTATTAAATATTTTTTCAGAATCCTTCTCTAGAAGCTTGACTTTTTGTTTCCAAAATAAGAAGATCAATCTTTTTAAAAATCCTGCATATGAAAACACTGTCTCACACCTATGCTATGCAGATGACACAATCATCTTCTTCCAGGCCACTAAGACATCCATAAAAATAATCAAAGTATTCTTACATGTTTTTGAGGAATGCAGTGGCCAACAGATTAACTATGGAAAAAACAATTTTTTCATAAGTAAACTTACCTCTTTAACACATCTAAGAATGATCAGAAATTCATTAGGAATGTCCACAGGTGTTTTTCCATTTACATATCTAGGGTGCCTTATCTACACTGGCATTACAAAAGAGATACATTTTCAGCCTCTAATGGAAAAATATGAGATAAAACTGAAATCTTGGAAAAACAAAAGACTTAGTACTGCTGGAAGACTCACACTCATAAAATCTGTCCTTTTTGCTCTCCCATAGCATCTATGGACTATCATGACCCCAACACAATCAGTAATAAAGAAACTAAACAGGAAAATCTTCAATTTCTTCTAGGGAGAGCATGAATATGGTCCTAAAAAGGTGTGGAGAAGCATTAAAAAAATGAGTTATCCAGTAAACCAAAACGATATAGGGATTAGAAATATTAAAGACATAATCAAGACTTTCTCCCTTAAATTGTGGTGGAAACTACAAAAATGAGAGACACTATGGGCTAAATTCTTATGGTCCATCCTTGAAAATCAAAGAAAATTCCAAATCTGGAAAAGGATTCAGAAAGTAAACCAGCTGGCTGAGAGCCAAACAAGGATACTACATGGCAATGGTTTAGCAAATCTTTTCACTGCAAACTGGACTAGTATGGGATCACTGCAAGACTATGTAGACCCTTCTATATATACAGTGGTTCCACCCTACACTACAATCCAACATTTTGTAAACATGAAGTCAAGCTTCCTACATGCTTTTAATACATTACCTAATCACATCTTCCACATGATGATGGAGCTGCAGGTACACCCATTCAGAAAGGACAGATTGATATGAAAGCCATCAAACAATGGAAAGTCCACTTTCAAGTCTGCATACATCATAGTTACCTTACAAAAATCAGAAATCAGAATTTTGAAGAAGGTATGGTTATCAAAACTGCCAAAGAAAATTTCTATGTTTGTGTGGAAACTTGCAAACGCAATTTTACCTTTTGATGACATACTCAATTTCAGCAATTTTTCACTTGCATCTAAATGGCCACTTTGCAACAACACTGACAAACTTAGCCATTGCTTCAATGATTGTTCTCGAGCCATGGACCTGTGGATATTTTTTGACCAGATGATAGGACTGAGGCACCAACATTTCAACTCCATCTTTGACAGATTTTCACATTACTGGTCTTATAATGGAGAGACAAAAATACACTCCACATTAATCACCATCTTTCTC
This sequence comes from Rubia yunnanensis, assembly GCA_037428765.1. Classification (NCBI taxonomy): domain Eukaryota; kingdom Viridiplantae; phylum Streptophyta; class Magnoliopsida; order Gentianales; family Rubiaceae; genus Rubia; species Rubia yunnanensis. The sequence goes on from CM075070.1 coordinate 10,373,120, forward strand.
TCTCTCATCTGTTGGCAAATCTGAAAATATTAGACCAAATAGGGAAAAAAATGATCCATAACATCAAAAGAGACATGTTCCTCATCTTCTATACCAATCCAGAGATTAGTACAGAGATAAATGATCATCACTGGGTTCAAATCGGTCTAATCCCACCTATGAAAAGACCAACAGTACCCAAAATTAAATGCATCACATGGTCTAAACCAAGACTGGAATACAAAATTAACCTTGATGCATTATGGAAACGGGGGGTAGACTGTGGTATTGGGATAGTTATCAGGAATAAATATAGAAATTTTATTAAGGCATGCCATAAATCAGTTAGAGCAAAAACTAGTTTCTAAGCTGAACTCCAAAGTCTAAAAGAAGGACTAATTTTTGCAGCTGATCTTGGCCTAAATGCTTTTTCCCTTGAAACTGATTGTGCCAAAATTCTGGAAGTAATGAAAGACCCATGGGAACTGTACCATTTAGCATCTGAAATATAAAAAAAAAGGATGGGGGACATCACAATTACACACACTCAGAGAGAAGGAAATATAGTTACTAATAGATTAAGTTAACTAGGAAGGAATAAGGAACCAAAAGTTCTGAATTAACATGACCTTGATCAGAAAACCAAGGGACTTCTAGCTCTTGAAAAACAACAAATATCTGCCATTAGAATCTAGAATGGATACTGCTGATTTGAAAATGAAAATGCAGGTTGGAACCATTGAACACTCAAGCCTCGAGCTCTCGAGCCCTTGAACCCTCGAGCACTCAAGCTCTCGAGCCCTCGAGCCATCAAGCCCTCGAGCCGTCAAGCCATCGAGCGTCAAGCCATCGAGCATCAAGCCCTCGAGCCGTCAAGCCATCGAGCATCAAGCCCTCGAGCCTACAAAAAATTAAGCACTTGAGCCTCGACCAATGGAACCGCGAGCACTCGAATCAAGTGGTGGCGGCAAACAGAAGAGAACACAAGATGGAAAAATGGTGGAATCCAGGTCAACTGCACACCAGGGTGTTTTTTCCGCACACCAGAATTCGAACCATCAGGCTTCGAGGTCTGAACCATCAGGCCCTCGATCCTCCAGACTCGAGGACAGTCGAACACAAGAACCTCCTAACTCATGCCACGACCACCCAAGCACTCGACCACCAAGACACCAAGCACCAAGAAATGAACAATCGAACACCGATCCTAGAGTCCATGAGCCTCGGGCCCACGAGCACTCGACCTAGGTGGCAAAGAACATGACGAACCACAAGATGGAAACAAGATTTCCAGTACTCGAACCATTTTTACTTAGAGCCTTTTTGGAGATCTGGTCATTTACCCATGTTAACACGAGGGGTGGAGACATGGAAAATGGAATCATCTACAAAAACGCCCTAAGTAGACTTACGGTCAGAAATTTTGACAACTACATTTTATCTTTTCATACAAAGTCTTCAAAAATTATTTTGAAGAAAATCTTTGTAAAAGAATCTTTTACTGTTTTTAGGTTTGGGGAGCCTAATACATATCCCTCCCATTAATATGGGTTAATTTTTTTAAAAAAATACTCCCTATGTGCCAGCCTTTTCTGTAGAAAGAGAAAAGGTTGGTTCTACCTCCGTTTCATTGGATGTGGCACACTAGATTTAGGTGCTTGGATTTAAGTAAATGAAATGAGTAGATGAAATTGAATTTAGAAAGAAAAAAGTCGAAGGAGTGAATGAAAATGAAAATTCTTACCAAAAAAAAGGAAAATGTGTCAAATTCACAAAAACAACCAAAAAAATTTGCCACATCCAATGAAACAGAGGGGAGTTTTTTTATGGAGGGAAAGGTCCAAAATGCCCCATTCTTCAACCTATGCCCCCTTCCTTTCACCACCACCAAGCCACCGTCTCTACTTTCTTCAACCCACCCAAACTGAACTTAGCACCAACACCAGAAAACTCCCAGCAAACCCCAGAAAACGCAAAGAATCCAAAATCAACCACAAGAGCCAAAAGAAGCAGGGTTTAACCATGAAAAAAAGAAAGGGCTTTTGCGTTGAATCTGAAGCTTCAAACAGGCAACAGTGGTGGGTCAAATTCGGACAACATCGGACACCATTCAGACACCATTTAGACAACATTGCACACCAAATCAGATGCTAAATTGAACACCAAAACGAACACCATTCGGACCCGCACGTTGCCAATCTCAAAAAAATCGGTATATGAAGGTGGAGGAGGGAGGAAGAGGAAGATGGTGAGGAGTCCACGACAAAGGGGAGGAGGGGGAGGGGTTGTCTGAAGGTGTAAGAAATTAATGAGGAAAACTTTTAAGAGTTTAGGGTGAGATGGGCTGGGCTGGGATGTGCCTAGCGTAAATTTTAAAAATATCAAGGACATTATTGGAATTTTAGGTATCTTTTTTTGCCAAATAGGAAAAGTTTTCAACTTGTGCAGAAATGACTGAGACAACCCAAAAAAAAATTTGTGCATAAATGGATGGGACGGAGGGAGTATATATTTTTTTAAAAAGACCGTACTAAGATTTGACCTTACATAAATACTTATGCATACATGTGATTTATTTCTTGGTGGTTGTACAATAACATATATCTTACGCTTAACATGAATCGAATTAAAATTCACGTAGTTACTTTGTCCTAGACTAAGTTGTAGAGGGAGAATTCAGACATTATAAAATAACATTTTTACTCTTCTACCCTAAACACAACAACTCCGACCGCCCACTCACCACCAGCCACTAGCCACGTAGCATCCCAACAAAATTAACCACCGCCCTAACTCAATTGATGCTTTAATTTACATATTGGACCGAATTTTCAAACAAATAAATAACAAAGAACCCACTTACACCTGCGGGTGTACCCCAGTGGTTGGGAGTTGGGTTCCTCCTCACGGAGGTCTCTGGTTCGAAGCTCGGCAGCCACCGTGTAGGAATGTCCTGAGTTAACTTGGCCTTCGGGCCAAGGGCTGCTTGAGCTTCCTGATGGGCACCGAGTAGGGGCTGGCCCAATGGACTACCGTGACTTACCTCTCACATGATGGCTGTGGTGTGGGCTGGTGTGGGCTGCTGAGGGCGAGCAGTGATCGCCAACAAAGAACCCACTTTACCTATTAAAAATCCTCATTAAATCTCGTAGTCCATGCCGTTGTCCCATAGTCCTCGTCGTTTCATCATCATCCTTGTTGTCCTCGTCGATATCATCTCTGTAATCCTCGTTGTTGTTCGCGTTGTTGCAACTCTTCTTTGTCGGCTTGTCCCGTCGTTGTGAACCCTGTCATTATGTCGTTGCCATCATCACCATCCCCGGCCCATCGTCGTCGCCCTTGTGGGGTTCACCGTCGCCCTTATGGAGTTCACTGTCGCCGTAGATTTTGAACGAGATTGAAGGATCGGATGAGCAAATCAGATTTTGAACAAGATTTGAGGATTGGACACAGATTGGATTTTTGAGGAACCAAAGGTTGTGGAAATGGTGGAGAAATAGTAGGGTTTAAATTTGGACCAGGTAAGCCCAAAAAATAAACGAGGATAGCAAAATCATTTTGCTATTAACATTTCTTGTAATATTTCTAAATCTTGAAAATGTTCTAACTTATGATGGAACAGACCAAAAAAGAAGTTGTGCAAGTTAAACTGAACGGGGAGTAAAACAATTACGTAATCATACATTAAAATGAAAACACCATTTTACATAGGGCAGACGACTTCAGGGGGCCCTGAACTTCCTCCATCTTACCCTTTTAGCCCGTTATCTTTTTTTAATTCTTTTAGCCCCTCATTTAACAATACTGCTTAGTCATGGTTCTTTTGTTGGGTCAACGAGTTAACTTCATATTTTTCTCCGTTAATTGAGGGTAAAAATGACATTTCAACTCTATTATTTACAAACTCAGTCCCTTGAGTTTACAAACTCCAGTCCATTTTTTTATTACAAACCCAGCCCTCCCCTGATTGTTTTTAAAATTACAATTTAACCCCAACCACACCTTCTTCGTCGGCCACCCGCACCACCACCGATCCCCAGTCACCCGCCACTAGCCCAAGCCCTCGCCACCACCCCCTATACAAATTCCCGCTGTCGAATTGCGATCCCGTCCATCGTCCCAACCTAAACTCTAATTCTGAAGAACTGTAATCGACAAATTGATCTATCGAGAAGAATTAAAAGAGCGAAGCATTTAGGCACAAAAATTGAAATTTGAATACAAATTCTTCACCAAAAATTCATCAGTTCGTGAGTAATGCTCATTGCCACAGTGCAAATGCACATAATTAACAAAAAAAACTCCTTCTTCTCCGTGTGTAAATTAACACCAAATGCACATAATTGACAAACGTGAATAAAGCCAGAGCCGGTTGTTGATGCACATAATTGCACATAAAACCAGTGCAAGAAGTACGAGTTTGTCGGTTGTTAATTATGGTGTACATTGGCGGAACCAATGGTACGCGAGGTAGGGCTCCATCCCTACCTAGATCGTCGGCCGGAGGTAGCAGGAGGCGGTCCGATCGTCGAGCGCGTCTTCCGGCGGAGTCGAGCGCGTCTCCGGCGCGGCGGCATGGTTTGCTCGTCGGAGAAGAAGGCCGCGCTGCGGCCTTCTTTTTTTTAATGACTAAGTACTAAAACGATGTCGTTTCACATTAGTGAAACGACGTCGTTTCATTTGGCCTTCTTTTTTTAATGCCTAAGTATCAAAACGACGTCGTTTCACGTTAGTGAAACGACGTCGTTTCATTTAATAGTATGGAAAAAAACGAAAATGTGAAATGGATTGGGCCAAAACTGATCCCAATCCAATAAGCCCAAACCTTAATACATAACAAAACATTGGAGGCGTCATTTCCCTCCTCCTCTGCCTCAGCCGAGAGCCGCCCGCCGCCACTGCCGTCCGCCACCGCCGTCCGCCGGAAACTGCCTCATCCCGCCGCCTCTGTACGTCGGACGCCAAAAAAATTTTAGCCTCCCCTAAAATTTTTTTCTGGCTCCGCCCCTGGTGGAGTAGACCACCATGAATAGATCAGCGCCGAAGCTAGTGTCTCTGCCTAATGCGGTTGCTGAAGCTATTTTGAGATGGAGGGCGTCTCAGATAAAACTTCCTTCATAGACTCTTCCTCCTCCGATATGGGGTTGTACGGCGGCAGAAGCGGCGCAGATCTGTTCTCCTTGGAGGCGGGTTTATGAGTGTGATTGCTTACAGAAAATGGAGAAAAGAAAAGGAAAGAAGAAAACAAAGGAAAGGAAAGAAAAGGAGAAAAAAGGATAAAAAGGAGAAAAGAAAAAGGGAAAAGGAAAATTACTAGTTTGCCCTTAAAATTAACATGTTTGACCGAACTTAACGCTTTGACCGGATGGAAGGGTTACGATCCAACACTTTTGTTAGTTCAGGGATAAAAGTGATCGAAAAAAAATGGGGGGCCAAAAGGGTCGAATGACAAGAGTTTGAGGGCCCTTCGTCATTTCACATATAAAACCTTAGCATCAAATTTTTCATAGTAAATTTAATATTGAACAAATAGAATAATCTTAGTCCAATAACATTCAAATTAAAACTCATAACTCTCACAACTTAAGATTCTTTTAATTACTTTTTCAAGGCAAATGACTCATGTGACCTCTAAACTCTTGTCATTGTCACTTTTGGCTCCTTGTCTCTTTCTCTTTTTTTTGAACACTTTTGACCCCCCAACTTAAAAAACTGTTAAGCCATGGCCCTTCTGCTAGGTCAAAGCATCAAGTTTAGTTAAAAATGTCAATTTTAAGGGTAAAATAGTCATTTTTATTTCTTTTTTGTATTTCTATTTAATTTTATTTAGAGTCCGTCTCTTGAAAGACGGTCTTTCCATAAGTTATGGAAAGACCAAGGTTTAAAGTGTAAATTAGAATAAATGAAGATAAAATTTTTGGGTTGCATGAACCGGGTTATAAAATTTATAACCACTAAATGTTTTATACTAAAATTTTAATATTACAACTAAGACCCTTTACCTTTTATTATTCTAATTAAACTCCGTCTTTCCGTAAGCCTATGAAAAGACCGTCTTTCTCAAGACTTTGCCTTTTATTTATCCTTTTTTTCCTTTTTTCTATTACCCTTTCCCCTTTCCCTCGCGTAGGAAGACACAGACACAAGCCGCTACGCCACCGGTGGACCATTCTTCGCCGCTACAGTATTAGGCCCTCCTTGAAAAATTCTAACTTTCATCTTATTAGTCTCGTTTTGAAGATCAATCATGAGTTTCTCCCTCGCAATGGTGATTCTGTTGCCGTAATCCCCAGTCTCCAGCGGCCGCCTGATTTTTTTGGGAACTCTCAGTCATCGTCGGCGGTGGTAGGGGGGAACCCAGACTTGGAAGAAATCAAACGATGACGACATCGACGCTGATCCCTCCGGCAATAAAAGGACTTGTGGTGGGGCTTGGACTGGGAGGTGGTGGGGGTGTCCAAAGAAGGTGAACAAAAGGTGGTGGCGGGGGTTTGGATATGGGAGATGGTGCGGGTGTCTGGAGAAGGTGAACGGAGGGTGGTGGCGGGGGCTGGGGCTTGGGCTGGGAGGTGGTGCGGGTGAACGGAGAACGTGAATGGAGGGTGGTGGGGGAACTGGGTTGAATTGTAATTAATGAAATATGCAAAGGGGACTGGGTTTGTAATTTAAATAAAGAGGGACTGTATGTAAATAAAGAAAATGCCAGAGGGCTTGGTTTGTAAATGATAAACATGAAAAGTCATTATTACCCTCAATTAACGGAGAAAATTTTAGAATTAACGTTTTAACTAGGACAGAACGGCTTCCACTCTGCAGTTCCGTTAGTTGAGGGCCAAAAGTGTTCAAAAAGATAAGAGAACAAAAGTGACGATGAACGAAATTCTTGTGCCTCTCAAGCCGTTAGCCTTACTTTTTACGTGTGGATGCTTGCTTTATGCAAACTGTTCTACATTGGGGTAGATGAATTTTGAGCCAAAGGATTAATGAAGAACATTATCTTATAAATCGGGTCAAACAATAAAATAATTAAGGGGGTGGGAAGCATTCACCAAATACTAACAATGGAGTAAAGAGGTGGACTTTAGACTAATTTATAAAAAAGTTGTTGGTCGATCAATATCAAGTGCGATCCTAGGAGATAATAATGTCCTATTCGAAGTCTTTTGTCCATACAATCAATAAAATATATGGTTAGAGTGCTTATATAAGCGCCCATTTCCCTCCCTCAATCTATATATTCATTCATTAGCTTCTCAAACCTAATTAATTCCCTTCATATTTACAACTCTTCTGTACTACAAAACAGCCATGGCTATGGCTATAAGGTCTTCCTTTTGCCTCATCCTTGTTTTGCTAAACTCACTTCCTCTCTTAGCCAGTCGCTTGACCTCTCCGAAGAGAGAGGGTGCGGAATTTCCAAATTCTGGTACACTGGGTAGCATTATTCATGTTCACATTGTACGATTTTTCCTTTCATTCTCTGAAGTAAATGCTTTTTATGAGATGAAAGAAGAAACATCGATGAAAAAAGCACGAAAAATAATTGAAACGAGCCGAAGAAGTTTATATCGATACCATATCGATCGGCTTGCACCAGCAGGGCCCGATCCCAAGCACCACTAGTTTATAATGTCAAGGGTTTACTTTTGTTATTCATTAGGTATTCATCTTTTGTAATCTTCTCAATTAGGTTTGGTAGAGCTGTAACTCAGATCATGTAATGTGTAAGTTAACAGACATTTTGGTGTCAAGTTTTTACCATGCATAAGTTGTACGTGGCATATTTGACAAAAAAAAATAAATAAATAAAGGACGCAAGGAAATATATATTTTGGAGAGAGAAATGATAATATCTACGTGTTTATGGATGTGTGCTCATAAGGGTTTAATTGGTAGAGTTCTATAAATAAAATTGACTCATTTTGATAGTAGTGGATGACCGGCTTATGTTTTCCCAAAACACTTATAAAATCTATCAAACACACGTATAAGCACGACAATTTTTATTGTTTGGTAAACTGCTAAAAAAATGCTCATATAAAAGTAGAAGCTATTTTTTTGTGGAATAGCAGAAGTTGGTCTTCTCATTCTTTCAAAAAAAGCCAAAAATGCCGACACTCGTGCAAGTCTTGATTTTTTCTCAAAATGCCAAAAAGTTCTAGGATATTATCAAATTCTGACACTGACGCCAATAGCTCAGAAATTGCAGAGCCCCTCTTCTACATGTAAGTTAACGTCATTTTTTCTGCATCTTAACACATAAAAAAGTATGTTATTAAACAAAAATACGTATTTAACACTTAAACAGTACATTAGTACTACATAAAATTAAGAATTGAAAATGGACATCAATATTGAATTGAGACAACTTTTTTTTTCTTTTATTCATCTATCATATGAATTCTTTTTCGTGTCTCAACCAAGAAAGTGCAGTTCTAATTTCATACTGTTTATTGCTTCTACTATGCAGTGTCGGCGTGCATCAGAAAAGTTGTAAAAACTAATTCAGATGAAAGAGATTACTCTAATATTTAGGTTAAACTGTCCTCTATACTACTACTTGCTCCGATAATTTAAAATATATATATCAAACCTTTACAATTTGGACGATTTTTTTTCTAATTGCATATTCTTTTCAATAAAATTTAGTTTTATTTACTTATTCATTCTACTTTTTCAATTTTCTTTTCAATTCTTTCCAATCATTTCATCCATCATATATTTTTATGTCATTTTAAATGGTGACACTCTTAAATAATTGAAGGAAGCTAGGTGGATCTACCCCTTTGCAAGATAGGGTATTTTCCCTATCTTTTTTTTGGAACTCGGTAAAACTTTCATTTCTTTTTAAAATATGCACAATCCCTGTGTTACAAACTATATCAGTCAAAATCTACCATAAGCTGAGCACATAACACTTTCAACTTTGGTTTAACCCAAGCTCTATATACTACACACTCTATAATTTTACTTACAATGTTTTTCCTCTCCTGTTTATGGAAGCACACTTCATTTCTCCTCTTCCACATCCAGTAAATTGTTTTTGCTACTGCCATCTTCAGGAGCTGGACTTTTCTCCCCTTGCCTTGACATCTTTGTACCAGCCATGCTATCTCCTCATCCTACGTACCAGGTTCCCTTGCCATCTTCAGCCATCGCAGCAGGTCCCTCCAGGTTTTCTTCGTTTCAGGGCAAGCAAAAAACAGATGATGTATCGTTTCCTCCCTGCCGCAGAAACTGCATTTCTATCTGTGCCTATGCCGAACTTGGCCAATCTGTCTTTCGTTGCCAGTCTATGAAAACAGCACATCCAGAGATGGAATGATTTTCCCTACCTTTTAAAAAAAATTAGTTAATTAACATGTGATTTTTTACTATGCCCTAATTTATTTGTAATTTTACACCTAATGTACTCCATCCATTCCTCTATTAATGACACCCTTGCTTTAATGAGATGTTTTTCTTTAAATGACACACATTCCTGTTTTGACAAAATTTCTTCAATTCCATCCACTTATTCTACTTTTTACTTTATACATTCAATTTCATTCACTCATTTTCTCCGTCTAAATCCAAACACATAAACCTATGGTGTCATTTTTAGTGAAACGGAGAGAGTATTCCTTTGAATCCCAAAAATTCTTTAAATTCTAACACTATTTTTAAAGATAGAGTTATCAAATTAAATTTGACCCATCAATTTTTTTTCTAGATTCACCCCTGGAAAGAAGTACTATTTAATATTTTAGACCATTTCATTATATTAGTTCCTTTGGTCTAAAAAATGAACACGCATTAAAGCATAGCAAATGCTTTAAAAAATAAAAATAAAAAAAGTGGTTCAGTATAATCTGGTTTCATTCTATTCATTGAAATTATAAAATTGAAACATTTTCTTGGTCAGATTGACACATGATGTCACTGAGTACGTGTTTTATCAGGTCACACAGTGGCATGTGATATCAAATTTCATTCTTGTATAACGATGTCGATCGTGATTCTAATTAAATTTGATAGAATTCGAGAGATATATACATAATTTTTGAAGATAGATTGAAAAGGATTTTCTTAAAAGCAAATGATTCCATTTCAAGGATTTGAAAATTGTGCTCGTTTGGCAGAAAATTTGTTCGAGACGTCCAAACATTGTAATAAAGGGGTTTTGTTTTTGCAAAAGGCAAGCGAGAGAGTTACGAAATTTTGATTTCTAAAGATCCAAAAGAGATTTTGCATCAAAAGTCGTCAAAACCTCTCTTGAATGGAACTAATAATCTAAGAACAAGTTGGTGAAAATTCTTCGTCTCCCACACCATGTTCATCGCTCTTAATGCATCTTTAATGCATCTTGCTATGGATCGATCGTGAAAGGACATCTTGCGATATCATTCATTTATATATTTATTTATCATATTTTTAAAATCGTCACTTGTATTTTTAGAGTTTGTAAAATCACTATATTATGCACTGACGACAGACCGTGATGTCATTCATTTGGATAATTTTTTACGCTAGTTCACAGCAGAGAAGTTAGCTTGTTTTGGTTTTGTTTTATTAGGCAGAAAGAGAAAAATTATTCTTTCTCCTTGCTTGTTTTATTAGGCACCAAAAAAGAAAGCTTCCCTTTCTCCTTACTTGTTTTTTCGGTTCCTGCGCAGAAGCAATACACCAACAATTATTTGGTTGCAATTGTTTCGGCGCCAGCTTTCAACAACAAGTAGTTGTTTCTTGTTATTTTATTCGTTAAGCATGTTTTGTTTTTATATTAATCATTTATTTAGTTTAATTATTATGAGCAGTTAATCCATATATCGGCAAAGAATAACACATGTTAGTGTATAAATCGTGAGGCCTAATCGCATTATAATTAATTCTTACATGTTCTCGATTGTTCTTGGTTGAATTTTATTTCTAATATGTTTAGGCCTGATCAACTTAAAATATTTAGAATACTGCTATCTAATTTCCGCCAATACGTAATTGTTGGATGAGATTAGTAAGTAGCACAGTCTTGTGAAAAACAGCTAACTAGCTAAGACTGTAATAGCAAGATAGGGAATAATTGAGTGTGCGTTACTATTTGCTTTTACTTTGGTAATTGCTATATCGTGTTCTTAATACTTAATGCTATCAAAATGTGTTCTGGTTTAGCGAATACTTTCTGGGAACATTTTGGTAAGGGAAACAGTTAATTAATCATAATTAGTTGATTATCGATAAAGTAAGAAAGAATTGGGCAGGGGGGATAAACGTACCTACTTCCCTATAACCGGTAGATATGTAGGAATTGATTCATTATTGCGCCTATGATCGATGATAACTAGCATGAGTTATTCTTAGTCGATATCATTCATTTATATATTTATTTCTCATATTTTTAAAGTCGTCATTTGCACTTTTAGAGTTAGTAAAATCACTATATTTAAGGCCTGGTGGCATCACCAAAAAGGTTTTCAAAATTAGTAGGAAAAAATAATTATTGATTATTGTTTTTGCTCCCTGTGGGATCGACCCTGCTTATCATTGTACTAATTAGTATTAATCTGAATTTGCAGGTTACTTGGTGAGTGAAACAACGTTCACCAAATTGGCCAGTAAGTCAATTGTTTTTAATTTGTTTTTCTTCTAATCTGTGTTAGTGTGCTTGGTTTATGAGCAGATCATCTAGGCCGAATTTAATATTCGACCCGGAAGTTGAGAAGACAGCCAAGCAGAACAAAAAGCGAACAAACGCGCAGAAAGGAATTTCTGTCGAGACCCTTTGATTTGGCCAAACCGAACCCATCGTGATTTCAGCAACTACCTCTGATTTGGGAACTGACATCGAGATGGACGGAGCTGACCGAAATCTGAATCCTGGGCAGAACCCAAACAACCCATACATGTGGGAACTAACTAGTCATAGTGAACATGATCCACCCACTCCTATTCAGCTACCAGAGACTGAAAATTCGATTGAAATTAAGCTGGCGTTCCTGAACGTACTTCCCAAGTTCCACGATAGAAGCACTGAAGACCCTTATAGTTTTCTGAGCGAATTTATCAAGATTTGTAAGGTTCAGAAGAGGCCATCCACCGTGACGGAAGATCAATTCAAATTGGTGGCATTCCCATTCAGTTTGACAGGAGGAGCAAACCAGTGGTTCTCGAGCTTGCCCCCCAACTCCATTGCGATATGGGCAGAATTAAAGATATTGTTCTTGGAGAACTACTTTCCAGCCACAAGGATGGATGCCTTGAAGAAGGAAATCACAAGCATCAAGCAAGAATATGATGAGCCATTGAGTATGTTTTGGCTGAGGTTCAGGAAGTTGGTAGACAGTTGCCCCAATCACCGAATGACGGAAGGGCAGTTGCTTCAATGCTTCTATCAAGGGATGACATCTAGCAACAAAGACTTGGTGAATTCTTCCAGTAGTGGTGGATTTTCTCACTTTCAAGTGAATGAAGCTAGAGAAATCATCAAGAGGTTGGTGGACTCTAAGAATGAGTATGATCAGCAAGAAGTACGAATCTTGAAGAAGGTGGCACAGACATCCACTCCCGAAAAAGATGAGATCAAGGAAAGGATGGAAAGAATGGAGAAAATGCTATCCAAGGTCGTTGACAAGGTTGCGTCTGTACAGGAAGGGCCTTGCGATACGTGTGGAGCAGTTAACGATACGACGTCGCAATGCATTCTTACTATGGGAGAGATACTTGTTCAAGCAAATGCTATGGGAAATTTCAATAAGAGACAGCAAAAAGGACCATACCCCCAAAATTTCAATCCAAGGCATAGGGATCACCCAAACTTCTAGTGGAGAGAACAAGGTCCCCCGCCGCAACAGCCTTAGCATTACCAACGACCCTATGTTCCACCAATGCAATGAGAAGCTCCAGTTTTCCCCCAGCCCCAGCAAGGAGGTCAAGAGAAATCTCTGAATGAAAAGATGGATATGTTGATGGACATGATGGTGAAGCAATCCAAGAAGACCGAATCAACATTGGAAGAGTATACTCGGCAAATCACCCAGCTATCAAATTCTCTGAATGAACTCAGGATGAAGCAACCCGGAGGATTTCCCTCGCAGGTCCAAGTGAACCCTCATGAGACGGAAAATCAGGTCACACTCAAAAGTGGAAAGATAGTTGGTGCGCCACCGCCAAAATCCGAGAACAAAGAAGCAAACCAGAATCCTGACAGAGGGTTCGGTTTGGCCAAACGGAACCCTACGGCAGAAATTCAGGTAACAGCTGAGGTAGGTAACAGGTTGAGTTTACATGATCCTTCACTTAAAATTTTGCCTCCTTTCTTTCCCTCGTAGATTAGAAAAGAAAAAGGAAGAGCCTTTGGATTTTATATCGATCTTTGGAAAAATTGGTATTAATCTTCCTTTCTTGCAGGCCATTAAGTTACCACCAGTTAGCAAATTCTTGAAAGATTTCATTGCAGGGAAGCCAAAGAATTCGAGCAAAATAATAATTGGTGAATCGGTGTCTGCAGTAATTCAAAAGAAATTGCCACCCAAGTGCAAGGACCCAGGTATGTTTTCCTTACCTTGTTATATTGGAGATAAGAAAATTGATGCTGCAATGTGTGATTTAGGAGCCTCTATAAATATGATGTTATTGTCTGTATATCAAACTTTAAATGGAGTGGAAATGGTTAACACTAGAGTAGTGATTTAGTTGGCTGATCGATCTTGTGTATTTCCAGAGGGGTTGTTGGAGAATGTACTTGTGAGAGTCAATAATTTTGTGTACCCTGCAGATTTTTATGTGGTAAAAATGAATCATTCTAGTGGTCAGGGAACAACGGGAGTTTTGTTGGGTCGTCCTTTCTTGAGAACTGCTAATACTATCATTAATGTGGGAAATGGTACTATTTGTCTGGATTATTATGGTGAAAAGTATACTTTTAGTATTGATGAGGCCATGAAAAAAGCCAATTGATGATGAGAATGTATTTTCTATTGATCTCATTGAACCCCTTGTCCAAGAACATCTTGAGACTGAAATTTTGCAGGAAAGGATGGGAATTCAATTCTCATCAAGTTCGAAAGAAATAGATATTCAAGGATTAAGTGACAAGGAGATCAGTGAGTTTCTGTACTCAATATACTCTCAAGAAGGGGTGTTTAGAACTGATATAGACCCCGAAAAAGTCAGCTCATCAGGGTCAAGTGTGGAAGTTTGAAAAAATTCTGAAGTGCAGGGAGGGTCCTGTCCGGCAGACCAGTATCATCAGACGCAAAAGCCCCAAATTTGGAGTTAAAGCCCTTGCACCCTAATCTGAAGTATATATATCTCAGTGACAATGATACTCTTCCCGTAATAGTAAGCACGGAGTTATCCACATCTCAAGAGGAGAGATTAATTGCCTTGCTAAAAAGATACAAGAAGGCCATAGGATGGACACTGGCGGATATTACGGGAATCAGTCCAGACATTTGTATGCACCACATCCTGTTGGAGGACGAGGCCAAACCGACTAGGGAAGTTCAGAGGAAGCTAAATCCCAACATGAGATAGGAGGTCTTCAAGGAAATATTAAAATTACTCTCACTTGAGATCATATACCCCATTTCTGACAGCAAGTGGGTGAGTCCTGTTGATGTGGTACCTAAAACGTCGGGTTTGCAAGTGGTGAAAAATGACAAGGGAGGGATGGTGAATACAAGGCTGGTTACTGGATGGAGAATGTGCATCGACTACAGGAAGTTAAATGCCGCCACTCGCAAGGATCACTTTCCGCTTCCTTTCATCGATCAGATGTTGGAAAGACTTGCGGGAAACAATTTCTTCTATTTTTTGGATGGGTACAGCGGCTATTTTCATATTTGTGTGAAACTCGAGGACCAGGAGAAGACCGCATTTACTTGTCCCTTCGGTACTTATGCTTACAGAAGAATGCCCTTTGGTTTATGCAACGCTCCAGGCACATTCCAGCGTTGTATGATGAGTATCTTCTTTGACTTGATTAAGACGAGCATCGAGGTGTTTATGGACGATTTTAGCATCTATGGTGACTCATATGACGTGTGTTTAAGTTGCCTGGAACAATTCTTAATTTGTTGTGTGAAGAGGAACCTTGTTCTTAATTTTGAAAAGTGTCACTTCATGGTGAAGGATGGCACAGTCTTGGGACATGTGATCTCTGAGAAGGGGATTCAAGTGGACAAGGCCAAGGTGGAGACCATAGAACATCTCCCATATCCTTCTAATGTCCGTGAGGTTCGTGGTTTCTTGGGTCATGCGAGATTTTATCAGAGATTCATCAAAGATTGCGCAACCTTTGACAAAACTTCTCCAAGATGATGTCCCTTTTGAGATGAATGAAGAGCGCAAGACTTCTTATGATTTATTGACGAACAAGTTGATCTCAACACCAATCATGCAACCACCCAATTGGGATATTCCATTTGAGTTGATGTGTGACGTATGCGATTATGCGGTTGGTCCAGTCTTGGGACAGAAAGCAGGGAAGGAGAGCTATGTGATTCATTACGCATCAAAGACTTTGAATCACGCACAAAGCAATTACACCACCACCGAGAAGGAGTTTCTAGCCATTGTTTTTGCTTTGGATAAATTCAGATCTTATTTACTTGGCTCTAAAATTATTATTTATACTGATCATTCTGCACTAAAATACTTGTTTACTAAGAAGGATTCTAAGCCTCGATTAATCCGTTGGGTTCTATTGTTGCAGGAATTTGATTTTGAAATCAGAGACAAGAAGGGTGCAGAAAATCATGTTGCTGATCATTTGAGCCGTTTAATAAGGCCTGAGGATGATATTCCCATTCCCGAGGCATTTCCCGAAGAACACTTGTACACTGCGACAAGGTTCCGTTTGGCCAAACGGAACCCCCTGCCAGTACTGAATTCAGGTAAGTTGGACATGGATCCTTGGTATGCGGATATCATAAATTTATGACCACTGGAGATATTCCACATACACTGAGTCATGCCCAAAAATTAAAATTAAAAAAGTGATTGCAAGCATTACATTTGGGATAAACCATATCTTTGGAGGATTGGTTCTGACCAGATTATTCGACGCTGCATTCCTGATGACGAGCAAGGCAGTATTCTTTTACATTGTCACTCATATGCATGTGGTGGACATTTTGGGCCCAAACGTACTGCTCGTAAAGTGCTTGATTGTGGTTTCTTTTGGCTGGCCTTGCATAAAGATGCTTATACATTTTGTAAGAATTGTGATAGATGCCAAATGATTGGAAATATTTCTCAACGTGATGAAATGCCACAAATACCTGTGCTTGTTTGTGAAATATTTAATGTGTGGGGCATGGACTTTATGGGTCCTTTTCCGAGTTCTTTCGGGAATGTTAACATCTTATTAGCAGTTGATTATGTGTCGAAATGGGTGGAAGCTAAAGCCACTCGTACTAATGATGCTCAAGTTGTCGCAGGGTTCTTGAAATCAACTATATTCTGCAGGTTTAGAGTACCACGAGCAATCATTTGTGATCAGGGAACTCACTTCAAGAATCGGACCATCGAAGCTCTCATGAAGAAGTATGGAGTTCACCATCGATTTGCCACTACCTACTACCCTCAATCCAATGGCCAGGCAGAGGTGTCAAACAGAGAAATTAAGCAAATCCTAGAGAAGACAGTAAATCCTTCCAGGAAGGATTGGAGCAAGCGGTTGGAGGATGCGCTTTGGGCATACCGTACTGCATTCAAGACACCTATAGGGATGTCTCCATATCGCCTTGTGTTCGGAAAAATGTGCCACCTACCAGTCGAGCTTGAGCATAGGGCATTTTGGGCTGTGAAGCAAGCGAATATGAAAACCCTCAAGTGTGAGGAGGAGAGAAGATTCCAACTTCAGGAACTAGAGGAACTCCGTTTAGAGGCATTTGATGCTATGTGGTATAAGGATAGGACAAAAATGTGGCATGACAAGAATCTGAGAACCAAGGACTTCGTGGTTGGGCAGAGAGTCCTACTTTTTCAGTCCAAGCTCCGGTTAATGGCCGGAAAACTTAAATAAAAATGGATAGGCCCGTTCGTGGTGTCTTCGGTTTAGCCAAACGGAACAGTCGAGATTAAAAGTTTGGAGACATATAAATTTTTCCTGGTCAATGGTCATCGCCTCAAGCCGTATCATGATTCCTCTCAGGTGGAAACGGTGGATGAAATTCCACTAAACACCACCCAGCCAAATTGATGGATTCTACAGTCTGGCCCAAGACTATAAATGACGGCGCTACTGGGAGGCAGCCCAGTTGTTTCTTTGTCTTAATTTGATTTTTTTTCCTTCTTTTCTTTTAAATCAAAAATTAAAAATTAAAAAAATAAAAAATATTTATTATTATGGTTTCTTTGTGTGCATTTTTTGTTCTAAGTTGTGTTTTTCATATTTTCTTGTAGTTGGAGGAAAAATATGAGCAAGTTCTTCATGAAGGGAGGCTAATGGGTTGAATAAAAGGCTTTTGGGCTCAGGAAAAGGCCCATTTTCGGCTAAAGGTGAGCATGAGAAGTTATGGGGGCTCAAAAGAGACAACCAAGGTTTTAGGGACTTATGTGCTATATTGAGTTAGCTGCACAACTCTTCTTCCTCCTTATGCCCTACTTTTTCACTTACCATTCTTTCCCCTTGTCCATCACCTTAAGCCACCGCTACACGCTGCCTTGCCACCTCCAGCACATTCTACTGCCGCACCACCGTACACCCATCCTCACCGGATCCGCCATGGGCCGCCAAAGATGAGGAGCTCTGCCACTATCCTCTGAAGTAAAATCCTCACTGCCGAAACCCCAACCACCTACGGACAACGTGGCCGAGGTGGAGCCTCCTTGTTCCGCCGCCTCTCCAACTCTAGCCGAGCTCTCGCCACCACTCTCCGCCTCCTCGCCAACCAAGAAGCCTCGCCGGAGTACCCGCGGTCGTCCACCAGCACGACCGATCACACCAGCAATATCCTCTCCGACGGAGTGCTCAATCGACCGTGCCGACGCCGGAATCGAAGTCCCCAGGCGTAGAAGTTGCAGATCCATCATCAAAAGAGGCTGGCTCATCGCCACAAGCAGAGCTGCTGCTTTCACGTGCTTCCACGCACCGCCCATGCACCGCCAGAACCAGTCGCTCTACCTGCAGATAGAAATTCAATTGAACCTTCCCCAGCTACCGTACCAGCTTCAGCGACATCGACCGCCGGTCATCCGATGCGCCAGAAATCTGTGGCCAAGAAGCGAGTCCATAAACCATTGAGCTCTCCTGTTCCTGCTGACGGGGTTCCTTCTGAGGTTCAACGTAAGGAGACGGAACGTCAACCAGAAAATCCAGGCAACAGAAGAACAAGCATGCCAAGAGAAGCACACCAGTTTCAGATTGCCCGCCCTCAACCACCAAGAGGGCAAAATCTGCTGCTGCTAGTTCTAGGGTGGATACTGCTTCCGCATCACGGTCTGGAGTCAAGACCTACAGTGACTTTCCCCTTCATGTGCGAGTCGATGGTCCAGCAGAATTTGGAGAGTTCCAGGAACCAAAGCTAAGGAAGCCTTGCAGAAGTGCAAAGGTAAAAAATACGAAGCTGGTTGGGAGGTGAGTATTCCAGCTTTAAGAGTTGCCAATATTGCTGATAGAGTTTCCCATTATTTTATTGCAATCGGTTGGTCTACTTTGCTGAATTGTCGTGTTCTGCCTATGTATGAAAAACTTGCTAAAGAATTTATTACGAGTTTTCATTTTGAGAAATCCAATGACATGACATCATCTGAGCCTAGCTTATTTTTTCGTATTGGTCTGAATATGGTTCAATTATCTGTAGATGAGTGGAATTTATCCTTGGGTCTAGCTTCTATGGAGCAATTATTTTCTGAAGAGTATGAGTCTGCATTTTGTGGTCCTTACGTGACTTATCCGGGATTCATTCCCAATGCTGCCTGGAAATTACTTGCTCCAACATGCTCTGATGTTTATGATCCCACTATGTCTACTGTGCATTGGATTTCTGATCCTTCTTTGCGTCTTTGCCATCTTATACTTGTGCAAAACGTGTTTGGTCGTACCACTTCTTGGGCTAAGGTGAGCCAACCAGCCCTTTTCGTTTTGTGGTGTATTCACACCAACAAAAAACTGAACTTAGGGTACTGGTTGGCTGAGGCTTTGCTTGACATTGCTGCACATACTACTCGCCATGCTACTTTGTGCCATATTCTTGCTATGTTTCTTGAGAACAATGTGGATTTTTATGGCTTACCTCAGCTAGAATTAGTGAAAGCTCATTCTCTTCTTAATTTGAATGCTTTGGTTGAATCAAATTTGATCTATTTGGATGCTAACAAGTTCCCCCAGTTTCCTCCGCCGGGCAATCCTAGCCCGAGCTCTTCTACTCCTGCAGGTCACATCTCTCTTATCTCCATCAATGAGGACCTCAAAAGCCTCCAACAGAAGGTGGATAGAATCATGGAGCAGAATGAGCTGATCCTTCTAGCCCTTCGGAATGTGGCTGGCCCCTCCCAATAAGTTCCCCATCCCCGATTTTTTTATTACTTTCATTGTATTTGTTGAGTCTAGTTTTTTTAGGTGGTTTTGTTCTTTCTTACATTTTTACTGAACTTTCTTGAGGGCAAGCAAGGTTTAAGTGTGAGGAGGATTATATGTTTGTCTGCTTATGTGTTAAAAAAATACAAAAATATTTTTGATTTTTTTAGTCGAGTCAAATTCAGCATGCTATTCTTCATATATTTGTTTCTTGACGAACTAAACTTGCTTGTGAGAAAGCTCTTGTGTGACATATTTGGTTAATTGATGCACCTCTAAAATTACTTGGTAAATGAGTCTAATATAATTGGTGTAAATTGGCCTAGATGATACTTGGGATGACGAAAAAAAACAAGTAATTGAACATTTTAGCCCAGTAAATGTGAGGTTTAAGGTAGAGTAGAGCAGTCTCTACATCAATCTTTTTTTCTGAGAGTCGTGACATTACTTGAATTGTTTGGTGTGAAAATGATGAAAGACATTAGAATTTAACCCCACAGCTTATATGGTCTACCATACATCACCCTTAGTAAACCCTTTGAAACCTTGACCTTTTTCTTTGTTTGAGCCATAGAAAAAATGAAACAAGAGCCTATTTTTATTTCCCTCTTTTGTGCCCCTTATATATGCATGCTTGTGATTATGATAGATTTCTCATATTATTTGCTGCTGATTTATCAGTGAGTACCTTGATTTTTATGTATGAAGTGACCATGCGGTACTAAATTCAAAAGTGCAGTAAAATGATAATAAAATGAGTGATTTAGTGCTGGAAATTCAAAAAAAAGGCTGATGTGCCCAGAAAAAGAAGAAAAAATCAGAAAAAAATGAAAAAAAAAGAAGAGAAAAATGAGGAAAAAAAACAAATAAATCTAGCACCAACACTTAGTAATTACAGCCAGTTCTGAGCATATTTTTCCACTTTATGATGGCTGAAAATTATCTTTTTGATTGAGGAATTTTTGGGCTGAAAAGAGCATGCATGTATATTTATATTTTTAAGCTTAGAACCCTTAGGACCTTACCTCGTTTTTAATCCCCCTAGCCCCGTTACAACCTTGAATAAAGACCTTTCTGATTTGCATTGAATGATTTGAGTATTGCCATGTGAAATTCATATATTGAGTGACTGTCCCTTACATCTAGAGCGAATGTGTGAAACGTGAGAAATGTTATATGCCTGTCTGATTTTGACTAAATTGAGGGCTAGTTTGCATTAATTTGAGGATGAGTTTACCAATATCATTTGAAGGGTGTGAGAGTGTCAAGCGTGTTATACATGAGCATTTCTTATTAGTAAGGTAAAGTTTGTCTATGAATCAAGAAATTAAGGATTGGTATGCTGAGTTTGATTGTTTGTTGGGTTGTAGTTAGTGTTTTCTTTTTGTTATTTTTCTTTTGAGTCTTTCTTAGAGTCAGTTGGGGATACTTGGAACTTTGTAATAAACAACATGATTTGATTATCATTTCATACTTGAGGGTAAGCATGACTCAAGTGTGAGGATATTTGATGTGTGTTAATTATATTGTTTATTTATTGGGATTAGCTGTGATTTTACGTGATCAATGTGCACTTTAAATGTTTTATTTGTAACAGATCACAGTTTTCGGGCGCAAGAGGAATTTGGAGGAGAGTAAGGAGTATTGGGTAATTATGGCAAATGAAGCAGTCAAAGTAGAGCAGAATTGTGGCAGTTATTTTGGAGCAGATTGGACTGATATTTGTGGAGATATCCTTGAAGATATTTGGAGATAATTTGGAGATTTGATTTTTATCTCTTCTAATCAGAATTCACATTTGGAAAGAATTTTATTTTTATTTGGAAGAGTCCAATATGGACATGATTTGTATTGCTGCGTATAAATATTATGCACTGACGACGGACCGTGGTGTCCTTCCTTAGAATAATTTTTTACGCTAGTTCACAGCAGAGAAGTTAACTTGTTTTGGTTTTGTTTTATTAGGCTGAAAGAGAAAAATTATTCTTTCTCCTTGCTTGTTTTATTAGGCACCAGAAAAGAAAGCTTCCCTTTCTCCTTGCTTGTTTTTTTGGTTCCTGCGCAGAAGCAATACACCAACAATTATTTGGTTGCAATTGTTTCGGCGCCAGCTTTCAACAACAAGTAGTTGTTTCTTGTTATTTGATTCGTTAAGCATGTTTTATTTTTATATTAATCGTTTATTTAGTTTAATTATTATGAGTAGCTAATTCATATATCGACAAAAAATAAAACATGTTAGTTTAAAAATCGTGAGGCCTAATCGCATTATAATTAATTCTTACATGTTCTCGATTGTTCTTGGTTGAATTTTATTGCTAATATGTTTAGACCTGATCAACTTAAATATTTTTAGAATACTGCTATCTAATTTCCGCCAATACGTAATTGTTGGATGGGATTAGTAAGTAGCACAGTCTTGTGAAAAACAGCTAACTAGCTAAGACTGTAATAGCAAGATAGGGAATAATTGAGTGTGCGTTACTATTTTCTTTTACTTTGGTAATTGCTATATCAGGTTCTTTTAATACTTAATGCTATCAAAATGTGTTCTGGTTTAGCGAATACTTTCTGGGAACATTTTGGTAAGGAAAACAGTTAATTAATCATAATTAGTTGATTATCGATAAAGTAAGAAAGAATTGGGGGGGGGGGGATAAGCGTACCCACTTCCCTATAACCGGTAGATGTGTAGGAATTGATTCATTATTGCGCCTATGATCGATAATAACTAGAATGAGTTATTCTTAGCCGATATCATTCATTTATATATTTATTTCTCATATTTTTAAAGTCGTCATTTGAATTTTTAGAGTTAGTAAAATCACTATATTTAAGGCGTGATGGCATCACCTAAAAGGTTTTAAAAATTAGTAGGAAAAAATAATTATTGATTATTTCTTTTGCTCCCTGTGGGATCGACCATACTTATCATTGTACTAATTAGTATTAATCTGAATTTGCAGGTTACTTGGTGAGTGAAACGACGTTCACCAGGCGCTAAATCACATCCACAATTTCCCAAATATTCCACCAGCACTCAAAAATCGAGCTAGTTAGAAGTATGATAATACTAGCGATGGTTTTTACAAAAGTGCATGTAATGAAAGCTCCAAGACCGGTGTAACAAACGTCCATAGCCTGACTCGTGATGTAATGAGTGGCCATGACCACTAAGTTATAATTTAAGAGATCGACGATTTTTTTTATAAAAAATAATCACTGCTTCATTCATGATGTTTAATTTTTGTGCCAAAACAAATGTTTCCTCCCATACTATAAAAAAGGCAATACTCTCGCCCTCAGGGCCCGGCCGCGCCGACACCACTGCCTCCAACACTAGAGACTCCTTCTAAGTTGGGCATGTCATTCCCGAGATCCTTCTAACTAAGGTGTGAAAGAAGTTTCTGTCCTAATAATACACCACAAAGCACCTATGATTGCCAACCCACCCACAACTCCAGCATTGAAATAGATGTGAATCATATAATTTGGATGACGTAGTATTTAATCTCAATATATGTTATCAATAAATTTAAGAGTAATAATATTCTCAGTGAAACTTCATAGTGAAACATCAAAATGAATGATGTGGCATTAGAAGAAAGACTAATATGTCCATTAGTAGTTAATGATTTGGTCTTTTCATTGATGCAACATAATTCATTTTGATGTTTCACTATGAATTTTCACTGAGAGTATAATTACTCTAAATTAAATTTAGAAAAAACTATAATTAATGGATTTCATAACCTTAAATAATATATATTATATGTGAGATAAATTTAGAAATCTAGAGATCGTTGAGTGATATTAATCGTGAAAAAGTGAGAAAGAAAGAACATTTCATGATCGGTAAAAACTCTAACCCGATCATCCAAATAAAACATCTTCATACTTCATAATCGACCAACAAAACCTAACCAAATTATACGAAAAAACATAATCACATTTGATGATCGACCAAGAAACACACATGCATCAGGATTCGAGCCAAAAGAAGCCACCAGCATGAAAACCCCCAACTTCAAGCCTCAAAATACAACAACTAATGCAAAACCGAAACATAATAAGACCCCAAACCACGCATTCTTCAAGATATAAACCAGTCATAAGCAAAAACACCATTCTTTCGAACAGATCAGAGAAACCCTAACCATATTATCCATTCAAAATCAGACGTAAACCACACAACCTGCACACAACCCAAAAAATCACGACAACATTCATGAATTCACCACGTAATTTCATAAAAAACACCAAATTACGTATTTGAAGTCAAGAATAAGTATACAAACCCTAAACAAGTGAAACCTGGTTTGAAAACAAGACCGAATAACAACAAAATGAGAAGGATGAGTTTATAGACTAGGGTTTCAATATTATGATGAGAGGAATGAGAGGAATGAGAAGATGAAGCTATGATGAGAAGATTCGACAGAGGGAGAGGAAGTGATAAGGTTGGAGCGTTAGATTGTGAGAGAGAGGAATTGATAAGGTTGAGCGTTGGATTATGATGGGATAAGGTTGGAGTGTTTGAATTAGCTAGTGACATGGATAACACACACCTAAATTAAGCATTTTTTAAAGAAAAGTTGGCCACACATTTAAAGGCATGCATCCACCTCAAATTCCCCTCTTCCCTAGTTTAACAACCCAAGCCCAAATGCAATTTAAACCAAGGTCGGGGGGCATTTCAGTATTTTTGGGCCAAGTTAACTGGCCCATTTTTGGCATAAAGCATCAATTGAAATTTGAGTTGGAGCGGCCCAGTTTAGAAACTGTGAATATTAGTTGGGACAAGGAGAGTAGGTTAAATGGGTAATGACTCAAATAGAAAGGGGTGTTCATGAACCGGTCCGGACCGATAAAATGGACCAAACTGAACCGGAATACAAAGACCGGAATAGGATTATAGAATTCCGGTCTGGTCTCCGAACCAAGATTTTTTTTAGGATTCCGAATTCCGGTTCGGTCCAATCCAAGACTGGATTTTTTCGGTCCGGACCAGATGGACCGGTAATTTACTTGTGTATATATTTTGATGTATTTATAATAAATTTATGTTCTAGTTTAGATTTATTTCCATTGGGCTATTATTCTTCCATATTTTGAGGCAAAATTGTGCTAATGACATCTAGTTTACTATCTTTTAAAAGCACTCCCAAACTCCTACTAACCTTTCCAACCTTAACAGAGAAAAAGCTTTATTAATTAGAGCTTTGAAAGAGGAAAGCATTTTTTGGAAAAAAAATTCAAAATAAAATGGTTAGAGGAGGGTGATGAAAATACTAAATATTTTCATCATGCCGCCAAAGAAAAAACACTCAAAACTTTCATAACAAAAAAAAAATCCACAAAGAACTTGGATTACTGAGCATGATCAGATTGCCTAAGAGGGTGTAGCTTTCTACAAAAAAAACCTCTTGACACAAAATCAGTCAGATAACTGGAGCTCAGTTGCTGTTCTTCTTATACCAGATTCCATCTTTAATCACACAAGAAGAAAAATGAAGAGATTCTTAAAATGACAGATTTAAAAGAATTAAAAGAAATGGTTTTTGGACTTAATGTGGAGGGGGCTCCTGGCTCTGATGGGTATTAAACTTACTTTTTTAGAGCTATCTGGGATAAAATAGCTGCTGATTTCCTCTCAACAACTAATGATTTCCTGTCAGGGAATAAAAAGTCCAAACAAATGGCAGCCACTTGGATAACTCTGATACCAAAAAAAACCTCAACCATCATCTTTTTCAGAGTATAGGCCTATTAGCCTATCTAATTTTACAAAGAAAGTTTTTTTTCTAAATTGCTAATGGAAAGGATAAAACCTTTGATGCCAAAATTGATATCAAAGTAGCGATCACCCTCATGGTTGGCTGTGATATCCGTGATAATGTAATCCAAATGCAACATATGTTTAGATCCTTAAATCAAAAACAAGAAACCATTATCTAATTTTAAAACTCGATATGAACAAGGCTTTTGATATGGTTTCTTGGGGGTTTTTGAACTCTGTCTAACTGAAATTCAATTTTTCATGTTTCTGAGTTAAAATTATACTAAATAACATAACATGTTATTGGTTCTCAACACTCTTTAATGAATCACCCTCAGGTTTCTTTCAGCCTACTATAAGCATTAAGCAAGGTAACCATTTATCACCATTTTTATACAATATGCTAACTGAGGCTCTTACTAAAACCATCAAAAAATATTTTCAGCAGCAGCACTCAGAGTATTACCATTGTACAAGGAATGCAGATTGTATCACTCATTTAATTTACGAAGATGACACTGCCATCTTCCTTAAAAGTGGTAAGAAAAACATAAAATCCATTAAGAAGTTCCTCTATGCATATCATAACACATCACGGCAATTAATAAACCTTAACAAGAGTGAATATTTTCTAAGTAAATATGCTCCTCCAGCACAACATACCTCAATTAAATCTATCTCAGACATGAAAAAGGGTACAACTCTTTTTACATACATGGGTGTTCCAATTTTCAATGGCAAAACTAAAAATATTTATTTCTATCCATTGATTGAAAAAGTTGAATCCAGTATCAAAATTTGGGAAAATGTGTGGCTTTCTCAAGCAGAGAAGCTCACTCTTATAAAGTCCTGCATATATGCCTTCCCAGTCCGCATTTTTTTCAGCTTAAAACCACCCAAGTACATCATCTCTAAGATTGAAAGACTGGGCTCTGATTTCTTTTGGGGTTTAGATGCAGCCTGTAAAAAAAGAATTTGGAGGTCATGGAAAAAAGTGTTACCTAGTTTGGGAAAATGGCTCAGGGGTTAGAAGTTTATCTACCATCAGGGGCGGAGCCAGGATACACTTATGGCGGGGGCTGATCTGTCCGTAAAAAAAATCTCATTTTTTTCTCTTATTAGAGTAGGCTGATAATTTTTTAAAAATTTTTTTACTACCTGTATTCCCCGTAATTTTTGTCTCCAGCCCCCATGTAGATCCGCCTCTGTCTGCCATGGTGGAAGTTTTGTCTTATAAGATTTGGTAGAAACTCCAAATCAACAAAACTCTATGGACCTCTTTTCTTTGGCACTCAGTTTCACTTCTGGAAAATGCCCATTGTGGAATAGGATCTGTAAAATCACAGAAAAGGCTAACTCTTTAGCAAAAGTAATTGCTGGAAAAGGAACTTGTAGTTCCTGGGATTCCAATTGGACAGGTTTTGGACTCCTCTATTACATGTGGCCTGAACATTTACCTTTACCTTTTCCAAATATTCCCTGATGGAGTTCACTGCAAATAAAAATGCAGTTTAAACTATCGTAAAGCCACAAATGGTGACCAGAATCATCTCTTAGGATCTAAAGAGGGTAGAATTTCCCTGATAGAGTTCACTGCACAGGCCTTGCAAAAGTTTAGATTTATATCAAAAGATTTCTTGGCTTAAAACTAGAAATTTAGTTCTCTGTGAAGATATTAAACCTAAACCTAATCAGCTAGTATCTCAAATTGTCAATCTCTCTTTCTTAGCATTTTCAGCTCATCCTATATATGGTAGTTGCACTTATCAGGATTCTGGTTAAGGAATAAAGTTATTCCATTCCCAAAGAAGAAAAAAGCAACGCATACCACTGTTGTTAAATGGATTAAACCAAATCTAGGAGTTAAAATTAACACTGATGCGCGTTTTAATCCTAAGGAATGTGGAATTGCTGCAATTTTTAGAAATTCTAATGGAAATCCGGTAGCTGCACTCCATCAAAATATTCGTGTTTCCTCACCTCTTGTGGCTGAAATTGAGGCAATCAGAATGAGCATAAAATTTGCCATATATACAGCTCTCCATTGAGTTTGACTGTAGTTTATGTCCACCAATGGCTCCTTATGAACCATATTCCATCTGTGTCGAAACAAAAGAACTGCTAGGTGACAATGGGTTGAATGATCTAGGCATGTTCTTGCTTTGCTGCAATTCATACTCTTTGTAGAGTCCTCGGGAGTTGGACTTATTTATGGCATATTGCGAATTCTGGTGATCTGGTGTTTTAACACCGGTATTCAGGATTTCCGAACAAAGGTTTCTGTCCACGAATTATGGAGCATATTATGGAGTATATTTATGCGATCAAATCAGAATATTGTGAAGAATATTATCTTATTTCGTGGCAGTCTAATTCTGGTAAACAAATATTCCTGTAATATTTAGGAATTGATTAAGTAGTTTATTTATGGTACAAGTCCTATTGATGAAGGATTGTCCATTTAAACAGCATATTAGAATTAGATCTTTCCTTAGTTTAGAAGTATATTAATGGTAGAGTTAGACAAGGAAAGAGGTTGACAGAAGGCAGGATTGCGTAGGATATAAATAGAGAAAGAAGCAACGCAATCAAGTGACGCGACCAAGATCTATTCTCTACGTGAGAACTTTGGAGCGCTCGGTCTGTGGTTTTTGGAGGAGGTTTTATTCATCCGACCAAGTTCATGAAGATCAGAAACAAGGAAGTCTTAATTCCTCGGGAGGAGGAGATCCAGGGAGACGTGTTGATCGTGAGGGTTCAACGACGTAGGATCGACAGTGAGGGGAGCTCACAACATTCACTCTGTAGGTTTGCAATGGATTAGTATTTAAGTTAAGCTTCTTGTACTAAAGACTGCTTTCTAGTGAATGGTTTCTGATCTGGGCAAGGCCCCGCAGATGTAGGTGTGTTTACACCGAACTGCGTAAACAAGTTGTGTGTGCACTGCGTATTTTACTTTGTATTTTAACACCAAACGCTAAACAACTTGTAAAAGTATAACAATAGGTGGAACGGAATTTCACTCTTCTTGCTAGATGGATACAGCTGCCTCTTTTTTGCTTTCCGCAGGTTACAGCCCAGATGTGATATAAGGACAAATGGATTTCGAGTCCACCCTGGAGGAATTGCAACGCGCTCAATCAGCTTCTGACAACAACTTTTGTGAATATGAAGCACAACTAGGGAGATTACTGAGGAAGAAAGAAAAAGGCAGCTTGAGAAAAATCTTTAGTTTAGCTCCAGATTATATAAGAGATGCATGGCCAAATATAGCAATTAACACGGGGTGGAGATTGCTAGATTTGGAAACACATCTCTTACTGTCTATTCTCTCGTTCTGAAGGAAAACATTTTAGCTAATTCTTTTCCTGCAATTTGGTTGCCACGCATGTGTTCATTTACCTATCGAACGGATCATCACTCTCTCTATTAGTTTTAAGGCTGGGGACCTAATACAAAACCCTCACCTACGGGTGGTTATCAGTTTTAAAAAATCTTTTAAAAGCAAAATTTCAATTAAAATTTTTCCAACAACAATTTTATTTTATAAAATAATAAAGTTTACTAAAATCCGGTCCAACTGGTAGCAATGGTCCAAAACCGGAATAATTCCGGTCCTGTCTCGGTCTTAAACAATCACTAACTAGTCTCGGTCTAAAACTTTTTCGTAATTCCGGTTCTGATCCTAACTAATTTCGGTCCTTTTCGACCCGGTCTGGGACTGATGAACACCCCTACAAATGGATAACAGATCAATTGAATAATTGAAAATTATGGGTCGAATTGATAGAGTTTGTGGGGTTGATCGTTAGTTTCAATATTTTTGTTGAAATTCACTGATTTACTCATATGTATAAACACATAAGGATTAGACTAAATTATTTTGTTGTCCCTCACATAGCATCTTATACCATGTTTTGGTCCCTGTTTGCAAAACAACCCTCGTTCAGTACCCCACAAATTTGAAACAATTTGTCCGGTCCCCAAAACCTGATTTAGGTCGGTTTCCTGGTAAATCGGTGCACGTGCAAGACACATGACTATATTTTTCGGTAAGGGCAGTGGTAGGTTGGTAATTTTACAAAATAAAAAAGTTTTCCATTTAATAATTTCCCAAACGTTTTCGACCGAGGTGGTACTCTTCTCGTCGGCGCCAGAAAATTAGGACCAGAGCTTTAGCCTTTGCCGATGGTGATGGATTTTTGTTGGGCATTTTCTTCTTTGGGAGAATCAATGATGAACGTAGATGGTAATCAGAGACGCGGACTTCAGAGGTGAAGAAAACCCCGTAGAAGAATTTAGTGCTCCGACAATTCGGGTGTTGGTATGCCTTGAATTTGGGCCGAATTGTGTTTTGGCCCAGTTTGTTAGGGTTTAGTGGAGACAATATATAAAGTGTCTCTCTTCTCTCTGTAAACATTAATTCTGTTCTGCACTTAGATAGGTAGAAATCTGGCCAATTTCTTGGCGTCTGTAACCTGCTACCTATTATAGTGAATCCGTCTCCCGTGGATGTAGCCATATTGGTGAACCACGTAAATCTTGTGTCTTGTTATTTTCGTTCATATTTTCTGTTCTTTCTCCATTCCGCACAACAAACTGGTATCAGAGTGGTTTCCTTTTCCGGTGAGATCCGTAGTGGGTGTATCGGATTCTGGGCTCATCAGATCGGGGCTGATCGGGGAGAAAGATGTCTGGGTTGAACGTGAAGATCGACAAGTTTACCGGGAGAAACAGTTTCAGTTTATGGCAGATCAAGATGCGAGCTTTACTGAAACAGCAAGGTTTGTGGACTCCGCTGACGAAGGATTTCGCGAGCAGTTCTGGCGATGTTGTGAGTCTGGAAGAAAAGGCACACTCGACGATTATGCTGTGTCTCGCGGACGAAATCATCACTGAGGTCTCAGATCAGGAGACTGCTGCACAACTCTGGCTGAAGTTGGAGAGTTTGTATATGACGAAATCTCTAACCAACAAGTTGCTTCTGAAACAACGCCTCTTCGGTCTCCGAATGCAGGAAGGTACACAACTCAGAGACCATCTAGAGCAATTGAATACTTTGTTATTAGAATTGCGAAATATAGATGTGAAAATTGAAGATGAAGATGCTGCTTTGATTTTGCTAGTTTCTTTACCACTTTCGTATGAGAATTTTGTTCAGTCATTTATTGTTGGTAAAGATTCTGTGTCTCTGGAGGAAGTAAGATCCTCTCTCCATAGTAGAGAGTTGCGACATAAGGCAAACAGTATAGGTACAGAGAGTCAGGCCACTGGCTTGTTTGCTAGTGATGGAAACACAAAAGGCAAGGAAACCGGCAATAAGAAGAAGGGCAAGAAGTCATCTTCAAAGGGTCCCAAGGCCAATGATGTTTGTAACTACTGTAAGGAGAAGGGGCATTGGAAAAAGGAGTGTCCGAAGAAGGCTAGTAAATCTGGGAGTACATCTGGTACTGCTGCTGTGGCTGAAGGGGATTTCAGTTCTGAAGATGATTTTGCTCTAGCTGTTACTGGGCAAAATAATCATTCTTATGCGTGGTTTCTTGATTCTGGGGCATCTTACCATATATGCCCAAGGAGAGATTATTTCTCAACTTATGAGCAAGCTGAGGGCATCATTACTACGGCAAATGGTGTTGCGTGCAAGGTAGTTGGGACTGGTTCAATCAAGATCAGGACGCATGATGGTAGTTTCTGTACTTTGAACGATGTCAGGCATGTTCCATCGATGACAAAGAATCTGATTTCTCTTCCTACGTTGGATAGAAAGGGTTTCGTCTACTCAGGGAGTGATGGAGTTCTGTGTGTCTGCAAAGGTTCTAGGCTGGTTCTGAAAGGTGTTCTGCATGGTACTTTGTATTTTCTACAAGGTTCCACAGTTATGGATTCTGTTAATGTTGCATCTTCGGAGGTTCACCAGGATGATATGACTAAGTTATGGCATATGAGGCTTGGTCACATGGGTGAAAGAGGGATGCATATTCTGTCGAAGTATGATCTTCTTGGTGGCCACAAGATCAAGAGCTTGGACTTCTGTGAGCATTGCGTTTTTGGGAAGCATCACCGCAGCAAGTTTCCTAAGGCGATTCATAGAACAAAGGGCACATTGGATTACATCCATTCTGATTGTTGGGGACCTTCCCGAGTTGAGTCACTGGGAGGTCACCGGTACTTTGTTTCTCTGATTGATGATTACTCAAGGATGACTTGGGTTATCATGATGAAACATAAGAGTGAAGCTTTCTCGAAGTTTAAGGAGTGGAAAGCATTGGTGGAGAATCAGACCGGGAAGAAGATCAAGAGGCTTCGAACTGATAATGGGCTGGAATTCTGCTCGTCTGAGTTTGATCAGTTTTGTAGGGATGAAGGGATTGCTCGTCATCATACAGTCAGGAATACGCCACAGCAGAATGGCGTAGCTGAGCGGATGAATCAGACATTGCTGGCGAGAGCGAGGTGCATGCTCTCTAATGCTGGTTTGGAAACGAGATTCTGGGCAGAGGCGGTGAGTACAGCTTGTTACCTGATCAACCGCGGGCCTCACACGGGTATAGAGTGCAAAATACCTATGGAGTTGTGGTCAGGTAAAGTTGTTGATTACTCCAAGTTAAAAGTTTTTGGTTGTACATCTTATTATCATGTTAGTGATGGTAAGTTAGAGCCCCGAGCCAAGAAGGGTGTCTTTGTGGGTTATGGAGACGGAGTTAAAGGCTCCAGGATATGGTCTCCATCTGAGAAGAGGGTTATTATGAGCAGGGACGTTGTCTTTGATGAAAATTCTTTGCTTAGATCTATGGTGAAGCCCACAGTTATGCCAGAAACTAGTGGAGTTGATAAACAGGTGGAGCTTGAAGTCACTCAAGGTGAAAATAGATTGGAACAATTTGAGGTGGATCAAGAGCCACAGACAGAATCTGAGATACCGGAATTTCCACCACCAGATCCTCAACCATCAGGAGCTACAGTCCGCAGTTTAGCTCAGGACCGACCAAGGAGGGTTGGAGTTGGGGCGCCAAAGAGATATGGGTTTGAGGATATGGTGGGTTATGCACTACAGGTTGCTGAGGAGGTGGATACTCATGAGCCATCCACCTACAGAGAGGCTACTTCATGTACTGATGCTGATAAATGGCTTGCTTCAATGGAAGATGAGATGGAGTGTCTTCAGAAGAATCAGACATGGGAATTGGTCAAACAGCCTCAAGGGAGAAAGATAATCAGTTGCAAATGGGTTTTCAAGAAGAAGGAAGGAATATCACTTGCAGAGGGAGTCAAGTACAAGGCAAGAGTTGTTGCAAGAGGTTTCAGTCAAAGGGAGGGGGTAGACTATAATGAGATTTTCTCACCAGTGGTCAGACACACTTCCATCAGAGTGTTGCTAGCCTTGGTGACACATCAGGATTTGGAGCTCGAGCAACTTGATGTGAAGACCGCTTTTCTACATGGAGAGTTGGAGGAAGAGTTGTACATGACTCGGCCAGATGGTTTCCAGGTTCCTGGCAAGGAAAAGTATGTTTGCAAGTTGAAGAAGTCTTTGTATGGACTTAAGCAGTCTCCGAGGCAGTGGTACAAGAAGTTTGACAGTTACATGCTTCAGCTGGGATATACGAGGTGTGCTTATGACTGTTGTGTCTACTACAGCAGGTTGAGAGATGGGTCATTCATCTATCTGGTGCTTTATGTAGATGACATGCTGGTAGCCGCAAAGAGTAAGCACGAGATTCAGAAGTTGAAAGGACTTCTTAGTGCTGAGTTTGAGATGAAGGATCTGGGTGCAGCTCGGAAGATACTAGGAATGGAGATTCTTAGGGATCGAAGTCACCGGAAGCTTTTCTTGTCACAGAAAGGCTACATTCAGAAAGTGTTGGCTAGGTTTGGCATGTCTACAGCCAAGCCTATAGACACTCCTAGTGCTGCAAATATTCATCTCACCACTATGTTTGCTCCTCAGTCAGACGAGGAGAAGGAGTATATGTCTCGGGTTCCTTATGCCAGCGCGGTGGGGAGCTTGATGTATGCTATGGTTTGCACGAGGCCAGATTTAGCACAGGCAGTCAGTGTTGTGAGCAGGTTCATGGGGCAACCGGGAAAGGAACATTGGCAAGCGGTGAAGAGGATTTTCAGGTATCTTAGAGGTACGTCTGATGTGGGTCTCATTTATGGAGGTGATACAGAGTGCTTAGTTACAGGCTACTCTGATTCTGATTATGCTGGTGATGTTGACACGAGAAGATCGATGACTGGTTATGTATTCACTTTGGGAGGTTCTGTGGTTAGTTGGAAGGCGACTTTGCAACCTACAGTGACATTGTCTACTACGGAAGCAGAGTACATGGCTCTGACAGAGGCTGCAAAGGAGGGAATATGGATGAAAGGGCTAGTTAGTGATCTTGGTCTACATCATGATCAGGCTACTGTGTACTGTGACAGTTTGAGTGCAATCTGCCTAGCCAAGGATCAGGTCCATCATGAGAGGACCAAGCATATTGATGTCAGATATCATTTCTTGAGGAGTGAGAGGAGAATCAGGGTGAAGAAAGTGGGAACTGTTGACAACCCCGCTGATATGTTCACCAAACCTGTTCCACATAGCAAGTTTCAACACTGTTTGGACTTGCTGAACATCAAAGCTGATTAGGTGCTCTATGGGCAGTCCCGGGAGTGGAGGGATAAGTCTGCTCATCTGGCACTGTAATGGTGCGTCTGGAGTTTCTGCTTTGAGGATTCAAGTCAAGGTGGAGATTTGTTGGTATGCCTTGAATTAGGCCGAATTGTGTTTTGGCCCAGTTTGTTAGGGTTTAGTGGAGACAATATATAAAGTGTCTCTCTTCTCTCTGTAAACATTAATTCTGTTCTGCACTTAGATAGGTAAAAATCTGGCCAATTTCTTGGCGTCTGTAACCTGCTACCTATTATAGTGAATCCGTCTCCCGTGGATGTAGCCAAATTGGTGAACCACGTAAATCTTGTGTCTTGTTATTTTCGTTCATATTTTCTGTTCTTTCTCCATTCCACACAACATCGGGTTTGTCGCAACTCGACTCCGGTGGCTCAGCTGTGTCGCGGCTGAAGTGGGTTTCCCCTCTGCGGATTGGGTTTGGTCCCAGCTTTTCTGTCGACTGGGTTGCGTCTCGGCTGGCTTCGTCAGAGCTCTGGTTGTGCTTCTCCTCATTGTGCTTAGGTTCGAACGCAGATCTCCGGTGACTGTGAGTGGGAAGACGCAGACGAGTGAGCGGTGCTTCGGCGGCGCTGAGACTGAGAGACACCGGTTGTTAGCGATTCTCCTCTGCGGATTGGATTCGGGTGCAGCTTGGCTACTCGGAAAACGCCACTCTGGTGGCCAGAGGCTGGTGTGGTGGTCCCAATTTTTTGGCACCGACGAGAAGAGCACCACCTCCGTCGAAAACGTTTGGAAAATTACTAAATGGAAAATATTTTATTTTGTAAAATTACTAAACTACTCCTGTCCTTACCGGAAAATATAGTCACGTGTCTTAAACGTGGGCCAATTTACTAGGAAACTGGCCTGAATATGGTTTTGGGGACTGAACAAATTGCTTCGAATTTGTGGGGATACTGAACGAGGGTTGTTTTGCAAATTGGAACCAAAACATGGTATAAGATACTATATGGGAACCAAAAAAATAATATAGTCTAAGGATTAATATGGGTTGAAAACTGCATGTTTATTCATATAGGTTGGTAGATAAAGCCATATAATTTAATATATGAGTTGAAACACACAAATATACCTATTTTTACTGAAACACACAAATATACCTATTTTTACCAATGAGTAGAGTGATATTTGACTCGCAAGTTTCAAGCCCGTTCATTTTTTGGCCTATCATATAACGGTTTGAAATTGATCATATCCATATTTTCAATTACTCATCTCAAGCATCATATAATAGATATTGTTTGCTTTCTGTCTGTCAATTGGGGGTATTTGAGTCATTTTGACTAAGCTAAGCCAAAGTTGACTAAAAATAACATACTGATATTATAATATGTTACTGATTTTAATTCTTTACTATATATATACCTATTCAATCATAACTTGTTAACATACTAATATTATAATAAGTTACCGATTTTAATTCTTTAGCATATATAAGCAATCATAACTTGTTAAAATATATAATTTCTAAAGATATAATTAAAACCATAAATATCTCATAGTGCAATCTATTGAAAATCCAAAGAAACACATTATTTAAAATAACAAAATGTTTGAATTTTTTTATACAATGATAGAGTACTTTTAATATAAATGTATACATATTATTTATATATATATATATATATATATTACAAAGAGTGGGTCTCCTGAAAGGCGGCATGTCCATAAGCTTATGGATAGGCCACTTATTTCTTACCTTATACACTGCATTTCTTAAATTACATACAAAATTTAAAATTTTCGAAAATATTTTTTTATATCATATATTTCTATATTTTCACATTCAAATACATATTATTACTTGTTTTAACTTATAAAATGCAATATTTAAATTTTATAAAAAATTACAACATTTAATGCAAATGCCCCTGAGGACTGTCCATAAGCTTATGGAAAGGTCGTCGAGACTTTCCCTATTACAAAGTCTTATTTTAAACTGACAAACTATTAAATGAGTACATTTTATAATTAGTAAAACTATTAAGGCTATTTGATATTTACTTTTATTTATTTATTGCAATGAGATACATATAATTATGATAACCTTTTACAATGAATCTCAACATATAAATAATTACTTTTTAAATAATTTGAATGAAATATTCCAAAAATAATCAATTTGTATTATATTCGATATTAAATAATTTCTAACTAAATTAATTATTTTACTTTCTAACTCATATAATTTTTTTGGGTGGTTAAATTTTAAAATTTTAAATAAAATTTAATATCAATATTTTAATTAATGATATTGTACTATGGTAATCCACTAGCATTATTAACTCGCATTCAAATAAAATTTAATATCAATATTTTAATTAATAATATTGTACGATGGTAATCCACTAGTATTATTAACTCGTATTCAAATAAAATTTTATATCAATATTTTAATGAATGATAGTGTACTACGGTAATCCACTAGTATTATTAACTCGTATTCAATCTTTCCGTTTACTTGCTGCCCCTATTACCCCTAATCTATTCTATTTTACAAGTTCGAGATTGACAAAAAAAAATGTGGATTGCTATATCACGTCCTGTATTTATACTGTGTATATACAATATATATTTAAATGTAAGAAGTAAAAAATGTTAAATATTGTAATTTAATGTTAACTTAAAAAACATCTCGTTGACGTGTGCCGCCGCCGGGCGCCGCCGCAGAGTCAATCCGCCGCCGGGCGCTGCCGCAGAGTCAATCCGCCGCCGAGTACCGTCGGAGGCTGTCCCGTTCGCCACGGCCTGGGCGCAACCGGGCGCCGGTCCGTTCGCCACGGACCGGGCGCGACCGGGCGCCGGTCCGTTCGCCACTACCGGGCGCGACCGGGCGCCGGTCCGTTCGCCACGGACCGGGTGCGATCGGGCGCCGGTCCGTTCGCCACGGACCGGGCGCGACCGGGCGCCGGTCCGTTCGCCACGGACCGGGCGCGAGCCAGAGGCTGTCCGGTTTGCCACGGCCTGGGCGCGACCAAGCGCCGGTCCGTTCGCCACGAACCGGGCGCGAACCGGACGCCTTCCGTTCGCGACGGATCGGGCGCGAGCCGGAGGCAGTCCCGTTCGCCACGGCCTGGGCGCGACCGGGCGCCATTCCTTTCGCCACGGACCGGGCGCGAACCGGACGGGCTTCCGTTCTCCACGGCCCAACGGAGAACCGGGCGCCTCTCCCCAAAACCAACTACCCACATTTAATGTCATTTACTCTATCACACCCGAAAAAGTGTAACTTTCTTCTATAAATTGTT
The DNA here is from genome assembly GCA_037428765.1 of Rubia yunnanensis. Classification (NCBI taxonomy): domain Eukaryota; kingdom Viridiplantae; phylum Streptophyta; class Magnoliopsida; order Gentianales; family Rubiaceae; genus Rubia; species Rubia yunnanensis. Next base: position 10,410,304 of record CM075070.1, read on the forward strand.
CTGTACAAATCTTTAGAATCTTAAAAATCTACAAATTTTTACAGCATGTCTTTGGAGGTAATTTTACTAATTAGTTTTCTGTCCATAAGTAATAGTTAAATTTATTATTTATTATTTTTTGCAGTAGAAATTTATGCTCATCTTAGTATTTTAATTTATTAATTGTAACGTAAAAATTATTGCACATTTATCTACTCTAAATTTACGTTTTTTTAGGGTTGAATTTCGCCCGGTTGCATTTTTAATTCCAAAAGTTCATTGTTAAACATTAAATTCGTTACGTTAATTTTAAACCTTCATGTAAAATGTAAGAATGTAATATTAATTCTGGCCATAATTTTATTTCATCAAATATAAGTATCACATTTTTTTTTTACAATTACATGTATGTTTTAGTTGTTAATAAGAAATGGAGCAGTGCACCATTAAGTCCATAAGTAATAGTTATTAAACATTACATTTGTATTATTTTGTTTAAATGGACAATTTGAAATGGATGAATGTAATTTTAGTTTAGGGAGTTAATTTATGTACGGGAATTTTATAACTGTAATGTTATTTCATCTAATTTAATTTTATCTTTATGTTTTTATATTTAAATATATGTTTTAACGTTTTAACTGTAATTTTATCTTTATTTGTTCATATTTAAATATATGTTTTTAACGATAATTAAAAATCAAGCAATGCACTTTTTAGTTTGTAAAAGTTATTTATGTAACGTTATAATTGTAAGCCTAAATTTATTTCCTATAATATAATTTGTACTTTATTTTATGATAATTTTTTTTAACAATTAATTTATTTAAATGTTAATTGACGACATCATTGTTGTTAGTATAGTAGTTGAGTGAAACTAATTACTTGATGTTTATTGCTGTTTAAGGATGACAATCAGTCATGTGAAGCTGTTGTTGGGGGGAATGGATACTTTCCATTTGCAACCTCAAATGTGTTTCCAAGTCACGGCGAGGCTTATTCCTACCTGCGACGGATTGCTCTTCAAGTAGGATTTGAACTTGTCATGGGGTCCTACAAAAAAATAAGAATGGTTCCCTGAGGATATATTGCATTTGCAATCGGGGCCGAAAAGATAAGGTTATCGATGTGAGCGATTCTGATATAGTCCGATGGAGTAACACTTCGACTAGAAGTTGTGACTGCCCATTCACGATTGTCATGAAAGAGAGTAGCACGGGGGAGGGTTGGAATGTATTACCGTGCAAGGATTCTAGCCGAGGGATGCATAACCACCCATTCTCATTGTACGCTGAGGGTCATAGACAGAGCTGCATGCTCCATGCGGACGCGAAACAAATGATTAGAGATTTGACAGATTCAGAAACAGCCCCCAGGCATATCAATGCCAGCCTTAGTCAATCGTTTCCAGACCTGCATCAGACCATTAGGCAGGTGTACAATGAGATATCAGCATATGTAACAGAAAGGCGAGGCGGGCGCAACACAGCGGAGAATTGTTTGCATCTTGCCACCTCGAACGGGTATGTCACTAGTCACCGCTCAGCACTTGATGGTACTTTGACTCATTTATTCATGGCTCATCCCGATGCTGTTGTGGCATTTCGCACGTTTCCGTGGGTTGTGGCCATCGATTCAACGTACAAGACTAATCGCTACGGCATGCCATTCATTGAGATGGTTGGGATGTCGCCTTGCAACACAAATTTCCTGATTGCCTACGCAATTGTCGTTGAAGAAACGGCAGATACCTATGAGTGGGTTCTTAACGCACTCAAGAACTTGCTTGTCGATGGACCGTTCCCTGAGGTTGTGGTCACCGATCGAGAGATGGGACTGATTAGGCCACTCCGGATTGTGTTTCCATAATCGAATCATTTGCTTTGCACCTGGCATATTAACAAGGCTGTGGAGGCACGTGCTACGGTGCTAACAGGGAATAAGAGGAACGGGGCAGCCTTCAAGAATGGTGCATGGTTCCAGGTTTGCAATGCGTCCACCGTTTCAGCGTACGAATCCGCCTTGGTAGATATGAGGGCTGGATGGTCTTGGAGCGAAGCTGTTATTAGTTACGCTGAGACTACGTGGCTCAACCCCCATAAGGAGAAATTTGTGAGGGCATGGACGAACAAATTTCTGCATTTTAGGAACACAACTACATGCAGGGTCGAAAGTGCACACTCGTCAATGAAATGGTGGTTACAAACGTCAACTGGTTCACTGGATACGATATGGAGGCGTGTCGACCTGCAGATAGCCGGGCAAATTACTATGATCAAGGCCAACCTAGAGAAATTAAGAACGTGCACTGGTAGATTGCACCGTAGAGTTCTTTTCAACAACTTGATCAACAATGTGTCCAAATATTGTCTGGATAAATTGACGGTCGAGTACGGGAGGATTGATGCACTCGGAGCACAGGTATATGCATACTGTGGTTGTGTACTGCGTTCGACACACGGAATACCATGTGCATGCGTCATGTCGAGGGCAGTTGCACAAGGAATCCCCTTGTACTTGGACGACATTCATCCACTGTTTAAGAGGCCTGGCATTAGGTGATCACGTGCGGAGCATGGAAAATATTTCGAGGGCTGAACAGGATCAGTCACTGTTCAACACTCAGTTGGAGGAGCTGGCACGCAGCGACCCTTCGGTTCTCCGACGAGTTTCAAGCTACATAGATGAGCAGTTGCGTCCAGCGGACAGCGGCATTGGCGAGCCGGACAATTGTACAAGTGCACGTGGGAGACCAAGCGAGCAGGTCCCCCGATCAAGATCAACCCGACGTTCACCGAGCTACCACGGGCACGTGAACAGGCGATACGGTCGTAGTTCAAGGTCCCCGGGGCGCACCACATCAGGGAGAGGTAGCCGGTACGGTAAGTACAAACACCATTCTTCCTAATGAACGCCGCATTACAATGAAATTAATCTTAATGTTTTCTCCTCCAGCGACATTCTCGTTCCTCGAAAGTGTCCCCCACATTGTCAGGCGTTACATCGAAGGCTGGAACGATGTCGTGAGTGATGGAAACTGTGGCTTCAGATGCGTTGCTGATGCGTTCCATGTAGACAGTGAAGGTGAATGGTCTGGAGCGCGTCGGGCAGTATTTAACGAGATATCAACTCATTGGCCTGACTATGTTCCCATATACGGTTCGAAAGACAACGTTGAATTAGCTAGAGCCCGTATACACCACACCAAAGGTCCATGTGGTCAAGAGCATTAGTTTACGGTCATTGCAGACATGTTTCCTGTCGCCACCTACTACAACACGGCTGTAGTTTTATATTACATTCTAGAGAATGGGTCGGCAGACTATTGCTGTACAGTCCTTCCATTGAGGGCAGGTGGCGGCGAGGATGGAAGAAGGAGGGAGCTACACATTGTATACGTACGCAGTGCAAGCCATTTCGTCCGGATACACGTGAAGGAAAACTGCCCCATGCCCCCCGTGGTTAATCTGTGGACCACATTGAGGAAGTCTGATGTCGTTGGTTGGGAGTTACCCTTTCGTAGGAGGATGATTGCTTGGACCAAAGCATACACGCCTCGTAATTAATTGTTGTACCCAATGAAACATTTCGGCCATAATTTTATAAGTTACAATTATTATCAAAGCGTTCCGGTTACAAAAACAAAAGTTTTATAACTTTAATATGCAAAAATAGTTGCGATTACATAAATGAGCAAACCGAAGGCAAACAGTGGGTTCATACATAAGCAAACAGTCGCCTAGGGAATGGGTTCATCACCCATGAGCCTGCGATACTCATCGCGACGACTGATCCAAGTAGTCAACAACTCCTTCATGCACGGGTCGACGAGTCCATCAACGGTTGTCGAGTCAAACGGATCCAAGTCGCTCATCATGTCACTCAGCATCTGATGCACAGGAAACACATTTTACCATAACGGAACAATCCAATTTAATATAATTACTCACAGCAAATAGTGGCGGAAAACTTACCAGTGACAAAAGATGTGTCCTATCTGGTCTACTCGTGGCAGCATGTTCAGGATTTGCGATCAATGGGTGTGAATGACTCGCGTACCACTCCTCGTAATCCAAGGTACACTCTGACGGACTTGTGGCAATCGGGAACTCAGCAAGCTGACCGTCGTGCCAAGCGTGTGCCATATGCCATAGGGTCAACTGCATCATCCCTGAGTAGGTCACTGAATAGCTAGCTGGATCAGCGGGCTGGGAACAAGGCTCAGGCACAATCCTAAGACTCTGCGGTATACCCTGTACGAGACCGAACTGGCGCACAACACGATCTGGCATGTACGCCTCCATTGCTTCAAGGTATCGAATCACGCCGCGGTAGTGAGTCCTCCCCCTCGCAACCCTAACCACGTCCAGTCCATATGGCAACCAATCCACCTGCGCGTGTTTCACAGAAATGTAACGTTCATACGGAATCCAATCTACCTACTACTTTAGAATAAGAGTAAAAGCATGGAATTCATACCTGGTCAGGTTGTAAGGCATCCAATTGACGCCTGATGGTAGCCAGCCTCCGAGTATCCCTCCCCATTTTATCCCTTGTGTGCCACCGGTTGGCGCGTCCCGGAAGAGCTGGCAGTGTACTCAGTCTCGGCCGAAACATTGGAAAGTACTCGTATATCCATGCTTGCAGCAGCGTGCAACAGCCGCATAGGCCGCGGGCCTTAGCCCGGGACGCAATTCCCAACTGTAGATACAAACTGGCCAATGTCGCCGAGCCCCAGGACAACTGCGAATCAAGTAGAGGTAGAAGGTTGGCTCTAACCTTATTCCCAGTTTTATCCACAAAAAGCGTTGATGAAAACAGAGTCAGCATGTAGCACATAAATTGGAAGTTATCGCTCTGACCAGCCGCTACACACCTCGCCATCAGGCCATCTATGTTACCCCCGTTCCAGTCTTCCGCGACAAAGGACTCCACGTCTTTCCCAAATAGTTCAGCGCCTGCTTCCTGAATAGTCTCCACCGAAATGGTACTCGCAACAACGCCACCAACGATAGGAATGCCAAGAATCATCTCTACGTTGTGCATCAGGATGGTCATCTCCCCGAAAGGCATGTGAAATGTGTTCGTGTCCGGCTGCCACCTCTCGACAAAAGCGGATATCAATGCCATGTCAAGGAACTGGAACATAATCGCAGGAAGGTGGGCCAACCCGGTGGCACGTATCCGGGCCTGTACAACATCGCTCCGGTCAGGGAGCGTAGTGACTAGCTGCTTGCATAGCATCGAACGAGCATGGCATCTCAGCACACCTCGCTCTATACCATTCCAAACGTCGACTGCGACGTGTCCTCCAAAACTTGGTATCACGAGGTCATCTTGCGGGCCACCACCCATCGGTCCCCGCACAAGCCACGTCTCATCGACTTGTCGCTTTCTGCTGTTCCTCGGTGCCCTTCCAGTGCCAGTCTCACCGGCATTACACGATCCACCAGAAGATTGCGCGAATCGGCCAGCTCTATTCCTAACGGTGTGTCTGGCTCCTCCACCAGCATACCGTTCGATTCCAGCATCCAATTGCACACTCGTCCCAGGTTGGCCAGACGGGGGGACATTGCATGTATTCTGTCCCTGCCCACCATCGGCCCCGAGTGGGCTGCATTCTACCGGCAAGTCATACATCGACTGCCAATCACTATCATCACGGATTGCATGCATTCCACCGGACGCGATAATGTTAAGCTCCGGACCGTCCCATGTTGGCATGGGATCGAATGCATGATCGCGTCGTGGAGAAGGCTGCTCAGCTCCTACATTACGCTCCTGCGACTGTTCCTCCTGGACCACACGGCCTCTCGCCTGTCTGGCCGAAGCACTAATTCCTCTTCGTCGTATAGAACGACCATGGTCGTCGGGTTGACCAGCAGTGCTCATCTACAACACAAGATATGTAATTAGTATAACAACAATTTATTTAAACTGATATGATAAAATAAATTAACATACATTTCAACAACGTGTAAACTGATATGACGAAACAGTGCATAATTTCAAACAACTTATGGAAACTACATATTCTATAATGCATAGAAAAAAGTGAATATAACATAAAAAATCCCACTCTAAACAGCACATTTAATTCTTCTGCAATCCCATACAACGAACTACCCATTTTTATTAATTACAAATTATAAATTACATTACTAAATCATTGTGCAACAATCTGAATTTTTTTCCACATCACACTAATATTAACATTCAAAGAAACAATTGTTAAAACATTTCATAATCATTTACTACACAATTGTTTTCATCAGATTAATAAACTAGATTTTCATAATGTTAATTTACATAAGACTATATTCTATTATGTTACATATACTTTCCAAATTACTAAAATAGTTATCATTTCCAAATTTAAACTAAACAATTTCTAAAAATAACAATTTCTTCATTTTAATTCCAAAATTATTTCAGATTGTAAACAATATCATATTTTTCCAAATTATTTTACTTTTTAATTTGCCATTGTATGATGAAAGAAATTAATTTAAAATTAAACCCTCCTATTTTCTTATATTTGCAACCAAACCCCTCGTCTTCCTCATCCCTCCACCCTCCGCCGCCAGCGTCCTCCTCCGCCGCCGGACTCCTCCTCCGCCGCCGGCCTACTCCGGCGCCGGCCTCCGCCCGCCAGCTCCTTCTCCTTCTCCTTCCCCTTCTCCTTCTCCTTCCCCTCTACCTCTCCTTCTCTTCCTCTGCGACGCCGCCATCCCTCCGCCGCCGGCGTCACCACTCTTCATCTCCTCGGCCCGACGCACGCCGCCCAAGGCCGGACCCGACGCGCGTCCCTCCGCCTCGCCACGCCCGGTGCGCCGCCGCGCGAAGCCCCTCTCCGCCGCTCGCCTCGGCCCAGCCCGGTTCACCACCTCCAGCCCAACACCACCTCCGGCCAATTCGCACCACCAACCCAACATCCACTCCAGATTTAATAAATTTCTAACAAACCCCAATTCTAACAATTCCAACAAGTTCAACAAAATTCGAATAGATGGGCAACAACCATACAATTCGCACGAAAATTAAAAATTTTCCCTCTAAAACTTACGTTTTCCGCCGGCGTCGTCCGGGAGCAGCTTGGTGGAAGAAATGGAGAGAAGAAATAAGGAAGAAATGGCCAAATGGGAAGGAAGAAACACCACTTATATAATACTTTCTCCTAATTAAATTTTTTAATTTTTAAATATAAATACATGTATTTATACGTATTAGGGCGTGGATAGTAAAATACAGGGTGTGATATAGGAACACCCAAAAAAATTGAAGGGTGGAAGTGATCACTTAAATGGCCAGCCAACCTAGAATTATACATTGCCTTTTTTTTTACAAAAGCAGGAGGGGTGCCGAAAATAATACAAAAATTCACTCCAAAAATTCCTCATCCACACAACCGGCTTCCCCTAATCAGCTCCTCAAACTCCCCATCCGTACTCTTCAGCATCAATGGCAGCGGCACCTTCACTCCCCCGACCACCGCCGCAGCATGCCTCGGCTTTATCCTCTTCTCCAAACTAAACGCAAAGTACTGTGGGAACCCTTTAAGCTCCTCCAGCGTCCCCTTCATTTCCCCGGCGAAGTACTCGAACTTGGGCCGGAAACTGTTCTCGATGCTGAACGTGAACAGCGCCGGGCACCGCAGCACCATCTCCACCGCCTCGCCGCGCGTCAGCCCCAGCCCCACCAGGAACTGCAGCTTCGGGATCAGCGTCTTCTCCACGCACGACACCAGCAGCACCGGGTCCTGGTGGTAATAGTCACCGATTATACTACACAACGCTTATTTATTTTAGGATAGAAACGCGTGATTCTAATATTCTATTACCTGATACGCCAGGGCCGCCATGTCGCGGAAGCCCAGGCGCCGTAAGTAAAATAGCGCCGGGCGCAGCTGGTCCCGCACACTGCATGCGAGCAGCCGCGGGCACTTGTTGATCACGCGCCGGTAGTCCTGCTCCGGGACGAGGAGGTCGTAGGAGAGGAACTTGAACACCGGGAGGAGGTTGGACTCGATGTCGGCGGTTAGGATCTGTGGGCACATGCCGAAGATCCGGCCCATGTCCTTCTGGTGGATGCCGTTGGACTCGAGGAAGAGGACGATGGATTGGATGGAGTGGAGCGAGGCTGACCGGAGATCGGGGTTCTGCGACAGGGCTTTGCCGGAATCCACTCCCATGACTTCTAGGCAGAGGATTTTCTCCTTGAATTGGAGGGAGATGTTGGTGTGCGTGGGCTGGTACAGCGGGTGGCCGTGGAGGAGGCTTTTGGGCTTCGCGGCGAGGAGATCGGAGTGGTGTTCTTCTGGGTTTGGGTTTGGGGAGGAGGATAAACGAAGCCATGAATGGAGTAGAGAAGTTGCAGGCATTGTAGAAGAAGGATGGATATTGGAAATGGATAGCTTTGTTCTGCTCTTGGCTGGAGCTGCAAATATTGTGACATTAGTAATGCTAATGCCTTCTTTCTTTCTTGTTTCCAATCTTATGATGACACATGGCGATTGGCTTCTTATGTGTATTTATAGAAATATTTTGAGAAATTTTATAAGAATGAATGGTCCAATTTCAAATTATGGTCATTTTCTTGGAAAAGGATTAATTATGACCATTTTCTTGAGTTTTTTTTATTGTGATAATTTTAGAATACGTGCACAGGATGTATCTGATTCATGGTCACACGTCAAAGCACAATGTTATTAACACTAAACAATGCAATTTATTCGTACTTATAATTAAATTTGAAATCATCGTCGGTTACATATATCGAGCGTAGAAGCAAGGTAAGGCAACAGATATTAAGAATGCATATACTAGTCATATGTAAAAGTACAGGTTCATATAGAAAGTCAAGAATAAATTTCACTCGATTCAAAAGTCCAACCAACATGTCCACCACGACGCACTCATTTCTTGTCAATTATTAAGGTAACACTCCTTAAGTATTACATTCGAGGGTAATTACCTCATTTTCCCTTCATCATCACCACCATCACCTTCACCCTCCGCCGCCCCCTTTTTTAGCCACCTCTCCAATACTGTCCCTATCACCACCTGACCCCAAATCCGACTACCAAAACCACTGCCCCCTCCACTCAGTTCCAATTCTAAATCCGCCCCATCACAATCCCTTGTCACTGTGCGTCGTTTTCAATTTGGGGTTTTCTATGAAATAAGATAAAGAAGATGAAGATAGGAAGGATGGGAAGCGGGCAAGCGGCGGAGTAGTTTTGTGAAATTTTCTAAATTTGGTCATAAATTTTCTAAAAGGGGATGGGCATAACAGTCCTTTCACATTTTCTAAAATTTTTTTTTTTATATATCAGAGGTATAATCATCATTTTATGTTTTTCCGGCCAAATTCAGGACTCCTGGGTTATAATAGCACATTTCAGTAAATCATAGAGTTATAATAACACTTTCTGATCTTGTAGGGTCATATTGGCACATATGACCAAAACATTGGGTCATATGGGCACTTTACTCTAAAAGATAAAAATGACATAAATAGTATCCTTTTAAAATCCTAATTGCAGGATTTGTTCTATTCCATTTTTAACATGTATTAAGAAATGCTTAATTTTAGAAGAACGGAAAATTTCACTTATTAAGGACCCAAATGAACCCATATTTGCTTATTTTTCTAGATGAATCGTTTTCCGGACGGTAGTTTATAGGATTTTCATCCCTTTTATATTAAGCTCTATTTTTACACAATATGCGATTACAACATATGATGTTGGTTAAATCCATTTACACCAAGGCACTAGCTAAACATTATAATTCTAATATAAAGTCTCAGTGGCTAAAAAGAGAGATATACAAAGGTGTTAGTCAATATTACAATACTAAACCAATATCTATGTGGCAGTGAGAATGACGCACTAGATATTACAGTACTAAATCAAGACCTATGTGACAGTGAGAAAAGCGCACTAAAGATAAGTGGTTATCACTGTGTATTCATCTTATAGCCACTTTAACACGACCCCAGATAACCATCATAACCAATCATTATGAAGTATCAAATGAAACGCACGAAAAATGTTTCATCTACACCTCTGATCTAACATCTAAGACAATCAAAACAAGGCAAATAAAGCTCCCTAAATTAGGAGCTCGATTAGAACCAATCATTTTAATTGTCAAAAATATTTTTCGTGAGTGTATAGAAATCACTCATAATACATTGAATTATCTCTAACTTGACCCTAACAGGCGGTAAAGACATATTCAATCGATTTAACGATATAAGTGGCCAGAATATTATAATGGGTCAAAGTTTACAAATCTGATTTGTACCTTGTATAAATAGTATCACCAAACAATATTGCCATATTTGCACTTCATTATCACTGTCATTTCCTTTATTAATTTCTTTGGTTAGTAATATTGTATAGTACTACCCCCTCTGTCCCATAGAAATTGGCACAATTTCTATTTTTCATCTGTCCCATAGATATTGGCACAATTCAATTCTTACCTAAAGTGGCAAAAAATGAGCTTACAGATTTACTATATTATCCCTCAAGAGGTTGATTGAATCTACTAGTCAACTTTTCCATCACCAAAATACCCTTCCTTTATTACCAATCAACACTTCTACCTCATCTTGCATAAAATACTGATCCAAAAGTAATTATGCCAATTTCTATGGGACGGAGGGAGTATGTTTCACCTTGATTTTTCCAGAAAAAAATCCTGCTCTGAGGCAATTTAACCTACCATCGCGCCGCCTTACTGTAAACCCTACGCTCCTCTCCGGCGATGCCGCGATAGCGGTGCTGCCGTCGGAACCCAAACCGGCATTCTCATACGCACAAGCCTTGGCAGTGAATTACTAACAACTCTCATACCAGAATCAGAACCAACACATCCCAGAGCTCCATGCAATCCAAAGCAGAAGATTGATCATTTGAGAGAGCCAGGTTCAAGCTTTACAATAGAAGAATGTGAATAGCGGGCACCCCTGAGATTAACGTTGATCGGAAAATTTGCTCGAAGCATACCTCAGATAGAGTGGCTCCGAAAAGACTTCCAAATGGCAGGTTTTAAAGGTCACACAAACACCACTCTATTAGAAAACCACTAGGTATTGATCAAATTCACCTTGCCAGAAGACTACTACCGATGTTGGCTCCACAAGGTTTGGAACTTCGGCCCTAATTCTCTCATAATTACTAAGTGGGTACCAAACTTCAATCCAAATGCAGATTCCCCTATAGTTCCAGTTTGGGTAGCCATGGATGGATTGCCTCAAAAATTCTTTGATGATTGAGTAATTATGTCCTTAGGAAATATAATTGGAAAACCTATTAAGGTATATAAAGAAACCCTAAGAAGATCTAGACCTCATATGGCTAAGGTTTGTGTTGAGATAGACATCACAAAACCTCTGTTGGAAAGAACATGGATAGATTATTGAGAATTAGGATTCTGGCAATACTTGGAATATGAAGGTGTTCCAGATTAATGCTCTAACTGCCTCAAGCTAGGCCATTCTACTTCATCTTGCAAGAATAAAAACAATTTGTCCACCCTTAATGCTTGGAGGCCACCAGAATCCACAACAAAGAACACGGGTAATATGGCTTATTCCAATGATGAATAGAGAAGGGCAACAGGTAATGGAATGAAGTCATCCTCCTCTGGTCTAACTTTACAAGATAAAAGATATGTTCAAGTATAAAAAAAATAAGTCTAACCAATCTATGTAGACCTAGAATGTCCCTGGGGTTGTGATTAAAGAAAAGGCTAGTGATACTGTTAAGAGCCCAAACAATGGAAAGGCTCCAATTCAAAATGATCAGGGAACATAGGCAATCCCCAGGAAGGAAGTGATTCAGGCTAAAGATAAGAAGAGGGTTGTTGATACAAGTTCTCAAGATAAGATCCTTTTTCAAGGATCCTACGTTTCATTTTCTACCTTAAAATCTTCCGGTCTAGTGAGATCTATGAATCATAGTGAAAAAGTGATTGCTGCCCCTACACATTCTTTGCAAATGATTAATGAATCACAATTGTCACTAGGGAAGAAACATAAGTTGTCAGCAGTAGATGCAAATTGCAATATCATTGATGAAATTGAATACTTAAATAGTTATGTTGTTTTGGATTATGATGTGGTGTTGGAATCTGATGTAGTGTTGGATTTAGATGTGGTGTTGGATATAGATGTGGTGTTGGATACTGATGTGGTTTTGGATTCAGGTTTAGCTCAATCTGATGTTGTAATTCTTTCTAAAGATAAATCATCTTATCATAATGAAGTCATTAAACTTAACAAAATTGATAAGAATGTAAGCCAAAAATCTCAAATTCATGAGCCTTCCTCCCTAGAAGCAGAGCAGCTGGAAGTTTTGAAAAACTCCACATCAAAAGATACTAAAAACCTGAACCCCCATGAAAAGACTGAGATTAACCTGGAAAAAGACTACATAGAGATCTATGGTGGTGATTCACTTCTTTTGTCATCCAGAAGAAAGATACTAAAAGTCTTGATTGGTTGAACACTGAGACTTCTGATAGATAGACTAATCAGATAGTTAATCAAGCAAAACTTAACTTTGAAGAGGTTAAAGCTTATCTAATTGCCCCTCAGTAAAGATTCAGTACTTTGCTTTAAAAAACTTTAGAAACTGAGAAATCAACAGATCCTGAAATGAAAATTAAGCAAAGAAAATATAATAAAAAATTGTGCATCAACTCCAAAAATGGTTTTTACCCGTTCATCTTTGAACCTTTCCAAAACACATCAATGATAGATCTGAAACTGTGTATGAAATGTCAGAGGAGTTGCCAATAAACCAACTCAAACTCAGTTAAAAGACATTAAAAACATAATCGATTCAAAATTTGTGTCCTAATTGAACCAATGATAAAGGCTGATAATATCCAGAGTATTGCATGAGAACTTGGTTTTAAAAAAAATCAACATACCAGATTGTAAAATATGGATACTATGGGAGGAAGAGATCAGTTTAGATATTATCTCAACTGATGAACAAATCGTCCTAACAAAAATTAAAACTCAGAACCTATCAACAGATTGTCTAGTGGGATTCGTATATGCCAAACACACAATCAAAGAAAGGAACAAGTTATGGCAGCAGATCTCGAACCTAAGCAATGAACCACTATTCGTAATAGGAGATTTTAATGTGATATCAAGAGTTGATGAATATTTATGCCCCTCAATACCAAACCAAAATAGCATAAGAAATTTTAACAAATTTCTAAATGCACATAACATGTCAAATATACCTACAATGGGTAGTCTTTATACTTGGACATGTATGAGGCCTAAAGGAAGAGTGTGAAAGAGACTAGACAGAGGGATTTCAAATAATATATGGTGGACTATCTTCCCATCATCACATATCAAAACTTTGCTTAGACAAGAATCTGATCACACACCACTAATCTTTCAGATATCAAACATTACTCCTCAATGATTTCCAAAGTCATTCAAATTTCAAGATTATTGGATTAATCACCCAAAATTCATGGGAACATTTGAAAAAGCTTGGAATATAAATACAGAAGCATCGGGAATGTACAGGTTCTCATTTAAGCTTAAGAACTTAAAAAATGCACTCAAGCTTTGGAATAAATAAACGTTTGGTAATATTTTTGATAAGGTCCAAGAATGTGAAGAAATGTTACTTAAAGCAGAAACTGACCTACAAATATCAGAAACCCCACAACATCTGCAATCCTTAAATTTGGCAAAAGCAAATTTAACATAAGTTTTGAACAATCAAGAAATATAGTAGATGCAAAAAATAAGACTAAAATGGCTGAAATAGGGTGATGCAAACTCTTAAATTTTTCATCCAATCAGTTCAGAATAAACATGAAAAACATATAATCTCCTCTGTTAAGAATAGCAATGGAACATGGATACAACAACAAGAGGAAATATAAAATGAAGCAATCAGCTTCTTCAATGATCTGCTTACATAAAGAACGGCATGATCCTACTGGAGTGAATGCATCATGGTTGCTAGAAAACATCTCATAAATGGTTACTGAGGAGATGAATAACAACTTAACAATTCAAGTAACTTCACAAGAATTAACAGAAGTTATTAAATCCATGGACAGCCAATCTGGCACAAGACCAGATGGATTTTCAGGACTTTTCTTCCAAAATGTTGGAAAATAATTGAGACTGACTTTCTCAGGGCAGTTGAAGATGTCTTTCAAGGTTCAAATATACCTAAAGCAATATCTTCAGTCTTAATCATCTGAATCCCAAAAAAGGAAGTTTGCTCAACATTTAAAGACTACAGATCCATAAGTCTGTGTAATTTTACAAACAAAGTTTTCTAAAAAATAATCTCTAATAGACTTAAACCTTTGATGGATCAAATTATAAGCCCTGAACAGTCAGCATTTGTCTCAGGCAAAGAGCTGACTGACAATGACAATGCTCTTCTCATGCAAGAATTAACAAACCACTTGCATACAAAAGTTAAGAGTTATAATATGATCATCAAACTGGATATGATGAAGTCTTTTGACAGAGTCTCTTGGTCATTTCTTTCCAAAATTTTAATAAAACTGGGATTTTCAAACCAATTGGCTAGTTTAATCATGATGAACATAAGATCAACCTCTTTTTTTTTAATACTAATCAATGGAAAATCTGTGAGTTTCTTCTTTGCAACAAGGGGATTAAAACAGGGTGACCCCTTATCCCCTTTATTATTCATTCTAATGCCAGAAGCTTTTTTCCAGAAACCTGAACTTTTTAAGTACATGTGCAACCCTACAAGCTTCCTTACAAAATGAAAACCACTTCTCACTTGTCATTTGCAGATGACACTGCAATACTGCTAAAATATTCAAAGAATGGATTAAAAACTGTAATCAGTTTCCTAAAATCCTGGCAACGGGTCAAAAGGTTAATTTTAACAAATCCTCTTTTTAAATATCTAAATATACACCACACAGAATCATAACTCTAATTAAACAAGAGTATGGAATGTTAGAAGGTTCTCTGCCTTTCAAATATTTGGGATGCCTAATCTTTACCGGAAGAGCTAAAAACTCTTTTTTCATATGGATGGTAAACTCAATAAAGGCAGAAATTAACAATTGGCAAAATAAACTCCTATCTCCAACTGGTGAAGCAGTACTGATAAAACATGTTTTAGTTGTAATGCCAATCCATTTGATCACAATACTTAAACCAACAAAATCCATAACACATCAAATACATAAGACACTTGCTAGGTTTATTTGGAACTCAGACTCCAATTCAGCTAGCAATCAGAAGAGGAAAACTTGGAGATCTTATACTAAACTATGTTATCCATTGGAGGAGAATGGTTTAGGTTTCAAAGATCTACGCAACTCTAACTAAAAGTTTTTCCATAAAGCTATAGTGGACACTTCCGAGTAGTAAATCTCTTTGGGCCCAAATTATGTGGTCAATGCCTGACACACACAAAAATTCAAAAACATGGAAAAGAATCAAAGAGATTCAACAAATAGCTATGGATAATTCAAAAGTTCAGTTAGGCAAAGTCTCATTATCATTCTGGTTAGCTAACTGGACTGATGCAGGACCTTTAATTGATCAGATCCAAAACATATCACAGGTTCCTCATTCAGACATTTCAGTCTCTGATTTTGTAAATTAGTGAAATACTCCCTCCGTCCCATAATTATTAGCATATTTACTTTTTCACGGTCTTCAATGATCATGTTTGACCGCTAATATCTCTAGCTACGTATAAAATATTTTTGCATATAAAATTGATATGTAGAAAATAGATGTTAAGATGAATCTAACAGTATCTCACGTGATATTTTTATGAGTTCGTCTCTTGAAAGACAGTCTTTCCATAATACATGAAAATACCAAGGTTTAAAGTGCAAATTAAAAGAAATGAAGATAAAATTTTCGGGTTGGATGAATCACGTTGCATAATAAATTTTTAATATTGCAACTAATATCTTTTACCTTTCATTATTAAAATTAAACCTCGTATTTCCATAAGTCTATGGAAAGATGGTTTTTCTCAAGACTTTGGCTATTTTTATTATACATATATCAATTTATATTTAAGGTCAAATTTTACCAAATTTACTTTGAAAAAGTAAATATCCCAATAATTTGGGACGGAGGGAATCCTTTTGGTTTTCAATGTTTTAATGCTCTTTGACATTTCCGTATACTGTTAACACAAAATAACCGGCCCAGGCCCAATTAATTAGACAGAGAGCCTATTCTAACCTGGAGAAAAGCAAAAAACAACCGATTCCAAACAGGATTCGGAAACAATGTTAATTCCAATCCAAAACCGGAAAGCTTCTCTTTTTCCTATAAATAAATAGCCGTCACTATTGATTCAATCATTCAATCGGTGACTTGTTGGAAGAAGAAGATGGCTTTGTGTTCATCATCATCTGTGGAGGATTACCTGAAGTTGAGGCAGCGACTGAGAGAAGAAAAAAGACGCATTCCGATCGGCGATCTGGGCACTTTCGGCTCATTCTTCGGACCTTCAAAGCCTACGTTCATCCCCCAAAGAGTCCTTCAGGAAACCGCCAACATCTACTCGTCATTGCCCAAGAAACCGGCTGCAAAGAAAGCAGAGTTGATGAGGAAGTCGAGGGATTACTCGTTCTTGTCATCATCATCTGCTGATCCCGTTCTTCCCGCGGCTACATCGCCAAAGCCGCAGGCATCAGCCGCGGTTGTTCCATCGCGGAAGTCGCCTGGATTATTAGCCGCGGTTCTTTCGAATCGTGATCCATGGGCAAAGAAGCCTGAAAACAGGGATGAGGGGGAGTGGATGAATAACTCGAGGTCCGATTACTCTTTTCTACCGACTGTTACAAATATTAGCCCAACTGGTCCTAAACACCTTAGATCATTGGCACATCTGAGGAAGGGAAACAGTAAGAAACTAGCAGTTTCAATGAATTCTGGTTCCAAGTCCATGATTGCAAACAAGGAGGCAAAGGTGGTCATCCCCAAAGAAACCGAGAAGAAGAATTGGAACACTGCACCAGTTTCCCAGAATTCTGGTTCCAAGCCACAAACGAAGGCAAAGGTGGTGATCAAACCCAAAGGACAAAGTGCTCCTGCAGCCGCGAAGCGCAAGCGCGAAGATGAGGACGAGTGGCGGCCGAGGAAAAGGGCTGCGCGTGATGAGGAAGACGAAGTGGAGCTGCGGTTAAGGAAAAAGGCTGCCGCAATGAGACGTCGTGAGGAGGAAGAGGGTCAGAAGGCAATCAGCATGATCAGGAGGATGATGGGATACAATCCCGACAAGTATCGTGACCGTGATTGCGGAGATGATCGGGACATGGAGGCCGGATTTCACGACATCATCAAGGAGGAGAAAAGAAGCGCAAGAATTGCTCAGAAAGAGGATGCTGAGGAGCTTCGTAAGATCGGAGAAGATGAGAGGAAGGAAAGGCTGCGGAAGAAGCAACTCAGCAGCAAACGATGATTTCCTCCTCGGTTCTAGTTCCGCCATGAACATGCAGTAATCTACGACAACATTTGTATAGTTTCACACCTTTATGGTTTCTACTTAGCAGACATTTAAAGTCACGTGGGTATATTTTTAGAGAAACGCACTTTATCTGTTTGCATTTAAGTGACAAGTTACAAGCATTTGAGAAATGCTAGAATGAAATAGTAAAACACATTGAATTGAATATAAAAGGAAGTAATTAATGGACGAGCCACAAATAATTTGCTATTTTCAAAAGGTGTTAATTGAACACAATCCATCACTCAAAACCAAAGAAAGTACTTTGAAATAAATTTACTAAAAGAACACAATAATTATGAATGATTACATAAATTGATAATCTCTTAGAACTATAGATTAAGAACAATACTATGCCTATTTTACAGCTATTGCAAATTGTACATTGATTCCAACCTGTCCATAAAATTGTTTTACATTTATTTTTTGTCTAACTGAAATCTATGATAAATCTCATAGTAACTTGTCAAAAACCATGAAAATTATGTTTTATCATATTACTTGTAAAACGATCATTGATTAAATATTAATTTAGCAATTTTACCAAGCTATGTATAGGATTGGTTGCTTAATTTGAAGTTTGGGAAGAATGATTTGTAATTCCCAGTTTCTTGGAAAGTGCATATATAATCTTGGTTTCACATTAAATTAAAAAATCATAAAGCTCTCGGCTGAAACCGACATCGACTATCGACTTTTTGACAAAAAAATTCAAGTAGATAACGTCAATATCCTCCGTACTTTGATTGCTTTCCACCATTACCACCACCCAAATACCGCACTGCCACCTAACCACTACCCAACACCACACCACCACATAGAACCACTTAGCCACCACCTAACCACCACACATAAATTACTAACTATTTTCGAAATCATGCATTTCCATTAATGAATAATTAAGTGTCATTAAGTTCAAGAGTACAAAATAAGATTGTACACGAAAATACCCTAACTTGAGCAGGTGTGGAATAAAAACAACGAGACAGAAAATTTCATGACAACCCTTGCTAACACCCTAACACAAGCATATATTTGCGTAAAAAAGGGAATGAGGACTTAGTTGGAAAAGGTGAAGCCCCTAATTTTAACAACACAACGTGCATTAAAAATTATTCGTTGGGACCTTGCTTCTACTACCTAGATTATAAGTCGATCATGCGTTAATTGATTCACTATAGGATTGTTGGGTGACATGCTTAACTTATTCGACATAGTTGTCTCATCCGTGTATTTTCTGAATTTTTCATCTAGTTGGAAATGTTTTCCATTGTTATATGCGCTTATATGGAATCAGGGCCCTTATTGAATTACTCATGACGAGTTAGGGTAATACCTACGAGATGGTCTTATCACTTTCAATGCTCCCTCCGTTTTTTTAATATTGGCACACTTTCTAAAAGTGAGTATTTTTTTTTTTCATTGGCACATTCTATTTATGGCAAGTTTAAGGTTATTACATCCACTCATTTTACTTTCTCTTCTTTCAATTCAATTTCATCCACTCATTTAGCATCTCCTAAATTCTAACACAAAACATGAGGTGTGAATATTAAAAAAACGTAGGGAGTACTAAAAACTCAAAAACATGGTCATTGCTTTCCTCTGGACAAAGCGGTATTAACGTTAAAAATTTGAAACTGAATTTCAATAACGTGCAACCACCATTTCAACCTGTCCACTAGTGCATGTTCCCAAATGTCCCATAATGATTAAGTATAATTTGAAAACTATTGAATATACTTCAAAAAACAAACGCACCCATATTACACTTAATCATTTTAACCTAACATCGTTGGAGTTTACACGTGGTTAGTAAGAATTTATTGCATAAACAGAAGTGTTCAAAGAGGAGAAATGAAATGAAATGAGATGTTTGACATCTAGTGGCTCTGTGTTGCATGTGATAACCTCTGACAGTTTCCAACCACAGACTCGTCCATGTGATTCTTTATGTGAAATAAAAATGTGTACAACATGTATGGATAGTTTATTTTTTATGCTAACATGATCGATTTTATCAAAATTTACCAATGAATTTCATCCACTTTCCTTAATTGTTTAGTTGAGATACCCATTCGATCTCCTGAAATAATTGCAATATTTCTTTACTTATTACACCTATCACTTGCTAATTGTGACTTCATTTGCTAGCTTACGTAGAAAATAAGGGTAATAATTGTGTGTCTGTATTCATGAATTCATGATACAGTACAGGATACCTATACAAGTTAGGAAAATGAAATAGAATACAATTACATCTACAAGTATTATGGTAAGAATATTCTAATTCATTAACACTCCTCCTCAAGTTGGAGCATGGGGATCGAAAATGCCTAACTTGCCGAGTGAAGAATGAAACTGGTTACGTCTGAGAGCCTTAGTGAACAAATCTGCAGGTTGGTTTGTCATACGGATATGTTGAGTAACAATAGTGCCTGATTGAACTAGATCACGGACAAAATGACAATCAGCTTCAATGTGCTTTGTGCGTTCATGAAAAATTGGATTTGCCGCAATATGGAGAGCAGATTGACTGCCACAAAACAATTGCATAGGAGAGGAGTGCAAAACCCCTAAATCCTTCAGTAAATACTTAAGCCATAACAACTCACAGCAGGTAACTGACATAGCACGATACTCCGCTTTAGCAGAAGACCGAGAAACAGTCGAGTGCTTCTTAGTCTTCCAAGAAACCGGAGAATCACCAATCATTACAAAATAACCAGAAAGAGAACGCCGAGTAATCGGGCATGCAGCCCAATTCGAATAACAGTAAGCAGTCAATTGTAACGCACTGCGAGAAGAGAGAAATAAACCTTGACCAAGATGACTCTTCAGGTAGTGCAACACACGAACAACAGCTTGCCAGTGAGGAACACAAGGGGACTTCATGAATTGCGCAAGAGTATGGACTGAATAACAAAGTTCAGGGCGAGTAATAGTCAGGTATATCAGACGCCCAACCAGGCGTCGATACTGCTCCGGGTCATGGTAGGCTGGACCTTCAACACGTGCCAAATCATGTTGTTGCTCCATCGAAAAGTCAGTCGGTTTAGAGGCAGATAAACTAGTATCTGATAAAATGTCCAAAGCATATTTCCTTTGCGAAAGAAATATCCCCTCCGGTCTTCTAGCAATCTCTATGCCCAAAAGATACTTAAGTAGACCAAGATCTTTCATATGGAAACAGGAACATAAGTATTTCTTGAACTCAGAGATGAGCGAAGAAGAACTACCAGCAATAACCAAATCATCCACGTAAACCAGAACATGTAAAGAAACTGATCCACGAGAAAAGACAAATAGAGAGTAATCGGCCTTACTCTGCACAAATCCAAATGCGCGTAAAGCCTGAGCCAATTTAGCAAGCCAATTTCCAGGAGCCTGACGAAGACCATAAATAGATTTCTGAAGGCGACAAACTTGTCCATGTGGCACAGCATAGCCAGGCGGGGGTCGCATAAACACTTCCTCATGTAAATCACCATGCAGGAAAGCATTGTGGACATCCATCCAATGCAGTTCCCAACCACGAATAACTGCAACAGACAGGAATAAACGAATAGAACTCATCTTCGCAACCGGAGCAAAGGTCTCCGTATAATCAATTCCTTCCACCTGGCGATTCCCAAGAACCACTAGGAATGCCTTATGACGTTCAATAGTACCATTGGAATGGAACTTCGTCCAGTAGACCCATTTGCACCCAATAACCTTTTTATTTAAAGGCAGAGGAGCCAAAGTCCATGTTTGATTGCGCTCTAGCGCAGTAAGTTCGTCCATCATAGTGGCTCACCAATGAGCATGCTGGGAAGCCTCAGAATAAGTAGTGGGATCTGCACTAGACATTATAGCACCCAAAAATGCATATAGAAAAATTATCACAGTTTACATAATCAGTAAGGGGATAGAGAACACCTGAGGAAAGTGACGACGCATGAGAGAACGTAGTCGGAAAGGGGGGTCTTCAGTAGGAAGAGAACATGCATAATCATCACAATCGTAATCTGCCAAATAAGACGGAGGTCGGTAAGGTCAAACACTCTGTCTGATAGGTGGCAACTCGGCAGCAGAACCATCCGGGACCAGAGAAGCCGGTAAAGTAGATGCCGAAGGTGAATGATTGTTGGCGGCCGGCAGAAGATGACTGGCGGTGACTAGCGGTGATGCACTGGCGTTGGACAGCGGTGACTGACCAGCGGCGAATGGCGGAGACTGGCCGTCGGCGGACGGCAGTAATGGACCTGCGGCAGTCGGAAGCAACTGGCCGCCGGCGGTGACCTACAGTGAAGGATTTACGACGGTCGGCAATGACTGGCCGACGGTGGATGGCGGAATAAAAATTCTGTGCGACTCCTGTAGCAGGGAGGAGGAAACTGCCGGTGATGTGGTGGCGCTGCCAGGTTCGTCGGATGAAGCAGAAGTAGGAGTTGTAGAATACGGGAACTGGTCTTCAAAAAATTGGTATCCCGACTGGTAAAGATCACACTGGATTTAAGTAAAAAAGGCGATAGCCTTTCTTTCCGGCAAGATAACCAAGAAACAGACACTGCCGACTTCTTGGGGCAAACTTGTCAGGATATCTGGGAACATGAGCAGCAAAACACAAGCATCCAAAAACTCTTAAGGATGAGTAATTCGTAGCTTACCCATAGGTAACTCAAAGGGAGTGCGACCGTTGAGATGTTGTGTCGGTGTTCGGTTAATCAGATAAGCAGCAGTAAGAACACATTCTTCCCAAAATTCAATCGGAAGACAGGCTTGGAACCATAAAGCACGCGCTACATTGAGTAAATGACGATGTTTTCTTTCAACTCGACCATTCTGCTGTTGTGTGTCAACCATAGATGTCTCAAAGACGATCCCAGATGCAGTAAAGTGAGATCGCAAAGGCAAAAATTCAGTGCCGTTATCATCCTGAACACGTTGAATTGTTCGGCCCCATTGGTTCTTCACTAAGGCACTCAATTCTAAAAATCTAGAAGCTACTTCAGATTTAGCTACTAACAAATAAACCCAAACAGCTCGGAAATAATCATCAACTATAGTCAAAAAATAAAATGCACCACTAGAAGATGGTGTTCGACAAGGTCCCCAAATATCACAATGAATTAATTGAAACAATGCAGTAGCATTTGTAGAACTCAATGGAAAACTATGTCTAGTTTGTTTTGCTCTATAACATATAAAGCAAGGAATGGAATGTTTATTAGTGCCAAAATCAATAGAAGAAATAGAAGACAATACCGTGGAGGAAGAATGTCCAAAACGGTAATGCCATAAGTCAGAAGAAGATACAGAACCCACTGTAGGAAGAGACTGTAGGATAGGACGATAAACACGAGTATTCAGCAGACGAAGCCAAAACACCCCCCCTTTCTGTTCATCCATGCCAATCACATTCCTCGTATTGATTGTCTGTAAAATGCAATAATTTTCAGTAAACAAAGCTAGATAGTTCAGGGTAGATAACAATCTAGAACATGATAACAAATTGCACCGCAATGTAGGAATATATAAAACATGAGGTAAAGTAACACCACCAAAGAAAATAGAACCATATTGAGTGGTGGATGACACCATGTCATCAGGTAGAACGACATTCACAGTATCAATAGTAGTAGTAAGATAAGTAAGAGAACCTTTGTCACCAGTCATGTGATATGAGGCTCCCGGATCAAATATCCAAGGTAAAGTAGGCTTACCAGACTCATTGTCAGTAAGAGAATTAAACTGATAAAATAACTGCATGGTCGTGCTCCATTGGTCATCAGACAGAGCAGGGGCAAAGTCAGATTGGGCAGGGACACGGCCAGAGGAAGCCGCTGCCACTAGATTGGGCGGCGACATGGCTGCACCGGTAAACGATGGCGGGAGAGGGAGGGCTGCGGCAGCACCTCTGGGACCGGCGGTGGTGGCGGACGTCCGGGAAGCTGGTGTCGATTTCTTAGTGGTCCCGACTTTCTCCTTCAACTCCTTGAACCATTCTGGCACACCATGTATCTGGAAACAGGTATCTTTATCATGACCCTTGCGACGACAATGTGTAAAGACAAGATTCTTGCGGTCAGATGCAGAAAGAACAACTGGCGAAGAACTTGCAGGTGGTGGACGTTGGGCAGCATAAGCCATGGAGTTAGAAGAAGACTCACGAGCTTGAATGACAACTTTATGATTCTCCTCTTGAGCAACAAGGGCATACACTTTCATGACAGATAGCATTGGATCAATGCTCATGATATGTGATCGCAAGGTGTGAAAACCTTCGTCGAGGCCAGAGATGAATTGATAGATCAAATCCTCCTCTCTTTCTTGGAAGACTTTCGCAAAAATATTGCAATGGCATAATGCCTTGCTTTCTTCACAGGTACAAACTAAGGGAGGCTGCATGAAGTGAAAATCTGCAAACAACTTCTTCAGTTTGGCAAAGTAAATGTCGATGGATTGACTGTTTTGCCTGCAACTCTGAATAGCCTCTTGCATTTGCAAAACCTTCATACCATCGGCAAGAATAAATCGTGCCTTCAGGTCATCCCACAGATCCTTAACTGTGGAAAATGAGCTTGTAGAAGATCTCAATACCGGATCCATGGTTTGCATGATCCAGACAAGGGTAGTATTAACCCCAGGCCAATCAACAGCATCAGGATGACCATCCTGGGGTTTGGCAATGGATCCATCAATGAACCCAATCTTGTTCTTAGCAAGGAATACGCGGCAAATTGCCTCACACCATTCAACGTAATTTTCTTGTCCTTTCAGCGTGTTTGGTATAAGTTATAAACCTTGACCATCGCCAGAACCAATAAAGTAAGGATCAGTCGACATACGACCAATAGGTAAAGCAGTCCGAGGGCCAGATTGCAACTGCAACCGCTGAAGTAAAGTTGCAATCACATCATAACCACTCATATCCTGAAGCTTCAGAACCTCAGGTGCGGTATCAACACAGACTGTTCTTCAAGGGTAAACATAGTGTAAAATCAGGCACAGATCAGCAGCAGGTACAATAACCGGCGACAAATCAGATTGACAGGACACACCGACATGCTGAGCTAGCGGCGACGCGTGAGTGTTGGAGAGTTGCGGATGGCCGGAGGAACCAGGGGCGGCATGGACCGGTGCGGCAAGATGGCAGAGCAACGGCGCATGGGGAACGCAGCGGCGGCGCGTGGCGGAGTAGCGGTGGAGCGTGCGGCAGATCCGAGCGGACGGCGGGAGCTTAGAATTTCAGCGAAAATTTTCTATTTGAGGTTTCAGGATTTTAGACTCTGGTACCATGTAGAAAATAAGGGTAATAATTGTGTGTATGTATTCATGAATTCAGGATACATTATATAGTATTACATGATACCTATACAAATTAGGAAAAGGTAATAGAATACAATTACATCTACAAGTATTATGGTAAGAATATTCTAAATCCTAAACATCTTATTTTACCCTTTTGTTACCGATTTAAGATTCTTGAAAAAATTTCAGTTATATGCGCGTGAATAAATACAATTAATTTAAAATTTCAACTTTATAATATTTATTATAAAGCCACTAAAATACTTTAATCAATGCCCAAAAAAATCCTTTACATTCGATCACCCATCTTCAACCAAATTATTCCAAATCTATGTTTTGAATAAATTTCTTCTTGCTCCGGAAGAAAATTTAGTTCCTCTCAAACTGTACTTGTTTTCTCCATTTCCAAGCAAGTCGACCACTGCCTTTTATATTTTTGAAACCCTATGTAAATTCAAGTGATTTTCATTGATTGTTTAAATTGGCAATTTGTGAGCTAATATTGTAAACGAAAAATGTTCCATGTTTGAACATACGGACAACTGCCACAAATGCCTACAGGGGTTTACGGAAAGACAGAAATTGTGATAGTGTTGATTATGGAAATTTGAATATTCTGCAATATATTAGACGGTGGTAGAAGCATATTAGGTTTATAAAAAATTCCTATAAATATGGAATTGTATTTATGGAATATATGAGATATATGGTGATAAGGAAAATCCATTTATTTATGGGATGAGATTTGGATATCTTCTTAAGTAGATAAGAAACATGAATATTATGGAGATAATCATGGAGAGTTCCGATCTGCTAATGGCTTTAAAAGGGATATCACGGTTGCATTATCCTCACGAAATCAATTGCAAAAATATGCATACAGATTTTCTATCTTTTCTGATAGTCTTGCAAGAGCCAGATTTATATGTTGCAACATACAAGACCTACCGTTCAAAGTTTAGAATCATATGTCTTAATTCCTCGAGAGAATGAGATCCAGCGTCGATGAGTTTCGAGGTCAGAGGGAGTCTGATCAAGGCGGATCGATAGCTAGGGGAGCTGGCAGAATTCACATGTTTAATTAGTAAAGATAAGTATTTTGTATGGTGTACTTTGTACTATATTTTTCTGATTAGTGGATTCATTCTGAACTGGGTCAGGTCCCGCATATGTAGGTAGATTTCACCGAACTGCGTAACCAAGTCTTGTGTCTTTATGCTTTATTTTATTACATACTTGGTTATATAGGTTATGTTGGAACATAGCAGTAACAGTTAAGAAAATTCAGCAAAACCAAATTTC
The DNA here is from genome assembly GCA_037428765.1 of Rubia yunnanensis. Taxonomy (NCBI): domain Eukaryota; kingdom Viridiplantae; phylum Streptophyta; class Magnoliopsida; order Gentianales; family Rubiaceae; genus Rubia; species Rubia yunnanensis. Next base: position 10,436,405 of record CM075070.1, read on the forward strand.
AACTTCCTTCTTAAATCTTGCGTATAATCGGTTCTTTTTCTTGTGGGAGACCACCATTTTTTTTACCTTCAAAAATAAATAAAACACAAGACATATACAAAATACTCATGATAAAAAAATTGAAGGGAATCAAGCACCCACTGATCCTTACCAATGTTCCGCCACCGCTCTTAGAGTTTTCTTTTTTATTTTAAATATTTTCTTTTTTGATAAAATTCAACCTAGTCTTAGATTGCTCAACCACTTAATTTTTTCCATATAAATATCCCTGCATTCTATACTTGTGAAAAAGATTATGGGACCAAGGGATTATAATTTTTATGTCTTTCATTTGCCACCAAGATATAGTTGGAACTGTTTCCTTTTAAGAAGACTATCAACTGCTTTCATTTCATACCAACTACTTTCACTACTGAAGATGCTGAAACAAGCTCTAAGCCAAAAGAATGAGAGCCAAGTCAGAGGGAGCAGAAACTCAGAGACAAATCTACTTGGTCTCCGGATAAACTTTAGGCCTCCCTAGCAAATTCAAAAGCATTGAATGTTATCTTCACGGCAGTTGATGAAAATCAGTTTAAACTCATCTCAACATGTCATCAGGCTAAGAAAGCTTGGGATATTTTGCAAATTGTCCATGCAGGAACCAGTCGAGTTTGGGAATTCAAATTACAGATGTTGGCTACAAAGTTCGAGGAACTAAAGATGGAGGAAGATGACACTGTTTTTGTATTCAATGGGAAACTTAGAAACATCTCCAATATGGCGTATCAACTTGGAAACGTTTACAAAGAGGAAAAATGGGTGAAGACAACCTTGAGATCACTTCCTAAAAGGTTTGTAATGAAGGTTGCAACAATAGAAGAAGCAAGAGATGTAGCCACCATGAGCTTAGATGAATTAATTGGATCGCTACAGACTTATGAGATGACATTCCAACATACTACAAAAAGAGTTCAAAAGGAGTTGGCATTTAGAACATTGTCATCAAAGGACAAATATGAATCTGACAGTGATGATGAATTTGAAAAACTTGCGCTTACCACACAAAAATTCTCAAGAATGCTGAAGAAAGTAGTAAACAAGATATCGCAGAAAAGGTTTGGTGGAAATAGAACAAGGCCACAAGAATTTAGAAATAACCGTGGGACACGGTTTGAACAAGGAATTTAGTAGTTCCCTAGAAATCAAAGTGGTGAATCAAAATAGGCTGGACGAATTCAATGCAGTGAATGTGAAGGATGTGGTCATATTTAGGCTGAATGTACAAATACCCAGAAGAAACAGGGAAAATCATATGTCACCTCATGGAGTGAAGATGAATAAGACAAGAAAGACGAAGAAGAACTTACGAGCAACTGTGTGGCATTTGGAGCAAAAATTCATGGTGGATCAGATGATAAATGTTCCAACATGTCAGATAAAATTGAAACTGTATATTCCAACATAGTTTTTGATGATGTGTCTAGTGATGATGACAGACTTGTTATGAGTGATGAAGAAATATACACTACATACGAGAAGATGTATGTCATGTGGCTTCAAGTTGGTGATACAAACAAAGTACTGAAGGAAGAGAAAAACCATCTGGTTGAGATAGAAAAAGAGTTGCGAATGTTAGTTGCTGAACTCAGAAAAGAGAATGATGAGTTAAATGTGAAGCTAATTTCAGCAACCAGAAGAGCTGAGACCTCTGAATCAGCTATTACCAAGCTTAAACTGGAAAAGTGAAACTTGATGATATTCTGATCATGGGAAAGAGTTTTGGAGATTGACACGGAATTGGGTATGACAACCCACCTAGGAAACCAATCATGCTCAAGTCGAAGATTCAAGAGGTAAAGAGAAAATTTGGCAAACTTCATCAAAGAAAACCCCTCATCTGTAGCTACTGCTCGTATCAAGGACACACGGAGGAATAATGCCAGAAATTGCTCAGAGATATCATGACAGGATGACAACTCTTGGTATGTTCCAACATAGACGAGGTCCAGAGATCAAAGATGGTCAGAAAGGTATGGGTCGTCAAAAGCTCTAGTACTTTCCATGTTGCGCGTACTTCTCTTATCACACATTCCAGAGATTCGTGGTACTTTTATAGTGGTTGTTCTCGCCACATGACTGGCACTCAGAAATTTCTCACAAACATCATATCATATGATTGTGGTTTTGTCACTTTTGGTGATGGAAAGAAGAGCAGAGTAGTAGGAAAATGAGAACTACAAATTGAAGGATTCTCAGTATTCACCAGTGTTTTGTCATTGAAGACTTAAAGGCAAATTCGCTAAGCATCAGCCAACTGTGTGACAACAATATGACTGTGTAATTTCAGAAAGATAAATGTATAGTGAAACATGGTGAAGCCAAAGTCCTTTCAGGTGTTCGATCAACAAATAATTACTATTTGCTGGAGCAGGAATTGAAGTGATGTGTATGAGATCTAAACAAGATGAAGGATCTCTGTGGCACATAAAGCTCAGTCACATCAACTACAAAACCTTAGTGAAAATTGCAAATGCAAAGGCAGTACAAGGTATGTCTCAATTGACGAGCAAAAATTGAATTTCCCGTGGAACATGTCAACAAGGTAAACAAATTCGATCTCCCCACTCTTTAGTTCAGTATATAACTACCTCAAGAAATCTGGAATTACTGTACATGGATTTGACGAGTCTAGTCAATAAACCTAGTATAGGTGGCAGGAAATATATCTTTGTATGTGTTGATGATTTCTCCAGATTTACCTGGGCAGTTTTTCTAAAAGAAAAATTCGATACTGTGGAAGTGTTTAAAAGCCTTGTGATAAAATTACAAATAGAAAAGGGAAGTCCAATTGGGAAGATTGTTAGAATATGTAGTGGTCATGACAGTAAATTTGAAAACTCTCAATTCAGCAACTTTTGTGATGAACTTGGAATTCAACATGAGTTCTCTGCACCAATCACTCCACAGCAAAATGGCGTTGTGGAAAGGAAGAAAATGACTCTTTAGGATATGACTCGAGTCATGTTAGCCGAGAAAGAAATTCACAAAAAAAAATGGGCAGAAGCCGTTAATACAACTTGATATACAATCAACCGAGTGTATTTACATCTATTTACAAGCAAAATAACCTACGAGATTTGAAAGGGCGGGAAGCCAAATGTCTCATACTTTCATGTGTTTGGAAGCAAGTGCTACATTCTCATAGATAGAGAGAAATTAGTGAAATTTGACAATTGTAGTGATATTGGGATTTTTCTTGGTTATTTTGTGAACAAACAAACTTATCGTGTTTACAATCTTCGAACAAATACTCTCATGGAATCCATAAATGTTATTGTGGATAATTCTGACAAAGGACAAGTTTCAAATGGTGGAGAAGATGAACCTGATAAAGACCATGTTACAACATAGCATAGTCAACCTGACGAGCCACCCATCACATGTTGGAACATCTGAGCAGACTGATTATCCTGCTGAAGATATTGAGTATGTTAGAACAGCATCCCCCCACTGACTCGTCGCATGTTCCAACATAGGAGCAACCAGAACAATGACAAGGAGTACTCGCTCAATCCCTCGGGTTGATTACAGGAAATTAGCAGGATTACAATGTTTCATCTCTCTCATTGAACCCAAGAACTACAAGGAGACCTTACTTGATGAATATTAGATTGCGACAATGCAAGAAGAACTTGGTCAATTTGCATGAAATTATGTATGGTACCTCACTCCTCGTCCTAAAGGTGTGAATGTCATTGGCACAAAGTGGATCTTCAAGAATAAATCAGATATTAATGGAAAAATCACTCGAAACAAGGCTAGATTGGTTGCTTAAGGATATACTCAACTTGAAGGAGTTGACTTTGATGAGACATTCATACCAGTTGCCAGGTTAGAGTCATTCAAATTTTACTTGCTACTGCCTGCTCTATGAGCTTTACTCTCTATCAAATGGATGTCAAAAGTGCTTTTCTAAATGGTGTGGTAAATGAAGAGGTGTATGTGGAACAACCTAAAGGATTTGAGGATCCTCATTACCCTCACCATGTGTTTCGACTCAAGAAGGCGTTGTATGGTTTGAAACAAGCACCGAGAGCATGGTATGAATGACTTGCTAACTTTCTAATTCAGAAAGGTTATCATCAAGGGGAGTAGATCGCACATTATTTGTGCTAAAAAAGGCCTCAAAGATATTGATTGCTCAAATATATGTTGATGATATTGTGTTTGGTTATACTTCATCATCTATGATGCAAGTTTTCGTTACTGTAATGCAAGCCAAATTTGAAATGAGTATGGTTGGAGAACTCACATACTTTCTAGGGCTGCAAGTCAAGCAGGAAAAGAATGACCTGTTTATAAATCATAGTAAGTATGCCTGAATTTAGTGAAGAGATTCCGACTTAGCAATTCCCTTTCAGTTCGAATGCCTATGGGGGTTTCTGATAAACAAGTGAAGGGTGAGAAAGGAGTTGGAGTTGATCAGAAATTATATAAGGGCATAATTGGGAGTCTACTGTATTTGACAGCAAGTAGAACAGATATATGTTTCAGTGTAGGAATATGTGTGATTTCATGCTGACCCAAAGGAATCCTATTTAACTGCAGTCAAAAGAATTTTTCGATATGTGAGTGGGACTTCTGAGTATGCTGTCCGGTATTCTAAGAATCAAACTCTGATTTGATTTGGTACAATGACTCTGATTGGGCTGGTAATGCGGATGATCATAAAAGCACTACAGGTGGGTGTTTTTTTATTGGCACGAATCTAGTTTCTTAGTATATTAAGAAATAAAATTTGATCCCTCTGTCTAATGCGGAAGTTGAATATCTTTCCGCTGGAAGTTGTTTTGCACAACTATTATGGATGAAGCAAATGTTGAACGATTATGGAATTCATCAAGGGCCTTTGAAAATATTATGTGACAACACAAGTGCTATTGATATTTCTAAAAATTTAGTTCAACACTCTCGAACGAAGCATATTGACATAAAACATCACTTTATTTGAGATCTTGTGGAAAAGAAGGAAGTGGTGGTTGTCTATATTCCAACATATGAGCAATTTGCAGATATCTTCACAACACCGTTGGATATTGCCACATTTGAGTTTCTCAAACAACACTTAGGTGTTTGTCAGATTTGAAGTATTTCTTTATATAGCTTTATGTAGCTGTAAATATTTTTTTCCACTTTATTTTTGTGTTCAGGAAATTAGAAAAATGCAAAAAATTTATATATAAAGAAGAAAAATGCTACAAAAATAGAAGTTGTGAAGACATGGTATGTTAGAAGTTCAAGGAGGTGGGATATGAGTTGACAAGTGAGAAAAGTGAAATCATTACTTTTCTTGGAAAGGGAAAATGGTTGCGCGGTAAAAGAGGTAAAAAGTGAAGAGTTTGTTTTGGTTCAAAATTGTCTCCATCTCTCCATCTTTCTCTATTTTCGGTATACACTCCCACATTCCTTGGCATTTTTTGGATTTCTAGTGGCCGAAATTTTTGTGAGTGTATCTTGAAGAATTTGAGTTGAGTTCTTTCTCTTCACAACAAAACCTTTTCCGAAAAATGTTGAAAGCACAAAATGCTGCTTCTGAACAGGATTGATGATCCTGCAGTGTCTATGTTCCAACGTAGATCACATTAAGAGTTTAGGGGAAGTTGACTTCATTATTTTATTTTATTTTATTTTATTTTATTTCTTTGTTTTATTTTATCTAGGGGGAGAATATTTTGGATATTATTTTTTATTGGATGACTATAATCTGAATTATGTCTTTGTTATAGAATTCTGGTTTTCGGATAGTGTTATTGTATAATCAGATTCAGTATTTAGCATATGTTCCAACCTAGGTGGATTTCTGGAAGACTTATGTGTATGATTGGAAGTTTTTTGTTGAGTTCTTATTTCCAAAATGTTTGGGTCCACAAAATGCCAAAGGGAGAGATTGTAAAGTCAAGTGGTTTTCATTGATTGTTTAAATTGGCAATTTGTGAGCTAATATTAAAAACAAAACCTACAGGGGTTTACGGAAAGACAGAAATTATGATTATGTTGTTTTATGGAAATCTGAATATTCTGCAATATATTAGTCGGTGGTAGAAGCATATTAGGTTTATGGAAAATCCCTATAAATATGGAATTCTATTTATGGAATATATATGATATATGGTGATAAAGAAAATTCCTTTATTTATGGGATGAGATTTGGATATGCTTCAGAAGCAAATAAGGAATAGGAATACTATGGAGATAATCATGCAGAGTTCCGATCTGCTCATGGCTATAAAAGGGACATCACAGCTGCATTATACTCACGAACTTAATTGCGAAAATCTGCATACATATTTTCTATCTTTTATGAGAGTCTTGCAAGAGCCAAATCTATATGTTCCAACATACGTGACCTGCCGTTCAAATTTCAAAATCATATGCCTTAATTTATCGGGAGGAGGAGATCCAACGTCGACTAGTTTCGAGGTCTGAAAGAGTCTGATCATTGCGGATTGGTAGTTAGGGGAGTTAACATAATTCACATGTTTAATTAGTAAAGATAAATATTTTGTATGGTGTACTATGTACTGTATCTTTCTGATTAATGACTTCATTCTGGGTCAGACCCCACAAATCTAGGTGAATTTCATCGAACTGCGTAACCAAGTCTCATGTCTTTATGCTTTACTTTATTGCATAATTGGTTAGATATGTTATATTAAAATATAACAGTAAAAATTAAGATAATTCGGTAAAATCAAGTTTCATCCTTTATTGAGCAACTGAATCATTTTTCCTTCTTGAATTTCTTCCTTCTCAACCAATTAACGTCTCCGACATGTGAGAAATTTTTATGGTGATATTTTTCTTACTCCCCCCGTCCCTGAATAATTTGCAAGAAAGAGAAAAGTGGAGGCAAAATTGAATAATGTCAAAAGAAAACGTTTTCAGTACAAAAAGCTGAAAATGTACACGTCCAAGTCAGAATTTCAGAGCCCCCAAATTGACTCAAAAATAGTGCTAAACAATGTATAAGCACTGGTTATTCCCTCCAAAATTTAATGTTTGGCTCCGAAATTTTCAGTTTTGGAGCCAACTTTACGATTTTTCATACACTGTTCACTACCTCAATAATTCAGAAATCCTATTGATAAAAAGAGCATTTATTATAGCTCTCATTCATAACTCACTGAACCAAAAGAAAACCATCAGAAATATTTACTTGGTCAGTTCTTCCAGAACTGGCCAAAGTCAGAAAACCAAAACCCACACTTTTTCTGATCTTCATCATCGAGCTACAGTAGAGCTGTGATGGTGGGGAGAAACCTCACTAATGAACAAAGGAAGGAGATTGCACATTTTCTCCTTTAACAAATAAAAAATGGGCACTTTCAGAACAATAGTAGAGTGGAGGCAGCAGGAAAATGGTCATGCTTAGTGAGGACCATCAGCACAATCTGGGCGCGAGTTAGGCAGCAGCTTCAAAGTGGTGAGGCTGTGTGTGCCCGTTTGAGAAGACACGGGTGCTATGGAAGAAGCAAGAAGCTAATCGACTAGGAGGCTCTAATGACATTGCCACTCAAGTTCAGGCGTACATGCCGAAGCACAACCGTCAAGTTGCATGTTGGTAAGAGTAGCATACACAGAGCAATAGCAAGCAAGGAGATAAGAAGCCACACAAATGCAGTTCATCCATTCCTAACAACAGCCCATAAAGTATCAAGGCTGGAATGGTGTTTAAGCAAACTGGAGTGCAACATGCAGTTCAAGACCATGCACAACATCATACACATCGATGAAAAGTGATTCTAAATCACAGAGGCTACAACGAGGTATATTCTTGGTCCCAATGAACCAGACCCATATAGAATCACCCAAAGCAAGCATTACATACCAAAACTTATGTTTCTATGTGTTGTGTGTAGACCTATATTTGACATAGAGGGTAATGTAATGTTTGATGGGAAAATAGGTGTGTTTCCTTATGTTTATTATGTAGTAGCCAAGTACACAACTGTAAATGAACCTAGGGGAACCATGATGCCACAACCCATAACATCCATCAACCGAGATGTAATTAGACACAAGCTTATCAATGAACTCATACCATCTATAAAGGAAAAATAGCCAGTGTGGGCAAGCAAAAACATTCTCATATAACAAGATAATGCTCCTACCTACATATTTGCAAATAACCCTGAATTTTTAGCTGCAGTCACCTCAGATGGATTTAACATTCAGTTAGTTTGCCAACCTGCCAAATCACCCAATTTAAACATTCTGGACTTGGGTTTTTTTGCCTCAATTCAAAGTTTACAATAGCAAAACCCAAGCCAAAACCTAGATGGACTACTACAAGTTGTGCATGATGCTTTTGAGAGGGAGGATTCTAGGGTCATAGACAAGATATTCCTAAGCTTGCAAAGTGTTATGGTAGAAATCATGAAATGCAGGGGTGGTAATAAGTTCAAACTACCACATATGGGAAAGGAAAAGCTAAGAAGGCTTGGTTTGCTACCCCACAATTTGATTGTGAATTTTGAGTTAGTAAGGGCTTGTTTGGAACACATGGTGTCCATTGGCAGAACTGGGAACATACAGGATCTGCTGATCATGATAGAGTTAGTGTAGGCATGCAACTGATGTAATTTTGTAGGGTTGTGCTTCTAGATTAAGGTCTAGGGTAAACATACAAGTTATTTTGATAAGGTATGTTTATAGGGAAACCTTGTAAAAGCTGGGAGGGCTATACTCCCTTTTGTTTGAAGCTTTTTTAAATGAGCTTGTGTTCAAAAATATGTTTATAAGTATGAGGCAAAATAGGCTAGTCCAGAATGATAAACCATTATAACCAGGATGAATGGCAAGTAGAACATATAACAACAAAGTGACAAACACTATAAAGTTTCCATCCTAATGTTTGTAAAAATATGGTTGCTGCCAAAGTGTTCATGCAAGGTATCATCATAAGTGGCTAACAACTACAACATGGTCAACTTAGCAAATATTTTAAGAGTTGGGTTTAATCACATCATGCCCCGCCAAGAACAGATCAGTTTACCAACTAATAAGCATGGTTGCATGTTTATTCATTCATCACAGCTACATAAAAAATTATGGGTCCAACCAGCACATACCCAATGAGCACACATATTAGCTATGCATCAATAAACAAATGCCCTGCCAAGACCAGGTAAGTCTAGCGACTAACATTGCATGGCTGCATATATAAACCACCTGAATATGCATCACAGCTTACTGCTCCCATTATTGCCCCTGATCTGAAACATGCCTTGCCTGACTCAGATTCTACTTCAGATTCAGTTGCAAAATGGGGAACAATCACCTAAGGTTTCAACTAAATCTGAGGCAAAATCTGAGTGGTTGCATGTTTGAAGTTAAACATCACCCAGATTAAAAAAAACACCAGCATATAACAAGCAGCACATGTGCTATCACAGCCAAGTAGCAAACAGGTAACCACAAACAAACACAGAATAAAGTAGTTGTTGTAAAAGCCAACAACACCCACACTGTATAAACAATCCTGAATTAAGAGGCAAACAATTAGTATATGTACAAAAATTTGAAATTGCAAAGTTAGATCAGAACTGAAGAGAAGCCAAAAAAATATACTTGTGGATAATGACACTATTTCCCAGCATTGTAATCACTGTTTGCCTCATTTTTGGCCAGTTACCAGGATAAAGACAAGCCCCAGTTTCCTAGAAACCTGGCTCTCCATACTTAGGAATTCATTACCCTTGAAATACACCAAAAGATGTGGATCACACCAAGATTTCGATGAATCGGATTTATAAGAATCAGGGGGTTGGGTTTCATCGGAGTCAGGGGGTCAGGTATCATTAGAATCAATGTCAGGATCAGGGGGCTGTATTTTATCAGGACCATTATCAGGGGGTAGGGTTCCATACACAGAATCAGGGGGTTGGGTTTCATCCGAATCAGGGGGTAGGGTTTCATCGGAATCAGGGGGTTGGGTTCCATCAGAATCATTGTCAGGATCAGGGGGTTGTGTTATGTGTCAGGGGACTATGTTTTATCTGAATCATCATCTGATTCTGAGTGGTACATGACAAATTCAGGATCATGGCTAAAATGTGTGGTCACAAGGGTATCCCCAAAGTCATATGAATCAGTATCGAGGACAGGGTACTGGGGTGGGAAAACAGTACTGGTCTTTGGTTGTGACTCATTGTCATCAAGCTCAGTAAATAATGTGGGATCAAAACTAGACTGAAACTGAGAGTAAAAAAAACCCGGATTCAATCAAGGGTTGGCAAGGGACAGACTTACCCTGGCCAGCCATAACCCTATCACCATGTCCATGATCCATCAGAGGCAGTTCAAAAAGAAATTGTCAGCAGAATGTTAACAAACAGTGACTAATATGGCATATCCAACACAACAGAAAACCCTAGATCTGAACCAAGAAAACAAAGAACATCATTATCAGTTTTTAACATACACATGCATTCAGTTTAAAACAACCACAACGAAGATCATTCAATAATATCACATTTCCAACGTAACGAGAAACTCAGATCGGACCCCAGACCACGAATAACATGAATTTTAGTTCTAAAAAGAAGAACAAAAAATTATAGACCTCGGAAACAGGCCATAAAAATCATAATCAGAAACATGCAGTTGGTTTTCAACAACATAAACTGAAGAGCAATGGCAAATATCACAGTTACAACACCTAATATAACTTAGATCGGAACCCAAACCACAAAGAGCGTGAATTTTTGTTAAAAAAATAACGAACCCATGTTCACTTACCTCGAAAAATAACATGAAAGCCAAGAATCAGACACATTCATTAAGTTTTCAACAACAAAACCCAAGAACAATGGGAAATACCTCAGATCCAACACGAGAAATACCTTAGATCTTAATCCAGTACATAAACAACATTTGTTTATGTTCAAGAAACCCTAAATCAACCAGCCAAACATAAACCGACCCTTAAAACGCTGTGATTTCAGTTCGAAAAAGCGATGAAATCAATTTCGTCTTCAAAACCCCAAACCAACCTTAGATCCGAAACAACAAGCTGTGATAAAAGATCATTTAACCAAGTAAACCCACACAAAAACACAGTTTTCAAACTAGGAACGATAGCAGAAAAGAGGTTGAGCGACTAGGGTTTTGAGATTTCAGAGAGAGGAGAGGATGAGCTGTGAAGATTCTGTGAGAAATGAGAGAAAAAAAGAAGATAATGGAGCAAGTTGAGAGCGTTGGGAGCGTAAATGAGAGCAATAATGGAGCATTGAGAGCATAAATGAACACATGTGAATGGTGCAGGTGGTTGGGAGACTAAACCAATTAATCTCACGCCATTCACCAGTCCCTGGACACGTGTCCAGAGACTATTCCAATTCCCAAATTAATCAGCCTTAATGATTGTAAATTTTGCACTGTCCAGGGGCATTTCAGTCATTTCACTTGTGGTCGACTTTGCCAAAATGAAAATGTCTGATTGTTTGCAATTTAATCAGGGACAGACCAAAATAAAAAGTGTGCAGTTTATTCAGGGACAGAGAGTAGGATAGTTCCAACAGTGCACCCCTCTTCTTAACCATAATTCTTCAAAGTGCTACACACCCACTTCACAATTCCCCAATTTTGAGAATTATTAATCTGGAAATTAATTCAGGTACCGTTATATCCAACCTTTTCATTATCTTATTCGTTTCTTTTGATCCCCTTGTCTAGGTGTACTAGTTTGAGTGAAACCCAGTCCTGCAACGCCACATCCTTTAGAACACTACTACATTTAAGCATTTCGTTGGACACTATAGAGATGAAAAAAATATATTCAAATTTGCATAGTACCATTGTACTATGCAAATTTGAGAAAATATTCTTATCAGTAGAATGAAGAAAAGCGTGTGATGCGAAGGCATGACTCTTTGTTGAGTATGATTTTGGGGGGAAGGTTATAATGCACCTCAATTCCGTAGTTGATGCGCTAACCCACTTATACTTATACATGCATTCATTGCTGACATATTTCACTTATTGTAATTGATGTTGGTTGTTATTCGCTACAAATGCGAATGATTGTTTTAAAATTTAATATGAGATTTGGGGGGGGGGGGGACTGAATAAATCTACAATTTATATTTTGGCCGAAATATGGATATAAAGAATTTAAGCATTTCAGATGTTTTGACATCTCAGTCTCGTATTTGACATGTTAACCTAACTATATATACATTGAATGCTGACACACTCCAACCACCGACTCACCTAAGTTTCCATATATAAATCCAGATCACTATCTCTCTTATATTAAGAAAAGAGAATTGGGAGTTCCTGTTGTAATCCATGATTACTTAACAGGGGGAAGATTTTTGTTTCTTGGACAAAATTAATAATCTCCCTTTTGCCGCCGAGACTCTACAAGATCAAATTAAAATCTCGCGTATTATAGAGTGGCCCCTATTTTGTGGAAATACATGCAGAAATATTCAACATGTTCGTGACAATATGGATCGTAAATCTAACTCAAATAGATTAACTCTTATTTTAAAATCACTCCAACAAAGATTCTCATCAAGTATAATGGAATGGAATCATGATCACTTTAGGAAACAAAGGAAATATTGTTATCGTAGCTGAGTATATTATTTAATATGTTGTATAATAACGTAAATCACATTTCACGAAGATATGTGCGATTGACTTGTTTTGACTAATTGTTGTTATTTATGGGTACCAGTAGTTCTGTGCCTACAAATTCATTAGATTTGTGAATCATGCAGTTCAAAATATCTTCTGGCATTTCCTAGTATTTAGGATGTTTCCATCACTAGCTCGTATTGAGCACATTTCTGCAAGGTTACGAATGCCGATCAATTCACACTCATTCCATGGCACCCATACTTGAATAGATGCATTTATTTAGTGGATTGCTATATCACGCCCTGTATTTTACTATCCATGCCCTGTATTTATACTGTGTATATACAATATATATTTAAATGTAAGAAGTAAAAAATGTTAAATGTTAAATATTGTAATTTAATGTTAACTTAAAACACATCTCGTTGACGTGTGCCGCCGCCGGGCGCCGCCGCAGAGTCAATCCGCCGCCGAGCGCTGCCGGAGGCTGTCCCGTTCGCCACGGCCTGGGCGCGACAGGGCGCCGGTCCGTTCGCCACGGACCAGGCGCGACCGGGCACCGGTCCGTTCGCCACGGACCGGGCGCGAGCCGGAGGCTGTCCGGTTCGCCACGGCCTGGGCGCAACCAAGCGCCGGTCCGTTCGCCACGAACCGGGCGCGAACCGGACGCCTTCCGTTTGCGACGGATCGGGCGCGAGCCGGAGGCAGTCCCGTTCGCCACGGTCTGGGCGCGACCGGGCGCCGTTCCTTTCGCCACGGACCGGGCGCGAACCGGACGGGCTTCCGTTCTCCACGGCCCAACGGAGAACCGGGCGCCTCTCCCTAAAACCAACTACCCACATTTAATGTCATTTACTCTATCACACCCGAAAAAGTGTAACTTTCTTCTATAAATTGTTCTGTAAAAATCTTTAGAATCCTAAAAATCTACAAATTTTTACAGCATGTCTTTGGAGGTAATTTTACTAATTAGTTTTCTGTCCATAAGTAATAGTTAAATTTATTATTTATTATTTTTTGCAGTAGAAATTTATGCTCATCTTAGTATTTTAATTTATTAATTGTAACGTAAAAATTATTGCACATTTATCTACTCTAAATTTACGTTTTTTTGGGGTTGAATTTCGCCCGGTTGCATTTTTAATTCCAAAAGTTCATTGTTAAACATTAAATTCGTTACGTTAATTTTAAACCTTCATGTAAAATGTAAGAATGTAATATTAATTCTGGCCATAATTTTATTTCATCAAATATAAGTATCACATTTTTTTTTACAATTACATTTATGTTTTAGTTGTTAATAAGAAATGGAGCAGTGCACCATTAAGTCCATAAGTAATAGTTATTAAACATTACATTTGTATTATTTTGTTTAAATGGACAATTTGAAATGGATGAATGTAATTTTAGTTTAGGGAGTTAATTTATGTACGGGAATTTTATAACTGTAATGTTATTTCATCTAATTTAATTTTATCTTTATGTTTTTATATTTAAATATATGGTTTAACGTTTTAACTGTAATTTTATCTTTATTTGTTCATATTTAAATATATGTTCTTAACGATAATTAAAAATCAAGCAATGCACTTTTTAGTTTGTAAAAGTTATTTATGTAACGTTATAATTGTAAGCCTAAATTTATTTCCTATAATATAATTTGTACTTTATTTTATGATAATTTTTTTAAAACAATTAATTTATTTAAATGTTAATTGACGACATCATTGTTGTTGGTATAGTAGTTGAGTGAAACTAATTACTTGATGTTTATTGCTGTTTAAGGATGACAATCAGTCATGTGAAGCTGTTGCTGGGGGGAATGGATACTTTCCATTTGCAACCTCAAATGTGTTTCCAAGTCACGGCGAGGCTTATTCCTACCTGCAACGGATTGCTCTTCAAGTAGGATTTGAACTTGTCATGGGGTCCTACAAAAAAAATAAGAATGGTCCCCTGAGGATATATTGCATTTGCAATCGGGGCCGAAAAGATAAGGTTATCGATGTGAGCGATTCTGATATAGTCCGACGGAGTAACACTTCGACTAGAAGTTGTGACTGCCCATTCACGATTGTCATGAAAGAGAGTAGCACGGGGGAGGGTTGGAATGTACTACCGTGCAAGGATTCTAGCCGAGGGATGCATAACCACCCATTCTCATTGTACGCTGAGGGTCATAGACAGAGCTGCATGCTCCATGAGGACGCGAAACAAATGATTAGAGATTTGACAGATTCAGAAACAGCCCCCAGGCATATATCAATGCCAGCCTTAGTCAATCGTTTCCAGACCTACATCAGACCATTAGGCAGGTGTACAATGAGAGATCGGCATATGTAACAGAAAGGCGAGGCGGGCGCAACACAGCGGAGAATTGTTTGCATCTTGCCACCTCGAACGGGTATGTCACTAGTCACCGCTCAGCACTTGATGGTACTTTGACTCATTTATTCATGGCTCATCCCGATGCTGTTGTGGCATTTCGCACGTTTCCGTGGGTTGTGACCATCGATTCAACGTACAAGACTAATCGCTACGGCATGCCATTCATTGAGATGGTTGGGATGTCGCCTTGCAACACAAATTTCCTGATTGCCTACGCAATTGTCATTGAAGAAACGGCAGATACCTATGAGTGGGTTCTTAACGCACTCAAGAACTTGCTTGTCGATGGACCGTTCCCTGAGGTTGTGGTCACCGATCGAGAGATGGGACTGATTAGGCCACTCCGGATTATGTTTCCAGAATCGAATCATTTGCTTTGCACCTGGCATATTAACAAGGATGTGGAGGCACATGCTACGGTGCTAACAGGGAATAAGAGGAACGGGGCAGCCTTCAAGAATGGTGCATGGTTCCGGGTTTGCAATGCGTCCACCGTTTCAGCGTACGAATCCGCCTTGGTAGATATGAGGGCTGGATGGTCTTGGAGCGAAGCTGTTATTAGTTAAGCTGAGACTACGTGGCTCAACCCCCATAAGGAGAAATTTGTGAGGGCATGGACGAACAGATTTCTGCATTTTGGGAACACAACTACATGCAGGGTCGAAAGTGCACACTCGTCATTGAAAGGGTGGTTACAAACGTCAACTGGTTCACTGGATACGATATGGAGGCGTGTCGACCTGGTTCACTCCTTCATGCACGGGTCGACGAGTCCATCAACGATTGTCGAGTCAAACGGATCCAAGTCGCTCATCATGTCACTCAGCATCTGATGCACAGGAAACACATTTTACCATAACGGAACAATCCAATTTAATATAATTACTCACAGCAAATAGTGGCGGAAAACTTACCAGTGACAAAAGATGTGTCCTATCCGGTCTACTCGTGGCAGCATGTTCAGGATTTGCGATCAATGGGTGTGAATGACTCGCGTACCACTCCTCGTAATCCAAGGTACACTCTGACAGACTTGTGGCAATCGGGAACTCAGCAAGCTGACCGTCGTGCCAAGCGTGTGCCATATGCCATAGGGTCAACTGCATCATCCCTGAGTAGGTCACTGAATAGCTAGCTGGATCAGCGGGCCGGGAACAAGGCTCAGGCACAATCCTAAGACTCTGCGGTAAACCCTGTACGAGACCGAACTGGCGCACAACACGATCTGGCATGTACACCTCCATTGCTTCAAGGTATCGAATCACGCCGCGGTAGTGAGTCCTCCCCCTCGCAGCACTAACCACGTCCAGTCCATATGGCAACCAATCCACCTGCGCGTGTTTCACAGAAATGTAACGTTCATACGGAATCCGATCTACCTACTACTATTAGAATAAGAGTAAAAGCATGGAATTCATACCTGGTCAGATTGTAAGGCATCCAATTGACGCCTGATGGTAGCCAGCCTCCGAGTATCCTCCCCATTTTATCCCCTGTGTGCCACCGGTTGGCGCGTCCCGGAAGAGCTGGCAGTGTACTCAGTCTAGGCCGAAACATCGGAAAGTACTCGTATATCCATGCTTGCAGCAGCGTGCAACAGCCGCATAGGCCGCGGGCCTTAGCCCGGGACGCAATTCCCAACTGTAGATACAAACTGGCCAATGTCGCCGAGCCCCAGGACAATTGCGAATCAAGTAGAGGTAGAAGGTTGGCTCTAACCTTATTCCCAGTTTTATCCACAAAAAGCGTTGATGAAAATAGGGTCAGCATGTAGCACATAAATTGGAAGTTATCGCTCTGACCAGCCGCTACACACCTCGCCATCAATGATTGGCCATCTATGTTACCCCCGTTCCAGTCTTCCGCGACAAAGGACTCCACGTCTTTCCCAAATAGTTCAGTGCCTGCGGTGGCACGTATCCGGGCCTGTACAACATCGCTCCGGTCAGGGAGCGTAGTGACTAGCTGCTTGCATAGCGTTGAACGAGCATGGCATCTCAACACACCTCGCTCTATACCATTCCAAACGTCGACTGCGACGTGTCCTCCAAAGCTTGGTATCACGAGGTCATCTTGCGGGCCACCACCCATCGGTCCCCGCACAAGCCACGTTTCATCGGCTTGTCGCTTTCTCCTGTTCCTCGGTGCCCTTCCAGTGCCAGTCTCACCGGCATTACACGATCCACCAGAAGATTGCGCGAATCGGCCAGCTCTATTTCTAACGGTGTGTCTGGCTCCTCCACCAGCATACCGTTCAATTCCAGGATCCAATTGCACACTCGTCCCAGGTTGGCCAGATGGGGGGACATTGCATGTATTCTGTCCCTGCCCACCATCGGCCCCGAGTGGGCTGCATTCTACCGGCAAGTCACACATCGACTGCCAATCACTATCATCACAGATTGCACGCATTCCACCGGACGCGATAATGTTAAGCTCCGGACCGTCCCATGTTGGCATAGGATCGAATGCATGATCGCGCCGTAGAGAAGGCTGCTCAGCTCCTACATTACACTCCTGCGACTGTTCCTCCTGGACCACACGGCCTCTCACCTGTTTGGCCGAAGCACTAATTCCTCTTCGTCGTATAGAACGACCATGGTCGTCGGGTTGACCAGCAGTGCTCATCTACAACACAAGATATGTAATTAGTATAACAATTTATTTAAACTGATATGATAAAATAAATTAACATACATTTCAACAACGTGTAAACGGATATGACGAAACAGTGCATAATTTCAAACAACTTATGGAAACTACATACTCTATAATGCATAGAAAAAAGTGAATATAACATAAAAAACCCCACTCTAAACAGCACATTTAATTCTTCTGCAATCCCATACAACGAACTACCAATTTTTATTAATTGCAAATTATAAATTACATTACTAAATCATTGTACAACAATCTGAATTTTTTTCCACATCACACTAATAGTAACATTCAAAGAAACAATTGTTAAAACATTTCATAATCATTTACTACACAATTGTTTTCATCAGATTAATAAACTAGATTTTCATAATGTTAATTTACATAAGACTATATTCTATTATGTTACATATACTTTCCAAATTACTAAAATAGTTATCATTTCCAAATTTAAACTAAACAATTTCTAAAAATAACAATTTCTTCATTTTAATTCCAAAATTATTTCAGATTGTAAACAATATCAGATTTTTCCAAATTATTTTACTTTTTAATTTGCCATTGTATGATGAAAAAAATTAATTTAAATTAAACCCTCTTATTTTCTTATATTTGCAACCAAACCCCTCGTCTTCCTCATCCCTCCACCCTCCGCCGCCAGCGTCCTCCTCCGCCGCCGGACTCCTCCTCCGCCGCCGGCCTCCTCCGCCACCGGACGACCGCCACCACCTCCGCCCGCCAGCTCCTTCTCCTTCCCCTTCTCCTTCTCCTTCCCCTCTACCTCTCCTTCTCTTCCTCTGCGACGCCGCCATCCCTCCGCCGCCGGCGTCACCACTCTTCATCTCCTCGGCCCGATGCGTGCCGCCCAAGGCCGGACCCGATGCGCGTCCCTCCGCCTCGCCACGCCCGGTGCGCCGCCGCGCGAAGCTCCTCTCCGCCGCTCACCTCGGCCCAGCCCGGTTCACCACCTCCAGCCCAACACCACCTCCGGCCAATTCGCACCACCAACCCAACATCCACTCCAGA
The DNA here is from genome assembly GCA_037428765.1 of Rubia yunnanensis. Classification (NCBI taxonomy): domain Eukaryota; kingdom Viridiplantae; phylum Streptophyta; class Magnoliopsida; order Gentianales; family Rubiaceae; genus Rubia; species Rubia yunnanensis. Next base: position 10,455,107 of record CM075070.1, read on the forward strand.
TTTAATAAATTTCTAACAAACCCCAATTCTAACAATTCCAACAAGTTCAACAAAATTCGAATAGATGGGCAACAACCATACAATTCGCACGGCGGCGGCGTATAAATTTTCCCTCTAAAACTTACGTTTTCCGGCGGCGGCGGCGTCCGGGAGCAGCTTGGTGGAAGAAATGGAGAGAAGGAATAAGGAAGAAATGGCCAAATGGGAAGGAAGAAACACCACTTATATAACACTTTCTCCTAATTAAATTTTTTAATTTTTAAATACAAATACATGTATTTATACGTATTAGGACGTGGATAGTAAAATACAGGGCGTGATATAGCAATACCCTTTATTTACCATTCAAGATAAATGTGGGTTGAACAAGTTACGTCAGATCAGAGAGTACGAACTTGGTCCCTAAATTTATTACTGGGAGCCATTTCGACTGAACTGAATCTCATCACATTTTCACATTTAATATCTTTCAATTTCTTAAAACGAACTGAACGCAACGAGACTAGATATCGAGTGAACTGGGCTTAATGAATTGGATCTAGTTCACCCCTTTCTTCTTTTTCATGCAATAATCCAATTTACCAAAACTTTATTACAATTTGATAAAGGAATGTTAAATGTAATTTTTGTCCATGTTAGGATAAATCAAGCTCCTGATTAGATTATAATTTATTATGATTATAGTTCTTTTCTTATTACACCTCTATTGTACTCTCTATATATTTAGATATCAATAATACAATTGATTACGGCAAATCATTCTATTATGGTATCAGAGCAAGTTCTGATCCTACGCCCTAAATTTTAATTTACTGTTCAGCACCTCCTTTTTTTTCCCGGCGGAAGTTTCCGGTCAAATCCCGGCAGAAGTTCCCGGTCAAATTCTGGCGGAATTTTTCTGCCCACTGGAGTACCAACAGGTTCATCGGCATTGGAGTTCTTCCAGAGGCGTCGTCGTCGTCCAGAGGCTTCTTCCAGAGTCGAGCGGTGAAGCCATTCTTCACGGCGATCGTCGAAACTCTTCCCTCCAACGGCGTCGGAACCCATTTTCAGTGACGAGTTTCGTGCTTCCAGCGGCGAGTTTCCCGCTGCGATTATCCCCATTTTTTCGACAGCGAGATCCACGCGCCCGCGTGAAAGTCACGCGCGTGAAAACACGTGCGAACGAGATTCCAGCGCATTTCGTCATTCCAGCGCGTGAAGTCACGCGCGATTCGACTCGCGAAACTTTTGGATTTCTCGCGTCATTCATTTTATCGCGAGTTAATGCTGTTTAACGCGAGTTAATGATGTTTATCGCGAGTTAATGTTGTTTATCTCGAGTTGATGCTGCTTATCGCGAGTTGATGCTGCTTATCGCGAGTTGAGGTCCTTTATCACGAGTTTTTCATATTCTAATCAGCACCCAGTCCATTTCTGTGCAATTCTTGGGCTTTTGCTATGGTTTATTTGGGTTCTACATCTCGGGAAGATTGCTCCACTAATTGGGTTGCGGACAAGTTATTGTTTCAGGCTAGTTTGAATGGTCCCAACCGTCATTCTTCGTCAAATCAGTGGATCGTTGATTCAGGTGCTACATCTCATATCACTGCTCACACCAGTCATCTTGATCAGGTACAACGTTATCGTGGTTATGATTCTATTCTTGTTGGAAATGGTGAATCATTATTTATTTCTCACATCGGCCAATGTCATTTATCTGGTTTCTCTGTTAATGATGTCATTTATCGTGATCTACCTGTCTGTGTTATATTTTATGCTGATGCATTTTCCATTGAGCACAAGCTTACAGGGGCGATAATTGGTAAAGGCCGTCATAGGTCTGGTCTTTATTTTCTTGAGACTGGTGATTCCAGTTTTTTAGGCGAACTACGCTCTACAAAGCTTCATGCTTCTTTTGAGCAGTGGCACTCTCGCCTCGGTCATGTGTCTCATGATACTGTTCAGTTATTGAATCGACGGAGCCTTAATTCTGTCACTTCTGCTATGCCTGCACCTGTCAGTTGCTCTCCTTGTCAGATGGCCAAGAGTAGTCATTTGCCCTTTTCCACTAGTGACAAGCGTGCTACTGGTTTATTGGATAAAGTACATTGTGATTTGTGGGGACCAGCTCCTGTTTTATCTGTCAACGATTTCTCTTATTATGAAGTTTTCATTGATGATTTTTCGCGATTCACATGGTTTCTTTCGATGCGGAATAAGTCGGATTTCTATGACACCTTTATCCAGTTTCAGAAATTCATTGAGAATCAGTTTTCTGCTAGGGTTAAAATTTTTCAGACCGATGGTGGCACCGAGTTTACTAATCACCGACTTCAGGCTCATCTCATATCATGTGGCATTCATCATCAGATGTCCTCTCCCTATACACCTGCTCAGAATGGCCGGGCTGAGCGAAAGCATTGCCACATCACAGAGACTGGTCTTGCCATGCTTTTTCACTCTTCTGTGCCGCACTGTTATTGGGTGGAAGCTTTCTCCTTTGTGGTTTACATTATTAACCGTCTGCCTAGTTCGATTTTGAGTGGCAAATCACCTTTTGAGGTTGTTTTTGGTCATGTTCCTGACTGTACCCTCTTTCACCCGTTTGGTTGCCGTGCATTTCCATGTCTGCGTGCCACTACTACTGATAAGCTTGCACCCCGATCCATTCCTTGTGTTTTTATTGGCTATCACCCTCGTTACAAGGGCTTCCAGTGTCTCGACCCGACTTCTGGGCGCATCTATATCTCTCGCCACGTTCGTTTTGATGAAACTTTCTTCCCTTATGTCTCATCTTCCATGGACAGTCGTTCGATTTCAGATCTGGAGATTTCATCATTTTTTGATGGAACTGTTACTTCATCGATTGGGGCCACCACGCCTGTGTCTGTGTCTATTCCAGCTGCCCCTCCTTCACCACCGTCCTCCATCTGGACGGTCGACCTGGACCCGGCTCCTCGCCAAACGCCCACCATATCTCAGCCGCTGGCCAGCACTCCTCTGCCACCGTCTCAGCCACCGGCCACCACGTCTCAGCCAGTATCGGCTATTCTTTCTCCGGTGACTTCCGACGGCCACTCTCTGGTCAGCACAGCTCGATCTTCCTCTGTGTCATCAGCTGGTTCGACTCCTCCAGCTTCGCCGCCCCAGCTTCGTACTCATCGGATAGCCACTCGGTCTTCTACTGGTGCCATTCAGCACCGGGATTATTCGGATATTATTGCTCATGGTCTCACTGCCGCACTCCTCTCTCAGTCAGAGCCCACTGATTATCGCACTGCCCTTCAGGATCCAGCCTGGGTTTCAGCCATGGATGATGAGATGGATGCTCTTCGTGGTCAGCACACTTGGGATTTGGTTCCTCGACCTTCGAATGTCAACATTGTTGGCTCCAAATGGGTATATAGGCTCAATTATCGACCAGATGGCACTATAGGGCGTCACAAAGCTAGACTTGTGGCGCAGGGTTTCTCGCAGATTCTGGGTTTTGATTTTGATCACACTTTCAGTCCTGTGGTCAAAGCCTCCACTGTTAGGACGGTTCTCGCCATAGCCACCATGCGTTCCTGGGCACTTCATCAGTTGAATGTCAAGAATGCTCTCCTTAATGGTGTTCTTGATGTTCCAGTCTACATGAAACAGCCCGTTGGTTATCAGATTCTGTCCATCCAGACTATGTTTTTCGTTTGAAAAAGGCCATTTATGGTCTTAAGCAGGCTCCCCGGGCTTGGTTCCAGCGTTTCAGCAGTTATCTGACACAGCTTGGTTTTCGGTGCAACTCAGCTGATACTTCTTTGTTTGTCCTTTCGAAAGGGTCGTCGTTACTGTACCTACTTGTGTATGTGGACAATATCATTCTTACGGGAAATGACTCGACTCTTCTTCGTTAGTTCATTGATCGGACACACAGAGAGTTTGCGATCAAGGATCTTGGTGCTCTTCATTACTTTCTTGGTCTTGAAGTTTCGCCTACCTCCTCAGGATTACTGCTTGGCCAAGCAAAGTATGCTCGGGATATTTTGAATCGGGCCAATATGTATGACGCGGCACCTGTTTCTACTCCATTTGTTGTTGGTTCTCAGCTTCACAGCTCTACCAGTCCTCCATTTCGGGATCCTACACTTTATCATTCTCTTGTTGGTGCTCTCTAGTATCTCACCATCTCTCGCCCGGATTTGGCATTCTCGGTCAACACGGTGAGTCAGTTTCTTCAGGATCCCAGAGATGATCATTTTGCTGCTGTGACTCGGATTTTGCGGTATGTTCGTGGCACTCTTCATTTTGGTCTCCGATTTTGTTCTACTAGTACTCCTGATGTGTTAGGATACTCTGATGCTGATTGGGCTCGCTGTCTGGAGACTCGTCGGTCCACTTATAGTTATGCCATTTTTCTTGGTGGGAATCTGGTTTCTTGGAGTGCCAAGAAACAGCTCACTGTTTCTCGCTCTAGCACTGAGTCTGAATACCGTGCTCTCGCCAACACTGCCTCAGAAGTGGTCTGGCTCACTCATTTGCTTCGTGATCTTCGGTTTCCGCTTTCTGGTTCTCCACTGTTGTTATGCGACAATAGTAGTGCTATCTTCTTGGCTTAGAATCCAGTGGCTCACAAGCGGGCGAAGTACATCGACATCGACTACCATTTTGTTCGTGAGTTGGTGACATCCGGAAAGCTGCGTGTTGCTCATGTTCCGACTTCTCTTCAGATTGCGGACATTTTCACCAAGGGGCTCTCTCATCCGCTGTTCGAGTTCTTCAGGTCCAAGCTGTGCGTCGGCGAGCATCCGACGCTTCGCTTGAGGGGGGGTGTTAGGATAAATCAGACTCCTGATTAGATTATGATTTATTATGATTATAGTTCTTTCCTTATTACACCTCTATTGTATTCTCTATATATTTAGATATCAATAATACAATTGATTACGGCAAATCATTCTATCAGTCCAAATCTAGCATCTCACTTGGACCGGGCTTGGACATCTTCACATGAAAAATCCACTCATCATTATATTTATATTAGGGTAATATGCAAATATAACCCTATATGTTGGAGAAAGTGTAAATATAACCCTGAGCTATTTTTTAGTGCAAATACAACCCTAACTATTACACATATGTGCAAATATAACCCTAAGACCATTATTTCGGCATTGACTTACCAGGGTTATATCTGCACTTTCATTATCGCAGGGTTATATCTGCACTTTCATCAATTATATAGGGTTATATATGCACTTTTCTCTTTATATTATATTTTTGTAAGAGTCCGTCTCTTGAAAGACGGTCTTTCCATAAGTGTAAATTAGAATAAATTAAGTTAAAATTTTTGGGTTGCATGAGACAGGTTATAAATTTTATAACTACTATATGTTGCATACTAAAATTTTAATATTACAACTAAAACCTTTTAACTTTTATTATTCTAATCAAACCCTGTCTTTTCCCATACTTTGCCTTTTTGTAATGGGATTCACAGAGGCGAGCACTGCTATATATGTACATCTGTCCTCCCCAAATAATAAAAAAACATAAAGAAGAGAGAATCTCACTGCAAAATATCTCCCCCCGCCGCGGGGCCAGAGCGTTGTCCCCAACCGCCATAAAAACAGCACCCACAAAAAAGCGCGTGCATCGTGCTATAAAGCCCCAGCAAACAGTAAAACTGGAAAAAAAGCGAGTAGAGTTCGGATCAAACGCAACCAGCATACTCTCTCTCTATTTCTTCTCTCTCCCGTAACCAAACCCTAGAATTTTCCCCCAAAAATAAAATTATTTCAATTATTTCCCCCTGTTTTTATTTTCTCCTTAATTTATTTTTAATTTTTATTTTCCGCCGGAAAATCCCAGATCTTCCCGTCTCTTCTTCGGGATCTGATCGATTTTTAGGTTCCGCCTATTCAGAACAAAACCCTAGCCCGTACGATCTCGAAATCTCGTTCCGGTGCTTGTTTGTTTTCTGCTGAATCGAGCTAGGGTTTTGGGAATCTCGATTTCGTTTGTATCGAAGATTCAAACCCTAGCTGTTTGGGAGATTTGATGCAGATCTCGTGATTTCTAGGGTTTTGACGGCACAAAGATTGGGGCTTTTCTTGAATTAGATGTGTGTATGGATTCTGGGATTGTTGGGGCAATTGAGAATGGGGTCCTCGTGAGTGGTGACAAGAGAACTAATCCTGAGGTGAAGGTCTACACGCGGAGGAGTAAACTAAAAAAAGCCCAATCTCAGATCTCAAATTACCAATCTGCCACCGCCACCGCCGCCGCCGGTGGCGACGATATAACCCCTCCTCCCCCTGCCGACGGCGTAGATCCGCCTTTGAAGAAGGATTATGCTGCGACCAACAGAAGCCCTCCACGGCCGCCCTCGGGAGAAACCCTAGGTACCAAAGATGGCGACTTTTCAAAGGAGAAGCGGAATCTTGAGCCTTCTCGATCTGGTGGAAAGCCGTCGACTTCCAACGGCGGTGTCCGGGAGCCAGAGGATGGAGTCGCCGCCGCTGTGTATGGTGGTGCCCGGGAGCCGGAGGATAGTGTTGCCGCCGCCGCTGTGTCTGGCGGTGTAGATGGTGGAGAAGCGTCGCCGCCCTTACCCAATGGTGGAGAAGGGCCTCGGCCACACCATAGTCCCCAGAAAGTCCGAGAACCCTCTAAGGATGCACCAAACTCAGGCCCCAGCGGAGGAGAAGACGGCCAAGTAGCTGTGCCGCCCTTGTCAAATGGCGGACAAAAACAAGATATTCAGATTGGTGACCCAGACAAAAGTGGTCATGTGGCTGACCCAGTTGATGAAGGGGCACCTGCGAATGGTGTGGCGCCGATGGTCGCAAGGGTTGAAGATAGGGTTAGGATTAGCATAACAGAGTCGAGGCCGAAAGATGAGATGAGGAAGCTGAAGCGGAAGCTTGAGCAGGAGCTCGGCCAGGTCAAGAATGTGTCTGAGAAGCTCCATACCAAGGAGGTTCAACTTACTGCTTATAGTACAGCTAATGTTAATACTAACTCTAGGTATGTTGTTGCTAGTACTGTTGGTAATCATGGTGGTGGTTATAGCCAGTCTCCACAGTTAGTTAGAGCGAATTCTGAGCTGGGTGCAGTTGGTAGCAATCTCTACAGTCGGCCGCAGTTAGCTAGGGCGAGCTCGGATGTGAGGTCTGGGGCATTAGGATACCAGCCGTTTAGGCACTTGAGTGTTGCTGTTGGTGAGAACAATCACGGTGTGGGTGAGTATGTTGAGAAGGAGAAGAGGACTCCCAAAGCCAATCAGTTTTACAGGAATTCGGAGTTTCTTTTGGGGAAGGATAGATTGCCGCCTGAAAGCAATAAGAAGTTGAAGCTTAATTGTGGAGGGAGGAAACACGGGGAGTATGGGTATGGCTACCAGAACAGAGATAAGGTGTTTAGGAGCTGTAGCAGTTTGCTCCAGAGGTTGATGAAGCATAAGCATGGATGGGTGTTTAATGAGCCAGTTGATGCCAAGAAGCTCAATTTACCTGACTACCATATTATTATTAAACATCCCATGGATTTAGGTACGATTAAGGCTAGGCTGGCTCAGAACTGGTACAAGTCTGCCAGGGAGTTCGCGGAGGATGTGAGGCTTGTGTTCCATAATGCCATGTTGTACAATCCAAAAGGGCAAGATGTTCACACCATGGCAGAAGAGTTGTTGAACATATTCGAGGAGAAATGGATGGGTATAGAGAAGGATTTTTATCCCTATCAGATGTATTATGATGCAGGATTGCCTATTCCTACTCCAAGAAAAGCCCCTCCCCCTCCTGTGTTTCCCCTTGTTCCCGCTCCTCTTCGTGTTCCTATTCCAGCCTCTTCTCTTAGGAGTTTGGATAGGTCAGAGTCAATGCCTATGCATGTGGATTCTAGATTGAAACCATCCAATTCTAGTGTTCCTCATGTTGCTAGGACGCCTGCTCCTAAGAAACCCAAAGCTAAGGATCCAAATAAGAGGGACATGACTTATGAGGAGAAGCAGAAGCTTAGCTCAAACCTACAGAGCTTGCCTCATGAAAAGCTCGATGCCATTGTTCAGATAATCAAGAGGAGAAGCACAGCACTTAGTCAACATGATGATGAGATCGAGGTGGACATTGACAGTGTTGATGCAGAAACACTTTGGGAGCTTGATAGATTTGTCACCAACTACAAGAAGAGTCTAAGTAAGAACAAGAGAAAGGCTGAACTTGCCCTTCAAAGGAGAGAAGCTGCTCTGGCTGCTCAATCAACAGTAAGACCTTGAATCTCAATTATTTATAGCTCAAATTATAATTTGTTGCATCATGATTGGGACTGGTTCTGGAAGTTGCTTAAAATTTTGGTCATACAGCTTTCTCAATTTACTAGTCGAAGTTTGGGGAGGATGGCCTAGGTCTCAGGACTTACTTTCTACAAGTTTTTTGACACGTCTCTACAATTTTGATTGCAGAATCCACAGCCACCAGTGATGGAAGCGCCTAACCAAAGTAGAATAGGTATTCCATTGTGGATTACTTAGTAAAGATACTTGCTGCAAGACTTTCTTGAATTGCTGAATGACTATTAGATTTCTGATCTTCTGTTGTTTGCTTGTCAAAACCAGGTGAAAAGCGACCCATTGATGTAGAAAAGCAGGGGGATAATGTGAGTGGAACTAGTGGCTCAAGCAGTTCTAGCAGTGACTCAGGGTCATCTTCAAGTGGTACAAACAATTTCTGTTCTTTTGCTGTTTGATATGGTTATATGGATTTTCTCTGTTTGCCTTATTGCTCTACCCCTCCCCCTTCACTCTTTGTTTTTCCGTGCTTCCGTTATGATCTTGTATTGCTCTTTTATAAACGTTGGTACTTTCTTTTGCATCTTGGTTGCAGATTCTGACAGTGATAGCTCCTCTGCCTCTGGATCCGATGCAGGCCAGTCACCCAAGAGTTAAAGGTTACAATCCCTCCATCTGTATAGGTATGTTAGTTATTTGTTTATTTATTATAATACCCATTCTATTGTGCCTTGTGTTGTACACAATCTTCAGAATCACTTTTTTTGGGGTAGTTTGAGGTATATTTTGACTTTGGTTTGGTTCTTGCAGCCTTCAAGGATTAGTATCCTGCTCATGGTAATTTGTGGGACTTTGTTGCCAACTTTTTGTAGTTTTTTTTTCCTTTTTCTTTCTGTCCGAAGACTGAACTCTTTGATTATGGATGGGGGCCTTTAGATTTTCATGGTTCTGTTACTAAGCAGGGTGTCAAGATGTGGCTGGAAATCACTTTTCTGTTTTATATTTTTTTTCCTGGGTCGAAGGTTTTCGAGGGCTAAATTGAATCTTTGCATTTTAGATTTACTGATGAGTTGAGGCAGGTTTGAACTAGGGGATCTTTTAAATTTGTTTCTTGCATATTAGCTCAAATGTTGCTTAGTCTTGTGTGATAAAAACTCCATGTTAGCCACGGGGGTTTGGTGGGATAGTGTTTGGTTTTCCAAATGAGTAAATGCATGAAAGGCTGTGCATTGTTTGTTGTGCTGCTTTTGGAAACTTGTTTCTTACAAGAACTGGAAATTTTTGTGCTCGACTGATTGAGAAATGGTAGCAATGTACATTTTTAGTTGTTTCATTCGCACATGCAACATATGAGATCTTGCTTTTACTGGGGTGCTAGAACTTTATGACAGCAAGAAGATATCAAGTATTTTAGGTTTTAAGGCAACTGGACTAAAGCCACTGCCAGTGTACATTTCATTCACCATGAAGCTTGCAGATGATACTTGTGTTCGTACTGTAATGTTGTTTAATGTTGACCTGAGGCTGCATGATATGCAACTGGACTGTTATGTCATGTGATGGCATCAGTTGCATTTTCCCAGAGGCTGCATGATATGAATCTGCATTATTGATTTGTATGAGAGATTTTCTATGTGCTGTAAATCTGGGTACCATTTTTGTGTAATAACGTGGTTTGTAAATATTGCAGAACATCTCCAAATTGGTGCTTCCACCTTCTTTGGACTGTCTTCTCTGATTGCTGAATGGTGCTGCACTTAGCTGTGCCTTAATAATAACTGGTGGTACCATAAACGGAGAGATTCACGGTTGGGAAAATGCAACAAAAATATGGAGTACTTTTTATTTTGTCGAATCCTTAGATAGAATAGAGTTTCAGAGCCAGGCTTCTATTGTGAGAAACAGCCATTTGATGTGTAGACTGTAATAGACTTTTTATCGCCTGCCTGCTGTACCATATACTCCCCAGATGTTAAGATCACCGTGATAAAAGTAAAGTGCTTTTGCAGACCACCTGAAAGTGTTGTGTTCTGACCAATCTTGGCCAATATATGAACCCAAGATCACATGCATGTTGACATTAAATAAGCAATTGCATATATGTAATAGAAAGAACTGTACAGACTTCAAATGAACCCTGGCTGGAAAGTAGGGATAAATTCTTCCAGGTCCTAATGTGAAGCAACATAGGATACAAAACCAACTCATAAGCAGATGACACAGCTTGTTAATAGAAAATGTTCTATGCAAACTTGCACCACAGTTCAGCAAAGAAACTGGGGTACACGTTTATTGTAACAAGCCACCTATTGTCAATACCTAGCATACAATAGCACCAACTAGCAAAATGAATAAACAGTTTATAACGACGAGCCTAAATCATGTTATAACGACGAGCCTAAGTCACGTTAATTGTAACAAGCCACCTATAGTCAATACCTCGCATACAATAGCACGAACTAGCAAATTGAACGAACAGTTCAGAACGACATGCCTAGGTCTCATATGCCATAGTTGCATCAAATGTAACTCGATTAGGTTTTAATAAATAATAAATGAAGAAAAAAAGGCAGATTATGCATTCAAAATCCAAGAGAGAGCATGGTTAGTATTATAAAAGCAATATATGGGTTTACACACTAGCCAAGATCATATGTTAAGAACAATGCATGCACAGCTACAAACCAGTGAAATTCATACATTATGAGCAAAATAATGCTCTCCTCACACCAAAATATTGCCATCAATTCTCGGAATGAACGAATGAGGGAAACATGAAATGCATCCAGCATTATGATAGTAAAGAGTCGGTAAGGTATCTATTAAAGCCAAGAAGTTCAAAACAAACACACAAAAAGCATACGAGGTACAAGGAGAGTCAAAGCGTGTAAGGAACTTACGCCATTTAGAGCAGCTTCACTTCCACTAACTCAGCAGCACCATCTAGTGTTCATGTTAAAATCTCGATATCTACAATGCTAAATAGTTATCAATAACAATTCTCATTCAATGAAATCACAGGTATCAGGAAAGTAAAATGGAGAGACAAATGAAACATAGATGAACCAAGTGTAAGAATACCCGTCAATTGTCAGAACTATGGTAGAATGATAACCACCATGGAATCCAAAATGGAGGCTTGTCATTGTTAACACCTGGACATGAAATTAGATGCAAGTCAAGATAATCCCGAATTTTGCACTAGAAGACTAATTTATGTATTCCTAATTTCGTAATCAATACATTGAGATTCTGTCATAGAAAGGCATGGCCCTGACAAAGGAACAAGCTTTCTTTGAGACCTCAGGAGCCAATAGCTAACAGTATTAACACTTTCCTGTTCATAGAATCGACTTAGAGATTTAACAGTTCGAACTTTCAATTTTAAGGCAATCATCACCACTCATGAATCATCCCAGGCTCCTAGCAACCATTCAGCTCCTAATTAGTAGATTCCGAAAACAGAATCAAACACACAGTGCAGACAGGACATAACTTTTCGCAAATAGAAACCAAAAACGAGGCCAAGTGTTGCAAATCCATACAATATAAAGTTATATAAACTAACATTAACTCAATCTAAATATCTAGTGATTGATTTACACATCCACACAGCTGAAATCCTCAACATTAACAAAAGTTACCAAACAACAGTAATCAAATAAATTGCTGAATCAAGAGAGCTGGCCTGAGAGAACCCAGATCAGAGTTCCGGCAGATGCCATCATACCAAGATCGCCGGACACGATTCCGATGAAAACCCATTGCGCTAACTATCTTCGGAAAGAGTAGCAAAACAAGCGCTAGCTATAAATTTCGACATTGCCATCATCATCAATATTATCATCACCAATATCATCAGTAACAGAACTGAAGCTACAAAAAGAAAGAGATAATACAAACCTTAATCCGATCAATTGTTTGTTGGGGTTTTGGTAATCATGCGAGGAAAGTGGGGAAATCAGAACGGAGCCGTACATCTGATTACGGCTATTCTCTATTTTGGAGGGTGGAAAATTCTTGGACTCCCGACCACTCCGTCCTTTATTACTCTTCCTAATTCACCCAACTTGCAATTAATGATTAATTCATTATACAATTGTGTGAATTATATCACACGCACTATTTTTTAAAATTAAAATCCAAGAATGTTGCTTTTCTATTTGTATGTACTCCCTCAGGTTCAGTAACATTGTATCACTCATTTTTGGGACTTGAATTTAGAAAAGACAGAGTTAATGGTGGAGAATGCATTGAGAGAGTAAAAAATAAATTGAATGGATGAAAATAATCTAAACTTTACTAAAAAAGGGAAGAAGTCAGTGTTAAAAAACCATCCAAAAAACGAAAGTATGAACATGAGAAAGTACAAATATTTTAACAATCAATGAAGTCACGATGATGTGGTGATATATCCCAAGTACAATGGGATCTTCATATTATAATTTTACCATTCAAATTAATAAAAGTCATTTTGAGATTTTACTACTTTGATAATTAGCTGTTGCTCGTTTCATTTGTTTGATTTAGCTAACGGATTTATTGGTGATCTTATGTATTACTCCGTTCCAGCCGAATGTGCACACTTTTTGGTCAACTTTCTCAGGTCATGTTTGACCAACGATAACTTTAGTTACGTATATTAACGGTGTGTTAAAATTTGATATTTAGAAAATACAGCATGCAGAGAATCCAACAATATCTCTCACATGATGATATTGGTATCTATATACTAGTTGAAATTTATGGTCAAACGTGTCTTGAGAAACTTGACCAAAAAGTGTGCAGATTCGGTTGGGACGGAGGGAGTATAGGTTTGGTTTTATAAATTGTGTTCGAGAATTGTCTATTAATCGTGATATTTTATACAAGGTGTAATAGCTAATGCTATTAAATACTATTTAAATTTTGATTATAAATTCTAGAGGATTATTTGATATCTTTTGAAATATATGTTTTTAAAATATTAATTTTTAGTTCATGTAATTAGAATTCTTAATAATTAAATATATATATTTTTAAAATTCCACTAATCAATATGTATCTTAGAATATGTGAAAAAAAGTATGTAAGATAGAGAGACGAAAAAAATTATAAAGAGATAAGTGCCAATATAACTCTATATACTTGAGTAAGTGCCAATATAACCCAATGATAATTTTTAGTGCAAATATAACACTAACTAGTTAATGAAAGCCAATATAACCCTCATACCCCATTTCCAGCATTGACCCCAAATTTTTGACGTTGACTCTATGTAAATTGACCAAAATGCCCTTTGGGCTAACTCTGAAATTAGGTGGATAATTTTACCCTCATAGTTCGTCGGACCACCGCCTGACCACCACCAGAGCAGGTAGGGTTATATCAGGACATTATGAAATCTTATTGGGTTATATCAGCACATTCTTACTGTTTGTAGGGTTATATCAGCACATTCTTAAAACTAATAGGGTTATATCAGCATATATTATAAATATTAAGCGTGTGGTACTCGGCTGGCCTTAATGGGCGACCACATCATCATACACACCATTATAACATCATAACAATATCATACACACCATAGAATTTGACATCATGACACCATCATTAATATTAAACACCATTATCACATATCATAGCCTCATTTCAAAACTTATCAACATTAAAAACCCTAGGTCGAAGAACACAACAAAATAACAATCACACAAAACACCAAAGGTCATCCAATCATCAATCCAGACTAAACACAACAAAATAAATAAAATATCATTAAAACCCCTATATTCTATAATATGTGCTGATATGACCCTACATTTTTTTACTAATGTGCTGATATAACCCTATAAATTTTAGGAATGTGCTGATTTAACCCTACCAGTTTTCATAATGTGCTGACATAACCTTACCTAATTCGGTGGCGGTCCGGCATTTCCTATTTTTTTTGTATTTTAATTTTTTTTCCAGAAGGGCAAGCATGTAATTTTATAAAATTCTGGCTAAAAATTGTCGGAGAGAGTTAAATTGGCACTTTCACTAACTAGACACGGTTATATTGACACTTTCAAATATTGAAAGGTTATATTGGCACTTATGTCAACTATGTATGATTCTAAAAAAACTTTTTTCAATTATAAAAATATACAAGTGGTTACACATTCCTTATATTCTCTAAAGGAAAGGGTAGAGCTACACAAACAATTTTTTTTAAAAAAGTTTTGGAACACTTATCATTTTTGTATGTTTTTTTAAAATAATCACTTTTCCTTTTTGTATGTTTTTTTAAAATAATCACTTTTCCTTTTATAGTAAAAAGTACATCATTCTCAAGCATTCATTAAACTTTTGCTCACTTCACTCAATTTTCTCCACACATTTCCACTTGAAAAAAAAAACACCACCTAATATTATGACAGGGAGAAACACACAAGATTAGCCATACTGATAACCAAGAATGAAAATGGTCAGGAAAACACATAGGATGAATCTATATACGACTTTTGTCCCAGATTAAATTGTACAGAATTTTTTTCACAGTTTTCAACACACGCGTTTGACTTTAAATATACGTAAGGGTTAAATGCATTTCTAACCCTACATTTAGGCTGAAAGTGCCAATATAACTCTGTAAAATGGAAAAGTGTCAAACTAACCATAACTTTAGGATGAATTGTGTGATCGGACTTGAAATTGGAAATATACCCTTGCCCATTTTAACTTCAAATTTTCCCATTTTACCCTCATATTGCCACCAGTAACCACATCCTGTCGCCAGCCACCACCACCCGCTACCACCCTTTCCCGCCACCACTTTCTGCCCAGCCACCCCCACATCCTCGCCACCTCTTTCGCCCAACCACCGTCACCCACCATCCCTTCCACCTTTCTCGCCCAGCCAGCCACTCCCACATCTCACGCCTATTCACCCCAACATTCTCGCCACCTCTCTCTCCCGCCCATCCCTGCTACCCACCACCTAGGACCTTTCCGGGGTCCAAGCCTAGGGTTTTGGTATCTCCACTGCTGCACCACCGAGGATTTTAGCCGGATGAGATTGAAGTGGCCAAAGCTAAAACCCATAATCAATCTCGATCTCAGTCCATGACCTCGGTTGCGAGCTCAATTGCAATCCCTATCTGACCCTAGCGGTTCCGACTGGTGGGCTAATGAGATTTGGTTGCGCAACCTAAAGGAAGAGGGGCAGAGCACAACTATGGTGAGAGAAATCAGTCGGGAGGAGAACGACGATGAAGGGGCAAATCACAATGATAGAGGGGCAGAGCAGGCGGAGAACGACAATGGAGAGGTAGAGAAGATATCGACTTGTATTTTATTTTTCCTTTTTAAATTAATGGGAAAAATCGTCATATACAACAAACCAGCCAATTCCGGCATTGACAATCGGAGTCAGCATCTCTCGGCAAAATTCTATTATTATGGCTACAGTAACCGGCGGTGGACGCGAAGGTGGAGGATGCATTCAGCGAATGCGTTCTCATGATTTTAGAATTTTGTTTTCGTGAAAATAAGAGGACGCATTTACGAAATGCGTTCTCGTGGTTTTCTAATTTTTTTGTAAGAGAAAATAGAGGACGCATTCTGTGAATGCGTCCTCAGGGTTGTTGGATTTTTTTAGATTAAGTTTTCAGAGGACGCATTCGAGCCCTCGAGCCCACCATCTTCCTCGAGCCCCCGAGCCCTCGAACCCCTGCCTCGAGTCCTCGGACCCCATGCCTCGAGACCTCGAACCCCTTGCCTCCTGCCTCCTGCCTCGAACGCTCGGTCCTCCTACCTCGAGGCATGCGTCTTGAGGACGCATTTCACAAATGCGTCATCTTCAACAGATTTAAAAATAATAATTAAAAGACTGAGGACGCTTTCTATGAATGCGTCCTCTAAACTGATTTCAAAAAAAGAAGAAGACTGAGGACGCATTCTATGAATGCGTCCTTCACTATTGTTTCCAAATACCAGGCGATGCACAATTACATCCGAAATTTGGTATCAACCACCAAACAATCAAGCTCTCACATCTCTCAGGGTTATATTGACACTTACTTCATAAGGTTAGGGTAATTTTGGCACTTTCTGATTTTACATGGTTATATTGGCACTTACCATGATTCTTCTAAATTTGCTTCCAT
Source organism: Rubia yunnanensis (assembly GCA_037428765.1). NCBI lineage: Eukaryota > Viridiplantae > Streptophyta > Magnoliopsida > Gentianales > Rubiaceae > Rubia > Rubia yunnanensis. The sequence goes on from CM075070.1 coordinate 10,471,478, forward strand.
GCAGATGGTGTCAATACAAGATTTGAATCCCTCGATGGGATGATCTTCGGTAAATGCGACTCCAATTGATGCTTATACGCGGTCCCCTATTCCGCGACCATTGTCACTATCCCCACCTCATTTGGACCAGGCTATGCAGCAGGAACTGGAGCCGCAACTACAGTCAGTTCAAACGGAGTTTCAGGAAGCACTGAACCAGGGTTCTCAGATGGATGTAGTAAATTCTCAGATGACTGTAGTAAATTCTCATACATCACTAAATGAAGCGTTGCTGGTGCAAAACTTCTTACAATCCTCTCCTAGTTCTGATCAGCTGATATAGGCTTCCCCAGCTATGGTTATGACTTGAGCAAATAGGTACCATCTCACATCCTATTATCATTGATGCGGTTTGGGTTAGTGTCATGGAGGAAAAAATAGTTGGATCACCATCATTGCAAGTGATAAATCCCGGGTCTCAAAATTTCTCCCCAGATTCTCAGGTTTACATGCAGGATATTGCTTCTCCTGCAAAGGTCCCATCGGATAAACGACGGGCGCTCTTTTCGGATATGATGAAATAGAGTGGTTCTAAGAAGGAATGAATGGCTGAGGAGTGAAATAAAAGAAATATTTCGCTTTGCTGACCAAGACCATGCCCATTTATGTAGTCAAGAAACTGGGCTTTGCTGTTTTTCAGCTCATGCAGGAGAGTTCACAAATGCAGAACCCAGAGACGAAGAAAGGAAATCAGATTGCATGCACTCATGAAGCAGTGCCTTCTCAACAAAAAAACTGATGACAGAACTTCTTTTTGAGGGCTTGTCGGTGGTTGTACCAAATCAGCCACCGCCTTCATCATGAGGATCTTATCTGGGAACTACCGGGATTTCAGCCGGCCCTTGACTAAGACTTACCCTCTAAGATAATTGCAAAATAGATTAAAGATAATTGTTGGTACATTAGTTTCTGGAAATCAGGACGAATTTGTGCCGGGAAGACTAATTGCGGAAAATGTTCTAATGACACATGAATTGGTTGAGTATATATCTGGGAAAGGAAAATATGGAGACGACCGTTCTCAGCGATTAAGCTGGATATGAATAAGGCTTATGAAAAAGTTTTCTGGATTTTGCGACCAATGGACTTTCCTCCATCATGGTTTCACATGATCCAACAGTCTGTAACAACAGTCACTTATTCAGTTATTATCAATAGAAGACAATCAGAGGAGTTCCATCCTAGAAAAGGGATCCGACAGGGTTGTCCTTTGTCCCCTTATCTGTTCATATCAGTCAGCAAGCACTGTGTTCTGCATTAGATAATAATGAGGTTCCTACCTCAGGACAACATGGTGTTAAGATTTCCAGAAATTGTCCGAGAATTTCACATTTGATGTATGCGGGCGATTGCATTGTCTATTGGGAAACTTTAGAGCAAAATGCGAGGTTCCTGGCCGAGAGACTGGGTTCTCATGCAAAATTTTAAGGGCAGCGGATTAGTTTTGAAAAGTCCTCCTTCTTCTTTAGTCCTAATATGCTCAAGGAGAAGACAGAATAGTCTGGACCTCACATCCTTTAGGTGATTATTCAGTTAAACATGGTTATAGACAAGTGAGGACAAATATCACAATCATCATCACAACAGAATAGTCATGGTCCGGCCTTTTGGAAAAAATGCTGGAAAATTAGAATACCTTCCAGGCTTAAGTTTCTGGCTTGGCGGATCATAAATCAGGCTATATCAATAGGACATGAGTTGATCAAGCGAGGAGTCCAAGTATGTCCGCTTTGTCCGATGTGTTCTGACACAGTGGAAATCAGTAAGCAATCTCAGTTTAAGTTTATCGGCTTGGATTCCTCTTATTGGATTTCCTCTTTAACATCCCCTCTCCAACCTGAGTTATTAGCAATCATTCATTGTCTTATGCTGCAAGAGGCGGAATCACCTTCGTATTTAAATATGCTCCGACTCTCAAATGGCAATCAACATGTTAACGGGCGAGGAGAAGGGACAAAGTGATGTTTAATCTGAATTAGATGATATTATTTGATGTTTCTCTTTCTTTTATGAAATAAGGTTCCTAAAAGTTAGTAGAAATCTTGCTGTTTTGGCAGATAAATTAGCAAGTATGTACTAAACTATTAGCAAGTATGTACTAAACTATTAAAAAAAATTAGCAAGTTTTTTTTTCTTTTTTTTTCCCAAAAAAAAAAGGTTAGCAGTATATAATCTCCAAGACCAAATGGATACACATGCTTATGTTTTAGAAAGGCATGTGAATATGTGATATTTATCAAAGAGAAAAGTACCCATTCCTGTAACTTTTAGTCAGAATTATGTGAAAAGACAATTTTTCCCATATGAAAAAAATAAAAAATTGAAAATAAATTAAATTCATTATTTTACCCCCTTCTTCGTTTTTTCCTTTCTTCTTTTTTCTTCTACTCTTGATTCTTCTTCTCTCGATTCGCGGTGACAGCGGGCTAGTGATGTTTGGGTGGGGTGGCATCGAGGCGGGGTGGTGTCGGTCTTGGTGGGCTAGGGTTTTGCGGTGGCGTCGGTCGTGATGGGTTAGAGTTTTACGGAGGCACTGGCGTTGGGTGGAGTTGGGTCAGGGTGTGTTAGGGTTTTGCGGTGGTGACGGGATAGAGCTGGGTTGGTGGCGTTGCGGCAGGGTTGGTGACGTAGCTATGGTGGCAGAGCTGGGGACTATTAGAATCATGAACTTCTATCATAAAACCAATTGGTACTAAGTGGAGGTGGCCCAAGACCTCATATATAAGTTATTATCGTTGTAAGAAACCATCTTTCAACACGCCCCTCACGTACCAACGTGAAAACACTCCACGACCCACATCGAGCCAAATTAAAGAATCCACACATCGGTCCAATAAACCCAATCTAGGCTCTGATACCATGTTAAATTTCAAGGTATCTTGGGCTTCCATCTTAAAACCAATTGGTACTATGTAGAGGTGACCCATGATTTTATATACTGAGTTATATGACGGTCAACCACCAATGTGGGACTAACTCTAACATGCCCCCTCACGTGCAGCGGCATGAATCATCGCACAAACGTGATAGAATGTGGGTAACAGGCCAACCTTGGGCTCTGATACCATATTAGAATCATGAGCTTCTATCATAAAACCAATTGGTACTAAGTAGAGGTGGCCCAAGACCTTATATATAAGTCATTATCCTTGTAAGAAACCTTCTTTCAACAGGGACTGGGGTGGTGGGTGGCATAGCAGGGTAGGTGGTGTAGAGATGGTGGCAAAGCTGGGGTGATGGGTGGCTTCGCAATGGATAGTGGCAGAGCTAGGTGGCGTGGATTAATTGAAGGCTTAGATTCATAGGTACCTAGGCCACAATTAAAGGCTCAGATATGCGACACCTTATGTCTGAGGTTTTCGACTTTGAGCAGATCCAATTAAAATCGAGGGTAAGTCGATGAAATGAAGTGCCGGTGTTAACTAGTTATGAGCACTGGATTGCAGGAGTGGGTGTTGGTGGCGATTCAGACTTTGATGGTGTATTGTAGGTTTAAGGGTGTCAGCGACGATTCAGACTGTGATTGTGGATTACAGAGTGGGTGGTGGATGTTGGAGATTTTGGAGTGGCGGCAGCGGCGGTGGGTGGTTGTGGCGGAGGTGGCAAAACTAGGGGGCAGGATAGTCTTTCAGAATTTTAAATTTAGCCTAAAGGGTATTTTGGTCATTTCCGGTCGGTCAATGACTGGAAATGGAAAGTCAATGCTAGAATATACTTCGGAGGGTTATATTAGCACTTTTATGAAGTTGTTAGGGTTGTTTTTGTATTAAAACTTATCTGAGGGTTATATTGGTACTTACTTAAATCGATAGGGTTATATTGGTATATATTCCTTTATCAAATTAGATGTATGGATGACAGTACTAGAATTTCAAGTAGGAGTACCTATCCTCAAATAAACTGGCAGTATTTTTATTACATCAATTTCAAAATTTAAAGCTCTTTCTTCCTTTGCTGAATTTAGACCCATTAGCTTGCCTAATTTCATAACTAAAACAAGTGAAAATGCACTCTTACTTTAAGGTGAAAGTGCTAATATAATCCTGTAAAATGAGGAAGTGCCAATATAACCCTAAGTTTTGGATGAATTGTACAATTATAACCGTTTGTACCATTTTCGACGCTGACCATCCCAAAAATTGACCAAAACAGCCCTGATTAGTTTTCTATTAAGTTTTGGACAATTTTAACCTCCTCCATGTTAGATGCTAACAAGAATTTAGGGTTATATCAGCACTTATCTGTTATCTAGGGTTATTGCATCACTTAATTTTTATTTCTAGGGTTATATTAACACTTAATTATTATTTCTAGGGTTATTTCAACACCATTTTAAAAAGTGTAGGGTCGGATCATTAATTTTTAAACATGGTAACTTAACAATCCAAACCTAATTTTAAAGGTAAAGTTGTTGTTTTCCATACAATCACTTCCAATCAAATATCTAAAGACAAAATACTGATGTTTACATACCAATCACTTAAAACAAAGGACTGCATTTTAAAAATAAATTTGAGCCCCCATACTTAGAAACTACTTAAACACTAGGTGACAATCTCAAACCTTGCCAAGATAAGAAACATGAACCCTCTCCGAAGTTGAATCAGTAGTCAGATTCTTCTAGCTGAAAACTATTCAATATTATGTGACATAACAGATCATATGAATAGCAAACCTTCTATAACAAAAAAAATAAAAATCAACGGATAAGTCAAACTACATCATCCGCATAAGACTCTACCAAAGTAATGAAAGAAAATAAGAGATAAAATCCTCATTTAATAAGTTAGTCAAAGTCTTGATCACTGGATTTGGTGGCGGCAGTCGTTGGCGCAGTGTTTGGATGTTGTTCTCAAGAGGGCATCTCCACCTATTCAAATGGATAGAGTTTCAGACTCCACTGATATTCAATAGATTCAATGGTAGTGTCTTCTAGTTAGGTCATAAAGTAGGACGTTTATATGTAATTTAGTTGATTGTATGTAATGTTTCCAAAAAAAAAGTAGAAAAGATGCTTTTATAATCCTACCTAGTTGATGTAAGTGCAATTTTACCCATTCTGACATATTTTGGCCAAAATTTGATAAAAAGATTATTTTACCCCTCCAAAAAATGAAAAAAAGGAAGGAATTACAATTATACCCTCTAAAACCCTTATTTTTATTTTCTTTTCTTTCCTCTCCCGCACTTATTTCTCCTTGATCGAAGCTGTTGGAAACCCCCTGTTTTGCCGATGGGAACCATCATTCATCAATTATTGTCGTTGGGAACCTTTCGTTTCCCCTCAGTTCCCTCTGGTGAGCCTCAGTCGTGCCTATTTCAATCCATGCTAGCAAATTTTGGCGAGCCTTAGCCACGTCCCCTCAGGCCTCAATCCACTCCGATGAGCCTCAGTCGCAACCATTGCTCGACCATTGTTGCATCCCATCAGTCCACTCTGATGAACCTTGTTCGCACCATCTCCAGCCGCGAGCCCTGCCACCACCACCTTCCGGTCAATCCCTTACCCTTTGGCACCGTTGTCTCCCTCATCTGCAACACCAGCCCTTCAAAACCTGTTTTCAATTTGCTCTCTTTCCCTCATCAGAAGGTCAAATCTTGTTTCCTTTTCTTTTTCTGAATTCTGGGTTCTTGTCGAATGTGATAAAGATTGTGTTTTTATGAAACTCTTTTGTATTTTGGTGTCAGGTTGGTGGATTGAGCATCAAATGTGCGCGTGTGGGAGGAGTGGAGATACACGTGACTTAGGCTCGTCGGAGGAGACTGGGGGGATGTGGCCGAAGGTTGACGCTAGGACTGAGCTTGCCGATGATGGTTGACTGGTGGAGCACACAGCTGAAGGGAGTGGCAATGCAAGCGAAAGGTAGGGAGTAGCTGATGAAATCGGGGGTGGAAGGTGGTGGTGGGGCTGACTGGTGTTGGTGGTGGGGGTGAAAAGCGATGGGGCTAGCTAGAGGAGCGGCGGTGGGGTTGGCTGAGTTGGGGTGGTGGCAGGGCGATTGCAAGATGGCGGCGGTAGTGGTGGCATGAAGCAAAAATTATCCCAACACTTTCAGGGTTTTCAACCAAAGGGCATTTTAGTTATTTTATATGTGCTCAACGCCGGTTAATGCCATAAATAATGTCTTATGGTTATATTGGCACTTTAATCAACTAGTTAGGGTTATTTTTATAATAAAAATTATCTGATAGTTATATTGACATTTACTCAAGTAGGTATAGTTATATTGGTATATATCCCAAAAAGTAACTACTACCTGTATCCCAATTAAAGACGCATTTTTCATATAACCTTTATCAAGTTATATTTGGCTCTAAACTTCAATATTAGAATATCATCATGGGGGATATTCTTAAATTCCTTGCAACATTCATTCTAAAAATGTTTGTATGCCATTAATATACGTACTCCATCTGTTTTCTTAAGCTTTGCACACTTATCACATTTGTATGTTTTTCTAAATTTGCACCTCTCCTTTATGGCAAAAAGTACACCATTCTCAACCACTCATTAAACTTTTTACTCCCTTCACTTAATTTCCTCCACACATTTCAACTTACAAAAAAAACAACACCTAAACCTATGGACCTACGGTGCCAAACATAGTGAAACATAGGGAGTAACTAAACTTATCCATTAAAAAAAAACTTGGATAAATTGGCAAAATAAATTGAAGGTTTAATTGGGACAAAGATAATAGTTAGAGTAAAGTGCATTTGTACCCCCGATTTGTTTGTTTAGTGCACATATACCCCCAGTTATTTAAAAGTGCACATATACCCCCAGTTATTTAAAAGTGCACATATAACTCACCCCCAGGGACAGAACCAGGGGTGGGCGAGAGGGTGCTGGCGTCACCACCTAATATCCGGTGGTGTGGAAATTAACCCTAGGGCACCACCATAATCTCCGATTCCGCCACCCCTTCTTTTGTACCTCCACCCTTGTTTTCTCTAGGGAAGAAGACGACTCTACAATTTTTTCCCACAAAATCTAAGTACAGGTAGGGAAATCCTAAATGAACTAATTAAGGGTAATATAGTAAATCCTTCATTAAATTTACCTGCATTTAGAATTTCCCGACATGTACTTAGATTTTCTTTTTTAAAAAAAATTTAAACCCAAGTACTGGGTTTAATTATTTTTTGTCTTTAGAGATGAAAGCCCTTTAAAACAAAGGCCATTATAATTCCACAACCCAAACCCATAAAATCTAAGCCCTAGACTCTACTCTCCCTAAGGTAATATGAATTGCTATAAAAAAATGAAAATGGCAGAGAAATAACCGCACGTGGACTTTGCTCTCCCTGTGGCAAGGTTTTTTTTCTAATCCCAACTAGTTAGGTAACACCGCGCGATGCGCGGTGAGCTTGATAACAAATTATAGAAATACTATAGGAATGTTACTACAATATAGGAATGTTAAAAGAGCTATAATTGAAGCTACATATGTACCAAGAGGTGAAGTTTGAGAGGTGAAGGTTCGAGAGGTATAAGTTCGAGAGGTGAAGGTTCCAGTGGGGGTTCGAGAGGTGAAAGTTTCAGTGGAGGGTTCGAGAGGTGAAGGTTCCACTATAGGGTGGAGGGCTCGAGTGGTACTGGTTCGAGAGGCCCTTTCCACTCGAACCCTTTCCACTCGAACCTCAGGTGAGTGTTTGCAACGCCTTAACACAAATAAAATTAAAATGATTATATATATATATGATGCCACTAGAGAGTACCTCTCGAACCCTCCACTAGAACCTCACCTCTCGAAGCAGTTCCTCTCGAACTAGTACCTCTCGAACCCTCCACTGGAACCTCACCTCTCAAAGCAGTACCCCTCGAACCCTCCACTGGAACCTTCACCTCTCGAAGCATGACCTCTCGAACCAGTACCTCTCGAAATCTCCACTGGAACATTCACCTCTCGAACCTCAACTAGAACCTTCACCTCTCGGACCTTCCACTGGAACCTTCACCTCTCAAACCAGTACCTCTCGAACCCTCCACTGGAACCTTCACCTCTCGAACCTCAATTGGAACCTTCACCTCTCAAAGCAGTACCTTTCAAACCCCCCCACTGGAAACACTATAGGAATGTTGCTACAATATAGGAATTTTAAAAGAGCTGTAATTGAAGTTACAAATGTACCAAGAGGTAAGGTTCGAGAGGTGAAGGTTCAAGAGGTACAAGTTCGAGAGGTGAAGGTTCCAGTGGAGGTTCGAGAGGTGAAGGTTCCAGTGGAACCAGTACTTCTCAAACCAGTAACTCTTGAACCCTCCACTGGAACTTTGACCTATCGAACCTCCACTGGAACCTTCACCTCTTGAACCAGAGAGTATCTCTCGAACCCTCCTCTTGAACCTCACCTCTCCAACCAGTACCTCTCCAACCAGTACCACTCGAACCCTCCACTCGAACTCTCACCTTTCGAACCCTCCACTCAAACCTTCACCTTGCGAACCCTCCACTCGAACCATCACCTCTCGAATCCTCCTCTTGAACCTCATCACTCGAACCAGAGACTACCTTTCGAGCCCTCCTCTCGAACCTCACCTCTCGAACCAGTACCACTCGAACCCTCCACTCAAACTCTCACCTCTCGAACCTCCAATGGAACCTTCACCTCTCGAACCCTCCACTCGAACCATATCTTTTCAAACGAGTACCTCTCAAACCAGTACCACTCGAACTCTCCACCGTACGCTGGAACCTTCACCTCTCGAACCTCCACTGGAACATTCACCTCTCGAACCTCCATTGGAACCTTCACCTCTCGAACCCTGTCCACTCGAACCCTGTCCACTCGAACCCTGTCCACTCGAACCTTCACTCAAACCTTGTCCACTCGAACCCTGTCCACTCGAACCTTCACTCAAACCTTGTCCACTCGAACCTCTCCACTTGAACCTCTCCACCTAAACCCTCTCCACTCGAACCCTTTCCACACGAACCTCTCCACTTGAACCCTCTCTACTCGAACCCTCTCCACACGAACCTCTCCACTGGAACCTCTCCACCGAAACCTCTCCACTCGAACCCTCTCCACTGAGGTGGCTGTTTGCATCACCTTAACACGAATATAATGAAAATGATTACATATATTTATATATATATATATATAATGCCACTAGAGAGTACCTCTTGAGCCCTGCTCTCAAACCTCCCCTCTCCAACCAGTACTTCTCGAACCAATACCGCTCGAACTCTCACCTCTCGAACCCTCCACTGGAACCTTCACCTCTCGAACCCTCTCCACTGGAACCTTCATCTCTCGAACCCTCCACTGGAACCTTCACCTCCCGAACCCTCTCCAGTGGAACCTTCATCTCTCGAACCCTCCACTAGAACCTTCACCTCTCGAACGTCTCCAGTTGAACCCTCTCCACTCTCACCTCTCCACCCGAACCCTCTCCACTCGAACCCTCTCCACTTGAATCCTCTCCACTCGAACATCTCCACTCTCACTTCTCCACTTGAACCTCTCCACTTGAACCCTCTCCACTCAAACGTCTCCACTTGAACCATCTCCACTCCAACGTCTCCATTCAAACCTCTCCACTTGAACCTCTCCACCCGAACCCTGTCCACTTGAACCTTGTCCACTGAGGTGAGTGTTTGCATCGCCTTAACACGAATCGAATTAAAATGATTATATTATATATATATGATGCCACCAGAGAGTACCTCTCGAACCCTCCTCTTGAACCTCACCTCTCAAAGCAGTACCTTCTCGAACCTCCACTGGAACCTTCACCTCTTGAACTGTCCACTGGAAAATCTTAGCATGGACTATCTCTACTCAAACCATCTCCACTCGAACCTCTCTACTCGAACCTCTCCACTTGCACCTCTCCACCCGAACCCTGTCCACTTGAACCTCTCCACTCGAACCCTGTCCACTTGAACGTCTACACTCGAGCATCTCCACTTGAACCCTCTCCACTTGAACCCTCTCCACTCGAACCCTGTCTGCGAATATAAATGATATATTATTATTGTTTTTTTTAAAATGCCCAAAATGATGTTGTTTTAGGAAGCCACTTGACCAGTATCTGTAGATGCACATAGGTAGACAGCCATGTGCGTCTACAGGTATCTGCAAAATTACCCTTCTACCCCTGACAACCATTTGTGTTAACCATGGGGTTGGAAGGATTTATTTTATATAGTACCCTGAGATAAGGCAAGGCTTGTGATGTGGAAAAATTGAATTTGAATTGATCATGATCCATGCATATGAATTGCTCTTTCCTCAAGGTTTGTTTGTGATGTACAAATCTCAAATTTTCAAATTAAAAAAATCTCAATTCGTAATTTGGTATATTTTTATGGAAAAGTCTTGGGAAAGATGGTTTTTCCATATGCTTATCGAAAGACGGGGTTTACTTATAATAATAAAAGGTAAAAGGTCCTAGTTTCAATATTAAAATTTTATTATGCAACATGTAGTAGTTATAAAATTTATAACCCGGTTCATGCAACTCGAAAATTTTATCTTCATTTCTTCTAAATTACACTTTAAACCTTGGTCTTATGGAAAGACCGTCTTTCAAGAGACGGACTCTATTTTTTAATAGAGTGAGTCTCCTGATAGACGACAAAATTTACATACAAAATGTAAATTACATACAATTTTTTTTAATCTTATAGGCTGCATTTGTTAAATTACATACAAAATTTAGAATTTTTATATTATACTCCCTCCGTCCCGGAATAAATGACACACTTTCTATTTTCGTTCATCCCACATAAAATGGCACACTTTAATTCTTAGCCAAAACGGTAAAAGATATATTGTAAAATTCCAACAATATCCTCTTTAACTTTAACAATTTTATGACTGAGCTCACATTTTACCAAAATATTCCTTCTTTTTCACAATTATTCTTTGCCACATCATCTTGCATAAAATACCAAGCGGAATTTCAATGTGCCATTTATTCCGGGACGGAGGGAGTATATTTTATATTTTCACCTTCAAATACATATTATTACTTGTTTTACTTATAAAATAAAATATCTAAATTTTATAAAAAATTAAAACATTTAAGGTAAAAGCCTCTGACTGTCCACAAGTTTAAGGAACGACAGCCTTTCCTAAGACTTTCTTTTTTTTTATTAAAGTATTCAATTAAATTATTAGATATATATGGAATCCAATAAAGTTATTTCAACTAAATTGATAGTAATTTGATATAAATTTATTTTGTTTTAAAGATTAAGATTTAAATTAACAGAGAAGCGCAAACGATCATGCGAGGGCAATTCTGGTGGAGGAGTGGAACGTGCAGCCGGTCAAAGAGGATTAGAGAAGAAGAGGAAACAAGAGAAGCACATGAAGTCTCAGGAAAATGGTGTCGTTTTCTCAAAGTAGGGAATTCAAAAATAATTATGGAAATATCCTCCTATTGATAAACAATAGCAAACAATCCTTATTATATGGTGCTTTGTGAAGATTTATAATCTTATGAATTATATTTATTTTTTATTTGGAGTTAGGTTTGAATTTGATTATTAGCTTGAATTTAAATGAATGAATATGAATTCTTTGTATCTTTAACCTATTATCGGTGTCGTCGTTTTGTTATAGTAATGATATATTTGAAAATATTTTTGTGTACAACGATAAATAGATTGTGAATAAACTAATATAGTGGATCATCAACTTTTTGGAGACTAAATCAAATGAAGAAATACACAATATAAAAGGGTAGTAGTAAAAAAATTATCACGTATAGTTCAATCTCCAAATAAATATTTTTTATATCATATATTTTCATATTTTAACCTTCAAATACATATTATTACTTGTTTTAACTTATAAAATATAATATTTAAATTTTATAAAAAAAATAACAACATTTAAGGTAAAAGCCCCTGAAGATTGTCCATAAACTTATGGAAAAGCCGCATTTCCTGAGACTTTCTCTTAGTTTTTTTTTTTAAACTCAAAACACTCATCATCGATGAGCGGGGATTTTTTTTTATATTAAGGGTTCCCACACCCTAATGGAGAGAAAAAGACTGTTAATTTACAAAACAATCCAAAAAAAAGATCTTATATCAATGTTTGAAGCTCCTGTTGATTGAAATCCCTTGACTGTGTTTCCTTCTATAAACCCTCCACCCCTATGTTAAGCTCATGAAGGCCAGACTATGAAGAGATTTCAAACAACATGGTTCTTGTGATATGAATAGAGCATAACTAATGAAGTGGTGTTTCCATCTGAACTGAGGGAATAAGGTTTCCCTACGGTTGAGAAATAAGAATCTCTGTGATGCATGAATTTCTTCAAAACGAGTGGTGTATCCTCCTCCAACAGCTAATTTTGCTAGAAAATCAGGAGATTGGTTTCCTTCTTTGTGAATATGGCTGAAGCTAACATTTTGAAATGTTGAGGTTGCTGATTTAATCTGGTCTAGGAGCTGCTTCAGAGGCCAGGGGCATGGCTGACCATGTATGATTTCTATCACCGAAGAGCAATCCGATTCAGTTTGCACCTGATCAGTCCTTCCTCTAGCAACTTCTAATCCTGTGAAGATATACATCATTTCAGCCCTTAAAACTACAAGGTGAGACAATAAAGAGTTATCAGCCACTTGCATACAACATGATATATCATGTATTACATGTTTATTAGTATCCCTAATGACACACCCTAAACCTAACATATTCCCTTCTATAGCTGCATCACAATTAACCTTAAGGCCTTTGTCTGGAGGATACCATTTTATTAGATTCAGCCTTTTTTGCCTTTTCCTTTTAAAAGGTGGCATTAGTCCCTTATTAACCAGATTACATTGTGTATAGCAAGAAACTTGAGGATGAACTGAGTAGATCATGAAGCTAAGGTTAGAGATGTTTTTCCACTGAGACTGAACATAGCTCTTCTTGTTTTCATGGATCGGTTTATTTCTTGTTTTCCATAACTCCCATCATATTAAACAAGGAAGAACGATAAATATAGAATGATGAGCAGATGAAGGAGATTTAAGAGACTAGTAATATTTCAATCTATCCCTGATGGTATTAAAGAATCTAGCTGGTATATTAAGAGCTTCATGCATTCTATTTCATAAAGACATAGCTGTGGCACATGAATTAAAATAATGTGATAATGAGTCTGTGCTCTCACATTCTGTGCATTTGGAAGGTAAGTTAAGACCAGTTTTCATGAGAATATCAGCAAAAGGTAAAGCATGCAGTAGCATTTTCCACATGAAGAAACCGATTTTTTTTTGGCAAAGTCTGGTTCCAAACCTTTGAAAAAATATCAGAGTCAGGTTTTTTAGGTCTGAAAACCTGATATGCTGATTTAATTGAAAATGAACCATAAGTATCATGTTTCCATATCATATAATCTTGCTGGTCTGTTAATGTCACATCCTTCAAAAGCTCTGAGTTTATAGTAGAATTGAATAGATTGGAGAATTGAGGGATGTACATACCTTTGTTTATCTGAAATTCAGATACTGTAAGGAGGGGAAAGGGGACTTGTACCTGAGAGTCTTCCACCTGATTTATAAGAGGACCCAAACCTAACCAATTAGCTATCCAAAAATTAGAGGATCCCTTCTCTATGATAACCTGTGAGTGTGATTCAGCCTTTTCATTTACTTCCTTGAACCTAGTCCAAGTTTTAGATTTTCTAGCATGGGAAGGTAGTGACCACATGAATTTTGACCAAGTTGATTGTCCTAATTGGAGTTTCCACCAGATTTTAGTTGAGAATGAGTTTATTATGGATTGAATATCAATTATACCTAGACCTTGTTCTTTCTGTGGGTATGAGATTCTTTCCCAAGAGATCCAGTACTTGTTATGTCCATGTTTTGTTTTCCCCCACATGAAGTTACTAAAAATGGATTTAAGTTTTTGAATTGTGTGCTTAGTTGGTGCTGTAATAGCCCATGTGTGCTGGGGTACAGAAGTTAGGACATGATTTATCAAAATTATCTTACCCCTCTTGAAAGCCATTTATTTTTCCAGTTAGAAATTTTGTTATTAACCGAGTCTATTAGAGTTTTGAAATGGAGATTTAGTTTCATTCCTTTAAAAATTGTAACACCTAGGTAAGAGAAAGAAAGTGTTCCTTGGGTCATGTTAGTTATGTCCTTAATCTCTGTTTTCTTTTTTGCACTTAACTTCCCTGAGTAAAAGGCACTTTTCTGAAAATTAACTTTCTGACCCGTAGCTTTTTGATAAATCTCCAGAAATTTCATTATGTTTTTTAGGGATTTTGTTGTCCCCTTTAGAAACACCACTGTGTCATCAGCAAAGGATAGCTGATTTATTGTGTTTGTTGGTCATGGTGTTTGGAATTGTTTAATGCTTCCATTTAAAAATTGGATCCTAAGGTTTCTAGTTAAAAGTTCTGTCAAGATGTTAAAGAGTAAAGGTGATAATGGATCACCTTGTTTTAAACCTCTAGTAGGTTTTAAAAAATCCACAAGGTGATCCATTTATCCGAACTGAAAATCATGTTGAGTTGATGTTGTTCATTATGATTTTTACTAGATGGCCATGAAAACCCAATTTTAAGAGTAGAGTGTTAATAGTTGACCAAGAAACTCGGTCAAATGCCTTCATCATATCTAGTTTAAGAATTAGGTTTAAAGATTCATTTTTCTTGTCAAGCAGTCTAACTGCCTCCTTCATCATCAGGATATTATCCGCAATGTCCCTATCTTTTAAGAATGCTAACTGTTCCTCTGAAATTAGGGAGCTCATGAATGGTTTGATCCTTTCTACCATAATCTTTGACATGAGTTTATTGATGAAATTGGAGAGGCTTATGGGTCTGAATTCACTAAAGGCTTTAGGAGTTTTTGTTTTTGGTATTAGTGCAATCAGTGTGCTTGCTACTGATTTTGGTATGGGAATACCAGCTTGGTATTTCAGCACTGCAGTTAGAACACCTTTTTGATTATCTCCCATGTTTTCCTATAGAAGAATCCTGAAAAACCATCTGGCCCTGAGGCTATAGTTGGAGATAAATAAAAAACTGCTGATTTGATCTCATCCATGTTTATAGGTTTTAACAATTGAATGTTATCCTGATCGGAAATAGAAGGATGAATTTCCTTCATTAGGAATGAGAGGCATTGGCCTGAGGGATCATCATTTTCATCAGAGAGAAGTGTTTTGAAAAAACTGACTGCAGCATCACCTATTTGTGGCTAAGAGTTCAACCAGTTTCCTTCCTGGTCTTGTATCTTCATGATCGATAGTCTTGCATGTTTTTTCAGAGATGGACTTACGAAAGTATTTAGAATTTAAATCTCCATCTTTAAGCCACTTCATCCTGGTCTTTTGTGTTAGGAAAATATTTTGTTCAACTAGGTGTCTAGTTAATTTAGCCTTAGCCATGTTTAGATAAATTCTGTCAGAAACTGAATGTGATATATCATAGAGGGTTTCCAGGTTAGCAACCTCAGTTTCTGATGTTTTAATGTTATCATAAACATTACCAAAGACCAGTTTATTCCATATTTTTATTTCATTTTTAAGTCTCTTCAGTTTTGAGGAGAAGCCTAGTAAGCCCTGTTCCTGAATAGGGTGGGACCAGCTATTGGAGATTAGGTCCATGAAATCATTTCTATTGAACCACATTTCCTGAAACCTGAAGGGTTTAGGGGATGTGATGTCTGAGTTTGAAATGTCCAGTAACATGGGAGAGTGATCAGATGATGTTCTGCTTAGGATTTGGACAGAGGAGTGGTTAAATAAGTTAAAGAAACTGTTATTTCCCATTACCCTATCTAGTCTCTTGGAGGCGGGGTTTACAGATCTGTGGTTGCTCCATGTTAGATGGTTTCCTACTGTGTTCAGATCTGATATATGGACATCATTTATAAAGGTATCAAAATTTGAGATAGAGTTCAAATTTGGGGAGCTAGGACCGGAGTATTCATCCATTGACCTTATGACATTGAAATCACCTCCAATCAGGGTTGGGGAATTATCAAAGCTAGTAGTCAAATCATTGTAAACCCGAAGTCTATCATCCCTATTGTGTGGAGCCTAAATGAAGAATGCCATAATTTTCTTATCCATAATTTTAATGTGTATTTCCACATGTATGTAATGATTATGGATAGCTATCAGATTTAGGTCAATCATATCAGAGTACATGATCCATATTTTATTATGAATCATACCTAAATGATGTCGAAAGCAAAACATCTTTTTGTACATGTCTAGCTGATTTAATTGGCCTTTAGGTTCAATTATAACTAATAAGTCAAGTTTGTGTTTCTTAGACAGGTGTTTTAGCCTAGCCTGAGAAGTTGATAAACCTCTGACATTCCAAATTATGCATTTAACTGTCATTGGAAACCTTATTTTTTAAAGCTAACCTGGAACTCCTTTTAGGGAGATTAATGAAAGTTAATTTTAGGGAGATTATTTTTTCTCTTAGTCTAATAGTTAATTTTGATATTAGTGGTTGCTGGACAAATTTCAGTGTATATTATGTTCGTTCATGATGGTGTGAGTTCAACAATGTGTAATTAGAACCTACTAATGATACATTGATAAAGATCTTGTTATATAATGATGTGCTTTGTGAATATCTCTTCGACTTATTAGGGGCTTATCTCACCATTTACCCGTGTATTGGAGCAAAGGCGAAATCTTTTGCCCGTAAAGTCCATCATTCAAGTACCATAGGTTGATAAGAAAGTAAATCACGACATTCAAGATCGATCGCTTGGTGTCACTTCCGGGTTCCACGTGGGTGCCCACGTGGAACCCCTTTATAGATGATCTGAGTAGGAATGGTTGAGTAAAAAGGTACCGTACACATTCAAGTCCAAGTTATATCAGCTAGTAGGAATGGTTGTATCCTGAAGATATCCACTTGGGATAATGGGGAATTTCAATTAAGCCTTGGAGCAATCAGATAAATATTGCAAAGGATCATAAATAAGTAACCATGTCTAGCCTCTAACCAAACCTTATGGAGATTGAACTAAGAAAAGGTGGCAATAACCTTTTTTAAAAAAAATAAATAAACTTCAGGCTCTCCAAATGGACACCTGATCCATGCCTATACGGTTGTTTCCTCTAATGTACATACTACATACAATTTCTATTTGGACATGCATTGTAACACCACCCTCTCAATTCATCAAGTACCAAAAATCCTCTTTCTCCAACTTCTCGGGAGCATAAATTATCCACCAAAATGCCTGCAGGCGTGAAAATACCCTCAGAAACGCGCAACTGCTGACTCAAACGGAGAAATTTCAGCCAGAATAAGGAACCATGAGAAACTGAGTTCTCACTTACTAACCTAACTTGAACATGTGTGATAGACTGACTGGAAGGGACAAGATCCTCTTCCGCATGCCAGTTTATCGAACAGACAGGCTGGGTTCCTGCTGAGTCCTCCTTATCCATTCCAATACATCAGCGATGTCTTCACGTCCAATAAATTGCCTTAATATGATAACAACAATTAACAATGAACTTCGCGACAACCAAGGTATTATTAGCAGGAAAAGTTTAGAGGCTTCTGCACAAACCTATTTTTCGTACGGTAGGTCTTTAATTCTGAAGCCTCCCTCCTGTTTGTCAAATCTTTCCTCATTTCAAGTAAATCAGGTAACTTCAAATTTCCCGTTTCATCATGATATGAACCTTCTATAAACTCGAGTACCTCTTCCTGCAAACATTTTGAAGCTGAGATGGTAGCGGAACAGAGAACTTTGTTAATTACAGAGGTGAAGCAGATATTCACTATACCAGTGGTTTAGAAGCATCAATCCAATGATAAAGAGGTTCATTTCGGAACCATGTTAGCTGCCTCTTTGCAAAGTTCCTGCATTGAGAAAGCAAGGGGAAAACAATTGTAATTAACTGCATACATGTGAAGAAACGGAAAGAAAATCTTTATCCCACTGTATGCGATTGCTATATAGATCATGTCAAGCAATCCTGTTTGATAGAGGCACATTGTTCAATTTATGTATAAAAAAAAGTCTTCTTTAATAGCAATCCACAACATGAAAACTAAGAAATATATCTTTGTAACTGAAACTTTAAAACTGAAGGATGAAAAATTCTGGTAGGAGCAGAAACTTGCTAAACAATATCACCAAAATGTCGAGTGAATTGTTTAAGGCCAAATAAAAATGATAGATATGGAGAGTATAGTTAACTTCGTGCCAAAAGTTCTAAACTTCTAGATGATCTCAGTGTTTGCTGAACAAACTAGACATTTTAAATTCATAGTGATAGGATCTACTAGATTCATTAAAAAAATCTACATATTACTGAGGAACTGACAAGTCAATAGTCTATGACTAAGATAAAACAGCAACTCAGTAAATAGCAGCCAAATGAAGAAAACTGAAATACCTAGATGCTTTCTGAAATGCAGACAGAAAAGCGAAAAAATCTCGAGTAGAACTCTCACCACCTTGTTCACTGCACCTTAAAAGGTATTCCATAGCCTAAAAAGTCAAATGAAGATTCAGAATCAAAATACAACAATTTAAACACGCGAAAATTGTTCCGAGAGCTATGAGGAAGTGAAAATATACCTGTCGGTAACCAATTGCTCGACTTGCAGAATTAGAATTTGGAAGAATGCCCAAGTCAAGGAGCCATCTTGCTTCAGACAAAAGTCCATCATCCCCTGTAAGGAAAGTGCCTAATCAGTAACGAAAGCGCTAACTTGTAGATCACAGTGATGAGGTTGATATTATACAAACATTATAGCAGGTAAAAGTTCCGATATGGAAATGTAATATAAAAGGATGAAAAGGAATAAGCCAGCTCAATTACCTCAGGCCAATCTTAAAAAGTACACTTTTAGGCATATGGAGGTCAGAATGGACTAATGGAGTGTACCTGTAAGCATGTCTTCACAACGGAAATCAATTGATCTATACAGGTCCAGCCTTTGGGTGGAAAGAAAAAAACAACGGAAGTCATATTCCAAATCTTTTGATTTATTTTCCAGACATGTATCAACAGAAGAGCCTGTATCCAGAGAGTCCACAGCATCTAAATGTTGCCGAAATGAGTCATAGGGCACTTGAAAGGCTATTGTGGGTGAGCCACTAGACTGAAAAGGAAAAAGAAAAAGAATGCTACTTAGCAGAAGCATACTGCAACAACAAAAGACGAAAAGAAAAAAAAAACATAAATATACTTTTGCCACGATTGCACAAAGTTAGTTGAGCTTAAAGTGAGAGAGTATATGAGAATCACCAACCAAATTAAGATCAAAATATAATAAACTAAATATGGACCTTAATTATCTCAAGCCGACGGCGCAACCTATACCAGTCATTTGCAGCTATAGATTGAACACTTGGATCACCTGCTTTTACAACCAGCTTGACAGCTGCATCCCAATCACCAATTCCTTCAAGATCTGCTAGTTCTGAATACGCTTCTGACGCAATCTCAGGAGAGGCTTTAGGAACATCTGGCTTCCCATACACAAACCTTGCATTTACAACATAAGTTCTCATGTTTATGCAGTAAGTTGTAAAGTCAAGTTTTATGCTGATATTTTTAGAGGAAAATCAAGTTGAAAGTACACAGTGCAAAAAGGATGTGGGTTTTTTGGTACAAAAAAATGGATGTATAGGTCCTAAAGTCTCTAAACAAAAAGGCAAACAAGTAAGTTCTTTCAGTCCTCACAAATTAGGAATTCATTGAGTGAAATAAGTGAAGCTTCTTACAAGAAAAAAAATTACCAGCGTAAATATAGTCCAGTACCACCAACAACTATAGGAACACGGCCAGCATCAAGGACATCTCTAGTTGCCTGTCTAGCATCCGCAAAAAATTGCCCAACAGAATAATCTAATAAGGCACAAAAACGAGAAAAAAAAATCAAAAGAAATATATTGTATCAAACTATCATCATCAAAGTAACAATTTTTTATTTCTGTGCATAATACAGCTAAACCACATTACCTTCAGATGGATGTAATATGTCAACTAAATGGTGAGGAACTTCCTGCAATTAATTGGAAAACAAGCTGAATAGAATGAACTTCGCATAAGCTACACCACAGAAATGTTGTACTCCCTCCGTCCCCTAAAATGGTTCTTCTTACAGCTTTTTAAAGTTAAAGTTGCGCATTTTCCAAAAGCTAATATCTTCCAGTAATGTATAATTAAATGTTATAAAAATTGATACTTAGAAAATCTACAGAATGGTGAATCTAAAAAGATGTAAATACACTGGGAGCATGCATGGAGTAGTTGTACCTTCCTTTCCTGTAAGGAAGGCTTTGCTGATCCGACATCAAGCCCCTGATACACCTGTACAAGAACAACAACAACAACGTAAGACAACACTGAGCAATTGAAGATGCAAACTTCAACAAACTATTGAATTTGTAAACTGAAGTTTTCAAGCAAATGGAAAACTATGAATGTGAGTCTATAGGACCTGAACAGAGTCGGCACTGATGATTTCTCCGTTGAGCCGCTTGGCGAGCTCTAAGCCGAGCTTGCTTTTGCCGGCGCCGGTGGGGCCGGAGATTACAATGACCTTCTTCTTCTTATCCGTGGAGACGGAGGCGGAGGTAGAAGTGATAAAGCGTCGGCTGCTCCGGAGACGGCGACGGAAGTGGTGGAGAGGTGTCTCCGCCGTGTAAGGGAGGCGGAGGCAGCTCAGTCGAACTCCGGCGCCGCCAATCATTATACAGTGTTGTTTAATCAACGATAACCGAAACTAGAAAAGATAACGGTTCACTGGAGGCGTGTGGTTTTTCTTTAGATTTTTCCGGGAAGGCAAATTGCGAATTTAGAACTTCAATTCTTGGTCAAACCCAAAATTTGTCCCAATTAAATACCTAAACATTTTTAATCAGCTATTTTAGTAACGGATATTAAAGACGTATACGAAATTAATTTTTTTTAAATAGTGGGGTATCTCACATTATCTCTCACATACACTAATTAAAATTTATGATCAAACATGATTTAAAAATATTACTCATAAAAAGACTGAAAAGGAGTAAAAATTTAACTAGGATAAAAGGAGTACTTGTTCGTTTCAACTTAAATGCAACTCAAAATCAGTTCAATTATCCACAGTAATACGTTATATTGAGTTTTAATTTAGTTTCATGTATTTTAATTTAATTGAGTTTTAAATTTAATTTAATTCAATTCTGTTCAAAGGAAAAAGAAAAGACACACACATAATGTATATCCTCAATCTTAAATGTCCATTATGAATTGATCAACTAAGGCGTGACATAGTAGTAAGATTTACCTCCTCATCAAGCCAAGATAATGGCCATCTAGAGATTTCGTCTTTTACTCCAATGAAAAATCAGTAAGATTGTAAAAGATGCAAGCTTATCAATAATTTTAGTAAAATTGTAACCGTCGAAAACAATTACACGTTGACCAAAAGAATTTCAAGCCTCTATGCTTCAGAGTGAAGGGAATTGCGTCTTTATGTTTGAAAACAATTGATGGATGCCTCTTTAAAGAGCGGGTTTGTTAGATGGCGATGCTAATCAAGGCTGCATTTGAAGTTTCTTGACAAAGCAAGTTCATCAACTTCTGTAATACCACCATTTTGGTACCAACCAGTTGGTGGTGCATACCATAATGCTTCCTTCGCAAGAAGCTCCCACCAAAATCCTCCAACTCTTACTCGTTGTGATTCGCAGCATCGTCAATGGTGACCCAACCTGTTCAGTATCGCCGGACGCAGCTCATTTTTCCGGCTGCATTGGCTTCTCTGCTTGTGCTTGGCGCTTACCGGGTTGTACTCGACGGTGTAAAGAGCAGTGAGCTGCATTTCCTCGGGCAATCTGATTTCAGAAGGGTGAGGATTCCTATTGTTGTTTCTGAAGATGAGGTGGTTCCAGATTCATGCAATGTGTTTGATGGGAAGTGGGTTAAGGATAATATGAGCTATCCATTGTATAGAGAAGAGAGCTGTCCTTACCTAGTAAAACAGGTGACCTGTGTGAAGAATGGCAGACCTGATTCCTCCTACCAGAACTGGAGGTGGCAGCCTATTGAATGCAATCTGCCCAGGTAAATGATCTGCCAATCAGGTCGTGCTTCGTGTGAAACACGGCTCAATGTACATCCCTCTGTCGTCTAATACAGTAATGAGTTTGAATTTGTAAACATGAAACATGACATCATGGGCGATTTGCAGGTTTGATGCATTGAAGTTGCTGGAGATTCTGAGGGACAAAAGGCTGATGTTCGTGGGAGATTCGATTCAGAGAGGAATGTTTGAGTCCATGGTCTGTCTAGTTCAGTCTGTGATTCCAGATGGAATGAAATCTCTTGAAAGAATTCCTCCAAGAAAAGTGTTCTTCATTCAGGTATGCAGTTTTTTTGGTTAATTTTTTTTTTTAAAAAAATAAAACCGTCAATGACGGGGATGTTAGAGAATCCAACCCTTTATATTATCAGCTTGTCCAAATAGCCTACATTTGAGTGATCTTTACATCAAGATTTGGGATGATCCCATTTTCACAAAGGCACTATAAAGATATTACAATGCTAATCAATGGCCTAAGTGGTGTTAAGAATGTACACAAAGACACTAACTAAATATTACAATACTAAACAATAACCTAAGTGGCAATAAGAAAAAAACTCAAAGGCATTAAATAAATATTAATCCCGAAGGGTATATAATAGGAAGAGTGGTTTCATTACATAATCGTGTAGTAATCTCGACCCCAAAATCACCAAACAAAGTCCATCGCAGTAGTAAGTATTAGATCAAACACACAAAAATGATCGATCCACACTTCTAACCAACTTCAAGTCAATCCAAAACGAAGAAAATGAAGCTTCCCAACTAAAAGTCCGGTCAATCTCCATTGAACCTATTCCGACCCTTCACTAAAGTAGGAGACCGTAGTCAGTCGCTTTGACTGTCCCAAAAGTTTTACCGTGGGTGTATAGAAATCATTGATAATGCAAAGAATAGTCTCTAATTCAAAACCCGAATGGACAGACAATTTAAATTGAAAAATCAGATTAATTTGCCCAAACATCCTCACGAACCTGAATCTACAAATCTGATTTGAATTTGCGAACGGAATCGCCAAAAGTCAGTTGTCTCAAAGACTATGACTCGGATTTATCCTAACCGCTTTTGAAAAACAGATCCGAAGTCAATAAGGTTTAATTGGACCGTTTTACCGAAAAAAAGGTCACTGAGAAATTTATATTGACAAAGACATATCTAATCATGAAATTGTGTTTCTTGGACTCTAATTTCAGTGATCAAATGTGCATGAAAACAGGAGTTTAATGCATCGATTGAGTACTATTGGGCACCCTTCCTAGTGGAGTCAATTTCAGACCATGCAACAAATCACACAGTCCTAAAACGGATGGTCAAACTCGATTCTGTAGCTAAGCACAGCAAAGAATGGGAAGGGGCTGACATTTTGGTGTTTGAGAGCTACGTGTGGTGGATGCATAAGCCCCAAATCAATGCGACGTAAGCCACTCATATAGCTCGATAAGTGTATAGTTTTCATTCATCTAGGGTTATAAGCGAGATTAGCTGACCTATAAGATTTGCATTTAGGTATGGATCTCCGAACAATGTCAGAGAATACAATATAACCACTGCATACAAACTGGCAGTTGAAACCTGGGCAAATTGGATTGAGACCCGAATCGATCGACACAAGCAGAAAGTGTTCTTTGCTACAATGTCCCCTACACATCTTTGGTAAGCTAAGCTTTTACCTCTCAGTGAACTGTATGTATCAAACAAACAAATGGTCTCTAAATACTGTCTAATGTTGTTCATTTGTTTTGTAGGAACTGGGAATGGAAGGGAGGAAGGGATGGGAACTGTTTCAACGAGACAGCACCCATTGAAGGGCCTTACTGGGGGACAGGATCAAATCAGGACATCATGGGAATAATCAAAGATGCTATAGGAAAACTGAAAGTGAATGTAAGATTGTTGAACATCACTCAGTTATCAGAGTTCAGGAAAGATGGGCACACCTCAGTTTTTGGCGAACGGAGAGGGAAGCTCCTGACCAAAGAACAGAAGGCTGATCCCAGAACATTTGCAGACTGCATTCACTGGTGCTTACCCGGTGTCCCAGATGCCTGGAATGAGATTCTATATGCCATTCTGTTGCAAGATTATCACAACAAATCAATGGACCATATTCAATGACTGCATCAATGGATTCTTTCTGATCTGCAACGGCGGAAGAAATCAGGACCACGTTGTAGTAAAACTGATACCTGATTCTTGAACTGATTAACAGCATGATACAGATGCAAGCAGTTGGAAGGAAAACGACATTATCAGGGAAACAATCAATTTTATCACGCAGTAGGTCCTTTTGTGGTGAGGAAATATAAGGCTTTGAGTATTTCAACCTGCCCTTCAAACCTCAGTAACTAACATCAACTAATCTAAGGATTTGAAAAAAAAATTTGTGTTGCATAATTTAAAGTTCTAATGGATCAAGGACATTTGAATCCTTCTTATGCTCTTTATCAACAACTCACTAACGCTATTCATATCTAAGGAAGCAGTGGTCCCAAGCGAGCTTGGCTACGTTAGCTAACAAATAGTGCAGGAGTTCAAAGAAGCTCCCAGTCTGATTCACCGAGGTCACATGTATGCGAGGATGTTAGTGTTGATGTTGATGCTTCAGACACTGCTGTCTGGGGTGAAAGATGCTTCTCAGGATTTGGGCTGTTCTCTGAATCAAAGTCGCCGTACCAAATTGGCAACTGCTGATACTCCTTAACTAGTCTCTTTCTTGAAGCAAAAGCCTCTTTTATCAGTTCCTAGGTAACACAAAATATACAGTTGTGAGAATTTGGATCTTACAAAAATATATAGAGAATAGTAGTACGTAGTAAATCATAGAGAGAAAGTACCTTATATGATCCAAATCTTCTTCTATATCTAAATGAGGGCGTATAAAGCAATTCATTATCCATCATAGAGCATATATCCTCAAGTTTTGGTTCATCAGATAGGTTGATTGTCTCCAGCAGATCATCAGCATTAACAGTATCAACAGCCAAATCATCTAAAATTTCAGTGGAAATAATTCAGCATCACACAACTATTTGAGATTAACTCAAAACAGAATTTGCATTTCCTATTAAAAGTATTCATAAACAAACACAAACTTATCAAAATGTAACATCAAGAAGGGAATTCTTACGCTTTTCTAAGCCGGTCAAACTTTGAAAATGCCCACTTGCTGTTGAGTAAGTACTTGAAAGGGCAGGAATCTGGCTTCCTGCCTCGCCACGAGTACCCAAATCAGACAATGACACAAAAGCCACGGTAGGTGAGTCTGCAGCAGAACAACTGATACGAGTATAATCATAGCATATTTCCTCAGTCTCCTCAACGCCGTTTGCATGTAAAAGTTCTGTTGACAAAGAAGAACTTGAGGCCTCTGACTTGACTACGTGATGCAGTTGAGAAATATTTGAAGACTCTTGATCAGATGGTACATTACAAGTACTCATTACATCGTTGCAGATAGCATAGGTAGCCTTGTCATCCTCATGTAAGGGTATGAGCCCTGTCTTTTGATCTTCAGTGGCAGACAAAAGCTTAACAGAAATTGTTGTAATCTGCTGTTTTGGCAAAGAAATTAGTGATAGTACAGATGAACTTTCATACTTTGGAGAATTACATTCCTCAGTGCCAATACTCAGGGCCTTTGATTGCACAGAAATATTGCATGAATCCTCAGAACCACGTAATTGTTCCTTTAGTGTGTGTTGCTGTACCAAGCTATTCTTTTCAGGACCTAACTCTGGCAGCATGAATGAGTGGTAATAATCAAAACACAAGTCAGTCTCAGCTTCCCCAGACAAATATCTTACACTGGGAACTTCCTCATCATTTTCCAAAACCCTGAACCACTCGCCACGAACTGAAGTTCCTGATGAAAATTGGCCATCCAATTTTAAGTCGTCAGTGGCAGAAATGAGTTTTATTTTACACAAACTTTCATCTTTCATTAAGCTTGGCTTTTCAGTAGTGAGGTGCTCCTCCGTGAGAAGGAATGGCAAGTCAGAGGAACTTCCATTGTTGGAGGGACTTCTGAAGTCAACTTGTGGATGCTCCATAGCAGGGCTCACTTCAAGAGCGGCGACATCTTGTTCGAGAGATGGCTTAGCTTTTACTTTCTTAGACAGATATGCATAATCATCAATGGTCTTCATCATTGAGACATTGCTTATTCTATCATCAGAGACAACTATTTCTGGTGAATGCTTCACAAAACCAGTACACTTATAATCTTCATCAGCTGAAGATAAAAGAGGATAAAAACTGTCTTCTGGATTACACAAATCGTTTGCAGTTGACATATTTTCCTTTACGCATAAAACTTGACACAAACTTTTGTCCTCAGAACAACCCACACTTTCACAGGGTGGGTTTTCCACAATCACTGCATTCTCTTCAACAGTCATTTCTGCGTTCTTGCAGGTTGGAGAGTAGTCACACTGTTTTTTAGTGTACCCAGTTTGTAGGTCTTCAGAAGGATTAGCAGAATTCCATTTTATTTCCTCACCCAGGGTTCTCATCCACGCATCCTCTATTACATTACTGGATGGATCAGACCAAAACATGCTTCTCTTGTCTTGACTACAAGATACATCTGATGGTAATGATGATTTTAAATCCTCTGGAGATTTATTCATAGTTAACAGATTTTGCTCCCTGCTATGCAATTGTAATTTGGATGGAATTTCATCTTCATGATCGCTTAAATGACTAGCCTCCCGGTTATCTTCTACTCCAACATCCTTCTGGACAACTATTGCGGTTCCAGAGAAGGCTGCATCACTGCCTTCTTTTGGATGTGAGCCATTAACTGTGTCTTCAGAAAAACTAGCACCGAGCGAGAGACTAAGTTGCTTTAGACTGTCCAGTACCGGCTCCTCGGATAATTGCGTTTCAATAATATAGGTAGAACTCTCTTTGACTCCTACCATAGACAGAATAGAATCACCTGTCGTATCATCTTTTGTTTCAGCCACTTCCCGAGCTTTATTTTTTAACTTATCACCCTGCACGTTGGAATAAAGTTTTTTCACACCTTCATTAACTGCCTGCACCTGATTCTCAAAATATTTAGTGGTGTCCTACAATAAAGAGCACTTTGGTGTTTAGAGATATCTCCTTTTTATTCATGCTCATCTATAATGCAAATGATGCCCCCGCAGAAGTTATCAAACATGTATGCAAATTTCAATTCGTTACCTATTTCAACCCAGGAAGACCATGTTTTCCACAAGAAAAAATTTGATACAAGTGAAATGAACAGAAATAAAAGCAAAGTGAAAAGGAATACCTTAGTTACAAACTCATCAACCTCATGGAATATTGTCTCGAATGTGTTGTATATGTTCCCGACCCATGATCTGCCTATGGATTTCGGATCCATGGTGTATATGCTCTGGGAGTCTTACAGAAACCAACTTGCAT
Source organism: Rubia yunnanensis (assembly GCA_037428765.1). Taxonomy (NCBI): domain Eukaryota; kingdom Viridiplantae; phylum Streptophyta; class Magnoliopsida; order Gentianales; family Rubiaceae; genus Rubia; species Rubia yunnanensis. The sequence continues at coordinate 10,498,968 of CM075070.1, forward strand.
TCCAAAGGGCTACTATCCTAAATAAATATCCTAACTCATCAGTGCAAACTAATAAACTGGTAGATTATCATAACTGGAAATAGATGGAAATTCACTCAATAAAAACCCAATAAAGAAACTGATTATAACTAGTACGAAAAAAACTCAAAACTTTTAGTTTAATTATTGATATCACCGGAAACTCAGTAGGTAATGAAACAAACCAAAAACCAAGTACAATAGCACAGAAATTGTTCTCCTTTAGAGCTCAATAAAGGAAAAGAAAAAATTCACAGTGGTAGAATAAATAGCTCCTAGTCAGTCATAACGTGAAAAGAAAATAAACAATCACGGAATTTTGCTCCCCGGTTTTGGGTGAAAAAAAAAATTGCTATAAGCATCAAATAAAGATAGGCTCTTTAATCATCACAATCGCATCTGATTCGAGACAAAAAAAATATTCCTAGCATGGATGGGATAAAAACATAACAGGAAAAAATTTCGACAAATTGCAGAGTTAGAACATATTAAAGCAAGAGGCAACAATAAAATAGGGGTGAAGGTGGAGCTAAATCATCCAAACTTGTGCATCAGGAAACCTAAACATCCTTACTCATAGCCGCACACATAGAACAGCAGAAATACTACATTTTTACACTTTTTGTAGGTCAACACAAGGGATAAAACTTCATCCTGTGAAATACAGGACAGCTTACAGCTACAGTGGTGATTAGCTGAATTTGAAGGGCGTGTAATCCCTCTCTTCCCTAATTTCGAGCTAATACTAAAATTCAACTAATCCACAGTTACATGTAAAGAAAAGCTCCATCTTTGATCATTAATGCAAACTTATCCAACTTTCACACTAGGCAACGAGAAGAAAGAAAACGATCATAGATTGAAAAATTCAGCTAATTCGACACAATTATGATCAAGAGAAGTCAGAAGTGCACACGTAGAGCACAGCAGTACTCTCTGCTAATCCTATAAAGAGAGCTTGACGGATGATAAGACACAGTTTTGGAAAGTGCGGGGGAAGCAGGAGTATTACCGGCGCCGGCCGCCGGAGAGTAGGGTGGCGATGGAGCTGTGCTCGGAGGTTGCCGCTTTTGGAAAGACGGGGTTTGGGGAAAGGGGTTTAGCCTGTAGAGTCCACATGGAATTTCTTTTTGATATTTTCCGGAAAAGAGTCCGCATTTTATGGGGAGCAAATAGTAGTCGAATTGTATTGGAATTTTACTTTTTTGGGTGATTTTTTTTTTGTTTTAAAAAAAGTAGAATTTGATTTCCACAAGTAAATTTTTTAATTTTATTTTAAAAATAAGATTAGTAGAAAGTCTCATTTTAGATCTATTAATAGTAATACAGTGTCATATTATAATTAATATGATTAATATGGTAATTTGATATTTATTTTTATTACTGCATTAAGCTACCTTGATTATGAAAACATTTTAAAATAAATCTTAACATATAAACCATTATAGTTTGACCTTATAAATTCTAAAAGTAACATTTTTTTTATAATTATCTAATCTTTAGTTAGTCGGTTTAATAGGAAACCTTCTCCGGAATTTGACTGTGTAATTTTAATTTGTGAAGATAGTCGATTACCATTCAAATTGTGATACTTCCTCCGTTTCACTAATATTGACACTATAAGTTTAGGTGCTTGGATTTAGGTAGAGAAAATGAGTGGATGAAATTGAATTTAGAAAGTAAAATGAGTGGACGAAATTGAAGGAATCTTGCCAAAAATAAAAAGTGTGCCAATATAAAATAAAGATCTCATTAAGGTAAGTGTGTCCCTAACAGAGAAACAGAGGGAGTGTAAAAGTGTATCCAATGAAAATATAAGAGCAATGTGCATATATAACCCTACATAATTGACAAAAGTGCATACATAACCCTGCGATAATTAAAAGTGCAAATATAACCCTAAATAATCAGGTTATGTGCAAATATAATTTTTTCCAATAGTTTAAGGATGAAATTAAGTGAAAATACTATTTTACCCCTCTGTAAAAATTAAAAAATAGAAAAAACATTAAAATTATTTTGCCTGCCCGTTTTTCTTCTTCGTTTGCTCTGTACCCTCAATCGCCAAATGCTTCGTAACCCTAAATTGCCAAATGCTTTCCTCCCGTCGTTCTCGTTCCTCTCTAGCCATCTTCCCCAATCGCCAAGTGAAATCTCCACACTTATTCTGGCATGGAGTGCGCCGGAAAGGGTAGCTGGAGCCGGTGCTGGGGCCCACCAACCAGATTTTGTTCCCGCTGCGGAGCCGTCGCCTATTGTACTACCTCGCATCAGGTCCCTTTCTACTGCAATATTTTTGAATATCTAGACTTCAAAATTAGCCTCTTAATTAGTTGTTTAACCTGTTCAGATTTCGCACTGGAGTGTGCATAAATACGAGTGTGAGAGATTAGAGCAGCAAATGGAGCAGATTGATGCTTTGAATGATTTCCCTTTCACTTTTGATCAGGCAAGTTTATTCAATTGTATAGTGGTATTATATGTTTGTTTTGTAATCTGGGATTCTTGTGTGGAAGATAAAAATGACAACTTTCAGGAAAATGATGAATCTCGGTGCGCTTTCTTGATCAGACAAGGAGTTCATCAGCTGGGGATGTGGCTGTATGAATGTAGCTGTGGAGGATCGCCAACTTCTTCTTCATCTTGCTCCTGGTGATTGATCATGTAATCATTTTGTTCTTAAATAAGCAACATATATCATTGATTTGAATAATAGTACGAAGAGTTCGATTAGATAAGTAAACAGTACTGAGGAAGTACATGTGTTTATATGTGTATGTTAGGGATTCTCAGGAATGCCGGGATTGGTTTTATTTGCAGGGCTGTAGAGGGTTGGAATCTTTCAAGCTGGGAAAAGAACCAGCCGTAGATTGGACCGCAGATGCCTTATATGGGAATTTTACTGAATAGGAAAAGATGTTATCAAAAACTTAAGAATACCAGTGATTGAACTAGATTGAACATAACCGAAGTCCAACTGACAAAACACAATGAACTACAGATATTTTAAGGGCCAGTTTTTATCTTTTAGAATTTTGTATTTGGCTCAAAGGGTATTTTGGTCATTTCTAGTTGGTCAATGGTCAAAAATGGCCAGTCAATGTCCAAAAATGGTCAGTCAATGCTGGAATAATGACTTTAGGGTTATATTTGCACTCATGTGTAATAGTTAGGGTTATATGTGCACTAAAAATTATCTCAATGTTATATTTGCACGTTCTCAATTATATAGGGTTATATTCGCATATTTCCCAAAAAATAGAAACAAATCAAACCCGTATCACTCAATTCTTTTATAAGTAATTCTCAATTTTTTAAAAGTGTTGAAATGAATGTAGTTTGATTTAAATTTGTAGTCAACACCAACCAAAGTCGAAAAAAGATAAAAATAACCTAAGAGCATCCATAATGGTAATGGACTTAAGTGTCATGTCATGAATTTTGATAAAACTAGGTAAGAGCCAGCTACCAACAATAAACTGTCCCTAGGGATCCCAAAGGAAAAAAAAACCAAGTTTCAACAATTGGCCTCCTTAAATAAGCACTTCCTTTTCCTTTTAAATTATAATAAGTAATAATACAAAACAAGTCATTTCATGTGTCATTCATTGGTTGGTTGTCATTTCATAAATAAAGGGGATATCAACTCCATAATAGAGGAGCAACTCATTATTAAAGAATAGTTCTAAAAGCTCTACAATGGTCTTCCTTAAATAAAGGTGTTTTTTATTAAGAAAAGTGAATTAACGAGTAACCATTGTGGATGCTCTAACCACCTTGATTTTACATTTGTAAGAAAAAATTAAATGCATAGGTGACCCCCACTTCTTGCTTATTTACCAATATAGTTTTAAGTATTTTGAAAGTGTTTATATATTCTTTGACCGATATTGATCTGAGTCATTTTGTCCCTCTAACTCTTGACCAGTGTTTACTTGAAAATCTCCAACAATGATCTAATGTAAACAACATAAATTCCATTAGTATATCCGATTCTTTGGCAACCCTAACCTATGTGTACTCCAAAAAATTCTTCTTCACCGCAACTTGATCCAAAATCACCACCACTTAGGCCCCAAACCACCACCATCGACGTACTACTGCACATCCAAACCACCAATGCAAGCCTAAACTAAAACTGATTTCATATAAACAAACCACACATTAACACCACCACCTCCACATATAATCGTCTCACCCACTTCCGCCTCACCCACAATGCCTTACCCGCCATCATCTCCGCCCAGTCTTGTCGCCACCCCCCATCCTACCTCTCCAAACCCTCAACCATCCCATCCTACATACAGGTTTCTTCCTAGAAAGATGGGTTTAATTTGGTGGGGAAAACGAGTGAGTGTCAGTGGTGTTTTCGACATGTGTGGTAGTGGATTGGAAATTTCATTTTTTTCATTTCTTTATAGATTTAAAATAAGAATGGTTTGATCATTTTCACAGTCTTCAACTTTGATCGACGATAATTTCAAGCTCAGGTCAACTTGGATTATTTTTTACACTTTCAAAAAAGTTATAGTTATACTAGCTTATAAAGGAATTGAGAGTTACATAGACATTTTTTCAACCATTTAAACTACTATAAAAAATATACATGACATTTGCATTAGATTTTTGTTTAAAATTTTCAATCAATGCTAATATTGGGTCACAATATTTAATTTTCTAAATTTTACTTCTTCAAAGTTTTAAAAAATATATATTTAACCGTTAATACATTTAACATTTAATTATATAAAAATAACAGTATAATATAATTTAATATTTAAAAGTTGCAGTACTTCCTCTGTTTCTCTATTATTGGCACACTTTGTTTCTTTTATATTGACACACTTTCCATTTTTGATAAGATTCCTTCAATTTCATTTCACCCATTCCACTTTTTTTTATACTTTTTACAATCAATTTCATCTACTCATTTTCTCCACCTAAATCTATAGTGACACTAATAAAGGAACGGAGGGAGTATGCATTATCATAAATCTAATACTCCCTTTGTCCCAGATTAAACTGCACACTTTACAATTTGATACTATTCATTGTCAAACTTTCACCACATATTTAAATAGGGTATATAAGCAATAATATTATCATATGTTATATTATTGGATTCGTAAAAACGAGTAGTTTCTAAAAAGTAATTTTTGTTTGTCGATATTATACGTAGTTAAATATATTAACGGTCAAACATATGTTTTAATAACCGTAAAAAAAATTCTATACAATTTAATCCGGGATAGAGGATTAATAAGATAGTACATACGGTTATACTTAAACACAAGTTCTCAAACTTTAACAACATTGACAGGTAAAAATGCTGTGGAATTCAATCTGGGACGATGGATTAAGAGCATGTACAGTGGCGAAACCATTTGTGTGGTTTCAATTTATTAAATATCCAATCTCTCTTGTCCACCTCACCAACTAAAACCACAAAGAAACCATTCTATTTTTATCTCCACAATGGTTGAAACCCTTTTGCAACCATTTCATGGATCCCACTTGATTTCTCTATCCTACTCATTAATTATACATTTTAATATTTAATTTCAATAAAATTTTCTAGCCAAATAAATTGTAATTTGAAATTTAATAATACAATTTACTTTAATGTTTATTTTCATCTTTTAAAATTAAAATTAAAATTTTAAAATTTATTTTATCAAAAAGTGTTGGATAAAAATGAAAATCAAGTGCGGTTATTTTATCAAAAAAATGTTGGATTACTTTAATGGCAAAAAGTTGTCGAGTCCGTCTTTTGAAAGACGGTCTTTCTATAAGTCTTGGAAAGACCAAGGTTTAAAGTGTAAATTAGAAGAAATGAAGATAAAACTTTCGGGCTGCAAGAACCGGATTATAAATTTATAACTACTACATGTTGCATACTAAAATTTTAATATTGCAACTAAGACCTTTTACTTTTTATTATTTTAATTAAAACTCATATTTCCATAAGTTTATGAAAAGACCGTCTTTCCCAAGACTTTGCCAAAGTTGTTGGATGTGTTGGATGAAAATGAAAATCAAGTGTGGTTACTTTACCAAAAAAAGTTGGATGAAAATGTTGGATTATTTAATGGCAATTGGAGTGTAGTTTTCTAGGCAAAAAACAAAAGTTGAGCATGAAGATGAACATGAAAAGGCCAGCAGGGGACAACGGTCTGACAAAAATTGACTGGGGAGCTTGTGACCATGGGCAATGAAGTCCAGTTCCAGAATTGGGGTGGGCCTTCAAAACCTTTATTGTGCAGTTTCAAAGTTTTAAATGGGTTTAAGTTTGAAATTGGAATCCCTTCTCTTTACACATGCTCTAACACAAGAAACCCCCAATAAATAGCGAAAACCCAGAAACTAGTAGACAGAGTATTCCTATTGGTGTGCAAAAACACAAGTCAATCAAACTTGTACAAAACCAACAAGAGGCAACTTCCACTAATCCATCCACAAAACCATACCCTAAGAGTATGTGCAACGGGGGTTTTAGATCTATTCCAGTTCATAACTGGAACTCATCTGGAAGCCAATTGCAACTTGGAACCCTTACAATGGAGGTTCCAAATGGATTCCCCAAGCGGGGAACGGTTCCTCGGTTGGTGTCAAGGTCAACCGAACCGTTCCCACTGCACTTCTGCCAGAGCACTTGAAGGGCTGGGCCATGTGCCTTGCGCAACATTCATTTTATTTCCTTACCTATTTTTTTTTAAAAAAATCTATTTAAATTTTAATTTTAATATTCTGATTTTTAATATTCTGAATTTTATTTCAAAAAATCAAATTTAATTTTTTATCCTTTTTCAAAATTGAAATTACATTCTTTTAAATATAAAATGATTCTTTTTAATTCTTATTAGTAAAATAAACTTTAAAATCTGAAATTAATTTTAAATATGAAAATTTTAAAAAATAAATTTTAATTTGTAATTAAATTACAAATACAAAGACTTGGGTGAGATCGTCTCACCTTAGTTTATGGTGAGACCAGGGGGTGAGACCAGGGGTCTCTAAGAAAATTAATTAGTTTTAAGGATTTAAAGACAATAGTATATAAGATATATAATTTAGGAATTATTAAGTTTTCTTTTCATATTCTCTCGCTCACAAAATCAGAAAACCAAAACTGCCAAAAACCCTCTTCAAACTCCCTTCGTCAAATCCGATTTCAACTGCTCGATTTCAGTTTAAAATTGCGATTTTGAAGCCTAAACTGCGTTAGAGTGTCTTTTGCGGTCTGATAGATGTAAGATTTCTCAATTTTTTGGATTTTGTGGTCTGATAGAGGTAAGATTTGGGGTCCTTTGCTTTCTTCAAGTTTTCAACTGTTTCTTGTTGATTCCATCGTTTATCTTCGTAAATCCTTCTGTGCATGAGCTATTTTGGCCTTATATTGTGTGTTTTCGATTTGTGTTTCAATATTTTGTATATATGATAAAATTGAAGGAAGGTGTTGCTGGTAAGGATGACTTGAAAGTTGATGACAGTGTTCCTACCTCATCCGTTGTTGAATCAAAAGGTGATTTTCTATTTTTTGTTAACTTTTGTATTGTTAGGGTTTTGTGTTTTTTTTCTCTGATTTTTCTATTTTATTATTGATTGATTTGATGTGTTCTTCGTTCTTGTTGATGCCGCTCTATTTTTTGTGTTAATGTTGCTCTGTTTGCTGAATTTTCAGTTGTTGCTCTGTTTTATTGTTTTTATGTTGTGGTTTCTGGTATGAAACAGTGTATAACGGGGTAGTTAGGTTGTTTATGTGTTTAGTTAGCCTATTTATGTGTTTAGTTCAGGTTATGTTGTGGTTATGTTGTGGTTGTATTCACAAGGAAATGGGTCTTGTGTGCAAAGAAAAAGAAATTGAGGATCTTAGTAGTAAATAATGACAGTGATATAAATTAAGTTCAAATATTTTCTACTTTTTATATTTTCCTTTTCATTGCCTTTTCCTCTCTTTTTAGAGCGGAGGTTTTGCTTTTCAACGGTCAATTTTATACTGTGATTTCTCGCTAAAATCGTTGATTTTCAACCAGAGATTTGGTTAATATAGAGAATTGATGATTTCTTAATACAACATAGGTTTATGGCGTCAATTCGGGAGTAATTTAGAGAAATACTGAATTTCTATTGTGGATGAAGGTTTGGAGGTTAGTGATTTGGTTCAAAGGCTGATAAACTTGTGAATCAAGTGCTGAAACTTTCTACTTGCTGTTGTTTAAGTGTTCGCTACTTTATTTTGTGATTTTGCAGCTTCAACAATGGATTTCAATTTGGTTTCTCGAGGAATGTATAGCTTCTTAGCAGCGAATTCATTGATCGAATAGTTTCCTTCTTGAATCATGACAGATTTGGCACAATCAGTGTTCAGAAAGTTCACCTTCTTCTAAATATATAATGTTCTTGGCCCAATTTACAGAAGGTAAATACTAGTTATCAATTTCAATCAAAGAGATGTTAATTCTTTTTTAGGTATGTCATATTTAGTTACCAAGCATATGTAGCACAATCATCACTCCACTGGATAAAAGTTTCAATTTTATAATTTGGAAATCAATATTGTGTTTGCACTTCTCATTTTGTCTTTGATTCACTTATATAATTTCTTTGTTTTAATGTACATGATATAATATGAAGTTAATCCTTAACCGAACAAATCACGGTATTTGATTGATCTCTAGTATCTCCTAGTATCTTGATTGATATTGATTTTATATTGTACATATATAGATTAGGATCATTGAATTTGTACCATCTGTAAACTCTAGATTTTATCAGTACATTCACAAAGATTTAGATTTTCTGAATATACAAATGACTTAGCAAACACAACTCCCAAGATTTTTTGGACCCAAGTAAGTTGGCATTACTTATTATTGATTTGGCATTAGCTTATTGTCCTTATTATAAATGTTGAATGCATAACGCTGAATTTTCTCAAGTTCATGACATATTAGGACTAGTAGACATGGCGACTTTATGTTTTATTATTTTTTCGGTTTTGTTGTATCAGTTTGCTTGTTTTACTCAACTAACATCTACGAGAATCCCCATTTGTTTTACTCAACCAAAATCTCTTGTTAAGTTGGCATTCTTCTTTCCAATGAAGTGAGCATTTATGTGTAGGTTGGAATTAGATACTAAGCAGAAATCTCTGTCCTTCTTTCCATGGAAGTAGAAGGTGAGTCCATCTGCCCCAACAAATCTCCCCAAAGTTTTAACATTTTTTAAAGGAACCTAGTTAAATTATATGATTATAATTTATTCTTATTTTTATACTGTTAGTTTGACTATTTAATTCATTAGTTTATCTCTTTTGAAAACATAAATTGATAAGGATGATGTTGTTGCTGATGGCAGTGTAATTCAAACTGGTAATTTTTAGTATAATTTGTTCATCTTTTTGTATTATTAGTTTAGGTATTTCACGTGTTTATTTGTTATATTATATATTTGTTGTTGTGTCCATGATGAATGATCTCTGTTTCAACATGTGAAAAGATTCTGGTTAGATTTTATAATTATAAATCTTCTTTTATTTATATTGTTATGTTGGTCTTTTGCTTAATGCACATGAACATATACTGGTTATGCGGAAACTGGGTCATTAGTCAGGTATTCGATAACTGAACAAGGAGAGTATGAAACAACTTTTCAAGATGAAAAGGGATATATTTCTTCCATTTTCAAAAGGAGCATTTTAATGGAAAAGTTAGTTTTAAGATTAACAGCCCATATGTTTTAAGATTAATTTTTCTCATGATTGTCAGGCATAGCATTGAAGTTGTTATTGCTGATATGTATGAGAGGTAGGAGAAGGTTAAGGGTGATGTTACTGCTGAGGGACCGTGCAACTAGCAACCAAGTGAAGGTGTTACTGAACAAACCCAAATTCAGCTAGATGACTTCGAAGATTCACAAGAGTTTTGGAATGAAAATGCATGTGCTATGATTGATAAATGTGTCAACAATTGAAGGAGGAGGGAACAAAACCAACCTATCTCGATTTTTAACTTGTTTACAGAAGGTGAATTCGATGGCATAGAATGAGCGTCCACGGCTGTAAACCCCCCAAATAAGAAGTTCAAGATGCTTGTGATAACTTGTAATTCAAAAGTAGATTGAGTTTGTAGTGTGATTAGAATATTTGGTTTTGTTGTATTTGAATGATTAATGATTTTATTTTTGTATGATTCTGAATTTAATTTGCTAGGTTGTTGAATTTATTTTATCGTAACTGGATTAAAACTTGTAAATTTTTATGATGATTCTAGTATTAACTCAATTTTAAAGTTGATCTCTTTAGTTCAATTGTATATATATTTAGTTTGTTATTAAAGTTTAACTGTTTGTCTAGCAATGATTTTATGGATGTTTAAAATTTGCTTTTCCAAATTTACTATTTTTTCCGATTGTTACTTCATATATCGTTCTTTTTACAACCATGTGTTATTTAGGTATATGGTTTGATTATTTAGGTTTTTTGTTTGATTATTTAGTTATTTAGTTCAAACATTAGAAAACTTCTAGTCATGATGGTTTACTTTTTTATCTTTATATTTTAATTTACTAATTCTAACATTAGTTCATGTATATTTTCATTCAGTTTATTCATTTGATTCTTTGGTTTCAAGCACTGATTGCTTGGTTTGTATTAGTTTGAATATAATTTTTAATTAATCTGCATTAGTTAGTTTATGTGTTTAAAGCATATAAAGCACAATTTAAATGATTAGTCTTAGAGTTAAAGTAAATGGCACAAATCAATAATATAAATGCAATGTCAAATTGAATCTCTTAGTTCTAGACTTGTTGCTTTGGTGTCTTTGTTCCAAACTCCTTTGTCTTTGGTTTCTTTCTTTGCTTCCATCCTTCAATTATCATGCTTCTTCCTTCTGTCTTTGTGGGAGATAGATCTTGAATTGTCGGCGGTTTAGTGATGGAACATTCTGCTACACTGCTTGAATTTTCATGTTCCTTTGTAGTTTTTGAGACAAGAATTTCTATTGGTAGTTCAAATTCGAGTCCAAATCCGGTCCTACAAATATGTATCATTTCAGTAACTCATTACATCAACTTTTTTTGATTAGTTCATGTAATTTGCAATTTAGTGCGGCGTTCATAAACAGTTATTTGGTCATTGATAAATATGGACATAGAGATACAATGCCAAAATATTTTGAAAATTTAATCCAACTAATTAAATTTCATGCTTTTAGCATCACAATACATCATGTATTTATTGAGTTAAATCGTGTATTTAACATATGACTTTTTTTGCTACAGTAAATTTTGAAACATAAAAATATTCTTAAAATGATGCATGTAATTGAATTCTAGATATTGATGAATTATCTTACAAAGTTCGATAATGTTATTTCATGTGTTAATGCAGTTACATCATTTATTTAATATGTTACTTTATACGTTCTAGAAAATTTTAAAAACACGCAAATTTTCTCAATAAAATGCATAAAGTCATTTTTATATAGAAATTTCTATACACTTTACTTCTTTACTCCATGTGTTTATAAGGTAAGATCTTGTATTTAATATATTACTTCAGACATTTAAGAAAATTTTACAATACCAAAATATTTTGAAAAAAATTCAACTAATCAAATTACTTTTTTTAAATAAAAAAAATAAACCCATATTAATGGGGGGATATGTATTAGATTTCCCAAACCTCAAAATGAAAAAAAAAGATTCTTTTACAATGTTTTGCTTCAAAAATGATTTTGAAGACTTTGTACAAAAAGATAATATGTGGCAATCAAAATTGCCTGAGCAAAAGTCTACTTAGGGAGATTTCGTCGATGATTCTATTTCCCATGTCTCCACCCCTCGTGTTAACATGGGTAAATGGCCAGATCTCCAAAAATGCTCTAAGTATGAAAAGGAGTGACTGATTTCTTTTGCTGCTTAAGTACTTAATTGTTCCTTATATTGGGACTCGATCTGCCGCCACATGGTTCAAGGTTTCGAGCTTCTATGGCTTTACGTTCGAGGGCTCTAGGTTTGAAGTTTGAGGCATGAGGCTGGAGGTTCAAGGGCTCGGGCGCTGTCGGCCGGAGGCTCGAGGCAGGAGGTTCATGGTTTGAGTCCTCGAGATAGGAGGTTCGAAGGCTGCTGCTTCAGTACTGGATGCCAGGTCCTTGAGACAGGAGGTTTGAGGGCTCGAGTGTTCGTGCGCTGTTGTTCTTGAAACCTAGTTTCCAACAGGTTTCCAGGTTGTGTCTTGTCTTCTTTGCCGCCGCCACCTGCTTCGAGGGCTCGATGTTCTAGGGCTCGATGTTTACCACCACCACCCCTGGGGCTCGAGGTTCGAGGGCTAGATGTTTGAGTGCTCGAGGCACGAGGAAGCCTAAATTGGTTTCCATCTTATTGGAATACTGCCTCCATCCTTGTCCTTGTGCACAATAGCTGTTGAAAAAATAACACCATATCAGTAGCATCCATTCAAATAAGTCTAATTGCTGGGAGTTGGATTTTATCCAAATGAATCAGCCCCTTAGTTTTCTAGTCTAGCCGATGAAAACTGAGGTTCTTTGGGTATGATTTGATGGCAAGTTTTCTCAATCTATCCGCAACTAAGTTGCCCTCTCTGAGTGTGTGTGTGACTGATATATTTCCTACTTCCAGAGCCCGATGAGAAGCAAGTTCAAAGGATTTCCATGGAGCTTTTAGGGGGTCATTTACAACATGAATAACATTTATGCAACCAGTTTCTATAGAAATGGTTTCCAGATTTAAATCTGTTGCATAAGTCAGTCCTTGTTGCATAGCTAACAATTCAGCATGGAAACTAGAGGTACAGTAATTATTTTCGAGAGCTGCAGCTACGAATGAACCTTCTGAGTTTCTAATTATAATACCAATATCACATTTGTTGTTGTTTTTGTGCCAAGATGCATCTACATTTACTTTAAACCCCTTAATTGGTTTATTCCAATGAATGCATTTAATAGTCTGTTTTGGTGGTGGCCTTAGAGTGTTGATTAGCCCCATGTTAACCCATTCCTGATCTTCTACGCTTTTGGAAAACATAGGTTTGGCAAAGAAAGTTAAGAAAATATAATTTTTGATGTCTGTTATGATTTTTCTATCAAGTGGTTTAATGTCATAAAAAATGATTCTATTTCTTGCTTTCCATAGATTCCAACAGATGAAAGATGGTATTAAAGTGATAAAGGTTCTGTGGATCTTGGTGGAACCAGTTAGGGATCAGTAATGGGTGAGCTTTTCAAAAATAGTGTCAAACTTTAGTGATCTAGTCTCAAGTACAATGTCAAAAATAATTCCAGATGATATGAATCCTCTTGCGAAGAATCTGGATTGCGGAATTAAGATCTTTGAAAAAATAAGGGAACTCGCAAACCCTTCAATGCAGCACGAAATTCAAGGTCTAGCCCTCGGGGTACACTCAATTTCGACTTGCTCTCTAACTAACCCTCGGGATCAGATTACAAGGTTTATTGACACTTAACTAGCCCTCGGGGTTAAGCAACAATGGAATAGCTCGCAAGCAAAGAGTATGAACTCAAAAGGTTGTATATTTTATTGATGAAAGTTGTTGTCAAATTCGTCCATAAGGCCTCCCTATTTATAGGGTTACAATCTTGCCCCAAACCCTAATCACAACTGGAAACTGAATTGACTTATGGCAGATTTAAGAAGCTAAAACCAAATCTAACTAAAATACCTAAAATAAATGGTAATCTAAGGTAATATAGTTGAATTCTTCAAGAAGTAACCTTGAATAATATTACCTTATCTAATTTTACCAAATCTAATTCTAATTAGAATAAAACTGAATATACTAAACTCTAATGGACTGTATTTTCGAAATTCAGCTCTTCAAAGCCCACATGGCCGAGCTATCAGTTCACTAAACCCAAAATGAAATAATTTTACAATATTTTACAGTGATCACACTACCTCATTAAAACCCCAGTGGGAAAAAAGAGTATAGTGTTCTTCATGATGTCTTTAGTTTGTCGACAATCTTGAATAATGAATCCAAGATGTTGATGGTGACTCATTCTTCAATTCTTCATCATAAAGACAATCAATCAAAGCATTTAAAGTAGCATCCCTAAGTTTAGTCCTTGACCTAGTCATAGGTCCCGCCATGTCACTTAGAGGATCTCGAACATATCATTTAAATGTTTGATCAAGTCGTGGAATGTCTTCATTTATGGTGGTAATCGTCTTGGCATCTCCATCACTAGATATGGATAGCTAGGTTGCATGAGTTAAACTAGTGGGATAGAGAGTCAGAGTTGAGGCAATTAGGACATTTAGAGGCTAGACTGATGTTAGAGAAGATAAGGATGCCATCAAAAGGTAAAATAGCATTTTCCAATTTCCACATGAACACGGAGATCTTCTTTGGCAATTTATTAAACCACACTTTATTTAGAATTCTTATTTTTTGGTTTTTGTTGCTCACCAAATCATGAGCAGACTTGAAAGTGAAGTTTCCCAAGCTGTCTGGTTTCCAAATGAGCCTATAATTCCTATGTTGATGAATCTGTGCTCCCTGTATGAAAGAAAGTATGTTGTTAGGCAAATTTTGCAAAATATTTATGATGTTCATTTTGTTGGAGATGAAAGAGGCAATGGTCATATCAGAAGGGAACCAGTGATCTTGGATAGGTCCAAAACCAGTCCAATTTGATGTTAAAAAATTTGCAGATTCTTTCCCATGAATTACTCTTGTGTTAGATTCTGCAATGTGGTTAACCTCAACGATTCTTTTCCAATTTTGAGATTTTCTTAGTTTAGGATGAATAGACCATAGGAACTGTGTCCAAGGGGTCAATCCTAACTGGAACTTCCACCAGAGTTTGAGTGAAAAGGCCGTAATGATATCCTTAAAATATCTAAGACCAATTCCATTCTGATCTTTTGGGAAACACATTTTAGGGCAACTCTTCCACACCTTTTTATCCTTATTCTCTGCTTTACCCCAAAACAAAGTACTCAGCTTTCTTTTTAACTTAGTTTAGGAGGTTTCATTACAGCCCAAAGGTGTTGTGGGATTGAGAACATTAATGCTTTAATGAGTGTTAATCTACCTCCAACACTTAGCCATTTGTTTTTCCATGAGTTAAGTTTTCTGTCATACAGTTCAAACAAAGACTGGAAGTGTATAGCTTTTGTTCTTCCTATGTATATAGGACATCCAAGGTATGTAAAAGGGAACGATCCCTTTTTGACTCCAAGTAGGTGTCTGATCATGTTCTCATTGCCCTGGGTAGTATGTTTACTAGTGTAGTAATCTGTTTTGTCAAAATTTATTTTTTGACCACTGGTTGACTGAATCACCTCTAAAAATGCTTTAAGTCTTTGTACAGTTAATTTAGTGGCCTGAAAAAAATAAAATTGTGTCATCTGCATAACTAAGGTGAGATATGTTTACAGCATTTGCAGGTAATTTGAAATATCTAAGCTTCTTATTTTGAAAACAAAAATGTAGGCTTCTTGAGAAAGATTCTAAGAATATGTTAAAGAGAATAGGTGAGAGAGGGTCTCCCTGTTTGATTCCCCTAGTGGCTCTGAGGAAACCTCCAGGTTTGGCATTAATAATCACAGAGAAGAAATCTGATGACAGATTCATAATAATCAGTTTAATAAATTTTCTGAGAAGCCAAATTTATGTAGGACATTTCTTGGGAAAGACCATTTGACCCTGTCAAAAGCCTTTGCTAAGTCTAATTTAAGTATACAGTTTAGAGCCCCTGATTTATTGTTTAAAAATCTAGTCAGTTCTTTAAGGTAAATGACATTATCTGTCATTTCTCTACCTTATAGGAAGGTTGACTGATTTTTAGAAATCGGGGAAGGCAGAAACTTAGATATTCTCTTAACTAAAAGTTTAGAGAATATCTTGTTTGTGAAGTTGGAAAGGGAGATTGGCCTATAATCTGAGAAAGTTATAGGTATGTCTCTCTTAGGAATTAAGCAAATCCACGTGCTTGATATTCCAGGTGGGATGGTTTTGCCTTTCATGAAGTCAAGTGTTGCTTCTAGAAGGCCTGGACCTATTATATCCCAGCTTTCTCTGAAGAAAGCAGATGTGTATCCATCTGGACCTGGGGATCCATTGTGATTCAATGAGACGACAATGAACTTGAGTTCTTCCAGGGTCGGTGGTCTGGTTAGCTTCTGGTTATCTTGATCATTAATGATACTAGGTATTTGGCTCATGAAGTGGGAAAGAAGCAGTCAGACTGTTGATTTTCCTCATCAGTTATGAGGTTATGGTAAAAATTAATGGCCTCGGTTTATATCTGTGCTGGATCCTCAATCCAAGAGCCATCTGATTTCTTTATCTTTGCTATGTTTTGCCTAACCCTTTTTTTCTTTGACTGGGGAATGGGAGAATTTAGTGTTTTCATCCCCTTATTTTAGCCACTTAAGGTTAGCTTTTTGTTTCTAGAAAAGTTTCTCCTCATTTAAAGCTTTAAGAAGCTTTTCATTCTTATGGTTTAAATCAATTAGATCAGTTTGAGAATTAGAAATATCATAAGCAATTTCTTGCAGTTTGACATCTTCTTCTGCCTTTTTTATGTTAGCATTAATATCCCCGAAGCATTCTATGTTCCATTTTTTAAGTTCGATTTGCAGTCTTTTTAATTTGAGGAAGAATATGTTCATTCCTCTTTCTCTGATTTGTATTGACCAGTTTGACTGAATTAATTGTTTGATGTCAGTTCTAGTCAGCCACACATCTAGGAATCTAAAAGGCTTTGGGGTAGATGGAAGCCTGCTGCCTATGTTGAGTAAAAGAGGGCAATGATCCGAGGTGTTTCTATTCAAGACATGAATAGTACTATTAGGGTTGTTGTCAATCCATATAGTATCAACTAGGGCTTTGTCAAGTCTCTCTATAGTAAGTGGTTTTCTCATATTTGACCATGTAAAAGTATTACCTACTGTTGAGGTGTGTGAGTTGACTTTTACTAATGAATTTATTAAAATCTCTAATGCTATTACTGTTAGGACAACTAGGCCCCTTGTACTCTTGTATATATTTCATAGCATTAAAGTCACATATCAGTAATTTATTATTATCCTGATGTGCTATCAGTTATGTCCATAGTAAGCTCATAGTATTTCTATCTGTGGAGGCATGTATAAAATAAGTGCACATGTCAGATTAAATGGAAGGATTAGAGATACATGTCTTAGTGTACTGGCTAGTTTCAGATATAATTTGTATTCTGAAATTAGATTTCCACTTTAGCCATATGTTATTATTTACAGAATTGTGGTGACAATCAAAGTTAAGTCTCATTTTGTAACTTAAGCACAGTTCTGGTTTATATTTTGGTTCAAGGATACATAAAATCTGGATTTTATAAATATTTAGCAATCATTTGAGTCTATCAATAGATGTATCAAGGCCCCTTAGATTCCAAACCAACATTTTATTGGAAATGACTTTATCATTCATGTTAACTGATTGGTTTTGATTTTTGAATTGTAACCTAGATTCATTTTATTGAGTTTATTAAACAAGGTTCTTTTCCTTGTTTTGTTTGGTGTCAGATTTGGGAGATTAGGAATAGGTTTACTTACTTGCTCCAACTGTAGCTCTCTAGTACTTGATTCACAGTTTTCCCCTGTGTCTGAATCTTCCTCATTGCTCAGGATTTTGAATATGTTTGAGTTTTGGGGGCTAGACCTGCATGAATGCATGAACAAATTGTTATTCTCATGATATGAAACAGGAGAGTTTAGAGAGATACATGTTATGTCATCTTTGGCATGTTCCAATCAGTTGGTTGGTTTTTCAATTGAGAGAGATGTAACCTCCTCAGCAGTGTTAAGATTGTCCAGCATTGCTGTATGCATTCTATCCTCAGCAATATTTGGGATACAACCTGGATTTGTATCAATAGTTTAATTTGGGTTTTTTCAGCTATGGTTATTTCAGGCTGAGTATCATTATCTTTTTGCTTCTCTTCAATGGTTCTACCCGATCCCTGACCAGATCTGTCATTGTTTTTTCCTTCAATACTACCAGATCCCTGACCAGTACTTTCACCATTTTCCCCTTTGTTACTACCCAAATCCTGACTATTTCGATCAACATTTTTTTTATGGTATGGTATTTGGTTTGGGCTTTATGTTCCGCAGGATGTTTAGAGGCTAGTTTAGGGTGCTTAATTCTACACTTCTCAGTGGAGTGATCTATCTTCTTACAGTGAGGGCAATATGAAGGGAGATTATCGTACTCAATTGCATATTTTTCATTTTCAACTGTTGATCCTAACCTGATATGAGTGAGGAGCGATGTTTGAGGGTCCACCTCAACATATATTTTCGGAGCAGATGGTCTCGTAAGCTTCTCTATTGCCTGGTCCATCTTTATGTATTTTCCAATCTGGTTGTTAGTAGCTTGAATTGCTGGGACGTTGTAGTAGTAGAGTGTCACGTTTCTGATAATGAGCCAGGCAGAGATGATTGAAGACTCGTTATGTGGCTTGAAATCAGGTGTCCATCGTAGTACCCTCATTGTGATTCCATAGAAAGCACAAACGCCCTTGATCCAGCATCGTTGGAAGTCCTCTTTATCCTCGAAGCGTATCAATATGTTTTTGAAGTCCACTGCTCCTAATTGATATCTTCCGACGAAACCCACAGTTTTGAAATCAGCCTCGATTCTTTCCATGGATGGTCTTCCTCTAGGGAATTTCCCAATTAGGGCATTTGCATAGTGGCTTGATAGTTGTTGGATTTCGTCCGGAGAGTAGAGTACTAAAGATTCCCCTTTGAATTGGAGGATAGGGTTGGGGTTTAGTGTAGCGGGTAGGGTTGTGGTGATTGGGGGACTCTTCGCTTGCAATACCTGGGCAAAGATTCGATTAACCGCCATCGCGGCGGTGTGCTTGATCTAGATTAGATCAAGGTGAGTATGGTGTAGGAAATAGATGATTGCAGGTGGTAGCGATGGTGGCGATGTTACCGTTACGGTGGAAAGTGGTGGTGTTGGAGGAGAGAGAAGAGAGAAAACATTTTTTTTATATTTTTAAATCAAATTGCATACTTTCATAATCAAATACATTATGTATTTATTGAGTTACATTGTTTATTTAACATATTACTTTTTAGGTTGCAGTAAATTTTAAGCATCAAAATATTCTTAACAAAATGCATGCAATTGAATTCTAGATATTGACGAATCATCTAACAAAGTTCAATCATTTTACTTCATGTGTTAATGAATGTACATCATTTATTAAATATGTTACTTTATACGTTCTAGAAATTTTAAAAACACCTAAATTTTCCCAGCAAAATGCATATAGCCAAATTCCAAACCTTGGCGAATTATCCATCATGATAATATCACGTTACTTCATGTGTTCATTCAGCTACATTCGGTGTTCATCATATTATTTCATACGTTTCAGTAAATTAAAAAACACTTAAATTTCCTTAACAAATTGCATATAGCCAAATTTCAAATGTTGGGAAATTATCCATCAGAATAATATCACATTACTTCATGTGTTCATACAGTTACATCCCGTGTTCATCATATTACTTCATATGTTTCAGCTAATTAAAAGACACCTAAGTTTCCTCAACAAATTGCATATAGACAAATTTCAGACCTTGGGGAATTTTCCATCATAATAATATAACGTTAATTCATGTGTTTATGCAGTTACATCTTGTGTTCATCTCACTACTTCATATGTTTTGGCAAACTAAAACATGCCTACATTTTCCCAACAAATTGCATATAGACAATTTCAAACCTTGGAAAATTGTCCATCTGAATAATATCATGTTACTTCAAGTGTTCATGCAGTTACATCCAGTGTTCATCATATTACTTTATACGTTTCAGCAATTAAAAATACCTACATTTTCCCAACAAATTGCATATAGCCAAATTTCATACATTGGGGAATTGTCCATCAGAATAATATCACATTACTTCATGTGTGTTCATGCGGTTACATCCAGTGTTCATCATATTACCTTATACGTTTCATCAAATTAAAAAACATATCAATTTTCTCAACCAATTTCATATTGCCAATTTCAAACCTTGGTGAATTATCCAGCTGAATAATATCATGTTACTTCATGTGTAGTTACATACATTATTCATCATATTACCTTATATGTTTCAGTAAATTTAAAAAACGTCTAAATATTCTCAACAAATTGCATATAGCCAAATTTCAGACCTTGGCGAATTATCTAGCAAAATAATATCGCGTTATTTCATGTGTTCATGCAATTACATCCAGTGTTCATCATATTACCTTATACGTTTCAACAAATTAAAAAATATCTAAATTTTCTCAACAAATTGCATATGGCCAAATTTCAGACATTGGCCAAATAGCCAGCAGAATAATATCACGTTACTTCATGTGTTAATGTAGTTACATCTAGTGTTCATCATATTATCTTATACATGTTAGCAAATTAAAAAACAGCTAAATTTTCTCAACAAATTTCATATAGCCAAATTTCAGACCTTGGCGAATTATCCAGCAGAATAATATCATGTTACTTCATGTGCTCATGCAGTTACATCTAGTGTTTATCATATTACTTCATACGTTTCAGCAAATTTAAAAATGCCTGAATTTTCTTCACAATATGCATATAACTGAATTCCAGATTTGACGAAAATTATTTCAGAATATGAAAACTTTACTTCACGTGTTCATGCCGTTACTTCATTTGTTTAACTGTATATACGGAATCAAAACCAAACCTAGATGTAAGCTTGTTGAATTTTTCAGATTGAACATCTTCGTTGCTTTTCCTTTATACAAAACAATTGCATTGCCTTGAATTGCTTCATTTTCCATAGTTTATAACATCACACCTTAGATCGTAGATTTCAACAGTTAATTTCATAAAATTGAGATTTCAACTATAAAACTAAGATTTTCAACGGTAAATTTCATATTACCTAAATTATTTCACCTTCTCAGATCATAGAAGTTTTCAAACCTGTGTTTGTTCATCATTCCATTGCGAAATTCATCATTCCATCGCAAAATTCATATCGTAGATGCAAAAAAAAATTGCAGATTTGCACATTCGGATCCGGCGATATCGATCCTCGTTGCTTTGATCCAGCGCTTTGGTGTGTTTGATCGGAAATTTGTTGAGTTTGGAGCTGTGATTCGATTGGGTTGAGTTTGAGAAGGATTTAAATTCCTTGATTTTGGGGTTTTTCTTTCCAAAAATGGAGCATTGAGTTGTAACTTAAATTTTGACCCAAATTCTCTTATAACCCAGTTTTAGACCCGGTTTCTTCAGCCCTATTTCCTATATTTGCAATCAGGTCCCATTTTTCACCTCCATTATTATTAATTGTTGTCTAGTCCCTTGTCTCACCATTTGCTATGGTGAGACGGTCTCATAGGAGTTTTTCTCAATTACAAATGTATTACTTCCCCTGTTTCAGATTAAATTACAGCATAATCATTGCACATGGTTCGAGACACATGTTTGACCGTTAATATGTTTAGTTTCATATAATAACGATAAACAAAAAGTTACTTTCTGGAAACTACTTGTTCGATAATATTATGTCTTATATATCTATTCAAATGTGCGATAAAAAACTTTGATAGAGAATAATAGAGAATAATGTCATAAAGTAAGTGGGTAATTTAAGTATCATATTTCATATTTCAATTTATTTGGGTAGATAAATTTACTTAAATTTAATATAAAAATATAATTAATGAGTAGAATATAAAAATTAAATGAGATCCATGAAATAGTTGCAAAAGAGTTTCAACTATTGTAGAAAAAAATTGATTTTATTTTATTTTAATTGTTGATGTGGATGAGAAATGTTTAATATTTAATAAACCGAAACAGTTGCAAAAAGTTTCACAATTGCATATGCTCTAATTACAACACTAATACTAATTACTACTAATCTCCACCACTAATCACAACTAATGATAAACCACGGGCACAAACAGGACCCTCCGCGAGGGCACATGCCCTAAACACCCACCCTTCCCCCTCCTCCACCACTCTTCACCGTCGCACTCCTCCCACACCCTGCAACAGCCACCGCCGAGCCCCTCCTCGATTTCCCCGCCGGAAACCTTAAGCGCGCCCTGCACCGCCTCCACGCTCCCGAGCACCACATGCCCGCAGCCACGCGCCGCCGCCACCTCGGCCTCCTCCACCGCGCCGAACCTCGAGAAGAAGCCGCGGAGGCCCTCCGCGGTGGCCCCGGGCGGGAGGCCCTGGACGCAGAGCCGCCTCCGAGCCGGGTCGGCGCGGAAGATGGAGAGCACGGAGTGGAGGATGTTGGGGTGGAAGAGGGCGGCGTCATCGAGGATGTCGAGGAGGTGCGACGTCGGGGAGGGGAGCAGAAGGGCACGAATGCTCTGCTCTTCGATCTTCTCCACAGTGAGGGAAAGATCGGGAGTTTTCTTCTTCTTGTTGGTGCTGTTGGGGCGGTTGTTGTCGGCGGCGCGTGAGGGTGTTTGGGGGGCGGGGAAGGGCGGGAGGCGGAGGAGGGGGTGGCGCGGGAGCTTGAGTTTGGAAGGGAAGAGTTTGTATTTGGCGGAATGGAGGAGAAGGAGCTTCATTTTTCCCTCCACAAATATGAGTGCTCTCTGTAATTTTTTTACCTTTTGCAGGGAAAGTGTAAGGTGAAATGAGGTTATTCGATTTTGACTGTGTATTCCCAAGGGAAAGTGAAATGTGGGAGTGGGGTACAGGCTTCTAGACGTGGGCCTGGGAGTGTTTGAGTGCCACGTTTTCCATAATTACCTACCCACAATCACACTTACTTTTTGCACTAAGATATTTGGGAAAGATAAATTTTACGGACTAAATTGAGGAGTGTTGTTATATCACGTCATGTATTTTACTAGGTTACGTGCTAATAGGTATATGTATAATAACAAATTTTAAATTTTCAAACTAAAACAAAAAAAAACCAAAAATAATAACACTGCCACAACCGACGCCACTGTCGGCACCGACACCACTGCCGATCTAACCTAAACGACATCTCCGATCTGAGTGCCACTGCCCCACCGCCGATGCTTCACCTTTGTCTCTGATCTGAGTGCCATCGCCTCATCGTTGATGCCCTGCCGACGCTCCACCTTCGTCCCCCATCGAGCAAAACCTAGCCCGAGAAACCTCTGGTCCGGCGAGAATGGGGGCAGGGAAACGAGAATGAGAACTGGACGGGGTGATGGAGATCCGGGGTGGGAGAACCGGGGCAAGTATGGCGGAGGAGAACCGGGACGGGTAAGGCGAAGGAGAACCGGGGCGGGAGAACCGGGTGAGAAGAACCGAGCGACGAGAACCAGACAGGAGAAGGAGAAGCGGGACTGGAGAAGGAGAGCGGAGAGAGGACATTGGGGCGACGAGAACCGGGACGGGGCGAGGAAAAGTGAACGGGTCAGTCGTCGGAGTCACCGGAGAAGACGAACCAGGCGCAATACGGACGACCATCTCCGTCGCGGGCGAAGCACCACCGGCCGCTGTCCTCCACCTCCGGCGAAATCACCGCCAGCTGTCGTGCACCATCGCCAGCTGTCGTGCACCACCGCCGGGAAACATCTCCAGTGGCGGTGGTAATGTGTTTAAATATAAATTTTATTTAATATTATTTTAACTTATTTAAATTATTTAAATTAGATTGAAAATACATATTTTATATTCAATAGGTTATATATAAGACGTAATCAAGTAAAATACAAGGCGTGGTAAAGCGATTCACAAATTAAATGAGGGAATGAAGAGTGAAAGAGTAGATGAAAGTGGTTGAATATTTAGGGATTGAAATGAGCTTATTGGGGTGTGATGAAAATAAATCCCAACTCAATAGGATCTTCATTTAAACAAAATGCGATACTCCTTCTGTTTGATAATGTTTCATACTCTGGGTTTAGAGCATGTGCTAATGATAGAAATTGCTATTGGTTTATTATCAATTAAATATATTATTTTTTCATTCTCTCTTTTTCACCTAATTTTAAGAAATCACTTAAGAAATCACCTTTTTTATCCACACAAGAAACCACTTTTGGCTATCCATTGACCCCAATTGATTTTCTCTATCCAACTCATTAATTTTACCATTAACATTTAATTTAATTTAATTTGTTCACTCAAAAATAAGTTGAGTGTGAAATTTAATGATACATTATAATTTTTATTAATAGAATTTCGTTTTATTTTAAAAAGTATAAAATAATTCATTTTTTATTTATAATTTTCGTGTTTTATTATTCAAAAATTAAATTGGATTTGTACATTTCGAAATCTTTGAAATTGATGAATTTGACCCACGTGACTCGATGAGACTTGTCAATGACAACCGCATTTAATTTGTATGTCGGAATCTTTGAAATTGATGAATTCGACCCACGTGACTCGTTGGGATTTGTCAATGACAATCACATTGATTTTGTATGATCTAGTCTGACAAATTATTACAAATAAATTATTACAATCAATTCCGACCATAGACTACCCCAATTAATTTATCTCGTAGTGCTTCTTCCTCTGTTGTGCTCAAATCTTCCCTTTGCATCAGAGATTAAGGAGTCTAGTGTTAGCTACATAAACTTCGCGCTCTGATTGCATTTGGATGAACTCCCGTTGCGCTATGTTATAATCCATTTTAGCTCTTTCGCTATCTGCAAGCTTTTCAGCATTCTTAGAAGCTTCTTCGATTGTGGTCATACACTGCATTCGTTGTGATTCTTTTGATTGCTCATCATCTGTTGTTCTTCGTGTTGCCTTTCCCTTTCCCCTTGCCTTGCATTTTGCGGCTTTTACACCAGTAGACCTGGATGGATATTGTGTTGTCTGAGCATCATCGCTACTACGGGGCGTTGATGGCACCCGTGGTGAATATTTCCCTCCATTAGTGTTCTTTTATAACATTTTCTGACGGATTTAGATCGGAATTGGATATAAAATCAATTTTACCCCTCTAAAAAAAAGAAAAAACGAATTAATTTTACTATTTTAGCCCCAACTGGTAAATTGACGCTTTGACTTTCCATTCCATTCATTTAGTTCTGTGGTATATTCATTCAGTTGTGTTGATAAAAGACTATTATTGATCATTAATAAACCCCAACGGCGTTGCTCTACCACTGGTGCCCATGCAGACGCCGCTGCAAGCCCAGTGAGGCATCGAGCCGACTGATACCGTTACGCCTCTGGCTCTAGCCGTTCTATTAAGTTCCCGTTCCGGTTGAGCGTCTAATTCTCAATCTCAATTCTCCAAATAAAAAAATATATATCAATCCTTCCAACCTAAATGCTTCTTCTCTAGACCATCTACATCAGAAGACGCCGCCTCCAGTATCCATTTTGCACCCCTAATTCTTATAACAGAATAAACCACCCCTCCCCTTTCCTCCATTCCCACACCTCACCTCCGTCCCATTCTCCCGTCCGACGACCCCATTTCCGGCCAAATTATTTCTGGGTTTTCGTGGGCTTTCGATTTCCTCTTCTGGGTATCGAACACGTTTCCTTTTTTCTCGGTCTCGTATGTGTAAAGACTCTGTTCTGTTTTGCACTCAAAACTCTGTATAAAGGTCCCGTCCTTTTCAATTCTTGGAGATTTTAATATAAGAAAGAGAGAGGTAGAGGAGATGGTGATGGATTCGCGTTGTGGCCGTCAGATGGTGATGGTGATGGATCTGTGTAAAGGGCTCATCAATTTCCTGTTATGTTGTGGCCGTCGGACTGAGTTGTGAGTCCAAAACATCTGTCGTCGGACCTTGAGTTGAGCAAACCCAGATTTGAGCGGACAACCTTGATTCATCAGAGCTCGCAGATGGGTATTGTTTGGGTGGTTGAGCGGTGGTGGGATGGTGGCATGGGTTTAGGCTAGCAGGGCTCAGGTGGCGGCGGCAGGAAGGTTGTCAGATGGTGGTGGTGTTTGGTGGGTGGCTGGGGGTTGTAGTGGCAGAGGATGGTAGTAGTGGTGGCGGCCAGGAGGTGGTGGATTGGTGGATGGCAGTGGGAGGTAGGTGGCCGGAGGTGGTGGCTGAACAAAGCATAAAATTTTAATACAAAAGAATATTATAAGGGCAAAATTGTCCATTATATTTTAGAATTTAAGTAAAAGGGCATTTTGGTCTTTGCAAGTCAGTCAACGACTAGAATTACTTAGTCAACGCTCTAAATATGGTTATAGGGTTATATTTGCACTTTCATTTAGTAGTTAGGGTTATATTTGCAAAAAAATTATCTCAGAATTATATCTGCACTTTCTCAATTACATATGGTTATATTTGCATGTTACCCTAAAAAGTTTAATGAGTAATTGAGAATGATGTACTTTTTATTGTAAAAGGAAAGATGGCAATTTCATAAAAACATCCAGAAATATTAAGTGTGTCAAACATAGTGAAACAGAGAGAGTATTATTGCCCTAAAGATTTACATGTTGATCAAATCTATGACTTACATGTTGATCTTGTTTGCCAGGATGCTATATATTGCTGTAAGTAAATGCAAGGGCAAAATACTGATATGACCATATGTTTTGAAGGTTTGTACTAATATGACCATGTAAAGTTGAAAAATGCTATTGTAGCCCTGTGTTATGTAACAAAAGTGCCGATATAACTTTGTGGCACTATTCTGGTGTTGACTGACTAATTTCCGACGTTGACTGAATTTAAAAGGAGAAAATGCCCCTGACTTGAAATCTGAAAAATTAAGACCAGAATACCCTAAGTAAGGTTCTTCTTCTTCAAGACAAATCATCTTCAAACCCACCTCCAGCAACACCTTCATTGTTCCGCCACCACCACCTCATATCCACCGTTCCACCACTACATCTCCACCACACCGCAACCGCATCACATTCAATATAGAAGAAATTTAAAACAACACAAACAAGAATAATCCCACACAAGTCAAGATAGAAAATTCAGATCAATAATCAACAAATTCAGACACAACACAAAGAAGAATTACATCAGAGTCCATCAGATCAATAATCCCACCTGTATAAATGGACAGAGACAGGATTCACCGCCGCCCAACGCTTCTCCGCCGCCGCCCTAGCACCACCAACCACCACCTCCCGTCCTAGCACCACCACCACCACCCATCCTAGCACCACCACCACCACCCGTCATAGCCACTAGCCCCAGCACCACCACATTCACCATCGTAAGCCACCACCTCTACTACCGCCACCACTATCACTCTCCAAGCACTCGCCACTGCCCTTCACCTTCGAAGACCGACGAAGACCTTCCACCACCACCGGTAAACCCAAAGCCTCCTTGAACCCAATAAACCATTTTACAACCACTCGGTTGAACCTGATAAACTCTCCGACCACTCGATTGAACCCAATAAATCTGTCGCCTACTTCTTCAGCTTCCCGGAGCCACCCGCTGCCCCGACGCCTCCTTCTTCAGCTTCCTGGAGCCATCCACCGCTTTCTACAGTAGCAGCACCACCACCCATCCTAGCGCCACCATGACCACTTGTCCTAGCCACCAGCCCCAACACCACCACCTTTACCACCGCCAGCCACCACCTCCGCTACCGCCACCACTCATCCCAACCACCACCATCACTCTCCGATCACTCGCCACCGTCCTTCAGTGTCGAAGACCGACGAAGACCCGCCACCACCTCGGATAAACCCAACGCCTCCTTGAACCCGATAAATCATTTTGCAACCACTCGATTGAACCCGATAAACTCTCCAACCACTAGATTGAACCCGATAAACCCGACACCTCATTCTTTAGCTTCCCGGAGCCACCCGCCGCCGCCGTCGGTGAACATTTTCCAACTTGGTCATCCTCTGCCACCGCCTTCGGAAGTATGAGAATAAGAAAAATGAAAGTTTTTTCTGGAGAATCGAGACTTCTCTTTTTGAAGTTTTTTTATTAGGGTTTACAAGGGTAAGGGCAATGTAGTCTTTTACACTTTTCTGAGTTTTTATTTTTTAAAAAATAGGGGTATACTAGTCATTTCATGTATTTTCGGCCAAATTCAGACCTCCAGGGTTATATTAGCACATTCAAGCAAAACACGGGGTTACAATAGCAATTTCCAATTTCACGGGATTATATTAGCACAAACCACCAAAATTTAGAGTTATATGAGCACTTAACTCTAAATGCAAATAACCATCATTTCAAAGAGCAACAAAAACTGAAGGATCAACCATAAGATTGTTCCTCTTTTAAGTTATCCAAATTTGGCCAATCAAACGAATAATGCTCAGTTTGGTTTCAGCATGCCACAATATCATTTAGTTTACCAGACTCAAATACACGATGCTGAAGATCTTAGCTACAAAATCTAAACTAACACATAAGTTACGGCTACAAGCAATCAGAGACGATGAGCATGAAATCACCAGAACCAATAAAAGCAACTGCACCAAAAAGCCCTCAACGCTGCTGCATTTTAAAAATACAGAAGCATGAGAATTTAACACATTTCCATATACGGATGTGGCGCCGGAGAAATTCTGTTGAAGGATTAATTGTACATGATACTATTAATAGCCCATAAAACATATCCAGGAAGAAAATGGAAACAACATTACTTAGAGAACTTGATTCTTTAATGCGTGGCAAATAAAAATCGGATGTAATTGTGCACGGTATTATATATGGAAATAATTGTGGAGGACGCACAGCCTTTTAGAATTTTCTTCTGCATTCTGTCATGAATGCATCCTCAGATTTTTTTTAAAACAATTTTGTTTAGAGGACGCATTCAGGGAATGCGTCATCAATTTTTTTTTAATTTTTAAAACCGAATTGTTTAGAGGACGCATTGCATGAATGCGTCCTCATGAATTTATTTTTAAAAATAAACAAATGTGTTTATTTTATATGGTTATATTTTTTTAAATACTGTTTGAATTATACTTTTTAAAATCACTGTTATTAAAAATGGGTATTGAATTTGACATGTATATGTACATAAATTTTTTAGTCCCACATTTTATTAGTAAAATATATAATTTGTAATTTTAATCAGTAAAATATATAATTTGTAAATTATTCTTTATATTTTTTTTGGGTGAATATAGTGCACTCGTAGACTTGTGTTTGTTTTATGTTATTCTAAAAATAGCAGTAATATATAGTAGGAATGAATATAAGTAAACAAAAATGTACAATATGTGGAGAAGACGTGTCAAACGTAAATAAATGAGTGCTAAATGTCATCATGTAATCTACTAACAACGGCCTCTGCAAAGCTTTCCACCTGTTCCACATGGTGGAGGATGTGCGTCGTGGGACAACCCTCTCAGGAGAAAAATGGATGGCATCATCTGGCGCTCCCTGTGTAAAATCCTCCTCCATGTCATCTTCCGTGTTCTAGCATGAACTATGCTGGACATGTGCAACACCACCAGTATCTAATGGAGCAGCATGCGACATGTATTGATGACTCACAGTGGGAGTAACATATGCCGTGAAATTTGTTGTAGCCATGTCAAACTGTGAGGATCCACCATGTGACGGTCCGACATGACTTGGAAGGGGTGTAAGATATGCATTGAAATCAACCGTAGTAGTGTCATACTGTGAGGGTTCACCGTGTGATGCTCCAGCGTATGTCGGACACACATTTGAGGTTTCTAGCTTGTGATGAACCAATGTGGTCTGTATGGGCACGAGCACACGGTCGTGGACCACCCTGTCGACCCGGTGGAGCTGGACGATGGCTTCTAATGCTAGTGTATCTCACACCCGGTGGAGGTTCATCACAGTGCACAAATGGCTGGTGAAACTTCAGTCTAGAAGGATCATGTGCATACTGTAGAGTACGTGTGCCAACATCGCGTACCTCCCTGATCATGTTCGTGATACGTGGGGGACAGTCGTCCAAATTCGTATCCAACATGATTCTCATCTGAGACATTGCTTGCAACTACAACAATGAGGTGAATATGTTAGTTAAATAATATTGAGGAAACGTATAGTATTAATTGTGAAAACTAGACATTAAGGAAATACCGTATACTCCAGAGTAGCCCCATCTCCATGAAAACCCTCCGTAATTGTTTCGGCCCAGCCTGGCTGATCGATCAGGGTCACTGTTCTCCGACAATACCACTCCATGTATTCTTGACTGGGTGTGTACGGATCCGCTGGACCTTGCACATAAACTAGTCGCTATCCTCGATGTTCTCAAGCATCGATATATCTTCTCAGTTCCACACGCCAATTCAATCCTGACCTCTCTCGACGGTCTCTAGTATGAAGTAGTTTTTGTTCATCCTTACTGACCAACTGGATGGGTATTGGCTGGATGAGGCCAAACTACCTGAGAACACGATGTACGTGATGGTACTCGATGACATGCCAGCTAATGAGGTCAACAAACAACAGCTAGTTGTTGCTACCAGCCGTACAATAATGTGGGAGTTATTGCACGACATCCTCTGTGTACGGCTGCCAATAAACTGCAATAACAGGTAGGTCTTGTGGTTAGCTCTGAGAAACCTTTATAACCATTAGTTGAAGTTCAGGAAATCCGAATTTCAATATACCTGTCTGTCATGGAGAGATGTTAGCTGATCGTGGTACACTTTAAGTACATGCATAGGTGATTGGGATCAATTGAGCCGCGCTCTCCACCTGTTAGGAACAGAGTGAATACTATTAGTCATTCCTAGTAATTGCCTTGCAGTTAAAAAATTGACTCCCGATGAATTCAATACGTACCTGGATCCAATAGCACTCATCGTGACGATCACTGGTAGTCATCCGGCTGGACGGATGGATGAGATTCGCTCCCATGTCCACAACTGACAAAAAATTAAATAAAATTGAATATAATATACGAGGTCACTATCGACAGTATGTACGACTAACAAGATTAACCAACAATGTTGCCTGTAGCAAGACTAGTAGTTCAGATATGGATTTCACTTGTGGGATGGCAGCGTCACATAAACGCCTGTACAAGTGTGCCAAAATGGCACTACCCCAACTGTACTGATGTGTTGCACCGAGGTCCATCAGTAAAGACAAATAAAGCAAAAGGATAAGGTGTCCGGATGTGTCTGACAATAGCATTCCACCAACCAGCAGTAGAATGAAAACCCTAGCCCGTTGTTGACAATCTACCTCAGTAGCATCAACAGGGAATGGACTGTGTAACAAGTCTCCCAACCAGCTGGC
Source organism: Rubia yunnanensis (assembly GCA_037428765.1). Taxonomy (NCBI): domain Eukaryota; kingdom Viridiplantae; phylum Streptophyta; class Magnoliopsida; order Gentianales; family Rubiaceae; genus Rubia; species Rubia yunnanensis. Next base: position 10,530,164 of record CM075070.1, read on the forward strand.
CTTTATGCGACCTCCTCTGATAACACTCGCGTTCGGTGTAGCCCCTAGGTAGTCTCCGCATATTGTCTGCCAGTCCTCTATGTGTCGGCTAGTGTCCACTCCAGTAATTGGCATGCCATCAATCGGTAGACCCCATAGCATGCTCACATCCTGCAAAGTTATCGTAGCCTCCCCAATTGGCAGGTGAAACATGTGAGTCTCAGGTCTCTAACGCTCCACTAAGGCTGTGACTAGAGAATGATCAATGTGCATCGGTACGGAATCCAAAAGTCTTATCCAGCTTCTCGCACGTAGCGCATGACTGGATCAGGGATTTGACCAGTCCAATAAGCCTCATCGCACTGCCTCACCTGCAGTGCCTCATCCTCTAACTGGCCATTGTACAAAGCACGTGCATGGTGCTCCTGGTGCAGGTACAGTAATTCATCGTCAATGAGACCCGGATGATACATGTGTATCCCTGCTGATAATCAGAATCACTTGGCAAAAAAACACAATCAAGCTTTCCAAATAAGTAACAAAATTACAAGTGCACTGGTATTCAAACCAAATCGCACAGTAGCTTCAATTTAGACAAGTACACATAATCGTAAATATTCAAAATAGCCGAATACACAAATACCAAATACAAAGTAACAAATACCAAATACAAACAACTGACACTAATCACGCCCTCGCCTACAGCGGCCTCTGGAATCACCCGGCACCCTCTCATCCATTTGATTCTTTCTCCTTCTCTCTGTATACTGTCCACGCCTCCTGTTGCGTAACTTTCAATATCGGGAATCAGCCTCCAACTAGCACATTACCTTAGTGATGGATCTCGTAGAGGCATGAAACCCTGACTATATTGTTGCAAGTAGGTGGTCGTGTGATATACCTTGTCACATAGAGTAGCTGGGTCGTCATGCCTATGCCTATAGACGGCCAATGCATGTGAACATGGGAATTGAAAAATTTTCCATTCACGACAAGTACACAACTTTCTCCGGTATTTGACCGTGTACTGGCTCTCACCAATGCTGCCATCAATGGTCCTTGTCACAACCCTATAAGTCTGTGACGCAATCCCAAAAATAGTGACAATATGTCCCTTTGCCAACGTGTCTTGCTTCTGAAATTTTTTTCAAATCCTATAAGGGAACGCAGACCTAAACATTTGAACATCATTTTAGAGTCAAGAAACTAGGACATGAATCCATAAAGAACTGTAATGAATCTAGAAAGTACCTCCAATTCGTGACATCCATTACCCTTTTAGCAAACATTTCAACTGTTCGCTCGAACGTCGCTTTGACACACGCAGTTATCGGGAGATGTCGTGCACGCCTTAAACAGTTGTTGAAGCTCTCTGACAAATTGGTTGTTAGAATTCCCCAACGTCGATCACCCTCATCAAATGCAAGGCACCACTTACTGGTATCATGTTTTACCAATCATTCCCAAGCAGACGGTTCGATGCTCTCTAACTTCTCCTTGTACTCCTTCCATCAGCTCTCTCGTCTGGCACCACCAAGCTTCCAAACTAGAGTCTTCAGAAGCGCATTCTTGAACTTCCCACTATCAGCACTAAGGAAGCTTGATTGAAAATGATGCAAGCAAAATCGGTGGTATCCAGCTGGCTCCCTCCATTCGTCCGTCCGTCTCATTGCATTTAAAATTACATCACGGCGATCAGATATAATATAGATTGGCCTATTATCACCACCTACCACGTGGATACGTAGTCTCCACATAAACCAGTCCCAACTCTCATTTGTTTCACCGTCAACAATGGCATAAGCAATGAGGAGTGTGTAGTCGTTCGAGTCATGCGTCACGGCAACTAGCATTGTGGCCTAGTATGCACCTCTCAAATAAGTGCCATCCATGCTAATCACCGGCCTACAGTGGCAAAATGCATCGATATCCTGACCAAATGCCCAGAAAACGAACTTGAATTTCTGGCACCCACGCCCATGTATTCTATCGGGTACATCTGCCCACTCAACAACGGTGCTCGGATTTGCCCTGACTAGCTCATCCATATATGTCGGCAACTGTTCAAAGGATTCCTCCCAAATTCCGAACACCAAATCAATAGCCTTCTGTCGAGCATACCACACCTTCTTATAGGAAAGGGTCACATTAAAATCCATCTTCACGTGCGCTTGTACATCTTTCACCGTGTAAGAAGGGTTAACGTCAATGTGGTGGCAAATTGCACGGGCGATCATCAACGATGTCAGGTTAGTGTTACCCGTCGATCGACTAGCCCCAACACAAGCATGACTACTTGCCCATTTGGTGATCTCCCACATGCCATGCGAAGCCTTTTTGCTGGCTCTAGCAACCCATTGACGATTTCTGGTTCCTTCGACGACATCCTTACATTTCACATACCATGTGCGTGACCGGCTCTCCACGACTCTATGTTCCCTATTCATCATGGAACTCCACCTCGAAATAGCTTCTACCAATTCTGGCTTTGTCCGGAATCGCATACCCAATTCCACTTCGCCAGTCGCTTAAACATAACGAGTAAATTCATCACCACAATTTGTTGGGTCATAGCCATCCTTATTAGGGCCGCCATAATCCCTAAAGTAGCTCTCCGTATTAGGATTTGCCAAATTACGAAAGGATGGGGCTACAATGTGCATGCACACCACTTCTTCATCTTCGTCCCCTGGATTCGAATCAGTTGATAACGAATGATCATCTTCACTGCCTTAACCAAGTTCCCTTTCCTCACCATCCTCATTGCTCCCAACATGACCGACAACATACTCGTCAATTTCACCCACATAATCATCATCAAACTCATTCAGGTCCCCATTATGGCCACCACATATACCACCACTTGTGGACGGCTGAGCGCAATCGACGTGAACATACACATTGGGCTAGCTGGACTCACCAACGACAAAACCTTGGCAATCAACAGGGATGGTAAGGTTGGCAAAGGTGTACAGTTCTGCATGTTCCTCAACGACACTAAAGTGCCCGAATTAAGAGCACCCGCACGGTCAGTAGTGTTTGTCACATTCTCCAGAACGATGTACAACTTTGCTGAGGACAAGGACATTCGCTCAACAATGTTAAAGAATGTCGCGGTAGACTCGTCATTTTCCACATTGTAACACCGATAGTATATGGCCGAACCAATCAGCTCAGGACAACGGTAATATAATTTCAACTGACAACCCCCACTAGCAATACCAAGCCTTGTAAAAATTAAATGAACTAGCTCGGAGTGGCTTAACCTCCTTTCGAGAGTCACGTTCCACTCCGGTATGGGAGGGTTATAATACACACCCATAGTCAAATCAAAATGTACACAATCAAAAACACCGAACTACTGCATTATACAAATAAATAATATTTAATTCGATATTCATAACGACAGTACACTATTATGCTTTTTTCATTTTCCAAAAAATAGTACCACACTAATTAAACTATTACAACAACTTTAATGCAAACAATAGTAAACAAATCACACATAATCAATTCACAATTTCGTAGAATCAAGATACATAATCACTCAAACAACGTACAATCTTTAAAAACATTTTCATCAACAAGAACTTTACAAGTACTTCAAAAATAATAATTTATGCCTAATTCGATCGAAAAAAGAGAGACCAAATCGCACATAATCAATCAACACATTCGTATGATAATGAATTCTTTAAATACCTTTAGAAGATTACAAAAATTTGCAGAGGGTCAACGACGGTCAATGGCGGTCAACGACAGTCAACGGCAGTTCGAGAATGCTCGGGCTGCGAGGTTCGGAAACATTTCACGATAAATAAAAAAACATACAACCAAAACAACAATAGGAAAGCTAGAAAAATTACCCGACAACTTTGGAAACGAAGGCCGGAGACGAAACTCGGCCAATGATGGAGCAAGATGAAGAAACGGGTTTGGATTGCAGATGAAGAAATGGGAATCAATTCATTTGGATGGCAGAATGAAGAAGCAGATGGGCAGAATGAAGAAACAAAAGGGTTTGCTGCATTATATAGAAACCGATGACGCATTGCAAGAATGCGTCCTCAAGGTCACGAGATTTTCTGGAAAATCAGGCGCTGTGCATGCATGCAGATGCAGGGAATCTCTGCAAATTTGTTTGGCTGCTCAGGGAGGACGCATTGCAAGAATGCGTCCTCATGCAATGTGGAATTTAAAAAAATAAAAATAAACCGAGGACGCATTCCGGCAATGCGTCCTCTTCTTCCACTGACGAAAAAAAAAGATTAATCATTGAGGACGCATTTGGCAAATGCGTCCTCAGGAATTCAGAACAAAAAAAAAAAGGAAAACCTATAGGACGCATTAGAACAATCAGGCGCTGTGCATGATTGTGGAAAACCTACAAGTGTGTAGGACGCATTAGACCAATGCGTCCTACACACTTGTATCCAATGCTAGACACTGTAGCTATTAGCTATAGATAAAGAATTTTCCCCATTACTTAACCACCACTACAACACAAACAACACATTTTTGTGACTACTAAAACTGTAACACCGTGAGGCGCTGAAAATAAGTAGAGCTGTCTAACCATCAGAAAAAAAAAAACATAGAAGCACTTGTAAAACAATCTCAACCAGTGGAACCCAAAACATCAACATGTAAGCTACCAGAGATTAACAGATTTAAACATCAAAGACAGCTAAATTCATATGACAAACATCAAGAGATGAGCTAGCTTGTTGTGCAATGTAAACATTCACAGAAACATTTATACCTTGATTCACTACTGCATATCTGTATGCGCTTCCAATGAATACTGCCAAGAAAATCCTTAATTAAGTAACAGATGAAAAGATACCCTTAAGCAAATATCTCAAAAGAAACAGGAGAGAGCCTAGATAACGGTTAGCCATGAAAAGAACAATAGACCACCAACGCACAGGAGGGGATTACTCACTGGACAGAAAGAAACAAGGACATTCGTAAATTCTCTCTCATTTTCGGAAAGGTAAGCTATGCATTATGCAATACACATTTATGATGAAGGATTGAAAATAAATCAATATACTAGCACACATATGATAATTTGCATGTTCCAACATGAAAAACTTTTCGTTTCCAAATATGTTCACAAAAACTGTCAATTAAATATTCAATGCATATCACTTGACTTTACAATCTCCCCCTTTGACATTTTGTGGACCCAAAACTTTTTGGTCATTAATATCACAACGAAAAACTTGTCATCACACACATAGGTCTTCCCAACTCCACCTATGTTGGAACATATGCACAATACTGAATCTGATCCGAAATTGAATACCAGAATTCCATCAAAATATGAATACCAAAAACCGAATACCAGAAATCCAGAAATACCATAAAAAAAACTTCAGATTACAGCCAAAAATCCAAAATTCTCCCTCTTGGGCTATAATTATGCCAAGGACTCATAAAACCAAAAAAAAAACATAAGCAGAAAGTAGGGTCCCCCTGACTGTGACATCTATGTTGGAACATAGAAAAAAATCTTTTCAGGAGCAGGCCTCCAGTTGTGTTTTTTCAATCTCTAGTTTCGCCTTTTCTGCTTCAAATGCTGCCATTTGAATGGCTATTGCCCCCAGTCTTGCATTCAGGACCACCAGTTTAGCCTTATTTTCAGTAGTTGAAAAAGTAGACTCAAAAGGACTCTACGGTAGATCATGAACATGCCGCAACCCAAATATCTTCTTGTTCGGCCTTAGGAATTTCGTGTTTATAATCATATCTTTTTCCTCCCACTTTACCTTGACACTCTTAGCCAACACTGAAATCAAACAGGGATAGACAGTGGCATGTTTTGCTTTGGGAGCTATGGCTTGCCTCACCAGGTTCTGCTGAATAAACAGTCCAAGATTGACTGGCTTCTGTGTTCCAACACAGAACAGTAACTTGGCCATTTCGCTTGTCAGGGCTATCGTGTTTGAGGATGGCATCCAGCAGTTAACTGCTATCTGATACAGGCCAAAGAATCTTGAGGACAAACATGATGCTTGTGAATATCCTGCTTCAGGCCACTTAGCCTTTTATCCTCTTGAGATTGTCTCCAGTATTTGATCACTTGTTACTCCTAAATCCTCAGGAAACACCCTCTCAAACTCTGGTGTTTGCAGTCCCAAAACCTTATTTATTCTGGCAGCTGAGAGATCCATAATCTTTCCCCGCACATACACCCATCCAAACCAGGGAGAGTAAGCTTCCAAAATTTTAGCCATTAAGTTGGCGTAAACCTCAATGACCACTTGCCTATTATACTGAAGCTGGACAGTGGCCGCCCTCTTCATTCCTATCAAATCCATAAAATCCAAAAAACCACTATCATGTATGCCTCCAGGTCTACAGGTCTCTCAGGAATAAACTTCCTCTCAGCAAAAACTTATCTAATCTCTTCACATTTTAAATCAAAGTAAGAGAAAGAAAGTGCATCGCTTACAAGGAGGGGAGGAAGCACTTTTCTCTTGGTAGATTCCTGATTCTTCTTGGCCCTTTTTGTTGGTGGAGAATCTTCTGTTACAACCACCTTTCTCTTGCCCTTGACCGAATTTAAGAACTCATCCAGCACTTCATCACTTGAATAGTTCATCTCAGGGTGTTCCTGTGTTAGAACATACTGAGTATCCTCTGCTCCTTCAGTTCCAGCAGTCTGCACTTCTTCTGATTCACTTGGTTCTGCAACTGGTTCTTCACTGTGAGCTCCTTCCTTGTCATCATATGTATCACCAGTTATCTTAACCTGGTCTTCTCCTCCCATATCATCATCAACATCCATCTCTACACTATTTTCATCCCAGCCTGTTATGCTGGAACATAGGCAGTATGTTCCTCTTCCTTACTGTCAGAGACTTTAATAATTATTGGTTTCCCCGGCTCTTCCAATCTGTGAACTACCCTCAAATCAAAAAATCCCACAGGCAACCTATCTGCAGACCGAATCACTTCTTGTCATGCAGCCTCCTCATCACTAATTTCTCTCATAACAACATGGCTTGGATGAGGAATAGATGAATAAATATAAAACTTGTCATTCCCTCTGTACCCATCATACCTCCCCCTCTGGAACTTCACTTTATAGTTTTCGATATTCCACAAATATCCAATATTTTCGGTCACAAATTCTTTGACCTTAACATTCAGGAATTCACCCTCTATACTCTTAATGTTTGTCAAGTCTACTGTCAATCTATTAGCTTCGAACGATTCCAATATATCATCTATAGTCTTGAATTCCATCCCATGGATTTTAAGAGTTAGAGGATCAGGGTTAATTACCTTTTGAAATGGACCTTTTTCTTTGTTACTAGGGCTTCCATCCTGATCTTCATCACCCAGACCAGAGCCACCGACTTCGAATTCTTCTCCTTTCTGTTCAGCATTGTCAACTTCTGGAAGTTTGAGCGCTTCGGGAGTTTTGGATTCGACCAAGGGAGAGTTTATGGTTGAAGACATTTTCTGGCACGAAGTTGTTGCAGGAGGAAGATCATGGGGAGATTTTGCAACACAACTTTGAAGAATACCAAGAAGAATGAGAGAGTGGCCGAAAAGAAAGGGATTTGAAAGGATTTGGACAATTTTGAATCCAACACAAACTCTTCAACTCTCTTTCTCTTTTTCCGCAAAACCTCTTTTTGGTTTTCCAAGATGGGTAATGATAACTCTTTTCCCTCTTGTCAACTCAAGATATCACATCAAAACATACCAACTTCCAACATATCATAACTTCTAATTATCCAACTAATCATCTTCTATTTTGTACAACTTTTCTTCTTTCCATATTTTTTGTTTTTTTGAATTTTTCGACAGGAAATAATAAACAAATAAAATATTTACATTTAACTAAATGCAAGAAATACCTCAAATTTGACAGACACCTAAGTATTGTCTGAGACTTTCAAAAGTGGCAGTGTCCAACGGCTTTGTAAAGATTTCAGCAAATTGCTTGTGTGTTGGAACATATACTACCTCTACTTCCTTCCTTTCAACAAGATCTATAATAAAATGATGCCTTATGTCAATATGCTTGGTTCTCGAGTGCTGGACTGGATTTTTTGAAATATCAATAGCACTTGTATTGTCACATAAAATCTTCAAGGTCGTTCATTATTTGCTTCATCCATAACAGTGCACAACAGCTTCCAGCAGCAAGATATTCAGCTTCTGCGGTAGACAAAGAGATCAAATTTTGTTTCTTACTATACCAAGAAACCAGATTCGTGCCAATAAAGAAACATCCACCTGTAGTGTTTTTTCGATCATCAACATTACCAGCCCAATCAGAATCACTGTACCCAATCAACTCAGAATCTTGATTCTTAGAATACCAAACACCATACTAAGAAGTCCCACTTACATATCGAATAACTCTTTTGACTGCCGTGAGATGAGACTCTTTTGGATCATCCTGAAATCTTGCACATACCCCAATGCTGAGACATATATCTGGTCTACTTGCTGTTAAATACAATAGACTCCCAATCATTCCCCTGTATAACTTTTGATCAACTACAACTCCTTTCTCATCCTTAACCAGTTTGTCAGAAACCCCCATAGGTGTTCGAACTGCTCGGACATTGATTAAACCAAATCTTTTCACGAGATTCAATGCATACTTACTTTGATTTATGAACATGCCATGTTTTCCTTGCTTAACTTGCAGTCCTAGAAAGTATGTGAGCTCTCCAACCATGCTCATTTCAAACTGAGCTTGCATAACCGTGACAAACTCCTGTACCATAGATGGTGAAGTAGAGTCGAATACTATATTATCCACATAAATTTGAGCTATCGGCATTTTTGATTACTTATCAAGCACAAATAAAGTGCGATCTACTCCCCCTCGACGATAACCTTTCCTAAGAAGAAAGTTAGTAAGTCGTTCATACCATTCCCTAGGTGCTTGCTTTAAACCATATAAGGCCTTCTTGAGGTGATATATATGATGAGGGTAATGAGGATCTTCAAATCCTTTAGGTTGTTCAACATAAACTTCCGCATTTACCACACCATTCAGAAATGCACTCTTGACATCCATTTGACATAGAGTAAAGTTCATAGAGCAAGCAATAGCAAGTAAAATTTGAATTGACTCTAACCTGGCAACTGGTGCGAATGTCTCATCAAAGTCAACACCTTGAACTTGTGTGTATCCTTGAGCAACTAGTCTAGCTTTGTTTCAAGTAACATGTCCGTCAGCATCATATTTATTCTTGAAAATCCATTTTGTGTCGATGACATTAACACCCTTAGGGCGAGGAGTGAGATACCATACATCGCTTCTCGCAAACTGGCCTAGTTTTTCTTGCATTGCAGCAATCCAGTATTCGTCCAGTAATGTCTCCTTGTAATTATTTGGTTCAATGAGAGAGTTGAACCATTGTAATCCTGCCAACTTCCTATAATCCACTCGAGGAACTAGTCGAGTACTCCGTGCCATGGATTCAGGTTGATCCTGTGTTGGAACATAGGATATGACAGTGGGGGATGATGTTCCAACATGCTTAGTGTCAACTGGTTCAACATTAGTCTGCTCAGATGTTCCAATATGTGATGAATCTTCCTTGTCAGGTTGACGAGGTTGTGTTGGAACATGAGTGTTACCAGGTTCTTCTTCTCCGACATATGAGTTTTTTCTTTCTTCAGAATCTTCCATAATAACATTGATAGACTCCATAAGTGTGTTGGTCCGATTGTTATAAATATGATAAGCACGACTGTTGACTGAATACCCAAGAAAAATTCCAGTATCACTACGAATATCGAATTTTTCCAATTGCTCTCTGTCTTTGAGGATATTACACTTGCTTCTAAACACATGAAAGTATGAGACATTTGGTTTCCTGCCCTTCTAAATCTCGTAAGATGTTTTGCTGGTGAATGAACACAGATATACTCGATTAATCGTATAGTAAGCTGTGTTAATAGCTTCTACCCACCATTTTTTGTGAATTTCTTTCTCGGCTAACATAACTCGAGCCATCTCCTGCATGGCTCTGTTTTTCTGCTCTACAACGCCATTCTGCTGAGGAGTTATTGGTGCAGAAAACTCATGTTGAATACCAAGCTCATCACAAAAATTACAAAATTGAGAATTTTCAAATTCTCTACCATGATCACTACGAATTCGAACAATCTTTCCAACTGGACTTCCTTTTTCAGTCTGTAACTTTATCACCAGACTTCTGAATACTTCCACCGTATCAGGTTTTTCTTTAAGAAAAGCCACCCATGTATATCTGGAGAAATCATCAACATATACAAAGATTATTTCTTTCCACTTATACTAGGCGTATTGACTGGACCCATCAAATCCATATGAAATAATTTCATATTTCTTGAGGTGGTTATATATTAAACTGGCGAGTGGGGAGATTGAATTTGTTTACCTTATTGACATGGTTCGCACACAATTCCGTCCTTGCTTGTTAAGGTAGGCATCCCTCGTACAACTTTTGCATTTGCAATTTTCACCTAGGTTTTGTAATTGATGTGACTGAACTTCCTGTGCCACAGAAATCCTTCATCGTGCTTCGAGATCATACATCGTACTTCTTGTTCCAGCAGATAGCAATTATCTGATGATCGTATGCCTGAAAGAACCTTGGTTTCTCTATGTTTCACTATGCATTTGTCTTTCTGAAATTCCACAATCATATTATCATCACACAATTGACTTATGCTCAGTAGATTGGCCTTCAGGTCTTCCACGAACAACACACTAGTGAAAATTGGAAACCTTCAATCCATAGTTCACCTTTTCCAACCACTCTACTCTTCTTTCCATCACCAAACGTAACATAACCACCATCGAAATGTGTGATATTTGTAAGGAATCCTTGAGTTCTAGTCATATGGCGAGAGCATCTACTATCAAAGTACCACAAATCTTTGGAATATGATATAAGTGAAGTATGTGCAACAAGGCATGTACCGGATCTTTTGACAACCCATACCTTTCTGACCGTTCTGGTTTTCTAGACTTAGCCTATGTTGGAACATGCAACAAGTTGATGCCCTGGCATTTGATCTCTGAATAGTTTCTGACATTTATCCTCAGAGTGACCTTGGTATGAATAGTAGCTGCATATGAGAGGTTTCCTTTGATAGGGATTGTCAAACTTTCTCCTTACCTCTCAAAGCTTTGTCTTGAGATTCGCTAGATTCTGGAGTAACTCGTGTGCCTCAGGCTTGAGTGTGCTTGTGTTATACCCAATTCCGATTCGATTTCCGAAGTTCTTTCCCATATCCAGAATATCATCAAGCTTAGCTTTTCCATAATTCAGTTTAAAAATTACTTCTTCAGAAGTCCCAGCTCTCTTGGTTGCTAATATCAGATTTTCATTTAATTCTTCAATTTCCTTTCTGAGTTCAGCAACTTTTACATGCAATTCTCTTTCTGTTTCCATCAACTGCACTTTTTCTTCCTTTAGTTCTTTGTTTGTATCAACCACTTGAAGCCACATATCATACATCTTTTCATAAGTGCTGTAGATTTTTTCATCACTAACAGCAAGTCCATCGTCTTCATCACTGGATTCTTCATATGGATCTATGTTGGAACATACAAATTCAACTTTATCCAGTGTGTTGGAACACCCATTCTCCTATGCATCATACATTTTCGCTCCAAATGCCACATGGTTGCTTACAAGTTCCTCTTCGTCTTTCTCTTCTTCTTCATCTTTACTCCAAGAGGTGACATAAGATTTTCCCTGTTTCTTCCGAGTGTTTGCGCATTCAGCTTGAATACGACCATACCCTTCATATTCCTTGCATTGAATTTGTCCAGGCTATTTTGGTTCACTACTTGATTTCTGGAGAACTACTAATTTCCTTGCTCAAATCTTGTTCCACGATTATTACCAGTATCTTGTGGCCTTGATCTATTTCCTCCAAACCTCTCCTGAGATTTCTTGTTTACTACTTTCTTCAGGATTCTTAAGAAATTCTTTGTGATAAGTGCAGGCTTTTCAAATTCATCATCACTGTCAGAATCGTGATTGTCCTTTGATGAAGATGTTCTGAATGCCAACTTCTTTTGGACCCTTTTTGTAGATGGTTGGAACGTCATCTCATATGTCTGTAATGATCCCATTAGTTCATCTAAGCTCATGGTGGCTACATCTCTTGCTTCTTCTATTGCCACAACCTTTATCGTAAACCTTTTATGAAGTGATCTCAAGGTCTTTTTCACCAGCTTCGCCTCTTTGTAGACTTTTCTAAGTTGGTATGCCATATTGGAGATGTCCCTGAGTTTTCCATTGAATATAGCAATGGTGTCATCCTCCTCCATCTTAAGTTCCTCAAACTTAGTAGCCAGCACTTGTAGTTTAGATTCTCGAACTCGACTAGTTCCTTCATGAACAGTTTGCAGAATATCCCATGCTTTCTTGGTTTAATGACATGTAGAGATGAGTTTTAACTAGTTTTCATCAACCGCAGTGAAGATTGCATTTAGTGCCTTTGAATTCGCCAGAGATGCCTTGAGTTCATCAGGAGTCCAACTAGCTTTGTCTTTGAGTTTCTATTCCCTTTGACCCAACTCTCCATTTTTCACCTTAGAGCTTGTATCAGCATCTTTAGTACCACTTATTCTCAACATAGAACCACGCAAGTTCATCTAGTGAGTTGATGAAAACTCTCATGCGTGCCTTCCAATAATTGTAGTTGTTGCCTTCTAGCAGAGGTGGCTGAGACACCAAAGATCCTTCTTTAGTTGACATGGTAAAACCAGATCACACTTTCCTCGACACAACCAATCTCTGATACCAAATGAAATTTGGTTTTACCAATTTTTTCTAATTCTTACTAGTATGTTCCAACATAACCTATCTAACCAAGTATGCAATAAATTAAAGCATTAATGACACAAGACTTGGTTACGCAGTTCGGTGAAATCCACCTACATCTACGGGGCCTAGCCCAGTTCAGAATGAATTCACTAACCAGAAAGATACAGTACAAAGTACATCATACAAAATACTTATCTTTACTAACTATAACGAGTGAATTCTGCTAGCTCCCCTAGCTATCGATCTGCTTTGATCAGACTCCCTCTGACCTCGAAACTCATCAACGCTAGATCTCCTTCTCCCAAGGAATTAAGGTATACGATTCTGAACTTTGAACAACGGGTCACGTATGTTGGAACATAGAATTCTGGCTATTTGCAATTCTCTCAAAAGATTGAAAATCTGTGTGTAGATTTTCTCTGATTAAAACCGTAATGAATGCAGCCGTGATTGTCCCCTTTTATAGCCATGAGCAGATCGGAATTCTCCATGATTATCTCACTAATATTACTATTCCTTATCTGCTTCTTGAAGCATATCCAAATTCCATAAATAAAGGGATTTTCCTCATCACAATATCTCCCATATATTCGATGATATCAATACCATATTTGTAGTGATTTTCTATAAATCAACTATGCTTCTATACGCCTGATATATAGCAAAATATTCAGATTTCCATATCTCACAAATATCATTATATTCTGACTTCTTTCTTCGCTAAATCCGATCGGCATATATATGATAATTTGCATGTTCCAACATGGAAAGTTTTCCGTTTCCAAATATGTTCACAAAAATTGCCAATTAAATATTCAATACGTATCACTTTAGTTTACATGCTGGCTCCGAAATCTAGAAGAAAACAAGTTGTAAGCCCCACCCTGCCGATAATCTCCACCAGGCAAACCACCAGAACTCGGTGGCAAAACTGTGCAGACTGGGCATAAAAATAAGTTATAATGATACATTTTTATTTTCTTTGTACTATCTAATTGGGCCTTCTCCGTCGTCTTGTTTCGTTTCTCCTTTTCTTCCAAGATGGGTTTCTATTTTCTTTTCCGTACACCAGAAAGTCTTGTTTTAAACAGTATTAGAGTAGTTAAAATGACTCAAATACCCCCAATTGATAGACTATAATAAACAATATCTATTATATGGTAATTAAGATAAGCTGTAGGTCAGGGATTATAATGCAATTATAAGAAATTTCATTTGGGATGATTTTTTTTAAAAAAAATATGCTGATAATTTAGGGACCTACTGTACAATTATCAAAATACTATAGTATATCACAAAAATATCAGCATTTTCATTTTTCTTTCCTCCTCTTCCTCCAATCGGAAACCGCCTCTGGCCAACGATTACCACTGGATTCTACTAGTTACTGTCGTCTCCGCTGGCATCTCGCTGGAATATCACCGGAATCCTTGCCTCCACCGGTATCTCGCTACAATTCGCCGCTGCTACCGTAAAACCCTAGGTTCTACAAATTCGCTGCCACGCTTAAGAGTTTGTGCGACGATTGACAACGATGGTGTTTATGCTTTAATATCCTACATCGATCGATGACATTAGGTGTTTGTGCTATGATCGGCGGCGGAGGGCATTTGTCCGATGAAGAAGGCATTGGTTACAAGCGGATATGTGCGACGGAGAAGGAGTGACACCGGAGCACAACATCGATCGATTTACGATGCTTGATTTACGACAGCATTGCGACTAGAGGTGATGACAATGCTATGCCTAGAGATTTCGTCATTGCTTCGATCTGCGATGACGATCGCGATGCAACGATGACGGAAGAAGATGGAGGAGAAAGATGACCGGAGTGCAGAGAGATGGTGCGTGAGATGCACGCGCCTAAAGAAAAAAAGACGACGTGCGTGCATCTCACTCGCAACCGGAGGTGTTGACATCTCAGCTCGGCGGCGATGGCAAAAGCTGGCGACGGTAGCGGCGGACAGTGGTGAACCGAGGTTACACTTCATGAGGAATGAGGTTTAATATTGTGTTTTACTTTTTTCAAAGCCTTGTTGAGGTTTGATATTTACTTGACTGAGCTTATATCATCAAAAATTGTTTGATTTAGTGGTTGGTACTCTTGTTGTTGAGGTTAGAGGTCTGGGGTTTGAGTCTCACTATAACATTTATTTTGAAGAATTTATGTTCTTAATGTACATGCTGATGTTTAATATTATTTAACCGAGTTTATGTTCAATAAGAGTCTTTGGTGCAGTGGTCATTGCTCCAGGCTTTGAGGTTAGAGACCTAGTTCCAATCACCAGGTTCTTTTTTTTAAAGAATTTTTTATTCTTGAGGTACTGTAACTTTTTGTTGATGTTTTTAGCTTTTTTTCTCTTATGTTGATGTTTTTCATTATTCAGGTGAGACTTAAATGATATTAGTTAAAGTTTTGTGGGTTATTTTGGGTAATATGGATTGATATTTGTAGTTTTTTTAAAAAAAATCTCATGTTGATGTTTTTCATTTTCCGGCTGAGGTTTTGGTAATAGGGGTTGATGTTTTTAGTGTCTTTTTTCTTATGTTGATGTTCTTCATTTTCCGGATGAGGTTCAGGTGTTTGGAGTTGATGTTTGTATCTTTTAAGTGATATAGGTTGATATTTGTAGTTTTTTTTATAAAAAAACAACAACATTGTTGATGTTTTATGATTTCCAGAGTGAATAATTTATACTCTTGAGGTACCGTAGCTTTTTTGTTGATGTTTATAGATTTTTTCCTCTCATTTTGATGTTTTTCATTTTCTATGTGAGTTTTAGGTGATAGGGGTTGATGTTTGTAGCTTTTTTGTGATATGGTTGATGTTTTGTAGTGTTTTTTCTTTATGTTGACGTTTTTCATTTTTCGGGTGAAGTTTAGATGATAATAGTTGATGTTTTTAGCTTTTGGTGATATAAGTTAAATTTTTTTTTTGATAATTTAAGTTTTGTTGATGTTTTTATGATTTTCAGTTGATTTTTTGTTAGTTGTAGTCGATGATTTTTCAATTTTTTTAAATTTTTATTTGATTTTTATGTATTTTTTGGTGTAATTTTAGTTGATGTTTTATAATTTTTCGTTGATGTTCTGCTATTTTTTACTGATGTTTATAATTTTCAGTTCGATGATCATATTGATCTTTTGCATTTAAAATTATTTTTAATTATTTTTTTGCAGATTGCAGATGGTGGGAAAATGATGGAAAAAATTGCACAAAATTGGACAAAAAATCCTGGAAAAATATTAGCGATAGGTCCCTGTAAAATAATTAGAGATATGTCAATGTAAAATTATTAAAGATAGGTCAATAAAACTAGAATATTATTATAATTGCATAAAGGACTCTGCATAAAATTTGGGATGACTCACGGGAGACCATCTCTCCTTACGCACGTTTTGATTTTTGAATAATTAGATTAAGGAAAAAAGTTCGATTCAAGGGATAAACACAACACAAATCTTCAGTTATTGTGAAAGTACAATTTAGCCTTCTGATCCGTGAAAAATAATTTACTGTGTAGGATTGTTCACCCGAAATTAAAATTCGATAAAATTAGTAATTGAAATTTTAGACTTAAGTGCTAAATGACTCTATGTTTTGATCGAAAGTGTCAATCTAATCTTGTAAAATCTACTAGTGTAATTCTAGCCCTATTATTTAAAAAAAAAGTGTCAATCTAACTCCGACAACATGAAATAGGCCATAATTTACTAAACTGAGCATTATACCCCTGATTAAAAAAATCAAAAAAAGGAAAGAAAGTTCATTTTACCTTCCCCTCTTCTTCTTCTTCCTCCTAATTTCCTTTTATTTTCTTCTGCAGCCCAAACCCGTTTTCTTTCGTGGGTCTGCGCGGTAAGATTAAGCTTCAGAGTATCAATTGTTAACATATATGTAATTATATTAGTTTAGCTTAAGGGTAGTTTAGTCATTCACTATTCTTATCTATATGTATTGTACTCTTGCTCTTTCAAGACCAAGCTTTCATATTTTGCAAAACAAGAGTTCCCTTCCCTTCTTCTCTTTTCCCACTCAAGGTAGATTCTTTCATCTTACATGGTATCAGAGCATTGGTTGTGATTCTTGGAGTAGATTGTGATTCGATGCCCAATCAGCATTGGTATTGGGTTGTTCAATTTCTTTCGAATTGGGGCTGTTTGCTTGGATTGTTGGTATGCGTATTTAGGGTTTGCTATTGATTTGGGGTTTTTCTAATTGGAGTTTATTGTTGGGATCGTTTGGGTTTGTGATTGTTGGATTTCTGATTGTGGGGCTTATAGTTGTTGTCGATTTGGTGATTGAGTTATTTTCGACCAGTTTATTGCTCTCGGATTTGGTTGTGTTATTTGTGCATTTGAATTTCTGGAATTGTAATCATGGTGGGTGGTAGGGATGATTCCCTTCAGTCAATTAGTGTGCAATTGGACGGTAAGAATTACTCGCATTGGAGCTATGTGATGCGGAATTTTTTGCGTGGCAAATGTTTGTGGGGGTATATCTCTGGTGTGAAGAGACTGCCTACGTTAGGAGTTGAGGATTATGATACTTTGTCGGATACTTGGGAATCTGAGAATGCGAAGATTCTTACTTGGATTAATAACTCCGTGACTCACTCGATTGGTGCTCAGTTGGCTAAGTATGAGACTGCAAAGGAGGTTTGGGAGCATTTGGAGAGGATTTATACACA
Source organism: Rubia yunnanensis (assembly GCA_037428765.1). Taxonomy (NCBI): domain Eukaryota; kingdom Viridiplantae; phylum Streptophyta; class Magnoliopsida; order Gentianales; family Rubiaceae; genus Rubia; species Rubia yunnanensis. The sequence goes on from CM075070.1 coordinate 10,547,646, forward strand.
GTCTAACTTTGCAAAACAATACCAATTGGAGACTGATATTCGAGCACTTAGACAGAATGAGTTGAGCATTCAGGAATTCTATTCTGCCATGTCTTCCTTATGGGATCAGTTGGCACTCACTGAGTCCCAGGAATTGAGGGCCTTTGAGCCTTATATCGCGAGGCGTGAAGAGCAGCGTTTGGTTCAGTTTTTGATGGCCCTTCGTAATGACTTTGAGGGGTTGCGTGGGGCTATCCTCCATCGTAGTCCCCTGCCTTCGGTTGATTCTGTGGTGAATGAGTTGCTTGCTGAGGAAATTCGCCTTAAGTCTAAGGGAGATAAGGAGACTCCTCTCCTTCCTATGTCATCAGTTTTTGCTGTCCCACATCGACCCTTAAGTGGAAAATCTAGTACTTATGCTCGAGTCTCTTCTGATGAGTGTGCTTTCTGCCATCAAAAGGGTCATTGGAAGTCTCAGTGTCCATTGTTGTCCCGCAGTGGTGGTCCTCCTCCTCCATCACAGTCGCGGCCTCCTTATCAGCCACGACCTCCTTATCAGCCACGACCTCCTTATCGGCCCCTTACTCGGCCCGTGGCTCCTTGGGCATCTCGTCCACCTCAGATGCCTAATGCACTAGCGGCTGCTCCTTCTGTGGATCCTCATCTGCTAGAGAAGATCCAGGAGTTCCTCGCCTCACAGCCTCAGCCTCATGCTATGTCTGCCTCTCCCTCAGGTTTGCCACCATCATCATCTGTCTCAGGTACATGGATCATAGATTCTGGTGCCACTCATCATATGTCCCCTCAGTCTAAGTCTTTTGTTTCATTATCTCCTCATTTGTCGCTTCCTATTGTGACCGCTGATGGCACTTCTATGCCATTGGAAGGTATTGGTTCTGTTGTCACCCCTTCTATCCTTCTTGATCATGTTTACTATATACCAAATCTTGCCTTAAATTTATGTTCTGTTGGTCAATTGTGTGATTCTGGTCTAAATGTTTGGTTTTCGGATTCTCATTGTCTTATTCAGGACCGTCGATCTCAGATGCTGATTGGGACAGGCCATAGGCAGGGGAGACTTTATGTTTTGGACCACCTCAGAATGTCAGATGATGTTGCTGCCTCTAGTGTGGATTTGTCATCTTTTCGTTTGAGTAGTTCGTCTTCACTCTTTTATTTGTGGCATTCTCGTTTGGGTCATGTTTCTGCATCACGTTTAAGGTTTCTAACCTCTACGGGTGCTTTAGGACCATTGAACTCTCATGATATTTCTGATTGTAGTGGTTGCAAACTTGCAAAATTTTCTGCTTTACCCTTTCAGAACAGTACTTCATCATCTCTTGCTCCTTTTGATCTTGTTCATTCTGATGTTTGGGGACCCTCTCCCGTACCTACGAAAGGGGGCTCTAGATATTACGTCTCTTTTATTGATGATTTTACTCGTTATACTTGGGTTTACCTTATGAAGCATAGATCTGATTTCTTGGATATTTATCGTGATTTTAGAGCTCTTATTAGGACACAACATTCTGCTGTCATTAAGTGTTTTAGGTGTGATTTGGGAGGTGAATACACCTCTAATGCTTTTTGCCAGCTTCTGTCTTCTGATGGCACCATACGTCAGACTTCTTGTACGGATACTCCTCAGCAGAACGGTGTTGCCGAAAGGAAACACCGTCACCTGGTTGAGACAGCTCGCTCATTCTTGTTGTCAGCAGATGTTCCTAGGATATTTTGGGGGGAAGCCATTCACACTGCTGTACACGTCATTAATAGAATTCCAACCTCTCACAACTCAGGTTTGTCACCTTTTGAGAGGCTGTATGGGGTTGCACCTGATTATACTTTGTTGCGTGTTTTTGGTTGCACTTGTTTTGTCCTTAAACCTCATGTTGAGCGCTCTAAGTTGTCCCCAAAGTCTGCCTTGTGTGTCTTTTTGGGTTATGGTAGTGGTCAGAAGGGATATCGTTGCTTTGATCCAGTCAGTCAAAAATTATATGTTTCTCGTCATGTTGTGTTCTTAGAGCATATTCCTTTTTTCTCCGTTCCACGTAGTTCCCATCAGTTGACTCAGTCAGATCTTCGTTGCATTGATCCTTTTGATGTCACCACCGATGATGTTCCGCCACCAGACTCTGATCCTCTGAATACAGATACTCCTCCGAGCTCTCCCCCTCCATTGCCTTTACCGCCTGTTCCACCATCTTCTGAGATTGCGGCGCATCCACCCCCTCGTCGGTCTACTCGTATTTGTAAATCCACTCAGAAGCCTGATTTTGCTTACTCTTCTTATTCTCCCTCATTTGCTTCATTTCTTGTCTCCATTCACTCTCTGTCTGAACCTACATCCTATAGAGAGGCTGTCTGTAATCCTCTTTGGCAGGCTGCCATGGCTGAGGAGCTTGCTGCCCTGCATCAGACTCACACTTGGGATTTGGTACCTTTACCTTCGGGAAAGCACACCATTGGTTCTCGTTGGGTCTATAAGATTAAGACCAAGTCTGATGGATCTGTTGAGAGATACAAGGCTCGCCTTGTTGCAAAGGGCTATTCACAGGAGCATGGGATGGATTATGATGAGACCTTTGCTCCTGTTGCCAAGATGACCACCATTCGTACCTTGATTGCAGTTGCCTCTGTTTCTCAGTGGAAGATTTCACAGATGGATGTGAAAAATGCCTTTTTGTACGGTGATCTTCACGAGGAGGTTTATATGACTCCTCCTCCCGGTGTACCACATGAGCCGGGGCATGTTTGTAGGCTTCACCGATCTCTTTATGGACTCAAACAGGCGCCTAGAGCTTGGTTTGAGAAGTTCTCCACTGTGGTATCCTCTCTTGGCTTTCGTCCCAGCTCTTATGACTCGGCCTTGTTCATCAAGCATACAAGTAAGGGTCGTATTCTCCTTTCTTTGTATGTTGATGATATGATTATTACTGGTGATGATTGCGAGGGTATTGAATCATTGAAGCGTGATTTGGCTTATTGTTTTGCTATGAAAGATTTGGGTGTGCTCCGTTATTTTTTGGGTATTGAGGTTGCTTCTTCTGCTAAGGGTTATCCGTTGTCTCAGTCGAAGTATATAGCTGATATTTTTCAGCGTGCCCGTCTTACAGACAATAAGACGGTTGACACTCCTCTTGAGACTCATGCTCATTACTCTCCGGATGATGGGATTCCTCTGTCAGATCCCACACTTTATCGTACAGTGGTTGGTAGCTTGGTTTATCTTACAGTCACTCGCCCAGACATTGCGCATGCTGTACATGTGGTTAGTCAGTTTGTCACTGCTCCTACATCGGTTCATTGGGCTGCTGTTCTTCGCATTCTCAGATATCTCCGAGGCACCCAGTTTCGTTGTCTCCTATTTCCTTCATCATCATCTTTGGAGTTGCGTGCTTATTCTGACGCTGATTGGGCTGGTGATGTTGAGGATCGCAAATCCACTACCGGATTCTGTATCTTTCTTGGCGACTCTCTCATTTCTTGGAAGAGTAAGAAACAGGATGTCATTTCTCGCTCTTCTACAGAAGCTGAGTATCGTGCCATGGCCTCGACTACAGCTGAGATTGTTTGGTTGCGTTGGTTACTATCTGATTTTGGCATCAAACTTTCACGACCCACTCCATTGCATTGTGATAATCAGAGTGCTATTCACATTGCACGCAATTCTGTCTTTCATGAGCGCACCAAGCACATTGAGATTGATTGTCACTTCACGCGCCATCACTTGCAACTTGGTACGATCTCATTGCCATTTGTTCCCTCTTTTCTCCAGATTGCGGATCTTTTCACAAAGGCTCACTCCACTGCTCGCTTTCGTTTCTTATCAGACAAACTCTCAATGCTTCTTGCTGTAGCATCGTGAGTTTGAGGGGGGATGTTAACATATATGTAATTATATTAGTTTAGCTTAAGGGTAGTTTAGTCATTCACTATTCTTATCTATATGTATTGTACTCTTGCTCTTTCAAGACCAAGCTTTCATATTTTGCAAAACAAGAGTTCCCTTCCCTTCTTCTCTTTTCCCACTCAAGGTAGATTCTTTCATCTTACATCAATCAGGAACGTAAAACAAAAAAATAGGATGATGGCGCCGGGTGAAAACCCGGGTCGGTCGGTCCTCCATTCATCCGGCCGCTGACGTGAGTAAAGCCAAAGCAACTGTAGTATTACGAAGAAGCGAACAAAGGTACGCTCGGTTGCTGTCTTGTTCTCTGTCGCGAACTGGGATTGCCGGGTTCTATTAATCATGTCCCCTTCCCAACAGTTGTACCTTGTCTTGGGGCATCTTTGCCTTTACGAGAGAAAGCTCGCCGGGGAAAGCCAGGTGCCGTGGGTAAGCTCGATTCGTCCTGGAGCCTTGATTCCCCATACCGAAGAGGCTAGCTCTATCTCTCAATTACCTATCATGTGCTCGAGAAGGTCTTATATGAATTAGAAACCCTGGATCTGCCTTTGGGGATAGTTCATTTTCTAACCTTGAATTGCCTTCAGCACATCCTCTCCGGCGCAAGATAAAGCTCACATCTATCCCTTGATACTTCTCTCTGCCAGAAATTCTATTGGAAGTGCCTAACTCCAGTACCTTCTTCTCTTCTGCCCAGAAATTTGAGTCCAGCGGAGAGAAGTGTCGTAGCGCCACCGCCTCTAGGACCGGGGCCTCCATCACTGGATCTGGTCGTGTGGACTGGGTGTAAGTCAAATCTACCATTTTCTCTGCCGAGCCTGGGTGGCGCTAGTCCTCTCTGGCGTAGCAACAACAAGGCTTGGGTTTCCCGGTGAAGCAACAGTCGGCTCATGGTGAGGTTACGATGACATCTCTTTGCGAATAAGTATCTCATGCGCTGGATTTGATGGGGATTGGGTTGGGCTCGGCTGCCGGTGGTACTGGCTTTGCGGCAAGGACGAGTGCGGTAGCTGGGATTTAGATAGGAGATGGTGGTGGTGGTGCTAGGGTTTAGAGAGGATATGATGGTGGTGGTGTTGCACCGCAACGATGGTGGTGTTGGGTGGTGGCGGTAGTGGTACTAGGCGCGGCTGAGGGAAGATGGGGAAACATCGGGTCTGGGCTGGGCCGGTGGAGGCGGTGCTGTGCGGGGGGCGGAGGTGGTAAGGTAGTGGAGGTGTGGAAGTGGTGAGGTGGCGAGGCAGTGGGGGTGGTGAGGCGATGAAACTCCAGATTCCAGCAGCCGTCACCGACGGAGCAGCGGTAACAGTGGTTTTGGAGACGAAGAAGAGGAACCGTAAGGGTATTTTTGTCATTAAAATTTTAATTTAAGACTAGGGCTATTTTAGTCTTTTAGGCTTGGTCAATGCCGGAAAATGCCAAGTCAATGCCGGAATAGTGCGAAAAGGTTATATTAGTATATACATGGAATACCAAAAAAAGGGAAGAGAATTGTGGCTGGCTCAAAAGGAGATGTCATGAAGGATATTCTGTCATCTATACATGCTTCATCCTTGGGTGGACATTCAGGTCAATCAACTACAATCAGAAGGGTTATGGATTTGTTTACTTGGCCGGAATCATGCAGGATATACCGCAGTTCATATGACATTGCCGAATTTGTCAGAAAATTAGTTTGAGCACTGTCTTCCTCCAGGTTTGCTCCAACCTTTGCCAATGCCTTCTCAGGTCTGGAAGCACATAACCATTGTCTTTGTTGAGAAGTTACCTATGTTAATGGGCAATGACACTCTGCTAGTACTAGTAGTGGTGGATAGACTCACTAAGTACAATCACTTTCTACCTTTGGCACATCCCTTTACTACACAGCAGGTGGCCATTAAGTATTTTTCAAAGATCGACAAACTACATGGCATTCCTGATTCTATTGTGAGGGATAGAGATAGTGTTTTTGAGTTTTTTCTGGAAATAATTCTTCACTAAAATGGGAGTGGCTTTACAATCCTCAGAGTGATGGTCAAACTGAGAGAGTAAATCAAGTATTAGAAACATATTTGAGATGTTTCTGTGGGGATAAACCAGATTCTGGAGTGGATTGGATTGGAACTGCGGAAATATGGTATAACACCACTCTCCATTCTACTATTGGAATGTCTCCCTATGAAGCTCTCTTTGGAGTCAAACCTCTAGAGTTTCCATTTGGAATTCTGACAGATTATTTATTTCCAGCAGTACAAGAGCTAGGCCAATAAAGAGATCATGTCAACAGTTTGCTCCAGAAACACTCAAGGTCTGCACAAGAATGGATGAAACACTTCTTAGAACTTAAGAGAACTGATAGAACTTTCAAAGTTAATGATTGGGTATGCTTGAAACTCCAAAAATACAAACAGAGATCACTAAGTGGTCAGATCAACCTGAAATTAGCACCTAAGTTCTATGGTTCATTTCTGGTTGTACAAAGGATTGGTTCAGTAGCTTATAATCTCAAATTACCTGATCATGCTAAGATTCACCCAGTGTTCCATGTTTTATTACTTACTTAACATTCAGGACCACTCCCTTTAAATCGTACGGAGCTACCACCTACAAAGTTTAAAGAAACACTTCAGATTAAGCCTAAGTCTCTTCTTCAAAGAAGATTGGTGCACAACAATGGCCAATCTATCACTTAGTGGTTAATAGAGTGGACTAATATACCCATTGAAGAAGCATCGTGGGAAGTTACAATACCATCAAGGTGCAATTTCCATAATTTAAACATTGAAGAAAAGTTCATTTAAGTATTAAATTTTAATTTCAACCAGGTTGAGGTCAAGTTGATTCTTAAGAGGGGGGAGGGGGGGGGGGGGGGGGGGGGGGGGGGGGGAATGTTAGGATATTTTGTATAATGTTAGGATATTTGGTATAATCTAATCTAACACATAAGTTAAGACTACACGCATTTAGAGATAAGGAGCATGTGTATTGAAGAAGAGGCCAAAGCCAAAGTTCTGATTGCCTGCGTTCATGAATCCACCGGAACCAATAAAATCAACTGCACCAAGAAGCCCTCACACACCTAAACCAAGCATCCATTCACCAAAACATTCAAAAGACACACAATGCTGCAGTTTAAAAATACAGAAGCATGAGAATTTAACACATTTCCATATAGAGATATTGCGCCGGAGACATTCTGTTGAAGGAATAATTATACATGATACTAATAAGAGCCCATAAAACATACTATCTAGGAAGATAATGGACACAATATTACTTAACCACAACGACACACAAACATACAATAAGCTGCAACACATTTTAGTGACTACACCAATAACTATAACACCCTAAAGTTATGAAAATAAGTAGAATTGTCTAACCATCAGAAAAAAAAAACATAGAAGCACTTGTAAAACAATCTCAACCACTGAAACCCAAAACATCAACATGTAAGCTACCAGAGATTAACAGATTTAAACATCAAAGACAGTTAAATTCGTAAAACAAACATCAAGATATGAGCTAGCTTTAGGTGCAAAGAAAACGTACACACAAACATTTATAACTTGATTCACTGCTTCATATCTGTATGCACTTCAAATTAATACTACCAAAAAAATCTTAACTCAAACAACAGATAAAAAGATACTCTTCAGCAACTTAAAAGCTACATCTCAGAAGAAACACAAGAGAGCCTAGGTAACAGTTAGCCATGAAAAGAACAATAGACCATCAATGCGCTAGAGGGGATTAATCACTGGACAAAAAAAAACAAGGACATTCCTCCAAGTTATCTCATTCTCGGAAAGGTAAGCTTATGCATTATGCAATACACATATATGATGAAGGGTTGAAAATAAATCAATAAACTCACACGTCTATCAAAAATGTGACAAAACTTAATATACCTCCTCAAACAGAACAAAGTGACGGGAAAAGTGGTCAAAACCAAAATCCCTTATTTGCTTGAAACTATGAGGAAACAAAGTAGCAAATATTGCAGCGGAAATAATAAAGCACCAAGAAGACAAGACACGATGATTTACGTGGAAAACCCCTCCAATGCGAAGGGTAAAAACCACGGGGTCAATAGACCCACCTCTAATTCTTCATTAACAACCAAAGAGTGTTACAAAAATCCCCTACAACCAGCCACAACAAGCTCAAGTTGCTCCCAACAAGAATAGGATCTCATAACCACTACAAGAATGAAGAATTAAACAAGAAGAGAATAAAAGTCACCAAATCTGCCCTGAAACTTCAGAACAACGAACGGCCTACTTCCAGAACTCCAAAACAGATCTCCACCGTTCAGAACTTAACCCAACGACCCAGGAATCTCCTGCCAAAATCTCAGCCAAAGTTAACGGTCAGATTTAGAGAACGAGCGGATCTACCGACGCTGCGACATGAAGCTCGAAAATCTCCTTTTCTTCTCTCTTTAGTTTCTTGGTTCACTTCTCTTCACACACAACTGAAAAATGAGCAGCCATACCCCTTAGGAAATACCCTAGCATGGTACGCTAAATTACCGGAATGCCCCTCTTTAAGTTTGGGCCAACTTCCACAATTTCTTGGGCTACAATTTCCACACATGGAGGAAATAACCCAACAAATCTCCCCTTTCCGACTATGAGGAGGAAATTGCCAAACCGGCAACATCTTTGCAAAATTCAAACTTGCCTCTTGATAAGACCTTAGTCAACATGTCTGAAGCATTGTCATCCGTGTGAACCTTTTCAAGTGCAAACACCTTAGACTCCAAAACATCTCATCATGCTTCAATCTATAAACCCACCGATTCTTCAAAGCTCGTTTGCCCTTAGGCAACTCAACAACATCATATGTATGGTTCTCCATGAGAGACTTCATCTCATCATTCATGGCTTCAATCCACTTGGATTTATCATCACTCTCCACAGCTTCTTCATAGCACTCAGGTTCTCCCCCATCGGTCAAGAGAACATACTCATTTGGAGATAAACGACATGAAGGTCTTCTTTCTCACGTAGACTTCCTAAGCTCAACTGTAGGCTCTACAGAGACCTCTTCCTCAACATTTTCACCATCATTCAAGCGAGAATCATCTCCACCATCATGTTCATCTCCAAGATTATCATCAGGGACATTATGAACCACCCGTTCTACTGCACGATCCACTGGCACTGGATCAATATCAGTCAACTGCTCAGAGCTCTCAGAACTTGCCTTATCAGCCTTTCCAATATCTTCAATAGTCTGGTCTTCAAAGAATACCACATCCCGACTCCTGACTAGCTTATTCTCAACTGGATCATAAAGCCTGTAGCCAAAGTCATCAAGTCCATAACCAATAAAGATACACTGTCTCGCCTTCTCATTTAACTTGGACCTTTCATCTTTTGGAATGTGAACAGAACCTTACAGCCAAAAACACGAAGATGGTTATAGGAAACATCCCTACCAAACCATACTCTGTCAGGAACATCAGCATCCAAAGCAACAGCAGGAGACAGATTAATCACATAAGTAGTTGTACTCAAGGCCTCAGCCCAAAAGGAATTAGGCAACTTCGCCTCTGAAAGCAAACATCTAACTCTCTCAACCAAGGTTCTATTCATCCTCTCTGCCAAACCATTCAACTGAGGAGTCTTGGGAGGAGTTTTCTGATGACAAATACCATGACTCTTACAATAAGAATCAAATGGACCACAATACTCACCACCGTTGTCAGAACGAATGGCTTTCAACTTCTTGCCAGTCTGCCTCTCCACTAATGCATGAAACTCCTTGAATTTCTCAAGCACCTGGTCCTTAGACTTCAACGTGTAGACCCAAAGCTTCCTGGAACAATCATCAATAAAGGTCACAAAATAAAGTGCACCACCATGAGATCGTACCTTGAAAGGGCCACAAACATCAGAATGTACAAGCTCCAACAACTCTGACTTCCTTGAAGGCGGATGACTCTTGAATGATACCCTGTTTTGTTTCCCAGCCAAACAATGATCACAACTTTTCAGCTTCACACCTTTGATGCCTGAAAGTAGATTCTTCTTGGCCAAACAGTCAATTCCCTTCTCGCTCATATGGCTAAGCCTGCGATGCCATAACTCTTGCAAGTCATCATTTCCAACCACATTGATCGGAATACTACAAACTGAAGCCTCCATGATATACAAGTTGTTGCACTTCTTTGCTCGAGCCAAAATCAAAGGAGCTTCCAATTGCCATTACCCATGGAATTGAAGCAACCATCATCATCAAGACAACCAACTGACATGAGATTGTAGGAAATCTCTGGTGCATGCCTCACATCATGAAGTACCAACTCCGATCCAACCTTGCTTTGCAAACAGACAGTACCAATGCCAACCACACTGATGAAATTGTCATTTCCCATCTTCAATACCCCGAAATCACCGGCAGTATAAGACGAAAACAATTATCTCCTCGAGGTGACATGAACAACAGCTCCACTATCAACAACCCAACTGGACTCTTGCTGAACAAGGTTGATAACATGCTCATCACAAGCAACAAGAAGATCACCAATCGCAGGAACGGTACACACAACATTGACCCCATCATTTGATTCACCACCACCACCTTTCTTCTCATTCTTCCACTTGAAGCAATTCTTCCTGATATGCCCAAGCTTACCACAATGGTTACAAGTGACATTCTTGTAGCGTGGTCTCGACTTACTTCTGATCTTCTCTCGCTCTTTCCCCTGAACCTTGCTCTTGCTTCTACCCCTCTCTTCAACATACATAATCTCAAAGCGCGACGATGAAGCTTGAGATCTCCTCCTCATCTCTTCATTCAAAATGCCACTCTTAATGTAGTCAAAGGTAACATTACCTCCAGGAGCAGAATTAGCCAAGGATACCTTCAAAGTATCCCAGGAATCAGGTAGAGTATTAAGCAGAAACAAAGCTCGCACCTCATCTTCGAATTTGATCCCTAGACCATCCAACTGATCAAAGATTCCCTGAAAATCATTCACATGATCAGAAACAGAAGTGCCCTCCTTATACTTCAAGTTGCACATTTGGTTCAACTTGTACAACTTATTATTGCCAGTCTTGGAAGCATACAAGGTCTCCAACTTCTCCCACAAAGTTTTAGCATGTGACTCCTTAGCAATATGGTTAAGAACATTATCTTCAACCCATTGCCTAATATAACCACAAACCTGAAGATGCTCAAACTCCCACTCTTCATCACTATACGCCTCGGGCTTAGTTTTACCAAAGATGGGTAAATGCATCTTCTTAACAAACAAAAGATCTTTCATCTTTCCTTTCCATTTGTGGTAGTTGGTGCCATTCAAACAAATCATCTTGCCCACATTTGTATCCATCTTTCAAACAAAAAAAACCACACCAAATCCAAGAAAAACAAGGAACACGAAATCAAGGCTCTGATACCAATTTGACGGGAAAAGTGGTCAAAACCAAAATCCCTTATTTGCTTGAAACTATGAGGAAACAAAGTAGCAAATATTGCAGCGGAAATAATAAAGCACCAAGAAGACAAGACACAATGATTTACGTGGAAAACCCCTCCAATGCGAAGGGTAAAAACCACGGGGTCAATAGACCCACCTCTAATTCTTCATTAACAACCAATGAGTGTTACAAAAATCCCCTACAACCAGCCACAACAAGCTCAGGTTGCTCCCAACAAGAATAGGATCTCATAACCACTACAAGAATGAAGAATTAAACAAGAAGAGAATAGAAGTCACCAAATCTGCCCTGAAACTTCAGAACAACGAAAGGCCTACTTCCAGAACTCCAAAACAGATCTCCACCGTTCAGAACTTAGCCCAACGACCCAGGAATCTCCTGCCAAAATCTCAGCCAAAGTTAACGGTCAGATTTAGAGAACGAGCGGATCTACTGACGCTGCGACATGAAGCTCGAAAATCTCCTTTTCTTCTCTCTTTAGTTTCTTGGTTCACTTCTCTTCACACACAACTGAAAAATGAGCAGCCATACCCCTTAGGAAATACCCTAGCATGGTACGCTAAATTACCGGAATGCCCCTCTTTAAGTTTGGGCCAACTTCCACAATTTCTTGGGCTACAATTTCCACACATGGAGGAAATAACCCAACACAAAGTTTATAATCTATATCCAGCTTTCCATCACATACAAATTTACAAAAGAAGTGTACAACAAACTACACACTGAAGTTATATAATGGCATGGTTGTAATTTGAACAGTAGCTGGCGGTCTCAGAATCAAAAGCCAGAGGAGAGGGAAAACTGTGTAGATTGGGCATGAACATAACAATTCATTTTTTTAAAGTTTAAACCACTAGAAGTGGGGAGATACATAGCCTTCCCAAACCTTAAAAAATAGATACAGTGTACAAGGTATCAAGTATTAAACTTGAACTACAGATAAAGTTTCATTTTGATTCAAAATACTCTATCTACGAAGCTTCAGTTTTGCTTCCAAAAATACAATTCAGCGTGTTATTGGGGACAGGGCTCTAAATCGAGTCGTAAAATCGTACACGATTCCTGTCAAAATAAACTCCACACCCTGTGTTATTTATTTTGCAGGCCAGGTGTACGAGCCACGAATAGATTCAGATCTCCCTCAATTCTCGATCGGTGTGATTGTTCTAATTCCTGGTAGTCCGAGATCGTCACCTACAATAGCCTGTCTGATCTTATGGCTTTCCTTTAATTCAAACATCATCAGTGTGGGACCTTTCATTTGTGATATATCATGTGCCACATGGTTCCCTTCTCTGTGGATGTGTCTAATTTCCACTCTAATTTTAGAGGTTTCCATCAAGCTCCATATATTCCACAACAGTGTCTTCATCTTCCATGGAGGCTTGTACTTTTTTGGTGATAATATTCACAGCTTGCATACAGTCAATTTCAACAATTAGAGGCATATACTGATGTCGAATACCTACCTGGATGGTAGCCACTGCGGCCTTTAATTCACCCTGTAAAGGGTCTTCTGCTTAACAATCTCTGCTTTCCATATAACCACATAATCCTTGCACATTGCGAAAGAAAAAACCAATTCTGGGAGGACATTTACTTTTAAAAGATGCATCACAGTTCACAATATATCCTTCATCAGGGGGTTTCCAGCTCACCATTTTTACTATCCTACAATTTTTTATTCATAGATTAGATATCAAGCCAGATTTAATGAATTCTTCGTAGTCTAAGTGATGCACAAGGGGGTTAAGGCTCAGTATCTGCGATAACAGTGAGCTAATCTGGGTTTTCATGAACTGTAAAGTGTATGGAGAGCCACTAAATGTGTGGTGATTCTTAGATTTCCACAATATCCAGCAAGCTACAATTGAGGTTATGTTAATGACCTTCAATTTAGTTGATGAGCCAGGTGAGTAGGACCAGATCCATGAAAGCCTATCAAATATGTGTGTGAAGTGTCTAAATGGATAATTAGAGAGTTGGGCCACATATTTCCAAACTTGGACTGCTATTGGGCATGAATTGAAGCAATGGGTTAGTGTCTCAACATGGTTACAGTGTGAGCATTTAGAGACATTGACTATACCTTTTTTTGTTGTAGAACATCGTCATAAAGGAGCAGTTTGTTTAATAATTTCCATATGAACACAGATAATTTTGGAGGGATTGAAGAATTCCATACCTTTTGAAGACTTACCGGTTGATTTCTCCTCCGTCTGAGCATTTTGTAAGTTGAAGCAACCGAGAATTGTCCATCTGTATTTGGCTTCCAAATTATCTCATCCCGGTTCTCCGTTAAATGGAAGGTTTTTTTTGCAGATTAGTGATAATCCGTGGGCTTAAGAAATTCTGCATTTCAGGTAAGTAAAGGCTTGGTGCCTGAGCAAAATTTTGACCAAGAGGTGGGGGAATGGTAGATGTTCCTCTGTTGGCCAGCTTTGAATTAACGTTCATGTTCCCAACCGATTTGCAATCCAAAAATTTGATATTCCTGCCCCAATGATAACCTGAGTATTGGTTTTAGCAATCATGGTGATCTTTGTTATCCTCTTCCAAGCCTCAAATTTCTTGTTTATTGAAGCTATTGACCATATATATTTTGCCTAAAGGGTGGATCCCTGTTGTGCCTTCCACCAGAGTTTAATAGAAAAACTATCTATTACAGTGTAGGGTCTCTAAAGCCAACTCCATTTTCTTGATATGGAAAGTATAAATCCTCCCATGATCTCCAGTGTTTTCTTTTCCCAACCTCAGTTCCCCCCCCCTAAAAGGAAATCAAAGCAGGTGGATTGAATTTTTTGTACTGTGTGTGATGTTGAAGCCATTATACACCAAGTGTGTTGAGATATGGAGCATAAACATGTTTTATAAGCACAATCCTACCAGCTTGATTTAACTATCTATTACTCCAGTTGTTAACTTTACAGTTGATTTTTTCAATTAAGTGTTGAAAATAGGTGTTCTTCTTCCTGCCTATAAAGATATTGACACCTAAATATATAAATGGGAATGATCCATGTGTCATATTTGTCTTTTTGTCTGATGATATTTTTCCTCACTGAACTTGTCTTTTTCCCAACCAGAAATGAACTTTTTTGAAAATTCACCTTCTGCCTATAGTAGCTATTTCATAGCAGTTTAGGAAACTTACAAAGTTTTGGAGGGATTTATTTGTTATTCTCATGAATACATATGTATCATCAACATATGATAGGTGTGTGACTCGCTCGGCTCCATTTGGTAGGATAAATCTATTTGTCGGTCCATTATAATACATGTATTTCAATCCCCTATTTAGAATCTCAGTAATACAATTAAAAAGAGTGGGGGAGAGTGGATCTCCCTGTTTCAAGCCCCTTTTGGGTTTGAAGTAGCCATAGGGGGATCCATTTACTAGGTCTGAAAACAAAGAGTAGTGTATATTACCCATAATGAGTGCCACAACGTGCCCATGAAATCCTATTTTTAGAAGTAATGAGTTCAGAATCAGCCAAGAAACCATGTCAAATGCTTTAGACATGCCTATCTTGGCTATCATGTTCAAGGATCAAGATCTGTCATCTAGCAGTTTGACCATTTCTTGCATGAGTAAAATATTGTCCGATATTTCCCTATTTTGCATAAATGTTGATTGCTCCGGAGATATAGATTTAGGCAGTAGGGGTTGGATCCTGTCAGTAATCAGTTTGGACAATATTTTGTTTGTAAAATTCGTTAAGCTTATAGGTCTAAACTCAGATTGATGTTTAGGTGTTTGAGTTTATGGTATAAGAGTAAAACTAAATTATTTTTTTAGTCCCCTACAAAGTATCTTATACCATGTTTTGGTCCCCGTTTGCAAATCAACCCATAAACAGTACCCCACAAATTCAAAATGATATGGTTTGGTCCCCAGAGGTGGTTTTCAGGGAAAGTCAAAGGTAAACTTGTTCAAAATATGTAAAATGACCATTATACCCTTGAATTTTAAAAAATAAAAATGAAAAGTCTTTGTCTTCTTCGTCTTCTTCGCCATTGGAAGCTGGAGTTTTTTTGGACTCCAGAGTTATACCGTCTCATCACCTCCACTGCCTCACCGCCTCACCACCTCAACTGCCTCATAGCTTCTACACCTCCACATCTCCGCTGCCTCACCACCTCTAGCACCACCTCCGTCCACCCTCCTAGCACTACCTTCACCCGGCCTAATGAAAATCTGAGAAAAATTGAGCATGGGAATGACGTGGTATAGCCTCTGCCTGGCGAAAAATTTAGCTTTGCCCAGATCCGCCGCTGTGCTCTAATAGCTGCCAAAAAACACGTTGAATCCATTAGATTGCATCAAATATTTTTGGGCAAAAAGGAACCCACCAAAAACACGGCCAAGTACACCATGTTCAAACAATCCAAGCAAATCTGAGCAAGGTAATCCTCCAAACTCAGCCAAGAACACCGAAAACAACAAATTTCAATTCCCGGTGCAAATCCAAGGTGAATCTCGATGGAAATTAAAAACCAAAACCCGTAGCCTTCAGCAAATTCAAGATTTCAGTACCAAAAACAAGAATTCCAAACAAAAATCAAGGAATTCCAACGACAAATATCCCGATTCATCATTAGGTTTTTTGAGGATTTTTGGGAAGAGAGGATTGTTAAGTGCGGAGGAGATGATTTTTGGGAAAAAGTAGGAAGAAGAGTGGAATGCGGCGAAATGCGGCGGTGGCAGGTGGCGGCAGCGGAAGGAGGCGGCGACGGCGGAAGAAGGAACCATTTAATTGAAAATTATTTTTAATTAGAAATTTTAAAGAAATATTTTTTAATTAGGAAGTTTTAATTGAAAATATTTTTAATTAGTACAATTACCATTATACCCCTGTCTATATAGGAAAACCACTTAGTCTTGCCTGAAAACCACCCTGGGGACCAAAACATATCATTTTGAATTTGTGGGATACTGTCTGAGCGTTGATTTGCAAACGGGGGCCAAAACATGGTATAAGATACTTTGTAGGGGACTAAAAAAATAATTGAAAAAGTGTTTTTATAACCCTACCTAGTTGACATAAGTGCCAATATAACCCTATATAGTTAGTGAAAGTGCCAATATAACCCTATAAGTTTTAAGGATGTGCTGATATAACCCAACAAACATTAGAAATGTGCTGATATAACCCTACAAATATTAGGAATGTGCTGATATAACCCAATAAGATTGCATAATGTGCTGATATAACCCTACCTAATTTCAGCGAACTAAGGCGGTCCGGTGAACTATGAGGGTAAAATTGTCCACCCAATTTCAGAGTTAGCCCAAAGGGTATTTTGGTCAATTTACATAGAGTCAATGCTGGAAAATTGAGGTCAATGCCGAAAATAGGGCCTGAGGGTTATATTGGCACTTTCATTAACTAGTTAGGGTTATATTTGCACTAAAAATTATCATAGGGTTTTATTGGCACTTACTCAAGTAGATAGGGTTATATTGACACTTATCCCAAATAATTTAGTCTAAGAGTAATTAAGGTGCTAGCAAATGATTTTGGAACTCTAATACCACAAAGAAACTCGTTTACAGTTTGCAACAGATCCCCCTTAATGAAATTCCATGTCTTTCCAAAAAATAGGCCATCAGGGGCACTATCTTTTCCTAAGCTAAACACAATTTTATGTAATTCCTCAATCGTAACTAGTTTCATAAGACTGATATTATCCAGGTCTGTGATGGTGCTAGGTATTAGACTTAATAAGAATTTCATTTGTGTACCTAAGTGGTCCACAGTTTCATCAGTTAGTAGTTTTTGAAAAAACTTGACTGCAGTTTCTCCTATACTATCCTGATCTTCTAGCCATTCACCTTCATCATTTTGGATCTTATTAATTCTCAGTATATTGTGTTTAGCTCTCACACTATTTTGAAAAAAAAGAAGTGTTCAAGTCCCCCTCTTTCATCCATTTTCTCGATTTTTGCTTCCAGTAATCCTGCTCATCTTTCATTGCTCTAGTAAATTTGGTTGTGGTTTCATTTAATTTAATATGAGTTTGAATGTTATAATTAGAGTCCAACTCAGATTCTAGTTCTAATGTTTATTTTTCAGCCTTTTGTACATTATCAACAATGTTTCCAAATTCTGTATTGTTCCAGGTTTTCAAGAAACATTTAATCCTTTTTAATTTCATTGAAAACCCTATCATGCCTTGGCTGGTTTCTAGTATTTCCCATTGGTTTCTAATTAAACCAACCAGTTCAGGCATGTAGAACCACATTGCCTGCATTCTAAAAGGCTTCGGGTATTGCTTATCAGATTCTGAGGTTTTTAGTAGTAAAGGATTGTGGTCTGATGTAGCCCTACCCAATACCCGGACCGATGAATTAGTGAATTTGTCAAACCAGGACCGATTTCCTAAAGTTCTATCAAGTCTTTCTAGGATTTTATCAGTATCCCTTCTTCCATTGGTCTATGTATATAAAGTTCAAACTGTGGTGATCTCAGTTAGATTATTTGTATTAAGGAAAGAGTCAAATTCATTTAAGGAATTTAAGTTAGGATTACTAGGGATGACAATGGGGTGGGGCGAGTATGGGTTATGGTACCTCTGTACCCATGCTCACCTAAATTTTTCATACTCATACCTGCCTCATCACCTATGACGGATACAACATTTTAATCCACCCCCGCTCCACTGGGTATAACATAATATCCACCTCCGCCTCATTACCCACTTGGGTCTCATTACTTACTTCAAAGTCATTGTACTCATATCTCTTTTATCTCCAAAACTACCTAAAATTCACTCTATTATAATAATTTTAATATTAAATTTTTGTAATGTATTTGAATGAAATTATTATAGGTAAGATATGTGTATTATGGAAAAATAATAATTATCATATACCAAATTAGTGGGTATATAGTGGGTTTAGAAAGGCGGGGCGGGTATCGGGCGAGTGTGAACTAATATCCATGCCCAACACACTTCCATGACGTGTACCAAATTTTATATCCATACCCACCCCACCCCAACAAAAACTACCTCCATACCCGCCCCATTGGGGCGGATGTGGGGTGGACCTCCACCAAAACCCGCCCCACTGCCATTCTTAAGGATTACCCCTGCCCTTATAATCATTTATGCTCCTAATTGCATTATAATCTCCAATTAACAAGCATGGATCTGTTATGCTTTTCATTCTAGCCTCTTTCTTTGTATACATAGCCATTCTATCTAATCTAGAGTGAGAGCCATACACTGCTATTAGAGAAAAAAACTGAACTGTAGCTAACATTAAACACCTTTAACTATATGAAGTTTTGATGTTTAAATATCAGTTCAATGTTAACTTCATTTTTTGAAAAAAAAAACCTAGATGTGACTGTCATCTAATGACTCACTTTGTTCAAAGCCTAAAAGTCCTTTAAATTCCAGAATTTTATCTGAGGCCTGCTTGGGTTCATTTATGATGATTATGTCAAGATTATATGATCTAATTAGTTTTTTAATCCTAGTGAAACCTTTTAGGATTCCTCTAACATTCCAAGTTAGTATTTTACAGTTCATGGGATAAACTATATTTCTTCTTTGCACGCGTCATAACAAGATTAGGAGTTCTAAAAAAAATCCCTTTTTTGAGTTTTTTATAGGTACCTGGACTGTGAACTGGATCCAGGTTGCTAAATTCCATGGTTTGCTCGTCCAACATTTGAAGAGTGTCATCGGTCTCTCTTGTAGTACCTTCAAGTGACGTGGGTTCAATAGGTTGTGCATCTGCAACAGTTTGATTTTCCACTCCTTGATTTTTGCTTGCATCCACTTGTTCTGATTCATGTAGCTCCAAATCCTGAAGGGACACCTCTGTTAGCTCATTCCATTTATGATTCAAATTAGGTTTCCCAATGAGCTCTCCTTCGTTGTTGTGGGATTGTAGCATTGAGAACTTATTGCTAAAGTCTTTTAGCTTTTGAGTGACTGATGATCTATTTGTTTCTTTCTTGTTATAAACTGGTTTAGCTCTGTGATTGTCGTCAACTTATCTCCACTGTCTAGTGTCCTATGCTGCTTTGTTATTCCTTCCCAGTTTAGCAGAGCCTGGGGTTTCGATTCTCCAAACTGGTTGTTTGACTGTGGCTTCCACATTTTTGAATATGTATTCTGCATCCTCAAAGATGCCAATTTTCTCATCTGAATCTGTGATTTTTTCTTTGGCACCTACAAGGACCCAGATTTGTGGTTTTGTGGGTTTGGCCTCTTGATTTTTGGTTGTAATGGGTAATATATGAGGAGGATTTGAGTTTCATTGATAGTTCTATTGGCATTTCTAGCAATAGTTCCCCTGTGCTTACCCGGCATCAAAATACTATGTGTACAATCTTAAGAAGTATGGTCAATTTTTGAGCATTTTCTGCAGTAATATGGGTAATCTTCATAGACTATGGGGTACCATTTGCTCTCAATTATTTAGCCCAGCCTGATTCTATTTGGGAAGGGGGTAGTGAGATTCATTTCAATACACATCCTGATCGCAGAGGGCCTAGTAAGATTCTTGGTTTGAGGGTCAGTGAAAATCAAATTACCCAAGCTACAAGCAATCTACGGAATTGAATCTGGATGAAGAAAGTAAGCAGATGGGAATTCGACAATTACCCATATAGGCACAATAGGTGGCTTTTCATTCACATCGAAGTCTCTCATCCATATTAGCACCTTAATCTGATGTCCTGCCAAGTTCCAATTTATTTTGATCCAGCATCTTTAAGTGTTCTCGTCTAGCTGGAATTTTATGAAGACATGTCTTTGGTCAAGAACTGTGATTTGGGGATCACTTTTAAAACTAATTATTTTTGAACTGGTTTCTTATAAATTTGAGTGTCGGACACCCCCTTGCAAATTTTTCGATGAGATGCTTGTTGAAGGGTTTGGTCAATTGGTCTATTTCATCATCGTTGAAGAGAATGGAAATTTCGCCCTTGAACTCTATAGTTGGGTTGAGATTGAGCTTAGTATTTTTGAGTTGGAGCTTTGTGAGTGAAGGATGGATGCGTATGAGAGCGGGCTCATGCCAGAGGGCAGAGCCGCCATGGTCGATTTGAGTGTGTTCAGTGTTTCAGTGGTGGTGGATTGGTTGTTCATAGCAGGGAGATTGTGGAGATGTAATAAATGGTCGTTATTAGTGTTAGGTAGTAGGGGAGAAAGGGAAAGCTTTTAGGGAGAGAGAAAAGGATAGAAAATTACTCATATTCCTTTCTATTTTAACAATTTATTTTTATTAGGGATAAGTGCCAATATAATCCTATCTACTTAAGTAAGTGCCAATATAACCCTATGATAATTTTTAGTGCAAATATAACCCTAACTAGTTAATGAAAGTGCTAATATAACCCTCAGACCCCATTTTCGGCATTGACCTCAACTTTTCAGCGTTGACTCTATGTAAATTGTCTAAAATACCCTTTGGTCTAACTCTGAAATTAGGTGGACAATTTTACCCTCATAGTTTGCCGAACCGCCATAGTTCACTGAAATTAGGTAGGGTTATATTAGCACATTATGCAATCTTATTGGGTTATATCAGCACATTCCTAATGTTTATAGGGTTATATCAGCACATTTCTAATGTTTGTAGGGTTATATCAGCACATCCTTAAAACTTATAGGGTTATATTGGCACTTTCACTAACTATATAGGATTATATTGGCACTTTCGAATATTGAAAGACTATATTGGCACTTATGTCAACTAGGTAGGCTTATAAAAACACTTTTTTTCTTTTTATTATCTTTGTACTATCTAATTGGGCCTTCTCCATGGTCCTGTTTCATTTCTCTTTTTCTTCCTAGATGAGTTTCTTTTTTTTCCTTTTACTCCCCTTCTTTCTCTATTATTGACACACTTTCCTTTTTGGGTTGTTTTTTTATATATTGAAACACTTTCCATTTTTGGCAAGATTCCTTCATTTTTATCCAAGCATTCTACTCTTTACTTTCTACATTCAATTTCATTCACTCAGTTTCTTCACCTAAATCCAAACACCTAAACCTATGGTAGCACTATTAGTGAAACACGGGGAGTACTTACGCACATTCTGATTTCTAAATCACAAAGTCTTGTTTTCAATTGACTAACCATTATACTGAAGCATTTCATAAGTGATGTAATTAATGTGTTGATTTGATGTTTATTTCTATTTGCTGCAACAAGGTTCCTATAATTTTGAAAAACTTTTAAAATGTATTGCAATGTATAAATATTATAAATTGACCCTTAAAGCTATCAAAACGAGGTCTTCGTGATTGATTTAACTGTTAGTCGGTCTTATAAGATATTTTCTCTTTTTGAATAGTTAGATTAAGTAAAATAAAAGGCTCATGTTAGATCGACTAATGATTAAACCAATTGATGCGCCCCAATTTACCGTCGTTGTTGCGCCGCCGTCCTTGGCCAGAATTTGCAAGGCAAAGCCCCGGAGGTGTCTGGGGGGGAAGAGGTTTCAATGATCAAGTATGTAAAGAATATTACAAAATAATTGAGTTGGTAGGGTTACCTTTAGCCTTTATAAATGTTGGCAAGTAGGGCAACTATTTTGTTTACTTGTGGAGTAAGTACTTGTTCCTTGGACCGGCCCAAAGGATATTACCCAAGGGGTAAAATAAGAGATCCGGGCCGGCTGTACTAGGCACTTGGGCCTAGTGTGAATTTCCACATTATTAATAAGCCCCTAGAAAGTTGAGGGTTTGGCCTCCGAATTCATCCCGAGAGCCTGGGTTCAAATTTATGTCTACACTTGCGAATTTAGTAATTTGCCCTTAGATGAGGTTGCTTCAAATTTACTGTTGTGCAGGGGTGCCGCATCCAAGATCTAGTGTTGCTTTAGGGGTACAATTTTTTAGCCCCTGCAGTGCATTGGGGGGTTCGATCTAGGGGGGATTCGAGATCCTCCAACTGAGCTTCAAATTTGTCCTTCGAGCTGATTGATTTGTTGGGGGTCCAGCCCCTGGCTTTCTCTGTGTTAGGGTCCAAGGACCGGGCTCCAGCCTAGTTTATTTCCAGGGGGACCTTCGGGCCCCAGTAGTTAGGAATAGGGGGTTCGATTCTCAGCCTTTTAATCTATGTTAGAATTTGAGGGCTTGACCTTGGCCCTATTTATTTTCAGGGGGGCCTTCGAGCCCAAGTAGTAAGGAATAGAGGGTTCGATCCTTAGCCTTCTAATCTGTGTTAGAATCTGAGAGCTTGACCTCGGCCCTATTTATTTTCAGGGGGCCTTCGAGCCCCAGTACTTAGGAATAGGGGGTTCGACCCTCAGCCTTCTTTTACTCCCCTTCTTTCTCTATTATTGACACACTTTCCTTTTTGGGCTGTTTTTTTATATATTGACAAACTTTCCATTTTTGGAAAGATTCTTTCAATTTTATGCGATCATTCTACTTTTTACTTTCTACATTCAATTTCATTCACTCGGTATCTTCACCTAAATCCAAACACCTAAACCTATGGTAGCACTATTAGTGAAACACGGGGAGTACTTACGCACATTCTGATTTCTAAATCACAAAGTCTTGTTTTCAATTGACTAACCGTTATACGGGAGCATTTCATAAGTGATGTAATTAATGTGTTGATTTGATGTTTATTTCTATTTTCCGCAACAAGGTTCCTATAATTTTGAAAAACTTTTAAAATGTATTGCAATGTATAAATAATTATAAATTGACCCTTAAAGCTATCAAAACGAGGTATTCGTGATTGGTTTAACCGTTAGTCGATCTTATAAGAGATTTTCTCTTTTTGAATAGTTAGATTAAGTAAAATAAAAAGCTCATGTTAGATCGACTAATGATTAGACCAATTGATGCACCCCAATTTACCGTCGTCGTTGCGCCACCGTCCTTGGCCAGAATTTGCAAGGCAAAGCCCCGGAGGTGTCTGGGGGGAAGAGGTTTCGATGATCAAGTCAGTAAAGAATATTACAAGTGTATAATCATGAATGAATAGTTGAGTTTGTAGGGTTACCTTTAGCCTTTATAAAGGTTGGCAAGTAGGGCAACTATTTTGTTTGCTTGTGGAGTAAGTACTTATTCCTTGAGCCGGCCCAAAGGATATTACCCAAGGGGTAAAATAAGAGACTTGGGCTGGCTGTACTAGGCACTTGGGCCCAGTGTGAATTCCCACATTATCAATAAGGCCCTGGAAAGTTGAGGGTCCGGCCTCCGAATTCATCCCGAGAGCCTGGGTTCAAATTTATGTCTACACCTGTGAATTCAGTAATTTGCCCTTAGATGAGGTTGCTTCAAATTTACTGTTGTGCAGGGGTGCCGCATCCAAGATCCCGTGTTGCTTTAGGGGTACAATTTTTGAGCCCCTGAAGTGCATTGGGGGTTCGATCTAGGGGGGGGATTCGAGATCCTCCAACTGAGCTTCAAATTTGTCCTTCGAGCTGATTGATTTATTGGGGGTCCAGCCCCTGGCTTTCTAATCTGTGTTAGGGTCTAAGGACCGTAGCCCAGTTTATTTCTAGGGGGACCTTCGGGCACCAGTAGTTAGGAATAGGGGATTCGATCCTCAGCCTTTTAATCTATATTAGAATTTGAGGGCTTGACCTTAGCCCTATTTATTCTAGGGGGAGCCTTCGGGCCCAAGTAGTTAGGAATAGGGGGTTTGTCCTTAGCCTTCTAATCTGTGTTAGAATTTGAGAGCTTGACCTCGGCCCTATTTATTTTCAGGGGGCCTTCGGGCCCAGTACTTAGGAATAGGGGGTTAGACCCTCAGCCTTCTAATCTGTGTTAGAATCTGATGGCTTGGCCTCAGCGTGAGAAGTGGAAAGGTCATGTGGGCATGATGCTCACTCTTATCTTTGAGCGTGTGTGGTCGAAATTAGACTTTACAACCACTTTCTCCATTAATGCATGGGATTTCTCACCCATGCGGTCTATTTACCCACGTATTTACTTACTATTTGGCGCCCCAAGGTAATCATTACCTTTTATTCCCTCCATCTAAGGCATTTCCCAGTGCTTCACTTTACTCTTTACTCTATCAATTTTCAATTTTCAAATTTCAAATTTCAAACTTTCTCTCTCTCTCTTTCTCCCTTCCAGAGCAACTTAGGGCACTTCTTCTCCCCGCTAACATTTCCAGAGAACTTCAACCAAACTCTAGCTAAGAATCAGCAAGTTCCCCCTTATCTGATCCTTTCTTTCTCTTATTAAAATGTCGCAAATGCCATTGGGGGAAGAAACTCAATCCCAGCCTATTTTTCGGCCGTTTCCTCCACTGTCGGAGTTGAAAACTCTCGTCTACAACATTCTGCCATTGTTCCATCGTTGGCTGCCAGTCTCAATTCAACCGAAAGGAAAGGCCGTGATGCTCGGGGATACGAAGATCAACGGGATTTTGACCCTTAGCAATAGGTTCATGGATCATCCCATCAAAATCTCCTCGAACTGCAAAGGGTGGAACAAGACCCTCATATTTACCTTCGATAGTGAGGATGAGAACTCTTATGTTCCAGCATGGAATTCAAGCCCTAAGTTAGAAAATGCTACTAGCTATTCTAATCCAGATAGCATGGTAACAAATAGATATAGGCTATTGGGCGATCCTTTTGATATTTCAAAAAAATGTGATTATGGCCGGTGGAGGTTTAGATTGGATTTACAGCCAATGGCTTATTTTGATTAATCCCCCTCCCCCAGTAGATGTTTTGAGAGTTCCTTCTATATGAAAGGGGAAGGGAAAAAACAAGGTTGCTGAGGGTGATAAGCCTAAGGAAGCGAAGAAGAAGGTTCCTCTAGTTGCCGATGATGGGGTCCCAAAAAAAGCCAAGGAAGACAAAGGCCGGTTCATTGAAGCCCGCCGAGCCTATTTTAATGGCCTAGGATCGGATAACACTGCAGAGGCTCCCTCAAAGAGTTCTTCACTCGCATATGAAGGTGTTTGCGGCATCTTAGTTTTTGCCTTAATTTTTTTATTTCCTCACCTAACTTATCTTTCTTTTATGTTACTCAGTGGGCTTTACTAGCTTCCTTGACCTTGGAGATGGGGAGGAAGTCAAAATGATCTTCGAGGAGTCTCACCTAGGGGTCCACCCCCAGGCCCAGGCGCCACTCCAGCTGGAGCCCCATTCGAAAGTCTAGCCAAAGACCTCTAGTGCATAAGCGAACAACAAGCGACATCGGGAGGGCGCTTCTTTGCATAGCTCTTTCCCCCAGAGGCAACAGACTGACAAGGGTGTCATTATTAGGTCCCAAGCCGGTGGCTCCACGAATGTTGAGTCCCAAGCTGGACATACTTTGGGGGAGGGTAACCCCACCTCTACGGGTTTGGTTGACCGCCCTTGCTTTGCTCCCGGGGGTGGCTACCACCGCGACCTCTCTGGACTCTGTCTTCCAGACCTTTGTGGCTAGGGCCAAGGAAGCACAAGAGGCTGCGGCTAGGTTGAAGGCCCATGAAGCCAAAGTGAACGAGCTCAAAGAAGAGCTCAAGAAGGTGGCCTCTGATCATGGGGCAGAACTAACAAGGATAGCCTCTCAACATAAAGAGGCATTGGAAAAACTAGGGTTCGAGAAGAATGTGTGTTTGAAGGAGCTCGAACAGAAGTTATCGGAGACCCAAGCGTCCTTCAAAACCCTGACCAACGAAAAGGTTGAACTGGCCAGTCTTTGTTCTGCCGAGAAGCATGCTTCCATCTTCAAGGCATATATCAACAAGCTTATGAAGACTAAGGGGTTTCGGGACTTCTTCTCGTCCCTCTCTAACGTTTTGGTAGGGGTCCCTCAGAATGCTCTCGCTCACGCCATCGGCAAGGGCCTCCCTACCGAATACGCCACCATGGTGGATGTCCACAAGAATAACTCTAAGGTGGCGCAGCTGGACCATCTTCGGTGAAATCCATCCATGATTGGGGTATCAAAATCTCATTTCTCAAGCACCTGAAAGCCTCTGGAAAATTCTTTTCTGCGAAGGAGATTTACAATTTGGAGGTGGATGGGGACAAGGAGTAGAGCGGGCCAGAACCCCTAACTCAGTCGCAACGTCAATGCAGGCCCTCTTCTTTGAGCTCTAAGCAAGGAAATCGTAGGGTAGGACAAAATGTATGAACTATCTCTTTTTAGGACTTTGAATGTACTCCCCCCCACCCCCTTCATCTTCTAATATTAATGAAAGCTTTTATTTCTTTACTTATGCATTTGTAATTTTTGTTACTTGTAGATTTTAGACTTGGTGCCTTACCACCGCGCCCCCTCCCCCCCCCCCAAAAAAAAACTACAAAGGGGTACCATTTTTTGCTTCTTTTTCCAAGTTGTGAGAAAAGGATATCACCAAAATGAAGAGTGGCCATGGGGGCACCAAATTGAGGCCTCTCGATTCTGGTATAGATCTGTTCGGCTCGAAAGAGAGCGTTGAGCTGCTAACGAGGAACTTAGCATATATCGTAATGGTTTTCAAGAGAGGTAAAAGGAACTTCTCGAAGAACTTAGCCATTTGAAAGAGGAAAGAGACCTTCTTGTTATGGCTAAGGATGGGCTCTCGAAAGACTATTGCCTCATCGAATCTTGGCACAATGAGGTCCTCGAAGAGATTACCACTAAAGCTGGATTTAGTTTGATGTGTGAGTGCATCGTTGTTACCAAGTCTTTCAAGGCTTTTGGGGGACTTATTTTTCTCATCCCAACGAGACCATCGGGCACCATTGTCGCGAGGCTTAGGTGTATTGAGAGAATATAGAAGTGTCATGTGCATCCCTTGTTACAGCTACTGCCTAACTAGAAGAGTGGAAGAAACGAAATAGGGAATACCAATGTTTGAATTCCTCTCTGGCAGTGGCGGTTAAGGAAAATGAGGCACTTTACATTGCTTCCTATAAGGATAAAAAAAAGGTTGGGAGGGACCATGTCAAGCTGTATCAAACCTACATAGAAGCTGCCAATAGTCTTCAAGTGTATGGGCTCTGACTTGGGACCGTTGAGGTGACTTTAGTTGAAGACTTTGAAGTATTTCTTCAAGAGATTATCAACATTGTGGAGAGAAAACATATCACGGGAGATCCTAAGTATCGCGATGCTTACCAGGATGCTAAGAAGTGGCTGGGCGATTTATGGAAGAACTAGAAGAATAAGAGTGGGGCTTCAAACTCTCATTCTACTCCAAGAAGGAGTGGAGTTCCCAATCCCGCATAGAGTATCCCCTCAGAGACTTCTCTCGGATGGGGAGGCTCCATCTTCTCCCGCTTAAGCTATTATTCCAGGATCCCATTCTCACAGATGAATCCCGCCCCAATAACGGCCTCTAGCTCTCAATTCACTTCCTCTGGGGCTTCGATTTTGAGGGTTAACTAAGCAAGTAATCAGGCCAACGCCTCCGGTCAGGGGAGGGGTGGCCTTACTTCCACCGGAGGGTATTCGTCCAATAGAGAGAGCAGCGTTACTGGCAACAGAAATCGAATAGCCTCGCCAAACACTGAGGATGTTGTGAATGCACCCCTGATGAGAAGATCTCGAGGATTATCCCGTGGAGCTTCAAACTCTGCTCGAAGATAAGAGGCTGAGGACTTGGAAGAATAAGAGTCACATCTTCTTTATGATAGGTCTTCCTTAGTTATATGCAGATAGTTGTTGTAACTTTATAATTTTATGGCACTTTATGTATTTTTCCTGCCCCTTATTCTTTTTTGAGCATTCAAATTTTTCACGAAGGAGATTAACCCTTCTAATAAAGTTGAGCATTTTAACTCTTTCTTTTATTTTCATTGCAAGGCTTTACTATGCCTATAAAAGTGTTCGATGGAATGCGTCATCCCTTTGAATGTTTACAAGGTCTGTGCCTCTGGAGCTTGATGCGCGTTTAGGGGATTTTGGCCCCAAAGCGTTCGATGGGGTATGTTGGTTCTTCAAATGTTTACAAGGTCTATGTTTTAGGTTCTCGATGGGCGTTAAGGGAATTTTGGCCCCAAAGCATTCGATGGGATGTGTTGACCCTTTGAATGTTTACAATGTATGTTCCTTGGGCCCTCAATGCACATTAAGGGAATTTCGACCCAAAAGCGTTTGATGGCAGTGTTAGCCCTTCGAATGTTTACAAGGTATGTGCCTTGGGTGCTCGATACACATTAAGGGGATTTTAGTCTCAAAGTGTTTGATGGACTATGTTGGCCCTTCAAATGTTTACAAGGTCTGTGTCTTGGGCGCTTGATGCGCATTAAGGGGATTTTGGCCCCAAAGTGTTTGATGGGTTGTGTTGGCCCTTCAAATGTTTGATGCTCCGATTTGAGGAGAGTGGGAAATTTTCGTTCCATTGTGGAAAGGTGTGTTTTACTTCTTAGGAACAATAAGTGATTATAAGAAACACACTTTAATAGATAGTCAACAAAAACAAAGCCACCCTATCGACTTACAACACTATTTCATCGAGGGTGTCCTCCGACCCGTAGCTACTTTTGGGCGGGCTATTTTCTGGCTTCACCAAGTCTATTAGGATTTTGGGGAATAATACCTCATAAGGTTGGAAACGTTCCATCTGCATGGAATTGGTTCACCTTAAAGGGTTTCTAGCACGTAACTGCCTCCGGAGCCGGCTTCAATGACCCGGTGGGGTCCTACCCAGTTTAATGACAACTTTCCCTCTGGCTCTTTTTGGCTTTTCTCATTCCTTCTCATTTTGAGATCTCCCAGGGAAAATTGGAATTTTTGGACCCTCTGGTCATTATACTGCTTGATCTTTTCTTTGACCTTAGCTTTGTGGAAGGAGACTTTCTCTCTTTTTTCTTCGATAAGGTCTAAATCCAAACAGCGCTGGTCATAATTGACCTCCTGATGTTTGTTTCTTATAGCAAACCTTCGAAAGGTGGGCAGCCTTATCTCTACAGGAATAACAGCCTCCGAACCATAGACTAGATCGTAAGGGGTTTCGCATGTGGAAGATGATTTCGTTATTCAAAATGACGAAAGCATGCTGAGTAATTCATTGATCCAAATTTCTTTTGCCCCTTTGAGCCTTGGTTAGATGCCATTGACAATGATTCAATTTGAAACCTCCACTTGCCCATTAGCTTGAGGGTGGTAAACGCTGGTGATTCTTTGACGGATCTTGTATTCCTTAAACCGGCTTTTAAATGGGTCATTGACGAACTGGCCACCATTTTCAGTTAAGATGGTTTGAGGGATCCTGAAATGACATATGATATTCTTTTAGCAAAAACCAATCATTGGTTTCCCTTTTACGCCGGTTAGGGTTCAGCCTGGATCCACTTTGTAAAGTAGTCCACAACCATAATCAAGTATCAAAAGTGGCTGGGGACCTCTGGGAAAGGACCCACCAGATCGATCCCACATTTGTCAAATGGCCAAGAGCTATTTGTGTTCATCATTTATTCTTAGAGGACATGGGTGATTAGTGCATGATGACAGGCTTTGATGACAGGCTTGATGATAGGCTTCGATGACAGGCATTTATGTTCATCTTTGTCATTGATGACAGGATTTGATGTGCTTGTTAACCTCATCGAACATTTTGGGCCAGTAGTATTCGGCCAGAAATAGCTTCTTAGCTATCAAGCGATCCTCTTGGTGACTTCTGCAGGCTCCTTCATGAGTTTCGCAGATTAGATAGTCATCTTCGTAGGGGGCCACGCATTGGAGAAGTGGTTGCAGATGGCCTCAACGATGGAGCACATCCTCGTGGATCACATATTTGGGTGCTTTTAGCCTAACTCTCCTTGCTTCGATGGTATCTTCCGGAAGGGTACCATCTCAGAGGTATTTCATAATAGGCGTTATCCACGACTTTTATTCTTCCACCATCATCAATGATGCTTCTTTTTCGAAGCTACATTTACTCAGCATTTCAACCATTAAGTTCCCTTGGGATTGTAGATCCAAGTCCGACAAAGCCAACTTGTTCAGGGCGTTGGCCTTGTGGTTTTTCTCTCAAGGGAGTTGTGTGAGGGTGTAATGGTGGAAATGTTCAAGGAGGAGTTTCACCACTTCCAATTAATGTTGTAAGCTTCTTTCCCTAGCCTTAAATTCCCCCATTGACTTGAAGGACCACAATTTGGGAATCGCTAAATATTTCCTTCCTTCGAACTCCTAAGTCTTTGGCTATTTGAAGGATTGAGATCAATGTTTCGTATTCCGCTTCGTTGTTTGTGGCCTTGAAGTCAAAGTGTAGGGCATAGGGATAATTCTTTTTTCAAGGCTTATGAGTATGACTCCAATCCCACTGCCTCCGGAGTGTGATGATCCATCGACGTATAACTGCCATGTTTCTTTGGATTCTTTTTCATCATCGACTACAATTGATTATGTAGTTTCCACAATAAAATCCGCTAAGGCTTGGCCTTTGATGGATGTTCTTAGGAGAAACTAGATGTTGTGCTCCCCCAGTTTGATTTCCCACTTCATCATTTTCCTGAGGCCTCCAGCTTGAGAAGCACCTGCCTAATTGGATGGCTGGTGAACAAGATGATCTTCTGGCTTTGGAAATATGGCCGGAGGCACCTTGCAGCATGGACTAGGGCCAATATTAACTTTTTGAGGGCAGTGTACCAAGTCTCAAGACCATGCAATACCCTACTTACGAAGTAGATTGGGTGTTGGGCCTTGTCCTTCTCCTTTACCAGAACCGCACTTATTGGTAAGGGGGATGCTGAGATGTATAAGTACAAATCTTCCCCCATCAGGGTGTGCAATCTTCGTAAGTGTTCCTTTAAATCTTGGAAGGCTTTGTCACATTCTTCTGTCCATTCAAATTTTTTGGCTTTTTGAAGCACATCGGAGAATGACAAATGTTCTCCCTTCGAAAGGAATTGACTTAGTACAGCCAGTGATCCTGTTAGCCTTTGGACATCTTTGACCGTTTGGGAGGCTTCATGACTATCAAATCTTTGAATTTCTTGGGCTTCACATCGACCCTCTCTCTGAGACCATGAATCCCAAGAACATACTAGCTCCAACTCCAATCATACACTTAGCTGGGTTCAGCTTTAGATTGGTCTCTTGAAGTCTTTGGAAGGTTTCTTCGAGGTCCAACAATAACTGGTCGAAGCCCTTGCTTTTTACTACAATATTGTCCACGTATATTTCAACGCTTCTACCAATCTATTTTTTGAAGAGCTTATCAACCAGCCTTTGGTAGGTGGCTTCCGCATTCTTTAGACCTAATGGCATTTTCTTATAGCAAAATGTCCCCATATCTGTTATAAATGACGTCTTCTGCTTATCCCCTTCCGCCATGAGTATCAGGTGGTAACCTTTATGAGCATCAAAGAAATCTAGCACCTCATATCCTACTATTGCTTCGATCGGCACATTAATGTAGGGTAAAGGGTAGCTATCCTTAGGGCAACATTTGTTGAGATCCGTGAAGTCTATGTACATTCTCCAATCCCCATCATGCTTGGGAACCATTATTGGATTTGCTATCCATTCAGGGTAATTACTTCTTCGATAACCTCCGCTCGAAGCAGTTTATAAACTTCCTTTTTTATGGTTTCCGCCGGGGGCAAATGACCTCTTTTTTGCTTAATTGGCTTTTGGGAAGGGTCCACATTTAGCCC
Source organism: Rubia yunnanensis (assembly GCA_037428765.1). Lineage (NCBI taxonomy): Eukaryota > Viridiplantae > Streptophyta > Magnoliopsida > Gentianales > Rubiaceae > Rubia > Rubia yunnanensis. Next base: position 10,579,499 of record CM075070.1, read on the forward strand.
ATAGACCATCAACTACTTAGATACCCCTGTGAGGTCGAAGGTATTCCATGAAAACACATCAGCGTAGTTGTCCAAAAGGTCCTTCAGTTTCTCCTTCATTGCGGTCGGTATCATTTTCTCACGGGCACCGTTTCTTTTTCTCTGATGGCCATTAGCTCCGTTTCCGTGGGTTTTATTTCTCCATTGACTAAAGCCACCTTGTCCTCCTTTTTAGCTTCTTTTAAAGCTACAGCCAAACAACTCCTAATCGCAGGCTGGTCTCCACCTTATAACTGTTATCCCCATCCTGGTGGGGAACTTCATCATTAAGTGATAGGGGAACCATAGGGCTTGCACCTGGCACATCCAAGGCCTTCCCAATCTGACAATGTAGGGGGATACGACATCAATCACTGTAAAGCTATATTCAACTACGACTTCCTTTTCTCCATTAGCTACTTTAACTGGGAGGATTGCGACCCCTAAGGGGAGAACCGTTTTCCCAGTGAAACTACATAGGGGGGAGGTTGTTCTTCTCAAACTTTCATGCCCAAGCCCAAGCTGATCGAAGAAATTAGAAAACATCACTTCCACTCCACTACCATCATCCATGAACACCCTTTTGACATAGAAATCTCCAACAGTTGCGTGGATTACCATAGGGTTAGTATGAGGGGTTTGGCTAGGCAACAGGTCTGCTTCCGAGAAAGTGATTGCTTCTTCTGCTTGAAACCACTTATGGAAGGGTTCTCCGGGGGGCACGTACCGGGATTGTGATTTTATAATGGTGTTTAATGAATGGTCACCCACCAACCCATTGATGAAATTGGTCACCCGGTTAGCCTCGTCCATCTGGTTTCTATCCGTCCGAGCTTCGGTATCAAACATGACATTTTGTCTTGCTTGGTTTCTACCTTGATCCCCATCATTTCCCTGCTATTCTCTACCGCCTTGATTGGCTCCTTTCTTGTTACCTTTCCATTGATGCTTTCCTTGTCGTTTCAAGGAGGCTCCTCCTCTTGATTTTTCAATGCATTCTGGGAGCAAACCTTCTTTTGCACATCTTTCGATTTCCTGCTTCAAGTGAGTACATTTGTTTGTATCATGGCCACATTCTTTATAATGGTCACATTATTTGGGTCTTTTCCTAGAGGGGGCCCCTTGTGGATAGAGTGTATTTCCATAAGGGATTTGGTTAGGGGAACATAGACCTCGAAGCTTTTCTTCAAAGCTTCCAACCTCCTTGTTCTTTTGGAGGCCTTAGGGCCATTTTCACCCCATATGTCCCCCTCTCGTTTTCTCTTCATGGATTTCTCAATCTTCGAGTATTGTTCCACGATTTCTTATAGTTGTTGCAGGGTTTCTGGCTTCTTCAAGACCAGCTTCTTGTACAAGTCGAGGTCAAATATTCCATTCATGTAGCCAAGGATCACCCCGTCCTTAATATGATTGATCACATTGAGGCTCCCGTTCACATATCGATGATAGAATGCCTCCATCAATTTTCCAGGCCTCTGCTTGTTCTGATAGAGCTCAATTAGGGTTTTTGTAAATCTTTTCTTTTGGAAGAATTGGCTTAACAGGGCCCTTCCAAAGTCTCTGTACGAATGTAACGACCCCCTACCCAACTTGTTAAACTATTCCTGAGCTTTCCCTTCAAGGTAGCTTCCTACCAGCTTACATGTCAGCTGTTCGCTGAAGTCCCTCGAATTCATCAGGCTGAGGAAAGTATGTATGAACTCTCTAAGGTTCCGAATCTCCACTGTATGTGGTAAGTCTCTCGGGTGGTTTTACGTCCTTGGGCCATCAGGTGGCCATGATTATAGGACTGAAGAGGGAATATGAAACTTGGTCTGCTGGCCCAATCAACCTGTCCAGCTCCCTCGTTAGGGCGTCGCTCAACCCGCTTCCCATCTGTGGATCTCCATATTGAATTAGCCAGAGCGAAGCATCAAAACTAGGTATCTGGTTCGAGGCTATGTATCCAGGTCGCGATCCTCCCATTGCAGAGTTGTGGTACAGCTGTTGTTGCCCCTGATGATAGGGATCATATAAAGGGATCTTTGGTCGGGGCCATGAATACATCTGATTCATGAAACCCAAATAAAGCCCCATCAGCCCAACCATCAAGTGAGGGATTTCCTGGTTCAAAACGTGAGGTATCAAAATAGGCACATGGTACGATAACGTTTGGCCCATGCTAGGGAACGTTGGTTGGGATCGATCTTGGGCCCCTATCCCCATGCCTGCTTGGTAGGGTGCTCTTGGGGTGGCCTGCTGTTGGAATCTTAGTTGCAATGCAAAGAGCATCGTAGGTGGGGGAACCACCTACTGCTAGACCATTCTCTAATAGAGCATTAAGGGCTCCACCTAATAGCCAGCCGATTTGAGGGTTTGGGCTAGTTGCGCAAGGTCCTGCTGTGACGGGGGAAACATACTGTTTGTGCCCCTCGTCACTTAAGCAGCTCCCATCGTAGCTTTTGTTTGTGAATCCTCTGTAGCTCCTATGAATTCCATCCCATCATCCCTTGGTCGGCATGCCTGGCTTGTGATGTAGGGGCTCCAATGCCTCCTACCCAGGGCTCGACGCTGACTTCATCCTTCTTAGAGGTACGTCAGCCTCCATCTGAGACCCCTTCGGTCCTCTTATTGCCAGGATCTGGTCCCAGCTGACCTCTGGGAGTTTGTTACTGGCGCTTGAGGGGGTAGGGTCTGATTGCATCATGGTCCCACACTCTTTTCTTCTCCGGTAGGGGGGTTGTACTTCCTCGTCGGTGCCTAAGGTCTTGCCTTTTAGTCGTTCCCTTCTACTCAAGGTGCCTGCAGTAGAGGTGGACATAAACATCAAGAACACACAGATCTGACTAACGGTCCTACTGGGCATGCCAACTTGATGCACCCCAATTTACCGCCGTCGCTGTGCCGCCGTCCGTGGCCGAAATCTACAAGGCAAAGCCCTTGGGGATGTTCAGGGAGAAGAGGCTCCAACGATTAAGTCAACAAACAATATTACAAGTGTGTAATATAGGAATGAATAGTTGAGTCGGTAGGGTTACCTTTAGTCTTTATATAGGTTGGCAAGTATGACAGCTATTTTGTTTGCTTGTGAAGCAAGTACTTCTCCCTTGGGTCAGTCCAAAGGATATTACCCAAGGGTAAAATAGGAGACCAGGGTCGGCCATACTAGGCACTTGGGCCCAGTACGAATTCACACATTATCACCAATCATGAAAAACCTTGTTTCAATAATTATTGAGGTTAAATTATTATTTTTAATACATTATGAAATAATCCCATCGACATCTAATGGTTAGTTGATTTAAAACAAAAATCTGTGAATGAGACACATTGATTCAAGGGATAAACACGATCCTTGTGTCGGATTGTTCACCTAAAATTCTTAATTAGACAATACTAATTACTGAGTAAAACAAAGGGATATATACAAATATAACCTAATATGCTTCAGTAAATGCACATATAACCCTGACTACTAAAGAAAGGGAAAATATAACCCTAAAAACTATATTCCGGCATTGACTGGTCATTTCCACACATTGACCGACCGTAAATGACAAAAATACCCTTTGGGCCAAATTCAAAAAAATGGAAACAAAAATGTCTTTGCCACCACTGCTCAGCCAACCTGTCACCCATCCCCATTAACTATCCACCCCGTCACCACTGCTCAGCCAACCCTCCACCTCCCACCCCCTGCCACCACCCGACCCCTCTCCCCAAAATCCAGACCCTCCACTCCACAATCTTACCATTTCCATCTTCCCCCAACTCAAAAACGGCATCGACCATAAACCCTAGTTTTCACCGCCAACCATAAGCCCTAGCTTCCTACCATCGACCATGATCCTTAGCTTCTCGCCACCGACGTTCCCACCCCCATCATTCCCAACCCGACTCTCCCACCGTCGATGCTAAATCTATCATTGCTAGTGGTGGCAGCTTCTACTCCCTCCCGCCACCAACCTTAGCTCTGCCATAGAAGTGGTGGAATTGGTGAAATTTTGATCGAAATTAAGAAAGAAGAAAAGGGAAGTATGGGTGAGCAATGAAGAACAAAGAGGGTGGGGGAAAATGGGTCAATGTTAGGGGTATAATAGTCAATTTACCTTATTTTTATATTTTTTCAAAGGGGTAAAATCATCTTTTCATTCAAATCCAACCTTAAACTGCCATAATAGGTTATACTTGCACTTATATTTACTGTGTAGGGCTATATTTGCATTTTCAATTATCTAAATGTTATATTTGCACTAATGTGAATTAGGTAGGGTTATATATGCACTTTTCTCTAAAACAAAACATGGCAAATTATCTGATATCCATGAGGTACTATAATCATCCATGAATATTTTGTATATTTTAAATTATATTGATGTGCATTATCTTATGTGATATTATACATTATTAGTACTTGATCATAAATAATAGCATATAAATTTTGTAATACACAAATAATAATATAAAAATGCACATTCTATACTAGAAATAATTTTCTACTTTACTTTTTAGTTTGTCCCACAAATAACTTCCAATTTTTAATTTTTTTCATAGTTAGTTATTCAATCTACAAAACTTATCCCTAGTAAACCCTAAATTTACCATTATTTTGTCATTATTCATGACACCACTCATAAAAAATCTTTAATAAGTTGATTCTTGACATCAAAGCACATCAAATTGCATGAAAGACTAGGCCAAAAGAAAATTTGTAGTTTATTGTGAATTTGTGGGACACGTGGAGTATATACAAAGCACATTCAAGGTACTCCAGAGTTCCAGTATAAGAATTTTCAAAATGCCCTCAGTAAAAAGTTGATATTTTATACTACCCTCATCTCAACCAAAGGTTTCTATCACATATTTGCACGTACATCTATGCATGCTGATGTGGTAGGAGAAGTGGAAGATTGAAAATGAGTTGACCAAATTTCAGTCAATAAAATCTTTGATTGAGATCGACAAAAAAATAAATTAAAAACATTTGACCGAGACGGAAGAGTAGGTAAAATCACCCCTACCTCCCTATTCTCCCTCACCCATCACCACCGCACTATGAAGGTACCACCACATTAGGGGCTGAGGGAAAGGAGTGGCTGGAGGGGGCTCCAATACCCGACATCAATTTTTCAAGAAGTATTAATTTTTGAAAATTACTCTTCAACCCCGTCAAAATTTTTCTAAGGCTATTAATTAAAAAAAATTACCCTTCTGCCCCATCAAATTAAATAAAAGGGAAAAGTTAAAAAATGACCCTATTAAATTGAGAATGTGCAAATATAACCCTATACAATTTGAAAGTGCGAAACTAACCATATGCTTTTTAAAAATAAAATTGAGCAATTATACCCATTTTTCTTAATTCCGACATTGACTTGAAAAGTTAGTCATTGACCAAACATGAAAAGACATAAACACCCCTAAGTTTAAAGCTAAAAAATTATAGACCATTTTACCCCTCTCCTTTTCTTCTTCTTCTTGTTCTTCTTCTTCAGTTTCTCTTGCTCCGCCACCCCGCCGATCTGCTGCCGCTGAACCCCATCTTCGATCTGATGTGCCACCACCGCTGGCTAAAACCGTAAATATGCCTCTCTCTTACAACCCACCACCACTTCTCTCCGCCGCTCAGTGACCTGCCACCACCTTTCCTTGCCGCGCTCCACCCTATCCCCACCACCACCTCCCCCTGCCGCGCTCCACCCTATCCCCGCCACCACCTCTCCTCGCTCGTGCTCCAGCCTAGTCCCGTCGTCGCCCAAATCCCCCCCTAAAACCCTAGATCAGCCTCTCCCCTACAACCCACCACCACCACCTCTCTTCACCGCTCAGTGACCCCCCCTTCACCTTCCCCGCCGTGCTCCACCCTAGCCCCGTCGTCACCCAAATCCAGTTGCCCCCTAAAACCCTAGATCCGCCTCTCCCCTACAACCCACCAACTACACCTCTCCCCGCCACTCAATGATCCGCCACCACCTCTTCCCGCTTCACCACCGCCGGGAAACCAGAAAGAAAGAAGCAGAGAAAAATGGAGTGAGCGGCGGTGGTGGAATAGAAACCAGAAAGAAAGAAAGAAAAATGGAAAAGGAAAAAATGTTTTGTTAAAAAGCATGAGGGTATTATTGTCTTTCACTATTTTTTTTATTTTTTTAGTAGAAGGGTAAAATGATCATTTTGACAATTTTCGGCCAGTTTGGTCATTGATATTTCAGTCAACAAAAATGCATTTTTCTCTAAAACATAGGGTTGAAAATACATTTTTCTCTAAATAAAATTACTTTTATTGAATATTATTTTATTAAAAAGTAACTTAACTAGTTCCTCCTGCCACAAAAATTTTTCTGCCAACACCCCTACACCACATCGTATCACCTCATCACCATCTCCTCACCGTCACCACACCACACATTCACGACACCAAAATGTCGCCCCTAAAAATTCTGGGATTGAATAGGAAAATACATTTTAGCCCCTTAAAATGTCAACAAAAACTAAAGTTAACTATATAACTAAAGTGGCACGACATAACATTTTTTTTAGTTCAATAATTAATAATGTTCAAAACATAAATAGAAAATCAAAGTTGAACGAATAGTTTAAGGCCGCAGAAGTCTTTTGCCCTATTTTCTGAACTTACGAAAACTTTTGTGCTGGAATAATAGCCATAAAAGAAAGCAGCCTACGAAGAAAACGTCTGACTGGAATTTGTTCAAATTGGTCAAAAACTGGAGTGCTCATCCTGCAATTCGACCACATATTTTGATACCTCCAACAAATCACTCAACTTTGCCTTGTGAATATCGTTTCTTGTGTACAATTGATGAGTGCTCTTGAAGTTGCAATTGGTTCATGCTCATAGAATTTCCCCTGCAATGCTCTTGTCTCACCTGTAAGCCTTTCATTTCCTTAGTCTCTATCCTGCTGAATTCTGAATTGGGTTTCTGCAATTCTCTGTTTTAAATCAGAAAGTTGCAATCTTGACTAGTTTTACCTGTAAAGAAGGTATATGTTATCTTTAATGGTAAACCACAAGCATATCCTGTTGTTTATTGTCATCTTCTTAGGGAAATTTTCTCACACGTTTCTATTCCAGAAGAATGAAAACTTATTTATGCTTCAAAAATGTTTTTCGTTCTAATGAAAGATTCATGATTAAAGGTGGTTGTTCTCTCATGTTGTTGACTAGAGAAAGTTGTTCTTTGTTGAATCACTCACAGGAAGCTTTCCATCTGTTATGTTCGCAAGGGGAATAATCTATTGGTGCCAAATTCTGGTTATGTAGTTCAACTCATAGGAGTGAGACCATACACCAGTACCCCATTGAATGCTAGTTCATCTTGCAGAAACAAGGTTTCATCTCAATTCAGTTCTGCTAGTTTGTGCATCGTGCCACATAGTCGTAGGGATTTGCACCCCAGCATTAGTGCCACAGAGGCGATTCATGTTGTGGAGTCTTGTCTGAAAGAAGATTGTGATCCACTAGAAGAACAATCTTTAGCTGAGGGTTCCCGAGGGGTTGTCTTTCCTAGTGTTTCGAAGAGCTCTAGTCTTGAGAATGAAAGGGAACTGGAAAGAAGAAGGAAGATTGGAAGCGCAAATAAAGGAAGGGTTCCGTGGAATAAAGGGAGGAAACACAGTGAAGGTACTGTCACCTCCTGTATTTGTTTAACTTTTGGCAACTTTTCCATTTCCGCTTTCAGAAATCTAAATTATCTGCTTTGCTTGCAGAGACACTCGAGATAATTAGACGACGGACAAAAGAAGCCATGAAAGATCCCAAGGTGAAGTCATGTAAGACCAAATTATGTAGGGCACATATGCTTTATGTCCAGATAAGAGCAGATATGTGATGACAGTAACAAAGCTTTTTCTTATCTATTGCAGTTCATATATTTGCAGGCATCTTATTCTGTTTCCCTCATTACATTAGCTATTTGCTTCTCTTCCCGACATTCCTGTATAATATTAGCAAAAGATACTCACGGAACCACATTCTGTTACTAACACTGTTTTCTGTAACCTCTTTCCTCGCTTTTTTCTGCATTGTTTTGGTGATGATCTCCAGGTGAGAAAGAAGATGTCTGAATGCCCTCGCTCTCTGAGGTACTTCAGATTTTCCTCTTTTAGAAATATATGAAAGTGCATTTGTGATATGTATGCTTGTGGATTGGCTTTCTATAAACAGTGCAAACTGTGCAGTACAAGTGCATATCTGTTTTATAGTTTCCACCTTTTTTGAGCAATTTGATTTTGAACTTGTCTCTAGGTCCAATGAAGTACTGCAGAAGGTCTAGAACTTTGTCGTCGTGAATGATATTCCATGTATGTACTCTCCTGTTGCCAAATCTCACGTTTAGAGCAACTGAAATGTTATCCATTTGGAAAATAAGGATTGATAATTACAGCTTTAAGGTTTTCTACAAGATAAGTACTCACAATCATAGAAGTTGTAAATATATACTGTTTTCCCGTTGTTGCTTCAAATTGGTTAACTTATTGTGGTTCTCTTCAATGATTTCAATGTCTTTTCGAAAACTCTTACCTTGAAACTGTGTCGTACACTTGCTATCTGAAGAGTTTAACAATTCTGAAAGAACTCTTTGGTCTGGAGGTTAAAACCTAAAGTCTGACTCTGTCGAGCAGTGATCAAACAAAGGCGAAAATAAGCATGGCACATCGGAAGCTATGGAATGAGCGTCTGAAATGGAAAAGGTCGAGGGAGAAAATGCTCCAGTTCTGGGCTGACTGCATTGCCGGAGCAGCCAGGACGGGGAGTAGTGACCAACAAGAACTAGAATGGGATAGCTTTGAGAAGATCAAAAGAGAGATCCAACTTGAACAGCTTCAGTGGGCTGCTCAAAAGGCAAAGGCAAGTGATGCACCACGGAGACGAGCAGAGGGAAGAGCAAAGAAAAGAAAAACAAAGAAGAAAGGAGTCGCAAACAAGAAAAAGAAGCCGGAAAGCAAGGGGAAAGTTGTAGGAGAGTCTAAGAGAAATGTAGGAAAGAAGTCTGAGGAAGACTTGGGTGGCAGCAAAGAGTTTGATTTAAGGAGAAACCTAAATAAGGTACTAGTCTTTGTAATCTACATCATATTTGCATATACTTCAAAGGGCTTCTAGAGAATGCAGCATTTTGGTGTTATTGTTTACGAAAGTTGCTCTTTATTTGCAGATCCGCAAACAGAAATCCAGAGTGAGTTACATCAGCAACCAATACGAGCGAACGTGGGAGAAATTGGATGTGAAGTTAGAGAGAAGCGAAGAAGATGATACTCTAGCTGATCAAATCCGTCTCGCCAAGCATAGAAGAGCAGAATTCTCACTGAGGAAGCCTTAGATACTTGATTGGTCATACACCCTTAAGTAGTAGCCAGATGCAAGAGAGCCAAGGAGATATCTAGTTTAAACATAGAGCTCTCCAGTTGATCAGATCTATGTTGTCAGTGTCAGAACTGAAATCTGGAACTCTGGGAACTGTACGCTGTTCGTAAGTTCCATCTGGCAAGATCATGTTGTTCTTGTGAGCTCGATACTGAATATATACGAGCTACTGTTGAGCATAGGACACAGTGCAATGACTGCCACGTATGTGATTATCCTGTTGTATATGGAGAGAACTTTTTCAGGCAACAAGATTTGGCTAGAAGATGTTATGATTATAAACAGACACAAGTATACGGGGCTTGTTTGAATTAAGGAGTAGCAAAAAATTTCAGTGTGATTAGGTATTTATTTCTTCAGGCTTAAGGATTTGGCTAGAACGTGTTTTGCTTACAACTTTTTGGCAAAACCTCTGGCGTGCAATCCTTTCATCTTATATCAAGCTCAAATTCATGCAACACCTAATAGAGTAACTCCTAGGCGGAACAACAGTTAATTAAGGATGCACTAACCATACTATTTCCAATTAATAGGAATAGACGAACACCACCGAAACTATTATCTGATCATTCAAATATTGATCTCATTTGAGCCTTCAGTGCTACTGATTCCAACGTACATGGCACTTAGCACGAGTTTAGAAATGGAGTGCTCACGATAAAAAAATACACAGAGCAACATATAAGGCTCACGACTGAGAATACACTGCACAATATATCAGTCAAAGACATTTGATGAGTAAGATCTCATTTTATATTGCAAAAATGTAACCGAATATGAAAGTAGATAGTTACGAGACTAACTTCTACGCATTGCTTAAATACGTATTTGAAAGATATCCAGAGTGAGTGATCGTAAGGGTCTTTCATGTTTATGCCCTGTTGAGTGATTGTAATGATAGAGAAACATCGCCTTGAATTGGTATTACACAGAAGCAAAATACTGCATGTCATTTAATTCCACCAACCTCATCATGTAATGAGCACAACTAACGCAAATCAAACAGCGTGTACCACCAGTAGAAATACTAAAAGTTCAACTTCAAGAAAAAAATCCTAAAACCAGTCACCACCATTCATATACATTTAGTAGCCTTCCTATCACTAATCTCTCCCGGGAATGTTTTGGTTTTGGTTTTGGTTTTGGTTCTGGTACATGTTCGGTGCATTTGGCCCTGGTCCAGATTGGTGATGTCCTCCACCATATGGTGGTGGAGGCGGGGCATTCCCATACTGCGGGCTGGGGGCATTCCCATACTGCGGGCTGGGGGCATTCCCAAACTGCGGGTTGGGGGCATTCCCATACTGCGGGTTGGGGGCATTGTGCGGCACCCCACCCGACATGTTTGGTGCATAGCTGTGCTGATTCTGATTCTGCCCCAGTCCAGGTTGATAAGGCGCATAGCTGTGCTGGGCATTGGTTGGGGAGTTGGGCATGCTGCCCATGTTGGGAGGAGGAGCATAGTTGTTATTCGGCCCAGGTGCGGGTTGATATGGAGCTCCTCCATGGTTAGGGACATTACCGTGTGGTGCATTTGGTGGGGGTGCATACCCTCCAGGGTTAGGACCCATATTCTGGGGAGGAGGACCTTGGTATGAATTACCCTGCATCGGCGGCCCTCTTCTTCTGTCGAAGTTTCTAGAGCGGTCATTGTCGCGAGGTCTGTTGTTACGCCTATTTCTTTCATTTGCACGAGCATTATTTCTCACCCACTCCTCGTGATACTTGGGGTCATACGGAACAGCCTGACCATTAATAAAGGGTTCACCTGAAATATCAAATATATAGATGACAATTTCAGTGCTTTCAGATGTGGTTATTGTAAAGAAATGAGCCAAGAAACAGATATTCAGAAACAAGGCCAACATGACCCAAATCAGAGTTGTATATTTAACTCAAAAGGACTTGTATTTCTATCCAGCTTATTATGATTTAGAACACTATTACTGAAAACAATATTTTCTTTCTAAAACAAGAATCCTTCTCGAGCTTGCAAATGAAGATAATAAAGACCACACAGTTATAAGTTCGTGGGCATCAATTCAACTACTACAAAAGACGAAAGCAATTTTGGGTTGAAATGAACAAAAGAAAGAGACTCTACCTCCATAATCCTTGTTCTTGACATCCAAGTAAGAATCTGGGAGTACCCATCTCACTCCAGGCAGTTCTACAAACAAATTTTAGAACAATGACACGTTAAAACAACAAGTGCCAAGCATCTAGCTGCTCTCTAGAAACATATCCACCAAACACTAGATGACATAGTAAACAAAAATACCTTTAAGCTTAAAAGAAAGCTCTTCAGATACCAGGGCTCCAAATGCAAAGTAATGTCGAGTAGAAACCGAATATATATTCTTCCTTGCTTCCTCCTCACTAAGGCAGAGCACACAACATATTACTCACGTTGTAACATAGAACAATCAAGCATAATCTTCCACATAGAAAAACATTTCTGCATTTCCTTCAAGCAACTATGCTAATAAAACACCACATCCAATCTAACAATTAAGCTACCAATCATGACCCAATAAACCATTTTTCAACCTATAACATCAAGTCTACCACTCTTCTATGCATTTTCGCAAACAGATTATCATAGTTTTCCAAACCATTTCAAAATAATTATAAAAGCGAATTAAAAAGAAAGAAAAACCCTAACCTTCCAACAACTTGCGCTAGGGTTTTGATGTAGCTGTCAATAATCTGATCCCTAGTCCAGCTCTCGTCCGGCTTCTCCACCACAACAAGCCAGTGCTCGAAATCGCACCCATCGAGCAAGATAGTCTCCTTCGGGGGGCGATTGGCCCAATTAGGGTTCGGATCATTTAGCGACGAGGTAGTCTGGCGAGTGGAAAAGGCCCGCACGCTCCCCGCTGACAGAGAGGAGCTCCGGAAAGTGGTGGCGACGGCGACGAGCGGGCGGAGGCGGAGCAGAGACGGAGTGGAGGAGACTGATAGGGGTTGCGGAGTCTTGACGGCGAGCGCAGTGAAGGAGCGGGTGAGGATCGAATCGAAAGCGGGTCTGGGTGAGGTGAGCAGTGACCGGGTCAAGAATCGGGTCGCCATTGTTTCGCCGTCAAATCGCTGAACTGCGAGATAAAGATGAGGTTGAGGGAAGAGTAAGGCTTTAGGGGTTTTGCTTATATAGCAGTGATATTCACGTCTGGTCCCTGGATTTTTTAGAATTTACTTTACTCTCCTCAGAGTTTGGACATTTTAAACCTATGGTCTTGTTATTTGCAACTGTTTAATTCGGCTCAATTTGGTTCCGTTTGATTTTTTATAGTTCGGATCAACTCAGTCGATAAAAATATCACTTTAATTATCGCAGCCAGTATACCTTTCTAGTTATTTTCATGCCTTTCAATGGTAAAGTACAAAAATAATCCTATTAAATTGAGAAAGTGCAGATATAACTTTATAAAATTTGAAAGTGTGAAGTTAAATTTATATTTTTGTAAAATTGTGTAATTATACTCATTTTTCTCAATTTCAACGTTGACTCAAAAAGCTAGTTATTGACCAAATATGAAAAGATATAAATGTCACTAAGTTTAAAACTAAACATTTATAGACTATTTTACCCCTACAATTCTTCTTCTTCTGCCGCCACGTCGCTGCCTGCACCACCACCACCACCTCTCCCCCGCCGCAGCATGCACCCACCACCGATGCCGCCTACACCCACCAACACCACATTCCCGCCGCAGTCGCCTGCACCCAACACCACCACCTCCATTGCCCAGAACAACCGTCCCCTTGAAAGAGCTCTCAACTCGAAAGAGCTCTCAATGCTCTCAATTTCTCTCTCTAGCTCTGGGGCGAAAAAAGAAGAAAAAAGGCGAAGCCTTTCTTCCATCCTTTGGAGGCCGATCTCTTCAAATTTCATTCACTTTCCACCGATGAATTATGGCTTAACGGATTCTCCTTCTGATTTCGCACAAAATCATATGAAATTTGGGGAGAGTTTTTGATCTTATTCGGCCGTGGAGTAGGGTTTGAAACGGAAAAGTTGAGTTCTTTGCGGATCTTGATCGTGGATTGGTTTGTTTCTTGGTTACGGACTCGGGTCTGGACTCAGGAGGGAGATCGCATTTGGTTTCTTGCATTGATTCCTTGTTCGAGTTGGAGATTTGGCTGAAAAATCCAATCTTTTTTGGGTTTTGGTTGGGATTTGGTTGCGGCAAGGAGTTTAAAAGGTTTTGATTAAAATTTCCAGCACACTTTTTAATCAAATTCCTATCTCCTTCATCGGAATTACATCAAGGGTTTGGCGATTTTGAATCGGATCTCAAGAAGGACTCAAGAAATTGTGATCGGATTTGCTTGGTGGCCACGGTTTCCAAGTTTTCTCGATCCAACTCCTTGCGGTTTGATTGTTTTTCGATTTGGTGCATTGTTTAAGTGTTGTTGATTCCGATCTGTTGATTAGAAGATTTCGGTTTTGAATACAAGCATTGTGATTTGTTTATTACTTGCTTTGTGTTCTCGAATTGGTGATTTAATTTTCGTAAGGGTGAATTCCGATTGGTTTGTGTTAATTCGGATCGGTTTTGCTTATTTGTGTGGTGAATTCCGATCGGATCTTTGCTAATTTGTGCGTGTTAAGTCCGATCGGTTTGGATTAATTCAGATCGGGTTTTTGCAAATTGGTGCTGGTGAATTCCGATCTGTTTATCAGAATTTGTTCATTGGGTTGGACTCCTTGAACAATGGTTGTTGGTGAATCTTCCATTGGCAAAAGGAACAATAGTACTACTCAGAAACAAGGTATGGCCGAGGGTGATGGTAAGAAGAGTCAGAATCAGCAAATTTATCCAAGAGAATGGAATGATCTGAAGCTTGAGAGAAGGAGGCTATGGGATGATACGGACATTCTCATGAACAAGTCGACTATTGAAATTGTTGAAAACAATGGAGATAGTGCTGACTTTGTTCTCACCGAAGAAGAGGTACACAAAGAATTATACAAACCCTTCTACGGATTCTTGGGTGTTTTCCGGGTTTCTTCCCTGGTATGTATGCTATTCGAACTCTTTTGGTGGCAAAGTGGAAGGTTGCATGTACTGTTCGGAGCAAGCAAAATGGCTATGTCATGTTCACGTTTAATTGTGCTGAAGATAGAGATCTGGTGATGAATGGTCCTGACCATTATCTCCATGGGAAGAAACTGTTCATGCTGTTAGTTGATGAATCCGGGCAGTATGATGCGAGCATCCAAGCTATTAAACCTGTTTGGATAAGGATGGAGCACTTGCCAAAGACTTATTGGCATAAGAAGGCATTGGAGAAAATTGCTACTTCGCTAGGAGACCCAATTCTCATGGATAATGGTACTCTTGAGCTAAGGGGCTACTATGCACGCCTTTTGGTATGGATTGACACATCGAAAGAGCTCAAGGAGGAGGTGAGCTTTCATGTTCCATCTGGTGAAGTGCTGAAGCAAAAAATTATCTATGATTACTGTCGCCCTTGGTGTTTGAATTGTGGTGAAAATACTCATCTTATGGAGGTGTGTAACGATTTCTGGAAAGCCAAGGAAGAGGAGCTGGAAAATCCTACGAAATTGAAGAGTAAGAATGCTACAAAGGAGAAGGGTAAGAAAAATTGGAGATCTCGGAATAATGACCATGTTTGGGTAAAAAAGATGCATACGGGAAATATTGGAGATAGTCCAAGTGCTAACTCGGTTGGAGTTGGAGAAAATAAAATCGTGAAGGATGCATCCTCGGACAACGAGGAAGTAGAGAGGCGAAGGAAAGGCAAGGGAAAAATTGTTGAAGGCATAGTCAAAGATATTGAGAAAGCTGGAGGTGTTAGCAAAGGGCCTGGTATAATCATTGGTGAAACGCAAGATGAGGTTAATCAGGCCGTTGTTGCGCTTCCAGCAAGACGGCCCGCATCGCCGGCGCCTGGAGTTGCAAGCACTGGCGCTGGAGACCTCGCCGTAGGCTCCAGGATTGCTCAAGCAGCGCGCGACAGGAGTGCCCAAGCAGCGCGTGGCATTAGTACCCAAGCAGCGCGCGGCAGGAGTGCCGAGCGCGCGATATTCAGCATCGACCGTGCCATTAAACAAGCAAATCCAACGCCTAAAGAAATCGATAGGCAGCAACAAGCCTTTGGAGATGATGATCATCCGATTGAAGGTGCTGGAAAATTGCCTAAACAAATGATCCATCCGGAAGCTCGAGGCTCAAAAATTCCAAGGGTGCATAGGAGCAAAAGTAAGAGTAGACCTCCCCCTACACCAGGGGCTTTGACAAGGTCTCGGAGTAAGAGTAGGACGCGAATTAATGAGCAAGGGAAAGGCATCCAGAAACCTTTCCAACGCATGTTATCGGCCACAAGGAGCAATTCTAATAGTTCTGGTACTCACAGTATTGAAGGCGGCGGTCCGAAGCCAAAAGGGGCCTTGGGTTCCCAATGAATGCCGCATCCATCAATGTTAGGGGTCTTTCGGCCCCTGTACGGAGGAGGTGGGTGAAAAATATCATCTCCACTAATAGGGTTGGACTGTGTGCCTTGTTGGAAACGAAAATGGAGGATAAGGTTTTGCAAATTTTCTTAAAGAGTTTTAAGGGATGGAAGTTTACACACAATTTTGAGCTGTGGCAGAACTCGAGGATGCTCATTATCTGGGATCCGAAAGGCTTCTTGGTGGATGTTCTCGGGAAGTCTCCACAATGTATTCACCTCAAGGTTCGTAATCTTTCTTCTGGCATTGAGGTTTTCTGTACATTTGTGTATGGGCATAGTGAGGGGCGATTGGTGCGTTTACCACTATGGGAGGAATTGAAATCATTTGGTGTTAATCTGAATTCTCCTTGGATGGTTCTTGGTGATTTTAATGTTATTCTTAGTGTTGATGATCATTATGGAGCTACTGTCCCTAGTTTGTATCCTATGAAGGAGTTTCAGGATGTTTGTTTGAAGTGTGGATTAAGAGATGCTCCTTCCATAGGTGAGCATTTAACGTGGCATAATGCTGATTGGAAAATTTAGAGAAAACTGGATCGGGTTCTCTTAAATCACGGATGGGATGGTGATGCATGTCATACTACACTTCTTCCAATTTCTGCACAATCGGATCACTCTCCTATTGTGGTCGATATGTCGCAAGAAATTGATGGAATAGGTAGGCCTTTTCGATTCCAAAATATGTGGTTAGGTCATCCGAATTGTGGACAAATTGTGGAGGAATATTGGAGTCCTATGGTTGAGGGAACCAAACAATACTCGGTGACCAGAAAATTATTAAGGATGAAGCGCCCATTGAAGAAATTGGGTAAGCTAGATTTAAACCATATATCCGAGAAGGCCAAAATTTCAGATGGTGAATACAACAAAGCTTTTGACGAATTTGATGCTAAGAATGCTTCGGAAAGTGATGTTGCGGCATTGAGGGGTTTAAAGAAAACCGCTATGATGTACTATCTTGCGGAATCGACTTTTCTTGCTCAAAAGGGGAGGATTAATCACATAACTCTGGCGGATAAGGGATCTAAGTATTTTCATACTATGGTCTCGGCAAGGAAAGGAGGAGGTATTCCAGCGATTATTGACAGTGAGAATCGGATTGTAACTTCAAATAGTCGGAAGGGAGAGCTATTTGCAAACTTTTATAAAGGATTGTTCGGCACAAAGAGGGAGAGAGTACCTATTGATCCGGGTATTATTGGTGAGGGCAACAATCTTACGGATGTGGATAGGGCCTATTTAAACCAGGATGTTGTGAACATTGAAGTTAAACAAGCTTTATTTGCAATGGCGGATGATAAGTCCCCGGGTCCAGATGGTTATACAGCTGGTTTCTTTAAGAAGCAGTGGGGCATTATGGGAGAGGAAGTGACAGCTGCGGTATTGGAGTTCTTTCAGACAGGTGACATCTTGGCTCAGCTTAATCATACTTCGGTTGCTTTGATTCCGAAGAAGCCTAATAATCTAAAAGTAAGTGACTTTAGACCAATAGCGTGCTGCAATGTGGTTTATAAAGTTATCTTAAAAATTATTGCGAACAGGCTAGAAGGAATTCTGCCAGGGATCATTGACCCTTGTCAGGGGGCTTTTGTGAAGGGTAGAAGTATCTCGGATAATGTAATGCTACCGCAGGAGTTTGTTCGGGGATATGGAAGGGCTCGGAATTCTCCAAGATGCATGATTATGGTGGATCCACAGAAAGCTTTTGACACAGTCTCTTTGGATTTCTTGGAAGAAGTTTTGCTTGGACTTGGATTTTCGGAAAGATTGACAGACAGAATCATGACGTGTGTTCGCACTTCTTCATTCTCGATTGCAGTAAATGGTAAACTGTGTGATCACTTTCAGGGACAAAGAGGAATTCGTCAAGGAGATCCATTGTCGCCTCTCCTGTTTGTGATTTGCATGGAATATTTCTCGAGATTGTTGAAAAGGAGAACAGATTCTAGGCACTTCACCTTTCATCCGAGATGTGAGTCGTTACGGATCATGCACTTGGCCTTTGCGGATGATCTCATGCTTTTTTCTAAGGCAAACACGAGTTCAGTACACATACTCATGGATGCCTTGAATGAGTTTGAGCGCACTTCTGGATTGGGTATCAATGCTGCGAAATTGGAATTCTTTGGAGTCGGCATAAAGGAGGATTTGAGTTTCACGGGTATTCCTTGGTCGACTTTCCCTGTTCGGTATCTAGGCGTGCCACTGGATTCCAGTAAGTTGAAGGTGACTCAATTTGGTACTTTACTTGGGAAAGTTGATTCGGAAATTGCAAAATGGAAGGGCCATACCCTTTCTTATGCTGGTAAATTTGAGCTTGTGAGATTAATTGTGGGAGGTATTGCAGGATTCTGGATTCAGAATTTTGTTATTCAATCAGCGGTCTTTGATGCTCTGGAGCAAAAATGCAAACGCTTCTTGTGGGAAGGAAAGTACAAGAATAAGGTGGCGTGGAAGAAGTTGTGTACTCCTAAATTGTTTGGGAGACTTGGCTTGTGCGACTTTGTTACTTAGAACCGTGCTTCAATGACCCAGAGGTTGTGGGATATACACGTGAAGAAGGACAGTTTGTGGGTCAAGTGGATACATTCGTACTACCTTCGGGAGGTTGAATTCTGGGTTTTAAATCCCAGGATTCAAAATGGAAGATTGGGCGAAAGATATTCGAGTTATATTGGTGATCTATGCAAACTTCAGGATGAGCTAATTGGTATGTTCCATGGCGATGTTAGGGAGGTCCAAGATCATCTTTGTTCTTGGAAATTCATGAATTTAGCCTATGCCTTCATGCATCGTCACACGTACCCGGGGTTATATAAGGAGACCAATCGTGCATGTGAGAGGGTATTCAATAACATTTGGCGTGGATTTGTACCACCAAAGTTCTCTTTCATTACATGGCTGGCAGCAATTGGAAGGCTCTATACTAAGGACAAGTATCGCAACGAAGAAGAGGAAGGCTCGAATAAAATTTGTTCATTGTGTCATCTAGAGGAGGAAACAAATGAGCATTTATTTTTCAGATGCGAGTTCTCGGAAGTAGTATGGGGTCGGATACGGAATTGGATGGGGCTTAGGAGAAGAACAAATACGATTGCAAGTTCAATGATTTGGGTGAAAAGGCAGATCAAGGGTTCCAAAGTTCGCAAGAAATTTGGTACTCTAGCACTAGTAATCACAATTTACCATATTTGGAGAGAGCGAAACAATGTTGTTATGGGTGGAGCCTTACCCAGTTCCGATCGAGTAGTGAAAGTAATTATGAAGGATTGTTACATGGTTATGAATAGACTATTTCCAGAAGAGCACTTATTTTAGTACTTCGGATGGAGTGGCTGATGGACGGGTGTTGGGTGCTGGTGGTTGCGCACTGGGTGCTGGTTGTTGTGCACTGGGTGCTGCTTGTTGCGAGTGATGGGAGTGGGTGTCTAGCGCTATGTACTGGGCGCCAGACGATGCACTGGATGATGGCATACGCAATGATGGATCTCGGCAACTGGGCAACTGGCTTGGAGAGGTTTTAGGAGTTGGGTGCTGGTTGTTGTGCACTAGGTGCTGCAAGCTGCGGGCGATGGAACTGGGTGACTGGCGCTATGTACTGGACGCCAAACGCTGCACTGGAAGGCATACGCAGTGATGGATCTCGGCAACTGGGCAACTAGTATGGAGAGGTTATTTATGGGGACTGGGCGCTGGATATGGGCATCACGCCCAGGCGCTGCTTGGCGCTAGAAACTAAAATTTCACAGGCCGAATGGTGCTACATCCCGGTCCAAGAGGGAGTTGTGGAGCTTGATGGAGTCAAGGATTTCTAATGATTTTCTCGATTTTCTTCTGGCAGTTGCAACTCGGAATCAAGGTAGAGGCAATAGGTTTAAGAGTACGGATTCACACTCCAATGCTCTTTCTCCTAAGCCTAGATTTTACTTATGATATAACGGTTATTTACGCGCTTTATGCTCGCGCTACACTTTGTGTAAAATTGGCATATAGCTGTCCATTTGCTCAAAATGGAGTGGGCGATTACATAATCGTCACACTTGATGCACGCGGTACAAGTGCATCCATTCTCACATCTTTAGGAGGATGATTCGAATGGGATTCACAAAGGTAGGAGGCACGGCCTCATTAAACCTTTGCCCACCAAATCACTCTCGGCGCCAACAAGAGAATGCTTGAAGGCCAATAACATTCCTCTTTCTCCACCTTAGGGATGTACATGGTAGAAGCAGATATTCATTCGTGCCTATAAAGTGCAACTCGGATCATCAGCTTCATTTTTATGCGACTTCCAAGACCCGAGACACTCTCGGCTGCATTAGGATATTCAAATCATTTGCTTTGGATCTTTGAACCTTCATCAACATTCCGGCAATGACATTAGCTCAAGACCCGAGTCTCACAACTCTCGGCTACATTATGGAATTCAAATGAAGATGGCCCCATTTGTTAGGGGTAGAAGCGGATTTGTTTATGGGTAGTGAGTTTGTCCTCACCCCATTTTTGGAGTTCTTTTATAGCCTGTGTTTTTCCAGGTTGTTTTGTGCTCCCTTTGCTTGTTTATCTTGCTTAGGGTGGGTAGTTATTTTACTTAGTCAAAAGGGGGGGGGGGGGGGGTGGGGTAGTGCTATTCTCTGGATTTGCACATCCTCATCCCCCCATACTCTCTCGGATTTGCTCCTTAGGTTCACTATATAACCTAAGGTTGGATTCTTTTTGTACTTGGTAGGGCTTTTTCAGGGCTCTACTGTGGGTTCCACCATCTATACTATTTACCTATTTACGCAGAACTACCATCCACATCGCCCAGAAACCCCACCACCCCTCACCGCCTTTCCCTCGCTTAGCCCTAGCCGCACAGCCCCTACCCCCTCCCAATCGCTCAACCCTAGCCAATTCATGAGCAACCACCACCCAGCCTCATCACCACTACCGCCCCTAAACTCTGGTTCTTTGTAAGCCTCAACAATGACGGCCGCCACCACTACCACCAACGTAGCCCCCCAATTTCCATACACTGCTCCACCAGCACCAGCCGCAACCTACGCCGGAATAGATCCTCCAGAACCCGTCACCGCACGATGGCATCCACTTCTGGCAGTTCCTGGCGTCAATTTGAGTCGCCAAGAGCCCCAGCGTCTGAGCGAAGGAGAGAGTGGTGCGACTACGCCTTGAGGGTGCGCTGGTGGGGAGCAAGCGTGGTGAGTTGAACGGTAGTGGGGTGGGTTAAGCGATGGCGGTGGGAGGCTGAGGATGCGGTTTCAAAAGTCAACCCAGAACGTGGAAAGAAATGAAGATGCAGAGGTTATTATGTCTTTTCTGATTTTATTTTTTTGAATTTTTTAATTCAGGGGTATAATGGTCATTTCACCTATTTTCAGCCAATTTGACCGTTGACATTTCAATCAACGAAATCCAGGGTTATTTTTGCACTTTCAGATTTTACAAGGTCATTTATGCACTTTCGACCAAAACATAGGGCTAAAAACACACTTTTCTCTATTTTTAATGATATAATAATAAAAAATTATATATATTTTATAAATTAATAAGCATTAAAAATATAATCTGATATGTGTAAATGAGGACCGATTAAATTAACAAGTGAAGAAAACACATAAATAATAAAGTGCAGGAACCCGAACGCCATAACAAGATTGACTGAGACTAATGCGTTTAGAATAGGTGTACTGAAGAAAATTGGCTGAGAGTTAATTTATGGAATTTCTAATCCTGAAACTGTCCGTGAAGAAAAGAGAATTTTAGATGGAAGGGCACGAATTCCTAACTCTTTTGCCTTCTTGCAATTGTATACTTAATGACTTGACGGCTGACAAGACAAGAACACATGAAAGTATAATTCGTTATAACTTCATGCTAAGATACTTAATGAATTGACGGTAGACAAGACTTGAATGCACAAAGACATAACTCTTTACGTTTTCTTACAATCAAATACTTAATGAATTGACAACAGATTTTAACGGAACGCAATGATCTGTGTAACTCATTTATTAAGATGCAAAATGACCAAATTAAACTGTCTCAAAATAATTAATAAAGTGATTTGATTAGTGTATTTAGTTATTTATGAGTGATAGGTATTGTTCATGGATTCAAACTGTCCAAATTAGTTAAAGTTCAAAATCATTGAATAACATGACTAATTTATTATTGGTATTTTAACTCGTGCTGTGTGAATGTTATTTTTAATAAAGATGGATTGTTAAAGGGTTTTTTTTTAAAAAAAAAAAATTTAAATCGCCGTAGACGGGGTTAGGAGGGCGACCTTCCTTTTTCATTAATCTCATATGTTGCCAAAGTTGGTTAATTTTCTCGAAGGCTTACAACAGTTGACCCGAAAGGATATCATAAAGGCGCTAAAAATTAAACTACAACTTTAAACCCTTTATGTATAAATAAATTGAAAGGGTAGTTTTCAATAAAAATAAAATTGAAAAGGGTACATAGTAAGATAAATGGTCAAAATACTATGTACACCCGAACCACTGGAATGCCGTCATAGTATTCAAATATGAATTACCTTCTCACAGAATATCCAAAACACAATGTTAATCAACCTCTAAAGCAACCAAAAGAAAAATGAACAGTTCCCGATAAAATAAAAATGGGTAATATGCAAATATAACCCTATATGTTGGAGAAAGTGCAAATATAACCTTGGGTTATTTTTTAGTGCAAATATAGCCCTAACTATTATACATATGTGCAAATATAGCCCTAACTATTATACATATGTGCAAATATAGCCCTAACTATTATACATATGTGCAAATATAACCCTAACTATTATACATATGTGCAAATATAACCCTAAAGCCATTATTCCGGCATTGACTGACTAGGGTTATATTTGCACTTTCAATTATCGCAGGGTTATATCTGCACTTTCATTATCGCAGAGTTATATCTGCACTTTCATCAATTATATAGGGTTATATATGCACTTTTCTCAATAAAAATCAGTTGGAAATAAGATTATGATATTAGCTTGTAATTATTTTGTCTTCAACGGATATTTGGGTCAGTAAACTTACATGCATAAACGAAACATGTTAGAGAATTATTTACAACTAGTCCAAAACTCTTGGAAGTGAGTGAGAGCATGTATAATGATGGTCTCTTAAATTTAAGAGATCGTTCTAGAGATTGAAAATGTCCACAGTGATGATATTTGGAGCAGTCTTTTAATAAGTGACCATTCCATGGCCTCTTAGCAAGAGATCACCATAGAGATTGAGACCAAGGACAATGGTAGAGACAGCTAGTGGTCTCTTACCAATTAAATATATTATTTTTCTCAATTTCTCTCTTTCACATCACCTTAACATACCACTTAAGATAGACCACCATTTTTTTTTCTTCACAATAGTAAGAGACCATTTTTTACTATTCATGGAGCCCACTTAATTTTCTATATCCTAACTCATTAATTTTTTGCCTTTAATTTAAATAATTTGTCCATACAAAATATATTGAATGTGAAATTTAATAAAATTTAAATTCATTGTTTTTCAACAATTATTAAATAATTTGTGAATAAAATTGTTTCCAGTCATTTTAAAAAATTTACAAGATTTCTTAAATATTTTTTAGATTTTTAAATCAATGTTACAAATTTAAGAATATCAAATTTTAAAAAATTATATATATAAAAAAGAATGGTCGAGACAAGAGAGTGCATGAAGTGGGTTACATGTGGTGATTTGGGTGATTTCTTGGTAGTGGTCTCTTATTAAGAGACCGTTCTAGAGACCACCACCATGATGGTTTTTGATTTCTAAAACAATCTCTTAATTTGAAGAGACTACCATTGGCCTTACTTTGATGAGACTCCAAATTCTATGCTCCCTTGTCAGTAGATGGGGATGCTCACTGCCCTTTTTTTTGGTCTCAACCAAGGACACGTATTGCCATGTGAGTGGACCACACGTAACACTAATGATTGCTTGTTTTTTTGTTTAATTGAGGAACAGATGACACCCGTTGATTGAACCACGCGTTTCAACCTTTCTTTCTTTAAAAAAATATGATATATTTTTAAAATATGAAAAATATTTTAAAAATCTTGTATATTTATTTTTTTAAGTAAATTTTTTTATCACAAATTATTTAATAACTGTTGAAAAAAATGAAATGAAATTAAAAATAAAATATATTATTAAATTTCACATTCAATTTATTTTGTATGGATAAATTTATTTGAATTAAAGACTAAATTATTTTTTTGCCCCTAACATATGATGCAATAACATATTTTGGTCACCAATACCGCTTCCTTTCAGTACCCAACAAATTTTAAATGATTTTTTTGGTTCCCAAGGTAGTTTTCAAGGCGGTTTTCGGTAGACTAAATTATTTTATGGTCCCTAACATATGATCTTATACCATTTTTTGGTCCCCAAAATCAGCCGAAAACCACCTTAGGGACCAGAAAAATCCTTTTGTCTTTGTTGGGTACTGAACAAACGCGGTATTGGCCTTGGAGACCAAAAGATGTTATTGCATCATATGTTGGGGACAAAAAAAATAATTTAGTCTAAATTGCATGTAAAAAATTAATGAGTATAATAAAGAAAATCAAGTGGAGTCCATAAATAATAGAGAATAACCTCTTACCATTGTAGTAGAAAAAAAATAGGTGATCTCTTAAGTTATCTCTTATGATGAAGCGGAAGAGAGAATTTGAGAGAAATAATATATGTAATTGGTAAAATACCACTTTACCATTGCACTTGGTTTGAAAAGATGCCGAAAACAAGTATTCTCTACTCCTCTGAAAAAGTGTCATATTTAGAAAATCACGGTAGTCCAATAGTCCTGTGTAATTGTTCCATGCATTTGTGATAGGGAATACAATAGTAATTTCACTTCACACAAAAGAAAAGTATAAAATGACCCAAGTGAAAAGGGTAAAAACACTGTTCTAAACTTCAGGATGATAACTCAAATATAGCTTAACCTTAACTAAAGAAGACAAGATTAACCATGGACCATTTTCACTCCACATTTTATCCAATGATGATTAGTATACTCGGATCTGTTCTAGCTAAAAGTTGCAGACATAGCGCAGAGGATGATGCCGATGCAACATCCTCTGCAGCCATTTCCGACGAGCTTCAGGAGGCAGGCAGACAAAGCACTCTCTATCGCCGTCATCCCTGAGCAGTTCAAACGCATCCAAGTACATTTCACTTGAAGCCGGAATGTCCACCATCTCATTCAGAAACCTCACAGCATTACCAATGGAGTAATCAGGAGCAGAGGCAACCGGGCAGTTTTTCACACCGCTGCTGTTTGACAGTCTTTCATTTGTGAGAGCGACGAGCTTGTTCACACAGGCGCCCAATTCCTTCATCCACGATTCTTCTCTAGGCCGGTTTTTCCTTTTAGGAAAACTGCCACCTGCTCGTGCTGATGCTTGACCTTCGTAACCATCTTCAAGATCGTCCAATCCAGTTTGTAAGAGCTCGTCGTGTACATTGAATTGTTGTTGGTTCATCATTACATCCTCGAATTTCCACGATACTGTGCCACTTCTTGGTTCTGAGCTCCCTCTCAGATAATTCAAACTGGCCTCCAGCTTATCTTTCTTAGTAGCACTCCCGTATGCAGGACAGTGTCCTTCTGTAATGTGACGAAGCAAATGCGTTGTCCCACTTTTACTGTTGTAACTAAACAGCTTGTTGCAGTGATTACACTTGCACTTCTCATGTGTCCCGTCCTCCTTCATGAGTTTCGTGAAATGATCCCAAGCTTTAGACCGTAATCTCACATCTCGTTTGTGGCTTTCTCCTGATCCCACGTCGTGCTTTCTTTTCTCTCCCGGGGTTATTGCAGATAGATCAGCAGCATCCAACGCGAGGCCATCGAGCCCATCACTTGCAACGGTAACTGACATCTGTAGAAGTAAATTTAGTAACAGCCTACAGTATCAAGCAATGTGCTTCTAAAAACACCACATCAAAATAATTAAAGTCTTAAAACACGTGCAAAAATTACAGGATGAATGCAAACCAAAGAAAATTGCAAGAACAGCTCTCAAACATACAAGAACACGCTTCATGGCCACGCATCGCCAATTTCATTTTGCAAACACAACACCAACACGCCTCCCGTGAACTCAGCCAAACAAACATGTACTGTCCATAAATGTTCCATCATAAGGGGGCTCTACTTTCGGAACCACTTAACGGCGAGTGGAAATCCTCAAGATCAAACATAAAAAAGAAGTTTTCCACATCTCTCGGATACTGAACATACAAACAGGCCCTCCGGAGTGTTAAATTTCTACAGGGACTTAGATTCAGCCTAGCTCTTTTAACAGCATACATTATAAACCTTGGAACACTGAATTTCACATCAAAGTCTTAACCACTCTTCTAAAATTCCCCCCCAAAATCATCAACTGAAATAAATAACTCCATTAACACTAATTTAAGGTTCACTGACACTATTCATCCATTTGATCAAAATCAGCAAGATCGAGCTATAAAATTCTGTCGTTATAAACAAACATCTGATCATGAGATTATGATATTCCAAAATTTTAGCTACACTTAATTTCGGAAAAACATATACAAGCGCAAGTCATGAGAAGCCGTAGCAATCAAACATGTATGAACATCAACTCACCGCCTTCTTCAGGATGAGGGCGCCTGATACTGCGTATTGTGAGATACTGAGTGTAGAGGAGATCTAACTTGGAGATGGAAACCCTAACTGATCATTGTCGCCGACGGGCTTAATATGGGCTTCGATGAACGGCGAATGGACAGTGATCCCGACGTGATGGCCACCTGATGGGCCCAAATCCAGCTCCGGGCTTGTCCAATACCAGCCCGGCTCGCCCGAATTTTTTTTTTTTTATCCTAGTTCACCCGTATCCATAAAGTTGGGTAAAATTATGGGTGGTAAAGTGAGCGGTAATATCTGTCGTGTTTTATTGTTATAATCTGGGGTGAGGCCCGTGAGGGCATTTGCAATAGGTTTTTTTGTGATCTCTTAATAAATTGAAAATTCTACTGTCGTTGCTACATTAGCTTGAGGTAGATGCAATAGTGAAGAACACATTTAGCGAATGTGTTCTTTGGGATTTCCATTTTTTTTTTTGCATGGCTGATGGAGGACGCGTGAATTTTCTTTTTTTTTGTTTGTAGAAATCTTGAGGATGCATTTGGTGAATGCGTCCTCACTTAATTGACTTTTTTTTAATCCCTCGTTTTAAGATGATGCATTCGGTGAATGCGTCATCATCTTCTTGCTTTTAACGCTGATCAGTCCGCCATTCCACACGGTTTCTTCCTTCCTTGCTTCCTCCACCGCCTCCTCCGTTGCTCAAGCCGTCTCCACCGCCGTCTCCTCTGTTGCTCAGGCTGCCACCGTAGCTCAGCTCACCGCCATCCTCCTCCCTCGGTTGGTTCCTTGTGAGTTCTAGTTAATTTTTTTAGGTTTTGTTCAGATCTGCTTTGATTGTTCTTGTTTTGGTCTTGATTGTTGTCCATTTGTAGTTGTAATATCCGGTTGTCTGTTTGTGCTCTGAAGAGCCCGCCGTTGACCGCACGCGCCACCACCTTTTCCGTGAGTTTGAGACACGCGCCGAGGGAATTTTTTAATATCCTAGAGGTACCTAAACAATTCATGATTATATGAATGTGTTGAATGATTATGTGTGATTTGTCCTCTAATATTTTTTTATTGAATTTGGTGTAATACTGTAATTTGTGAAGCACTTGAAAAAATCTTGTTGATATGAATATGTTGAATGATTTTGTGTAGTTTGAACGATTATGTTCGGTCTGATTCTATGAAAGTGTTGAATGATGATGCATGACTATGTGTGAATTGATTATGTGTGATTTGTTCTGTAATTTTTGTATTGAAGTTGTAGTAATGGTTTAATTAGTGTTGCGTAAGTGAGCACACATTTTAGGATAGTGTAATAGTTTGAAAATCGATAATAGTGTATGATGTGGTTGACCGACGATAATGGAGCCCTGTACAGTTTAGGGTTTGAGGAGTTGAATATAAGTTGTTGAATAATACCATATTTTCGAATATCGAATTATATGTTATGTATTTGTATAATGCAATTGTACAATGTTTTTGATAGTGTACCTGTACACCAGATTAAGTTTGATTTGATTGTGGGTGTGTATTATGATCCTCTCATACCGGAGAGGAATGTGACTCTCAAACGGAGGTTAAGCCACTCCGAGCTAGTTGATTTAATTTTCAGAAGGCTTGGTATTGCAAGTGAGGGGTTTCTGTTGAAAATATATTATCTTTGTCTTGAGCTGATTGGTTAGGCTGTATACTATTGGTGTTATAATGTGGAAGATGACAAGTCTACCGCGACCCAATGCATGTGATTCTGATTGTCAGCAAGGATACACTATGTATCATCCAGGACCCATTGACGAGGATTTGTTGTACCTGCACCAGGAGCATCGTGCACGTGCTGTGTACAATGGTCATTTAGAGGATGAGGCACTGCAGGTGAGGCAGTGCAATGGGGCTTGTTGGATTTGTCGGTTCCCTGATCGAGTGATGCGCTATGTGCGTGAAGCTAGATTCCAGGGAGTGTTGGATTCTGCACCGATCCACATCGATCATTCCCTCGTCACAGCCTTAGTGGAGCGTTAGAGACCAGAGGCGCACACATATTCACCTGCCAATAAGGGAGGCTACTGTTACTTTGCAGGATGTTGGCATGCTATGGGGTCTACCGGTCGATGGCATGCTAATCACTGGTGTGGACACTAGCAGACGCACAGAGGACTGGCAGAGATTATCCACAGACTACCTAGGGGCTACACCAAACATGATAGCTATCAGAGGGGGTCGCATAAGGGCCAGCTAGTTGGGAAACTTGAAGCACAGTCCATTCCCGCTTGATGCTACCGAGGTAGATTGTCAACAGTGGGCTAGGGTTTTCATTCTACTGCTGGTCGGTGGAATGCTCATGTCAGACACATCCGGGCACCTTATCATTTTGCTCTATTTGTCGGTATTTATGGACCTAGATGCAACACATCAGTACAGTTGGGGAAGTGCCATTTTGGCACACTTGTACAGGTGCTTATGTGACGCTGCAATCCCACAAGTTAAATTCATATCTGGATCACTTGTCTTACTACGGGTAACATTGGTGGTTAATATTGTCTGTTGTACATCCTATCGATAATGACCTCTTACATTATATTAAATTTTATTTTATTAATTTTCAGCTATGGGCATGGGAGCGAATACCATCCATCCATCTAGACGACTACCAATGATCATCACGATGAGTCATCTTGGGTCCATGTACGGATTGAATTAGTCAGGAGACAATTTTTAAACTGCTTGGCAATTACAAGGAATTTTTTAAACTGCTTGGCAATCACAGGTGGAGAGTCTAGTACAATATCACAATCACCCATGCATGTATTGAAAGTGTACTATGATCATCTGACATCTCTCGATGACAGTCAGGTATATTGCAATTCAGATTTCCTTTCGTTGAACTAATGGAGAAAAAGGTTTTCCTCTCCTAACCACAACACCTACCTGTTATGTCAGTTTATTTGGCAGCTGTACACCGAGGATGTCGTGCAACAACTCCCACAGTACTGTACAACCGGTAGCAACAACTGGCTACTGTGTGTTGACTTCATTTGCTGATATGTCGTGGAGTACCATCATGTTCATTGTGTTTTAAGGAAGTTTGGCCTTATCCAGCCAATACACACCCAGTTGGTCACTAGGGATGAATATAAATTGCTTCATACTAGAGACCGTCAAAGGAGGTAAGGAATGGATTGACGTGTTGAACTGAGAAGATATCTCGATGCTTGTGAACATCGAGAAGAGCAACAAGTTAATGAAACCGGGTCTGCGGATCCGTACACACCCAGTCGAGAATACATGGAGTGGTATTTTCACAGGACTGTGACCATAATTGATCAGCCAGGACGGGCCGAAACAATTACAAAGGGTTTTCATGGAGACGTGGCTACTATGAAGTATATGGTATTTCCTAAATATCTAATAGTGTTAACAAATAATACTTTAGATTTCCTCAATATTAAATATCTAACATATTTACCACATTTATGTAGTTGCAGGTAATGTCCAAGATGCGCATCATGTCAGATATTAATTTGGATGAATGTCCCCCACGTTTCATGGACGTTATCAGGGGGGTACACGATCTTGCCACACGTACTCTACAATATGCGCATGAGCCCTCCAGACTGCGGTTTTATCAGCCATATTTGCACTGTGAGGAACCTCCCCCTGGTGTGAGATATAATGATATCAGAAGCCACTGTCCAGCTCTACTTAGTCGACAGGGCGGTCGGCGACCGTGTGCTCGGGGCCATACAGACCACATTGGTTCATCCAGACCCTCATATGCGAGTCTAAAGAACCCCAGACCTTCACATGGTGGACCCACACACTATGACACTACTACAGTTGATTTCACTGCATATCATACTCCCACTGCTAGTCATGCCGGACCCTCACATGGTGGACCCTCACAATATGGTGCTACCACATATGATTTCATTGCATATGTTGCTCCCACTGCTAGTCATGCATACATGCCGCCTGCTGCTCGATTAGATACAGGTAGTGTTCCACATGTCCAGTATGCTTCATGCCAGGACACAGAAGACGATATGGAGGAGGATCTTACAGAGGGAGCTTCGCATGGCGACGTACATGTTTCTACTGAGATGATTGTTCCATGACGCACATCCCGCACCATATGTCCTCCCCTATGTGGAACAGGTGGAAAGCTTTGCAGAGACCATCATTACTATATTACATGACATTGAGCAAACATTTCTTTACGTTTGACACGTCTTCTTGGGATATTATGCGTTTATGTTTATTTATATTCGTTAACAGTGGAAAAAGTGCACAATTCGAACAAAAATTAAGAAACTCCCAATTTACAATTCAAATAATTCATTCCTACTCTATAAAATAATCCATTCCTACTCTATATTCAATACTATTTAAAAAATTATAAATCCCACGGTCAAAATTTATCATTACTGAAAAATATTAAAATATCATAACACAAACACAAGTCTACTTATGCGCTATTTTCACCCAAAATAAAAATATGAAAAACAATAATTGATAAATTATATAATAGACTGATTAAAATATTAATTTTATATTGAGGAAGCGTACATAAAATGCCGAATTGAAAATAATTATTTATTAAATTTAGGATGCATTTTTAATAACATGCAAGTTAAAATTTATTTAATAAAATCAAGAGAAATTTTTTTAAGCCAATATTGGGGATGCATACACAAGATTTTTTTTTAAAAAAAGCAGAAGCAACACAAGAGGACGCATTCGGACCACAATGGTGACCGAATTCCAAAAGAAGCACAATTACATCCAAAGTCTTGAGATCATGCATAGTAAAATAAAGAACTCCTTATTAAAAAGAGACTATAAAGAAATACAAAAGAGACCACAAAAGTCCACGAGGTCTTTGTAGTCTCTAAAAAAAGTTGCCCCACCATCCCCAAGCTTTGCTTCCCACGTGCATGGGGCCGGACTGACGTGTGGGCCTTTTGATGTGTGGGCTTTTGTTGCCCCTCATAATGGGACACGTGACATCATGTGATTGGGCCATGTGTTCCACTCAGCCTCAGCCTTTTCTGAAACTTATTTTGCTTGCAAAGGACACGTGGCAACCTATGATTGGATCATGTGTCCCAATCAATTTTTTTTAAAAAATTACTTCTTTCAAATTTTAACCTGTTTTTTTTTCTCTAATTTAATTTTAATTCATAAAATAATTTTAAAAAATGAATTACACTTAAATTTAAATTATAAAAAACAAAATTAAAAATTAAAATTAAAATGTATTATTAAATTTCATATTTTAATTTATATTGGGTTGGAAAATTTATTTAAATCAAATATTGAAGGTAAAATTAATGAGTAGAATAGAGAAAATCAAGTGGGGTCCATGGAGTGGTCTCTTAGTGGTTTCTACCACGGTAGATGTAAAAATTGAGTGATTTCTTTGTGACGTGAAGTGGAAAAGATAGATTGGATATTTAATTGAAATAAACCACAAGAGTTGAATCTACCGTTGCATGTTCGATTTAGTAGTTTTTTTCCCCTATTTACCTTGACAAGGCCAGCCTTGTAAAGGCAAATAATTCCCCTGGAAGGTTTTGATAAGACCAGGAGACATCAATTTGTTGGTTAAGTCATTTTTTTGTTCACGGGTCACCCTCTGAAGGGGTTAACTATGTGGTCTAGTCGTGTTAGAGTGGAGTACTGAGCTATCCACTTTCAGTTACCATTTTGCAATATATTAAAAACGAGCATTCGATCCCCAGTTGTCGGACCTTGTAGTGCTTTGTTGGCTTCATACTCCTAATATAAACTCGTGTGTATTTTTGCTGCATACTCGACCACGTCCCTCTAAAGGTTTGGTGTGCTGAGAGCAACCAAGCTGAATGCGACGTACGTGGAAAATCGGGCGGTAGTTGTGACACTCTAGTTGGTTGTTAAGTGCGACATACGTGAAAAACCAGACGATAACCGTGACATTCTAGCACAGTTAGAGTGGACGGTTAACCCCCTCAGAGGGTGATGTGTGACACTTTGTCGGTGCATCTTGGCTTCTCTAAAAGTGTGTCTAAACCTACGTGACTGGACCAGTGTATGGAAAATAGTCCATAGAGCTTTTCTTGGTTGTTTAATCATATCAATGGCGTGGATAGAAACAAAATCTGAGTTGAAAACATGAGCTAGTTGAAAGCCGAATTGAATTGCTCTCATTTCTGCTTCAACAGCAGATCCAACAACAATAGTCTTAGAGATGACAACCATCAAATGAGTTTAAAATGTATATTTTATATGGCGAAAGAGTTCAGATACCCTTCAACTATTGTCATTTCATCATTTTGGCCCTCTATTTTTTTTCGATTACTTTTGTCCATGAACTAACAAAAGTGTTGAGTTGTGGCCCTTTTGTTCAGTCAAGACATTAAATTTGGTCAAAACATTAAATTTAAGGGCAAAATAGTCATTTCCCCCTTTTTCATTTTTTTTACCTTTTCCAT
Organism: Rubia yunnanensis; assembly: GCA_037428765.1. NCBI lineage: Eukaryota > Viridiplantae > Streptophyta > Magnoliopsida > Gentianales > Rubiaceae > Rubia > Rubia yunnanensis. The sequence continues at coordinate 10,612,472 of CM075070.1, forward strand.
TATTTCTATTTCCTTTCCCTTTTTTCCTTTTCTTTTCCCTTTTCCCTTTTACTTTTACTTTTTCTTTTTCATTTTCTTTTTCTATTTTCCCCGCTTTCCAGACGGATCTGTGTTGATGTCCGGATCCATTTGGGACACCACAATGGAACCACATGATTCCCATCCGTCCATGACACTGACCCGAAAATGCCGCCGGAGTTTCCCAGTACCAGATTCCGGCTATCCACCGACACAGTAACGACACAGTAACGTAGTAACTCAACCTCCCTATGGTTGTACTAATCCAACTCATATAAATTCCCTAAACTCCCACACCATCCTCCTCCATTTTGGCCCATAATTTTTGAGCCCACTGTGTTTGCCAGCTCTCTAGTGTTGTCGATTTTCCCAGGTTTGCAGCAAACTTTTCATCGGCCAAATTCATCTCCTGAGCACTAAACCCATCTCCTTTTTCCATATTTATGCGAGCTTCTATTATCTCCGTCGGCGGTGAAGCTGATGGGCAATCAGATGGAGTGAGTCGAGCAATCGATTGGGATTATCTTCGCCAACGAGCTTCTGGAGCAACGACGAAGGATTGGAAGAAACGACAGGTTGAATTGGTTTTCCGATCGAAAGGTTAGTCTTTGTGTAGGGTTGACTTTGGAGTGGTGGCCATGAACTCGGACACCAATGTTTCAAAGCCACAACTCTTGCAAAGTTATCCTCCGATCTCTGCATAATCTGGGTGAAGAAGATTTGGAGTGGTCGGTCTCATCTCCGCTGGGATTTGAGAGTCTTCCGCCGGTCGAAAAACATCAGTTGCCGATTGGGAAGACATCGGAGTTCATGGCGGCTGTGGTGGAAGACGGAGTTCATGGCGGAGGTTGCGGTGGTTCGATTGGATAGGTAGAGCCGGGAGGGGCTGGAAGAAGAAAAGAAGAGTGAGGGATGGCTTGTAATTAAATAAAATATGAAAAGTCTTTTTTGCCCTTCATTTGTTAAGAATTCATAAACTAACTGTTTTGACTTCACTTTTAATGGATTGACCAAATGGAAGGATGGAGATTCAACATTTTTGTTAGTTCAGGGGGTAAAAGTATTTTTAAAAAGAGAAGGGGGGCCAAAGGTGACAAATGGGAAGAGTTGAAGGGCCCTTGAAGTCGTTTGCCTTTTTAAAATTATATATTTCTATATTTTCATATTAAAATATTGTACTTTTAAAATACAATATTTAAATTTTATAAAAAAAACTATAACGTTCAATGTAAAAAATTAGGGGGTTATCCATAAGCTTTCTTGAGACTTTCTCTTTTAATTTTTGCCCATTTAAATATGGGTAAAATATATCGGCGAGAAAGTCTCTTATTAGACCTGTTATGTCAGAATGATAGAGTACTCGTATGACTTTTACTCCATAAAGTAAATAGTTAATTTGTAGATTTAAAAATCCCCGTGTTTAAAAAAAAGAATTGGTATTTCATTAAGAATTGAGTTGGATTACAAAGCGTGAGAACGAGCTCCATGAGTACGAGTACAAGCAATTGTTTTTCGGATATTGTGCTAATTTATATGCTATACTATTCACTTGTCTTGGGTTCTATTGTACTATAATATCGTGTAATTTTGACAATAAAAGTTTTATATACTAGCACAACAATCAAAATTAAAGTAGGATCAATCCTCTACTTCACTATGGACGACCTTGATCAGTGTTGTACATCCCCTTTTATTGTATCCGCATATATCTGTTATTCGACGCTCATAGTAGGTGCATGTCTTAAAGCCGCTACTTCTGCAAGTTGCACTGGGAGGCTTTGATCTGCTGTGATGATTCACCATATTGCATGAATTCTCTCTTTTCGTATATTGTTATTTAAGAACCAAACATGTGAATTTCCTATGTTTAATGACGCATAATCATGGTATAAGTTGACCATTTTTCCACAGTAACATTATCCAAATTAAATGCTATTGTTTTGATAGCACACATGACCTTTTTAACACATAGAATAAATATAATAAGTAAAGAAATGATACTTTATAAGACCAGTACAAAAACTATCAAGAGATGCCATAGAAAAGGAGTCAAGAAAAATCATATAAAAATAAGTGAAATGATGTTTTTCTTCACCTAAATGGTTTGATGATATGTAGGTAGAACCATTTTCTCGTTTCTTGTTCATGAGCTTGCTTGTGGTAGCACATTCTACAGAAGGTAGCTAGCCTAAGGATTTGAATATAGTGCTACAAGTTTCTGATCAATTCATTAGCTGTCAAGAATGTCAATTAAGGACTGGAAGCCCTAGATACTTTCCCAAAATTTATTAGGATAAGAATTTGTTTCAATATCTAAATTGTTGTAACTTAGGATGATTTTAAAAAATGGATTAGAGATTCATTTCTTTCTTGTCTTTTCCCCCATTCTAGATTAATAAATATGAAGTTCGATTTCATCTATAGTTTATTTGTTTCTAATTACACTTACTTGGTAAAATTTGAGTACTATTTATTTTATATTGGCAAGTTTTTAAAAATTACTCTCTAAATAATAAATCACTGTTCCATTCAATCTAATTGAAATTATAAAATTTTCAGACCTTTTCATTTAGTGTTTGTTTCGAAAAGACTTCACTGCAGATGTTTTCACAATTTCTACTTTTAAAATAGAAAATGAAGATATAAATAGAGAATAATATATACTACTTATTTTAAAATTTTATTTCATAGTACAGAAAACTTAGTGACATACAAAATGAATTTACATTAAGATAACTGCGATAACCAAATAATATAAGTTAAAGTTCAAACATGAAAATACAAGAAAAAACACTATATTTAAATTGAAAAATACAGTACCCCCTCCGTTTCACTATGCTTGGCACCATATGTTTATGTGTTGTTTTTTTTGTAAGTTGAAATGTGTGGGCGAAATTGAGTGGGGAGAGTAAAATGTTTAATAAGTGGTTGAGAATGATGTACTTTTTGCCATAAAAGGAATGGTGACAAACTTAGAAAAACATACAAATATGGTAAGTGTGTCAAACTTAAGAAAACCGAGGGAGTACTTAAATTTAAAAAGTACAGTAAAATTGCTCTATAACTTTTCTTTTAAAGCATCTTTGTTTAGAAGATAATCTCTTAAAAAAATTAACCTAATGAACAACAGTCAAAAAGTTTAATAAAATAAAAGTTCACACTCACAAAAAAAATTTAAAGAAACAAAAACAGACAAAGCTTACACTAAGCAGACAAAAGAAGATTTGATGAATAAGACTACCAACACTTAACCACCTTGCATGGTGTGGTCAACTTATTGTTTACCTGCAAACACTCCATATCCACTTCAATCTTCTCCTCCTTTTCACTTCCATGAAACCTAGCTAATCTCTTTCCTTCCTATCACAACTCACAAGAAACACAGACTTTCATATCCTCATGGTATTCTCCACCTTTTTTATATGATCATCAATCAATAAAGCAACACATTGCTCCAACTAGTTTTCCCACCATTTTTCCTCAGTTGAGAGTCCTCATGGAATTACCTGTTTGGGGTGGAGCTCATGAAACTGGAAATAAACCTTCTTATAGCATAGAAGCCAAAAGATTATCCTACAAAATTTCCAGTTCTTATGATAAGTTAAACTTCTTGTGTGGAAAAAACTCAAGGAGAGAATCCCGGTTCATCTTGAGAGGTGTGGAATGTGAAGCCAGACCTGGGGAGATGACAGCCATAGCCGGCCCGAGCGGGGCCGGGAAAACCACCCTTCTTGAGATTCTTGGTGGGGTGGTTTCACCTAAAAAGTTTTCTGGGCAGGTTTTGGTTGATGGGAATCAAATGTATGTGAAGATGTTTCAGAGAATCTCAGGTTATGTGACTCAGGATGATGCTTTGTTCCCACTGCTTACTGTTGAGGAGACACTGATGTACAGTGCTCTTTTGAGGCTTCCAGGTGGGAAAAAACAGGCTATGCGTCGAGTAGAAGTGCTGATGAAGGAGCTGGGGTTGGATCATGTTGCAGGTTTGAAGATTGGAGGGGGGTCAAAGGGTGGGATTTCGGGTGGAGAAAGGCGGAGAGTTTCCATTGGAGTTGATCTTGTTCATGATCCATCTGTGATCTTGATTGATGAGCCTACTTCAGGGCTGGATTCTGCTTCAGCTCTTCAGGTGATGAAGCTTCTCAAGCAGATGGCTCGGGAGCAAGGGAAGACGGTTGTTTTGACCATCCACCAGCCTGGATTTCGCCTCCTCGAGTTGATTGATCGCCTTGTTTTGCTCTCGGATGGACATGTTCTGCACAATGGCTCGCTGAGGCTTCTCGAGGAGCAATTGAAGTCGAGTGGCTATTGCATTCCTCCGCGGATCAATGTGCTCGAGTTCGCAATTCAGATCAGTGGGTTGCTGTGTGTGTTTGTTCAGAATTCAGACCTGCATTCTCCTGAAGTTCTTTGCAGCATATTTGGCTCGAAGTTTCAAGTGAAAGATGTTCCTAAAAGGAGAGTTTTGAGTCCTGAAGTGTCAGAGAATAGAGAAAAGTGCCCCTCTTGCTCGAATTCTCGCATGGAGGAAGTTTTGATCCTTGGCGAGAGATTCAGCAAGAACATATTCAGAACAAAGCAGCTTTTCGCGACTCGGGTGATTCAGGCTCTAGCAGCTGGATTGATCATAGGGAGCATATTCATGAACATCAAAGATGATCTAACTGAGATTGCTTTGCAAACCCGATTAGGATTCTTCGCGTTCAGTCTCACTTTTCTGCTGTCCTCCTCAACAGAAGTACTCCCCATCTTCCTGCAAGAGAAGCGAATCTTCATGAATGAAACCTCGAGAGGAGCATACAGGGTATCCTCCTATGTCATTGCAAACACCATTGTCTTCCTTCCTTTTCTTCTCATGGTTAGCCTTCTCTACACAATCCCGGTCTACTGGCTCATAGGCCTGCGCCCCGACATCCATGGCTTCCTCTACTTCGCGCTCGTGGTTTGGATGGTCGTGCTCATGTCTAACTCCTTCACAGCGTGCTTCAGCGCGCTCGTGCCCAACTTCATCATGGGGACCTCCATTATTGCTGGACTGATGGGGTCATTTTTCCTCTTCTCTGGCTATTTCATTCCAGAGGATAGCATTCCAAAATACTGGATCTTCATGCACTACCTGAGCCTGTTTAAGTACCCGTTTGAGTGTTTCTTGATTAACGAGTATGGAGGGAAACAAGGGAGCAGATGCTTAGAAGCCGAAGCGGGCGAATGCAGCCTGTATGGATATCAGTTCTTGAAACAGCAAGGTGTGCAAGAATCACATAAATGGAGTAACCTAGGAGTGATGTTGGCCTTCGTTGTTGTTTACAGAATCCTTTGTTTTCTCATTTTGTGGTGCAAATGTCACATTTTCAGAAGCTAGTTAGAGGAATCTTGTAGATTCAATAATTTAGGAACTCATTTGTTGAACCTCTGTCATACTAGAAGCATATTTTTTCCTGTTTATATGACTATACAAAAGACATCAATACACAGTTTCTATGTTGGAATTCAACTCTATAAATGAAATTTGATGTACAAAACATGAAAACTATATGGTACGACATGAACAAAACTGCAACTCTCCTATATTGAGGCAAAACTCATCAAGATTGTGCTATTTTGGCTCAGTGGCTAAGTAGTTCTGTCATATATGGAGGCAAAACTCATGGAGGGATATGACATTGTCGTGTTTTCGACTCCCGATGAGTTCTTCCCAGAACTACCAGATTCTGTACTGGATGACACGTTTGCTGGACGCCTGATGCCCAAAAACTCTGGCAATAGCTTTGGTTTAAGCAACTGTGTTTCGTCGCCTAAATCCATCTCACCTGACAGCAATCTTACAACGTTAGACATGGTTGGCCGCTTTTTGTGCTCATCTTGGGTGCACAGAAGACCAATCTTCAGGTACCTGGAAGCCTCATCAACATCGAAATCGTCTTGCAGTGCTATATCTACTAACTGATAAAGCTCCCCTTTCTCATAAAGTTTCCATATCTGCACAGAATAAGACCATCAATGAATATAAATCAGAGACACTTTTTCACAGAGTCACAGGGGACTGAAACATGCGCCTCAAAACCTAGAACTCATATTTCCTGTTCTCTTCTAGGTAATGGAAACACTTCCAGATACAAAACTTCAGGAAATGTAAAATCAGCACTCTCCTCAGGTAGGATATATGTCAATGAAAAGAACCATCTTTTCTCGATGATTGACTGCTGGCCAAATACTTTCGAGATGGACTACTTCAACTTCAGTACAATCTACAACTATATGATCAACCTGGTCTCATATATATGCTTCCATTAAAGGATAAACTTGTAACCTAACTGACACTTTGTTTATTCTATATGGAGGACTTCAGGAACAAAAACTGTCAATTTATCTTTTCCTATTGGAACATTAAGACTTGACAGATTTGGACATGGATGATAAAACAAACAAACATCTTCAACTAAAGAAAATGAACATACTCTTTCAAGAAGATGTTGCTCCCCAACAGGTAACCGCGTGTTTGTGTGGCATCTGCCACAAACAATCTCCATCACGAGAATGCCAAAACTATAAACATCAGCTTTCCGTGTTACTTGACCGCGTATTGCATACTCAGGAGCCAAATAACCTCTACGGACAAGGAAACAAAACAATTTAGTTCAATGTCCATCCTCATTATGCCTTCTTTGACATATAGCAGGACTACTTTGTAGCTAGGCCGTATATACTTACAAAGTCCCTGCAACACGTGTGCTAAGATGGGTCATATTAGATGGAAAGAGCTTTGCCAGGCCAAAATCAGAGATTTTCGGGCAAAGATTTTTATCAAGAAGAATGTTGCTTGCTTTAATATCCCTATGAATAATACGGGGTTGAACTTCCTCGTGAAGATAAGCCAGCCCCCGAGCAACACCTATGCACAAGTTAGTCCGTATTTTCCATGTAAAATGAATGTTGCTGGAGCGACTGCCTGTACATTAACATATCAAACCATCAAAAGCAAGAAAACAGTTGCATGATTGAAATGTCATAAGGGACATCAATTACCTAGAAGAGTTTGAGCAAGGCTATTATTTTCAAGATAGCCATACACCAATATCTTCTGGTTTGCCTCTACGCAACAGCCATACAGCTTTACAAGATTTTCATGTTCCAAACCAGAAATCGTACGCATTTCTGCCAAGAATTCTCGAATCCCTTGGCTCGACTCAGATGAGAGCACTTTAATGGCAACCAAGGTTCCATCTTTCAGGCTTCCCTGCCAACGAGAAGACCATATCAGTTCACCACCAATACACCATTATCCCTAGATGGCCAAGTAAATTCACAATCACAAACTATGATAAACTAACACCACACAAAAGGTTAATCTAATTACCTTGTAGACAGAACCAAAACCTCCTTCCCCAATTTTCTTTGCGGGGCTGAAATCCTCGGTTGCAATCTGCAACTCCTTGTAGCTGTACAATTTAGCATTCTCTAAATTTGAAACCTCTGCATTCACTCCACAATACATGATACATAAAAAGCCCTTCCAACAGTAATTTTGCAAAAAAGCCCTTCCAACACTAATTTTGCAAAAAAGCCCTTCCAACACTAATTTTGCACACTTCTATCAAACTATGAGATTGAATCCTACCTTCATTTACATCCATTTCTCCCCAGGTAGGTGAAGAATCTTTCCTACTGAAACAGACAGTAAAGCAAGCCTTCAAACCCATCCCTCTAGCTAATCAACTCCAACCAAAAAAATCAGAAAGCTCCCTGCAATTTCGAGCAGGAACCTCACATGAAACCACAATTGCATACAAGTCAACAATAAACAAGCAATCTGAGCAAAAAGATCCGAACTTGGAAGCTGAATCAATAACACAAACAACAGAAAATCATCCAAACACAAGGAGAACAAGAACCCACAAATTATTAGCAGTTTTAGACTCATTCAACCATCAAAGAATCAAACTTGAACACAAGAACTTACCCAGAAAATTACAAAACTGAACAGAGAAGACTTGGGAGAAAACAAATGTCAACAAATAAATGAGGAGCATTTGAACAGTAGCAAGAAATAGTGCCAGCTAAAAGTCTTCCTAACCTTATGTATGGAATGTTTTGGGCTGGTCAGAGGTTTAGAATATGCAGCTGTCAGTATTAATGGTGTGTGTAAAGTCAAAGCTCCATCCAGACCTCAACTGGCCATCAATTGGAACCTTTTCAAGTTGAGTTTACTGTCGGAATAACGAACTGAAGATCAGTTGGGAGAATTCATGATTATGTCCCAAAGGTAAATTATATTTACGTCACTCGGGATTTGACAAAGTACGGAATATGTTTCGAAATCTTGATTGGTTAACTTTGAATTTCTTATTCCGTCACGCCGCCGGCACTTATTGCACACTTTGAATTACCCCTCCGTCCCGAATTAAATTGAATGAAATCTTTTTTGCGGTTAATAAGAAATATGTTTGACCGTAAATATATTTAATTATGTATAATATCGACAAACAAAAATTTACTTTTTAGAAACTACTCGTTATCACGAATCCAACAATATCACGCATCATAATATTATAGCTCATATACCTATTTAAATATGCAGTCAAAGTTTGACAGTGAATAATATCAAATAGTAAAGTATGCAATTTAATCTGGGACGGAGGTAGTAGTGAAATGTCATACCACGCACTCTATATTATTAAGGGATAAGTGTCAATATAACCCTATCTAGTTGAGTAAGTGTCAATATAACCATATGATAATTTTTAGTGCAAATATAACCCTAACTAGTTAATGAAAGTGCCAATATAACCCTCAGACCTCATTTCCAGTATTGACCTCAATTTTCCGGCGTTGACTCTATGTAAATTGACAAAAATACCCTTTGGGCTAACTCTGAAATTAGGTGGACAATTTTACCACAGTTCGCCGAACCGCTGCCGGCTTATATCAGCACATTCCTAATGTTTGTAGGGTTATATCAACACATTTCTAGTGTTAGTAGGGTTATATCAGCACATTCTTAAATCTTATAGGGTTATATCAACACATATTATAAATATTAAGTGTGTGGTACTCGACTGGCATTAACGGACGACCAAATCATCATATACATCATTATAACATCATAACAATATCTTATACAACATAAAATTTGACATCATGACACCATCATTAATATCAAACACTATTATCACATATCATAGCCTCATTTCAAAACTTATCAACATTAAAAACCCTAGGTCGAAGAACACGGCAAGATAAAAATCACACACAACACCAAAGATCATCCAATCATCAATCCGGACTAAACACAACAAAATAAATAAAATATCATTAAAATCCCTATTTATATCGTATGTGCTGATATGACCCTATATTTTTTTACTAATGTGCTGATATAACCTATAAACCATAGAAATGTGCTAATTTAACCCTACCAGTTTTCATAATGTGCTGATATAATCCTACCTAATCTGGCGGCTGTCCGGCGGCGGAGTAGTGATGAGTCTAAGGATAATAACGTCATTTCCTATTTTTTGTATTTTAATTTTTTTCCAGAAGGGAAAACATGTAGTTTTATAAAATTCCGGCTAAAAGTTGATGGAGAGGATTATATTGGCACTTTCACTAACTAGATAGAGTTATATTGACACTTTCGAATATTGAAAGGTTATATTAGCACTCATGTCAACTAGGTAGGGTTACAAAAGCACTTTTTTTCTATTATTAAAGGGCAAAATACAAATATGACCAAAGTATTATTATAACCCAATAGTTTGTATCAGAAGTGCCAATATAATTTTTAAGCACTATTCCGGCGTTGACTTTGTAATTTTGGGTATTAACCTAATACAAAAGGACTAAAATACCTCTAGTCTTAAAACTAAAAATATTAAAGACAAGAATACCCCCAAGGTTCTTCTTCTTCATCTTCAAAACCACCTTTGCAACACCTCTATCTGTTTCGCCACCACCGCCGTCGGAATCCGATACCAAAGAAAAAGGAAATTGCAAATCCGAACCATTTCAGAGCAGTTAAAAGAAGCCGAACCATTTCAGGTCTGAAGATACCATTTCAGCTCTGGCGACATCCCCTCCGAGATTTTCACTACAAATCTGCGCCGCCGCCACACCACCGCCTAGCTCAGCCACTCCAACGCCACATGCCGCTACAGTCACCCACCGCCCACCTAGCCACAGCTACCCTCACGCCATCCCGCAAAACCCTAATCCGATGGTGACGCCACACTGTAAAACCCTAATCCGATGCAACCGCCATTACCCACCGTCAGTAACCCTATTCGCAGCTAACCCTAATCGACGTCGTCGCTAACCTCTCATGGTCGTCGCTAACCTGTTGCCGCTGTTTGTTTCGCCATCACCCACCGTCGCTAACCCTAATCGCCTCACCACCACCGTCGTTCGAAACTCGCCACCACCGTCACAATCCCCTTTCCCTGCTCGGTCCGTACAGCCTGCCACATAATTTTCAATCGCTAACCCTAAACCTAAAGACACACGCCACTATCCACCACAATTTTTCGGCGCCGCTCAGCCACGCGCCAAAAAGTGGAGACCTTGAGAAGAAGGAGAAGAGAAGTGGAAAGCTCGGCACAGTGGAAAGAGACCTTGAGAAGAAGGAGCTCGAGAAGATGAAAAGAAAGATGGAAAATATTTGGGGTTAATAGACAACGAGGGCATAACAGTCCTTTCACATTTTTTGAATTTTTTTATTTTTTTTAAACAAGGGTATAGTAGTCAATTCACATAATTCTGACCAAATTCAGGGCTCTAGGTTTATTTTAGCACATTCAAGCAAATCATAGAATATTAATAGCACTTTCTGATTTTGCAGGGTCATTTGGCACATATGACCAAAACACATGGTCATACGGGCACTTTACTCTTTATTAGATTACGTCATGCATTTGTACTATTGAAATATTATACCTTTTTTGTCCCAACTTAAAATACACAACAATCTTTATCATGTCGTTCAAGAAACATGTTTGATTGTTAGTATGTTTAACTATGTATAATAACATCAAATAAAAAGTTTATATTTAGAAATTACTTGTTACGACGAATTCAACAATATTACATACGATAATATTGTTATAAATATACCTATATAAATATGTGGTTAAATTTTGATAGAGAATAGTGTCCAAAAAGCAAGTGTGCAATTTGCGTTGGGACGAGGGAGTATGTATTTTGAATTTATTTTTGACGCAGTCAGAGTATCAAAAGAGATCTGCAAACACGAATCTTGAAGAAAAATTAAGGGCTGCAAGCACAAACCCTCGATCTTGGTTCTGGAGTCCACCTGACCCGCCTCGATCCGGGGTCATTAATTATAACTAATTAACCAGAGCCGAGGGTTGTGGTCATAGATAGAAATTTATAATTTTGCACCCCGATCTCACTACTACGCTACCTAGAGGGTAGTTAAAGGCAAGCTCTAGGTTTATCCACAGAGATGCTAGGTCTAATGTACCAACATAAAGCACAACCTCGTACGGGTCGTCAATTCGTACGAGTGTAAGGAATAGCTAGTAAAGCAAACATGTAAGGGGGGGTTTGGATTTTCAATCTAAAAACTACAAAACATGAAAAGTAAATAACACAACTATAATATCAAGCTAGCACTTGGGGAAATCATTGAGTGACTTGGTAAATCTAATGCTTCTATCCTCGATCCTTTCACATAGAGATTTAAGTAAACCTAATAGTGTGTCCATAACACATGGTGTGGCCGATGGAATACAATTTCCCATCCCTGTCACGGTGGGTGCTCTCGCAACCCTCTATCGACACCGTCATCGTAATTAGGGGAGTACAACAAGGTCCGACCATTGTTGTAGGTCTGATTCCCCCCCCCATGCAATTACGTCTTGGGCTTCCACCACGAATGCAACTACTCCCCTCGGGTCTTATCAATTAGGCCCAAGGATTGTAGCCACCTTATCTATGATACTAGGGTTTCTTGTAACCCTAGCTTGCTATTAGTGAAGCTAATTTTACCCAGAGCTCGTCAGACAACTTTACAAAGTCAGCTAAGACTGGTGTGATGGTAAGTGGATCAGGGTGACCTTGAATCTCCCGTGCACACACTTACGCAGACTCGTTTCCCTCTACCCATACAAACATCTAGGTTTCCCTTCCCAGGAGGGCATCGATATGTGCGCCTAGCATGAATACATCCCAAAGTGTGTGCTTATATGTTGTGTAATATTCATGCATTCAAACTCAAAAGTAAATCACAATAATATTATGAACACAAAATTAGGAGGAACTATAGAATCTCAAAAGGCATAAAGATAATACAAAAATCACATCAATTTATCCCCAAGCTATAGAAACTACTCCCTTGACATGGAATTCAAATATAGAATTGAATTCCACGTCTTAGGATAAAAAGCAAAAGGAAAAGAAGAAAAAGATAAAGTTTCCTAAGGAGAGAATCTCCTCTACTGTTCTAAGAATGAAACTAAGCTTTGATAAAGTATCAAAAGTATTCAAACCTAGTAAACTAAGGTTCTATATATAGTAGTAGAAGATTGGGCCTAAAAATAGGCCCAAAATAGGGTAAACCCTAGCTCAGCCACCGCCCGACGCGGGGCATCAAGGATGATGCGGCCCATGGCATGTACTTGGCGTGGGACACGAGGCCTGGCATGGGTAGCACCTCTTTATTGGCTCGAGGCGCTAGTTCTTGAGCGTGGTACAGATCTTCAACATGGTACGGGTCTTGTCTGGCATTGGCGCGGGCCCATCGTCTCCCTCGAGGCGTTATCAGAGTGCTGAATCTTGAGCTTCTAATCCATGCCCATGGTCGTCAGTGTGGGCCGTGGTCAGACTTGGTGCTTTGATCAGAAAACTTGGCGCGGGTCGCGTAAATTGCCATGTCCCACACACTGGTATTGGCATAATGACTCGGAATGGCGCGGGACGCCTAAAAAGTGACGTCTCATGCCCATACTTAGTTGTGTGGATGGGTTCTTGACTTTGTGTTGTGGGTCTTCGTGTCTAGCGCGGGTCGTGCCACTGCCTCGCATCAGTCTCCTTGGTGTGAGGCATCTTCTGTGGCGCTGGCCGTTGGTGTCAAACCATGCACGACCTGCGCCATCTCATTGGTGCTTCGGCCGGCTGAACTAGTTTCCTTCGCTGTGGGGGAACTGTTAGTCCAATTTGAGAGTTTTAGTAGTCGATTTTATAATTTTCGAGAAGACGAATCCAGTGGAGCCAGCCTTGAAGGTTCATTCTTCTTGGATCGTTATCTAATTGAGGCACAACTCATCGGACTACGATTCCCCGCTCTCCGTTGGCCGCTATGAACTCTGTAGCTGCCTATCTTTGGCTTCAATCTCATTCGACCACACATTGATCATCGTGGCCTTCGTCTACTACCATTCTAGAGGTGAATGACTTTCGTCTCTACTACCGGCCTTGCAGCCGACCTTCAATATTTTCTACAGCCCTTACAAATGGCCTTCACATAGAATGTAAACAACAAGTACCCACGAGCGACCTACTAAAGATGATCACAAGGATGATCAAGGAGCATGTGAATACAAAATGTCCATTAGTACCGATTAAGTCTACAAAATGTGGGATTTAGACAAGAAAACCAAACATGGTTGTCTAAACCCATTGTCACGTAAACTCAACTAATACTTGCAATCTATCAAGCAAAAGTAACTAAAAGGTATGTCAAATGTATCGGTTAACGCACGCAATGAAGCATATCAGACTCCTCACACTTAACCCTTTACTCATCCTCGAGTAAATAGAAGACGAGAAAAAGAATCAAGCGAAATGTACCGTGCAAAAAGAAGTTAACCAAGACATTCAACTTATTTCAAGATTACCATGTTTCCTCCAAGAAAGTAAGAATCTCACAACTCTCACACCCCTCGAAAGACATAAGTAATCATACCACTAAAAAGTAAAGTGTGGAAAAAGGTAAGCGAAAAAGATAAGTGTCAAGCTAGCTTACTTTTCCCGAAATGATCCCAAAAGCAATCAAAGAGTAGTCTTAAAAAAAATCCACCGCAGAAGCATGCATTCAACCTAGTTTTTTGTTTTCTCTCAATTTCTCTCATTTTTCCTAGGAGCCCTTTCGGATTTTCATCCTAGCTTTAACACACAAAGGGTACTCACTTCTCACTTTTTTCCACACAACCTCTCATTTTTTCCTAGGCTTGTAAGCCTAGCAGGGCCTAGCTTCTCATTTTTACCTAGCCCTTTCGACCTATCTTGGCTTTTCCTAATGTTACCTAAGTCGCCCTTTTGGGTTTTTGACCTGTCCAAATTTTTGTATTTTTTCATTTCATTTTTTCAAGTTTTCCAACTTTTTTGGTGTAGCACAAAAATGCCCCAAAAGTGGGCTTCTAGTCACACATAAAAAAACACACCACCAATTTCCTAAAACATCCTACCCCATGCAAACTAGAAATCCCTAGCATAGCAAGTCATACCACCAAATGTTCATCCAAAATCATCCATCAACAAACAGAAATCAACATCACAAACTAACAAGAAAAACTACCAAAGCAAATCATGAAATGCACCGAGAAAATATAAGAATGAAGACTCCCTAAGTATGCACTACTCCCTCCCCGGCCCGTACTTTGCAAAGTGTCCAATGCACAAAAATCATGTCAAAACATAGGTGAGGTAGGAAGAATAGTGATACTCACTCTCGCGGCCCTGAAGGGCCTTTGTCCTCGTGACTTGTGAAGCTCCTATCCATTTACCTAGTTACTTGTAGTGTGGCCTCAATGCTATCCATCTGCGAGCTAAGATCTTCCAGTTGAGAGCGCATTCCCTCTATCGCTTGGAATGCCTCTTGTAACACTTGAGTAGAGCTAGAAAGTGTATCCCCAAGTGAATGCAAGTGGTCAATGATGTCCGTATATAAGCGAGAACGATTAGGGGGTGCTCTCGAGTGAACTCACCCTTGGCCTCCTCAATATCTATCTCTAGGCTGGCCATAACTCTATAGAATTCTCTCTAAAACTTCCGGTCCGGCGAAAAAAGTAGGTCATCCAAGCATGTGTCATGGTCAATAACGGTGCGCTCCGGTTGTGGAAGAATCATGAAGCTACATGTGTTTGATCCGCCATAGAGCCATGCATATCTACCCTCCGGTGTCGTCGGTTCCACCATTGATGCCTTAGCTAAATTCTCAATGTTATAGCGCGTGCGCGATCTCCCCAGGTTAGCTAGAGCTCGTTGTGTGGCCGGATGACCTAGATACTCTGCTAAAAGACCAACCATGACGCCCGTGGAAATTTTTCCACTCTTTCTGATTCCTATTGCTAAGCATTCCTACACAAAGTACCCAACCAAGTTCGGGTAAAAGTTACCCGCGGGAGTCATTGCCCAAAGGCAATGAATATCCAAACCCGAGAATTGCGTTAGTTCATCGCATCAAAAAACTCCCATAGCTAACAAATGGTGAACATAACGGAATGCCGGATGAACTATAATGGTACTTTTGCATAAGTTCTTCCTATCAGTGCCCATCAGTTGCACCCAAAAGCGCCCAAGAGAGAAAGGTAACCCTTATCGGTGTGTCTTCTGGATCTCCTTTCCATACCTCCACCCAAAGGCTCACGCAACCTCCTATTGGGTCATCTTGTACTCCTTGTCGTCTAGGTTGAATTTGATCGCCTTGTGTCCATCACCATCTACAACCGGCCATAGAGTGGCTAGGAACTCTAGGGTCCACCTAATGTATGTCTTGGAGTATCTCTCGAGAAACCCCTCTAGACCTACTCGGCTCAGTATGTAAGTGACCGAATCGAGTAAACCTAGAGCCACCAAGGTGTCCTTGTAAGCAAACCCCATCTCCAAAATACTCTTCTTCGGCTCTCTCAAGTTCCTCCACCTCTGGGCTGCAGTCTCAAAAATGTTGGATAGACCCACAAACTCCTCGATCACAAATGTGGGGTTACGAAGAATGGAAGTTGTCAGCTCAGGGTTTGCACCATTCGTCGACTTCTTCCTCTTCTCACCCCTCGTCGACTTCTTCCTCTTCCCACCCTAGTGGACTTGCCCTTCTCCGAGGCATTCTTCTTCGGTGGCAACCTAACAAAATGAGGACAAGAGTGTTGATATGATCATAAACAAAGCATGGTTTATAATTCAATGAGAAAACATTCTCCCAAATAGCCCAACATTCATAACATGATTATCTAAGCATATGAGATATTCAAACAAGAACATTCCTCATCAAACAACAATCTCATGTAAGTTATCAACAACCCATCAATAAGATCATGCAACCAAGATTCACTGTCTCCCAAATCACCCAACATTAAAGATCATATATTAAGCAGCATAATAGCACATCAATCCTCCCAATATCCTCTTCAACACATGATCATGCATACAAAATCAAACTCAAACACATATCTCACAACACACTCGCTCAAGATTCATGCTTCAAATAACACCACCACAATGTCAAATAAAGCACATAAGCATAGAGTTCAATGGGTTACCCAAAATTTGAAGCTAAGATTTGCAAGACGCACAAAAAAAGAATAAAAAATTGCCAATTTTTGGAAGAAAAGCTTCAATTTTTTTGAATTCGCCAAGAGTGTGTGAGAATGAGTGTTTCTTGAGAAGAAAGAATGTGTCAAATGAAAAAATTACGTGGAGAAGTGTACTATGGAAATGGAATTTCAGCCTAGGTGATTAGGGTGAGAGGTACAATTAGGATAAGAATGGAATTTTAAAATGCTCAATTTGGGGGACAATAGTACAAGCCAATTAATTCCAAGGGATTTGGAAGTATTTTCAAAAATCTTAAGGAATTAGGGAATTCCAAAATTCTTGAACCAAAAATGCAATTTTGAATTTGAGAATCCGAATTTTTGAAAATTTTGCATTATCGGAGTAAAGAAAATTGAAATTTTGGTGTAGTACACAAAAAGGGTGCTTGGCGCAAAGCATAGCCTCGCGCCATTCTAGTCCCGACACGAAGGTTAGCCTCGCGACCTACTTGGCATGAAGCATCCACCAACCTTTCCTAGTCCTTGGTTTTTCCCTCTTTTTCAAAAGACTATAACACCCGTCCAATTTAGTTATATTCAAAGCACAATCACGAGTCTCAAACTCAAATTTCCAAACCATCAAGATTTTTATTTCAAAAATCCACATAGAAAAACATAGATTCATGCAAAAACTAACTACTCACTAATCAAAACATGCAAGCAAAACAAACACCGTATATTTATTGTCATCCGCATGCCTCATTTTCTTTCATGCATTCTAGTTAACACACTTACCGGTGGGTCTCTGGAATTGCCATCGGTGACTCCGCCCGCGATGACATCGTCGTGGAGAGGTCTCCACAATGAGCCTTCCTTAACTTCGGACCTTTTGTCCGCCAATAGGAATGAATCTCCATGTCTCGCTATCATTCAATTCGTGAATATCATTTCGGGGATTGAGGGAGGTTGATGATGTTTAAAACTCTCAACCATCTCTCTTTCCCGCTGCAACTTGCTTAGCATAGAAAAACAATCTAATGCCGACATATTATCCATTGAAGCATTCAATTCATTGGATTCATCATCATTATAATCAACATGGGACTCACTCAAACATTCATGCTTGTTTGCCATGCAAGAAGACTCATCATGCTCACACATAAGGTTACACATTTACACATCAAAGACGACCTTGTTGAATCATGCCTATACTTATAGATATCAATTCCTCTCAATCCATGTCATCTTCTAGAGTTAAGGTTCCCAAGTGGACATCAATTTTACTCTTAGACGTTTTGAGAAAAGGTCTCCCCAAAAGTATTGGAGGTGCACTTATGTCGTCCGCCACGTCTAAGACATAAAAGTCCACTGGAAAAATCAACTTTCCAACTTGCACCATCACATCATTTACTAGTCAATGGGGACTAGCTTGGGAATGATCGGTAAGTTGAACAATTACTCTAGTGCCCTTAAGCTCACCTATTTCTAGGTGTTCATATAGACTAAATGGGATAACATTAATGGATGCACCTAGATCTATCATGACATGTTCCACAAGTTTACCACCTAAGGAGATAGGGATAGAAACATTCTGGGATTATCACATTTCTTAGGCAAGTTCCTATGATTCAAAATAGCGACACCTCCCATTTTTAAATGTCCTAATCTCTTAGTTGGCCTATGTATTTTCTTCGTGCATGCAACTCTAAGAAATTTAGCATAAGATGGCACGTGTTCAATTAATTCTAAGATAGGGATGGTTACCTCAACCTTTTCAAAGACTTTTTGAATGTTTGCATCATCGGTCACCACCTTTGGTAGTCCTCTCAAAGCATTTGGAAATGGAGGTGGAATAGTGACGTGTGCCTCGAGCGGTGGAATCTCTTTAGAGGGTGATTTCTTAACCACAATTTCTTCTTCTTTGAAGTGTCCTTTGGTAACCTCCACTACCTTTTCATCTTCTTGCATTGTCTTCCTCTTGGTCTCACGAACTTCCTTCCCACTTTTCAATTTAAGAGCACTCACATTCCTTGGATTCACCTCAGGTTGGGAAGGTAGTTTCCTGGACTCCTTGGCCTCAAGTCGGCTTACCGATGTGGAAAGTTTCCCAACTTAAACTTCAAGATTTTTAATACTTGAGAAAACTCTATTGCCAAGGTCCTCCATTTCTTGTCCTGTCAGCTCCGTGAAGATCTTATGTTTCTTTCTCAATTGACCTATGGCTTCCAAGATCTCATCCCTTTCCAACTTGTAAAGTGAAGTATTATTATTGGAAGGGCCTTCACCTCTAAGATATGGTTGAGGTGGAGCTTGTCCTACCCGATACCCTTGAGCTTGGATATCCTCCCTCCATAAAAAATTGGGATGATCTCTATACCTCGAGCTGAATGAATTTGCACAGGCGTCCGTCCTTACATCTCCTTGGTTCCCTCAGAACCCTTGTGGTTGCCCCTTAGCAAATTTAGGTCTTTCCCGGTTGTTGTAGTCAATTTCTTTCACCTCTTGTAAATCATCTACGACTTTGAGGCATGCTTCGGAATTGTGGTTAAGGTTGCAGACTCCACACACTTGGACTTGATGCATCTTTCCTCGCAAAAGCTCCTTCATCATGGAAACTAGAGCTTGGACTTTCTTCTCCAACTTAGGTGAGTGTGTGGGTTCATCTAAGGCTTTCACTCTCGATCTAGTGCCAAATTGCCGCATAACATACGCCATTTCTTCAAAAAGTGTCATTGCATCCTTGGGGCTCTTGTTTGCTATTGAACTGTTACATGTGGCATTTACCATCAGCATGTTTTTGTTGCACAGTCCCTCAAAAAAGTAGTACACCAAATCTCCTTCTTTAAATAGGTGGTAAGGACAACTTGCCAAAAGTCGCTTAAAGCACTCCCAATAGTCGTACATACTCTCGGTGGCACCTTTAGTGATGTTTGAAAACTACTTCTTCAACCCATTCGACTTGGATGCCGGAAAGTATTTTACTAGAAATCTTCTCTTCATGTCCATCCATGATCCAATACACCCTGGTGGTAAGTAATAGAGTCAATCCTTAACAGTACTTTGCAGGGAGAACGGAAAGGCTCTAGGTTGTAGTCATCTTCGGACACTCCCGGGGACTTCATGTTCGTGCACACAAAATGGAACTCCGAAAGATGCTTGTTCGGGTCCTTACCCGCCAATCCATGGAAAGTATGAAGGCAATGGATCATGCCACTTTTAAGCTCACAACTCATTGGCGGATAATGGTGGGAAGGTGATACATAGAGGTTGATTCTCCAAGTTGGGTGCCATAAACTCCCGTAGGGTGCGGTTGTCTTCCGTCATTTCTAACGGACCTTCTACTACTACTTCTTGCCTCGGTTGAACTTGTGCCCTAGTTCTTTGCCTCCTTCTCTTCCAACCACCTGTGTTCTCAGTCGGGTAGTGTAAGACGCCTAGATTAGTGGCATGTGCGTACCATAAACTAGGGCCAACAATACCCTTATGAATACAAGAACACAGATCAAAAGATAACAGAATAACTAAAACAACAGCTCCAACCAAGAATCAACAACAAACATAAACCAACAATCAAATAAAAGCTACACTAAATACTCTACTAACGCATTGTGCCTAAGTTAATACCAAGACTGATAACATCCCCAACATTGGTGCCAAAATTTGACCCACCTCAACCCGGGGTCGTTAATTGTAGCTAATTAACCCGAGCCGAGGGCAGTGGTCAAAGATAGAAATTTATAATTCTGCACCCCGATCTCACTACTACGATACCTAGAGGGTAATTAGCGGCAATCCATGGGTTTGTCCACAAAGATGCTAGGTCTAATGTACCAACCTAAAATACAACCTCGTACAGGTCATCAATCCGTGCGAGTGAAAGGAATAGCTAGTAAAACAAACATGCAGGGGGGGTTGGATTTTCAATCTAAAAACTACAAAACATGAAAAGTAAATAACACAACTACAATATCAAGCTAGCACTACGGGAAATCATTGAGTGACTTGGTAAATATAATACTTATATCCTTAATCCTTTCACATAGAAATCTAAGTAAACCTAATAGTGTGTCCATAACACGTGGTGTGCCCGAGGGCATACACTTCCCTATCCCTATCATGGTGGGTGCTCTCACAACCCTCCATTGACACCGCCATCGTAATTAGGGTATTACAACAAGGTCTGACCGTTGTTGTAGGTTTGATTCTCCCACATGCGATTACATCCCGAGCTTCCACCATGAATGCAACTACTCCCCTCGGGTCCTATCAATTAGGCCCAAGGATCGTAGCCACCTTATCTGTAATACTAGGGTTTCTTGTAACCCTAGCTTGCTACTAGTTAAGCTATCTCTGCCCGTTACCCGTCAGACTAGGGGTGGGCAAAAAAACCAAAAACCGAAAACCGAACCAAAAACTGAATTATCCGAATCCGAATAACCCGACCCGAATTTAAAATATGGTTTTTTGGATAACCGAATTGAATAAACCAAATTTTGAATATGGTTTTTGGTTTGGTTTTGGATATTGAAACTCAAACCGAAAACCGACCCGAATACCGAATTGTAAATAAATAAATTAATTAAATATATATAATAATAAATAAAATTTAAAAATACAAAACTAAATTTATAAGTAAATATAAGTGGGAGGACTAATCTATAAATTTTAAAAAATTACCCCAAACATCTTAACATTAAATGGATCAAATAGACAAAAGACTGATATTCAAGTATTTTATAATCCATATTCATTATAAACAAGTTTAATAAATTAGTTCGTTTAAATTTCTTATAAATTTTAAATATAAGTATATATATTCTTATAAATTCTTTTTGGCATGAACGTAAATGGAAAGCATTAACTATAATCAATAAATATCCATATCTAAACTACAGTGCTCTTAGTAATCACAGTGATAAGGTGCACGAATAATTGATTCTTCAACAGTAAACTTTCACTACACTAAAGCATTCCTCAAACAATGGACATTTCCCTCTGCTCTAAAAAATTAACAAACTACAATGGACTCAGAAGAGATTATTTGATGAAGAGATGAAGACGGTGAGATTACTTGGTGAAGAGATGAAGACAGTAATATATAAATATCATAGTTAATTTAGGAGAACGTCTCCTATTAGACCATCTAAATGTTAGACTAATCATGAAAAATCTCGTTTCAATAACTATTAGGGTCAAATTATAATTATTTATACATTACCATACATTTTAAAAGTTATAAGAAATTTGTTGCAATAGATAAAAACAAATATCAAATCAGCTTATTAGTTATATCAATTATAAAATAATATTGTATAATGATTTGTCAGTCTAAAACAAGACGTTGTGTTGATTTAATAGTGGAATTTTTGTATCACCCTCTAAATGTATTTAAATTACTTATATAAATAGAAGAGAAAGAAATCATAAAAATATATGAGTCTGTCTCTTGAAAAACGGTCTTTCCATAAGTTATGGAAAGACCAAGGTTTAAACTATAAATTAGAAAAAATGAAGATAAAATTTCTGGGTTGCATGAACCGGGTTATAAATTTATAACTACTATATGTTGCATACTAAAATTTTAATATTGCAACTAAGACCTTTTACCTTTTATTATTCTAATTAAATCCCGTCTTTCCATAACCTATAGAAAGACTGTCTTTCCCAAGACTTTGCCAAAATATATTATAAACACATTCTTCATGTATGAAAAAGGTAAAAACATAAGTCGAATTAATATGATAATAATAATAAAAAGGATTTGAGATCAAATGGTATTAAATAATCCTCAGTCACAAAATACTCCTCAAATTAAATAATGTAATAATAAATGGAAAAATCTTGGAAAATACCGTGTTTCCATTATTCCGTAGGCTTATGGAAAGATAGAGTTTAATTATAATAATACAAAGTAAAATGTCTTAGTTGCAATATTAAAATTTTATTATGCAACGTGTAGTAGTTATAAAGTTTATAACCCGATTCATTCAACCCATAAATTTTATCTTCATTTCTTCTAATTTACATTTTAAACCATAATATTTCCATGACTTATGGAAAGACCGTATTTCAAGAGACAGACTCATAATAAATTCAATAAAAAAAAGGAAGAAAAGGTGAAGTGAAGGTATTACTTTATTAGGCATGAAGGCGCCTGAAGCCGAAGCCAAGTACTACACAATACACATGGTTTGGAATTGGAGGCAGCAAGGCAGAGGCTTGACTTAGCCTTATATATTAGTCCCACATCGAAATGTGTAGGAGACTTAGCATTAGAATTGCCTATAAATACTATCCCTCCTCCAACGTTTCTTCAAGGCAAAGGCGCAAAGCATTTGATTGCTGATGGGCTGTAATTAACAAATAACTTGGCTTCATATTATTGGGCCGTAATTTGTTAATTTAAAGTTAAAATTTGACATGTTCATGAATATTTTGATTTGGCCCATAATTGTTGTGGGTGAAAATAGTGATTGAATTGAATTCAATTTGATAAAGATTTAAATTAAATCGGTTTATTCGATTAAAATCGGTTTTAAACCGAATCCGAATTTTAAATTCGGTTCGGATAATTTCGGTTATTTAAGTTATTTGGGTCGGATTCGGTTTTTAAGTTTTTAGAAAAAAAACCGAATAACCCGAACCGAATAAACCGAAAATCGAATAACCCGAACCGATGCCCACCCCTACGTCAGACAACTTTACAAAGTCAGCTAAGACTGGTGCGATGGTAAGTGGATCAGGGTGACCTTGAAACTCCCATGCACACACTTACGCACACTTGTTCCCCTCCACCCATACAAACATCTAGGTTTCCCTTCCCAGAGGGGCATCGATATGTGCACCTAGCATGAATACAACCCAAAGTGTGTGCTTATATATGGTGTAATATTCATGCATTCAAACTCAAAAGAAAATCACAATAATATTATGAACACAAAATTAGGAGGAACTATAAAATCTCAAAAGCATAAAGATAATACCAAAGTCACATCAATTTATCTCCAAGCTATAGAAACTACTCCCTTGACATGGAATTCAAATATAGATTTGAATTCCACATCTTAGGATAAAAGCAAAATGAAAAGAACAAGATAAAGTTTCTTCTAAGAATGAAACTAAGCTATGATAAAGTATCAAAGGTCTCCAAACCTAGTAGACTAAGGTTCTATATATAGTAGTAGGAGATTGGGCCTAAAAATAGGCCTAAAATAGGGTAAGCCCTAGCTCAGCCACTGCCCGGCACGGGGCATCACGGATGACTCGACCTGTGGCATGTACTTGGCCTGGGACACAAAGCCTGGCGCGGGTCACACATCTTCATTGGTGCAGGGCGCCAGTTCTTAAGTGTGGTGCAAATTTTCAATGCGGCGCAGGGCGCTGGGGTTGGCGCGGGTAACATCTGGCACTGGCACAGGCCACATCGTAGCCTGTTGGGCATCATCAGAGTGCTGAATCTTGAGCTCCTGATCTGCGCCTATGGCCATTGGCGTGGGTCGTGGTCAGACTTGGCGCTTTGCTCAGAAAACTTAGCAAGGGCCACGTAAATTCCCACATACCGGGCGCTGGTCTCGACATAATGACTTGGAATGGCACGGGATGCCTAAAACAGGATGTTCCACGCCTATACTTAGCTGCATTGAGGGGTTCTTGACTTGGTGATGCGGAGCGTCGTGTCTGGCGCGGGTCACACCACTACCTCACGTTGGTCTCCTTGGCGCGGGGAGTCTCCTCTGGTGTGGGATGTTGGTTCCAAACCAACACGGCCTTCACCATCTCGTTGGTGCTTTGGCCGGCTGAACTAGTTTCCTTCGTTACGGGAGAACCGTTAGTTCGATTTGAGAGTTTTAGTTGTCAATTTTATAGTACTCAAAAAGAAGAATCCAATGGAACCAGCCTTGAAGGATAATTCTTCTTGGATCATTGTCGAACTAAGGCACAGCTCATCGGACTACGATTACCCATTTCTCCGTTGGCCGCTATGAACTCTGTAGCCGCCTATCTTTGCCTTCAATATCCTTCTACCATACATTGATGATCGCGGCCTTCGTCTACTACCATTCTGGAGGTGAATGGCCTTCGTCTCTACTATCGTTCTTGCGGACGGCCTTCAATACCTTCTACTGCCCACACGAACAGCCTTCACATAGAATGTAAATAACAAGTACCCACGGGAGACCTACTAAAGATGATCACAAGGAAGATCATGGAGCACGTGGATATAAAATGTCCAGTAGTACCAATTAAGCCTACAAAACGTGAGATTTAGACAAGAAAATCAAACATGGCCGTCTAAACCCCTTGTCACGTAAACTCAAATAATACTGGCAATCTACCAAGCAAAAGTAACTAAAAAGTATGTCAAATGCATCAGCTAACACACGCAAAATGAAGCAGATCACCACCAGAAAGAAAATATTCTCGAAATTTTTCATTACGAAAGATAAAATCTCTGGAAAATACAAGAGGACCTTAAATACTATAATGAAACCTTGGAATGATAAAAAAATGAAATTTGGAATTAAATCCAAAATAAAACAAAAATCAGAAAACACAGAAAAACAGTAAATTACCGTTTTGAGCCCATAAACGAGCTCAAATAGCCAAAACCATACGTCACCACAAAGCAGTGAGTCTCCTCGTCGAAACGGTTCCAACGGCACCAACTTCTCCATATTCTGACACCAAATGCAGAAGTCACCGTATCAAACCTTTACGGCGATCCATCGATTCTTCAATCTTTGCCGCCATCCGCCTTGTGAGCCCCCGACCTTAATCAAGTTAGATAGAATGTAATAGCTAGGTTTTAATCAGAAATCATAATCTCTTATCTACTTTCTTCAACTATTTCTAGCTATAACTCAAAACCCTACAAGAAATTTTAATGGAGTATATAATAAGATTAAATGAGATAAATTAAATAAATAAAAATAAAAGAACATAAACTATTGGCAATTGCACATTTAAAAGAACAATAAATAGAATGCGTAAATAAGAAATAGTAATTTGATAGATTAGTAAAATATTTATTTACATCATTAGAATCTCATAATAAAGTCTCGTTATATTGAAATTATAATTGAAATCAAAATATTGATAATTAGCGTGAGGGTTAATTAAATAATTATATTAGTGAAATTTTGTAATCAAGTACCGTAATATCATTATAATTGCCTACATTTTCAAATTATAAAATATGAATATTGTAGTAATAATGGAGTGCGTCTCTTGAAAGACGGTCTTTCCATAAGTCATGGAAAGACCAAGGTTTAAAGTGTAAATTAGAAGAAATAAAGATAAAATTTTCGGGTTGCATGAACCGGGTTATAAATTTTATAACTAGTACATGTTGCATACTAAATTTTTAATGTTGCAACTAAGACCTTTTACCTTTTGTTATTCAAATTAAACCTCGTCTTTCCATAAGCCTATAGAAAGACCGTCTTTCCCAAGACTTTGCCATAATGGAATTAGGAGGAAAAGGGAAAAAAATGTAAATGAGAAAGAAGGGAGTAGCCGAAGCTACAATGTGAAAGAAAGGGAATACAGAAAACAAAAATAATAAAATAATGATCTTTGAAGGAAAGGCAAAGCATGCAGGAGAAAAGAAAACATGGAAGGAGTGAAAACACAGAAAATAGTGGGCCAAATTGCAAGGAATGAACTAGAAGCTGCTCCACCCAAAAGAATATTCTCAAATTATACCCCTCAAACCGACTTAATGTAGTTGAGTTCTTCAATTAGACAATTCCTATTACCAAAAATCAGAGTCACCACGGTAGGCATTTAAGCTCGGCGGAACAGCCAAACAACTCAAAAAGACATCGAAATTTCGTTCAATTCGGTGAATGTTTTATCGCCGGTACGAAATGAATTAAAAGTTATTGAGACCATTAGGAATACAAAGGATCCTTTGTAAGAATTACTGAACCTTCAGAAATAGAAGAATAAAATGATGGAAAAATATTAATCAAATGGTGGATCAACTATAATCCAGAGTTTTGCTCCTCAAAAGCAATAACTCATTATTTCCAAACTGGCCAAAAATTAAAGATTGCATTCAAACCCATGACTCAACAGACACTCCCTTCACCTATCCATACTCCTCGTCCAACACCCATTGGACCAACAATCAGTACAATTCCACAACTCCCAGGTCCAACACCTATTCAACCTATCCCAATTATACAGATTTCAGCAGACCCAAGTCCAAAAGTTGAGCCAGATGAAGCATTCCAGAAGGCTCTTGAATTTTACAATCAATTAGTCAGTCAAAAGCAAGCCATTAAGCAAGAAGCAGATGATCAAATGTATAATCTTTAAGATAATCAAGATCCCTATGATATATAAGGGACGTAATCAATGACGTATTCCAGCAGATAAATTCAATCAACCAAGTGATCAGGTGGATCCCAGCTTCCACCAAATTCAAATCAGAAAGCAATCAACAAGATGGTGGATCCCACCTTCCACCAAATTCAAATCAGAAAGCAATCAATAAGATGGTGGATCTCAGCTTCCACCAAATTCAACAAAGCAACAGACAAAGGCTAGTGGCGGACCCCACTTCCCACTCACAAAATGAAGGCCCATATTCAAAATCACAAATCAAAGGCATAGATTAATGGATTCCAAACGATGGATTCCAAATTGTAATAGACTAGATTTCCAATGTTTTCCTATAAGTACTCCATTCCAATTCAATTGTAATCACGCTTGAATTATCGTCCCCTCTTGTATTTTCTCATACAATCTCCTCCATCTGAACTGAACGTTCATACTTCAGTTCCAAAGTAAGCCTAAGCCTATTCAATAAAAAGAAATATATTCAATTGAAAATATTGTGTTTTGTTCTTATCCTTACTATCTTACTTTTGTTTTGTTTTAATTCATACTGTTGTTATTGTTATCATGCTTATATTTACTGTTATTTTAATAGATCCCTACTTATCAATAATGTTCATATACTCTGTTATTTACATCAATCCTTACCTAATGGTATCAGAGCCAAGTGTGTTAGTCTTTTAATCCCTACTGAAAGGTTAGAATTATTATAAGTTGAAAGGTTTACTGTACCTACGGACTTGTAAGTCTTAGCGTTTGTCAGCACCATTTGTGTTTATACCTGTAAATCGGTTGGTCAGCCCGCAAAGAGTGTAAAAGGGTGGTCCACGTATGGTATATGTGTGGTCCCGATAAGATAAACATGATTCGTACAACAGAAAACTGATCAATTAATAATAAGTTTAACATGGGATAAAGGATAAAAAGATTTCTATTCGGAAGCTCAAGTACTATTAGTACATGATCTACATCTTCAAATGTTTTACAAAGTCATGAAATTCAACAGATTTTGCCAAATAAAACTCTAAAATCAATTTATCAACAAGGCATATTAGAATTCAATAAGTCGTATTCAATTAAAATTCATGAGGAAATACTACCAATGAATTAAGAGGTACAAAATCAATTAGATTATTATCATCTCAGGCTATTCAAAAATATAAAGAACAAAATTATAAGTTTTTGCAAATTGCATTACATCCTTTAGTTAGATTAGGCATAGATACACCCATATTCATGGCATTAAGAGATGACAGACTAATAAGATATAAAGATTCTATACTAGCTATGGTACAAACTAATATATGTAATGGAACAATAAGATTTGATTGTATTCCAAACTATTCACTCAGTTTAACAGATCCACATATAATGGATTCTTTAAAATTAGATATTCAATTAAAACAAGATGGAATAGTCAATAATACAGAACATTTTGTATTAATCTACAGAGTCTATTTCAAATTAATGCAATCAATGATCCCAACAGCATTAAGATTAAATCCAACAGAAAAAGAAGAATCAGTTTATGTAACAACAAATTCTGATAACATATCAATAGAGACACCTAAATTACTAAAATGGAATGAGATAACTATTCCAGCAGAAATATTAGCGGAAAGACCATTAGGAATACAAAGGAATGTAAGAATTACTGAACCTTCAGAAATAGAAGAACAAAATGATGGAAAAATATTAATCAAATTTAATAAATCCATGTCTAGTAGGTTTCCTCCAGGACCATTTTCTAGATATTCAAATACAGGTAGTTATGAAACTCATAGGTATTCAACATCAGATATTCTAACACAATTCAATGATGCAAGGATAAGATATTCTGCTCCATTGCCAGAAATTATTCCAGATACTAGTTCTTCAATAGGTTCCCCAACACTTAGTCAAATGAGACGGTCTGAAATTAATATGAATAATAATAATAATGAATTTAAAATAGATAAAGTATATTTAAATAATGATTATTATAGTCGAGAAAATACTACAAATAGAATATGGTTTGAAAAACTAAGTATAGACAACAGATAACAAATTAAAAAAGAATTTTATAATGAACTCACAACTAAGAAAATTAGACAAATAAAATTTTTTTGTGGTTAGAATATTATTTAAAAAGGAAAAGATAATCAGAAAATATAATTTTACAGAAATTTCAGTTATAAATGTCCAGTCAAATCTTTACAAAAAATGGAAATTACAAGATAATACAGTAATCAGCTCTATACATCCGCCATTAAAATCATTAAACATTACTAGTGATAATATTACAGTAATAACTTCTCCTCTAAAATCAGGAAGGACGGGAGATGACACATAATCAATAAATTTAGAAGACATTAAGAAGGTATACCAACAAAACAATTATTCAAATCAAATATTACACACTATAGCAAATCAAGTCGATTTTATTTCTACTAAATTAGATAATAAGCCAGAAACATTTCAAAATAAACTTTCTAAACCTCATTTTCAAGTATCACCTTTTTCAAAAATAATGGAAGAATCATTATTATTAAAACAAACTGACAAGCCTAGTAGTTCTAAGCACATAGGAGTTATATCTCAAATTAACCCACAAGTGTCAGACAGTTCAGATGATTTTTATTCAGAAGAAGAGTCAGAAAATGATTTTGATAAACAAATATATTCAATAGAAAGCCAGTTTCAAGAAACCTTAGAAGACAAACCTGAAATGAAAATTAATAAATTAAAATATCATAGGTATCATAATAATTGGAAAAGTCATAATACAAAAGCTTATTATCCTAGACCTACTCCTCCAGATATTCAATATGAAGAACAAATCCCAACATTTAATAGTTATGATGGTACATCCATATATCAATGGAATATAGATGGATTGTCAGAATATCAATTATTAAATATACTACAAGAAATGGGTATGGCCAGAATGGCCTACAAAGCAAATTTAAATACTGCTGAACCAAGCATAGTCATGTTATTAGTAACAAGATTTACTGGTCAATTAAAAGGTTGGTGGAATAATCATCTCACTTTGCAAGATAAACAAACTATTATGAATCATGAAACAGAAGAAGCCCAAGGAGAGGGAGATGACATAAATTTTGTAATGGTCCAAGATGGATCTGCCTTCTTAGTTTATGCAATATCAATGTATTTTGTAGGAAATCCAGAAGATGCATTAGAAAGTTCAAAAATATGTTTAACTAATCTAAGATGTCCAACATTAACCGATTTCAAATGGTATAAAGATATATTTTTAACCCAAGTATTTAGAAGAACAGATTCAAACTCTTCATTTTGGAAAGAAAAATTTATTACAGGATTACCAAATTTATTTTCTCAAAGAATATTAACAAGTTTACATAAAGCATTAGGAACAGAAAAGTTAGATTATAATACAATAACTTTTGGTCAAATTTTTGCTTTTGTAAAGAAAGAAGCTTTAACTTTATGTCAAGATTTAAAAATTCAACATAAATATGGATCAGAAAGAAAAGAAATGAGATCTTTTTGTCAACAATTTGGTGTAACAGGGATAAAACCCGCTTCATCTCAACACAAAATTGAAAGAAAGCACAAATTTAGAAATCATAGAAGACATAAATATAATTATAAAAAAGATAATTTTAATTATGAAAAACCATATAACAAAAAAGATTATGAAAAACCTAGAAAAAGGAAATTTAATAAAAAAACAAAATAAATTTCAAAATATTCAATATTACAAATGTAAGAAATTCGGTCATACTGCAAATTATTGCAAAATAGAAAAGAAAATCAATGCATTAGAAGATACAGAATTAAGAAATAAATTATTATCCATATTAATTGATAATTCAGACACTGAACATTCCAATTATGAGTCAGAATCAGAATCTTCTAGTGGTACTGATAGTATATGCCAATGTAATATTCCAACTATTAACATGCTAAATAGTACAAATAGTAAGAAAAAAGAATTATTAGATATAATAGATAAAATAGGAAATTCTGAGGATAAAACAGAATATATAAAAAGATTAAAAAATTTAGTATTAGAAGAAAATAAACCAAGAATAACAGAAGCCTTTAGTTTAAGTAAAACGATCAAAAAATATTCAGAACTAGAGAAAAAGAAGTCCATAGTCAGTCCAACTGATACTCAAGATTTAAGAAAAGAGATTAATATATTAAAATCAGAAATTAGTCATATCAAAATGGAATTAGATAATTTAACAGAAAAAGATTTAGAAATAGAATTAAAGATAACATCATTAGAAAAACCTAGTAGTTCTGATATTCCAATTTCAAATGAAACCCCAACTAAACAACAATTCTTTAATATTATCAATAGAATTAATATGGAAAAATGGTATTCCTTAATAACAATAGGAGTTCAAGACTTCAGTACAACCCTAGTAGCCTTGATTGATAGTGGTGCAGATCAATCATGTATCCGATCAGGGATAATTCCAAGTAAATACTTAGAAAAAACTAATGAGCAATTATCAGCAGCCATTGGTACTCCAATGATTATTAAGAAAAAACTATCCAATGGTTATATTAGTAATAATGATTATTGTATTAAACATTCATTTTTAATACTAGAAAATGTATCTTATGATGCAGTATTAGGAAACCCATTCTTATATCAGATCACTCCTTTTAAAAAGACTCAAGAGGGAATTAGTACAAAAATATTAGGGAAAAAGTTATTGTTTTCTTTTATTAGCCCTCCTAGTCAAGTTGAATTACATTTACTACAAACCAATTCAATATATAAAAGGATATGTGTTTTAAATAGAAAACAAAAAGATATTTTATTCTTAAAAGAAGAATTAAGTTATTCTAAGATAGAAGAACAATTAAGTAATAAAATAATAAAAGAAAAATAAAAAATTTGGAACAAGCATTTAAAAAACAAATATGCTCAAACCATCCCAATGCATTTTGGGACAGGAAAAAACATATAGTTTCACTACCATATGAAAAGAATTTTAATGAACAAAACATTCCTACTAAAGCAAGGCCTATTCAAATGAATGCAGAATTATTAGAATTATGTAAACAAGAAATCCATGATCATTTAGATAAAAAATTAATAAGAAAAAGCAAATCTCCATGGAGCTGCTCAGCATTTTATGTAAACAAGAATGCTGAAAAAGAAACAGGAGTTCCTACGTTAGTCATAAATTATAAACCTTTGAATAAGGTATTACAATGGATTAGATACCCCATTCCAAATAAGAGAGATTTAATTAATAGATTAGCTAATGCAAAAGTATTTTCAAAATTTGATTTAAATCAGGATATTGGCAAATTCAAATAGATGAAAAAGATAAATACAAAACAGCATTTGTAGTTCCATTTGGTCAATATAAGTGGAATGTTATGCCATTTGGACTAAAGAATGCACCATCTGAATTCCAGAAAATAATGAATGATATTTTTAATCCTTATTCAACATTTGTAATAGTATATATTGATGATGTGTTAGTCTATTCCAGTACAATTGATAGTCATTTTAAACACGTACTCCCTCCGGTCCTCTAATATTGTCCTACTTTCCATTTTGGGATGGTTTTTTATTTATGTCTCCTTCCCCTTTTGGTAAATTCTAGAATGTTTTCATCCACTCATTTTACTTTTTACACTTCCAATAAAATCTCTACCATTCATTTATCTTTTTAAAAATACTTGTGCCCAAAAGTTGAGGCCATAATAAAAGGACCAGAGGGAGTATATATTTTACTAAAAATAATGAAAACCAATGGTTTGGTTATATCCGAACCTAAAATGAAATTATTCCAAACAAACATTAGGTTTCTTGGATTTAACATACATTTAGGAACAATTAAACCCATTCAAAGATCCATTGAATTTGCAGAAAAATTTCCAGATGAGATTAAGGAGAAAAATCAATTACAAAGATTTTTAGGATGTGTTAATTATATTTCGGATTTCTTTCCCAAAATTAAGATTATATGCAAAACA
This sequence comes from Rubia yunnanensis, assembly GCA_037428765.1. Lineage (NCBI taxonomy): Eukaryota > Viridiplantae > Streptophyta > Magnoliopsida > Gentianales > Rubiaceae > Rubia > Rubia yunnanensis. The sequence goes on from CM075070.1 coordinate 10,645,291, forward strand.
TTATATGAAAGATTAAAAACCAATCCCCCTGCATGGTCAGAAGAACATACTAATTTAGTAAGAGAAATTAAAATAAAAGCTAAATCATTACCATGTTTAGGAATTCCACATCCAGAAGCATTCATGATAATTGAAACAGATGCATCCAATATAGGTTATGGAGGCATATTAAAACAAAAGCATTTAGGAAAAATATCAATAGTAAGATATCATTCAGGATTCTGGTCTAATGCACAAAAGAACTATTCAACAGTTAAACAAGAAGTGTTGTCCATAGTTTTATGCATTTCAAAATTTCAAGATGATTTATACAATAAAAAGTTTTTATTAAACATTGATTGCAAATCAGCAAAAGATATTTTGCAGAAAGATGTAAAAAATTTAGTTTCAAAACATATTTTTGCCAGATGGCAAGCTATTTTATCAGTTTTTGATTTTGATATTCAATTCATAGAGGGAAAGGATAATTTCCTTCCAGATTTTCTAACTCGTGAATTCCTCACAGGAAACCATGAGTGGCAATTCAAAATCATCAAGTTCCTCCAATTCCAGGATGAGCAAAGATTATGTTAACCCTAGACCCCTTACTCCATCCATTCCATCCCAGGATTTTCCTCCACTTACTTATTCCACAATAGCACAAACTCCACATGCTAGATTCATTCAAAATAAGACTCCTCCTTTAACTTCAAATTTTACTCCATTACCCAGAGCTCATACTCCAATTCCAAACACCAAATCCATTCCTAGCAGCTCAAAACCTATTTCAACCTATTTTGATAAACCCAATCCAGAACACATACTAGTTACTCATTTTGAATCCGAACCAGATATTCCACAGTTAAAGATATTTGTCTCCAATCTATTCATACCATCATCTTTATGGATGGCTGATGATACCTACAAAACTCAACAGTTTTATGAACTAATTCTAGTAGATACCCAGTCAATTGACATCCAACACATTCCAAATAAACAGGACCCCAATAGAATAGAATATTCCGAGATTTATATTAAGCAGATTTTAAGCCCTCGCCAAGTCTCAAATATTCATTCCATTACTCCTTTTTCAGTTGATTATTTCCCTCAAGGATTTAATTATGCTGACTATATTCAAGCCTGGTACAGAACTTTATTTTTTAGATCTTTTGACCATTCTTGGTTTATTAATTTTCACCAAACCTTCAATAACCATATTCCAAATTGGTTCATAGACTGGTGGTTCAAATTTGGACCATCCAAAGAGATCCTTCCACATCCAGTCTTGGACGGATTACAGACATTCCAAAACCTCAGTCAACAAACACTCAGCCATTCCAAACCTCATGAGAGAAAAATATTATTCCATGCTATTTTCAGGGTACCCTGGATATTTGCTTGGAGTTTCCAAGTACAGCCATTTTACCCTTCAAACCCACTTTCTAAAGTAAGACAATATAGAATCAAATGGTGGATCAACTATAATCCAGAGTTTTGCTCCTCAAAAGCAATAACTCATTATTTCCAAACTGGCCAAAAATTAAAGATTGCATTCAAACCCATGACTCAACAGACACTCCCTTCACCTATCCATACTCCTCGTCCAACACCCATTGGACCAACAATCAGTACAATTCCACAACTCCCAGGTCCAACACCTATTCAACCTATCCCAATTATACAGATTCCAGCAGACCCAAGTCCAAAAGTTGAGCCAGATAAAGCATCCCAGAAGGCTCTTGAATTTTACAATCAATTAGTCAGTCAAAAGCAAGCCATTAAGCAAGAAGCAGATGATCAAATGTATAATCTTCAAGATAGTCAAGATCCCTATGATATGTAAGGGATGTAATCAATGACGTATTCCAGCAGATAAATTCAATCAACCAAGTGATCAGGTGGATCCCAGCTTCCACCAAATTCAAATCAGAAAGCAATCAACAAGATGGTGGATCCCAGCTTCCACCAAATTCAAATCAAAAAGCAATCAACAAGATGGTGGATCCCAGCTTCCACCAAATTCAACAAAGCAGCAGACAAAGGCTAGTGGCGGGCTCCACTTCCCACTCACAAAATGAAGGCCCAGATTCAAGATCACAAATCAAAGGCATAGATTAATGGATTCCAAACGATGGATTCCAAATTGTAATAGACTAGATTTCCAATGTTTTCCTATAAGTACTCCATTCTAATTCAATTGTAATCACGCTTGAATTATCGTCCCCTCTTGTATTTTCTCATACAATCTCCTCCATCTGAACTGAACGTTCATACTTCAGTTCCAAAGTAAGCCTAAGCCTATTCAATAAAAAGAAATCTATTCAATTGAAAATATTGTGTTTTGTTCTTATCCTTACTATCTTACTTTTGTCCTGTTTTAATTCATACTGTTGTTATTGTTATCATGCTTATATTTACTGTTATTTTAATAGATCCCTACTTATCAATAATGTTCATATACTCTGTTATTTACATCGATCCTTACCTACAAAATACATTGATATTGCATAAACTAAGAAGGCAGATTCATCTTGGACCATTACAAAATTTATGTCATCTCCCTCTCCTTGGGCTTCTTCTGTTTCATGATTCATAATAGTTTGTTATCTTGCAAAGTGAGATGATTATCCCACCAACCTTTTAATTGACCAGTAAATCCTGTTACTAATAACATGACTATGCTTGGTTCAGTAGTATTTAAATTTGCTTTGTACGCCATTCTGGCCATACCCATTTCTTGTAGTATATTTAATAATTGATATTCTGACAATCCATCTATATTCCATTGATATATGGATGTACCATCATAATTGAAATTTAGTTTTACCACTTTTTCTAGTTCTTACTAGTGTGTTCCAACATACCTAGTTTAACCAAGTGTAAAATAACATAAACGTAAAAGACACACAACTTGGTTACGCAGTTCGGTGTAAACCACCTACATCTGCGGGGCCTGACCCAGTTCAGAATGAATCCACTAATTAGAAAGATACAGTACAGAGTACAGTTTACAAAATACTTATCTTTACTAACTATAATGTGTGGACTCTGCTAGCTCCCCTAGCTACCGATCCACCTTGATCAGACTCTCTCTGACCTCGAACTCCGTCGACGCAGGATCTCCTCCTCCCGAGGAATTAAGGTATCCAATTCTGAACTTAGTGCAACAGGACGAGTGTGTTGGAACACTGTGTATCAGCTCTATGCAAGTTTTGAAAAGTCTCAAAAATCTGTGTGCAAATTTTTGCTCTATAAATCCGTGAGTATGTAGCCGTGTTTGTCCCCAATTTATATCCACGAATCAGATCTGAATATCCATGATTATCTCCACAATATTCCTATTCCAAATTTGATTCTTGAAGCATATCCAAATCCCATAAATAAAGGGATTTACCTTAACTCATTCTATCCCATATATTCGAATAAATCTTCACCATATAAGTAGGGGTTTTTCCATAAACTAATTATGCTTCACACACCCAATATATAGCCAAATATACAATTACCATAAATTCTAAAACACTCCAATATTTCAGCTTTGAATTCCGTTAAAACCTTAGCGTAACTTCTGCTGCAGCACCATGTTCCAACATGGTCTGTTCAAAATTAATTCACACAAAATTTCCAATAAAATTAATCCATTGACTTTACAATAACTATTGAATGTTGGGATTTGTTCTTCATATTGAATATCTGGAGGAATAGGTCTAGGATAATAAGCTTTTGTATTATGACTTTTCCAATTATTATGATACCTATGATATTTTAATTTATTAATTTTCATTTCAGGTTTGTCTTCTAAGGTTTCTTGAAACTGGTTTTCTATTGAATATATTTGTTTATCAAAATCATTTTCTGACTCTTCTTCTGAATAAGAATCATCTGAACTGTCTGACACTTGTGGGTTAATTTGAGATATAACTCCTATGTGCTTAGAACTACTAGGCTTATCAGTTTGTTTTAATGATAATGATTCTTCCATTATTTTTTAAAAAGGTGATACTTGAAAATGAGGTTTAGAAAGTTTATTTTGAAATGTTTCTGGCTTATTATCTAATTTAGTAGAAATAAAATCGACTTGATTTGCTATGGTGTGTAATATTTGATTTGAATAATTGTTTTGTTGGTATACCTTCTTAATGTCTTCTAAATTTATTGATTCTGTGTCATCTCCTGTCCTTCCTGATTTTAGAGGAGAAGCTATTACTGTAATATTATCACTAGTAATGTTTAATGATTTTAATGGCGGATGTATAGAGCTGATTACTGTATTATCTTGTAATTTCCATTTTTTTTGTAAAGATTTAACTGGACATTTATAACTGGAATTTCTGTAAAATTATCTTTTCTGATTATCTTTTCCTTTTTTAAATAATATTCTAACCACATAAAAAATTCCATTTGTCTAATTTTCTTAGTTGTGAGTTCATTATAAAATTCTTTTTTAATTTGTTCTCTGTTGTCTATACTTAGTTTTTCAAACCATATTCTATTTGTAGTATTTTCTTGACTATAATAATCATTATTTAAATATACTTTATCTATTGTAAATTCATTATTATTATTCATCATATTAATTTCAGACTGTCTCATTTGACTAAGTGTTGGGGAACCTATTGAAGAACTAGTATCTGGAATAATTTCTGGCAATGGAGCAGAATATCTTATCCTTGCATCATTGAATTGTGTTGGAATATCTGATGTTGAATACCTATGGGTTTCATAACTACCTGTATTTGAATATCTAGAAAATGGTCCTGGAGGAAACCTCCTAGACATGGATTTATTAAATTTGATTAATATTTTCCCATCATTTTGTTCTTCTATTTCTGAAGGTTCAGTAATTCTTACATTCCTTTGTATTCCTAATGGTCTTTCCGCTAATATTTCTGCTGGAATAGTTATCTCATTCCATTTTAGTAATTTAGGTGTCTCTATTGATATGTTATCAGAATTTGTTGTTACATAAACTGATTTTTCTTTTTCTGTTGGATTTCATCTTAATGCTGTTGGGATCATTGATTGCATTAATTTGAAATAGACTCTGTAGATTAATACAAAATGTTCTGTATCATTGACTATTCTATCTTGTTTTAATTGAATATCTAATTTTAAAGAATCCATTATATGTGGATCTGTTAAACTGACTGAATAGTTTGGAATACAATCAAATATTATTGTTCCATTACATATATTAGTTTGTACCATAGCTAGTACAGAATCTTTATATCTTATTAGTCTGTCATCTCTTAATGCCATGAATATGGGTGTATCTATGCCTAATCTAACTAAAGGATGTAATGCAATTTGTACTAGACCAAAATGCAAAAACTTATAATTTTGTTCTTTATATTTTTGAATAGCCTGAGATGATAATAATCTAATTGATTGTACCTCTTGATTCATTGGTAGTATTTCCTCATGAATTTTAATTGAATACGACTTATTGAATTCTAATATGCCTTGTTGATAAATTGATTTTAGAGTTTTATTTGGCAAAATCTGTTGAATTTCATGACTTTGTAAAACATTTGAAGATGTAGATCCTGTACTAGTAGTTCTTGAGCTTCCGAATAGAAATCTTTTTATCCTTTCTCCCATGTTAAACTTATTATTAATTGATCAGTTTTCTGTTGTACGAATCACGTTTATCTTATCGGGACCACAACTATACCATACGTGGACCACCCTTTTACACTATTTGCGGGCTGACCAACCGATTTACAGGTATAAACACAAATGGTGCTGACCAACGCTAAGACTTACAAGTCCATAGGTTAATTTAGAATTTTTTATGTTATATGAAATGTTTAAAAATATTATATTATATTTATGCCTATTATTTGGTTTCATACTAATTAAGCATGGTGTGTACTTTATCACACATTTTTTTAAAAAAAAATTAAACCATCCGAAGATGGAGGGACTTTGTATTTGGCTTCCCCAGACCTTCAAAATAAAAGCATAACAGAAAATACAAGTAGCCATCGGCTAAGTTTGGATCATATAAGTACATATGAGAGCTAAAAAGACTCCCGAACCAACCGTAGTTGGTTCCAAAAGAAATGGGGCTAACCTATGTTAGTGAGATGAACAAAAGTAGTCTTGCTAAAAAGAGTTAAGCATATACAAGAGCTTGCCATGATCACAAATTATAGCTCTGTACCTTCGGACAATTTAGTGATCGTGAAAACGAAGCACAATTTAGTCAAAAGGTTGAGCTACAAATAAGGATAGATTCGTATACCAAAGGGAGAAGTAGTATGGCAGCTGGAAAAATCACTTCCTCTTCTGAGTTAGCCATGGGGCAGTGTCTATAGAGAGGAGGGCTCAGAAATTTTATAAAGGCTGAGCAGGAAACCCTTCATGAGCAGCAACCATTCCTTAGAGTTCACCATTGAGAAAGGAGGTGGTAGTCTGGTGCTGATGGAAACTTCAGTATAGAATGAGCACCTGTTAAAAACAAGTATAATTAGTAGCATCCATTTTAAATTATTCTCAGTGAGGGAGTCATCATTTGATCTAGTCTAATTATACCCTGGACAGGTATGGGAAGAGATTTAAAAGAAAAGATTCTTGAGGATTTTGATGACAAAATAGACTTAGCAAGTGCATCCGCTGTCTTATTTGCTTCTTTGTAGATATGAACTAAAGAGCATGTTTTGAGCATGTGATGTATCTCATCAGCTAACTGAAAAAGTTTCCAGTGTGCTGTTATAGGATTCAAGACATGAGAGATAGCATTAAGACAGTCAGATTCTATGATGATAGGATCAGAGTAAAAACAAGCAACTTGGAGTCCTAATTTGATAGCTTTCATCTCAGCTTCTAAAGGAGAATTGGCATGAATATAAGAACCTTGAGCTGAAATGAAAGCACCCATGTTATTTCTCACCACCACACTAATCCCTGCCCTCTGAGATAATTTACACCAAGAGGCATCAACATTTAGTTTTAGACCAGAATAGGGTTTAGACCAAACAACTTTGACAAACCTGGGTTTGGGTGGTTTTTTTGCAGTGGGTAGGAAACTGTGGTCTGCAATTTCAGCGTCAATCTGATTTGAAATGAAAAAAGGCTTTGCAGAGAAGAGATAAAAAAGATATTCCTTAATCTATTTAAGAACTGATGATGTGTGAGGTTTAACATTATCATATAACCATCTATTCCTCACTTTCCAGAGGAACCAACATGTGATTGATGGAGTCAAACGCAAGAGCAAGTTATGGAAAATAGACAGGCCAGGAACAGTAAAGTAGAAAGATAATCTTTCCCAAAGTGAGGAAAAAAGTCTATCAACAATTCCCATAAAATGTATGACATTCCACACTTTCACAGCAAAGATGCAAGAGTTAAAAAAAATGATTTAAGGAATCCTCATTCTCACACATACAGCATTTGGAAGGAAGATTGAATTTCATAGATTTCAGAATATTATCAAAAGGCAGGAGGGAGTTAATCATTCGCCACATAAACACTGAAACCTTCTTCTCATGTCTTGGATTCCAAATATGATTAATTGAAGAAATACTACCTCTTTGTTCCCTGAGCAAACCGTAGGCAGATTCAAAAGAGGAAGATCCATGAATGTCAGGCTTCCAAATAAGTCTATCTTCTCTGTGAGGAAACAAACTGAAATCCTGCAAAAGAATAATAATGTCAGGATTAAGAATAGGTATAAGTTGGGGTAAGAAATTTCCCCTTTTGTGAAAGAAAGAGGCTACTGTACAATCTTCAGGAATGAAAGTAAAATCAGGGTTACAATGATCCATGATAGGGCCTTTATCCAACCAATTTGAAGTCCAAAAGTTATAGCTACCCGCACCATGAATAACTCTGGTATGAGATTCAGACCAGGAGTTAACGAAACAAATTCTCTTCCAGGTTTGGGAGCATTGAAAAGACCTAGGCAAGGATGCTATAAAATGAGTCCATAGGGCCTTTGCATTTTGAAACTTCCACCATAGTTTTACAGAAAATGCATTAATGATGGTATGAATTGACCTAAAACCTAATCCATTCTGGTCAAGAGGGAAACATAAAGCATCCCACTTTTTCCAGGATTTTTTAGGCATGAACTCAGTTTGACCCCAGAAAAAAATACTCAACCTCCTTTCAATTTGTTTAATGATGTGTTTTGGAGGTTTGAGGACAGACCAAATGTGCTGAGGCAATGAATAGATGCAAGATTGAATAAGTGTGATCTTACCTCCCGTAGAAAGCCATTTATTTTTCCAATTATTGAGTCTTTTATCAAGTTGCTCAATTAGTGGTTGAAAATAAATGTTTTTCACAGCACCTTTAAAAATATGAACACCAAGATATTTGAAAGGAAAACAACCCGATTTCATGCCTAAAATCCTTTTGATGTGAGAAATGCGTGAAACAGAAACATGCTTGCTAATGAAAACATCACTTTTTTCAAAATTGATTTTCTGTCCAGTGGTTTCCTCAAATGTAACCAAAAAGGCCTTAAATCTAACAAGAGTATTGGTGCTGGATTTAAGGAATACCACAGTGTCATCTGCATAGCTAAGATGGGAAATTTTGAGAGCATTAGAAGGGAGATCATAGTACTGAAGCTTACCCGTTTCAAAGATAAAGGCAAGACTTCTTGTAAAAGCTTTAGTGAAGATATTAAAGAGAAAATGAGAGAGGGGGTCACCTTGTTTAATACCTCTTGATGGCTGAAAAAAACCTACTGCTTTTCCATTTAATAACACTGAAAACCATGCTTGGGACAGATTTTTCATTATGGTATACACAAACTGTCCATGGAAGTCAAATTTTAAAAGAATACTAGATAAAAAGGACCATTTCACCCTATCAAAAGCCTTCCTAAGATCTAATTTAACTATACAGTTATGATCCCTAGTCTTCCTATCCAAAAATCTCACCATTTCTTGTAGATAGATGTCATTGTCAGAGATGTCTCTATCTTTCATAAAAGCAGTCTGATGGGGAGAGATGATTTTAGACATCAGGGGTTTAAGTCTTTCCATTAATAATTTAGAGCAAATCTTATTCAAAATATTGGAAGGACTTATAGGCATAAAATCATCAAAAGAGATATGTATATCCTTTTTAGGAATAATAGTGATCCAGGTACTTGCAACACCTCTGGGAATATCATGACCAGAAAGAAAATTATTTACAGCAGAAAGAAGGTCAGTAGCAATGATTTCCCAGGATTTTATGAAAATTTTTGAAGTGAATCCATCTGGACCAGGACTACTATTCTTATTAAGATTAAAAACTACACTCCTCAGTTCTTGTAAAGGTGCTAATCTAATGAGACTAGCATTATCACTTTCATCAATAAGACTGGGAATCTGGCTAAGAAAATGAGATTGGAAAGGACCAGGCCCATGATTTTCATCATTTAACAATTTTTCATAATAGTGAATGGCCTCATTTTCAATATCAGCAGGTTCATCTAGCCATCTACCATCACTACTTTTAATTTTAGTAATGTTCAGTATGCCTCTCCTTTCCTTGATAGAGTTATGAAAGAAAAGAGTGTTGTCATCCCCTTCTTTTAACCATTTTATTTTTGACTTCTGTTTCCAGAAACTATTTTGCTCTTTAATGGCTCTAAGAAAGCTTGCTTTGGATTTTTTAAGCTTAAGAAGCTCAGAAGGGGAGCTGCTCAAATCATATTGTACCTCCTGAACACATAGTTCTTCCTCTGCCTTTTTTACATTGTCATGCACATTTCCAAAATGATCTTTATTCAAAATTTTTAGAGCTTTTTTAAGCCTGATCATTTTAAGGAAAAAGCCTAGCATCCCTGACTCTGAGATAGGAGGACTCCAATTTTTGTCTAACAAATTCATTAAAATCATGCCTTTTATACCATGCATTGAGAAATCTGAAAGGCCTAGGGATGGATTGTACTGAGCTACCTACTGTTAGAAATAGGGGGGTATGATCAAAAGTGCTTCTATTAGGCACTTGAATGGAGGAGGAAGGAAACCTAGAGCTCCACTCAACAGAGCACAGACCTCTATCTAGCCTCTGGATGGTTGGCCTTTTTAATCTGTTATTGCTCCATGTAAAAGAATTACCAACTGTGTTAATTTCTTCCAGTTCCATAACTTCAATAAACTCATTAAAGTCCTTAATACTACCTAATTTAGGAGTACAAGGACCTTTATACTCATTTACAGAGGTTATAGCATTGAAATCACCTATGTAGACTGTAGCATTACTAGTTCTAGATTTAAGATCAGACCACAAATTCTGCCTACCTTTCCTAGTTCTCAACCCATAAATGAAAATTGCTTCCATTGCAATATTCATTTTTTGGCTGTGAATAAGGACTGAAAGAAACTACTGATTATCAGTGATAGAAGATAAAGTTAAATCATTATTCCAGAATAACCAAATCTGACCAGTGTTCACATGCATACATTTATCAAAGTGTAATAAAGACCTATACAAATCACATTGCAAATTATCATGCATAGGCTCAATTAAACAGAGAAGATCAAATCTGTGTGTATTTATTAAAGTGGATAGCCTCTTCATAGAAGAGTCCATGCCTCTAATATTCCACACCAAGAATTTAAGTTTCATAGTTGTATTAATCATCAGAAAACATTGGAGCAGCTTTTTGACCTAGTCATAATTCTATTTAACTGAGTTAAAAAGGTATCAGGCTGAGGGTTTTTTTTTCTTCTGAGCAGGTTTTTTAACAGGATTTCGAGGAGGTTCAGGAAGACTTACCTGTGTGACCTGAGTGAATCGGTCATTCTTTTGTAGAGGGGGTACTGTAATACCTGCTGGTATCTCAGAAATGGTAGGAGTTTCCTGTGGCTCATCTTGAGTCTCCATGTTCTCAGTTGTGTCATTAAGTAGCAGGAATCTATTGTGTGAGGACCTCTACTGAGAGTAGAAGAGTTTCTGAGCAGCAATAAAAGGACTGTAAGGGGGGTAAATCACACTGCTGGGAACCTGAATATCGTCAACAGCATATTTTGGTTTCCTTCTTCTCACAGGCTCAGAAAAACCCATAAGTGAAACATCTATTACTTGAGAGGGAGTACACTCTTTCTGTATAGTTTGAGCATCCACAACATGGCCTTCATCAGTATTTTTAGATGGAGTGACAGGGGTTGAGATCACTGGGAGTCCAGGTACAAAAACCACAGTAGAAACTGCATTGTCGGAAATAATCGGAGCCTCCTCTAAGACCTCCCCAGACATCATATCAGAAACATTGTCATCAGAAACAATGAAAACCTCCTCAGCAACATTGGCTACCATAGGCGCATCATCAGAAAGGCCTGCATTCAGAGTTGGAGCAGTGACAGAGACCATTGCAGGAGGTGTAACAGGTCTATAAAGTGTAAGGTTACATAGGGGGTTGGTGGTCACATTAACTGATGGCAGATCAGCAGCCTGTAGTGAGATTTTCTCAGTCTCCATTTCTCCAAAAATGGATGGGGGATGAGGTAACTTGCTACCAGTAGGTTTCCATTTAGGAGAGGTGACAGGGGGGTCTTGGTGTCTAACAGGAGGATTTCTGGATAGCTGCACACTAGGGTTAAAATTACAATAACTATCAGAGTGGCCAATCCTAGAACAATAGCTACAGTAGGATGGAACATTTTCATATTCCACCCTACATTTAACATGGTTCCTTTCAGTACCAAGTCTGATAATAGGTTTCAAAGGTTTTAGGAGATCAAATCAACACAAATTTTGATGGCAGAAGGTCGGGTAATTCCTTCAGTGGCTGCATCCATTTTAATATATGATCCAATTGTGTTACCAACATCCTCAATTGTACCTATGTTATAGAAAAAAATGGGAATGTCACGAACAGTTACCCAGAGTGGAACAATGGAGGATTCGGTGTTCGGAGAAAAATCTGGAGTCCACCGGAGAACCTTCATCGGACAACCATTGAGGAGCCACATCCCTTTTATCCAGCACCGCTGAAAATTATCCATCTTCTCGAAACGAATCAGCACATGCTTGTAATCAATCGAACCTAATTGATATCGCCCTTGAAAACCCACAGTCCTGAAAGCCAATTCCAGTTGCTCCATCGTTGGGCGACCTCTAGTAAACTTGCCAATCAGTGCGTTTAAGTAGTGAGAGGACAGCAACTGTACCTGTTCTTCAGTGTATAGACAAGCCATATCACTCAGGTATTCCCTTTTTGGATTAAGATTGGGGTTATTAGGAAGTGAACAGAGGGGAGCAAAACGAGATGTGAGAGCAGATAGGAAGGTTTTAGAACCCCCCGGCGGTGGAGGTTCCGCCATGGGAGAAAATTCCGGCTAGGATTAGTCGTTAAGAGATCGTTATCAGTGACGTGCTAGCAATCTGTAACTATGAAATGTTTGATATTGTATCTAGAAAATTGAAGGGTACCCAGCTATGTTCACAGCTCAATAAGGCGATCCATTCAAAAGAATCTTTAGACTTTTAATCAACACACAATATGCAATAATATAACTCTTCTTCTCTAACTGCCCATGACCATCCTAAGTGAAACTTGGAGCTTATGAGTGAGATCGGGTGATTAAATTTGCAGGTGGCTGCAATTCTAAGTGAAAGCAAATGTACACACTGCATGACTTTATCGCACATTTAATTATTGTGATATTAAGTGAAATTAATTGCCCTGATATTTTATATGGATGACCGTCTTGTACTTTATCTAGCCGTGTCAAACTTGGATATGCTACTTGATTACTTGTTTGTGTTTACTGGGGTCTCCAGTGCCAATGGTAGTCGGTCGAAATTGGCGGGGAACAGTATAGACAAGACCGTACGCCTAGAATAACTACCCACGGAGTTTCTGGTACCATCTGGATCTTATACGAGCTCGTAGTTGAACATCAGATTGGGCGTGGTTGGAGAGAATGAATTCTTGATTGATAGCCTCCAGGCACTACTAAAGAGGTTATGCCTTGTATGATTATAAGAGTTTCCATATGGGCACTTGACTGCAACTTGGCATTAACCACCCGTATCCTTTTATCATGTGTTAGGATTTATGTTGCTATTTATTTTATGTGATTACTAAAACTCAACTTGGTAAATACTGGTGATGGAACCTCACTAAGCAAGGAGCTTACCCTAGTCTGATGAACCCCAACATGTATAGCTGAGCAAAAAGAGTGAGAGCTCGTGCATGAAGCCTTTATTTCATTTGGGATAGAATCTTTGATGAGCTTTTGTATCTAGAAACTAATTTAGAATTTTTAATGCTAAACAATGTAAAACACTTATTATAAGACTTTCATTGTAATAGTAAGCTAGTTTTTGAATTCTGAAATTGCTTCCGTATAATCTGAATTGCTCGTTACTGCATGTAAGTAATCCGGCCTATTGGATTCTCGATAGCACGCTCAGGTCCGACCTGATACTTGCATTGAGCAGGTATGTCGTGGATCTGGGGTGTTACACACCTTGCATCAATTTTAAAGAATAAAGAAAGATTAAATTATTTTTTTGTCCCCTATATATAATGCAATACCATCATTTGGTCCCCAAGGCCAACACCGCGTTTGTTCAGCTACCAACAAATATTAAATGATATGTTTGGTCCCCAAAGTGGTTTTCAAGAAATTTCAAGCGGTTTTCAGGTAAATCAAACTTATTTTCCGATATGACCTAGGGTATTTTTGTAAATTTACTAATTAAAAACAAAAAAATAAAAGTTTGGTATTTTAAAGGAAACTGTATGCGTGCATCACACGCGCGCACAAAAATATACCTACTGAATGAGCCTGAAGCCACGCGCGTCGTCTTCCCTGCACGTGCATCTCATGCACGTCTTCTTCCTCGTCACTATCCCTCGCTGCCACCAACTCCTGGTGGTGGCCTCCGCCTGGTGTGATCAATTGGAGTGCCACAACACTTGTTTGATCGACTGGAGTGCTCGATATGATCTCACGTTGACCTCCTCGTCACATTTGCCTCCGCCAAACTCCATCTGGTTAAGGGTTTCCTTCGTCAAAATCCCCCTACAATGAGGCCGTCAGACAGCCCCTGCATGCCGAGCTTCACGAGCGGGGTGGAGGGCTGGAGGTGGATTTAGAGTGGGGAGGAGAGCTTTGATCTTCACGAGCGGGGCGGAGAGCTGGAGGTGGAACAGCATAACACAGAACTCCACCGGCGCCGGCGACGGCGACGGCGACGGCGATGGCAATAAAGCCAGGGCCCGATGGTGGAGTCACCCGGCGACGGGGTAAAGTCAGAGCCCGGCGGTGGGGATGCCCTTCCTTTTATTTTTTTATTTCAGGGGTATAATAGTCATTTTACATTTTTGATCAATATACCATTGACTTAACCTGAAAACTGTCTTTGGGGACCAAACAAATCATTTTATATTTGTTGGTTGCTGAACAAACACGATATTAGCCTTGGGGCCCAAACAAATTATAAGATGCTATTTAAGGGACAAAAAACAATTTAGTCATAAAGAAATTAAATAATTCATAATCATTAAAAAATTTAAACCTAAAAATTTATTTTTGCTTTCTAGGTCTGGTCGTATGTAATTTTCCGGCAGTGAATACCCTTCGGTTTCCATATCTTCAACATGAGTCACATTTTTTGCCACCCCAACGCGTGTTACAGATTTGACGCGGTGGCTCTCGTTTCCCTGCCAAGCGTCGTCCTCACCCCAATTCTCGTCACCCCATACAGCCAGTGTCGTGGCTCTCATTTCCCCGCCTAGATCTAAAATGCGCCTGGTTCTCATTTTCCCACCCAATGCCAGCTCTCATTTCCCCGCCCAGCCCTGGATCTCATTTCCCCTCTCTGCCTGGTTCTCCTTCATTGGGCGGTTCGCTTCCAGGCGGGAGGGTTTCTTCACCGCAAAATCGAGGTGGAAGAAGCTGATCACTGGCTGGGCTGGGGTGAAGGCGTGGATGGGTTTTCGAGCACGGCAGGGGTTGTCACCGGAGCTGGTATTTCGCAAAGTCGGTGAGGATCTGGGTTTTCAAGCTGGGAGGTGGGAATTGGGTTTTGAGCTGCAGGGTTGTTTCCGGTGGGGTTGGGTTGGGGTCGAGAAGGGCTATGGAGGCTGGTGGACGATGACGCAGGTGGTGGCACCAACGACGGGAAGGTGGGGGTTTGTTTTTAATTTTATAAGATTTTAAAATTAACATTATCCGTGCATGTACGTATTAGGGTGTAAACTAGTAAAATACAGGGCACGATTTAGCAACACCCTTGAATTACTTAGGTGGGTATGTATCGGGGTTGATATAGCAGGAAAATTGGGAGATTGATTCAAACTGACCAAATTTCAGCCGCAAATTTCAATTTATTTAAGAAAATAATGAGTCTTGATTTAGTTGTCTAAAGTTTAGGTAGAAATCATTATGCAATTATTAAACATTTTGATTGGGATGAGATTCTTTTTAAAAGATGCAAATAAATTCAGGAAAGATAAAGTTTTTATTGATTTTGCATAAAGATCTCTGCCTAGCTACCTCACTGGAGACCATATCTTAAGAAAATTAGATAATACCCGTGTGGTGCACGACTTAAATAAGTGATTATATTATTAAATATTTTTATTTTATTTATAAACAAAAATAAAACTAAAATTGTTAACTATGTGTTTAAATAAAAAAATATTTTTTATACTTTTATGAATATAAAATACTACATAATTTTATATTGAAAAATATAATTTATTGAAAAATACTATCAATTATAAACAATATATTTATAAACTATAAACTCCTCTTTCCATTTCATTGGATTTGACACGCTTTCTTTTTTAAAATTATTTTTATGGGTTTGACACATTTTCATTTTTTGGCAAGATTCCTTTAATTTCATCACTCATCCTACTTTTTTTTCTTTATAAATTCAATTTCATTCACTCATTTCATTCACATAAATCCAAACATCTAAACTTGTTGTGCCAAATCAAACGAAATGAGATAGTATGTATTACTAATTTATTATTACTATATAATAAATTTTAGTAAAATTATCTTTTTATTTGCCGAGGAAATAGTAAAAGTATTATTATTTAATAAGAAATGTAATAATGAAAATAACTATATTTTTCTTTATTAAAAGTATTTTGCAATTAATTAAAACACAATTTAATCTTAAATTATAAATAAATAATTTTATTTACTATTCAAATATAGTATGAATTAAAGAATGTTTAATTTTATTATATTTTCTTTACTTTTTTTATTCAAATATATGAATAAAAGATTTATTTTGTAATTAATAATAATAGTAGCAAGTGTATTAATTTAATTAGGTATGTGATGCGGCAGGGTTTAGGTGGTAATCGGCGGGGCTTCGCACAAGCGGGGATTGGGTGGTCAGCGGCTGGTTTAGGTGGGATACTAAGCGATGGGTGGCGGATATTTGTGTGCTAGGGTTTACGTCGAGGGGGGAGGTGGTTGGAAGAAGACGAGAAATGGTGAGATGTTAAAAGCCAGATTAGGGTTAGCAAGAGTAGAGAATAAATTTTTGAATTTGGGTCATACGTTGGCCTAAAAAATTTGACCCAGTTCTCAAAATAAGGAGGGAATGTTAGTATGATTTTGGGTTAGTGAATGTGCTAATATAATCCAGTTGACACAATGAATGAAATATTTGGGATAATTTTTGAAATGCTATGAGGATGAAATGGTAAATCATACAAACTGTCCTCTCTTTATTTGGCTTGTGGTGCAGAGTGCCAAACAAAAAGAAATATCCATTTTCAGTAATTGTGGCACAATTAGTGAAACAACGGGAGTATTCCTGAAATTTAGTAATAATATGATTTAAAGATAAATTTTACAAAACTAAATTGTCACTGAATTAATTTGAATTAAATTAAATTAAATTGAATTGAATTAAATTAAAACGGTGATAAGCTCCGGAGAACAGGGATAGCTCTGTTTACTTTGGAAAAGTTTTGTTATTACATGAAATGAGGAAGTAAATTTGAGCTACCTAATATCATAAATCACAATTCATATGCAATGTGCTTTCACTCAGAACTCGGAAGATGTTTGAATCTTATTTTTCAATATATGGTCAAAGAACTTTGATTTAAAAATAATCATTCATATATTAGTTTTGAATGGAGGGGATTGTGTATTTATTAGTTTGGAATACTGGGTGTAATGAATCTGATCTAAATTTGAAACTTCTCATGCCTGGAATTTTTTATTTCCGGAAGTAAAATATAAAATGAAATGTTAATTTTCCGATGGTCAGGTGTGAATTTTCCATTTACACAGTGAATGTTCATAAATACTTCGTATTACATTTGTTAAGGAAATAGAAGGAATACAAATAGTATTCTTTAACAACATTAAAAATGGAAAAAATATATATATTTATCATAGGCAAAATCTTAGGAAATATCGCATTTTCATAAGTTTATCAAAATACGAAGTTTAATTAGAATAATAAAAAGGTAAAAGGTTTTTATTGCAATATTAAAAATTTATTGTGCAACATGTTGCAGTTATAAAGTTTATGACCCGATTAATGAAATCCAAAAATTTTATCATCATTTCTTCTAATTTGTAGTTTAAACATTGGTTTTTCTATGACTTATGCAAAGACTGTCTTTCAAGAGACGGACTCTTTATCACATTAGAAAAGGGGAAAAATATATTTGCCACCTCATTTATATTTATAAGAAAAAAGTGTTTTTATAACCCTATCTAGTTGACATGAGTGCCAATATAACCTTTCAATATTCGAAAGTGCCAATATAACCCTATATAACTAGTGAAAGTGCCAATATAATCCTATAAGTTTTAAGGATGTGCTGATATAACTCTACAAACATTAGAAATGTGCTGATATAACCCTACAAACATTAGGAATGTGTTGATATAACCCAATAAGATTGCATAATGTGCTGATATAACCCTACCCAATTTCAGCGAACTATGGCGATCCGGCGAACTATGAGGGTAAAATTGTCCACCTAATTTTAGAGTTAGCCCAAAGGGTGTTTTGGTCAATTTACATAGAATCAATGCTGGAATTGAGGTCAATGCCGGAAATGGGGTCTGAGGGTTATATTGGCACTTTCATTAACTAGTTAGGGTTATATTTACACTAAAAATTATCATAGAGTTATATTAACACTTACTCAAATAGATAAGGTTATATAGGAACTTATCCCTATTTTATAACTAAGCAACAACGTCTAACCTTACACAATAACGATACATGTGCTGTTCATTACTTTTATTTCCCATCTAAAATTTTAGATCGGTAATTGCATGAATTTTAGATTCCTAATCAATTGGTATTTGTAAAAGGGAAAGTCTCATGAAGACGGCTTTTCCATAAGTTTATGAACAATTTTCAGGGGCATTTACCTTAAATATTATAATTTTTTATAAAATTTAAATATTGCATTTTATAAGTTAAAACAAGTAATAATATGTATTTGAAGTTGAAAATATAAAAATATATGATATAAAAAAATATTTTCAAAATTTTTAAATTTTGTATGTAATTTAAGAAATGCAATGTATAAGGTAAGAAATCATAAGCTTATGGACAGACCGCCTGTCAGGAGACCCACTCTTTATAAAATGGTAGCACTGAACTATTAAATTCTATTCATTTTAAATGTAATATTTTTGGTATTTGTAAATATTTGCCTGTTACTTAAAATTATAGTTTATCTGAATTTCAGGTTGTCTTTTATATACTTTTTTTAAAGTTTCGAAGAAAGCTGTCATAAATCATTTTTCTTAGTTTATCAATTTCCTCTCACTAATGGATAATTGCCTATTACAGGTGGAGTTCAAATGCAGTTCCAAAAATTTTTTCAGGAACCGCCTTATTGAGATCTGAATAAGGTTTCGAACTCGAAACTCATTTCGAATCCGATTAAATGCAGTTCTTATCTAATTAAAGGCGGTTCTTGAGAAACCGTATTTAATGTACATCAATTAATGGCGGTTCTATTGTAGAACCGCCTTTGATTGAGATCCGAAATGAATTCCGAGTTCGGAACTAATTTTGGATTCGATTAAAGGAGGTTCTTATTGTAGAACCGCCTTTAATTAGGCATTTTGGCCCAATATATAAGTTTTAGGGTTTTCACACCTTAGCCAATTTTTAGATCTAAAAATTTCCTCTCAACCTGACTCCCCCATCTCCTTCGCGCCACCCCTCCTGGTCACCTTTCCACCATCCTGCGTCATCCCTTCTCCAGTGTCACCATGCCGGAAAACGTTGCTCATCCCCTGTGTTCGCTCCATCGCCGTTGTGGGTCTCCTACGCTGCTGCACGCTCCATCTTTCCTTCTCCTCCACCGCGTAGGACCTGGCGTCCCATCTGCGTCTCCTCCACCGCATGGGCCGTCTCGCCTCCGCTACGCGGGCCACGTTGCCACCACCGCTACGCCCTCTGCTCCTCAAGTCGGAAAAGTCAATTTATGTTTCTCTGTAAATAGATTTGGATCCAAAGAAGCACATAATCTGAAATAACAAAATGTTCAACTTTTTTATACAATGATAGAGTACTTTTGTAGAAATATTTATACATATTTATTTATGAGTAATTCCAAGCACCCTATAATATATATAGTTTACTTCCTGTCTGTGAACCAGAGATATTTGAGTCATTTTGACTACCCTAAACCCAAAAAATTATCTAAAAATAACATACTGTCAAAGTCTTGGGAAAGTCTTGGGAAAGACCGTCTTTCCATAGGTTTATGGAAAGACATGGTTTAATTAGAATAATAAAAGATAAAATGTCTTAGTTGCAATATTAAATATTTATTATATAACGTGTAGTAGTTATAAAGTTTATAACCCGATACATGCAACCGAAAATTTTTATTTTCATTTCTTCTAATTTGCACTTTAAAGCTTAGTCTTTCCATGGCTTATGGAAAGATCATCTTTCAATAGACGGACTCATATAATTATGATAACTTTTTAGAATGAATGTCAACATATAAATAACGAGTGCGTCTCTTGGAAGACGATCTTTCCATGAGTCATGGAAAGACCAAGGTTTAAAGTGTAAATTAGAAGAAATGAAGATAAAATTTTCGGGTTGCATGAACCGGGTTATAAATTTTATAACTACTACATGTTGCATACTAAATTTTTAATGTTGCAACTAAGACCTTTTACCTTTTATTATTTAAATTAAACCCCGTCTTTCCATAAGCCTATGGAAAGACTGTCTTTCCCAAGAATTTGCCATAAATAATTCGAATGAAATATTATAAATTAATCAATTTTTGTTGTATTCAACATTTAACGTTTTCCAACTAAATTAATTATATCATTTCATAACTCATATAATTTTTCTTAAATAATTAAACTTTAAAATTTTAAGTAAAAATTAATTTTAATATTATAATTAATGATATCGCGCAATGTGTGAGAGTTCCAGTAGTACTCATTAATTTTTAATGCACACGCACGGTAGAAAATCACATCTCTACTTCATACATGAATGAAATATTTTTATATACAGTATCTTAATTTATTCAACATCCAATTAATACATTTATATATGGTAACTTGTTTGTAATGCAATCTTCACAAATCTTATCCAAGAAAAACACACCAATCAGTTATAAATACGTACGCTAATAATTTCTTTCGGAATCTTTTTGAATTAATCAATCATTTAACTCAAAAACCATGGCCTCCTGTACCTTGTGTAAAATCATCGCCTCCTTTCTGCTACTCTCCTTGGCCGCCGCAGATCCCCGTAAGAGCTTGCACAGAGATTCAATTTTTTAGCATTCAACCACTTTCATATCATGCCTATTACTAACATTCTGATCATGAATTTAATTTTCTGTTCAGGTCACAATGCCACCGGCCATGTTTTCCCGCAAGGTATGGATCTCTGCACTCACTCCATTTTAGTTTAGTTTATCAGAATTTAGATTTGATGAAATTCAGTCATATTTTAATACATTTATTTTAGTTTAGTTATAACTCTAAACCGTAGTATTACAATGAACCATCTTTTTAGCATACATGAATCAATCCCTGGAATTTTCAATGCGTCTCCCGAAACAAGCTATTCCCTGTCCCTGGAATTTTCACGCCCCATAAAGAAACTTTTCTAATCGTTGATATGTTTAATTACGTATAATAACAGCAGATAAAAAGTTGCTTTTCAGAAACTATTTGTTACGACGAATCCAACCATATAATATATGATAATATTTATATATCCATTCAAATATCCAACTAAAGTTGGACAGTGAATAGTGAAAGTGAAGTGTGCAGTTTAATAGGCGACGGAGGGAGTAAGTTTTTTAACCCCCGTCATCTTTTTAGAAACGTCGAGTCTATGTTGCGCTTTTGAAGATAATTATAATTGTACGGAAAATTTTCAAGATGTTTATAATTGTATCTGGACTATTCAGGGTTCACCGTTGCCACATACAATTCTTCAGCGAATGCAACAGCAGATAGCATATCGTGTGGTGGTTTTGTAGCCGTCAGGGTTGGGCAAGGAACCGTAGGTTATAACGGGGCAAACATGCCGGTATTCCTGGTCCATATATACGTTATCGCGCCCAACACGTACAGGCGCGGAATTTACAATCTCCGGCTCAATTGCGGCGACTTTTCGTCGACCAATCTCGTTCTCCCGTGGATTTTCAGACGCCATCCCGCGGGATATTGCTTGGTGAAAGGCGGGAGCTTTATTAGGGATGGCGGATTTGTCTCGTTTCGTTATACTCAAATAATGCCTCAACCTCTAAGTGTTCAATCCTATGATTGTTGACTTTTAGTGGATTTTTCTAATTTGTTGTTTTGGACAGTTTGCACAGTTGCCCATAGGGATTAGAGATTGACTCTAATGTCATGACTCGTGTAATTGGATTACGTATAATTTTAGCATCAGGAGGGGCGTTTAAGGTGGCATTTAATCTTGTTTGTGTAGATTATCAAGTCAACTGTGTAATATGAGAAATCCGTCATTGGAAAAGTTTGATACTTTTTTCTGGTGCTTGGCAGTAATGTGAAGTCACATTCTTACAAAAGATCATGACAATATGCACATCAGATCACAAGAAACCAAGCATTTGTATCTGCAATTGAACCTCCTACCTATATACTTTTTCAAAACAACATCTTTTTTCCCAGAAAACCAGGAACAACTCACTCACTTCTATCATATATTGAGGCAAAACTCATGGTAGCATATGTCATGGTTGTGTTGTCTGTTGACCACCCTTTCTCTGAATCTGATGATATATTCTTCTGACTCATTTCCATCAGCTCTGCTATGAGCTTTGGTTTTGTGATCTTCTCGTCGCGGAGATATATCTCACCACTAAGCAATTTGGCCACCCTAGACATGGAGGGCCTTTCCTTGGGGTCATCTTGGGTGCACAAAAGTCCTATCTTGAGGTACCTACAAGCCTCATCATCATCAAAGTTTCCCTCTAAATCTGCATCCACCAGTTGGATGAGGACCCCCATCTCATGAAGTCTCCACGCCTGCGAAACACAAATCGCCATTCACAGTCTCCAATTGGTTTTATGTTTTGAAACTCACTGCCTTTTAAGTTTTACACCGGCTATAAACAGTCACACTGCTTATAGCCGGTGTAAATGACCAAACCCGTCAACTGATGGGTTTTATTGGTTAAAAAAAAAAAGGACATTGTCCATTGACATACCCTTTCAACAAGATGCTGGTCCTCAAGAGGTAACATCTTTTCTGTGTGTCTTCTACCACTGATGATCTCCAATAAGAGAATACCGAAGCTAAACACATCGGCTTTACGTGTGACTTGACCTCGAATTGCATACTCAGGAGCCAAATAACCTCTACTCATCACAAGAAACAAGAATGATCAGTACTTCCAATTTTGCATGAATAGACTGATTCAAGAATACAAACTACAGACTTACAATGTTCCTGCCACCCTTGTGCTGATATGGGTTAATTCAGGTGGAAAGATCTTTGCCAGCCCGAAATCCGAAATCTTTGGACAAAGGTCCCTATCAAGAAGAATGTTGCTTGCTTTAATGTCTCTATGTACGATGTGAGGCCTAACTTCCTCATGGAGAAATGCAAGCCCCTGCGCGACGCCTATGCATAGTTTAGTCCGCGTTTCCCAGCTAAAATCAATGATGCTGCTGCTGCTGTAACGACGATCACCTGATAACTGAACTAATCAAACTCATCATCCTAAGCGAAAAACCATTGCAGCTTTTGAATGAGAAGTGGAAAACCATAAATTACCAAGAAGAGTTTGAGCAAGGCTATTGTTCTCGAGATATCCATATACCAAGATCCTGTGGTCCGCCTCTACGCAACAGCCAAACAACTTCACTAAGTTCTCATGTTCTAGACTTGAAATTGTGCTTATTTCTGCCAAGAACTCTCTCATTCCCTGGGTTGACTCAGGAGAAAGTACTTTAATAGCAACCAAAGTTCCATCTTTTAGCACCCCCTATGGATGAAAAGACAATTCGACTGCTTATTTTCATACCCTCAACCAAGTAATCAACTCCCTTAACAGGGATAAAATGGGGAAGAAAAGGTTTACCTTGTAGACAGAACCAAAACCTCCTTCACCAATTTTGCTCCCAGGACTGAAATATGTTGTGGCAATCTGCAACTCCTTGTATCTGTACAATTTGGCATGCTCTAAATTTTGATTTCCTGCATTCATTTCAAGAAAGATCGTAAAATGGCAGAGATTTTCAGCATCCCGATCAAGCAAGATTTGGCACTGAAAGTCTGAGATGATGATATGGAATCTAACCTTCACGAAAGTTTGTAGTTTCAGCAAT
The DNA here is from genome assembly GCA_037428765.1 of Rubia yunnanensis. Lineage (NCBI taxonomy): Eukaryota > Viridiplantae > Streptophyta > Magnoliopsida > Gentianales > Rubiaceae > Rubia > Rubia yunnanensis. The sequence continues at coordinate 10,669,029 of CM075070.1, forward strand.
CCATGGAGGATCTTTCTGTGGAAAACAGCAGGTAAAAAAATCCTCCAGCCCCATGAACAGATCAAATTCACCTCTCCCTGGCATCAAGAAATGTAGCCATTGAATTTGTTAGTGCATAAATAATGTCTTCAAAACTTTTTTTTAAAGAAACAAGTTCTATGAGTCAAACAAGTTAAAGAATGCTACTTTCAGCATTGATAAGGGATTACAGGGGCAACTCCATAAAATTTGAAGCTCGAATTCGGTAAAAAAAAAACACGGTAGAACCGTTCATACAAGCATCTAAAGAGCTACTTTTGTCTTTTAGTATGGTTGGTCCTTCATAACAGAAAACACAAACACGAGGAGATGATCTGAGTACAAAGAAACAAGTTTCAGAAACAAGAAAACAAAAAAACCCTTACCTTATTTCAAGTACTATACTTTTTGCAGGTTCCTAAGATTTATGCCTTGATGTTAGCACAAGTGGACATGGAAGAAATGTTCTTGATTATTAATCCTGGGGAGAAATATGTGTCCGAACATTGAAATATGAGGTTCGAAACATCTCCATCGAAATTCATGAGTCAATAGGATTGTTGACTTTGAATTTTCTAATATTATTACGTGTAGAATGGGAAGGATCATAGTGCTATCTTGATTTGAAACTGATAAGAGTGTAATTTGTTGTTTGACGTTTTCGTCTAATCTTTTATTTTGGCTACTGTGTATTAAAATAATGTGTTCTTACTAAAGGGAAGTAAAAGGTTATTTACGGAATGGGTTTTCTACAAAATTGCGCAAATGAGTTTCACAAAAACATTTAACACCCCTATTAATAGAAGAAGTATTTTTTTTACTAAATATTTCTGATCTAATTTTACTTGGATGATTGGTCTGGATTACGAACAAATCACTTGCTTTCTTTTGGAAAAAACAAATCACTTGCTTTATCCACATAATTTGTGACGATTTTGATCTTTCTTCATTTCTTGCCTGGTTGAATTAAAATTAAATAAATTTACAATATTAATAGTATAATTATATTTAAATTGAAAAGAACTGGAGTTGAATTTTAAAAAACATCACCTTCCGATTGTGTAAATTACTGCCATGGTTGAAAAGACAATATTGTATAACACCGTCTCATGGTTAGACTAGAGACTTAATCGCAAATGTGGTTTTTAATTGAAGATATAAGAGTCAAGGGGTTGTATGTGAAATTTCACTATTTTACATTTAAGTTCATGTACAAAAATCAACATAATCTCATTATTTCTCGTATTTTTAAAATCTTCTCTCTCATTTCCTTTCTTCTCTCTTATTCAACGAGTCTCTCCCTTTTCATCTTCTTATCTCTCCAACTCCAACATTTTTCTTCTCTCTCATTTCCATTTATCTTCCATCGTCTTCAATTCAAGCTCGTTTTCTTCCATGGTTAGACCAGAGATTTAATTGTATAACACCATCTCATGGTTAGACTAGAGATTTAATTGCAAATGTGATTTCTAATTGAAGATACAAGAGTCTAGGGGTTGTTTGTGAGATTTCACTATTTTACATTTAAGTTCATGTATAAATATCAACGTAACCTCATTATTCTCTCATATTTTTTGAAATTTCTCTCTCATCTCCTTTCCTCTCTCCTATTCAATGAGTCTCCTCCTTTTCTTCTTCTCATCTCTCCAACTCAAATCTTCTTCTTCTCTCTCCTGTCCATTTCTCTTCCATCGTCTTCAATTCAAGCTCGTTTTCTTCCATTCAACCACTCATCATCTCCATTTGTCTTCCTCTTTCTTGCACGCAGTGATTCATCGCATTTTTTGGAGTTTTTCGGTGAATTTTCTGCCCGGCAAACACAATAAAGATTCGTTTTGTGTTTATCTTCGAAGGTAATATTTTTGCTCATAGTTTTCAATTTTTTTTGTTCATGTGATTTTCTAGGGTTTATGGTGTTCACTATGTTAATATTTGGGAATTTCTCTATTTTTTGTGTTTTGTGAGTTGTTCTTAGATTTGCATCACCACTGCTGTAATCGAGAAGGAAGTATGATTTGTAAACTTTTTGAATTTTCGGCTATGATGTTTCAGGTACGACTAATGATGTTTCTCGTTTTTAGTGTGATGTTTCAGGGTTCTGGTTTTAAGTACTGTTATCAGTGTTGTTGTAATGTTTTAATTTCAGCGCTTGATACTTGTGGTGTTTTCATGCTTAAGTGTGCAATTGATGTTCAGTTTTGATTGTATGTAATATCTTAGGGTTTTGTTATGATTTGTGCTAAAAATATTGTTGTTGTTGATGTTCCTTAGGTGTCTAAGAATGTTTTTGCCACTGTTGCTGCAATCGAGAAGGAAAGAGGATCTATAAATTTTGTTATTTTGATGGTTTCAATATTGTTGTTGATGTTTCAGGTTTTCTGTGTGATTTTCATGTTTAGGGTCCAAGTATTGTTATTTGTGCTTGTGTGATGATTTAATTTCAGTATTTGATGTTTGTAGCATTTTAAGTGTGCAATTGATGTTTAGTTTTGTTGTTTTGATTGTGTGTGATATCTTAGGGTTTTGTTTCGATTTGTAATTTTTATTATTTTTCAGATGTGATGTTTTACATACTGTTGTTGATGTTTCTGGTTTTCTATGTGATGTTTCATGTTTAAGCTCTAAGTATTGTTAAGTGTGTTCGTGTAATGTTATAGTTTCAGTGTTTGATGCTTGTGGTATTTCCATATTTAAGTACGCAATTGATGCTCAGTTTCGTTATTTTGATATTTTAGTGTGTGCCGATTGATAATTTAACTTTTTGATATTGATGTTTTAAATATTGTATTTGATATTTTTCAATGTAGTTGTCAATGATGTTATGTGTGCTATTGTAATGTTTTAATTTCAGATATTGATGTTTTAATTACTTTATGTGATGTTTTTTATTTATTTCATAGAAATACTTTTCAAGCCAGAGCTCTACGATGTCATTGATGAGATAATAAAAAATTTCTATGAGGAATCATATTCATGAAGATGTTTCCTTGAACAGAGGACTGGAGCGGCCCTTGATCTTAGCGTTGATGGAATAGAAAAGTCATCATCTTCAAAACCGACGGGAGAGAAGACATTCATGTGAATAAGTGAGTAACAGAGTGAAATAAGTTGAGGGGAAAATAGATTTTAATTGGTTGGGACGTATTGTTTGAGAATGATATTTTAAAAATATTGGTTTATTTGTTAGAGATGAGACACTGGATTGTTTGATGTTTTAGGTTTATTTGGATTTTTTTAGTTTTTATGTTAGCGATGTTTTAGTGCATTTAAATCATTTTGTAATGAAGGATGTTTAACAAGTTATTTGAAATGCAATAACAGTGGAATGTATAAGTGCGGTGGAACATATGATTATTTTGTTTAAATTAACATATTCATCGATACTTTTGTAAAACATCACACACGCAAAATTGAACCATAGCAGCATTACAGTGTAAAATCACACAAAAAAAATTCAACCATCACAACATTACAGTTTAATATCACAAACAAAAAATTCGACCACGTGATGTTTTACAAATCATCATCCTCTTTGTAACTTTCTAGATTGTGGAACGACTTTTCCATTTGCCCTTGAGTTGTGCAAACTAATATTGTAGCCATTATCTGACCAATTGTTGAGGACATCATCAAAATTGGAATTTGATATGATATTATGTTCTTCATACAAGTCGGGCATTTTGTTTTGGTTCTGTTAAGCAACCATCGCAGGCTTTGTATAACCAGTCGAAGCTTTCGGGGCTCCAAATGTCTCAAGATTCTGATCAAACTCACCAAATGTCCCAACCGCCACCATTTCAACAAGGCCAGTAGAGTAACAGTAATAATAATCCTTTGGCTGATACTGTGAATGCCCTCACTGCTGATCCCACTGATCCCAATTTCACAGCAGCATTGGCTTTAGCCATTACTTCTCTGATTAGGAATTCAAATGGGAGTGCACCAAATAATAGTATTATTCCCAATGTGAATGCAACAACCAGCAACAATAATGGGAGTGTCACTACAAGTAACAATAACAGCAATGGCAACAACAAAGTCCTCAACTCAAGTTTTCAAGGGAATTGAGTTTAAGAAGAAGGAAAGCCTTCTTCCACGCCGGCGCCAGAGTTGACTCCCGGAATGTTCACCGGAATGAAACTTTGGCGGGACGGTTACATTCGAATCGGAGGAATCAACGTCGTCCTTTCCGATCTGAACCTCAAATCGGAGGAATCAACTGTTACTTTGAAGCTCTCAAACTCTGAAGCTCTCCGTCGTCCGGTGTTCTGCGTCGTCTGCGCCATCGACCACGATTTCTGAGCAATTGAGCCTTCTTCGATTCCCCCAATTTGCCCTCAATTATGTACTCACATCGCCTGGAATAACGACACCGGATCTACGCCGGAGAAGGCGAGGTGACGGTGGATTAGGCGAGGCGGGACGATGGAGAAAGCGAGGCGGGACGACGGAGCAACGAGGTGGGACGGCGGATTAACGAGCGGCACGGCGGAGCTACCGATGCGGATGAAGGAAGACGCGTTCTCTGTGTAATGTTTGTATAATTGTTGTTTGGTCCTCCGCCTTTTCCATATTTTTCATTCTGGCGCCGAAAAATAATTATTTTTAATTTGCCCCCAAATTTAGTTTACCTTCCTCTTATTTTGCCTCTGATTTCTCTTATTTTGCTCATCATCATCTTTGTTCCTACCATGAGCGGACTATATTGAAAAGTCTACGTTGATGGTCTCAGCATGCAAGATTAGACGCGGGCGGTGAAACACAGTAATTATTTAAAAATTTATGCATTACGTGCGTTTTTAGCCCACGAAAACCCATTTTATATTATTATGTATCGGTCGTAATCTAAAGATTAGTAGCTTCATGAACGGGAACCCAAAAAAATCTAAATACAAACAGTTAAAAATTGACAAAAATTACTAGAATAGACCTTTGCGCATGTGCAAGATTAAGACACACTAAGAATAAGAACTAAACTCGAGTTGAGTCAAGGCTATCAGCCCGACCAAACTCACTGATTCCACACAAACACTTTTCTAATACAAGCTGACAAAACCATATAGGAATTAAAGTAAAAAATGAACAGATGAATGGTTGATAAGGTTGTCAATAGAACAAATTGACATCTTTTAAGCAATATTTAACTGCCTTTGCTACTTTTAACATAAGAACAACGTGGCAGCCAAAGGCCCAAAACTTTAGAACTCGTGCCTAATAACTTCAAAGATAACGATCCTATAGACTAATCAACTTTCAAATTCTCATGTAGCAACTGTGTTTCATTTCTCCAACGCAAGAAATTTCCAGGAAATGAAAGGGTCAAAAGAATCATGCACCTTTTTGCCAAGTCTACTAGTACTTATTCAACGTAGAGAGCAACCGAAACACATAGCACAGAATGGATCTCTATAAAACGACATCAAAATGGATCTCCATAATAAGCCGATGTCATCAGAAACCTTGGTAGCAAACTTCAGTTTATTGTTATTTTTACATAAGCACTCAGTAGGATGATCATCTTTATTCGGTCAGTATGCTTCTCAAGTTCAAGATTTGCCGAAGGAGAACAGATATAACCTAGAAGGTCCGCTGACCAGAAGCCTACTGGCGAACAAATACCATTGTCTTTGCGAGTTCAAGAGCTTTGTTGCGCCCAAAAAACTTTTCTGTTATCGCCAATGTAAACTCCATCGTGGTTCCTGGCCCTCTACTGGTGATTAAATAACCATCCACAACCACCCTGTTCTCGGCCTCACTTGGATCAGACAGTTTGTTGCACATTGCAGGAAAAGCAGTAGCCTTCTTACCCTGTAATAAAGCATGTATTTGAAGTTGAAGCATTGACTAAACATTTAGAATACATGTTTCACAGAAAAAGCAAACACCAGCTGCATGAAAGGAGAAACCCGGAAAAGAAAGAACATATAGTCAGGTAAACGCAAGAGGAAATTCACTTTTTTTAGTTCTGACGGTCCAGCGTGGTGCTAACTACAACCTAAAGCATTTAACCTTATTACTGCATTCCCAAATTGTACCACAGATACTAAAGCATTTAAATCAGTACCTTGAGCAAGCCATGAGGCTCTAAGACTAAAGCAGGGGAAGCACACATTGCTCCATAGGGCTTATTTGACTCCATTTGCTTCTTCAGTAAGTTGACCAACTTCTCTGAGTTTGCAAAGGCTTGCGCACCACCAAGTCCACCCTAGATACCCAACAATGAAAATATGTCAGCTAAAATGAAATTAGTTTCAGGCAGCCAAATATTATGATGGTAGCTCACCCACCGGAAGAACAATAAGATCATAGGTCTTTTCGGAAGCCTCCTCGAGTAGCACATCTGCCACTAGCTTCACTTTTCTTGAAGCCAAGATTTCTAGTTTGTCCTCAACGGATGCTACAACAACTTCAGCCTTAGCTCTTCGAAGGACATCAATTATAATCACAGCTTCCATTTCTTCTGTCCCGTTGGCAATGGGCACAAGAATCTAAAGAGAAGACCAGAAAATGAAAACATAAAAGAAGTGCATTATGTAACAAACATTGACAATTTACTCAAGAAACATTCTTTGCATGACACCCAGTAAGAAGGAATGAGGGCCTTAGCACCTCTGGAACATCAGAATCATTGATAACAGATCTAACATCTAAAACACTGGAGCATTAACAACTGTAAAATTGGAATATTATTGTTGGGGGAGAAAAACATTTAGATATGCAACCCAATATGCACTTGGAAGAGGAAGAACTACAACACAAGCCCATTCTTCACAGTGAGTCAAGTGGACATATTCAAATAAAGGCAGAAAGGAATCAGAAAACAGCATATATGAGTTTCTAGCATTGGAATAAGGACTAAACAAGACTACAGACATAGCAGTAGTTACCCGAGGAGAATCATTGAATGTCCACTTGACTTGGTTAAGTTCTGAAATAACATATTCATCCCCATGATTTGTACGCATCACCTGAGAATAGGCACCATGATATAACTGTCACCAACTAATGATGCAGGGATATAGACTCAGAATATGTTGAACCAGTCTCCTTCAGAATCTAACTCCTGAACGGAGATAAAGGCAATTGGAAAAGCACTATATGCCGGATGCAAGAAAGTTTTGGAGTGATCACCCCATTGCATACATCTACATTCAGTAACTCAAACATGCAAAGCAATAATTAATTTTAACACAAAGTTATAAATTGCAAACATTTCTACCTACAAATTGACAATGACAACGACACAAAAGCTCAGCTGAACAAATTAAGCTTATTTATAATAAAACAAACATATGAAGTTATTTAGCATTTGAAAAACTAGAAATTCAAGCCATTAGGCTTTAACCTTCACAAAACAGCCTCGGGCTCATTAAAAGATCAGATAGGCTAGGAAGTGAGCATAAAATGGAACTAGGATGCAAACAAACTCTGCTGACTTAATCTACAAGATTTCAATGATGGCTCCAAACAAGTAATAATAAAAACCTGAACTATTAAAAGTTTAGGTCCAATGGCAATAATAGCTATGCTTTCTAATCCAGGCAAAAATAATGGCGACCATAGAAAATGAGAAGATAAACAGTATACATAATAAGAATACCATCAAGATAGAAAAAGAACATCTAAAAACACAAGGAAGGCTCAATAATAATGATTGAACATCGAATTCGAAAATCCATCCACATACAAGAGGTCCGGACACTTCATCAGCTTTTTCCTTCCCGAACAATTGTTCAACTAAGGCAACCGCATACTCCATCGCTGTACCAGGTCCTCGACTAGTAACAACCTTTCCATCCAGCTCAACGATTGATTCGGTAGCATTCGCACCGGACGAGAGCTTCTCCATGAACGATGGATAACATGTTGCCTTCTTCCCTTCCAACAGTCCCCACGATCCAAGAGCAACCGCAGGAGCTGCACAAATAGCAGCATATAGCCGTCCTTCTGCCGCTTGCTTTTTCACCATGGACTCTAAAGTCCTGTTATCCTTTAGTGTAGTTGATCCCGGCATTCCTCCCTAGATACACAGCGTAAATCGCAACATTGCGAATTAGATTAACTTCTATAAATTCACCGTGTGAATCTAATTCAGTAAAAAAATCAACGAAGGCGTCGGATTAACAGGAGGATATGAATTACGGTTAGGGAAATGAGGTCGAACACAGTATCGGCGCAGTCGGAAATCAGCGAATCAGCGACGATCTTAACTCCGTGGCAAGCATCCACTCGCAGCTGCTTCTCCACCGACGCTACCGTGACGTCGGCGCCGGCTCTCCGTAACACGTCGATAGTCACCACCGCCTCCAGCGGCTCCGTTCCGGTTGCAACCGGCACCAATACCTGCAGAAACGACGCAGCGACCGATCAGTAACGGCATTGAAAGCGTGAAGAGCTGTTGACGCTTTCAGGAGGTTCGGAACTGCACCTTTTTAGCGGCGGACGCCATGGCTGAGAATGAGCAGGAGGAGAATCGCGGGTTGTGTGAAGTAAGGAGAAATGGAGTGAGAGTCACGGAAGGGAAGACGCGCGTGAGGGTGCGGGGATAGAATCCGAGAGAACTCATTTTTTAAGTAGCAGTGTGTGACTGCGTGTAAACAGGAAAGCTCTAGATCGGGGTTTTTTTTTTTTTGAGCAAAGAGTTATTCTCATTCCGTTTAACTGCAAGATCATTACATATTGGTGTCAGGTGTAGATCGCATAACCCCTAAGCTAACAATTACAACTAACCTGATATAATTTTTTAAATTCTTTGAACTCACACACTGCAGGGTAAACCTCTCATAAATGGACCTAACACTAAGTTTATGTGCCGTATTAGCAATTTCTGCAACTCGAGCGTGCCTTCAATCTTCATCGGGTTTCTTCACCTCTATAATTTTGAGAGGTTGTTGCTGAATTTCTCCAATCTACGGCAGAAGGTGTTTGTTGAAAGAGTCGAGAAACATGTCTGTTTTGATTTGGAGCAGTCCAGTACTACATGACTCCATGTTATTCAGCGTTGGCCAGATTTATTCTCACCGGATTACCACAACTCCGTAGTTCTGATTTTAAGAACCTTTTGGGAGGTTGTCCCTGGATTTCTCTAATTAACGCGGTATGATATAACCCAAATCTCATCGGATTCACGAGAGTACCAACTTCGCACCTATAAATGAAACAAGAACAAACTAAAGCAGAGTAATCTAAACCATAACATCATTTAGGAAAGTCATACCACAGCGCAATACTACTCTAGCCCAGAAGCATGTGCAGCCTTAAAAGTATTATTTTTCGGACTTGCTGCAAATGTGCAGATGTGGTACTACTGCAAGTGGACACTCCGTTGTGCGTTAGAAACTCTATTCGACGAATACGTACTACTAGAGAAGGACCCATAATTTTTCAGTAAGCCCACTATGACAGAATCATCCACAACTTATAGTTTACTCTTCATCATTGTCACCACGAGGTTGACGTGGCTACAACCGACCATGCTGAATTTTGTTGAGCGACAAAACAAGATATGGAGTGGGGATAGGGTTTAGGGATGGTTAGGAGTGGGAATAGGGTTTAGGGATGGTTAAGAGTAGAGATTACGCCGGATGTGCTTTAGGCCTGAATTTCAAATAGGGCCCGGGGTGGGAGACCTAAAATCGCCCTACGCCAATTTCCCGTCATACTCAATGGTCGCTGAATGTTGTTGACCGTCGGAGGGCGTTGACCGGAAGAGACTGTTGACCGTCGGGACTTGACTGTCGGGACCATTGACATCGCCGGGACTGGACCGCTGGGATCGTTGACTCACCAGATGACGTCGGTGAGGAGAAACCGCCGGAGATCATGGCGTTGCAGGGATAAGCCTGTCAAACTCCAGCTGGCAATACCGCCGCCCGGATCTTCATTTTGGGTCTTCTAGCTGTCCTTTACGAGGAGAGGCTGTCGGGATTCGACGAATTTGGCCCTCTCTCGCCGGAAAACTTTGTCCTTAGCAAGTCGCCGGGTGAAGAGCTCGCCGGCGGTGGATGTGAGCTCCGTCGCCTGGGAGCGCTGCCATTTTTGTCAGCACGACCCTCCGTTGCTCGCGCCTTCCATCTGTTTAGTGGCACCGGGAGGGACTAGGCTGCTCGTCACAACCGAAGCAGTGCCAACAGACGGCGGGTTGGCTAGTGCGAGGAAGAGATCCACCGACTGACCTCAGTTCTATGCCTATAGAAAGGAAAAGCTGGAATGAAATAACGAAAAAATTAAAGGAATGGATCGGATTGTCGGTGGCGACGACGGCCCTCAAACTAGGGTTTCTGTCCTGGGTTAGAGAGCGGAGGAGGAAAGTTTTTGGGTAATATGCAAATATAACCCTATATGTTGGAGAAAGTGCAAATATAACTCTGAGTTGTTTGTTAGTGCAAATATAACCCTAACTATTATACATATGTGCAAATATAACCCTAACTATTATACATATGTGCAAATATAACCCTAAAGCCATTATTTCCGACATTGACTGACCAGGGTTATATTTGCACTTTCAATTATCGCAAGGTTATATCTGCACTTTCATTGTTGCAGGGTTATATCTGCACTTTCATCAACTATATAGGGTTATATATGCACTTTTCTCAAAGTTTTTTTTAGAGGGAGAATTTTAGATCTAACCTTAGGCTTGGTCGACCATCTTTTTTTATTTCACCCCATTTCTAATTGTTTATTATCATAAAGGCTGAAATAGTCTCATCTTAAATTGCACAGAAATCATTATCACGCTATTTAAGAAATATGTTTGACGGTTAATATGTTCATCTAGGTATAATAACGATAAATAAAAAGTTGATATTTAAAACTATTTATTTCGACGAATTCATCAATACCACATATAATAATATTGTTGTTCATATATTTATTCAAATACGATAAAACTTTAATATAGAATGGTGCCAAAAAAAATAAGTGGGTAATTTAAGTTGGCACAAAGGGAATATCCATATTTTCATACCTCTACTTGATTTTTTGAGTCAAGAGGGTATCATTTTGTATAAAATTTCAATTGATATATAAATCAGAGTATGATCATATTAGAAATTATAAGATTCATATTAACGTGTATCAGATTATAATAATCTTTAATTATGTATACTTCACAATATTTATACTTCCTCCGTTTCAAAATAATTGGCTCTCTTTCTATTTTCGTCTGTCCTATATAAAATAATACATTTTAATTCTTACCCAAAATGGTAAAAAATATGTTGTAAATTCCTACAATATCATGTTTAACTTCAACATCTTTTTAACTGGGTCCACTGTATTCCCAAGATATCCCCACTTTTTCACAATTATTTACTGCCACATCAGGTAGCATAAAATACCGAGTCAAAAATATATGTGTCAATTATTCCGGGACAGAGCAGCAAAATTCACGTTTTTTTAGATTAAAAGGCCAATATAGGGATGGAATTAGTCTAACATTAACACTATCTTATTCTAATTTCACCTTCAACGGTCAACACTTATCATTATTTGCTTAGTACATTTCAGAGATGGGCATATGCGTTGGATGAACTCCCCTAAGGATCAGATCAAACTGTACAAATACTACTGGTATTAATGGTATTATAGGGTTGAGATAAAATGTCACGCCATGAAGGCATGCGTTAGATGTTGTTTTGGTATCTGATTAGATTTGATTGATTCTAGATGAGTCTTGTTTACTAGGCTAGAGTTCTACTAGCAGTATCTTTCCTTATTGCACTCTATTTATTCTTATCAGTAATATAATAATTGATTACGGTAAATACATCTTGTCATGGTATCAGAGCATTGTTCCGATCCACCTTCCTAAACCCTGAATTTTTTCTCTGCCGCATACTCCTTCCTCTTCCAGCGGCCGATCACACTACTCTCTCCTCCCTCTATGACAAAATTTTCCGGTGCCACCTTCATCATGCCCAGTGAAAATTTGTCGTACAGTGCCCTTCTCCATATGATGCAAATCAAGCTCACCAAATCCAACTATTTCCTCTAGAAACGTCAAATTGGATATGTCCTCAAGCCTTAGAAGCTTTTTGGTTTTCTCAACGAATTGACTCCAGGTCTTCCTATCCCTACTCTGCCGTCGGCTGGCTCCTCGTCGATCACTTTCGCCATTGTCACGTCCACTCCCACTTGCGGCTCTAAACCCAATGCGCATGCGGTGTTCAAGCAGGCCAAAGAAGAATATGACCAATGGATTGATGAAGATCAGAGGGTTTGCAGTTTGTTGTTTTCTTCCTTCACGCCAAAAGCTCTCTCAGAAATTCCAGCAAAACGTTCAACTTCCAAAGACATTTGGGATAGCATTGGTGCCATTTTGTAGAACAGTAGCACATCCATTATTATGCGTCTTTGTGCTGATGCCTATGGTATACGTAAGATGGGTACTATTCATGAACTTCATCTACAATTTAAAGTTATTTTGGAGCAGTTATCTCTTATGGGTTCTCCAGTCACAAATAATGATCAAATAATTTGTTTTAAAACTGCTCTTAGGTCTAACTTCAAAGATTTTTATGCTCCGTTGATTAATTATTTCCATATGCCTTTATATGCCAATGTGTTATCTGGTGCCATAAACCACAAGGAATTTTTGAATAATTTACAGGGTCACTCAGCATCGGCATCTGGGCCGGCCGCATTTGCTGTAGGTGAAAACCCCTCGGCCGGCAGCGTGTAGGATCACGCGCCGGCGAGGGGTAACGATGCGTATGGTTCACGCACCATTAGGGGTGGATGATTTGGTGGCCGCCGAGGCGGTCAAGGTGCTAGATATGCTCAGTTTGCAACCTTGTGTCTTGGTTTACGTCGCGGACGACCGCATTGTACCTGGTCTGGTCGGCCATTTCACTTTGTTGCGAATTGTTACAAAATGTTGGCTTAGACCCCCCATTCAGACTCGACCCACTTGGTTGAAAATTTCCAGTCATCCATGCAGTTTAAGCCATTATCCTGCATGTCAGACTGGTACATCAATTGTGGCATAACCAGCCATATGGCGTCTTCTGTTTCTAGTCTTGACAATGTCGCTTATTCTGGTGATTCCCAGGTTTCTGTTGGTAATGGTGCTTCTATTCAGATTTCGCATACGGGTGATTCTCGCATTTCGCATTTCTAACCAGGGATTTGAATGTGTTTGTTACTTTTTTATGATTGGAACTTTGTTATTCAGAACAAAGTTTCCAAGGCAGTCGTGGGCAGGGGCCACAGTGATGGAAGATTGTACATGTTGGATAATGGGGATGCAATACTTGTTTCTTTTTTGCTACATAATAAAGGACGAGCATCATATGAGCTTTGGCATGCTAACCTAAGACATGTGCCGACTGCAATCATCTTCAGTTTGCAGAATTCCGGTTTACTTTCCATTTCTTCATTATTACCTAAACTACATACCCGTTGTGCTATGGCGAAGGGACATCAGTTAGCTTTTGTTGAGAACCCTAAACGTGTTGCGCACGTTCTTGAATTGGTATATTGTGATTTGTGGGGTCCCTCCCCAGTTTTATCTGAGAATGGTTTTTCTTATTATGCCTTGTTTGTGGATGATTTTTCTCGTTTTACCTGTTTTTTTCCGCTCCACCGCAAATCCAAGTTTTTGACACATATTTCCAGTTTGAGGCTCTTGTCGAGAATCAATTTACGTCTGAAATTAAGGTTTTTTAGAGTGACAGTGGCACCGAGTTTTTGAACAGGCGCTATGGTCTCATTTTTCCTCCAAAGGCATTCACCATCAGGTATCGTGCCCGTACACTTCAGAGAAAAATGGACCGGCGGAAGTCAAGCATAGACATGTTGTGGAAATGGGCCTTATGGTGTTTTTTCACTTGCATTTTCCGCTATTTAGATGGGATGGCACATTTGCCACTGCAGTTTTTACTATTAATCGGTTACCCACTCTGGTTTACAGGGTGCCTTTCCTTATGGACTTCTTTATCAACGAGATTCAATTTACTTGAATTTACATCCATTTGGTTGTCGAATATTTCTATTTGTCCGTCCTATAGCTGGTCACAAGCTATCTCCCCGAAGCATTCCTTGTGTTTTCATCGGTTATAACTGCCATTATAAGGGATTTCAGTGCCTTGATCCTTCCACTGACAAGATCTTTGTCATCTGTCGTACTTGCTTTAACGAGAGTTGTTTTCCTTTTTCCTCCTCCACCTCCTAGGTGTCTGGTTCTTCTCTGTCAACTTTGGATGTTTATGCCTTTTTAGATGCTGACAGAAGTTCTCGCCCCTTATTATCAACACTTGATCAGCCAGTTTCTGTGCCCTGCTCCATTTGATTGTCGGGTTCCGACCAGCCGCCACCTGCCCGACCTACTCCGCCGACCAGCCTAGGCACCACGACTGTGTCCTCTATGGCCACTTCTACTGATCGTCCCTATGTCATCTGCGGCCCCATCTCCCCCCGACTTCACCTCCTCAACCGATTACTTATCGGATGGTCACTAGGTCATCCACTGGAGCCATTCAATGTCGTAATTACTCGAACATTGTTGTGCATGGTCTTCTTGTTGCGTTACTTGCCTAGTTGAAGCCTACTAATTACCGCTCAGCTCTTAAGAACCTTCTTGGATTGTTGCTATGGATGAGGAGATTGTTGCTCTTTGGGGACAGCACACATGGGATCTGCTTCCACGCCCATCGGATGTCAACATTGTTGGTTCCAAATAGGTTTATCGACTGAAGTATCGCCATGATGGCACAATTGATCGTTAAAAGGCTTATGTGTTTTTTTTTTCCAGATTTTGGGTTTTGACTTTGACCACCACACCTTCAGCCATGTGGTCAAAACATCCATTGTTCGGACAATTCTCGCCATTTCTACGATGTGCTCTTGGCCTCTTCATCAGCTGGATGTCAAGAATGCCTTTCTGAATGGCATTATCAACACTCTGGTCTATATGGCGCATCTAGTTGGTTATGAGGACCCGCTCAATTCGAATTACGTTTGTCACTTATGAAAGGCTATTTATGGTCTTAAGCAGGCGCCTTGAGCATGGTTTCAATGGTTCAACACTTATTTATCTCAGCTCGGGTTCCAGTGCACTTCAGCCGATACTCTCTTTTTATTTTCTCTTGAGGATCATCATTGTTGTATCTTCTGGCCCGTGTCAATGATATCATCCTCACAGGCAAAGACCCATCACTAATTTGGCAGTTTATTGATCGAACGCATTAGGAGTTTGCTATCAAGAACTGTGGGCACCCTTCACTACTTTCTTAGCTTAGAGGTATCACCCACTTCACCGGGTTTACTTGTTGGTCAAGCTGAGTGCGCTCGGGATATTCTCACTCGTGGCGGGATGTCAGATGCTGCTCTGGTGTCTACCCCATTTGTGTGTGGTTCAGTTACACAGTTCTACCAATCATTCATTTTGGAATCCGACTCTGTACCAATCCTTAGTTGGTGAATTCCAGTACCTGAGGATCACTTGTCCTGGCCTGGCTTTTTGGGTTAACACCGTCAGTCAATTTCTCCAAGATCCTCGTGATGATCATTTTGCTGCAGTTACTCGAATTCTTCAGTATGTTTGAGGCACTCTTCATTTTAGTCTTGCCTTCCGCTTTGCTAGTTCTCCTAAGGTTTTAGGGTACTCTGATGCTGATTGAGCTCACTGTCTAGAGACTCGTCTATCCACATATGGCTATGCAGTTTTCTTGGTGGAAACCTAGTTTTTCGGAGTGCCAAGAAACAACCTATCATCTCTTGCTCCAGCACTGAGTCTGAGTATTAGGTTCTCGCCAACAAAGCTTCAGAGGTTGTATGGATGACTCATCTGCTTCGTGATCTTCGAGTTTCGCTTTTGGTTTCACCGTTACTGTTATGCGACAACAATAACTCTATTTCCTTGGCTCAGAATCCGGTTGCTCACAAGTAGGCAAAGCATATTGATATTGATTATTACTTTGTCCGGGAGTTTGTTGCTTCCGGAAAGCTGCGTGTGACTCATGCTTTCACTTCTCTTCTGATTGTTTACATCTTCACCAAAGGACTTACTCACCCATTGTTTGAGTTCTTTTGGTTCAAGATTTGCTTCACTGAACATCTGATGCTTTGCTTGAGGGGGGTGTTAGAGTATATTATGTTACTGATTAGATTTGATTGATTCTAGATAAGTCTCGTTGACTAGGCTAGAGTTATACTAGCAATATCTTTCCTTATTGTACTCTATTTATTCTTGTCAGTAATACAATAATTGAATACGGAAAATACATCTTGTCAGTATCATTATTAGTGGTGGTGCTAAAAACTCATTAGTGCGCTTCCATCAACATATATGAGTGCTTGAAAATTTTGTACTTCTTCATGTACAACGAGATTACTGGGTTGAATCCCTACTGTGGTGAAAGCATCAGTTAGATGGTTGATGATGTTTACGTTAGCTAGATCTGATGGATAAACGCTACTCGAGACCTGAACAACTTATGGTCTTGCTGTGGCAGTGGGATTACGTCGGGCTTGCGAGAACTTGTCAAAATCCGCTGATCTAAGCCACAAATAATCTTGTTGGGTCACCATTACACATATTTGGTTTATACTATTATGACCCTAAGAATGGTTCGAGTGGTCTCTCTGATCGTCGTAGCATGAACGAGTGGTGATCTATCGATGTCGGGTTAACCAGTGATGGCGGATTGCCCGTCGACAACAAGTTGGATGCGTTGGACTTTGGCTTGGATAAATACAATGGCATGGTTTTAAGCCTAACTCCCAAGCTTTGGCTCAACCAATATCGATGATAATTTTTTGGTTTAGTTGTTCGCGTCGGTGCGTATTGTTCTCGATATGGTTGTACAGATCGCGTGTTTGTAGTGATATTGTATTCTCGTATTAGGGGTTCCTTTTGTCTGGATGCATCGATTTGTGTTTTACAATGTGTTTAAAATTTGGACATTCATCATGCTTTGGATATTTCTTGTTGGACTCTAATCTATAATAGTTCATCTGATTGACACGTACTTTTAATATCCTTGACATATATTTCTTACTGGTAGAGACTCACTAGGTTGGATGTTAATTTCACTTATCATAATCACCATTATACATTTTCCCCAAAGTATATAAATGATTAATTTAAAATAAATGAATAAAATTCTCTGATCGTCTACTTTTAGAGCTTAGCGACACATACATCATCTTCTATGACATCACAAAGTTCACTTTAAAAATAAGAACAAATGCTCAAAACGGTATTCACTTTTACTCGAAATTCACAACCTGAAACCCAAATTTTAATTTTGTATTATTAACGTACCGAATATATCATTTTTGTTCCAAAAATGATCCCATGACCGGTAATAGTAGGTTTTATTTAGGTCAAAACTTTAGCCAATGGTGGATGAGGTCAATTCGTATTAAAAAAAAGAGGAGAGGGGAAGGGGATAATAATAATTTCAATAATCCAGGCTCTCATCTCCTTCTCTCTCTCCCACTCCTACATCTACATCGGTGTCTTTTTGGCTTGGTCCACAGGCGGTGACATTCATTGGAATCAGCCCAACGACGGTAGCTTACAGTTTTCGCAAAGAGAAAATGACGAATGCTAAATTATTGGAGGCTCCTTTTGGCTTCCCTTCTTCTTGTTTATAGCTCCGAACTCGCAAACTGAACTTAAATGGATTGTTAATCAAACCTGGAATCGACAAAACCCACACTTTCTTTGACCACAAGCCGGAGCTGCTAGAATAAATCATGTTTCTGAATAGATTATAATTGATTCTAGATAAGTCATGTTGACTAAGCTATAGTTCTACTCATATTCTGCTACCTTATTGTACTCTATATATTCCTGTCAGCAATACAATATTACTTATGCAAAATACATTTTATCATGGTATCAGAGCAGTGTTCTGATTTACCTTCTAAAACCTTTTTTTTCCGACCGCCGCTCCTCCTTCTTCTTCCTCTAGCGGCCGAACTTCTTCCGTTCTCATCATGGCCAGTGAAAAATTATCGTTTAATACTCTTCTCCAAATTAAACTCAATAAGACCAATTTTCTTCTCTGAAAATGCCAGATTGAATACGTTCTTCGCCCTCAGAGGCTTTTTGGATATCTCGATGGGTCGATTCCACGCCCTCCTCTTCCCACTCTGCCGACGGTTAGTTCAACGTCTTCCTCCTTTGCCACCGCCCTCCACGTCCCTCCCCCTGATCGTGCGGCTGCTCAGACGGCTTACAATATGGCCAAAGATGCTTATGATCTCAGGATGGATGAAGATCAGAGGGTCTGTAACCTACTGTTCTCCTCTTTTCTCCTTAGGCCCTCTCCGAACTTCCAGCCTTGTGTGTGACTGCCAAGGATATCTGGGACTGCTTTTGCACCACTTTTCATACCAGTGGCACTTTCATCATTCTTCATCTTTGAGCCGATGCCCATGGTATACGTAAGAGTGGTACTGTTCATGAACTTCATTTACAATTTAAAGACATTTTTGAGCAGTTATCCCTTGTGGATTCACCTGTTTCTAATGATGATCAAATCATCTGGTTTTTAACTGCTCTCGGGTCTGAGTTCAAAGATTTTTCTCCACCTCTGATTAATTCTTCCCCCACCCCGCTTTATGCTGATGTTTTGTCTCACGCCAAGAATCATGAGGCATGAGGCATTTTTGAAAAATCTTCAAGGCAATTCGGTACCTGCTTCTAGTCCAGTGGCATTCTCTGCAGGTGAACAGCCCCCTGTCGGGCATTTTTGGGATCATGCGCCGGCCAGGGGTGGCGGCGCATGGGGCTCCCGTGCCACTCGAGGTGATTGTTCTGGTGGTCGCAGAGGCGGTCATTTTAGCTTTGGTCCTGGTCAGTTCACGGCTGGGGCCAGTTCCGGATGCGGCCATCCCTATTGTACCTGGTGTGGTCGTCCAGGCCATTATGTGACTACCTGTAACAAGATGATAGCACAGACTTTCCCAAATGCCCACCACCGGCCCTTCTCCTTTCCGGGTCTGGATTTATTGCGTCGTTTCAGTCGTCGTGGTCGATGGGGAAGAAAGAAATGAATGAATGTTCTTTTGGGAAAATGTAGAATAATACACCTACCGATACGAAAGCCTTATGAATTTAATCTTAAATAAGGGGGCTTAGCCTGCCTACCAATCAAAGAGGCTGAGAGTAAGCGTAAGCTCTTCGAGCTTCCCTTCATTTGCTTCGCGGGAGCCGCTGGCTGAAAGGGAATTTCTTTTGGCTATAGGACTATAGTGGGTACCGGAAACAGGACAACCTCATTGCCTCTCTTGTCTCGCTGAAAGAAATCTCAAGAATCGTTGGTTTGACCAACGAACTACGTGGGAAAATATACCTTCTTTCTTTGAGGAATGGGACCGAAATAGCATCATAGAAGAAAAAGTAGTACCCGAGACATAGCTAGATCATCATCAAAGGAAGCCTCTTCTAGAGAAATCCTTCTTGTCATCCGATAATTGCCGGGGGGGCTAATGTTAGTTCAGAAACGTCTGGATCCCAGCCCCAATACCCAGGGCGAACGAATTGGTCCACTACAGAAACGAGACTTCAGAAGTTTAGGGACTTGAGAATGGAACAAAAAATAGGCAGCACCTTCTATCAAAAATGGAAAATTGGCTATGGAGATTTCGCGCGGTCAGAAATTAATACAGACACAAAGAGCTTCGACAAGTTGACCACCTTACCCGTCATTGAAACACAAGCTGGAGACGTATCGGCCTATATTCCCACCAATGTGATCCCCTCCAGCCCAGTCGCCTCCGATGATTGGTTTGTCAACCACGCTTTCCTGTGGAGATACCGAAAGTGGATATTAATTCATTTTCGCGTTCATGAATGGGTTGAAGTGGCATAAGAAATCTCTTTCGTCGCCTCTTTGACAATAAATCAGAATTCTCCCGGAGAATGGCCGAATATAGGAGATTACAATGACCCTCACGCACTTGGCTGGCAATTTTCAGGCTTCACTACAAATAGAGCCACACTCTCGCGCATCCGACTGGTAAGTTTATTCTGGTGCCACCAGTCATATGGCATCTTCAGTGTCTGGACTTGACAGTGTCACACCTTACTCTGGTAATTCCTATGTTTCTGTTGGTAATGGTGCTTATGTTCCAATTTCTCACATTGGTGATTCTCGGATTTTTGATACTTTGACACCATCTGATGTTTTGGTTGTACCTGCCATCACTAAGAATTTATTGTCCATTAGTAAACTGACCAGGGATTTAAATTTCTTTGTTTCTTTTGATGATCGAAACTTTGTGATTCAGAAAAAAGTTTCCAAGGAAGTCGTGGGCAAGGGCCACAGTGAAGGCGGCCTGTACGTATTTGACAATGGTGGGGCATCACTCGTTTCCTTCTTGCAGCAGAATACTGGGCGGGCATTTTTTGAGCTTTGGTATGCTCGGCTGATGCATGTGCCAGCCTCTATCATCTCTGGTTTACAAAAATCTGGTCTCTTATCAGTTTCTTCTTTATTACCCAAACCGCATACTTGCACTCTACGTGTTATGGCAAAGGGGCAGCAGTTAGCTTTTGTTGAGAGTAATAAGTGTATTGCGCACATCCTGGATTTGATTCATTGTGATTTGTGGGGGCCTTCCCCAGTTTTGTCTTCAAATGGTTTTTCTTATTATGCCTTGTTTGTGGATGATTATTCTCGCTTTACTTGGTTTTTTCCCTTGCGTAAAAAAATCCGAGTTTGTCGACACTTACTTGCAGTTCGAGGCCTTAGTTAAGAATCAATTTATGTCCACAATTAAGGTTTTTCAAAGTGACGGTGACACTGAGTTCTTAAATATGCGCTTATGCTCTCATTTTGCCTCCAAAGGCATTCATCATCAAGTTTCGTACCCTTACACCCCGCAGCAAAATGGTTGGGCCGAGCGTAAGCACAGACATGTTGCCAAAATGGGACTTACTATGCTCTTTCATTCCCATCTGCCACTGTCAAGATGGGATTATGCCTTTGCTACTGTGGTTTACACCATTAATCGACTTCCCCACTCCGGTGTTACAAGGGACTTCTCCGTATTGGCTTCTTTATCATCGTGATCCGACCTACTCAAAATTACATCCCTTTGGTTGTCAAGTATTTCCTTATAGCCCCTCACAAGTTATCTCCACAGAGCATTCCCTGTGTTTTCATCGGTTACAGCTGTCATTATAAGGGCTTTCGCTGCATTGATCCTGCCACTGGCAAGATTTTTATCACTCATCATGCACGCTTCGATGAAGGCTATTTTGCTTTTGCCTCATCTTCGACCTTGGCCACTGGCTCTGCTCTCTCAACTTTGGACATTTATGTTTTTCTGGACGCTGATGGCAGCTCTGGTATGCCCCTCTCGACTTTTGATCAACTATTTCATATGCCCGACTCTATTTGCTTGTCAGAATCTGTTACGCCGACTGTTGACCTGTCCACCCCATCCCAGTCACCGGTGGGCAGCTCTCCTCCCTCTGCGGCATCATCTTTGGCCACCTCTGATATTCAGTCCCTAGCGCCCTCTCCGGTTCCTTCTCCTCCGACTTCTTCTTCGCAGCGTCATACTCATCCCATGCCCACTCGATCTTCCACTGGAGCTGTTCTGCATCGAGACTATTCTGTTCTTGTGGCTCATGGCTTACTTGCTGCCCTTCTCGCTCAGTCAGAGCCCACAGATTATCGTTCAGCGTTGAAGGACCCGTCTTGGGTTGCTGCGATGAATGAGGAGATTGTTGCCTTACGTGGACAGCATGCTTGGGATCTTGTTCCACGTCCTTCTGGTGTCAACGTTGTTCGCTCCAAATGGGTTTACCGGCTGAAGTATCATCCTGATGGTACGGTTGATCATCACAAAGCTCTCCTTGTTGCGCAAGGGTTCTCTCAGATTCCGGGATTTGATTTTGATCATACTTTTAGTCCAGTTGTCAAGGCCTCCACTGTCCGGACCCTTCTTGCCATCGCCACTATGCGGTCCTGGCCTCTTTATCAGTTAGATGTCAAGAACGCCTTCTTGAACGGTATTCTTGATACTCCGGTCTATATGGCGCAACCGGTTGGTTACAAGGACTCTCTTCATCCTGATTATGTCCGCCGCTTGAGAAAGGCCATTTATGGTCTTAAGCAAGCACCTCGAGCATGGTTCCAGCGGTTCAACACCTATTTATCTCAATTTGGGTTTCGGTGCAGTTCTGCTGACATTTCCCTTTTTGTTCTCTCTTGAGGTTTGTCCTTGCTCTATCTCCTGGTATATGTTGATGATAATATTTTCACATGCAATGACTCTGAGCTTATTTGAAAGTTTATTGATCAGACACATCGGGAGTTTGCTATTAAGGATTAAAGTGCTCTCAATTACTTTCTTGGCTTAGAAGTATCACCCACTTCCTCGGGTTTGCTTCTCGGTCAAGCTAAGTATGCTTGGGATATTCTCACTTGTGTAGGTATGTCCGATGCAGTCCCGGTCTCTGCCCATTTTGTTTATGGTTCGCAGCTCCACTAGTCCGCCATTTCAGAATCCGACGTTGTATCGATCCCTTGTTGGTGCCCTCTAGTATCTGACGATTACTCATCATGATCTGGCATTTGCGGTCAACACCGTTAGTCAGTTTCTTCAGGATCCCCGTACTGACCATTATGCCGTAGTCACTTGGATTCTTCGCTACGTCAGAGGCACTCTCCATTTCGGCCTCACTTTTCGCTCGCCCAGTACTCCTGAGGTCTTGGGGTAGTTGGATGCTGATTGGGCTCATTGTCTTGAGACTCGCCGATCTACGTATGGATATGCAGTCTTTCTTGGTGGAAATCTTGTTTCTTGGAGTGCCAAGAAGCAACCTACCATCTCTCGATCCAGCACTGAGTCCGAGTATCAAGCTCTTGCCAACACTGCCTTGGAGATGGTCTGGTTGACTCATTTGCTTCGTGACCTTCGTCTTCCGCCGAGCTCCCCATTGCTGTTATGTGACAATAGTAGTGCTATTTTCTTGCCTCAAAATCCGGTTGCTCATAAGCGGGCCAAACGTATTGATATCGACTATTATTTTGTTCGTGAGTTGGTGGCATCTGGCAAGCTGCGTGTTGCCCATGTCTTTACTGGTCTTCAAATTGCTGACATCTTCACCAAAGGACTTTCTCGTCCCCTCTTTGAGTTCTTCCGCTCCAAGCTTTGTGTCGCTGAACATCTGACACTTCGCTTGAGGGGGAGGGGGTGTTAGAGTAAATCATGTTTTTGATTAGATTATAATTGATTCTAGATAAGCCATGTTGACTAAGCTAGAGTTCTACTCATATTCTGTTACCTTATTGTACTCTATATATTCCTGTCAGCAATACAATATTACTTACGCAAAATACACCTTATCAGGAGCCTAATGGCCACGTCATTTTCCCGATGTGGGAGTCGAAGAGCTTGCGTTAGTACTCGTCATCGAACGTCTTCGCCACCACCAACGGTCCATTTTCTGGAACATGGTCGATTGGGCTTCACCACCACCGAACCCCCCCACCACCTTTCTTTCCACCTCCGCCACCTGAACCCATTTCCGCTACCATTCTTCCCTCCTCCGCCACCAAACCCACCACCATAGAACTGGAGCCCCTTCAGATCTCATCTGCTGGCGTACGACTCTGTCTCTTCAATATCGACCTTTTTGTCCGTCGACCCGGGGCTCAACTTCGTCGCCCATGATTTATTTTTTGGCGAACAAAACTGTTCTCATCCCCGTCAACTGTTCTTGCTCTGATCCGTACTCCCATCACAACGAGTCTTACGTTATTAAGCAGGACGACATGATTGTGAAAACTGTCAACGGAGCCCCTCCACCTGAACCCTAGCGCCACCTCCTGCCCCGAACCCTAGCACAATTTTGCTACCACCCCAAATCCCTAGCTCCGCCGGCGCCGATGATTCCAGCACAACCCCATCCTAGCCCTCCATCGAAACCCTAGCTCCAGCCACCACCCTCACCCCGCCACCACCACCATCTCCGGCGCCGCACGGCCAAGCCCCGAAAAATTGATAAATCCACAACACCCCAGCGAAGCCACCAACCCTAAAATCGATGAATCGATGAAACATACTGGGAAAGAAGAGAAAGACGAAGAGGGGAAGAAGAAGAGAGAAGCGAAGAAGAGAGAAACGAAGAAAGAAAAGAAAAGGGTCTGGGAACGAAGAAAGAAAAGGGTCTAAGAACGAAGAAGAGGGCTTTTAGGGGGAGGAACGTAATTTCAGTGTTTTAAATTTTTTTTATTCTTATTACAGAGTGGTAGAATAGTATTTTCACCGTATTTCGGCCTCCAACTGCCTGAAAAGTTATATTTGCACATAACCTGAATAGATAGGGTTATAGTTGCATTTTTAATTAGCGCAGAGTTATATCCGCACTTTCATCAATTATATAGGGTAATATCTGTCATTTTCTCTAAATATTTTTTTAATCAACTACTCCCTCTATTTTACTATGTTTGACACCATATGTTTATGCGTTATTTTTTTATAAGCTGAAATATGTGGAAAAAATTACGTGAAAAGAGTAAAAAATTTAGTAAATACATAAGAATGATATAATTTTTGTCGAAATGTGACGAATTAAAAAAAAAAAAAAAGGTAAGTATCCTAGTGAGTATCAAAATTAAAGTGTGCCTATGGTTGGAGAGGAGGAGTAATACTGGAAAAGGGAGAAAAGATTTGGGGCTTTTATTCGGTTACAAACTCACAGCGGTAATTTGTTGGGAACTGAGCTCAAGATAAAAATAATGTCACGCACTTTCTCTCTCCCACATGGAAGCAGAGAAGTGTAGAGAGAGAAAGTATCTGTTGTACCACTCCGCATTTCCAACGCCCTCATTTCTCTCACAAAGCTTTCATTTCCCAGATTTCTCCAGCTGCCGGATAAGATTGGAGCTCCATTTCCAGTTTCATTTTTGCTTTTTTTGATTAATAAAATTCTTCAGATTCTCTCGATTTCCGGGCGGGGAAAGAAACGAACCCTATTTTCAGATTTACGAGTTTGGAAATTGGCGCAAATGTTGCGGCGTGTGGAGCTTAATTGCGAAATCGTACGTGTCTCTATAGAACGCATTTATTGATCTGTTGTTGTGGCTTTATCGACTGAGTTTCAGATTTGGAAGCCTATTCTGTGTTTAATTTGGACTGAATTTGCTGATTTTTAAATTTATGCTAGTTTTCGAAACTTTTTTAGAGCGTACTTTTGGAAAGCCCCTGTCTTTGCTGCGAAATGAATGTTTCATTTGCTTGTGCTTGGTTATTATCTGACCATAAAGTAGAAATGAATTAGTGCCTAATGTACTGGATTGTTTGCTTGTACGCTTGATTCTGTTGAATTGAGTATATACTCGTGTGCGGGTTCTGTAAGCTCTGTTCTACTGGATGTGGAATGGTTATTTTCCTGTTTAATATTAGCCCCGCCTTTTTGCTTATCCAACTATGCACAGTGGTCTGTTGTCATTTTCCCTAAAAGGGTAAAACGTTAGGCTATGTTGGTCCGGCTGAAGTAGCATAGCCTTTCGTTTATTTGTAAGGCATTTATTGCATTTTTATTGAGTTTCAGTTTTGGGAGCTAGTTTTGTGTTAGATTTAGATGGGATTTGCTCGATTTTGAACAAATTGAAGTTTCAAGGCATGCTTTTGGAAAGTGTGTCTTTGCTCCTAAATCAGTGTTTTATTTGTTTGTCTTGGACTTTTTATATCTACTACTGGTGTTGCTGATGAAGCTACACGTGGAGCATGTTTAAGCGGGGTGATGGAACATATAATTTTGCTATTTGTCTTGCACATTGGTATTTATGTTTATGGTTTACTCTTGTGCCTTCCCATTGCAGGAAGCCTGAAAGATACTGGCAAGGTGATGTTATTCATTGGTGCTGGTAGAATACCTTTCACCATTTTCCTTTTGTGGTTGGCTCATGAAAGCTGTTGAGTGGTGCCATTCCTCTAAATGAAGCATACTTAGTCCCAACAGAAACCCCATTTGATCTGGCTATATATAAGGGGTATAACAGAGGCACCACGAAGACTCTGTTCTCGATAGCATGTCCAAGATGCTGTTTGGGAAAGAATTCGAGGGGTTGGAGGATGAGAATCTAGATGTATCATTTAATGAACATCAGATTTTTAAAGAGGTTTTTCTTGAAGGGGAAAGTGGGAATAAATGGAGTCTTGTTACTGGAGCTATTAATTTTCATAGTGGCGGTATGGAGCACACTGGTGCAACTCCGTGCTCAGATAGTGCTAATTCAGCTTTAGTGAGCCATGGGAATTTCCCAGTAAAAGCGGTACAAGGATGTGCTGCTGAGGATATTTCTTTTTCATTGTGTGCTGACCGTGACATAAACTTTAAAAGACCAAGGTTGTCAGAAAATGAATCTTGTTTCAGATCACCTTCTCAAGCATTGTTGAATGTAGCTTGTCCTTCTGAAGGATTCGATTCTGGTCTTCCCGGTTCAGGTTGTCATGCTGTGAGATATAGGCTGGTTGAATCATCTGGTCTTGGGGTAACTTCTAGTAGCCATCTTCTGAAGCATAGTGTGAAACCAAATGCGGGACACGGAAATAATGATGCTGCAGGTGTGAAATCTGACTTATATAGCTCAGACAAAAACAATGGGAAGGAAATTGCTGTTAGTATTCCAATGGCGTCACCTGTATCTCAAGAGAGCTACGCAGCCAAGTTGTTGGTTTCCAAACCGTCTGTCACTATTCCAAACAAGTCTTGTCCAGGTCGACCAGCAAAGCCAAAGTGGAAAGACTATTGCTTTTTGGAACTAGATGATAGTGAACTCTCACTGCCTAAGGACATAAAAAATGATCCTCGCCCTCTTCTCAGGTACCACATCCACTGCTTACTTAGGGCTGGCGGATGGGTGATCGGGAGGCGAAAAAGGAGCAATAAACATAATTTGGTAGGGGAATATGTTTACAAGTCCCCTGAAGGAAGGCCGATTCGTGAGTTTCACAGAGCTTGGACCATGTGTCATGGAAGATTATTTTCTGATGTAAATATTTTGCGGTCAACTGATTACATACAGTGGACTGATGCTGCTCAGTTCCGATCCGACTTGTCGGCCGTAGCTTTGGAGATTGAAAAGCAACAAGTTGATTTTGAAAATGGTGCTACTTTAGCTCATTTGTGGTCGCTTCTAGACCCCTTTGCTAATGTTGTTTTTATTAAGAAGACGCTTCGCCTGTTCAAAGAAGGAAGATCAGTTAAAGCTAGGAGGAGTGTTGTAATTCATCCATATGGAAAATGTGAATCTGGTTTTTGCTTGGATACCATGCAGGGTTTATTCTCTTACAACTCTCATCATTTGGAGAAAGGACATACAGATTCAAATGAGACTGTTGGTGCTACTGCTACTAAGTCTAGGAGCATTTCAGGTAATGAGAGGATCAGTTTAAGGCGAGATAAGATGCAAATTTGTGGGTTGGATTGTCCATGCAAGCAAACTGGTGTTTGCTTGTTTGATGTTCCTGTAAGTTCTGAGAATGCACATACCTCACTTGGAGGATCTGATTCTGCTTCGCCTGGTCAAGAAAGTGCTAAAAGTTCTGTGACCTGTGACAAAGAAAGATCTAATCATTGTGAGGATTTACACGTGGGAATAGAAGTGGATGTCTCCATACATGAATTTGAGGAAAAGGATGATCCGTTTAACACCAAACCTGACCCATATTCTGATTGCAGAAGTTGGAAATTCAACTCTCATTCTGAGGATGCATTAATAAATGCAAAGTTAGTCAGAAAGAGGAAAGTATCTAAGAAGTCTATAAGAATATCTGACATTATACTGACTAGCTCCCATGACAAGCTAGATAATCCTTACCAAGCTGGATCCGGAAAAACTATCGGAAATAGTTTAAATTCAAGTTCAGGTGATCAGCAGTGTTATCTATGGGAGAACCACGAGGAAAGTACATCAAGAAAATATGATAAATGTGGTCTCAATGATGATGATTTGTTGATTTCAGCAATTATAAATAACAAAAGCTCCAAAAATACCCAGAAAAGATCTATTTGCAAAGGGAAACCTCCAACAAAGTGGAAGAATAAAAAAGGTAGTTGCAAGTTGCTTTTGCGAAGTCTTAATAGAGGTGGGAAGCATTTGATGGAAGGGAAGTGGTCTTTAGTTGGTTCAAGAAATGTATTGTCTTGGTTGGTTCATTTACGAGTTGTCTCCCTCAATGAAGTGATCCAATATCGCTGCTTGACGGATGATATTGTGGTCAAAGATGGATTTATAACTCGTGATGGAATATTATGCAAGTGTTGTGATAAGTTGCTTTCCATTTCTGAGTTCAAGTATCATTGTGGTTTTAGGCAGAACCGTCCTTGCTCGAATCTTTTCATGGAATCTGGTAAACCATTCACCTTGTGTCAACTTGAGGCTTGGTCAGCTGAATACAAGGCCAGAAAATTTACCCAACGTTCTGTTCAAGTTGAAGAGATTGATGAAAATGATGATAGTTGTGGGCGCTGTGGTGATGGTGGTGAGTTAATCTGCTGCGATAACTGTCCATCTACTTTTCACCCAGCATGCTTGTATGCTCAGGTAAGGGTGATTCAGATAAATTATAATGATTCACTTAACTTGATTATATTTTGATTTTCCTCTGAGATGGTTTTGTTATTGAGCAAACAATTGTTTTTTTTAAAAAAATTGTTATCTTAAGAGTTTTGTCTGAAATTTTCAGTATAAATCTTGAGGGGGTTTATGAGATATAACAATTGGCTCTGTTGACTTGTTACATATTTAACCCAGTTAATACCTGTAAAGTGGCTCTTCATAACATATGGCTTCAAGCTATTTCTTTTCGAACTATAGTCCGTATTGATCTACCGAACCAAGCATGTCTGTTCTATTACACATCATGCTAGTACGGGAAATATGTTACTTAAAGATTGGTAGAGTAGGTTTCAGTAAAATTTGGAATTTGCGTGTAGAATGGAACTATGGAAGTATACATTCAATGTCAGTGTGTCACACAAGAGGAAAACTGGAGTTTGTATAATACTATATAATAACTTCATGGTTTTAAATATGTAAGCTACCTGGCTTTCTACTCAGTTCAGAAGCAGCCAGTGGCACTAATCCAACGATCTCCTACAATCATTCCATCTGTTACTGAACAAATGCATAACTATAATGGGTGGACTGAGCGACTCTCTATACCTGCATTCTCCCCTAAGTACTTGCCTTTCTATTAAGAGCTTTACTCCTCTGAAGGTTATTTCATGTTTTTGTGCAGTGTGCACTATATATGGATTTAGTTATTGGTCCTAAGTTTGTGTCATCCACCTTTATCTGTAGATTGTTGATGTCTAGTTCTCCTACCTTCCTCTGTTCTCAGCGCATCATATAGTTTAATTTAGAGATTCTTCTATTTGGTCAATCAGATACTTCCTTGTATTATACTCTGATTCAATATTCTCATGGGATGGGGGATGAACTGGATTTGCTATTGTAGTTATGGAGTTCCATATTTCTATATGCTTTCTTTTCATCTAATTAATTATACATTACAATAACTGATGTCTTTATTCCTTATTTTTAGGAAATACCTGAAGGAAACTGGTATTGCCCCCAATGCACTTGCCAGATCTGCTCTGCTGTTGTTGATAATAAGGACTCGTCTGGGCTTGGTAGACTTAAATGCTTACAATGCGAGAACAGATGTAAGCCATTTTGATTAATTTTGCATCTTGAATTAACTAAGATAAAAAACAGGGAACGGGTAAGGGTTGGGAGGATAGTTCATAGTTTAGCGACTAAGTGTATACAAAATTAGTATTTCAAACTCAAGATTATTCCTATTGGTGTTTTGTCTTCAAGCTCAAGGTTAGTTTTATGTGGAAGTAGCATCCCAACTGAGGCGAG
Organism: Rubia yunnanensis; assembly: GCA_037428765.1. Lineage (NCBI taxonomy): Eukaryota > Viridiplantae > Streptophyta > Magnoliopsida > Gentianales > Rubiaceae > Rubia > Rubia yunnanensis. The sequence continues at coordinate 10,698,902 of CM075070.1, forward strand.
ATGGACACTAAGGTGTTAATGCTGCCCTCTGAAAAGTGGAAGTCTCTGTTGCTGAATTTAAGAAAATGAATGGAACTCTGCAGAGATTTAAATATGAACATATATCAGTTGGATCTACAGGATTGTATATTGATCCAAATGGGAAACAACCTTCTACAAATTTTCTCTGCAACTGAACGTGACATAATATGAATATATACATTTCTACTACTATGCTATTTTCTGTTTAAACTTGTAATATTTGTTTTCCTTTACTTTAATTGGTGTATGTGATTGGAGGCTAACGAAGGTGATAAGTTCTATTCTTCTCTTAGTGCCAAATGATTGCGATATATGATCTACACAGCTGACTCCACTAGTGGGATAACAAAAAAATTATTGGCATATCTGTCTGGTGGGGTGGGGGAGTGTAAGTGTATATATTGCCAAAGTATTAAGCTCATGAAATGATTTTTTTATGGATCCTCTATTCGAATTTGGAGATGTGATATTTTTCCTTGTTTACAGATCACAAGGCTTGCTTGCAGCATAGGGGACTAAGAATTGAGTCAGCTTCTGACACATGGTGTTGCAGTGAAAGCTGTGAAGAGGTATATTGGTCCTAGTACACTGCACACGAGTACCTGAACAGCCCCAATTGTTACATGAAATGTCGTCTTCATTCAATTTCCTAGTGAAATTTGTTGAAATTTCATTTAATAACCATTCAATAATTTTAATTTGTTGAACATGCAGTAAGTTCTTACATTTTTTTAGAATAAAGATGTTTTGTGATTTATTGCTGATTCTGTGGGTGAAAAGCTTGATCCACTTTGATATGTTAGTGGAGGAAAAGAGAGGTGTAGCTTTACCATGAAATAGATCGTACACTCCTTCCCCTGTTAACTCCACTCAATAGAACATGAATCAGGGATGTATGGGATTGGAGTTCCTTACTTTTGATCTTGAAAGTTGTTGTTAGCCTTGTATTTGAGTAAGAAAGGAACTAATAAACATGTGGAACAGAGTTGTAGCAATATTACCAGAGAGTCAGTCCCTTGATTTTGGTTTTCAAGGTTCCATGCTGGTCCTGTGCCTATTACAAAGTAACCTCCCATCCTTTCTCTGAACCACTCATTAGTTCAATATTAATTCCATCAGCCATGTCATGCAGGTCTATTCCAGTGTTCAATCTCGCATTGGGTTAATGAACCTCCTTTCCGATGGCTATTATTGGACACTTTTGAAATGCATTCATGGTGATCAGAAAGTTCATACTGCACCAAAGTTTGTTGCATTGAAGGCTGAGCGCAACTCGAAGCTTGCTGTTGCTCTTACTATAATGGAGGAGTGCTTTCTTCCTATGGTTGATCCTAGAACTGGCGTTGACATGATTCCACAAGTAGTATACAATTGGGGGTTAGTTCTGTCCTGTTCTGCTCACATAATATTTAGTATTTACCTTGCATATGGGTTTGATGCCCATCTACATGTTGCAGAGGTTCCATACAGCTACTCTCTGTGGTTTTTGTTAGGGAAACAGGATCAGTTAAGAGTAATATATCTGGTCAGTTTTTTAGTATTTTTTAGCGCAGCCTCCTCTAATGTCATATTCATGGAGGTTATTGGCTGGGCAAATGAGATTGCTTTTCTATCTTCATCCCATCCCTTCACAGCTACCAGTTGATCTTATCTTTATGATGACTTTTATTTTGTCTAATCAAAGCTCATGGAGCTTTGTCGAGTGTCTTGTGTTGCATATATTTTGGCTTGATTGAGTACCTTTTACTACGAATTTCAAAGAAATACATAATTAATTAATTCTGTTGATTCCTAGCAAATTTACATGTAAACTGGAATAAAGCAAGATTCCTTAGCACTAATAGAATTGTGATTGTTTTTGCTTAATGATAATTTTGTTGCATTTACTAATTCTAGGACTGTCTCTTTTTTCTTTGAAGATCACAATTTGCGCGCCTTAACTATTGTGGGTTCTACACTGCTGTTTTGGAGAAAAATGACATTATGATGTGTATAGCATCAATCAGGTGATTGCTGTTACACCTTCTAAAGTTCTTCTGTACAACTAGTTGATTGTATTACTTGCATTGACTATAGAGAGTAATTAATTATTTGCAGATCTTGACTTAATTTTGCCTCGTTTCATGTGTATTCTGGGGTAAAAAATGTGACTTAAACAAATCTGACCTTTCACGATCACCTGAGTTTTTGCATCTTGTTACCATATTTTAGAATCAGAACAAGTTCTCTCTTGGCTCTGTTGTTCAGTTGATTCAGTCAGTCATTTTATGGATTGCTAGTTATTGTGGATGCTGAAATTCATAAGTTCATTCAATTCCTACGATTCTGTCAAAGACCAGTGTCAATCTTTTTCTGCTTTACAATTCTCTTTTATTAAGACTTTCTCTAGTGCCTCTGATGCAGCAGTATGGCTGTTTTATAATTCTGATTCTATGGGTTTTTTTTTGTTTGATATGACAAGTTCCTGGAAGTCGAAGTGTGTATGTTGTTAGATAGGGATCATATTTAATTATATTTTGTATGAAATTCAGGATCCACGGTGTTGAAGTTGCAGAGATGCCACTTATTGCAACATGTAGTAAGTATCGACGCCAGGGCATGTGCCGTCGTCTTGTAACTTCAATTGAACAGGTAAGCTTTGATTTGTTTTAAGTTTAGTGTAGTTTGTGCAATGTATAATACATAGTTTAATCTTGTGGCTGTAGATGCTTAGATCTCTCAAGGTTCAGAAGCTTGTGTTATCTGCCATTCCTGGTCTAGTGGAGACTTGGACAGAAGGCTTCGGCTTTAAGCACTTGGAAGATGATGAAAAACGAAGTCTGAGCAAGATCAACCTGATGGTATTTCCAGGAACTGTATGGTTGAAGAAGTCTTTATGTGATGCAGACAGCTCTGAAGAAATACCAGGTACAAGTCAAAGAATCCCCATCCTAACTGTCAATAATTATGGTGTTGCTCGAGAAACTCAGGTCTTTGTGTAAACAGGATCTCAGAGTGCCTCGACTGCTCGAGGGGGTGATCCTACTTCAGAAACAGGCTGTATTCCCATTACAAAGGCCAATGAACTGGAAAATGGTGATTACAAAGATAGGCAGCAAGATAAAAATCAGGAAGAATCTGAAAAAGTTCTTCACCATTCCTCTTCTGTTGAGAACCTCGCTGACAGAATTAGACATAATGCTCGTGATAATTCTCCGGTTGAAGGTCAAAAGCCTAATCAGGATATAGAGGCCTCTTCTTCCTCTTGTAAGACGGCTTCACTTGTCGATAATCATCAGGTTACAAGTGTTACCTGTGATGGAAGAGGTCCATTTTTGGAGAAAGTTGGGTGTGCCGAGAGTCAGGAAATGATGTACGATAACAGAAGCAATTTTGTGGAGAAAACTAGTCCTCATAAAATCAATGTAATCTAATGGGGCTGGGATTCAATTTCTTTTATTCTTTACTTACATCTGGAACCCAGAAAAACTATAGAAGGTAGGGAGATTTATTTAACTAAGTTTTATTCTCTCGTCTTTTTTTTTGAAGTAAAAGAATTCATTCTCGTTTCAAGTATCTGGAAATTGTCCAAAATAGTTTGACAAGAAATTTGACGTAGGCTTCCAAACATTTGTAACGAGGTACTCGAATTTGCAAAATGTAGCAAGTGAATGTGCCACAAAATCTGTGTTTCTCGGGACCCAAAAGTGTCCTCTAATTGGAAGTTGTAGAAGCTTATCCTGGACACGACTAATAATTTGTGCACAAATGGACGAAGCTTCCTCATCTCCTCGCACCATGTTGATCACACCTAGTGTATCATCAACCGCTGCACAATTTGGGATGCGTAAGGTGAGTTTGTTACTTCCGGGATCCTCCTAGCTAAGGTGCGAAAGAAGTTTCTGTGTCGGTCGTAAAACACCACCCTTACAGTTGCCGAACCATCCACTAGTTAGGCATCATCAACCACTGCACCATTTGGGGTGCGTAAGTTGAGTTTGTTACTCCCGAGATCCTCCTAGCTAAGGCGAGAAAGAAGTTTTTGTGTCAGTTGTAAAACACCACCCTTATAGTTGCCGAACCATCCACTAGCCAGGCATCAGAGTATATGTGATGCACATCGTCCGGAGGTCTCAATAGCCGCTGCAAAAGTCACGATGGTGATCCCCTCGCCGACCATTTATTTGCGGTCATGAATTGCGAAAAACCTGCGATCGTTGTCGAAGACATCACCGCTGCTTCCGTATGCGTTTGCGTGAATATGTTTCTTTGGAACCAAATACCATCACAAAGCATAATAATTGCCTCTTGCACCTCTTTCTCACCATCACAAAGCATAATAATTGCCTCCAGCTGTTACCGTAGATCATTGTTTGAAGAAGGCCACACCTATTTCCAAAAATGCAAGACCCATTTACTCAATGCAGTCGTACAACGAACCCACTATCAGGAATAACCGGAGTCTATGGTGCATGACCATTTGACAAACGGGGAATCAACATCGTGGGTTAATTACCATCCAAAACACGAGGAGCAAAATTCCTCATCGTCCAGTCCATTACTTCACCAAATGGTTTGAAGTGATGCACTTTAACAGAATCACGGCCTAAGCAACAATTTTATTCATTTGGCAAAACATTTTTCGCCATTTCGGTATACCTAGGACAACCACATCAGATAACAACATCCAATTTGCAAGTGATTTACCGAGGCAATGCCAAGCCCATGGGTCCTGATGCTGGGCTACCGTGATTTACCTCTCATACGATGGCCTGGGTGTGGGCTGGTATGGGCCGCTGAGGGCGAGCGGATTGATCGCCTTTAGCCAATTTGCAAGTGGAGCATTCAACGAATGGTGTCAAAACCTGAGCATATCCAAAAATTCGCTACCTTGCCATGTTCGATGAGATGTTGATAGGTCGCATTCCCTTATAGCGGACACTGAAAGTGAACACTTGGTCGTATTCATCGCCACCAACCTTCTTGCTTATCGATAAACTCCCCCTCTTCTGCATTAAGTTGCACACTTACTATTTGACAGCCAACATTGTCAAACATTGTAATATTCTTGAATTCGTCGTAGTAACTAGTTTCTAAATATCAATTTTTTTTATTTTCCTTTATTATATGTAGTTAAACATATTAACGGTCAAACATGTTTCTTGAATACCGTAAAAAGATTATGTGGAGCTTAGTACAGAGGGAGTATATTATAACCCCTTTTCCCAGACGACGAGGCCCTTTTCTTTGAGCCTTCCACAAACCCCTTGGGAGCATCACTCGGAGCTTCTGAGATTAAATCCCCATGGATAGCAGCGGGAGACACCGCTCGAGACCGTCTCACCAACCGGGATTCTTCTTCTTGTTCTTGTTCCTCTTCAAACTCCCCCCTCCAAACGATTGAAAAACTTCTCATAATTAACTCCAACTTTGCGGGTGGCCGAAAGAGTCCTTGAGGAATCACTATCGCCCCCTAACGGCGATGACATTGATACTTTTGTGTAAGTTTAAAGAACAAGAAATGGAGGAAAACAGATGAAGAACTTACTATTTTGCGAAAGATAGAAAGCTGGATTGAGGAAGGAAATGCCTTAGAGAGATTGCTGAGAAGTTCTTCAAATAACTGCAAATTGAATTGAAAACGGTGAGAGAAAAGGGAGTTATGCTTTAACATCGAATGCCACATTTGCGCTATTGATGATACCTGATCCCAAGGTCTAGTCGATCATTAATACTCGTGCATGGATGGACCTGCAAGATCCAGCATGGAAGCCACGATCACAACTACAAACTAAGAATAATGTAACTTTGAAAGTGTTGTTTCAGGTGCTAAAAATGCTAACTTGGTCATATTGCAATATATTTACAAGTATTACCTCATGTTATGTTACATTAGATCTAACGAAAAACTTTTTAAAATTTGGGTAACATTTTTCAAAGGTTTAAGTAATACTTTATAAGCTATTTTAATATTTTAATAAGTGTTGCTAGAAAAGTGTTACGATAGCTCTAACTTGTAGTAGTGAATTATTATTCTTATTGTAGTCAAACACTGCTACTTGTTCTACAAGGAAAGAGAATCGTAACCCTAGTCAATAATGGAGATCACACGCGATCTCTGCCACATAAATACACAGTATGCTCTACTTGGACACAATCATATACTCATCTTCATACACACTTGCTAACTTTAGCATCCAAAAGTTTTCCCCTCGGGACTTATTGAGGGTTTTGTTCTTGTAGATCAACGTTTGGAGATTGACAACGTACATCGACAGTATCTCAGATGTATTAGCCACAAATATTCTTGTTATTTTGTACAATAATCATAATGAGAAATGTGCGTTTATAACCCTACATAATTGACATACGTGTCAATACAACCTTGTAGTGTTTGAAAGTGCCAATATAACCCTAGATAATCAGTGAAAGTGCAAAATTAACTATTCTGACAAATTTTGGCCAAAATTTTGTGAAAAGTCTATTTTTCACATATGAAAAGAATGCAATTAAAAAGAGTGAAATTACTATTATGCCTCTACTCCTAAACCCTAACCCATTTCTCTTCTTCTCCTTCTTCTTCTAGGCGTCACTCGGCTTTTTTCGAGCACCACTCTTCTTCTCTTTTTTAGGCCACCCTATTCTTCTCATTTCTATCCCCTCCACAAATTGCACCGCCCTTTTCTTCTTCGGCCACCTTCTATAAATTGCGTCATGGGATTAGGCTGGGGTTGTATGTTTTTGGGTTGGGGTTAAAATTTTTTGCGCGCGGTGGTGTTGCCTGCTGGTGTGGTGGTTATGTAGGCACTAGAGTTTTGGGGGTTGCAATGGGGGTGTGGTAGGGCGGCGGTGGTAGGGTGGTGTGGGAGGTTGTGATGGAAGGTGAGTGGTGGCAGGGTGCGGTAATTGGCAGGTGGGAGTTGCTGTGGGGGTGATAGGGTTTCGAGGTTGCGGTAGAGGTGTGGCAGGGTGGTGTGGGAAATGAGAAGAAAATAATGAAGATTGTGATAAAAATGTCAGAACGCGATGAAGAGAAATGAGAAGAATGAGAGAAGTTTTCAGATCAATGAGCCGGCTGATCGACGACGATGATGACAAAGTAGCAACGGTGGTGGCGGAACAACGGCAGTGGGTAAGGGTAAAATAGTCCACCCAAATTTAGCTTTTGGCCCAAGGGGCATTTTTGTCATTTTGGGTGGGGTTAATGGCTAGAATGTCAAGGTCAATGGTGGAAGTGCCACTTTTGATTATAATATTGGAACTTTTATTAAATAGTTAGGGTTATTTTTTTACTTTAAAACAATTGAGAGTTATATAGGCACTTCCGCAACTATGTGGGGTTGGTTATACTGGTATATTGCCCATTATTAATTTAGGGTAATATGCAGATATAACCCTAAATGTTGAGGAAATTAAGAATATAACCCTCAGTTATTTTTTAGTGCAGATATAACCTGACTATTGAATGAAAGTGCAAATATAACCCTCCAGCCATGATTCCGGCGTTGACCATTAGAATTCGCCCGTTGACCGACTTGCAATGACTAAAATACCCTTATACTTGAACCCTCGACCTGGAAGGATAATTTTGCCCTTATAATCATTGGGCCCACAAAAAACCATATGTTAATTTTCTTTGTTTTCAAGAAAACTGGTCGTTCCTTCTCCCACCAGTGCGGAGAAGCCGAGGTGGCTGCACCACAGCGTTCATCCGCCAGTGTTCACCGCTGCAGTTCCCTAGGTCCTGTTTCCTCATCCTTTCCCCATAAAACTCGTGTCAATAGCAACCTCGCATCCCTTCCTGGAGATTCAGATTGTCCTTTGTCTGCTGAATGTAACTCATTTTTAGTGTTGAACCCTAGATTTGAATTTGGGGAAAATTGGTTTTCCAACCACCTTAGATTAAACTGTGGTGGATACGATGATTAGAGTGTTGTGTTAATGAAGTTGTTGTTTCTCTGTTCTTGGAGAGGGATTAGAATGGCTTCGTCAAGTTACAGTATGAATGGTGTGCATTGCAAAGGATTCGAATGCCGGGTTCGTAAGAAGGGAACGATTGTTTGTGTGTCTCGGTTGGCCAATGATCTATGCAGAACTTATTATCAATGTCCTTGCAATCATGGATTTCAGGGCTGGGTTGTGTCCGATATGTTTGATTAAGGAAGAGGAAGTACGGGAAGTTCGTTTCTGCAGCACGAGTTTTGTAGTCGAGGTCCAAGAGGCAATACTGCTGGCCATGTTGAGGTCAAAGAAGTGGTGGTTGTGCCAAGTGAAGGTTATGTTGCACCGCAAAATGGTTGCAACTGCTCATTCATTCTTAAGGCTTTGATCGTAATAAATTTGGTTTTGCTTGGTGCGAACATGACCATATTCTTGTTGGGGTTGCTTGGAAAGTGAATGTTGGGGGCTTCAATAGTTCTTGACTTTGCTCAAACATTTTTGTAGTTGTTGTTTTGGTTTGCATTCTGTTACTACTTTGACTGGGTTTAGACTTGTCGAATGTTTGTCTTCAATTTATTCGAGCTGCACAAGCACTTGAACTTGTTGGCTGATTCCTAATATAACTCTCGGTTCAGGTATTTTGTTTATACGAACAAAACCGATCCATCCACTTTCAATAATTATCAACATATGTTTAGTAGATTATTTGAAAAACATTCCGAACAACAAACATCACACTACATTAATATAGGTTCAAATGTATGACAAAGGAAGTGGACCACACCCAATATATAGTGTACCACATAGTTCCTATAAACGTCTGTTGAAGGCAGCAAAGCTTGCAAAACAGCCAAAAGAAGGCGCCCTACAACAGTCGTAGTGCTACAGGTAAGTGCACAAATGAAACAGTACATTGTCAAGTGCATTCAAAAGGTCAAACACATTCATCTGGTGGTGGTTGTGATGCACCTCTTCTTGGACTTGTTCTTCTGCTGTCTAGGTCGAGTGGGACAGGAAGAGGTGGTTGTGAGCTAGAATGTGGGACATCAGCACTGGGGGTGGTATACACTGACATAACCAAAGTTGTGCTGAGCATCCTCGCTATCCTTGGACTGTATAGAAAAGTCCTTCCTCAAATTCTATTACGGGTAGCCACCACTTTTGTACCAAATATAGGGGACTCTATTTGTGGTGGGGCCCAGATAGCTGAAAATAGAAGGCGATGCCGATATAATCAGTTGTTTAAATTGCGAATATAACCCTACACAATATCAACATGTGCAGATATAACCCTACATAATATCAATATGTGCAGATATAACCCTACATAATATTAATATGTGCATATATAACCCTATCTTATCGCATGTCAGTGCAATTATGGCCATGTATACTAAAATTACCTACGGGTCAGATGGATCCAGATGGTTGACAATTTCGATCACAGTGTTACTCGAAATTGTGTGAAATACAACTGGTTCTACGCCTCCGATGGGCGGGGGGAAATCCTGAGCATAGTAAAATTAATGGAATGAATTTTAATGCTCTAACTATGATCTCTAAACATTGTTTGATGAAGAGATGTAAACATGGAAAATCATAATACCTCGGTACTGAACTGGCGTGGTAAACATGCCCGAGTCCCAACACTTGGTGTTGGACCCTCATTCTTGCCAGTGTCCGCATCCACTAATACATGGTCCCTAGTTATCGGATCCTTGACCAAGTACGAATATTGGTCCACTTATGTTGGAAGCTCATCCACAACAATCTCCCCTGCAACCTGGTCCTCCAATAAAGGTTGTCGTTCCAAAGCACTGTCTCCCACAACCTGGACCGAAACCTTCCATCACCACTGGTGTCTCCTCCAAAAGAATTTTCACCGGAATCCCCTTCCTGTCATGGACATTGGATGTAGTAGTCACTTCTTGGATGCTGAACTCCTGCTTCACAACATTTAGTGTTTCTAGCATCATCATTTCACCCCCATCCTTACTCTGAAACTCATCTTGCTCCTGACGACGGGTGGCAGTTAGGATTTCAGTCCATTGATCTGAATTACTTGATTTTGATTTAGAAAATATTATCTTACCTGATTATCAGTAGCATCCTCTGCTATGTTATGCTTAATCTTCTGCTTAGTCCTCCTGTATTTCTGCACATTCTTTGGTTCTGGCTCCGGTAGAGCGATTTCACTCTCCCCTTGTTGAATGATTGGCATCAAATCCATTATCTGCAATAGAATATAGCCATATTAGTAAGACGACATTGATTGAAAATGCTAAAAAATATATTGGCATATAAATAAGACATTGAAGTTTACTTCTGTTTCGTTCAAACATTGTGGCGGGAATTGCATCTCCATATCAAATTGCAACCCCGTATCATCAACAGCATGGTTACCATCCGTTGGAGCCTCGTCCCTGTTCTGAATTTGAACTTCTGGATCACCACGTTCTTGGACCTTCACAACGAAATTTAGATGATGGAAAACCACAAAATGAACATAAACTAACAAGATTGTGCCAAAAACGAACATAATTCTACCTTTTTTTTTGTTTTTTTGAACTAGCAGTTGTTTTCCCTCGCTTTGATACCTAGCTCGAATCTGAACCCCTTGCACTCCTTGTCCGCTTAGGCGGTTGCTTAGAGACCTGCCTGGCCACTGGTCTACCTCTCTTGAGTCCAGCACGTTGTGTAGCTTGTGAAGTACCTTCTCTATTGGCCTGTGGAGCCTGTGAAGTGCCTGCTGTAGTGGCATGTGAACTGACATCCACAACCTGCAGCCCATTTACAAAAGATTTTTAAAAATGATATGGCCTATGTAAAAGAGTTTTAAAGATTTTAAAAATGAACTTTTTATAAATACCTGGGATGCGGCAGCAGATTTAGCCTTCTCAGCCGCCTTTCTTTCTTTGGCCGTGGGTTCTCCTTGACATCCCCTTATATTGTGACCAAACTATCCACATTTGTTACACTTCCTTTTCTTGCTGCTTCCCCCTCTCTCCCAATTCTCTTTTATTCTCTTTGTCCTTGGTCTCCCAATCTGACGATGTAATTCTGGAGGTTGGCACGGTTGGGCAGTTGAGCTTTTTGGCCAAAATGCCCTGTGAGGTAAGGGCTCGATCATATAGGAATAAGATTTCAAAAATGTGTCTTTAGATAACATGGGATCACATGATTCATGGAGGGGGTGTCTTTTGTGCAATAGTATCGCTGCCGCATGTTTACATGGTACCCCCGTGTGATCCCAAACACCACAGTCGCATGACCGCTTATCAAGCCTCACCTTGAAATGAACATAACCATGCACTACTTCATAATTTGTATATGAACAAGGAGTGAAGGTAACTCGGTGAGATTGGTTTGAAACAAGCTTCAGCATTTCTTCAGTCCGTGGACACATTACACTATCCCAGCCTATACACTTCTTGTAACGCTCATCCAACCTTTCCATTACCTTCTTCCACAACCCCTCCATCAAAGTAAGTACAAGCTTGTTTCTCAACCCTCCAGCCCAATTGTTGAATGACTCTGCTGGATTGTTAGTTACGTTGTCACACTTCAAGGCCGTCGAGAAAGTGTATCTAGCCCACAAATCGTCACCGATGTCATTCAAGTAAACATAAGCCTCGTCATTCAGTTCCTTCATCTGCTCCATTGCTTTTGTGAAATCCATTTTATTATATGCCATAGTCGCTCTCCAGAAAAAATTCTTGAAAATATCCACAGGGTGCTTTCTACGAATATTGGCATAAATGTGATAGCTGCATCTCCTCTGCATAGCGTGGGGCACAATGTCATCAACTGCCTTATCAAGGCCCTAGTTTACATGAACAAACATTGAGGATAAAATCACAAATGGTAAAATTCAGTAAGACTTATATCTGCACATAACAAATTCAGTAATGGTTAAATCTGCGCAACATTAAATTAATCAGGGGTACATTTGTACATAAGTTAATAAGTAAGGGTTATATCTGCACATATGTTAATCGGTAAGGGTTATATCTACACATAAGTAATTTAGTCAGGATTATGTTTGCACATAAGTCAATCACTCAGTGTTATAACTGCACATCAGCCAATCAGTTAGCAACAGTACAATCTGCACAGTTTATCTACCCCAGACCTAAACTAAACAGTCACACAACTCATCCATAATCCAAAAAATTGAAACACCAAAATGAAAAGCATAGCATGACTCACCCTCTGTTGGTCACTCATGAATGTCCATAGTTTTTTTCTTCAAATCCTCCCAAGAAAAACTCCATTTGTTTGAAGAAAAATAGCCAACTTTCTTTGGATTCGGACTCCATATAAGCAAAGGCGAGGGAGAAAATGCCATAATCTGGGTCATTGACAATTGCACTAAGCAGAACCCCACCGTACCGACCCTTAAGATGACATCCATCAAACCCCAGAAATGGCTTGCATCCAGCGAGAAATCCCTTCTTCACAACATCAAACCAATGAAAAGCCTTTTCACAAATGGAATTGGTTGGCCCAAGTCGTACTGCATCATTGCTTGACTTCCCGGGTTGCTCTTACGTAACTCTTCGCAATACTGTGGTAGGGCTTTGAATGATTTTTCGTGGCTACCATCCAGCAATACTTCGGCTAATTTTCTTGCTCTAATCAATTTGTACCATCTAGGATGAACACCAAAAGATTTTAGGTGTTCCAAAAACACCTCATTGGACACTTGCCGATCAGCTTGAAGCATTTTAACAAGCCTCTTTGATATCCATCCCTGCGACGCCTTCACCTTTTGCCTACAAGTGTGTTTCCCTTCCACTGAATGAACTCTAAATGTATGGTTGTCGGGGAGTGTCGGGCTATGGAGCCTTCATCCACAATTATGCGCCGCACAAGTCACTATCACTCTACTCTTCTCGCTCTTCACATGTTTATACACAAATCCTTCCTGCACCGAGCAGTCGAGCAAAGCAGCCTTAAAATCGTTTTTGGTCTGAAAATCCATCCCTGTTGACAGTTTAATTTTTTTCCCCATCTTTGATTTTAAACTTGTCCTTGTTGGTGCAATTCGTCATGGGATCATCTTCCAAATTAGTGTCTTCGTCCAAATCCTGCCCTGTGTCGCTGCCACCATCCCCGTCCGACTCAATCTCGGAACCTACCTCAGTATACCGATGATACTACTCCCGGTCTTGTTGTTTGTGGCCTTCTTCAAGATTGGGTTGCACATAATCTTCATCTTCGGAGTTGTGTTCTTCCACCAAACCCTCGGCCACACCTTTACTACCTTCTTCACTATCTTGCTTCCTTGATTTTTCCAAATTCCCCATTTTGCTGCTCTCACCCCAAGAACCACCTTTAGGAGGGTTAAGGACCTCACAATATACTCCAAATTATTTCCTCCGTGGGATGCAACATTTGGGTGACATCCTCTTCTGATTGCAAGATGACCATATCATCACCATAACTCAACGTTAATTCCACTGATTTCCATGCCTCAGCATCCCCAAAGAAATGCTCAGTGCAATATGACTTCAAGACCACAAGAGAGTATCTGTCGGGATCAATACCATCAAGCCTCCTCCAACGGGTACCATTATGAAGGATAATTGTGTATACTTCATCCTACAACATTGAAAAAAAATCCAAAATTGAAAATACATAAATATAATCTAAGGGTTGTTTCTACACATATAAATATATTCAGGGTGATATGTGAACATACAAGATATACACATAGTAATATATGCACAATGAGGACACAGTCAGGGTTATAACTGCACTTCATTTAATTTTCTGGGGTTATACATGCACATATAAGAAATAGACAGGGTCATATATGCACATATCTTGAACATACATGGTTATATATGCACATATAAACAACAAACATGGTTATTTTTGCACTAACAGGAAACAATTTATAAAGAGCAGATTCACCAAACTTGTTATCAATGTTTGGTTACCCAACAAGAAGGCCTAATGTCCAGGTTCAGTAACATCACAGAAACATTGAACTTTAGTCATTTGGTTACATAACTTCACCAGGTTTTCCATCTACAACAATCAATATATTCTTAAATCTAGTTCACAAACTTGGACAAAACCACCCACTCCATATGCACAACATGACAATTAGCCAACAAACATTCAATATTATCACACACCCCCAAAGAATAATTACAAAGAGTGATATATCACAAACATGTTCAACATCATCCACAATAATGCATTTCCACACATTCAACATACAATCTAGCACAATACAAAACCAAATTTACATAATGAAACCCACTACCAAGAGTACCAAAATAGTCACAAAACAGGAAACATAGTATCCCTTCAACAACTTAACCACCATCACCATTTTAAACCCTAGGTATAGAAACAGAGCACAACAATAGCCACACGCATAACACGAAACATATTCAGATTATACACTACAAAATTGAACAATAAGGGTTTAAAAACCCTGGTTTCATAAGAACTATTGGTATTTCTATATTCAAGGGCCCCAAAAGTTAGATAGACAAAAAACAGACTCTAGAATAACAACAATTTGTGTATTTCCACAGATTTTATAAAGGCTTACCATTTTTTGAGGGTTCTACTGTAGCAATTATGGGTTTCCTTCACGTTGCAACATGCAAATCCTGGCTCCCTATGTCGACCTCAGTGGGTGACCTACGTCGTCGCCGGACTGCAAATGAAGATTGGCCACGATCGGCGGGAATGAGTAGAATGGGTTAGGAGGGTTTAGGTTTGGGTTCTTTCACGCTAAGAAGAGTGGGAGAAGACGAGAAGTTAAGTTAGGGCAGGAATGGAAGACACAAAAGGGGTAATAATGCCAAATGGGGGTAATATTATCATTTGAGAAATGGAGGTTTTTCAGGTTTTAATTTTAAAAAATGTCAGGGGTAAATTGGTCATCTCATCAAATTCTGGCCTCAAACCGGCTGAAAAGGTTATATTTGGACATAACCTGAATAGATAGGGTTATATTTTCACTTTTGAATAGTGCAGGGTTATATCCGCACTTTCTTCAATTACATAGGGTTATATTTGCACTTTTGTCATTAATTTAACACGTATACTTTAAGACTGAATTTTCATTTATACCAAAAGTATCTAAGTCTATACCAATGCAAGCATATACTTATTGATGAATCAACACAAAAATTGAAACTGTGAAACATACTACTATTAAAAGAACTGATGCGTCTGGAAACCGATCGAGCCGCACCGTCGAGTCACTCGGTCATAATATGCAAATAAAAAGCATCGGGAAGTCCCATGGATAAACTCTCAGATGCCTAAGTCAGTAAATATTTGAGTAGATGATTGTAAAAGTCCCTAGTAATGAATAAGTACCTGTTATTTATACCGTATCATGAAATAGTACACATCCTGATTATACGCCTCAATATCCGCCAACCAAATATTCTCACTCTGGAAAGACTCATTGGGCCAGTGCAGGCCCAAGATGCTCTCGACCAAAAGTTCCCTTAGGGCCAACCACGGGTTTACCCATCATTAAGAGCCCCCAGAAAGTTCAATGGTAGCCTTGAGGTTAGGATCTTCGAGATGTCCCAAGTTTATCCCTAGTTATTGGACCCTTGGGTGTATGTATTCTTGTATAGGGTCTCAAGGATCCCTGCTTTTGTCTTTCTCGACGAAGAGATTCCTAAGCTTGAGGCTCAATTTAATTTTCTTTATCATTATTATTTATTATTATTTTTCTTTTAACATAATTCAAAGGGGTGCACACGTATGGGTTGGCCGTACAGAAAAAGCGTGTGAAGGGGGAAAGTTTTTGAAAAAGCACGCCAACTTTTCACGTCTTTTCAAATTTTCAATTCTCCCAAGTTAATCATTATTCTGACCGCCATTTTAGCCTTCTTAACTTCCCATTTTCCCCACATTCACTTCATTTTAATTCCAGGTGACTTCAAAAGGTTTTCTCAATGCTACTCTTTCCATCCATTCTCTACTCATATTCTTTCCTCTCTCCAGTAACTCTTACCAGTCAGTTTTCCTAACCTTCAACTTTCCTCGTTTCTTTTCCATTGCCCTTTGTACTCATGGGTTCTTCTGATAAGAAATCCAGTGAGAGGGGGCACTCTAGTGAGGCTAGGTTTAAGGGATTAGAGGTAGAATAGCCCATTAGTAGGGATTTTGAGGCCACACTTAGCGATTCAGGGCACTCTTCCCAAAATTCTAGCCCTAGCATCGAAAATACTGGATATCCGAACTATATACCCCTTACTGACTTTCCCCAAGAAGATTTCCCCCTATTTTGGCCTCCGAGCTGGGGGTAAGGGTATATCCAAAGATCCTCCCGCATTGGGGATATTGAGTTTATCCCTTCATCTCGTGAAGAGGGAGGTTCCTCAAGGGTATCAAAGGAGGTGGATGAGCATGTTCATTTAGGAGAGTCCGCCACTATTACCTTTGGCGATGGTAATCAAGAGCCTCTTGTGGAGGAAGAGGTTCAGGATCCCCCAACCTCGGATAAGTCTTGGAATATCTTGGGGATCTTACAGTCCCTGCCCCCAGGTTAGAGGATCCCCGTGGATGTGGATTTATAGTGACTAGGGGTAATGAGATCTTAAGACAATCCTCCAGAGGGGAAATCAATTATATACCTGAAAAAGATCCGCTCAGAGTTGTGTTTTCCATTCCCACCAATATTTTTGAGGGTGCTCATGAATTTTCAAGTGAGCCCCGCCCAAGTCCATCCCAACGCCATAGTCACCCTTATGCTGTTCGTTTGGCAGTGCTACAAGCTTGATATTGAGCCTGAGTATAAGCAGTTTCGCTCGCTCTTCACCATGACCTACGAAGGTAATTCATCCGATAAGGTCCTCACCTTTTCTCCCAGACAGAGGAACCAGAATGTCTTCACCCTTCTTGGGAATGTAGGAAACTGGAAGGATGACTGGGGATATCTTACCTTCAACTATCTCAGGTATAAAGTTCCTTAGTGGAACCCTGATTTTAAGGTCGAATCCCAACTACTTGATAAATTCATCTTCCCTGCTCGCCTAGAGACTGCTCAGGAGCTTTTGTTATCCTTGTCCCTCTCTTACATCAACTCCAGTAGCTTAGCTGGGGGGGGGTGTAAGCTTGGCCTTTAGAGGTTTATGAAAAGTACGTCTACGAGCCTGCTAGGAAAAGGAAATTGCTGAGCCAACAACATTTGGCTCCTTCATATGAGCCTAAGATAGGCCCGAAGCAAAGGAACTAGTTAAAGGATATAAGCCTCGGCCTTCTCAGGACTTGGTAATCCAAAAGTCCCCTCTCAAGGATTCCCTTATCTATCCTGATTTTGAAGGTGTCATATATGTATTTTGTGCTTTGTTTTGTTTTTTATTTTCCTTTGCCTTGTCTATCACTTTTTTTTTTTCAGTGGGTAGGAGTCTCGCAAATGCTATAAACAGGAAGAGGGTAAACATCATCCCCTTGAAGGAGAAGGTTACCCCTGCTACCCCCCTTCAAACAGTTGCTTCCGCTGACACATCTTTGAAGCGGAAGCCCAAGGATGATCTTTCCACTAGGGAGGGTCGTCGGGCGATTTTGCACGAGAAATATGCTCCTGAAACCTCTAATCAGGAGATCAAAGCCATCACCCATGACTTGGCATCTTCTTCGAGCCTCTCGGCTGTGGGGACTACTTATCTTGGTCCTTTGATAAAGAACTCCGAGTTTAGTTATCTTTCCGAAATCCATTTGAAAATAACTATGTGTTTTGTTTGTTTTACTCAACTCTGTGTCATATTTTTAGGTTGTTAAGGAATTGGATTGTGTGAGGTCCACTATAACTTCCACTCTGACCTCTTGCCTTTCCTTCTTCATTCAGAACTTGGGTTCTAAACTTTCCACTACCTATAAGGAAAAGAACAAGAAGATAGCCTCGTTGCAGCTGGAGCTCGAGGTCTCCCAAAAAAAAGTTGCTAAACTCAAAGCACTCAGGAGTGCCTTATCCTAGAGAAGAACTCTATTGTCGAGGATGCTAAACAGGCCCGAGACCCTAATGCTCAGATAGCCATGCTGGAGGCTTTCAAGGACAAAGTCCTTCAGAGCACGGAGCTGTTCGACCTCTTTGAAGACCTCCTCAGTGTTGCCCAGGGTATTGGGCACTCCAGCTTAGTGGATGAAGTTATTTTTCCCAAGATGGCCTTGTCCTTATCTTAGGACGACATCAACGTGCTAAAGGAAGAGGCCAAGTCTGAGGGACTTGAGGTGATAAATAAAAAATAGGGGGGGCATCGTGAATAAGGGTTGCATGAGCTAATCCATGATGGGCCTTTTAAGGGGCTTGGGGAAGTACACCACCCTGGACAATATCCGTGCCTTGCCTAACCCGGATAAAGAAAACAAGGATGCGGAGGCGGATACCGTGTCAACTCAGGAGGACCAAGTGGGGGATAAGTTTAATGTCTTAGGAACTGTTGTATAATTTTACCCCTTCGGGCCTCCATGTAATTCATTTCCATATGTTTATATAAAAATTTTATTTTCCTCATTGATGTGTTTTAAAAATCTTTATTCTCGTTGTTGAATACATTGCAATGGGAACTTCAATCAGTCTGCAAAGATTTCACTAAGGTCAAGGCTAAGGTTGAAACTGCTAGGGGGGACCTAGCTAAAGCTGTGATGGCCTTGGAGAAAAGCTCCGAAGAATTAGAGCCGTGGCATAATAAGACCCACCCCTTCATAGTTGGCCTTCAAGACAGTATCTCTGGCTTAAATGCATCTACGAGATTCTACCAGAAGGAACTTGATCTTTCTAAGGCAGATTTAAAAGCTTGGGAAAGTGGAAAACACCCAGTTTTTGTGGCACTTGAAAGACCATGACCATAAAAAATTCAAGGGTGCTGTCCATCTCAAGGTTGTTGATGATACGGACCCCTCCGAGGCTGACTGTGTAGATGACGTTCACCGTATAATCAACAAGTTTGGTTCCCTCCAGAGGTGTCTTTCAGATGTTGGGAATATGTACATACTCTAGGGTAATCTTAAAACCGTTGGGGTCACATTAATGAGCTTGTGTCTCAGCTTAATGATATAGCACAACTCCATAAGGTTGCTCAGAATGAGATCTCGAGGTTGAACGCGGTGCTTTCAAGGTCCAGTGTTTCTACTTACTATGAACCTTTATTATTGGAGTCTCTTTTAGACGAGAATTTGAGGCTATTCTCAGAGAATCAGGCACAGTTTACGAAAATTGCTAAGTTGGACAAGAAATTTCACCTTTACAGTCAGAGCCTTCAAGCTCATAGCTTATTTCATGGTGTTTTTTATCCTAAACTTATAACAGACAAACTTTTACCCAAGTTTCTTTTGGAAGATTCCTATCACTGGCTTATAAAAACCAAGTAGAGACGTATGAGACCTATAAGCAGATGGAAGCTTATACTGCTATCCTCGAATGGATAAAGAAGTTACCCATCCTTTCTCCTAAGAATCGAGTCTTCGTGGTTAGCAACAAAGGAAGTGGCTAAGGGTGGTAGTTCTTTGAGCTGTAACGCCAGAAGGTCCACGAGGAAACAGACCCAAACCCAGGGTCCCCGATCAAGACGTCTCCAATCAAATTCGACAATAAATTCTAATAATTATCTAGAAAAAGAACAAGAGAAAGACTTTCGACGTGCCTCTGGTATCAAGGAAGAAGAAATAACAAGGATACAAGAAGAAGTGACAAGAGTAGAAAAGGAGTTAAAGGGACTATCCCCTTGATTCCCCGAATATTGTAATTATGTTCCACATAACATTTGCACTATTTACTACCCTTTGCCTTTTATGTATATTACTTTCACATGTCTGTCTTTATGATCGTAACCATCTGAGTCTAACACCTTATATCGTGATATGCCAAACTTCCTACGAGTCAATTGAATGTATTTAGTAGCGATTAACGACTGGAAAGCATAAAAAACAACGATTTTACCTAGGTTCGGTGTTTTCCACCTACATCCTACAATAATTTTTCCACTAGACTGTCAATCGAAAGCTACAGTCGATAGGGGTATTGCGATGATGCTACTTATACACTCCTCCCCCTCTTTTTTTTTCAGCCATAAGAGCTCATGGCTCTAGTCTATAGCCTTAGCTGGAATAACATCGAGGAGCCCATGGCCCTAGTCTACAGACTTAGTTGGAATACAATTTAGGAGCTCATAGCTCTAGTCTACAGCCTTAGCTGGAATACAATTTAGGAGCTCGTAGCTGTAGTCTACAGCCTTAGCTGGAATACAATTTAGGAGCTCGTAGCTGTAGTCTACAGCCTTAGCTGGAATATAATTAAGGACCTTGTAGCTCTAATCTGCAACTTTAGCTGGAATATTGTACAAGAGGTTTTTAGCTCAAGCCTTCAGTCTTAGCTGGAATATTGTACAAGGGATTTTTAGCTCGAGCCTTAAGTCTTAGTTGGAGTATTGTACATGAGCTTTTTAGCTCGAGCCTTCAGTCGTAGCTAGAATATTGTATAGGATCTTAGCGCTTAGTATAAGATTCATCGACGTTATTTGCCTTCATCATAAATGGTGGTACCTTCGAAGATTGGCGACATTCCATCTCCCAGGATTCGAGTTCCTCCCACGGTCTTCAGTGTATAGCTTCCTCCAGAATATGCCTCTACCATTTTATATGGTCCTTCCCAATTAGCAGCAAGCTTCCCCTTTGGCTCTTGTCTGCTTTTTTCATTCTTTCTCATAACTAAATCGCCGGGGGTAAACTTCACTTTCCAGGCCCTTCGATCATAGTAATATTTCACTCTTTCTTTTACTTTAGCCTCACGTATCGAGGCTAGTTCTCATGCTCCTTCGACCATATCAATATCCAAGCATCGATTCTTATTGTTAACACTCTCCTCAGGCATTACCGTCATCCTTGGGCATGGCACTCCTATTCTAATAGAATTACAGCCTTAGAACCATAAACTAGGCTATAAGGTGTTTCTCCCATGGATGAGGACTCTGTAGTTCTGTATGCCCATAAGACACTGGGCAATTCACATATCCAATTCCCTGCTACCCCATCGAGCCTGGCTCTGATTCCGTTAACAAGGGTGCAGTTGGTGACCTCTATATGGCCATTTTCTTGTGGGTGGTAAGCAATCACCAATTTCTACTGAATTATATATTCTTCGCACCACTTTTTAAAAGGGTTATTGGCAAACTGCTTTCCATTATCCATTATGATCGTTCTTGGAATCCTAAACCCGCATACAATGTTTTTCCAACAAAAGGTAATCAATGAATTGCCCGTCATGCTGTTCAAGGGATGTGAAATAGTCTACAACCACAATCATGTATTTGAACTTCCTCGAAGCCTTGGGAATGGCCCAGCTAAGTCAATACCCCATTTATCAAATGGACAAAAACAGTGAATATTCGTCATCTCTTCTTGAGGAATGTGCTTGAATGGTTCATGCTTTTGATACTGGTGGCAAGCTTGTATGTATTGGTTTGCATCTGCGAACATCATTGGCCAGTAATACCCTGCTTGAATAAGTTTCCTCGATACCGACCTAGCTCCTTGATGACTCTCACATATACCTTCACGGGCTTCCCTTATCAAATAATCAGCCTCGCGGGGGCTCACACATCAGAGCAATGGTTGCAAATGCCCTCTCTTTTACAAAATTCCATCTTGCAGCACATATCTGGGTGCTTTAAGCCTAACTTTTCGGGCTTCCACATAATCCTCTGGGAGTGCTCCATCTTGAAGGTATTTTACTATAGGTGTCATCCAAAAAAAATCTTTATCTATAGCTATTACCATGTGCTCCTGAAAACTACTGTTGTTAAGGGTCTCCACGAGCAACTGCCCTCGAGATTCCGCTCCCTAGTTTGACAAAGCCAGCTTACTCAAGGCATCGACCTTGTGATTATCTTCTCTTGGTACCTACTTCAAGGTGTAGCTTTTAAAGTTTTGGAGTAGGGACTGTACAAGCTTCAAATACCTTTGAAAATTGTGTTCTTTGGCCTTGTAGTCTCCCTTTACTTGTTGCACCACTATCAGAGAGTCACTATAGATATCCAAGTCTTCTACCTTCAATTCTGTAGCCAACCACAAACCCGTGATCGGGCTTCATACTCGATTTCGTTATTTGTTGCCTTGAAGGCAAAGTGCAGTGTATAAGGGTAATCTTTTCCTTTGGGACTGGTGAGCAATACCTCTGCTCCACTTCCTCTTGAATGCAAAGATCCGTCAACATATAACCTCCAGACTTTCCTCCTTTGAGACTCCCTTTCGGATTCGACAAGCTTAATAGGTTCAGTGGTTTCTACAAAGAAATCAGCCAGGGCTTGGCCCTTGATTTCCATCTAGACTGAAACTGTATGTCATGCTCACCTAATTCTAATGCCCATTTCATCATCCTTCCTGATGCTTTAGTTTTTAAAATGGCTTTCCCGAGGGGATAGTTCGTGAACAAGATGATCGTGTGCCCTTGAAAGTAGGGTCTCAGCCTCCGTGCTGCATGCACCAAAGCTAGAATGAGTCTCTCGAGGGCGGTGTACCTTGTATAAGGTCCTTGTTGGGCTCAACTTATAAAATATATAAGATGTTTCACCTTATCCTTTTCTTTTACAAGCACCGTACTGATGGTCAAAGGTGAAGCAGAAATGTACAGAACCAGAACCTCCCATTTCTCCGGCTTCATGTGTTGGCAGCACTCGAAGGCGTTCTTTAAGTTGTTGGAATACTTGCTCACACTAATCTATCCACTCAAATATTTTTGCTTTCTGAAGTACATCGAAGAAGGGTAAGTGCTTTTCAGCCCCCCTTTGATAGAAATCTACTTAAAGCCGCCAAAGATCCAGTAAGCTTCTGCACGTCTTTCATGTTCTGGGGGCTCTTCATCCTTAATAGGGCTTTGAATTTTTCTGGTTTAACATTGATTCCCCTTTTTGATACCATAAATCCAAGGAATTTTCCTGCCCCCACCCTTATAACACATTTGGCTAGATTCAGCTTTAAGTTTGCTCTTCTAAGTCTCTCAAAGGTTTCCTTCAGGTCCATTAAGAACTCTCCATAGCCCCTACCTTTTACAACCATATCTTCCACATATATCTCCATGTTCTTACCAATCCGCTCTCTGAATAGCTTGTTTACTAACCTCTGGTATATCGTCCCTACATTTTTTAAACCAAAAGGTATCTTCTTGTAACGGTATGTGTACACATTTGTGATGAACGAAGTTCTCTTTGTCCTCATCTGCTATTAATATATGGTGATAACCTTTATAGGCATTGGAGAAAGCCAATACCTGATACCCTACAATTGCTTCCACCAATTTATCAATGGGAGGGGGGGGGGGGGTAAGGGATAGCTATCATTTGGGCAACACTTGTTTAAGTCTGTGAAGTATATGCACATCCACTAAGTTCCATCGTGCTTCGAGACCATCGCCGGGTTAGCTAACCATTCCGGGTAGAACACTTCCTCAATTACACTAGGTTTCAACAGTTTACCTACCTCAACCTCAATCGCTTCTGCCCTTTCAGGTGAAAATAACCTCCTTTTTTGCTTGATGGGCCTAACTCCCGGGTCAATGTTTAATTTCTGAACTGCTAACCTCGGGGGAACCCCTGTGAGATCTGAGGTATTCCACGAAAACACATCCTCGTACTCATCCATTAACTTTTCCAGCTTCTCTTTCATGTTATTGGGATAAGCTTCCCTATGACCACCGTCCCCTTGTCTCGAACACCTGTTTGGTTTCAGAAAGGAAAACCCCTCCATAGACTGAGGCTACATCCCCCATCTTCCTCGCTTCCCTTACTGTTGTGAGATTACAAATTTTAGCCACAACTTGATCCCCCCAGATGGAAGCTATCCTTCTGTTCGTTGGAAATTTCATCATTAAATGATATGGGGACCATACTGCTCAAGCTTGACACATCCACGACCTTCCAAGAATCACGTTGTATGGAGAATAGGCATCCTCCACTGCAAAGGTGCAGTATATCGCTACCCCTTTATCCCTCTCGGATAT
This sequence comes from Rubia yunnanensis, assembly GCA_037428765.1. Classification (NCBI taxonomy): domain Eukaryota; kingdom Viridiplantae; phylum Streptophyta; class Magnoliopsida; order Gentianales; family Rubiaceae; genus Rubia; species Rubia yunnanensis. The sequence goes on from CM075070.1 coordinate 10,722,825, forward strand.
CCAGACTGACAAGGTAACTTCCCCTATGAGGTATATTGGGTTTCCTGTAAATCTTGAGAGGGGGGTAGCTGATTTTTTTTCCAATATCTAACTGATCAGAATACTCAGCAAACACTATCTTAACCCCACTTCCATCATCGATGAAGAACCTCTTCACCAAAGTTATTCTAATTACTATAGTTACTGCCATTGGATCTGCATGTGGGGTTTGGTTCGGTACAACATCCGCTTCTGAGAAGGTGATTGTTTCATCCAGCCGATACCTCTTATTACTCGGCTCTTCTATAAGGGTCTTTCAAGAATCAGCCTTCATAACCGAGTTTGAAGACCTTTCCCCTATTAATCAACTTATCATGTTGATCACTCTTCAGATCAGGGGATTTCCCCCGTTCCTATTATCCTAATTTCCAGTCGGCTATTCCTGTGGACCTTCGTCCCTCCTCACGTGATCCCTACCTCAAGGCTCTTATCCTTAGTGCCTTCTATCCCCTCTACCCCCTTTATTCTGGTGATATCTCCAGTATGGTGGATGATCCATCCGGGTTGAGGGGGTTCTTCTTGATTTCCCCGCCTAGCTCCGGGGCCCTGAAGTCGCCTCTCTCTTTCATTTTTCCCTTCTATTTCCCTCTCAAATGGATGCAATCATTTGTATCATGGCCATAATCCTTGTGGAAATTGAAAAAAAAGTTCGTGGCCCTTCTCCCCGCAACTGCTGTAGGGGCATTTGACAGGGGTTGTGGTTGTTTGAATACCCCTCGATAAATGCTTAGAATCTGTGCTGGAAGCCTACTTGCAGGTGTATACCTCTCGAAGCTAGGCATGGGTACTTCCATAGGCTTCTTACCTCGATGATCATTGTTTCTTCCTAGTCTATCGACCATACTCTCTCTCTTTTCCTCTCTGTAGCCTCTTCCACTTTCGAGTGCTGCTCGACTATCTCCTAGAGCTTTTGTAAAGTTTGAGGAACATCGTTTCTTAATTTCTTGTATAGTTCTATATCTCTCATCCCCAGAAAATATCCTTAGATCACTTAATTTTTGGTGGTTTTTACCACTCCTAGGCTCTCATCCACATAGCGATGGTAAAAGGCTTCCGTTGTCTCCCTAGGATTTTGCGTCGTCTGGTATAATTCAACTAGAGTTTTGGTAAACTTCTTCTTTTAGGCATTCTAACTTAACAATGCCGCACTGAAATATCTATAGGAATGCATGGACCCTTTTGGTAATGTGTTGTACCACTCTTGAGCCTTTCCTCGAATATAACTTCCCACTAACTTGCATGTTAGCTTTTCATTGAAATCCCTCGAGTTCATGAGACTGAGGAATGTCTGAATGAACTTTTGAGGATCTGATTCTTCACTCTACGTTGGGAGCCCCTCTTGGGGTTAGTGTCTGCTAGCCACCACTCTGCGGTTATTAGTGATGAAAAAAGGGATCCGCAGCTTGGCCAAGTGGCCCAATCAGCAAGTCTAATTTTCTCTTGAGGGCATCTTCAGTGTCTACTCTCTGTTCTCCAGGCATTAGTAATCCTCTATGGGTGTCTCCATAATCTATCTGATGTCGAGGAAGTGGGATTGTCTTCCCATGATTCACCTAAGTCGTTATGATTCCTGAACTCGCATTATACGACCCATAAGGATTGTACAACCCATAAACAGCAAGTTGGCCCGACATCCATGTGCTCCCATATCCCTGAGATCCATATCCCATCTCGACTCTAGGGTGTACACCCATCAAGGTTATCAATATCGTGGGGGGGCACAGAATATAGTAGCCCCAAAGGATCAGGGAACGAAGGCTGAGTCGCGCCTGGTATCCAAGGTAAGGGAATGCCATCATTGGTTGAGTAGCTTTTCTCGTTGGGATTTCCATGACAGTCGAAGGGACTATCAAATTAGACCACGAATTATAAATGTTTGGAAAAGTTCTATTGCAATTTCTCGAGGTAATCCACATTGATGTAATGAAAGTGACGGCCCAACAATAATAACGGACCGTCCTGAATAATCGACTCGTTTGCCAAGCAGAGTCTCTCGAAATCTTCCTTCTTTACCTTCAATTACATCGGAAAATGACTTGTAAACTTTATTATGACCGTCATTCGTTGGTTGACCACATCGAATTCCAATATCAAGAAGTGTATCGATGGCTTCTTGGACTAATTTTTCCTAGGGGATGTGCAGTTTGAGATGGGACGGAGGGAGTACGTGGGATGCGCGCGTGAAGTCACGCGTTGGCTCGCATGTTCTGAACTCGCGCGTGAACGCACGTGCTGAACATGAGTGGTGTGGTCTGAATGCCGACGAGAATGCGCGCTGGACGCAAATTATAGCAGCCAAACACTGCAACGGGTGGAGATATTCACTTGAGCACTGCAATGGACGCCATTAGTTGACGAAATAGCTGCCGACGGGAGGTGCCTGAGAGAGATGTCGGAGAAGCTGGAGCAGACAGACCGAGGAGTAGTCAGATCTCTACCACGAAAAGAACGCCGAAAAAAATTGATTCTGAAAGGGAAGCCAACGCCAAAGAAGGAGCTGTCAAGAGGAAGGACAGAGTTTCTCCACCGGAGTGAGCGACGGGAAGTTGCCGGAATCTGACCGGGAAAAGGAGAAGAAGAAAAAAAGGGACAAAAGATAAATTTGTGAAGAGATAAGCTGGATACGACACTGCTCCGTCACTATAAAAGAGTCAAAACTCCGTACTCTCTCTGTCCTAGCTCAAACTTCCTACTTTACTTTATGTCAGCATTCAGTTTCAAATTTTGACCACATATTTGAATAGATATATAAACAATAATGTTTTCAAATATGATATGGTTGGATTCGTTGTAATAAGCAGTTTCTAAGTATCAACTTTTTATTTGTTGTTATTATACGAAGTAAAACATATTAACTCTCAAACATATTTTTTGATAACTGTGAAAAAGATTCTATGTAATTTGAGGTGGGAAAGAGGGAGTACGGTTTTTCATTATAGGTAGATACTCCCTCTAGTCCACTGATTATGGCCCTATTTCCTTACGGGGATGGTTTTTTAATTTTGTCTCGTTCATTTTTTTAGCAAAAGATTAGGTTATTTCTATCCACCCATTTTACTTTTTACACTTCCAATTAAACTTCCATCACTCATTTCTTTTTAAAAAAAAGTACGTGTCATTTTAAAGGTGTCATTTAAAGAGGACCAGAGGGAGTACATTGAATAGAATCTTAGGAATATGTGTAGAGTATTCTAGAGTTCTATGAATACATATAAATTATACAATGAACGTAGACAATAATCTATACTCTCACACCTTCATCTGCTGGTTCTTAGGTTGCCGGCGCCGCAAAATCATTGCCGGATCGAAGTCGGTAGGATAATAATTTTTCAAAACTTTCCGCTCACTCATCCTTACCGCTTCTTCTCAATAAAAAAAAATAGAGCAAACACACACTTATGAAACATAGTATTTGTTTTATAAATTAGCTGGAGGAATGTTGTTAATGGATAATGGATTGTTGGTAGGGATACGCCCGATGGGGGTGCTGATATAGAGTTGGCAGGAAATTCGATTTTTGGGTTGATTAGGATTACAATGTCCAGTACAACTTATTTCAAATCCAATCATTTTAACTCAACTTTTCTTAATTCTTCTCAATTCATCTTATCTCCAATTAACTCAACTCAACTCAACTCTTCTCATCTCTTCTCAACTCATATCAACTCATATCAACTCATCTCATCTATTCTCAACTCATCTCATCTATTCTCAACTCATCTATTCTCAACACCAATCAACTCATCTCAACCCTAATAATTTTAGATCGTCTACTTTCAACTCTATTAAAATATTTTAATTTATAAAGTTTTTTAATCTAATTTTAACATGAAACTTATAGTAAATATTGTTCATATTTGACTACTCCCTCCATCACAGTCTATTATGCACATAATCTTTTTTTGGTCGAAGATGCCAAACTTTGACCACACATTTGAATAGGTATATGAACAATAATTTTATCGTATGAGATATGGTTAGATTTGTTAACATGTAGTTTCTAAATATCAAATTTTTGTATGTCATTATTGTCCGTAGCTACACATATTTACAGTCAAACATGTCTATTAGAGACCGTGAAAAAATTATGTGCATAATAGGTTAATAGGTAGGGACAAAGGGAGTATATGAATTATTATAATTAATGTGATTATGAAAAGCATATTATATTATTAATTGGCAATGTCTTGGGAAAGATCATCTTTCCATAGGCTTATGGAAAGACGTGGTTTTATTGGAATAATAGAAAGGTAAATGGTATTAGTTGCAATATTAAAAATTTATTATACAACGTGTGATAGTTATAAAGTTTATAACCGGATTCATGCAATCCAAAATTTTTATCTTCATTTATTTGAATTTGCACTTTAAACCTTGGTCTTTCCATGACTTATGAAAAGACCGTCTCTTGAAAGACGTACTCTTATTAATTACCAACAAATTGTTAAATACAATGAAACTTTAAAATAATTTAATTAAGTTTCACTCGAGTGTTAAAAATTTTAATTATGAATTTTACGAAGATTGAATACGGTAAAAACTACAAGATGAATATTGAGAAAAGACAGATAATTATCAATTTCAGATAAGTTCTATTTAAATTATTAATCAGTGTTCTATAGTATGGAAGTATACATCTTGTTCGCGTATTTGGAGTTGTTTGGTTTTAAAAAAATGTTCACCAACTCTAAAATTGTAATCTCGCGTTTCTTATTCTCTACTAGTATCAATTTTAATATATTTCATATAAATGTCATATTATTAATAATAGTATTTATTATATTTGTGAAATGTTTTAAATTATAAAAAATATATTTCATTTCACTCCAAACTCGATAACGACAGGGATCGAATTCTATAACTACATATAAAATTTACATCATATATTAAATTTTAAAATAAATTATTTAATTCACATGCACTATTATATTATAACTATTTATTATTTATTAATATATAATATAATTCAACCGTTATTTTATTCTAATTATTTTTTGTTCAATTATGTTTTATTCACATGCACCGATTTGTTTTCTAAATTAGGTGGAAGAATGTTGTCAATGGATAATGGATTGTTTGCAGGGATACCCCGATGGGGGTGTTGATATAGAGTTGACAGGAAATTCGATTTCGGGGGTGGATTAGGTTTCAATCAGTCAAGTCCAGTTAAACTTATTTTAGATTCAATCATTTTGACTCAACTTTTCTTAACTCTTCTCAAATCATCTCATCTCCAATCAACTCAACTCAACTCTTCTCATCTCTTTTCTTCTCAACTCAACTCAATTCAACTCTTCTCATCTCTTCCCAACTCATATCAACTCATCTCTTCTCAACTCCAATCAACTCAACCCTAATAATTTTAGATCGTCTACTTTCAACTCCATTCAAATCTTTTAATTTATAAAGTTTTTTAATCTAATTTTAACATGAAACTTCTAGTAAATATTGTTCATATTTGACTACTCCCCCGTCCCATTCTATCCTGCACAGAATCTTATTTTGGTCGAAGATGCCAAACTTTGACAACACATTTGAATAATTTTATTGTATGAGATATGGTTAGATTCCTCGTAATATGTAGTTTTTAAATATCAAATTTTTGTGTGTCATTATTGTCCGTAGCTACACATATTTACAATCAAATATGTTTATTGGAGACCGTGAAAAAATCTGTGCAGAATAGGTAGGGACAAAGGGGCATATATGAATTATTATAATTAATGTGATTATAAAAAGCATATTATATTATTAATTATCAACAAATTGTTAAATACAATGAAAATTTAAAATTATTTAATTAAGTTTCACTTAAGTGTTAAACATTTTAATTATGAATTTTACTAAGATTGAATACGGTAAAAAGTACAAGGTATATAATGAGAAAAGACAGATAATTATCACTTTTAGATAAGTTCTATTTAAATTATTAATACCAATATTGTATTCGGAAGTATACATCTTGTATTTTAAATTATTAAATTGTTTAGTGTTCTAAATTATGGAAGTATACATTTTTTTTAACTGAAAACACCCAAGGGTAGGGGTTGATATATTGGTACCCCAAGCCACATAATTTACGAGCCAGTGACATCATAGTAGTTTTATACAAAAAGGAAACATCATTGCCTCCAAAAGAATGATCAGATACTAATAGCTATAAGTCTATATATGTGCAAGATCTAGAAGAAAATGGTAGTTGCGATTCCAATGTAGCGAATGTCCACACCCAGTGTTAATTCATTACTTTGGCCAAACAACAACCAGTCAGTCATAACCGTAAGTAAAACTGATGGAGGAATTAGGCTAGTAAGTCTGCCATTGTTGTTATTTTAAGCTCGTAACCAGGAGAAACTTGCAGACCATGGTGAAACAGTCGGAGGAGTATGTTGTTGAATGGCTGTCTAGCCGGAAAAACCAAGCTGAATTAGCTCGAGCACACGAATGTAGCTCGAGCACACGAATGTCCCCTCGAGCACACGGAAGTCCCCTCGAGCACACGAATGTCCCCTCGAACACACGAATGTCCCCTCGAACACACGAATGTCCCCTCGAGCACACGAATGTCCCCTCGAGCACACGAAAGTCCCCTCGAGCACACGAATGTCCCCTCGAGCACACGAATGTTCCCTTAAGCACACGAATGTCCCCTCGAGCACACGAATGTCCCCTCGAGCTCACGAATGTCCCCTCGAGCACACGACTGTCCCCTCGAGCACACGGATGTCCCCTCGAGCACTCGAAAGTCCCCTCGAGCACACGAATGTCCCCTCGAGCACACAGATGTCCCCTCGAGCACACGGATGTCCCCTCGAGCACACAAATGTCCTCTCGAGCACACCGATGTCCCCTTGAGCACACGAATGTCCCCTCGAGCACACGAATGTCCCCTCGAGCACACGAATGTCCCCTCGAGCACACGAATGTCCCCTCGAGCACACGAATGTCCCCTCGAGCACACGAATGTCCCCTCGAGCACACGGATGTGGATAGCAAATGTGCCTGTGAGCTCCCCTCTGGAAAGTGAAACACCATAACCATCGGGGGGAAGCATAGAGTTCCAGAGCCATGATGATGTCCATAACCTGCGGCAAAAGGAAGGAAAGATCAGTAGTATCAATCATCTTTAGAGGCTTGCCTATGGATTCTAATATAAGGTGGATGAATGCTATCCATATAAGTTAGCCCTTTAATATGTGCCGGAATGTTATTCAAATGAAGTGAAAAATCCATCCGGGAGGTTGAGTGGTGTTTAACAATAGCATCAACCACTGAATTACATTCTCTGTATGTGTGCTTAAGAGAAACCTGGGATAGAAGTGTGTGAACTTGGAACACCAATGGGTATAAATACCATTTGGAGCATGATGGATCATTGATCATATGAACTGCCTGTAAAGAGTCAGATTCGACAATGAAGTTTGGATATCTAGGGATACAGATTTGACATGCCAGAAGGACTGCCTTTATTTCCGCTTCCAGTGGTGAAATGGCTGATATGGACTCTGATTTGATTAGGAGTGGGAAACCCTGGTTATCACGAGCAATTAAGCCAATAGAAATAGATGTAGCAGACCATGAGGCATCCACATTAACCTTGATGACATTGGGACCTGGAAATTCCCAGTATACAGTGGAGATGGTTGGCTTTGGTGGTGGTCTGGGGAGGGATATCAGAGAATGGAATTGATTGCGTGAGTTATGGTGTATATTGGGGAGGCAGGGAGAGGCTGAAAATGGAAGTATACATCTTGTTCGCAATACCAATATTGTATTTGGAGGAGTTTGATTTTAAAAAAAGTGTTCACCAACCCTAAAATTGTAATCTCGCGTTTATTATATCCTACAAACATTATCAATTTTAATATAGTTCACATAAATGTCATATTATTAATAACTGTATTTATTATATTTGTGAAATGTTTTCAATTATAAAAAATATATTTCATTTCACTTCAAACTCGATAACGGCAGGGTTCGAATTCTATAATCACACAATAAAATTTACATCATATATTAAATTTTAAAATAAATTATTTAATTCACATGCACTATTATAGTATAACTATTTATTATTTATTAATATGTAATATAATTTAACCGTTATTTTATTCTAATTATTTTTTGTTCAATAATATTTATTAAGTTCAATTCAATTTGTTTTAGTTTGATTCAGTTCGATTATGTTAGACTCTGTCCAGTTCAATTCAATGTGATTTATTTCATTTCAGCTTTTTTTAGTTGGGCTCATTTTGATCCAGTTTGATTCATTTTGATTCAATTTGATTCAATTTACTTCAGATTGATCAATTCGATTCAGTTTAGTTCAGTCTGACTCGGTCAATTTGATTATTTTTAGTACAATTTGACTCAGTTTCACTTCATTTCATTTTGATTTAATTTAGTTCGTTTTGGTTCAGTTTAGTTCATCGATAATTAATTCAAATTTAGTTAAGTTAAGATCAGTTTAGCTCCACTCCAATCAGCTAAAATCAATTTCAATCAGTTCAGCTCAACTCAACTATTCTCAGCTCTTTTCAACTATTCTCAACTCTTCTTAACTCTTCTCAACTCAGTTCAGCTCCAATCAACTCAACTCAACTCAACTCTTATCAATTCAACCCATCTCTTTTCAACTCCAATAAATTCAGTTCAACTCAATTCAACTCCATCTAAACTTGACAGAGCCTAAGATTAATTGTACAACTCCACTTTAATATAGTAAACAACCTTATCCTAATCTAAATATTAATAACTTATTCTAACATAAACCTATACTTAGAAAACCTCATTAGAAGTTGATAAATTACGTGATGCGGTGGATGTTTGATTTAGGATTTTAAATTGCTGAACAATAGTGGGTTATATTGCGCGTTGCGCGATATCATTAATTAAAATATTGAATTAATTAAAATATTGAGATTAAGTTTTATTTAAAATTTTAAAGTTTAGTCGTATAAGAAAAATTATATGAGTTATGAAGTGAAATAATTAATTTAGTTAGAAACTGTTAAATATTGAATACAATTAAAGATATCTTTAGAAGTTATATATTTTAACAAGTTATGATTGATCATGTATAGTAAAGAATTAAAACTAAGAAATTATAATAATAGTATGTTAAATTGATTATATATGGTAAAGAATATAAATCAGTAACATATTAAAATATTAGTGTATTATTTTTAGTAACATATTAAAATATTAGTGTGTTATTTTTAGACAACTTCAAGGGTTTAGGTTAGTCAAAATGACTTCAATATTCCTGGTTGAAGAATCATCCAAAGCAAAGAATTTATATTATATGGTGTTTGGGAAAAGGAAAATGAATAGGTTTTCTTACATGTGGCCTATCGTTCAATTATAGAGTACATTTATTAAATTAGAAAGACTTGGATGAGACGGTCTCACCTAATTTTATAGTGAGACGAAGGATTTAAATATAATTGTTTAAAGATGAGAGATGACATAAGGTACTTTCTCTAATTTCTAAAACTTTACTTTGTACATTGTCTCACCATAACCATAGGTTATGGTGAGAGCTATGGTGAGACGGTCTCATAAGGGTTTTTCTCCTTTTAAATTATATGTTTAATTTTAAATTTTAAAATAAAGTATTTTTTATGTAAAATACTGTACTTTTTATATAATATTTCTCATATTTTCACACACAAATACATCGCATTACATATTTTAAATTATGAAAGAGTCCGCCTCTTGAAAGACGATCTTTCCATAAGTCATGGAAAGACCAATGTTTAAAGTGCAAATAAGAAGAAATGAAGATGAAACTTTTGGGTTGCATGAATCGGGTTACAAACTTTATAACTACTACACATTGCATAATAAATTTTTAATATTGCAACTAAGAACTTTTACCTTTTATTATTCTAACTAAACCCCTTCTTTCCATAAGCCTATGGAAAGACCGTCTTTCCAAAGACTTTGCCGTTATGAATTACACTATATAAATTTTAAAATACAAATTTTATATTACAAAATGTTAGTATCAGTTAAATATCTGATTAGATATGGATAGATTTTGATGACTAAACTATAGTTATACTAGTACTAGTATATTTTATTTGTTTTGTACTCTATTTATTCTGAGCAATAATACATTTATCATTAAGGAAAATTATTCTTTCATGGTATCAGAGCAAGTTCTGATCCTAATCCCTAATCCCTAATTTTTATTTTTATTTTCGACTGCCTCCCCCTCTCTTTTCCGGATGACCAATCTCCAACCAGATTTCGGCAAAATTCCAGTCTATGGCGAGCTTTGGAAACTTTCGACAGTCTCCAATTGTTCCTATTCAGTCTTCAGGTTGTTAGTTCTCAAAATGGAAATAAGAACTCAAAGTTTTGTGCAGTAAATCGTTCTGCATTTTCTGGCTTCCTTATATTCCTTATATACACAAATTACACCCATGATTTCCTAACTAACTAACGTGCATAATCTGGCTAAGTCAAGAAACTAAAAATAGGAATAACAAACTCCTACGTGTGCGGAAACATGCACCACGTTTATTCTGACTACTTCTATTCTAAAACGGGAAAGAACGAACCAACGACTAGATTAGAAGATATCAATCACCCCCTTAATCTTGTCGTCACTTAATTTAGCTCAGCAACTCCGATTTTGCTCCTTAGTCCCTGAAAGCGAACACGGTCGAGGGATTTCGTCAGGATATCGGCAAGCTGTGCATCCGTGTTGATGTAGTCAACCTCAAGGTTACCCTGTTCCACATAATTTCGAATTAAGTGGTACCGAGTGTCAATGTGCTTGCTACGTTCGTGAAACACCGGATTTCTGGTCAAATCGATAACCGATTTATTATCAACTAGCAATCTTGTCACTTGTGGTTCTTCGTTCCGGAGCTCTCCAAGTAACCTACTGAGCCATATTCCTTGACATGCCGCAGTGGCAGCTGCGATGTACTCAGATTCGCATGAAGAGATAGCCACCACTCGCTGTTTTTGTGATTGCCAACTTACCGGAGCTCGTCCGAGAAAATAAATCAGGCCGGTCGTGCTCTTTCTATCATTAACATCTCCAGCTAGATCAGCGTCACTGTAACCCTTTAGTTCCAAGACTCCACTTCCTCTTTCGTACGAAATCCCAAACTTTAAAGTTCCCGCCACATACCTTAAGATGTGCTTTACTGCCGCATAGTGCACTGTTGTGGGCTTCTCCATAAACCGGCTCACAAAACCGACGGCGTACGAAATGTCCGGCCTTGTGTGAACCAAGTACCTTAAGCTCCCCACCATGCTGCGGTAGAGGGTTACATCCATTGGTTCTCCGTCTCCGGTTTTGCTCAACTTAAGCCGTGCTTCCATCGGCGCTGCACACGGGTTACAATGTTCCATTCCTGCTTTTTCAAGCAACTTCCGTGCATAAGAACTTTGGCAGAGAGTGATTCGATCACCTCTTTGTTGTACCTCGATCCCCAAGTAGTAGCTAAGTTCCCCAAGATCACTCATCTTGAAGAGACTTGTCATCTCCTTCTTGAACTTGACCACTTCTTCAAGTGATGACCCCGTGATTATAAGATCATCCACGTAAACACCAACAAGGATTGAGGCATCATTGTGACCGCGTCGGTAAACTGCATGCTCCACTTCACTACGTATAAAACTGAGGTTTTGGAGACTTACATCGAGTTTTGTGTTCCATGCCCGGGAAGCTTGACATAAGCCGTATAAGGCTTTGTTCAACCGTAACGCCTTGTGCTCCTCGCCGTGAATGATGAAGCCCGACTGTTGCTCGACATAGACCTCTTCGGTTAGCTCACCGTTGAGGAATGCGGTCTTTACATCCATGTGGTGGATCGGCCAGCTGTGGTGTGCCGCGAATGCGATCATCATCCGCACCATTTCCAAGCGTGCAACTGGTGCGAAAACCTCTTCATAATCCACCACCTGTCGTTGAACATATCCTTTCACCACCAAACGTGCCTTCCGCTTCACCACCTCTCCGGTCGCGTCTTTCTTGAGCTTGAACACCCACTTGAGTCCGATTGCGTGGTGTCCCGGTGGTAGAGAGGTGAGGCGCCAAGTCTGGTTTGCTTCGATGCTTGCAAGTTCCTCCATCATCGCAGCTCTCCACCCTTCATCCTTCTCGGCTTCACCAAGGGACGCCGATTCATCGGCGATGAGGAGACACTGTTCGTCATCTTTTACTTCAACAGGGACAGTTACATCGTACAGACTGTCTAGCGTGCGGTACCGGCGAGGCACCTCCTCGTCCGGAGATGGTTCTGACGCACCGGTTGGTGGGGACACAAACTCCACCATCGGCGGTGGAGGTGCAACCGAAGTAGTTGGAGTGGCTAGTGAGGGCACGTCTCCGGCTTCGTTTCCGGTGGAGATTCAGGCGTTTGAAGACGATGCTCTCTCTGCGTGCGTCGTGCTCCAGTTCAAGTTTGTACCTGCAACGGGAGAAACAAACCACTCGACGGAGAAAGTTTCTCCACAATGATCACGTCTTTGCTCACTCCCTGGAAGAGTCCAGTCCCATGCTGCATCCTCGTCGAAGACGACGTCGTGAGAGACTTTGACTCGCTCTGTGGCTGGATCATATACCCGGTATGCTGCAGTGCCTGGCTCGTAATCGAACAACACCATTGGTGTGCTCCTGTCATCCAGTTTCTTCAAATTTGGGTGCACCGTCTTCACATGCGCCACGCACCCGAACACTTTGAGATGTTGCACACTCGGCCGACTCCCGTGCCAAGCTTCATATGGGGTCTTCCCAACCACACTCTTCGTCGTCCCACGGCTTAGTAGGTAAACTACGGTCGTCATGGCTTCCCCCCAGAACCTGACTGGCATTCCCTTCGCCTTCAACATACACCGCGCCGTCCCAACAACGGTTTGGTTGCGACGTTCAACCACTCCATTTTGTTGCGGTGTGTAAGGCGCCGTCAGCTGCCGTTGCACACCTCGTTCGGCAAAATACTCACCAAGCTGCTGAGAAGTGAACTCCCCGCCATTTTCAGTGCGCATCGTCTTCAGTTTGCAGCCGCTTTGAAGTTCAGCTGCTAGCACAAACTTCTTGATAGCCTCGACTGCTTGGTCTTTCGTGGCTAGCAGATAAACTCACATGTACCGACTAAAATCATCCACCAAAAGCAAAAAATAGCGTTTACCTCCAGGGGTTGGTGGATCAATCGGTCCACACAAATCGGTATGGACGAGATCGAGACGCTCCTGTGCGCGGTTCCAGGCTTAGCGTGGAAATGAGGCACGTTTCTGCTTCCCAGCTAAGCAAGTGTCGCACAGCCGCTCGACATCACCAATCAGAGGCAGTCCGTGCACCATTTTGTCACGAGCAAGGCGCCGAAGAGCATCAAAATGTACATGGCCGTACCGTGCATGCCAACGCCATCCATCCTCGCTTCCGTGCACCGCAAGGCACACGGGCCATGCCAAGTTCAGGTGAAGCAGGTAAAGGCACCCTCGGCTCCTCGGCACCCGCGCAATTAAGCGCCCGTCTTGGTCCCGCAGCTGAAGCCATCCGTGCTGGATCTTCGTTTCGTATCCGCTCTCATCCAGCTGACCAAGTGAAATGATGCTACTATGTAACCGAGATATATAGTACACCTCGGCTAGTTTAAGGTGCTCACCGTTCCGGCACGAGAAGAGGATCTTGCCAATGCCTTCAATTTCCATGGATGTGTCATCTCCAAGCTTGATGGAGCCTCGCATATTTGTGTCCAACTCGGAGAAGATCTCCCGTCTCCCACACATATGCGCGCTGGCTCCCGAGTCCAAGAACCAGGTTGTGTCGCACTGGCCTGCGAACTTCGTCACATTGGCCTGGGAGTTCGTCTCGTTGAGCAGTACGTGTTCCTCGGTCTCAGCCGCCACACTTCCGAGCATGAGAGAGTGAAACCTCGCGACCAGTAGCGCCGTCTCCTCCTCTTGATCCTTCACAAGGTTAGCCCGTTCCTTGCGTGCGCACCGCAGTTCGGGACAATCCCTCGAGATATGCCCTGCGAACTTGTTGCAATTATAGCACTTGATCCCCGTCATGTCGCAGTCGCCGCTGGAGACGTGCTGGCTGCCTTCCCGCGCGGGGCTCGATTTCTTCCCCTTTCAGAGATACTTGCCCTTTGTTCCGTTCCCGGGGCCAGATCTAGACCCTTGGTCGTGCTGCTTTCCTCGAGCAATCCACTCCTGTTCTGTGAGTAGGATCTGCCCGCTCGTGCCACTCGTGACGTTGTTGCCGCAGCGCTCGGAGGCTGACCGAAGGCGTCCGATCAGCTCTTCGACGGACATCCCATTCAGATCGAGCAGCGTCTCGATCGAGCAAGCGATCTACGCATACTGGCTCGGGACCTCTCGAAGGAATTTCTGCACGACCTTGATCTCCTCGACACCGTCACCCAAGGACCGGAGGTTGTTGACGATCCCTGTGATGCGCAGCCCGAACACATCGAGGGTTTCTCCGTCCTTGAAAGAGATTTGCTCGAACTCCTTGCGCAGCCGTTGCGCCGTTGCCTCCCTGACTCGATCGACTCCAACGCGCATGAGCCAAATAGCTTCCCAAGCTTCGTGGGCTGTGTTCTTGACAGTGAGAGCCAGCACCATCTCTGGCGGCATGGCTCGAATCAAAGCTGACAGTGCAGCCATATCCTCTCGCTCGCCCGGTTCGTTAGTGCCGGAAACCGCCTCCCAGAGGTCTTGCGCCCGCAGATTGATTTTCAACACAAGAGCCCACTCGATGTAGTTTGTCGCCGTCAGAGTGGGGTAGACTATGTTGCCGCCGTGGTGCTCCTGCATAATGCGTTCGCGAATGACGATCTCGTTGCCGTTCCTCCGATTGACACTTTGTCCCCTGCTCCGTGCCCGTGCCTGCCTTGTTGGAGAGTTGCTGATGTCGCCGTTGCCGTCGGACATGGTTGCTAAGATTGTTATATGGCTCTGATACCAAATGTTAGTTCTCAAAATGGAAATAAGAACTCAAAGTTTTGTGCAGTAAATCGTTCTGCATTTTTTGGCTTCCTTATATTCCTTATATACACAAATTACACCCATGATTTCCTAACTAACTAACGTGCATAATCTGGCTAAGTCAAGAAACTAAAAATAGGAATAACAAACTCCTACGTGTGCGGAAACATGCACCACGTTTATTCTGACTACTTCTATTCTAAAACGGGAAAGAACGAACTAACGACTAGATTAGAAGATATCACAGGTATCTGGCATCCTCTCTCTGGTCTCCGGCATCTTCAAAGCAAGTCTGGGTCCTTCCAACGACGATCGCCTTTCAGCTCCGGCCATTTATCCGGCATCATCTCCATCGAAAGTTCACAAAGTCATTCATGGCGTCATCATTCCCAGCCCCCGGCAGAAGCTCTCTACCACAGTGGTTCATCGTTGGATGTCGGGCATAAATCTTTGGCGTCGTTGTCCCAGTTCGTCACTCAGTTCCAGCGTTCTTGTTCAGCTTGGCGCGTGAGATTCATGTGCCATCAAGCATAAAGGCACGTCCAAACATCCCACACGTGGTTTACATGCTACAGCTCTCTTCTTCGCGCATGTATTACACGCGCACTCTCCGCGCGTGTGTACACGAGCCTGCGGTTCTCCTGGCAGAATTATTTTTTTGGCTGGTGGTTCTCTCACTCTTGGTATTCATAATTATGGCACATTTTCGTGGTAATTCAATATTTAACCATTGTGGTTCCAAGTGGATTGTAGATTATGGCCCCAAAAAACATATGGCTTCGTCCCTCACTACTATTGATCATGTGATACCTTATGATGGTTCATCTCGCATTTATGTTGGTAATGGTTCTCAACTTCCTATTACTCATGTTGGTGATTCTCGGATTTCTAAATCCCCGTCTCTTTATGATATGCTTAATGTGCCTGATATCACTAAAAACATGCTTTCCATTAGCAAATTAACTCGGTATTTAAATGGTGTTGTCTGCTTTGATAATCGGTCATTTATTATTCAACATAAAATCACTAGTGAAACTTTGGGTAACAGTCATGGTGAAAATGAGTTTTATGTTTTAAACTATGGTGCATCTGCTTTGTTTTCTACCGTGGAATCAAATAAGTTGCGTGCATCTTTTGAAATCTAGATAGACGTCCTATTCTGCATTCCGTTATTTATGATTTGTGAGCTTCTGGATCTTTATCTGTCTCATCAGTTTTACCTAAACCTGCCTTTTGTGATGCGTGTGAAAATGCCAAAGGGAAGCGTTTATCATTTTATACAAATGATAAACGTGTTGCTAGGGGACTTGATCTAGTTCATTATGACTTATGGGGGCTATCTCCTATTTTATTTGCTGATGGTTTCTCCTATTATACTATTTTTCTTGATGATCATTCATGCATCTCATGGTTTTACCCACTGCGCTAGAAATATGATTTTTGGGATGTTTATCTCCAGTTTGAGGCTTTTGTGGAGAACTAGTTCTCTTCCACTATTAAGGTGTTTCAGAGTGATGGAGGACTGAGTTCGTAAACGGTTTCTTATGAACTCATTTTCAGACTAAGGGCATTCACCATCAGATTTCTTGCCTGTATACTTCTGAGTAGAACGGTTGAGTTGAGCGTAAGCATTGCCACATTGTTGAGATGGGTCTGTCTATGTTGTAACACTCTCATGTCCCTCTCTCTCAATGGCCTCACGCCTTTGTTGCACCCGCTTATACCAGAAATTGGCTACCAACTTTAGTTCTTGGCGGACGATCACCATATGAAGTTATTAATGGCTGAATTCCCTACACGAACTTCCATGTAATTGGTTGTTGCATACCCTTATCTTCGTCAATATGTAGCTCACAAACTCGCTTCTCGCAGTTTGCCCTGTGTTTTTCTTGGGTACAACTCTCAGTACAAGGGTTATCGATGTTTGGATCCTATGTTTGGATAGATATATGTCACCAGGCATGCTCGGTTTGACAGCACTTCCTTCCCTTTTGCTGATGGTTCTACTTCGGTATCTCCATTCACTCTGGAAGTCTCTACCTTTTTGGATTACACTGATGCATCAGTTGATATTCCTGCTTCTTCCACGATGGCATCACCTCCTGCTCGACCTGTCACTTTGGTTGCCAGCCATTCTGGCTCATCGATGGTATTTTCCAACCTGACTACGACACTCTGTTCTGTTTGCTCTGCCGATTCAGACCATCCAATGGCCGCTCGGACTCATCCTGCTCCACCCATCTCGCCATCGACCAGCTCACCTGATCCGCCGACCAGCCCATTCGGTTTATCAGCTACCTTACCGGTCCCTTTACTTACCACCTCACCTACCCCTTTGTTGGATGCGACTGCTTCTCCAGTCTCTCCACCTAGGCCTCACGTTCACCGTATGGTTACCCGATCATCGACTGGGGCTATTCAGTGCAAAGATTATTCTGATATTATTGCTCATGGTATTACTGCTGCCTTACTTGCTTAGTCGGAGCCCACAGATTACTGCACTGCTGTTCCGGATTTGGCTTGGGTCTCTGCCATGAATGATGAGATGACAGATCTTCATGGATAGCTTACTTGAGATTTGGTGCCTCGCCCATCGGACGTATTGTTGGCTCCAAATGGGTTTAAAGACTGAAGTATCAACAAGATGGAACTATTGAGCGTCATAAAGCTAGGCTTGTGGTGTGCAGGATTTCTCACAGATTCCGGGTTTTGACTTTGACCACACTTTCAGTCCAGGGGTCAAAGCAGTCACAGTTCATACTGTTTTGGCTATTGCTACGAGGATTAAGACATCGATAACCGTTTACTGCAAGCTATAACCCAAAAATATACAGAACATATTCCGAGGTTCCAACTTATGCGCATCATAAGGGCATAAATATGGAAAAACTTGACAGCCAAATGGATGAAAATTGGAGTAGTCAGGAGTCGTACCAAAAATAACAGAGAGCGGAGAGTGACCGGATAAAATCACCGTTGGCAGCCTATTGATGATGTAGACTGTTGTGGAAAAAGCATCACACCAAAATGAATGATGAAGGCCCGAATGAAAGAGCATCGATTATCCTGTCTCAGCGATGTGACGATGCTTCCTCTCTGCAAGACCATTTTGCTCTAGAGTGTAAGGACATGAAAGCTAATGATGAATGCTCGTAGACACAAAATGTGATTGCATGCGATGATTGAGAAACTCGGTTTCACAATCACTTTGAAATACTTTAATGGTGGTGGAAAACTGGTTCTCAACAAGAGCCTCAAAATGCATATAAGGCTCTGCAAAATCAGACTTTCGTCGCAAAGGATACAACCAGGTGAACCGAGAAAATTCATTAACAAAAATGACATAATAAGAATACCAGGCACGATAGATGATAGTAGAGGGTCCCTAAAGATCACAATGGACTAAATCAAGTATGCGTGGTGCGTGTTTTAAAATATCACTAAAAGAAATACGCTTGTATTTAGCCGTCTCACAAGAGGGACATAAATGAGGCTTAGGCAGAAAACTAGTAACTCACAAACATCCAGACTTGCTCAAAGAAGAAATGATGTTGTGGGGAACATGATTCAATCTACTATGCCAAAGTTCAAAAGATGCTTTAGAAGCACTTGATGTAACAAAAGCAAATAAAATAGTACCGCCAAGTCCAAAATATATAAAACCCCATCACGATGGCCTTTGTCAATAACATCATTGGTAAACTTGTTCGATATAGTGAAGAAGATTCATAAAAATGAATAACAACACTCATATCCCGAGTCAATTTATTTATAGACAACAAATTATTAGTAATCTGTGGAACCATGAAAACATCAAACAAGGATAATGAATCAGAGACTCGAGAATGACCAACACGGATAATGTTAAGAGCAAAACCATTACCAACAATAACACGATTGTTACCAGAATAAGGAGTCACGCAATTGAGAGCAGACCGAGAAGAATTCATGTGGCTGGTCACGCCAGAATCAGCTATCCAACAAGCATGCGGTAAAGAGCCAGGAGAAAAAGCCCGAGAGACTAAATAAGGACATGTCGACGAAAAGTGACCAAATTTTTTAAACCACTGACACAACAATTGGTACCATTCACCGTGCAACTTAGAGCAAGAAGAAGCAACATGGCCTAGAACATGACATCATTGACACCGTAGTTGATCGAAAATAGCCATAACACTATTATTTATTTTGTTTAAAATAAGTAAAAAAATTGCTGAAGAAGAAACAGGAAAAAGCAGCAACATGATGACTAGGCACGTGGGCACACACGCTTCTGGAGGCTGGCAAGCTTTTGTGTCACTCACGCTTGGGGGAAACACACTAATGGATGATGGCGCGCGTCTGTGTCACTTGCGTGTGTGGAACATGTGCTTCTAGAATGAGGCAAGTCTCGCGCGTGAATCTCACGCGCATCTTGTCTTCTTGGATGGGACGCCAGGCAGAGTAAACAAGGTGGTCGGGGATGAGGGAATAACAACGAGCACGGACTAGTGACGCTAGAACCAACGATGATCTGACCGATCATGGAAAATAGCTGGAGGCACAAGAACTGAGGCTCGGCAGCAAAAATGAATCAAAGCAGGCGACTTGATCGGTAGAGAAGCACCGAACAATATGAAGAAAGCAGCGGATCAGCGGCGATAGACGGCGATAAAAAAAGGACGTTAGACATCGATCGATTGGTAGGTATTCAGAGAAGCTAAAGGTTGTCGGACACTGATCGGATCGATTGCACAGCAAGAGCTTGTGATCGGCAGTCGGCGATCGGACGACATGAGCTTGAACGACGATGATCTGGACTGGAGATAGGCGACGGAAGACGGTGACAGTGGGTGGCGGCCGGCGAAAGTCACGGGTAGGGATTGGAAATTGGGATTTTTTTTTTGGAATTTTGGAAGAGAAAGTAGAGTCTCTGAAAAAGATTAAAAAAAATTGCAGGAATTTTACAATTCTAGTATTGTCAAGCTCCAATCTTAATATGGGTGAAACTACCACATATAAATGAAGAGGAGATTAAAAATATGAGTATTGAATTAGATTTGATTGAAAATATGCGTTCAATGAAACAATCATCTACAAAAAATCCTAGTTTAGGATATGCATAAACCTAATCATCTTCTTCACTATCCCCATATAGCTGACATAGTGATTGCAAAACGTCTTGATCAACTTTTCCTTTCAACTGTGTTTTCGCGGGAGTTGGTTTCTTCTTCGGAAGAATTGTCATCGTTGACGAATTCAAACCAGCTTTTTCTTTACCCGCCTTTATCAGTAAATCTGCTGGATTTCCTATCAGTAAATCTGTTGGATTTCCAGAATCCAGTTTTTGCTTTTTACTGATAGAACCAGTAAAAAAGAAATCATCATCATCTTCAAAATCTTCATCATCGATCCTACGTATTGTTGGACATATATTGATTATATCATACGGAAAATCAAATAACAAAATTGAACGAGCAATTAATATATACAAGAATAATATACTTTTATTAATTATTCAAGCATACAATCGAAAAGCTTAAATTATAAATAATCAAAGCATAAATCATGTTTCAAGTAATGATGGAGTCACGAGTAACACTCGCTGCCCTTGAAACGAATGAGTCCCGTCGTGGACATCGTTCCCTAGGATAAAACCATCGAAGGTAACAATTAACACGTAAGAGTTACCTCGGATTCACGCAAGGCCCGAAGGACTATCACCTCGACAGAGCATCAACTGGAAACTTCGAGAAAGACAGAAAGAAGACTCAAGTTTAGACTATGGAGGGACTTGAGAAATGGTGTGTGTTTTCTGACTGACTTAGAGGCTCTATTTATACTACTCTAAGAGACCCTAATCATAGAAACATGATATTCTGATTTTCTGTAATTAGAGAAGAATATTCTCCAATCACCAACTCATCAAATCCGAGACATTCCATGAATACTCGAATCAAATCTGCTGGAAAAAGAAGAAATGTTTGTACAAATATTCTTCATCATATTAAACATGGTAAACCGCATATTTATTTAAGACAAGATATCTCACAAAATATGGAAGTATTTTGTTCTTATCTCTTAAGAATTACACACAAGCAATTCCATATATACTATGCGGTTGGGCCTTCATAAGACTTCCATGCGATCCATGCGCATTTTGGACAGTCCAGAGAAAATTACCTGGGCCAATTTTCGCCCATTTTTTTCCTCTTTCAAGAGTGAAATTAAAACATTCATATCTCATTCACCCTTGATCCGTTTTGAGAGTTTAAATAGTCGATTTTATAGTACTCGCGGAGGAGAACCCAAAAATGACATCCATTGACCCAAAATCCGTTCGGGTCCCACTCTAAACGAAGCCCAAAAAGTTGACGAATTTCAACCTTTTAACCATCATTTTCCAACAATCCCCCACATGAATAGATATTGATGTAGGAATCAGAACAATCACGTCAGACACAGAGTTTGACTTGGTGATAGATTCATTTCGACGGCATAGATGCTGCATAGGATAAGTAGGTGTCACCCTTTGAACTTTCCCTTGAGAGAGTACACTTAGCCCACTGGTTAGGAAGTAGACGCGATGTCCTTGAACTTCCCCAACCGCTTGTGTGAACGACAATGCACTTCCCACAGACATCTTTCCTAGCCCTTGCGCTTTTCTCGGTTGTGTCCATTAATCAGGCCATGGCACACGCCTAGTTCTGTAAGGTTTCTAAAGAATTGCGTCCCAACAATTCCCTTTCGAAGCGGCCACACTTCTCGCTTACATAGGTGATTCTTGGTGTAAGAGCAGTTCCGTAAACTATTGCGCTCTTTCGAGTACTACATACTCGATGCCTTGAATCATTAAAAGCAATTTAATGCTTAGCCTCCATTCACATCACTGTTTCTTCATCATAGGAATGCGACAGGAGGTATGAAACCCCCACAGTGATCGCGATGGGTCTTTGCAGTTTAGTTGTCCCTTTGAACCTAGATCTTGGGATCTCCAGTCACATAGGTTGGGTGTCCACGTACGTAACCCACCATTTATTGGACTTAGTCATATTCCTTTCGATGAGTTCTCAACTAACTCTCGATTCAATTTCTTCGTCAAGAAATCGATTGAATCCTTTCGTCAAAGAATAACAACTCTTATCATATTGACCTTACGTAGTCAACACCGATAATTCTCGTAGAGAGTAGTCGTCCAATGGTAAAGTGTCTATGTCGAGACACACCATCATCGATATGGCTTTAAGCTACAAGCTTTACGCTACACCAATAAGCATACAAGTGCTTTGGTCATCCTAGGGTATATCTTTCCCAATTTTTTCCAACACGATGGACTTAGATTCCTCTATGAATCTAGCAAGAGAGAACCATTTCTCTACACAACTCAAGCCATATCCACGAGTCTCACACACAGCTTGTTTCCAGTGATCTTTTTTTTAGATTACTCGTGTATCATCTTACTATCCATTGTAAGAATAGTCTAATGTGCACTTTAATAAGTACAACAGACTATCAATGACTCTTGAGTTATCTTCCTAAGAGACACCTCACCTTTACAAAAAGGTAACTCATAATGTTTAGAGTCATTCCTTTGAATACGACATATCTCCAAGAGACTCAATCATCGTATCAATTTTACTATCAATGAGAAAATCATATATTAAAGACATAAATGACATGGTCATTTTTCGTGTCTCTTAGCGTATCTGCCTTCATCAACCTCATTGATTTAATATCACTGGCTAGAACAATTAGTTTGGTCACATGATGGATCATTTAGGAGCATTGAGCTTTTCATTTTGCTCTGTTCAGATTTTAATATCTAAATCTCCAAATAACCATTTAGGTCCATTAGATGTACTTCTAGCTTTCACAAAACCTTGATAGCAAGTACCATCACCCTTGGACTCATTCTCACGTCTAGAGAACGCCCATCAAGTACACAAATATACTTACTAATTGTTCAAATCTACTAGTACTCTAGTGATTTGCACTCATGGTAGATCAATCTCTCTATTGATCACCACTTTCCACAAAAATTATTTCATGGAATCTCGTTTCCTTCGCTGGTTTATCCCCGATCCTTAATGATTCCATCTATTGACTCTTAAGTCCATTTAAGATAAATCAGGATCTTTAACAGAAACTTCCACAAAATACACTTTCCATCAAGATATATTTCTAGTTTCTGTATAATATTTCTTGTGAATTTCAAGAAATTGATAGCACTTCAACATTGTGCATATCTAGTAAAGATACTGTTTAAGTATTACTTTTACTACATTCGCAATATGCCAACCCACACATTCGGAAGAACTTTTAGGATGGCTCTATGAGGAGCTTTATTTTTCTCCTTCTTGGGGTATCTTATTTAAAAGATCGCCAGCCAACTTAAAGGCTCCTCCACAACGCTTGATCATTTCTAGCAATTTCCTTCAATCACCAAATGACCTTGCAAATGTCTACATTGTGAATCACATTCCCATAGGATTCTATGTATTCACATCATGGTTACAGATAACCTCATATGTTTTCTGTGCATCACGTAAGTGGTTTCATTAATATACAAACCCAACTTACTAAAAGTCCGTGTGTTCAATAATGAATCAAACACTAGGTTCTTACCCATAAAATTTCTTTAGGGCTTGATCCTTTCAACCATCAAAACACCTTCATGTATTGATCTTTTATCGTGAAAGTCTCTCTTATTCCTTCAACTCCATTGGGATTAGAGATAACTAAACTTCCCGATCTCAATTAATCGTTCTTCCTCGCATGACCAATACCACAACCGATGTAGTATCAATCAATCGAGGATTCGATTAACTCTCACTAGGGCACAGTGTGAGTTTACCAACTCCACACAATTTCATGCCCATTTTAAAGCCAAGTTTCAATACAACTGAACTTTACTTTCAGACTACTCAAATCAAACTTGAGTGTCTTTATACTCGAACACATTCAAGTCTATTGCTCGACTCAAGTTTGAGTGCATTGCTAGACTCAATTTCGAGTTTACCCTTTTGGTTCGAGTTAAAGTCCTCCCGACTTGATCAACTTGATTCAAATCTCTCGTGGCGACTTTTTTCACTTCAATTACCTATCAAAATTCATATCGTCGTTGAATTTTTAGGTTTTCGTCTACCCCCCACATTGGGCTGGTTTTATTAAACATCCCCACACGTGTTAAATTTCTCAAAACCTCGTGTCTTGGGGTTCCTAGACCAAATGTCTTAGGATTACTCATCTCATAATTCTAAGGCTTTCCAACCAAAATTCTAGAGAATTGACCAAATGTCTTGGGATTCCATATCTCATGATTCTTAGATTTTTCAACCATAAATCAAAAGATTTGACCAAAAGTCTCGGGATTCCCATTCTCAGGATTCTTAGTTTTCTCAACCAAATTCTTGAGATTTTTTCCTCAATTCTTTGATTACAAACAATCGAAGGTTTTTAGCATAGTCATGATAACTTATGCTTTAGGGTTTATACCATGGTTCACAAGAACCAATACCCTAGACATAGTCGTAAACTAATGTCTTCACGTTCACATCTTTCAGGTCATACAAAATAACCAGAATATGTTGAACTTCGAGCCCATATGCTCTATCTGTGCAATCTAACAATTGTCACTCGTGAGCCATATGCTCGTAAGCGATCAATCAAGATAGCCAATTATCGGGACAAGCCTTGTCAAACCTTTCATTGCATCAAAAGGCACTTTCCCTAACAATTAATATAATCATAGCATATAAAGCATAACACAATTTTAGACACAACATAGATCTAAAATTTTTGTATATGCAGCTAAATCAAGTCCCTAAATGAACGAGAATACATCATGGATCAAATAACCCAATGTCACATACTTCATTCATGCACGAATATATTACACTCTTGCCGAGAGATGTCATGTTTAAGTGCAAATGAAGTTTACCATTTTATTGCATGCGATTCTCAGACCAAGCAGATAAAAGTCATGAATCACTAGCAGCACATTCTCACACAAATATGGTTTAAATCTTTAACCAACATGAGCAGCCCACATCACCAAATTATTATACCATGCAAAATAGGTATTTCAACATTTGATTAAGTATTTAAGCAAATACTCTAACATTTTCAAGGGCTAAGGAAATTTAACATATCTCATAATTTCCAAACATATGCACTGCTTTCATGTAATTGAATAATAATGTCTGATCCCATATCCTAAACTCATGGCATTTTTTTCCCGTAAATTTAATTCAATCTTTCATGCAAAGAATTAAATATGATTTTTACCATATCAACATTTAATCTCATAAGCATGAATATCACGGAATTAACATATTTCCATAATTGCGCCATGTAATTTAACATACATGCTCAAGTCATTTTCCCACATAATTAAGGGATTAATATAACCAAATCCATTTACTATCAAATTCGATAGCCTTAGTGTACTAGACATATATGTGCAAATATTATTCACATAACACTCTTTGTAACAAAGTCTTGTTCACATCCAGATTCACGCAAATGGTTATCAAATATAATCCAAGCAATATATGTATATATAGCATATGCCATGATTCACATTAATTAACGTGTATACGTACCATAGTTTGCAAAACCGTGGTTACACTCTTGATTCTTTCATGTTGCCAAACAAATCCTGCTGTATCTCCATGCCAAGTTTTCCTTCCAATAGATACAATTGTGTATACTCGGATTCACCAATGTGTACATACAAAAAATCATTCATCGTTAAATATATGTACACATTTAATATCGTAGTATAATATTTTAAATAATTATACATAACAAATTGCTCAATGTGATTTTGTTGTAAATAACCAAAACCATTAGCATGCATATTTTTACAAACATACCATTTCCATAAAGCATGCAATCAAATATTTTTGCAGACTTGCAAAACCATATGACTATTAGTAGCATGCATATCTTTCCAAACATACAATTTCCATAAAGTGGCATGCACGGTATAGCATCCAAATATATGGCAAATAAATATGGCATGCACGAGTTTCGGATTACAAATAAATATGGCATACTGTATCCATTTGAAGATTAATAACCAAACATGCAAATATCTATATCTGGATGCATATTATGCATGCATATTTAAACCAAAACATGCAACCTTATATATACGCATGCACATTACGTGTGTTCCATGAAACACAAACATAAATTAAGGCATGCACTGTTTCGCAATTATTTACGCAGATTTTCAAATCAATATAAATCAACAAATTTCATTCGTTTCAAGACTGTTGGACATATATTGATTATATCATACGGAAAATCAAATAACAAAATTGAACGAGCAATTAATATATACAAGAATAATATACTTTTATTAATTATTCAAGCATACAATCGAAAAGCTTAAATTATAAATAATCAAAGCATAAATCATGTTTCAAGTAATGATGGAGTCACGAGTAACACTCGCTGCCCTTGAAACGAATGAGTCCCGTCGTGGACATCGTTCCCTAGGATAAAACCATCGAAGGTAACAATTAACACGTAAGAGTTACCTCGGATTCACGCAAGGCCCGAAGGACTATCACCTCGACAGAGCATCAACTGGAAACTTCGAGAAAGACAGAAAGAAGACTCAAGTTTAGACTATGGAGGGACTTGAGAAATGGTGTGTGTTTTCTGACTGACTTAGAGGCTCTATTTATACTACTCTAAGAGACCCTAATCATAGAAACATGATATTCTGATTTTCTGTAATTAGAGAAGAATATTCTCCAATCACCAACTCATCAAATCCGAGACATTCCATGAATACTCGAATCAAATCTGCTGGAAAAAGAAGAAATGTTTGTACAAATATTCTTCATCATATTAAACATGGTAAACCGCATATTTATTTAAGACAAGATATCTCACAAAATATGGAAGTATTTTGTTCTTATCTCTTAAGAATTACACACAAGCAATTCCATATATACTATGCGGTTGGGCCTTCATAAGACTTCCATGCGATCCATGCGCATTTTGGACAGTCCAGAGAAAATTACCTGGGCCAATTTTCGCCCATTTTTTTCCTCTTTCAAGAGTGAAATTAAAACATTCATATCTCATTCACCCTTGATCCGTTTTGAGAGTTTAAATAGTCGATTTTATAGTACTCGCGGAGGAGAACCCAAAAATGACATCCATTGACCCAAAATCCGTTCGGGTCCCACTCTAAACGAAGCCCAAAAAGTTGACGAATTTCAACCTTTTAACCATCATTTTCCAACACGTATAAACCCTTCTTTTGGATTCTTAAATACGGATCTTATAAGAGCTTCATCTTCGTCATCCAGCTTCCTTTCCTTCTCCTCCTTTGACCTCTGTAAAACTTCGAGCATAGCATCCACACTCACAGTTGCTTGTCTCGACTTCATGGATTTCATCTCATCCAAAGCAGCAATAATATCCATCTCTCGCTTCGAATCTAAAGTTCGATTCTCCAATGATTTCATCGCATCCCCCAACTCTTCAGCTTCTCGTTTGCGCTTCTCCTTATCACCTTCCTCGTCCCCTGCTCGCCAGGGTTCATAGTTTCTTTCCGCTCCAGATTCAACTTCATAATCAGAATTCTTCGGATCGGTCTTGAACGTTAACTCAGCTGAGCAGTTCGTACATTTGAAATAGAAGCGGAATACTTGAATCCCCAAGTACTTCTCTCCGACAACGTCTTCCTTCCTCGAATTGAACTTGGTGCCCTGGTACATATAGTTTCCGCAGGTTTTGCAGTGGACACTCATCGGAAGCATCATCCGCACCTTCATCTGCTGGTTCTTAGGCTGCTGGCGCCGCGGAATCTTCGCCGGATCGAAGTCGGGAGGATAATACTTGTTCAAAACTTTCCGTTCTCCCATCTTTACCGCTTTTTTCTCCGACGAGGCGAGATTCGACACAGAGGATCTGTCTTCTAAATATCGATTGTTTGTTACGGCCGATGGGGTGCTTATATAGAGTTGGGAAATTCGATTCCGGGTTGGATTAGGATTCAGGAGTGCATTAGAGTCAGAGTTATATTAATAGTATAACTCCGTAAACCTTATCCTAATCTAATTATTAATAAAAGAAAACCTCATTAGGCAGGAAATTCGATTTCGGGATGGATTAGGATTGCATTAGAGTTAAAAGGTATATTGATTGTATAACTCCATAATATAGTCAACAATCTTATCTTGATCTATAATTTTATAAAAGTTAAGATAAATAATAATCTGTATTTGAATGTAAAAATATAAAAATACATAATATAAAATATATTTTTAAATTTCTAAATTAAGTGTGAAATTTAACAAAGGTGGAACCAAATTTGGAACTCAGTCAGTCATCTTCTTCAAAGGTGGACCAAAGTATTTTTGAAGGTTCTGAATCTTCCTTCAACAAACCTTACGTACCATTTTTCTTACATCTTCTTACAATTCAAAATCATACTGTATCGGCATTTGTACTCAGTTCTATCAACTAAGATTTGGTAATAGGAAATCTGAGGTCCGGTCAACGAAAGTCGACACATGGGGTGAAGGCTAAACTGATTGGAACACCTTAGTTTTTTTACGTTTACCATTTTTATTTTTATTTTGAAGCATCATGAAGCATGAGGTGGGGTTATTTCATGGATCCCCAAAACCAAAAAAACCAAATAGGAAATTACAAAAGGTCATTAATTTTGATGATCCTACCTAGTTATAAAACCCGAATAGTGGTTTTAATTATGGAATGTTAAAGACCGTGTTTCCATTTCCCAATCCTCCACCCCTGTGTGAGATTTTTAATGGCCATACAATCTTTAATCCATAACCAAACTAATAGGAGTATATCAAAATAAGCTCAAGGTAATCCGTCTTCTCCTTCCACCTTCTATCTATGTGTTACTATTTTTCTAAAGTGTGGAAAAGAATATCCAAGTATGTCAACCGCCTGCTTTGAATCTGTTTCAATGAATACATTGCTATCCAGATGTGCTACCAATTTCATACCTGCATGAATAGCCAAAAGTTTGGCGTGAAGATGAGAGAAGACTTGTTGATTTACTGGGTTAGATAGGCTATGCAAAAGTGTTCCTGTGGATGATCTGAACACAACACCAATAGCCGAGTTATTTTGATTAAAGGAAGTATCACAATTTGCTTTAATGCACTGTGTTGGTGGAATCCATTTAACTGTGGTAATCCTCACCGTAGTCCTTTTGGTCAAAGGTGGAGTGATACCATTTGTAAAGAGATCATGATCAGATGATGAAAAGGCAAAGGCATTATGTACTTAGTACATGGATAAGCATAAACCTAAGATATTTCTCCATACCTGATCTCTATATATCTTTTTATTCTCATTAATCTAGCTATTGCATGATTTCCATAATTCCCAGGCTATAATCATTGGCAAATTGCCTATTACCGACTGTCTCATTTTCGTAAGCCCCTTTTTATTCCAATTGTATAGAAGTCTTTCAGCTATGGAACTGTAAATCCTACTTGGAAAGTTCATTAAGCAATCAAATTTGTTTCAAATATACTTAGCCAAGTTACAAGAATTAAAGAAATGATCTAGATTATCCTGGTTTTCACACAGAGGGCATTTAGAAGGTAAATTATAACCCATACGCATTGAAATATTATCAACAGGTAAGGATCCATTCAATAATTTCCAAACAAAAATAGATATTTTGTTTGGGATTATTGAATTCCATACAAAAGACAACACTTTTATGGTAGGTTTTGTTTTTCTAATTGCTAAAAAAGAAGATTTAACGGTATAAAAACCTGTATGATCAGGTTTCCAAATCAGAGAATCCTTATCCTGTGTTAGTGTGATATTTTTTCTGATTTCATCCACTGTTTGCGGTGGTAAATAATCAGCCAATATAGGAGATAAAGATGGGAGGCGTACTTGCATGTCCATAATTTGTTAAAAAAAGGTTTCAGGGACCTGTACATGTGGTGGCCATTTATTGATCAGGGTTCCTGATCCGATCTAGTTGGCCATCAAAACATTAGCTTCTCCATTACCAATGAGTACCTGTGAATTAAGTTCTGCAAAGCTATCTATTTCTCTATATCTACTCCATGTTTCTGATGTCTTAAAGGTATCTGGTAAGGACCACATAAACTTTGACCATGGTGAGCTACCTATCTGTAGTTTCCACCATATTTTGGCAGAGAAAGAGAACTGTAGAGGTTAGGTTTCTTATTTTCAGTCTGTTTCTAGGGTGGGGTAAAAAAATTTCTCCCATGACACCCAGTGCCTTTTAAATCCCTTATTAGTTTTACCTCGAAAAAAATTGCTGATCATGCTTTCAATTTGTTCGATTGTATGGGATGTTGGGGAAGTTACTGGCCATGAGTGTTGCGGAATGGAGATGAGTACATGCTTAATGAGTATAAGACTACCCCTATAGAAAGCCAGATGTTCTTCCAGTTTTCTAATTTACTGGCAATCCTATCAATTATGTCGGTAAAATGAAGATTTAGTTTTCTTCCTTTAAAGATTTTAACTCCTAAATAAGAAAAGGGTAGTGTACCTTGATTCATGCCTGTTATTCTATGTTTTTCATTTTTCTTTATCCTTATAAGTTTACCCAAGTAATACAAGCTTTTAGAAACGTTCACCTTTTGGTCTATGGCCATTTGAAAGATGTGAAGGAATTTCATTAAGTTCTATAATGTTTTAGTTGTCCCAGAGAGAAAAAGGGCCGTGTCATCGGCCAAAGAGAGTTGGGTTATGGTATTTAATGATGCCGAGGTCTTAAAATATTTTAGATTTCCTAATTGGAACTGTTTTTTTAGGTTTAAGGTCAGCATCTTAGTCAGAATGTTGAAGAGGTAGGGAGATAGGGGGTCTCCCTGCTTCAACCCCTAGATAGTTTTAAAAAACCCTGTGGAATACTATTTACTATGACAGAAAAGCATGCTGCATTCAAGTTTTTCATGATGATTTTTACAAAGTTCCCATTAAAACAGTTTAAGCATTAAGGAGTTCAAGGCTGCCCATGAGAACCTATCGAAAGCATTAACGAGTTCTTATCAGTTAGCAATTTTTGGAAAAAAATCTACAGTTGCTTATCCTATCTGTTCTTGCCCCTGTATCCATGAATTATTTGTGTCTTTTATCTTTAGAATGGAAAGTCTTGATTTATTCTCTGAGATTGATTTATGAAAATAATCTATGTTACAGTCCCTATCTTTCAGCCATTTTTCTCTTGTTTTCTGTCTTAAAAAGTATTCTCTTCTAAGATTGACCTAGTTAACTCAGCTCTTGCCATATTAAGTTCAATTTTGTGCTCAGTGGAATGAGTATTATCATATTTTTCTTCCATCTGTGCAACATAGGCTTCAACATTTTTTATGATATCTTTAATTTTACCAAAAACTCTTTTATTCCAATTTTTAATGACATTTTTAAATCTCTACAGCTTTAAAGCTAACCTTAACTGGCCCTGTGCTTCTATAGGTGTGTTCCAACTATCCTCCACTAATTTGAGGAAGTCGTTTCTTAAAAAAACACATCCTCTGGAACTGGAAAGGTCAAGGATGTGTGGTTTTATCATCTCTGATCTCCACTAGAAGAGGAGAGTGGTCAGAAGATGTTCTGTTCAAGACCTGAACATATGATTTGTTGAATGTATCAACGTAGGCCTGATTTGCTAGAACCCTATCAAGTCTTTTAGAGGTTGGCTTTACAGCCCTATGATTGCTCCAAGTGAAGATGTTACCCACTGTGTTAACCTCACTTAGATTAAGGTTATTAATAAAATTATTAAAATACCTAATGGTATCCATATTTGGGCTTGAGAAACCTGTATTCATCTAAGGTCCGTATAGCATTAAAATCCCCACTTAAGATTGGTAATAAGAATTTATTACAACCTGAATGTCCTTATACATTAGGTTTCTATCAGTATTGGACCGCGGTGAGTAAATTGCAAACAGTTTAATTCCACAGTCGGTTTGTTTATCTCTAATATCCATCTGTATATAATGGCCAGTTTCAGCTACGATATTGACTAATACTCTATGAGAGTGGAAAATCCATATTTGTTTATGCTTTGTATCAAGAGTATTTATATAACACATTTTTTTGGGTAACTTGGCATGTTTTCTATGTTACCCTTAGGATCTATTACAGCCAGTAAGTCAATTTTATGCTTATAAGAGAGCCTCTAAAGTCTTTTTTTTTTCTGAAGTTCCTATTCCCCTCACATTTCAAAACATTATATTAGCATGCATTTTGAATATTTCATTTTAGGGCTAACCTGGTATTTCTCTTTGGTTTGGTGGTCCAATTAGGATCAGTATTCAAATCATCTCTGTATGAGCATGACCCCATCTCTGCTTGATCACCTAAAGTCTCCGCATCTTCCAAGTAATTACTTGCAGTTCCTTTTACCTTATTTGGTTGAACCTGCATGGTGGAGAAGTGGTTAATAGGTGATCTATTGGGATTCCAAAGTAATTGAGAGATGTTTAGGTTTAGAGAATTAGGAGTATCTCTCAGTTTGGTGCAGAGAGTATCATCAGTGAAGGCCGGTGATAGGAGTTTCCTCAGTGGAGATGATGGTGCAGTCTTGTATTCCTTTGAGTCTTCTTTGTAGTCTTGGTATTCATCAGCTAATTCTGAGTCTTCTTCGTTCTGGATTCTATGTTGATCTTCAGTTTTCTTTTATTTTTCGGCGTCTTATTCTTCCTGACCTCCTTGTAGTGCATCCTCTTGATCCTTTTGTTGTAGAATGATGAACCTGTTGGAAGTAAAAGTTGGGGGGGGATGATTCTAGTAATTTTTTCCCATAAGTTTTCATTCTTCCTTGGCTCATTTCTAACATACCTAGCAGTCTTTAATTCTATCCTAGCAGGAACTTTTTTAATCATTTGAGTAGGTATATGAGCAGGCATTTTATCTATCAATTTAACATTCAAGATTTCAGGCATTTGACCATTTAACCTATATGATTTCCCAGGAATTTTAGCGGGTTTTTTACTTGTTTTAGTTTGCCCGTATAATCCTGTCTACGTTTTCCATTCTGTCTACGTTTACCATTATTAGTTTAAGTATAGATGCTACTATGATACCAAATGTAAATTTACACTGGTCCTTATTTTTCTTCAAAGGTCAAGAATGCCTAATAAATACTCTCCATCTCTAAGATGGTTTTAAATTTTAAAAAAAATGAAAAAAGTGCTTTTGTAACCCTACCTAATTGACATAAGTGCCAATATAACCTTTCAATATTTGAAAGTGCCAATATAACCCTATATAGTTAGTGAAAGTGCCAAT
This sequence comes from Rubia yunnanensis, assembly GCA_037428765.1. Taxonomy (NCBI): domain Eukaryota; kingdom Viridiplantae; phylum Streptophyta; class Magnoliopsida; order Gentianales; family Rubiaceae; genus Rubia; species Rubia yunnanensis. The sequence continues at coordinate 10,756,101 of CM075070.1, forward strand.
ATAACCCTATAAGTGTTAATGATGTGCTGATATAACCCAACAAACATTAGAAATGTACTGATATAACCTTACAAACATTAGAAATATGCTGATATAACCCAATAAGGTTGCATAATGTGCTGATATGACCCTAACTAATTTCAACGAACTATGGCGTTCCGGCTAACTATGAGGGTAAAATTGTCCACCCAATTTCAGAGTTAGCCCAAAGGGTATTTTGGTCAATTTAGATAGAGTCAATGCTGAAAAATTGAGGTCAATGCCAGAAATGGGGTCTGAGGGTTATATTTGTTGTTGTAGATGCTGTAATAATGCATTCCAATGGAATGATAAAATCACGCTTGGATGATGGTGGTAAAACTTTTCTTGGATATCGATGTGACTTGGGTTACTCGAATTCCCTTCGAGAATAAAACAATCGAGAATCCCTCCTGTTCTAGGCTTGAATCAGAAGAATACTATTGTGTACCTGTGTTTTGGTTATATATATGTCTGGGAAAAATTCTTAGTTTTCTATATTTATTCTGTGCATGCGTATGCTTCTATATATAGGAAACAAATGTCGTGAAAAGACACAACACTTCATCATTCCACACTAAACCATGTTCCAGTCAGAATTATAAATTCTGAAATGATGTAATTTTTCCCACGATACAGATACATCTTTTCACATTGCAATGCCACATTCAATGTATCGTCCTTATCTTTTCCATCAAAGAAAAGTTGGGAAATACGCACCATCACATCAGAGTTATAATAAATTCTGAACTGATAAATCTTTCCACACCAGGACAAAACATGTTTGTCATCAATATTCAGACTAACACAAGTTTATTACTTATCCTGAAATTGTAAGCTCGTAGATAGTTTATACAAGTGTGTACTCCGCACCACCGAACTTGTTATAACGTCCCAAACTCACAACTACTCGAATCCAATTATACTTAAATAGACTTGTGTTTCATAAAACATCAACAATCCTCCCCCATTTAAGTATTATCCTTGATTCGGAAAATCCAACAACCAAACCAAACAAGTGCATAAATGAAAATATCTTGAAGATTGAATTTTCACCTTAGTGAACTACACATTCCAAATATTCGAGAATCGGGGTGTCTTTAAAGATTGAACCCTTCAACCCATTTGAACACTTGAAGATAATCCACACACAAGTTCAAATACAACTCAAAAGCTTAAACTTGACACTATATAAGCCACGTGTCCCTATCCATTATGAGTGCATACAAGGCCAAACCTAGGCTTATTGAAGCGGCTACACTTCACACTTCATGTAGGTGAATCTCTTTAATCGTACACCTACAAATGCACTTTGTCAAAGGATCCATTAAGAAGTTACAACTTCAACCTTACTTACATGCAGGTCCAAACATATTACCTTTGGGATATGAAATCATATGTTTCAATCTCAAACAATAGGCCTTCCACATTGAATTTTACTCTAACGTCGTATCAGAGAAAAATTGGGTATCCCATTATCAAAGATTTTAATAGGCTTTGAATCCATCCCGATCACCGACTTGTTTATCAAGTCCCTAACTAGTCACTTCGTCAAGTGTTCCGCTATATTGCGTTAATATCTTACAAAATCAACTGAAATCACACATGAGTTATTAACTCATGATTCACGCTATGCCTAGTGCCCAAGTGTTTAAATTTTCCAGTAAACACTTCACTATAAGCCTTAGCCATCTACCGGCTTAGGCCACAACAGGATTTCAAGTACCAAATTCCGTAACCATTCTGCTTCTTTACCAGCAGTTTAAATAACCATTTCTTTCATCATTCAATTTCAGATTTCTTGTTTCATGCATTTACAAGAACTTTTAACATTCACACATCAACCATGCATGAACAATATTTCTCAAAATTCCTTAATCCCATTTACAAGAATTTCATATTTCCTTAGAATCATGGTTCTTTTCACGAACTAACACTGCCTCTTATTAGAGTTACACCAACTCAAGTTTTAAGATTTCATTAATCAAAACTCATTTATATTTCTTCATGTTACCCAACAATATCCAGAAATATTTTTCACATTGCTCTCATTTATGCAATAATTTACAAAAGTTATTACACATAAATAGCTAATTATTCATAAATAACATTTTATTTTCTTATTTTCCAAACATCAATTTTCAAAGTGACTCAGTGGACCTAACCATCAACTTGAAGATTAAATTATCTCAAGCATGTGTGCCGGAAATTATTATTGTCATTATTTTTTTCAAATTGATTTAAGCACAATATATGCTTCATATGGTGCAACAACAACATGGCCTTTACAATTGAATTAATTTCTTTTTACATGACAAATGAGGAATTAGTTCAATTATTTTCTGTACGCATAAGTCAAACTAAACAAAAGTCATGCAGTTGGGTTACATATTTACATGGCATCACATTACTGAAGATTTTTAAACCAAAGTACAACACATTGAAATTAGCTATGCATTCATCATTCATATGCATATCAAACAATTAACAATCTTGTTTAAAACCAAAACATACCGAGTACAAAAATTCTCAACCTTGTTTTGTGATGTCATACCAAAATCAATATTTCATTCAAAATACATATAATTAATTCACCAATATTGCATTATTTGGTGACACAAATGTCAAAACAAACACATGAAAGATGCTAATACCAGAACTTTATCCAAATTAAATTATCAATTTCATGAAATTGATTACCTCGATTTGGTAGCTGTGCCGAGCATATCCTACAGGTATTTTTATCAACTGGTTTGATCAAATTCAGCATAAATTGATCAATTCCCATCCAAACTTATATTTTTATTGTATTCTGATTATATTCTTGTTTTACGAGATGCTTTCACCAATGCATCCATCCATGCATGTGCATCCGTATATGTTGCAATTTTACGTATTGTTTCATGGTCACATACACCACCAAACTCATCATGCAATACGTTCGAAGATTACTCTTTAAGATTGTTGTGGTAGGTGCTGTAATAATGCATTCCAATGGAATGACAAAATCACGCTTGGATGATGGTGGTAAAACTTTTCTTGGATATCGATGTGAGTCGCGTTACGTGTGCATTCCTTAAAGAGTAATTCAACCCTATTACAACCTTGGGTAACACAAATTTCCTTCGAGAATAAAACAATCGAGAATCCCTTCTGTTCTAGGCTTGAATCAGAAGAATACTATTGAGTACCTGTGTTTTGGTTATATATATGTCTGGGAAAAATTCTTAGTTTTCTATATTTATTCTGTGCATGCGTAGGCTTCTATATATAGGAAACAAATGTCGTGAAAACACACAACACTTCATCATTCCACACTAAACCATGTTCCAGTCATAATTATAAATTCTGAAATGATGTAATTTTTCCCACGATACAGATACATCTTTTCACATTGCAATGCCACATTCAATGTATCGTCCTTATCTTTTCCATCAAAGAGAAGTTGGGCAATACGCACCACCACATCAGAGTTATAATAAATTATGAAATGATAAATCTTTCCACACCAGGACAAAACATGCTTGTCATCAATATTCAGACTAATACAAGTTTAATACTTATCCTGAAATTGTAAGCTCGTAGATAGTTTATACAAGTGTGCACTCCGCACCACCGAACTTTTTAAAACGTCCCAAACTCACAACTACTCGAATCCAATTATACTTAAATAGACTTGTGTTTCATAAAACACCAACAATATTGGCACTTTCATTAACTAGTTAGGGTTATATTTGCACTAAAAATTATCACAGGGTTATATTGGCACTTACTCAAGTATATAGGGTTATATTGGCACTTATCCCAAAAAAAAACAAATGCAGTGTATAAGCGAAAAAAATTCAGTGGACTGTCCATACGTTTATGAACAAGCCGCCTGTCAGGAGACTCACTCATAAAAATAAACCATAAAATTTATTCATCTAAAAATTATACACACACTATGAGTGTTTATCATGAAAGACAGACTCAAGGATCAATTCATGGTAAGAAATCTCTATCTAGCTAGCAGAATGACATGTATCATTGACATTACTACTCCACAATTTCAATCTTCGCCACCCAAACAGCATCAGCCCAGCCACTCCTTTCCTCCTATGTGAAGCTGAGCAAACATAGAAAATATTACTTCCCTTGATTTCATATAGCTCTGCAATATTTCCTGCTTCGGTAGTTTAGGAAGTAGGTCATGCTTCATATACCGGTAACTTTACAGCTATCATTGGGTTATACAACAGGGGCATCAGGGTTCAACTCCTGAGTGAAATCCAACGTTCCACTACTTGATCTGACATGTGAGTTCAAGCCAGTGTCATTCCAGATATCATATTATTTCAAAAATCCTAAAATTTTTACTGATTTTGCGCCATTTTATAACCATGATATACAAAAACTGATCACTGACACTCACATAAGCCTTGGTATGTCTCACTCAACATTGACCATACAGTGAAAGGCTTGTAACCCAATCCTCAGTGATAGAATACCAGTGAAGAACCTTTCCCCGCTTACAAATCATCACCCATGCTCCTAGTTTATTTCTAACACATTCACCCAACAAAGAGGTCTGCACCAAACAAATTTTCACCTTTTCCCAGCCTAATTTGGGTCTTATCCCGGAGAGGTACAAAAGAATGAAAGTAAAAAGGAAAAAAAAAATACAAAAACTGTTGCATTATAGCAGTAAATAAATAACCCAGCAAGAAATAATACCATTATCCAGAAATGAATGTCACAGAAATGATAGGTTTTAGCTTGTTATTCAGGTATATAGTCTAAGAATTCCCTAACACCGGAACTCTAAAAGAGCATATTATACAAATGGATCAAAACAAAATTATTAAACGTGCTACTGGAGGGAACAAATCTGGATAGAATCGTATAAATACTACCAAAACAAAAGCCACCCGTCCACGTGGCCTCGGGATAGACTGCTTTCTTGCCTAAGAGCATGGCTCTAACACCTTGTGGCTTAAGTTGTCACTTCAACTTTCTAGCAGGATGGCTTTCATTCATTCTCTTTTACTACCCATCCTATTGGTAAGATAGGATACTGAAGTAACCTTCGTTTGAGCATCTGATCAGGAAAAAGAGGTTTGATTTCATCTAAAACCTCACCACGCAGTTTCAAGACACATGGAGGCATTGAACCTTGGTTTTGTTACAATGAAGAAACATGAGAAACAAGATGAACACGATTTCGATTTGGCATTTTAAGACAACAATCAACATCTTCAATCTCAGAAATATGTACATTCAGAAACAAATACTCTCGTCAGGAGATTGAGCACTAGGGGACATACATTCCAAGCATTTTGAAGGCAATCAGTGCATCAGCAAAAGGGAGAGCTTTGTTTAACAGTTTCCATAGTATATATTTTGAGGCATAATAGGATTCCAGATTTTTTGTAAGATGCACTAGATCTGATTTTATGAACATTGGTACTGAGTGTACTCTTGCAATTTAATCAATGTTTCCTATAAGGCTTTTCACAAATAAAGAACAGTAATAAACATTAGAAGGTTCAAGGATCCAAGTCTTTATCCACTAAGATTAAAAAAATTTCTCATCTATTAAGAATCTTAAAATGAAAGCTTTAGTAGGTAGACAACACATTAGATCAATGTAATTATTTGCATCACAAAGTGTGGCGTCCACCGATTTATAAACCTAAGTTTAACTAGTGCAGGTTGAACCTAGAATAAAGACTGGTATTAAATAGAATCACCAACATTGTGGATAGCATGGTGTAAAAATTTATAAACATTTATGGTAGAAAGATCGCCTTACATTCTATCTATAAAAAGCCAAAGCAAGAAGAAGACATACTATGAGTTATCAGAAGAAAGGGAGATGCGCTAACTTGCCACTTAAATCTGCAACCATTCATGTAAAAAAGGTTCATCCCTATCCATATCCACTTCAGAAAAGCTAGCTGAGATAAGAAGTTCCATGTACATCATATGCTTCCGCCTCTGCAGTGTCAACATGACCAATCTACTATCCGTCAAAATGATTCTATAGCTGGCTTTCATGTACATATTAAAAGAAGCTCCATCAATCATTCTGCAGTGCAAGAAAGCTTCTTTACAAGATCTCAGTTGATCACCTCATCACCGCTTTAAGTAGATGCCAACCTATACCCCTCTCGCAGAGCACCAATTCCCCATTCCACATTCAGAATCATGCAAATCACCAACCATAATAGTACAATACATAACTAATTCTCCAAAGGCAACAAAAGCAAGCATATATCCATTGTACGAGTTGGCTTTATAGATTATATCTCATCCTCATATACCAACTTAACAAACAAGTCTATAACCACTATGTGAGGTCGCCTCTGCGAGGCATAATATCTCATCCTCATTCTTCAAAGGCAACAAACAAGCCTAAGCCTTTATTGACTACACGGGGTTGGTTATACATATCATATCTAAGACACATTGTATCTATGATGCATTTATCTTGATTTTTTTTCATCTCTAGTGTCGCTCCTGCTAAATTTTAAATAGTAGATTTAACAAAAAAATATTGAAGTAAATCACAACTACCTTTCTGAGTGACTCTTTCACACTCATGTTGCATATATATAAGGAGAAGTTTTCGAAGGAGTTGGAGAAGGAGTAGAAAAATTGGTGCCCTTCTTATTAAATGACACTCTCACTATACCAGTAACTTGGAAATTCTCCTCTTCATCTCCTCTATAGAATCAAAGAAGTGTACCGGCGTGTGGCATTAGCGCTCTCCTCTCTATCAAATATTGCTTCACCATATACGCCAGAAACTTCACATACCCTTTCAGCATAAACAAGGATTAGTAAAAAGTCCATAACCTCATATAAAATACTAATGAATTCATTTATGGAATATTCTTGAAGAATATAGTCATTTATTCTAGTTAGATATGGTTTTTACTTCTTAAAACTACCATAAGTCATTCAAGTTTCTATTTGTACTGTCTGAATTATACCCTATAAATAGGGCATGCCATGCACGATTTTTATGCACCTTTTTATCAATCAAATATATCAATTTTCGAGTTATACTCATTGCTCGTGAGATTTATTCATTGTTTCTTAATCTTGAGGGTTAATTAAGTATCAATACTGTCAATTGTGAACTAATCTCGCGGGCTAGTTAGGGTTACAATTATTGAGTTTATCAAGATCCTGATGGATAATTTTGATCAATTCATCCAGCTATACTAGGCTTTGGAAAATCTCTCGCTGATTTAAAGATCTAAAATTCTGCAATGCAGAGTCTTCGCAAGGAGATTCATATCAGTAGGACTGGTCGCAACACAAAGATTGGAACGTAAGAACTCAAATTGAGGGCGAGGTAACCCCTTTGTAAAGATGTTAGCAAGCTGCAAGTCCGTAGAAACATAAGCAACCTTGAGCTTGCTAGAAAACACCACTCATGCACAAAATGATAAATATCAATGTGCTTGGCTCTCTTATCTGAAACTGGTATCTGAGCAAGAAAGAGAGCACTATTATTATCACACAGCAAAATAGGAGGCATACGAGTCGATACACGTAAATCCTAAAGAAGATTCATCAACCAAGCTAGTTCCGCAACAGTGTTTGCCATTACGCATTATTCTGATTTTGAACTAGAACGAGAAACTGTAGGTTACTTCTTGGCACTCCAAGAAACCAGGTTGCCACCACGAAAATGGCATAGCTATATATAGACCTATGAGTATCAATGCAACTAGCCCAATCAGTATCAGAATAACCCAAAATTGGTAAAAAACAGACAAATTTGCACGAAACTGGAGACCCTATTGGAGAGTACCACACACATATCACAAAATTCTATTGGCATCTTGGAAATGGTTATCAGTAGGAGATAACATATACTGATTGACCATGTTCACAACATAAGACAAATCGGGATGTGTACTTTATAGATACTGAAGTGCACCAACCAAAGACCGATAAAGTGTGGAATTTCTGAATGGCTTACCGAATAGCTAACGAGCTATGAATAATCCACAAAAGGAATGATAATAGGTGCTGAATCCTGCATTCCAGCGTGTACTAAAATTTCCTTGGCTTATATGGTCTGACCAAGGAATAAGCAGTCGAAAGTACGAACAACCTCTAAACCCAAATGAGATTCACAAGAAGACAAAAGTGGTGCTCAAAATGGCATCGTTTTCGGCGGCCACTTGAGAGCTGAAAAATCTACCACTTCGAGGTCTGAAGACTCCACCCCTTCGAGGGCTAAAGATCCACCCCTTCGAGGGCTGAAAACTCCACCCCTTCGAGGGCTGAAGATTCCACCTTCAAGGGCTGAAGATGCACCACTTCGAGGTCTGAAGAATTCACCCCCTCGAGGGCTGAAAAATCAACCGCTTCGAGTGCTGAAGATGCACTTCTTCGAGTGCTGAAGATCCACCCCTTCGAGGGCTGAAGATCCACCCCTTCAAGGTCTGAAGAATCCACCCCTTCGAGGGCTAAAAATTCCACCCCTTCGAGGGCTGAAGATGCACCCCTTCGAGGGATGCAGATCCACCCCTTTGAGGGCTGAAGATGCACTCCTTCGAGGGCTAAAAACGCCACCCCTTCGAGTGCTGAAGACTCCACCCCTTCGAGGGCTAAAGATCCGCCCCTTCAAGGGCTGAAGATACACCCCTTCGAGGCCCTTCCAGGGCTGAAGATCCATCCCTTCCAAGCCTGAAGACTCCACCCCTTCGAGGGCTGAAGATCCACCCCTTCGAGGTATGAAGAATCCACCCCTTCGAGGGCTAAAGAAGCACCCCTTCGAGGGCTGAAGATGCACCCCTTCGAGGGCTGAAGATGCACCCCTTCGAGGGCTGAAGATCCATCCCTTCGAGGCCTGAACACTCCACCACTTTGAGGGCTGAAGACTCCACCACTTCGAGGGCTGAAGACTCCACCCCTTCGAGGGCTGAAGATCCACCCCTTCGAGGTATGAAGAATCCACCCCTTTGAGGGCTGAAGATGCACCCTTTTGAGAGCTGAAGAGCCACTCCTTCGAGGGCTGAAGATCCATCCCTTCGAGGCCTGAAGACTCCACCACTTCGAGGCCTGAAGACTCTACCCCTTCGAGGGCTGAAGACTCCACCCCTTCGAGGGCTGAAGACTCCACCCCTTCGAGGGCTGAAGACTCCACCCCTTCGAGGGCTGAAGACTCCACCCCTTCGAGGGCTGAAGATCCACCCCTTCGAGGTATGAAGATCCACCCCTTAGAGGTATTAAAAATCCACCCCTTCGAGGGCTGAAGTTGCACCCCTTCGAGGGCTGAAGAGCCACCCCTTCGAGGGCTGAAGATCCATCCCTTCGAGGCCTGAAGACTCCACCACTTTGAGGCCTGAAGACTCCACCCCTTCGAGGGCTGAAGACTCCACCCCTTCGAGGGCTAAAGATCCACCCCTTCGAGGTATGAAGAATCCACCCCTTCGAGGACTAAAGATGCACCCCTTCAACGGCTGAAGATGCACCCCTTCAACGGCTGAAGAGCCACCCCTTTGAGGGCTGAAGAGCCACCCCTTCGAGGGCTGAAGATCTATCCCTTCGAGGCCTGAAGACTCCACCACTTCAAGGCCTGAAGACTCCACCCCTTCGAGGGCTGAAGACTCCACCCCTTCGAGGGCTGAAGACTCCACCCCTTCGAGGGCTGAAGACTCCACCCCTTCGAGGGCTGAAGACTCCACCCCTTCGAGGTATGAAGAATCCACCCCTTCGAGGGATGAAGATGCACCCCTTCGAGGGCTGAAGATCCACCCCTTCAAGGCCTGAAGACTCCACCATTTCGAGGCCTGAAGACTCAACCCCTTCGAGGGCAGAAAGGGTGCCGAAAATGACGTTGTTTTCGTCAGCAACCTGGCAGCACATGCAGACCCACATGGAGGCGCCGCAACTTTTGACAAATGAGATTCACAAGAGGACAAAAGTGGTGCTCAAAACGACATCGTTTTGGGCGGCCACTTGAGGTCTGAAGAATCTACCACTTCGAGGGCTGAAGACTCCACCCCTTCGAGGGCTGAAGATCCACCCCTTCGAGGGCTGAAGATCCACCCCTTCGAGGGCTGAAGATCCACCCCTTCGAGGGATGAAGACTCCACCCCTTCGAGGGCTGAAGATCCACCACTTCGAGGTCTGAAGAATTTACCCCTTCGAGGGCTAATAATCAACCCCTTCGAGTGCTGAAGATGCACCCCTTTGAGGGCTGAAGATGCACCCCTTCGAGGGCTGAAGATACACCCTTTCGAGGGCTGAAGATCCACCCCTTCAAGGTATGAAGAATCCACCCCTTCGAGGGCTGAAGAATCCACCCCTTCGTGGGTTGAAGATGCACCCCTTCGAGGGATGAAGATCCACCCCTTCGAGGGCTGAAGACGCCACCCCTTCGAGTGCTGAAGACTCCACCCCTTCGAGGGCTAAAGATCCTCCCCTTCGAGGGATGAAGACTCCACCTCTTCTAGGGCTTAAGATCTGCCCCTTCGAGGGCTGAAGAGCCACCCCTTCGAGGGCTGAAGATCCATCCCTTCCAGGCCTGAAGACTTTACCCCTTCGAGGGCTGAAGATCCACCCCTTCGAGGGCTGAAGATCCACCCATTCGAGGTCTGAAGAATTCACCCCTTCGAGGGCTTAAGAATCCACCCCTTCGAGGGCTGAAGATCCACCCCCTTCGAGGGTTGAAGATCCACCCCTTCGAAGGCTGGAGAGCCACCCCTTCAAGGGCTGAAGAGCCACCCCTTCGAGGGCTGAAGAGCCACCCCTTCGAGGGCTGAAGAGCCACCCCTTCGAGGGCTGAAGAGCCACCCCTTCGAGGGCTGAAGAGCCACCCCTTCAAGGGCTGAATATCCACCCCTTCGAGGCCTGAAGACTCCACCCCTTTTCGTCGGCCACCTGGCAGGACATGCAGGCCCACTTGGAGGTGCCACAACTTTTGACAAATGAGATTCACGAGAGGACAAAATTGGTGCTCAAAACGACGTCACTTTGGGCGGCCACTTGAGAGCACATATGAGGGCACACGTTCGGCCTTGCTGGGAAATGACCACTATGCCCTTGACGATGGTTGACACAAGCGTGCCGTTTCTAAGTATTCCTTTTATATAGTAAACCAGATACCGGTAATGTGTGATATATTTGGATTCCTTATCACACAAATATATTCGGATTCCTTATCACGCAAGTATAAAAATATACGGAGTATTTGGATTCATTTTAGTTTTTTATTGAATTCTCCAGATTCTCTCGATTTCCCTGCCGGAGAAAGAAATGAACCCTATTTTCAGATTTGCGAGTTTGGAAATTGGCACAAATGTTGCGGCGCGTGGAGCTTAATTGCGAAATCCTATGCGTCTCTATAGAACGCATTTGTTGATTTGTTGTTGTGGCTTTATCGACTGAGTTTCAGATTTGGAAGCCTGTTTTGTGTTTAATTTGGACTGGATTTCCTGAATTTTAAATTCATGCTAGTTTTTGAAACTCTTTTTGAGTGTGCTTTCATGCTAGTTTTATGAATTTTAAATGAATGTTTCATGTGCCTGTGCTTAGTTATTGTCGGACCATATAAGTAGAAATGAATTAGTGCCCAATGTACTGGGTTGTTTGCTTGTACGTTTGATTCAGTTGAATTGAGTGTATACTTGTGTTCGCATTCTGTAAGCTCTGTTCAGCGGGATGTGGAAGGGTTATTTTCCCATTTTATATTAGTCCCGCCTTTTCACTTTTCCAACTATGCACAGCGGTCTATTGTTATTGTTCCTAAAAGGGCAAAACGTTAGGTTGTGTTGGTCCTTCTGAAGTTGCATAGCCTTTTGTTTATTTGTTTGGCATTTATTGCATTTTTATTGAGTTGTCTTGCACATTGGTATTTATGTTTATGGTTTATTCTTGTGCCTTCCCATTGCAGGGAGCCTAAAAGATACTGGCAAGGTGATGTTATTCATCGGTGCGGGTAGAATACCTTTTATCATTTTCCTTTTGTGGTAGGCTCATGAAAGTTGTTGAGTGGTGTCATTCCTCTTAATGAAGCTTACTTAGTCCTAACAGAAACCCCATTTGATTTGGCTATATATAAGGGGTATTTCAGAGGCACCACGAGAACTCTGTTCTCGATAGCATTTCTAAGATGCTGTTTGGGAAAGAATTCGAGGGGTTGTAGGATGAGAGTCTCGATTTATTATTTAATGAACATCAGATTTTTAAAGAGGTTTTTCTTGAAGGGAAAGTGGGAACAAATGGAGCCTTGTTACTAGAGCTATTAATCTTCATAGTGGCGGTATTGAGCACACTGGTGAAACTCCATCCTTAGATAGTGCTAATTCAGCTTTAGCGAGCCATGGAAATTTCCCGGTAAAAGCTGTACAAGGATGTGCTGATGAGGACATTTCTTTTTCATTGCGTGCTGGCTGTGACATAAACTTTAAAAGACCAAGGTTGTCAGAGAATGAATCTTGTTTTGGATCACCTTCTCAAGCATTGTTGAATGTAGCTGGTCCTTCAGAAGGATTCAATTCTGGTCTTCCTGGTTCAGGTTGTCATGCTGTGAGATATAGGCTGGTTGAATCATCTGGTCATGGGGTAACTTCTAGTAGCCATCTTTTGAAGCATAGTGTGAAACCAAATGCGGGACACGAAAATAATGATGTTGCAGGAGTGAAGTCTGACTTGTTTAGCTCAGTCAAAAACAATGAGAAGAAGATTATTTTTAGTAATCCAATGGGAAAGAGAGTTGTAGCTTTACCAGAGCTAAATCCCCTTGAGGGCTGAGAGTCCACCCCTTCGAGGTCTGAGAACTTGAAGCCTTCGAAGCCTGAGAGCTGGACCCCTTGAGGGCTAAGAGTTTACCCCTTCGAGGACTGAGAGTTCACCCCTTCGAGGGCTGAAAGCTGGACCCCTTAACGGCTGAGAGTTACACCCCTTCGAAGACTAAGAGTCCCTCGAGGGCTGTGAGTCTACCCCTTCGAGGGATGAGAGCTAGACTCCTTCGAGGATAGAAGAGTCCTTCCCTTCGAGGGGTGAGAGCTGGATCCCTTCGAGGGCTCAGATTTGGACCCCTTCGAGGACTGAGATTCAGACATCTCGAGGTCTGAGAGCTGAAGCCCCTCGAAGGCTGAGAGCTAAACCCCCTCGATGGCTAAGAGTCCACCCCTTCGAGGTCTGAGAACTTGAAGCCTTCGAGGGCTGAGAGCTGAACCAGCTCTCAGCCCTCGAGGGGTCCAGCTCTCAGGTCTCGAGGGATCCAGTTCTTAGACCTCGAAGGAGTTACATCTCAGCCCTGGAAGGGATCCAGCTCTCACCCCTCGAAGGGAAGGACTCTTCTATCCTCTAAGGGGTCTAGCGCTCACCCCTCAACGAGAAGGACTCTTCTACCCATGAAGGGGTCTAGCTCTCAGCCTTCAAAGAGATGGACTTTTACTCCTCGAAGAGGTCTACCTCTCAGCCCTCGAAGGGGTCCAGCTCTCAGCCTTCGAAGGGGTCCAGCTCTCAGCCCTCGAAGAGCTCCAGATCTCAGCCCTCGAAGGGGTGGACTCGCAGGACTCGAAGGTGTGGACTCGCAACCCTCGAGGGATCTAGCTCTTAGGCCTCGAAGGCTTCAAGCTCTCAGACCTCGAAGGGGTGGATCTTCAGCCCTCGAAGAGATGGATCTTCAGCCCTCAAAGAGGTGGATTCTTCAGCCCTCAAAGAGGTGGATTCTTCAACCCTCGAAGGGGTGGATCTTCATCCCTCGAAGGGGTGACTCTTCAGCCCTCGAAGGGGTGGATCTTCAGCCCTCGAAATGGTGGATCTTTATCCCTCGAAGGGGTGACTCTTCAACCCTCGAAGGGGTGGAACTTCATCCCTCGAAGAGATGGATTCTTTAGCCCTCGAAAGGGTGGATCTCCATCCCTCGAAGGGGTGAATCTTCAGCCCTCGAAGGGGTGGATCTTCATCCCTTGAAGGGGTGACTCTTCAGCCCTCGAAGGGGTGGACCTTCAGCCCTCGAAGGGGTGGATTCTTCAGCCCTCGAAGGGGTGGATTCTTCAGCCTTCGAAGGGGCGGATTCTTCAGCCCTCAAAAGGGTGGATCTTCAGCCCTCGAAGGAGTGGACTCTTCAACCCTCGAAGAGATGGATTTTCAGCCTCTGAAGGGGTGGATCTTCAGCCCTCGAGGTGTCCAGCTCTCAGCCCTCGAGAGGTCCAGCTCCCAGACCCCAAGGGCTCCACCTCTCAGCCCTCGAAAGGGTCCATCTCTCAGCCCTCGATGGGGTTCAGCTCTCAGCCCTCGACGGGGTCCAGCTCTCACCACTCAAAGGGATGAACTCTTCTATTACATGTATAATTGGTATATTTATAACTTCAATTACAATTCTTTTACCATTCCTACAAAAATTTTATAATTTGTTATTAAGTTCACCGTGCAATGCGCAATGTAACCAATCTAGTTAAGATAAATACCATGGCACTGAATGATAAATTGTAGAAGAAACTAATAACGACAAAAAACATGCATGCATGCATACTGATCTTTTAGGTGACTTATTTTCGATTTTCAGTTTCAAGAAAAGGAGCCAAACAAAACAAATTGAATGTGAAACACGTGGTAACACACTTTGTTTGTTTTTTAAGTGTTTAATTTATGATAAGTTTTTGTTAGCAGTAGTAGTGGAAGCAGAATCAATATAATGATTCACTACCATAAGACTTTTTTAATCTCGAAATACAGTACTATAAGACTCGGTACGAATGTAACTTAACAATTAGATTTAGACTTCAAGTTAAGTTACAAGTTGAAATTTTGTCGTATTATCTAACATTAATGTTAATTAAATAAATTTAAAATCTACCGAGTATCCAGAAGTAATATTTTTACCGCCTATACACGAACCCGTTAAAATGTGAAATTCCACCCTGTCCGTAGATTTTAAAGACTGCCCGATAATTTGAAACCCTTAATAGAAAGGGAGTTGTTTACTATTCGGACATTTATGTTGTGTCAGATGGCCCATTTAGAGTTGAGGGCAGAAGTGTCAAACCCCTCCACATCACCTTTGTTTTGGAATTAAGAGCAACGCAGCAGCAAAGCTTCAGTTCAGTGATTTTGTTCAAAGTTTCAATAGAATCACAACCGTCAAGAATTAAAGAAGCAGTTATTTTGTTAGATAGAGGAGGTATTAACAGATTAGTGAGGATCAGAATTGGGTGGTGCATGTTTTTGAACTCAACCAGATATAGTTTTCCTTCAAACCCTCAAGAAATCTTTCTTCTCTTCGTTTCCATCCTTTGAATCTGTTCTTTCGACGAAAAATCCATTTCAAACCTTGCTGCGTGTGACATACCCGCGTGTTCTCTGTTTCTTGATCATGGAGGAAGAACGTGGTCTCGCTGTGGAGGTAAATCGCATCCGTGGTAAGCAGGATCGCCTAGAAACGGTTATACTCCGGCCCCACCAAGATCTTGGCCGGAATTCCGTCGTCTTCAAGCACAATGCACGACGGCTCCATTTGGTGTGCTCGTCCGAAGGCGTCTTGGTATACGATGACGGAGGCGACGGTGGGTTCGGCCACGTCACGTACTTGGTGCGAGATACTGTTCATGATAATGCATCCTCTAAGCCATTTTAAAATTTTTTTTAATTTCTGGTCAAATTTCTGATAAAAGATTTCTGGTCAAATTTTTTTAAATTTATATATGTGTATATATTTATATTTATATATATATATATATTTATATTTATATTTATATTTATATATATATATATATATATTTATATTTATATATATATATATATATTTATATTTATATTTATATATATATATATATATATATATTTATATTTATATTTATATATATATATATATATTTATATATATATATATGTACATCCACACATTTACATGTATGTACATCCACACATTTACATGTATATTTATATATTTATATATTTATATATTTATATATTTATATATATTTATTCATATATATATATATTTATATATTTATTTATATTTATATATATCTTTATTTATATTTATATATATGTATATATTTATATTTATATATATCCTTATTTATATTTATATGTATATTTATTTTTATTTTTATATTGATATGTATATATTTATATTTATATTTATCTTTATTTATATTTATATATATATTTATATATATATCTTTATTTATATTTATATATATATATTTATATTTATATATATCCTTATTTATTTATATATATATTTATATTTATGTTTATATTTATACATCCACACATTTATATGTATGTACATCCACACATTTACATATATATATATATATATATATATATATTTATATATATGTTTATATATATATATATTTATTTATTTATATTTATATATATAGGTATATATATTTATATATATGTATATATTCATATATATATATATATATATATCTTTATTTATATTTATATTTATATTTATATATATGTATATATTTATATTTATTTATTTATTTATATATATATATGTACATCCACACATTTACATGTATATATATTTATTTATTTATATTTGTATACATATCTTTATTTATATTTATATTTATATTTATATTTATGTATATTTTTATATTTAAATTTTTTATCCGTTTAAATTTTGTTATATGTATATATTTATATTTATATATATCTTTATTTATATATATATATTTATTTATATATATATATATGTATGTATGTACATCCACACATTTACGTGTTTACATCCACACATTTATGTGTGTGTACATCCACATATTTATATATTTATATATTTGTATATATTTATATTTATATTTATTTTTATATTTATATATATGTATATATTTATATTTATATTTATTTTTATATTTATATATATGTATATATTTATTTATTTATATATATCTTTATTTATATTTATTTATTTATTTTTATATATATGTATGTATATCCACACATTTACGTGTGTGTACATCCACACATTTATGTGTGTACATATTTATATATATTTATATATTTATATATATATATATATATATATTTATTCATATATGTATATATATATTTATATTTATGTATATATTTATATATATATATCCGTATATATATATATATTTTATATATTTATCCGTATATGTATATATTTTTATATTTTTTATTTATATTTATTTATATTTATATTTATACTTATATATATGTATATATTTATGTTTCAAATTAGAGTCCTCTAAATAATTTCCAGAAAAAAATTTTCAAAAAAACAATTCACCTGTTCCGAGGAGTCGTTTAAAAAATGAGTGCTACGAAAATCATTTCGGAAAAAATAAAATAATGCCACATTAGAAACATAAAATAAAATAATGCCACATGAGTCCTCTAATTGATTTTTTAAAAAATAAAATAAATCCTAACTATTTTCGAAAAGAAAAAATTGTGCAGCCTAATGGCATTCGAAAAAAGAAAAAAAGGGGAGAACGCATTATGGTAATGCGTCCTCAACCCTCCACTTCCAAACCCAAAAACTACCACATTTTGGGCCAAAATTCTACTTTTCTCCACAGTAAAATCATGCACTCGCTTGATACTAGAACTCCACTTTAATAATAGTCAACAACCCTATCCTAATCGGACTATATTAATAACTTATTCTACTAACATAAACCCATATAAGAAAACCATATTAGAAGTTGATAAATTACGTGATGCGGTGGATGTTTGATTTAGGATTTTAAATTGCTGAACAAAAGGAAAATGAGTAGGTTTTTTTTTGATATGTGGCCTGTCATTCAACTATGGAGAATTTACTATTTTTAACTTATGTATACAATATATTTATTTAAGAGTCCGTCTCTTGAAAGACGATTTTTCCACAAGTCATGGACAGACCAAGGTTTAAAGTGTAAATTAGAAGAAACGAAGATAAAATTTTTGGGCTGTAAGAATCGAGTTATAAATTTTATAACTACTACATGTTGCATACTAAATTTTTAATATTGCAACTAAGACATTCTATTATTCGAATTAAACATCGTCTTTCCATAAGCCTATGGAAAGACCGTCTTTTCCAAGACTTTGCCTTTATTTAATGACAAAATCTTGGGAAAGACGGTCATGAAAAATGGAAAGACGGCGTTTGATTAAAATAATAAAAGGTTATTGATCTTAGTGTCAATATTAAAAATTTATTGTGCAACATGTAGTAGTTATAAATTTTATAACCCGATTCATGTAACTCCAAAATTTTGTCTCCATTTCTTCTAATTTTCACTTTAAACCTTGGTCTTTCCATGACTTGTGAAAAAACCGTCTTTCAATAGATGAACTCTTATTTAACAATATGCTTAACTTTTAGAGTCCGTCTCTTTAAAGATGGTCATTCCATAAGTCATGGAAAGGCCAAAGTTTAAGCTGTAAATTAGAATAAATGAAAGTATATTTTTCGTGTTGTATTAATCGGATCATAAACTTTATAGCTACTGCACGTTGTATGACAATTTGGTAATACTGAAATTAAAACCTTTTACCTTTCTATTATTCTAATTAAACTTCGTCTTTCCATAAACCTATGGAAAGATGATCTTTCCCAAGACTTTGCCTAACTTTTAAATTTAAAATACAGTATTTTTTAAGTTAAGTACTATGCTTTTTAAAATAATATTTCTTATATTTTCACATTCAAACACAAGAAACATCTCATTACATATTTTAACATAGGGCAAAATACAGATATGACCCTATGTTTTGGTCATATGTGCTAATATGACCATCCAAGATTAGAAAGTGCTATTATAACTATATGATTTGCATGAGAAGTGCCGATATAACCTTTTGGCACTATTCTGACGTTGACTTTGTAACTTTCGGCGTTGACCTAATACAAAAGGACTAAAATACACCTAGTTTTAAAGCTAAAATTAAGGACAAAAATACCCCCAAGGTTCTTTTTCTTCATCTTCAAAACCACCTTCAGCACCACCTCCATCCATTCCGCCATCACCATTGCCAGGTCACCGCCGCCGCCGCCGGATCGCCGCCGCTCCATCACCGCCGCCTCCGAACCATTTCAGGTCTGAAGAGCAGTTAAACGAAGCTGAACCATTTCAGGTCTGAAGAGCCGTTAAAAGAAGCTGAACCATTTCAGGTCTAAAGATACCATTTCAACTCCGTCTATATCACCTCCGAGATTTTCACTACAAACCTGCGCCACTACCTCACCACTGCCTAGCCCAGCCACCCCGCCGCCATACTGCTCCGCCTAGCTCAGCCACCCCAATGCCACACGCCGCCACATTCACCCACCACCCACCCACCTAGCGACAGCTACCCCGATGCCACCCCGCAAAACCCTAATCCGATGGTGGTGCCATACCGCAAAACCCTAATCTGACGCCACCGCCATCTATAACCCTAATCGCCACTATTGCTAACCTCTCACCGTCATCGCTAACCTCTCGTCGATGTCCATTTCGTCATCACCCACCGTCGCTAACCCTAATTGCCCCCACCACAATCGTCAGGCTTTGGCCGAAACCCGCCACCACCGTCACCATCCTTTTTCCCCGCTTGATCCGTACAATCACCCCCACCATTTTCAATCGCTAACCCTAAACCCAAAGACACTCGCCACCATCCGCCACTATTTTTTGGTGGCACTCAGCCAAGCGCTGGAAAGTGGAGACCTTGAGAAGAAGGAGAAGCGAAGTGGAAAGCTCTGGTGACAGTGGAAAGAGACCTTCAGAAGAAGGAGCTCGAGAACATGAAAAGAAAAAATGGAAAATATTTGGGGTTAATAGACAACGATGGCATAATAGTCCTTTCACATTTTAATTTTTTTTATTTTTTAAACAGAGGTATAATAGTCAATTCACATAATTCCGGCCAAATTCGGGCCTCCAGGATTATATTAGCACATTCAAGCAAATCATGAGGTTATAATAACATTTTCTGATTTTGCATGGTCATATTGACACATATGACCAAAATATAGGGTCACATGGACACTTTACTCTTTAACATATTTTAAAATTTCTCATATTTCAACAATTTTCACATTCAAACACATCTCATTACACATTTTAAATTATGAAGTACACTACTACCCCCGTCTCAGACTAAACAAATTTTTTTTTCATGGTCTTCAAGAAAAATATTTTACCGTTAATATGTTTAACTACGTATAATAACAGTAAATTAAAAAAATCAATATTTAGAAACTAATTACTACAATAAATCTAACAACATCACGTACGATAATATTTTTTTATATATCTATACAAATATACGGTCAATGATGATTTTAACTAGCAAATTATAGGTGTGCGGCTTAGTTTAGAACAGAGGGAGAATTTAAATTTAAAAATATAATTTTTAAGCTACAAAATACAATTATTTATCCATAAATTTCACATTTTTAAAGACTTTTTCAAAGATTTTTTTAATAAAAATTTTGTGTACGATTGAAATGCGGTGGTGCTTGTAGTAGAAATGATGGTCGCAACATGAGGGGAGGAAATACCGAAATAGGTCTGGCGGGAAAGGAAGGAAAGAGTTGTGGGCAAATTGATAGATTGATGTATTGGAAAAATCCTTTTTGTTTTGCGCAAATAAATTCAGTGGCTCTCTAACTATTATAATTTGACCATTTTAGTTTTTTATATTTTTTTCGATTATTTTCATTTCTAAATTCACAAAAAATGCTGAATTGTAGTTCTTTTGTTTAATAAACGTTAAGTTTAGTCAAAACTGTTAAATTTAAGGGCAAAATGATCATTTTTCATTTTCCCCTTTTTCCCTTTTCTTTTCTCATTTCCCTTTGGCAAAGTCTTGGGAAAAATGGTCTTTCCACAGACTTATGGAAAGACGGGATTTAATTAGAATAATAAAAGGTAAAATGTCTTAATTGCAATATTAAACTTTTAGTATGCAACATTTAGTAGTTATAAAATTTATAACCCGGTTCATGCAATCCGAAAATTTTATCTTCATTATTCTAATTTACGCTTTAAACCTTGGTCTTTCCATAACTTATGCAAAGAGCGTCTTTCAAGAGACGGACTCTTTCCTTTTCTTATCCCTGCATTAAGACCAAACCCAGAAACTCTCTCCTAAACTTCTCTGTCACGGAGTTCGGCAGCTGAGCTCCGCTGCAAAACACCACCTCCGAATTCCCCCAAATTGAAAACCCTAGCCACTCCGAAATTCTTTGCCATCGCCACCATAGTCGGCGGCGCCACCGCCAGATGCGTGAGCTAGTGCTCCTCCACGCTTTTTAGAACAAATTCCAGATTTACCCTCCGCATTAGCACCATCGTTCCTCCCATTGCCGCTTCTCGGATCGCGAGAAGGAATTCGTACACGTGAAAGATCAGTACGGTGTAGAGAGTCACCACCGGATTTTTCCTTGCCGAACGGGAATCATAGGAGCCGGCGAAGCTCGAGATGAAGTCGTTTACCCTTTTGAAAAAATCCATATAATCTTACAATCTGAGTTTTACAAGAAAAGAAACTTGCGAATTTAATTTTTTTAAAATACTAAAATTTAAAGAGTCCGTCTCTTGAAAGACGGTCTTTCCATAAGTTATGAAACGACCAAGATTTAAAGTGCAAATTAGAAGAAATGAAGATAAAATTTTAGGATTGTATGAATCGGGTTATAAACTTTATAACTACTACACGTTACATAATAAATTGTTAATATTGCAACTAAAGTCTTTGACAAAGTCTCGGGAAAGATCGTCTTTCCATAAGCTTATGAAAAAATGAGTTTTAATTAGAATAATAAAAGGTAAAAGGTCTTAGTTGCAATATAAAAAAATATTATGCAACGTGTAGTTATAAAGTTTATAACCCAATTCATGAAATCAAAAAAATGTATCTTCGTTTCTTTTAATTTGCACTTTAAACCTTGGTTTTTCCATGCTTTATGGAGAGACCGTATTTTAAGAGACGTACTCAAAATCTTTTACCTTTTATTATTCTAATTATATTTCCTCTTTCCATAAACTTATGAAAAAATGGATTTTCCCAAGATTTTACCAAACTTAAATTGAAAATTTTAGTAACTTGACAAGATTCAAAATGTGGTACTGGATTTGTTCATAATTGGAATTCTAATTTTTTTATATGTACCTATTTTAATCTCATCCTCTCATATTCTCCTACCATACTCCTTTCGAAACTGAATTACACCCTCTGTCCCAAATTAAATAGTAGGAATATTTTTTCACGGTTATCAAGAATCATGTTTGACCGTTAATATGTTTCATTACGTATAATATCGGCAAATAAAAAGTTACTTTTTAAAAACTATTTGTTAAGACGAATCCAACAATATAACATATGATAATATTATTACTTATATACTTATTTAAATATGCGGTTAAAATTTGATAAAAATGTCAAAGTGTGCAGTTTATTCAGGGACAGAGGGAATACATAAAGCCCAGAACATATAAATAAATTTGGATCCCTTGCACAAATTTTGGAAATAATTAAGTGTTAAAATAACCCTATGTTTTGGTCGAAAGTGTCAATCTAACCTTATAAAATTTGAAAGTGTAATTCTAACACTATTATTTGGTCGAAAGTGTCAATCTAACCCTGAAAACTTGAATTTGGTTTGAAACCAATAAAATGACAATTTTACATCTTATTTAAAAATATTTATAGAATTTTTTTGGAAAGGACGGTTTTACCCATGAAAATCCTCTTCTCTCACAAGAACTCACCTGCTGAGCAAACTCCTCCCACATTGACTCACCCAATGTTCTCCATCCCTTCACCACCACATGCCGCCGCATATATCCCTTCCACGACCAAGCCTCACCGCCGTCCCCTTGCAATCAAAAGCGTCGCCCGTTAGATAACCTTTTTGCACAACCAAGCCCGCCTGTCAGACAAAAAATGTCGCATGTTAGATCCCCTTTCCAATCCAACCTTTTTGCACAACCGATCTTGTCGGTGAAAGGCGAGGTCTCCGATGGTTGGTGGCGGGCGGGATTGGGGAAGCTCAAGCAGGACCCTCGAATCCGCCGCGGTGATGGTGGTGCTGGGCAACGGGACTGGGTAGAGGAGGGCTAGGGCTGGTGGAGGAGCTGGCGGAGGGGTTAGGGCTGTGGGATGGCCGCGGGGATGAGATCTAGTTTATAGGGTTGGCGGCAGTGGTGTTGGGCAGCGGGGCTGGGTGAAAAGGAAGGTAGATGGTGGTGGTAGTGCTAAGGTTTAGGGTGCGACGGGCAGTGGCTGGCGGCGGGGATGAGATTTAGGGTTTAGGGTTGGCGGCGGTGGTGGTGTTAGGCAGCGGGGCTGGGTAAGGAGTAAGGTAGATGGTGGTGGTAGTGTTAGGGTTTAGGGGTGCGGCGAGCAGGGCTGGCAGAGCGTAGGAGCGGCGATGTTGGGATCTAGGGTTTAAGGCTACCAGTGGTGGTGCTGGGTAGCGGGGCTGGGTGAGGAGGAAGGTAGATGGTGGTAGTGGTGCTAGGGTTTAAGGTGCGGCGGAGAGTGGTTGGCGGAGCGTAGGAGCTGCAGTGGTGTGGGATTCAGTGGAGGGGAAGTGGTGAAACTCCAAATTCCAGTGGCAAAACTCCATATTCCTTTGGCAAATCTCCATATTCCTTCGAAACTCTAGATTTCAGCCGACGACAGTGGCGACACTGGTGTTGGAGATGAAGAAGATGAATAACCCTAGGGGTATTTTTGTCATTAAGTTTTTAGTTTTAAGACTAGGGGTATTCTAGTATTTTTAAGTTTGGTCAATGCCAAAAACTGCCAAGTCAACATTGGAATAGTGTGAAAAGGTTATATCGGGGCATTTGATAAAAAACTTAGGGTTAGAATCGCACTTTCAGATTTTACAAGATTAGATTGACACTTTCAGAAAATAATAGGGTTAGATTTGTATTTTGCCCTTTTGAAATAATCATTTCAGGAACATTTTTTCTTTTCTGCTACAGTGCTCCACCACTCTCTCAAATCCCCTTCTTTCTGCTCACCACCGATATCATCGACTCCGGCACATAAGCACTCGAATAGTACCAAATAATTTACGTTCAGTTGCCAGGAAAATTCAGACTCTGATTCCACTAATCATCGAAATCTATATTACATAGCCAACATGTCTGAATATGATGGTATCTTCATAAGATTAGTAAGATGATATCTTTAGGACTATGATTAGTAAGGTGGTAGTTCATATCTTGAGTGTTAACTCTACTTATGGTGAAACTCATAGAAAGTAAAACTCACAAATAACTGTAGTTGTGTGAATTCATATATATAGTGAGTACAAATGGTATACAAAGTACAAAATTAAAAGGAATTTGATATATACAAAACCAATCAGAAAGGGTATTCCTTGATTATATTGATTCTAAATTAATTATATCTCTATTAACCCCCTTAAGCAAAACATAGGTGACATAAATTGGGATTTCTTAATTTATTATTAATTAAATTAGGGTTTTAGGAGGATATAACACTATACTCTTTTTTCCACTAGATTTTTTTAATGAGGTAGTGTGATCATTTGTAATTTATTTCATGGGTACTCTTATTTCATTTTAGGCTCATTAACTCGGTCAAGTTGGCTAAGAAGAGTTTTGGTTATATTATAGTTAGGGTTTAGAATATCCAGTTCTAATTTGATTAAAATTAGATTTGGTAAGATTAGATAAGACAATATCCATTCAAGATTTATCTTGAAGAATACAATCATTTATTTTAGTTATTATAATTAGATATGATTTTAACTTCTTAAATCTTTCAAAAGTCATTCTGGTTTCTATTTGTACAGGCTGGATTATACTCTTTAAATAGGGGAGACCATTCACGATTTTTATACACCTTTTTATCAATTAAATATACCAATTTTCGAGTCATACTCATTGATTGCAAGCTTTCTTCACTATTGCTTAATCTCGAGGGTTAATTAAGTATTAATACTGTCAATTTGTGAACTAATCATGTGAGCTAGGGTTACAATTCATGAGTTTGTCAAGATCCCGATGGTTAATTTTGATCAATTCGTACGGCTATACTAGGGTTTGTGAAATATCTCATTTAGTTAAAGATCTAAAATTCGTAATTCAAAGTTTTCGCAAGAAGATTCATATAATTTGATATTAGAGCAAAGAAAAAGTTTCTGCGGCCATCATATCAAACGAGATTAGTTGATATCGTAAAGGATATCAGTTGGTACCTGTATCTCCATATTTTTTTATTTTCAAAATAAAATAAAATAAATAAATATCAGACATCCACCGGCCACTGGAATCCTCATCGCCGCCACTCCGTTCATCTTCGATCAGACCGATGTTGGCATCCGCTACCCAGCTCCATCTCCAACTGATCATCCGACGCTTTCGTCCTGTTCTCCGTCACCGTCCGACGCAGATCTGATCGCCACAGTTCTTCAGCCTTGGTCTCTGATGATCGCTTCAACAACCAGTCGGATCTAAGTCAACTTCAGGTTATCTAGCACCTGTTGGATAATCTTCTTTCCTTGTTTGTTGCAGCATTACTGCAATATTTTCTCTATTTTTAGTAAAGCTTGGAATGTTCAAAACCAAGTCATGGTTAGTTGCATGAATGTAGCAAGTTTGGTTAGAGGGATAGTGGCATGAATTTAGGAAGGAAATGTGGTCATGTTTCTCATGGTTTTTAGCTTCAGTAGTTGGTTTTTCTTTTGGTTATAAATGATGGATCAAAAATGCAGTAAGAGCATTCTGCACCAAAACATTCTTTGCTTCTTGTTTCATTTTTTTGTTTCTGCAACTTTGGTTTCAGATTTGTTTTCCTCTTTTTTCCTTGCTTCTGAAGCAACAAGTGGTATCAGAGCATTGGTGTTTGATCCAAACCTCTGTAGTCGTTCGGTGTTCGATTCGCTTTGACAAAATAGCAGGACGAGGAACAGGAGCAGCAGCAGGCGACAAGAACAAAGGGGCAGCTTCAACTCCACCATCGGAATGGCCAAAACATAGTCGAGGCAATAAGACGGGCAGAGGAAGTGAGACACACACAGTAGAGCGGGTTATAAGGGAGAGTGATGGTGTCGCACACTTTTCGATTCTCACAAGGACCAACTATACAGATTGGGTGATCCTCATGAAGGTGCAACTTCAAGCACAAGGCTTGTGAGAGGTGATCGAGGATGGTCCGGGTGATTAACGTGATGATCGACGGGCAATGTCGGTACTTCTTCGAGCTGTCTCGCCAGAGTTGGTTCGTACCCTTGGAGTGAAGACAACTGCTAAGGAGGCATAGGATACACTCAAGGTCATGCGAGTTGGCGTCGAACGCGTCCGAGAGGCCAAGGCGCAAACTCATCGGATGGAGTTTGAGAATCTCGCATTCAAGGATGGCGAAGGAGTGGAGTCTTTTGGGATCCAACTCACAGCAATTGTAAATGATCTTGAGGTGTTAGGCAATCCGGTGGACGAGCACAAGGCAGTGCTCAAATTCCTTCAGAGTGTACCATGAAAGTACAAGCAAATGGCCATGGCGATAGAATCGCTAATGGATTTGAAAACTCTATCCATTGAAGAACTCACTGGATGGCTGTTGGTAGTTGAAGAACGCGGCGATCTCGGCGATTATGCACAAGATGGAGGTCGCTTACTCATTACTGAGGAGGAGTGGCTAGCATGACAACGACAATGTGAACCAGGGCAAGGTTCAGGTGGAGGTGATAGAAAAACCAAAGCCATGACTAAACCGAAGTCGCCGGTCGGAAGCAAGGCAAAACCATCTTCAGCTACGATAGGCTGCAAGAAAGGAAATTGTAATTATTGTGGGAAAGATGGTCATTGGGCAAAATAATGCAGAAAGGCGAAATGCAATCGGGAAGAACATGCAAACCTTGTGTGCACCGAGACGGAAGGAGATGAAGAACCTGCACTACTCATGGTGCAGATTGGGACTGAGACCAGCAACACGTTTCAAGTTGTGCATTTGAACGAGGAGAAGGTGATGCCGGTAATCGCAGCAGATGGCGTGTGGTACCTCGACACCGGAGCAAGCAGACATATGACCGGCGATAAAGCTGCGTTCAAGTCTCTTGATGAGACAGTACATGGCACCATTAGTTTCAATGATAACTCGGTGGTAGACATACGTGGGAGAGGAATGATACTATTCATGTGTCTTACGGGGGACCATCGACTTCTCGCTGACATCTACTATATTCCGAGCTTGCGAAGCAACATTATCTCCCTCAGACAACTTGATGAAAACGGATGCAAAATCACCATTGAAGATGGGAAGCTTTGCATTTTTGATCGGTCTCAGAAGGTATTGGCTCGGGTTACATGATTGCGCAACAGACTCTACACTCTAAACTTGAACCTTGAGACTCCCTTGAGTCTTTTAGCGCAAAAGGAAAGTGAAGCATGGCTGTGGCATGCGCTGTTCGAACACCTTTATTTCTGGGCATTGCATACACTTTCAAGCAAAGAAATGGTTCATGGAATTCCCTACATTGAACATGTGGAAGAGCTTTGCGATGGTTGTGCAATCGGGAAACAACACAGGATACCATTTCCGCAGGTTACAACGTTCCGAGCAAAACGTCATTTGGAGTTGTCCACGGTGATTTGTGTGGTCCAATTGCGCCTCTAACAGCAGGTGGAAGAAGGTATTTTCTACTTGTTATTGATGATTATAGTCGATAAATGTGGGTTGAACTACTCGGGATGAAAGACGAGACTTTGCGACATTTCAAGAAAATCAAGTCGGCAGCTGAAGCCGAGCGTGAATGCAAGCTCCTTGCATTTTTTTTGGATCATGGTGGAGAGTTTAACTCCAATGAGTACAAGGAATTCTATAATGCAAACGGGATTAAGCACAACACCACTGCCCCTTACTCGCCTCAGCAGAATGGGGTAGTAGAGAGGCGAAACCAGACGGTGGTCGAGATGGCTCAGTGCCTCATAAAGTCAATGGATATACTCGGAACATTCTGGGGTGAAGAAGTGAAAACTGTAGTTTATCTACTTAATCGCTCACCGACACGGAGTCTAGATGGCATGACACCATACGAGGCGTGGCACGGGAAGAAGCCAAGTGTTCACCACCTAAAATCATTCGGGTGTGTTGGGCATGTGAAGAAGCTTGGCCTGGGGTTGGAAAAACTGGTGGACCGATCAGTTCGAGAAGTCTTCACCGGTTATGAAGAAGGTGCTAAGGCATATCGAGTCTACGATCCGATTGGGAGGCGCATGCACGTGACAAGGGATGTTGTGTTCGAGGAACGTCAGGCATGGAAATGGGGAGCTTCCAGCAAGATAGTAGCTGTCGAAGGAGAGAACACGTTCAGTGTTGTTTACTCTACAAGTGAACACACTATTCCCGCACCCGAGCAAGCTGCACCAGAAGTCGAACCCCGGACACCAGAGCCTACTCCATTAAAGACACAGTGGGTAACACCTCCTATAAACGATGACAATATCGACACTACATCAGGTCCGCGACATTATAGGTTGGTTACGGATTTGTACAATGCCACTGAAGAAATTGAAAATGTCAAAGAAAACGGTAACTGCTTCTTGGCCGCGAGGAACCAACAAGTAGTGAAGAGGCTCTTGAAGATATAGCTTGGAGAAATGCCATGAAGGAGGAAATGAAATCAATCCTCGGTAACAAAACTTGGGAGCTTTCATCACTTCTGGCGAACGACTATGCTATCGGACTCAAATGGGTCTTCAAAGTTAAAAAGGATCCTTCGGGAAAAATTTTTAAACACAAGGCAAGGCTCGTCGCAAAGGGGTATGCGCAGCGATATGGGGTGGACTATGAAGAAGTGTACGCTCCGGTGGCAAGAATGGAAATGGTTCGGCTATTTCTTGCACTTGCCGCACATGAAAGGTGGGAAGTGCACCACATGGACGTGAAATTGGCTTTCCTAAATGAAGATCTTGTTGAGGACGTTTATGTGAAGCAACCACCGGGTTTCATTGATAGTGCAAATGATGGAAAGATTCTTAAGCTACGTAAGGCTTTGTATAGGCTTCGACAAATGCCGCGTGCATGGAACTCAAAGCTTGATGCCTCACTCACGGCACTTGGGTTCACGAGAAGGCAGCTTGAGCATGTCATTTATCGGAGAGGTACTGCTCAAATTTTTCTGCTTGTGGGTGTTTACGTTGACGATTTAATTATTACGGGGACAAGTGTTGAAGAAATCGTTGAGTTTAAGATCCAAATGCAGCAAGTGTTTAAGATGAGCGATCTCGGTCTTCTTAGTTATTACTTGGGAATTGAGGTACATCAAGGTGATGGTGAGATCACAGTTTGCCAAGGAGCTTATGCGGCAAAGATACTGGAGTTTGCAGGTATGAATGGTTGTAATCCATGTTATACTCCAAAGGAACATCTACTTCATTTGAGCAAGAAAGATGGCAGTGGTTATGTGGATGCAACAAAGTATCGGAGTGTTGTTGGAAGCCTTCATTATTTGGTGAATACACGGCCAGACTTAGCTCATGCGGTTGGCTTCACAAGTCGATACATGGAAGATCCAAGTGCTCAACATTAGGCTGCAATTAAACAAATACTTAGGTACATTCAAGGTACTCTAAGGTATGGATGCTGCTACAAGTCAGGTGGAGGCGATGTTAAACTAGTTGGCTACAACGATAGTGACTTTGCCAGCGACATAGATGACCGGAAAAGTACTTCCGGGATAGCCTTCTTCCTTGGGAGCATTATGGTTTCGTGGACTTCACAAAAGCAAAAGATTGTTGCTTTTTCTTCTTGCGAAGCGGAGTATGTTGCAGCGCAAGTGCAGCATGCCAAGGCGTTTGGCTCAGTCGACTCATCGGCGAACTAGTTGGGTGTGAAGAACTTGGCTTCAAACTTATAAGAGATAACAAATCTGCTATTGCTCTTACTCAGAATCCAGTGCACCATAGTAAAAGCAAGCACATTGACACCAAGTTTCATTACATTCGAGAGTGTATCAAAACCGGGAGGATGATTGTTGAACATGTTGGCACCAATGGGAAACTAGCTGATATCTTTAAAAAAGCATTGCCAAGGATCAAGTTTTTCGAGATGCAGCAGAAGCTTGGAATTATTCAAGTTCGGAATGAAGAAGAAGCTTAAGGGGGTGATTTGTTGGATAATCTTCTTTCCTTGTTTGTTGCAGCATTACTGCAATATTTTCTCTATTTTTAGTAAAGCTTGGAATGTTCAAAACCAAGTCATGGTTAGTTGCATGAATGTAGCAAGTTTGATTAGAGGGATAGTGGCATTAATTTAGGAAGGAAATGTGGTCATGTTTCCCATGGTTTTTAGCTTTAGTAGTTGGTTTTTCTTTTGGTTATAAATGATGGATAAAAAATGCAGTAAGAGCATTCTGCACCAAAACATTCTTTGCTTCTTGTTTCATTTTTTTGTTTCTACAACTTTGGTTTCAGATTTGTTTTCCTTTTTTTCCTTGATTCTGAAACAACAGCTCCAAGGTTCTCCGGAAGTGCCTACAGAAGAGAGTTCTAGTTCAGCATGAATTCAGCGAAAGAAAAAACCAGAAGGTTCAGTGAAGAAGAATGTTGGCGCATGACACACACGAGCGAAACAATTCAGGTGCGTTAACCGCCAGAAGTACATGTTCTCCACGAACGTTCCATCTCACCAACCACGAGTTGATCATTTTCTCGTGCATTGATCAAGTTATTGTGAGGTTATCAAATTATCGCGGTTTATTTGAATTTCTTGCCAGTAGTTCTTTTCTCGCGAGTTCAAGGAGTTTTTGCCACATCAGCAATCCCAGTCACAGCTTAGTCAGCGTCTAGTCACCATTTCTTAGCAGAATTTTACAGGGATGACATGAGACGTTTATCTACAGTATTTTTTGAAGATCATTCATGTTTCGATGACGAAACTTTTTGACCCTGTAGGGAATGACATGAATTAGTTTTTCTTAAATTATTATTGAACTAGGGTTTTAGGAGGATAACATTATACTTTTTTTTCACTGGATTTTTTAATGAGGTAGTGTGATCATTTGTAATTTATTTCATTTTAGGCCCAGTAACTCGGTAATGTTGGCTTAAAAGAGTTTTGGTTATATTTTAATTCGGGTTTAGAATTTTCAGTCCTGATTTGACTAGAATTAGATTTGGTAAGATTAGATAAAGCAATTTTCATTCTATTGGATAATCAAATTGATTTTTTACTTGATATGAATCTCCTTGCGATGACTCACGATTTGCAGAATTAATATCTTTGATCTAGTGAAAGGATTTGCAAACCCGCACTATCTCGCATGAAATTCAGGAGTCTAGCCCTCGGGGTACGCCTAACTTCGACTTGCTCTCTAACTAGCCCTCAGGATCAGATTACAAGGTTTATTGATACTTAACTAGCCCTCGAGGTTAAGAAACAATGGAATAGTTCGCAAGCAAAGAGTATGAACTCAAAAGGTTGTCTATTTGATTGATAAAAGTGTGTAAAATTCGTCCATAAGGCCTCCCTATTTATAGGGTTACAATCTTGCCTCAAACCCTAATCACAAATGGAAACTGAATCGACTTATGGCAGCTTTAAGAAGCTAAAACCATGTGTAACTAAAATACCTAAAATAAATGGTAATCTAAGGTAATCTGGTTGAATTCTTCAAAAAGTAACCTTGAAGAATATTACCTTATCTAATCTTACCAAATCTAATTCTAATCAGAATAAAACTGAATATACTAAACTCAAATGGACTGTATTTTCAAAATTCAGCTCTTCAAATCCCGCATGGCCGAGCTATCAGTCCAATAAACCCAAAAAATGAAATAATTTTACAATATTTTACATTGATCACACTACCTCATTAAAAAAAACCCAGTGGGAAAAAGAGTATAGTGTTCTTCATGATGTCTTCAGTTCGTCGACAATCTTGAATAATGAATCCAAGATGTCGATGGTGACTCCTTCTTCAATTCTTCATCATACAGGCGATCAATCAAAGCATTTAAAGCAGCATCCCTAAGTTTAGTCTTTGACCTAGTCATAGGTCCCGCCATGTCACTTAGAGGATCCCGAACATGTCCTTTAAATGTTTGATCAAGTCATGGGATGTCTTCATTTATGGTAGTAGTCATCTTGGCATCTCTATCATTCCCTCCGTGGTCTAAATATTTTTCCCTCGAAACTGAATCGTCTTCAATTGTAAATGGAGATAAATCAGCAACATTGAAGGTCGCACTAACACCTTAATGATCTGGTAACTCAATCTTGTAAGCATTGTCGTTCACACGATCCAACACTCTAAAAAGACCATCTTCACGTGGACTCAACTTAGATTTCCGATCATTTGGAAACCTCTCTTTCCACAGATGAACCAAAACATAATCTCCCACGTTAAACCTTATCAACTTGCGGCTTTGATTAGCTTTATCAGCATTTTGTGCATTTGTTCATTCAATTTTCATGCCCACCTTCTCCTGGATTTTCTTCACAAAATCAGCTTTTTGTTCTCCATCAAGGTTTTTAACCTATTTAAAATTCAAAGGAAGTAGATCAAGAGATGTAATAGGTAGAAAACCATAAACTATTTCAAATGGAGATAAAGAAGTAGTAGAATGAATAGTGCAATTGTAAGCAAACTCTGCAATCGGAATGAATTTTTCCAAATTCTTTAAGTTCTTCTGAACTAGTGCACGGAGGAGAGCCCCTAGGGTTTGATTGTTCACTTCTATTTGTCCATCAGTTAGAGGATGACTGGTAGTCGAAAACAGCAACTTTGTCCCTAACTTGCGCCACAAGGTATTCCAAAAGTAGGATAAAAATTTAACATTGCGATTAGAGACAATAGACGCGGGAATTCCATGTAACCGAACTACTTCCTTCAAAAATAGATCCGCAACATGCTTTGCATCATCTGTCTTCCTACAAGGAACAAAATGTGCCATTTTCAAAAATCTATCCACAACCACAAAGATATAATCATTACCTGACTGAGGTCGTGGCAAACCTAGGACAAAATCCATGGAAATATCAACCCAAGGATGTGTAGGAACAGGTAATGGAGTATAAAGACTATGAGGCTTAGTTTTAGACTTAGCCTTCAATCAATCAAGACAATTCCAACGAACCCTGCCAATAGCAAGTGCCATTTTCGGCCAATAGAAGTGTTCTCACAATAAATTATAAGTTTTAAATGCACCGAAATGTCCCATTAAACCACCTAAATTAGCTTCTCTAACAAGTAATTCACGCATAGAACATTGAGGAATACATAACCTATTGATCATAAACAAGAAAACATCAAGCCAAAAAAACTTCTCATAAGCACCATTTTTGCATGCAACATAAATAGATGAAAATTAGAATCAGTCGCATATAAATCTCGCACGAATGAAAACCCTAACATAATGCATTCCAATCGTGTAAGTAAAATATGTCTACGACTAAAAGCATCAGCAACAACATTTTCTTTACCCTTTTTGTAACGCAACACATAAGGAAAAGATTCAATGAAACTAGACCATTTAGCATGACGCTTATTCAACTTCATCTGACTCTTCAAGTATTTCAAGGATTCATGCTCACTATGAATGAAAAATTCTGTATGCAATAAATAATGTTGTCAAATTTTTAATGCACGCACAATTGCATAAAATTCTTTATCATACACAAGATAGTTTAGAGCACTGCCCTTTAGCTTTTCACTGAAGTAAGCTATAGGTCGATTCTCTTGCATAAAAAAAACACCAATACCAACACCAAAAGCATCACAATGAATCTCAAAAGTACCACTAAAATCAGGTAAAGCAAGAACATGAGCATTACATAATCGTACTTTCAATTCATTAAATGCATTCTCTTGACTCTCAGTCCAAATAAATTTCATATCCTTTTTAACTAGTTCATTTAGAGGTGCAACAATAGATGAGAAATCACACACAAACCATCTATAAAAACTAGCAAAACCATGAAAAGAATGTATCTGGTTGGCATTAGTAGGTCTCGGATAGGTCTTAATGGCCCCAATTTTGGTGTCGTCGACTTTTATGCCTTTCTTAGAGACCACAAAACCGAGAAACACCACTTCCGAAGCGCAAAAGGTGCACTTCTTGATGTTCGCATACAAAAAATACTCACGGTGTGCAACAATAACCATTTTAACATGCTCAATATGTTCATCAGTAGACTTAGAATAAATCAATATATCATCAAAATAGACCACAAAAAACCGACCAATAAACTTTCTTAAGACATGATTCATCAACCGCATAAAAGTACTAGTTGCAGTAGTTAAACCGAAAGGCATAACAATCCATTCATACAACCCGAACTTAGTCTTAAATGCAGTTTTCCATTCATCCCCCTCATTAATTCGAATCTGATGATAACCTTGAGTCAAATAAATTTTAGTATAAATCACAGATCCATGCAAATATTCAAGCATATCATCTAACCTAGGGATATGATGGCGATACTTAATGGTAATCTTATTAATAGCACAAAAATCAATGCACATACGCCAAGTTTTATTTTTCTTAGGAACTAAAATGACAGGCACAATACAAGGAGATAGGGATTCTTGCACATAACCTTTTTGAAGTAACTTCTCGACTTGTTGTTGTAGTTCCTTTGTCTCCTTAGGGTTTGCTTTATACGCAGGACGGTTTGGGATAACCGAACCCGGAATCAAGTCAATCTGGTGTTCAATACCTCGCAAGGGTGGTAAACCTGTGGGTAAGGCTTCTGAAAAGACATCCTCAAATTCCTGTAATATCTGAGCAAACCGTGGAGAAACATACATAGGAATATCATCACTGGCAAAGTACCTCTCTTTAAAATGCTTGATAAGCACATAAGAATGATTAGTAAAAACACAATTCACATCCCTAATCGATGCATAAAATGATCTACCAGAATCATTAGGAAGTTCATGTCTCATCATGTAAATTGATGGCAAAGGACTAAGATGTGAAGATAGGATTTTACGCGACATATCAGAATCATTCTTAAACTTACCTGGCTTACCTAAGACAGCGTCCCTTGATATTTGGTCGAAATTATCAAGGGTTTTGCCTCCAATTTTCACCTCGTGGCCGATCTTCTTCAAGCCCTGGCTAGGGTTTTGGCCGGCCATTTGCACATCAGTCGCAAACTTCTCTTTGTCAACTCTCATACGTCTCTGTACCTCTAAAACTTCCACTGGAGATAATGGAACCAAATTATACCTTGTTCTATCCTTAATCACAGTAATTTTGTTAGTGTAACCATCATGCATGGATTTACGGTCAAATTGCCAAGGCCTCCCTAACAAAATATGACTAGCTTCCATAGGTATAACATCACATAAGATAGAATCATAGTATTTTCCAATCTTAAAGTTAATCATGCATTGTTTGTTAACCCTAATTTCACCACTACCATTTAACCAAATAAGTTTATAAGGAGATGGATGAGTAGTCATAGGCAAAGACAATGATTTAACAAGAAGATTAGACACAATATTAGCACAAGAACCACCATCAACAATCAGTAAACAATTCTTATCTTTCACAAGGCAATGGGTATGAAAAATGTTAATCCTTTGTACCTGTGTTTCAGCCATTTGAGAGTTTAGAACTCTTAACGACACAAAGTTACATTGTGTTTCCAGACCTTGTTCACCATGATAATTATAATGATCTCTTCATCTACCTGTTCTTCACCACTTTCATACAATGGTGGCATATCAGCATATTCATCTTCTTCATCTCCTTCCTCAAGTGTTGTTAGAACTTGTGCATGAGGACAGTTATTGCGGATATATCCTCTTTCTTTACAATGAAAACAAGTAGGAGAGTTAACAGAAACCAAATTTAATGAAAACGTAGTGGACTTACTTGGAATTTTTGAAACCTGTTGAGTTGGTGATGCCGCCTTCTCTCAGTAGGATTATAAGTCAGATTAGAATAAGTCTAAATCGATCCTCGTCCTACCATGGGCATGCCCTACTATGGCTATAACTAGGGTTTCTGGAGTCAAACCCTGGTCGTTGACTTGGAAAACCGGGTTGTGACCTCCTTGGTTGCAGGGTACTCTCAACCAACCTTGCTTTCACCAATAAATCATTCATAGATATGTGATGTTGAAGCTTGACTGGCATTTGAAGGTTTTCACGCAAACCTTCAATGAATCGATTTTTGATGAATGCGTCATCTTCTTTCATCCCAACCCTTCTCATGGCCAACTCAAGTCTTGCCACTATTCATCAACTATGCGATTTCCTTGCTTCATGTTAGATAGATAAGAATGTTGTTCCATCAAGTAAGTAGGCGGAACATGATATTGGCGAAACTCGGATCTCAATCTCTCCCATGTGGAGATAGGTTTCTTTCCTGCAAGATATAGCGACTCCTTTTTATTTTTCCACCATTCAGCCGCATAGTGAGTGAAAGAATACTGTGCCACATTGACTTTCTCCTTCTCCCGATAATTGTTGAGATCAAATAGATTCTCAATCTGTCGCTCCCAATCAAGATACTTCACTGGATTGTGTTGACCATCAAATCGAGGGATGTCATATTTTAAACCCTTGATGTCTCGAGCTTCATCAGAACCTGACTCAGATCCTGAATTACTCTTCATTCTCCTTCGGGAATGAGGTTTACTATGGCGATGCCTTCTAGAAGACCCTTGGTGTGATCTCCTTTCTGATCCATCATCAGAATAATCATCTGAACTTCCAGAACCATTGAATTGACGAACATATTTCTTGGCATCTTCTCTCTTGACCGATGATGTAGGTGTAGGCGGTGTCATGCTATCAACTTTTCTCACCAACCTTTGCACCTCACTCATAAGTGCAGTTATTGCAATAGAAAACCGATCGGATCATTGGCTTCATTTGGATTAATTCGATGTCGCTCCCAACTATCTGGAGCCTCTTCACGTGAATAACTACCATGCCTACCATTATAGGTGTTCTTCAATGGCAAATTTTTAGGATTGCTAACAAAAGTCGGAACGAATGGATTTTCGTCCCCCATCTTCGCTAAACTGCTAAGAAAATCAAACGGTTAGTTAAAAAAATTGCCCCCTTCCCTTTGTTTAGTAAGGTCACTCACCAAGTTTATAACACTCACAACTCACAAGGAGAAGGCTAATGCGAGGGCAACTGATCAATTCACCGCAATTCAAAGCAAACTATGGAGATGAGTACTCCAGAACTTATTTCGAAATTTAAAAATATATAGACTCAAAATTTGGCTCTACAACCTGGAATTCAAAATTCTACAAAGAATAAGGAACAAAACTCAATTTGAATGGCATGAATCGGAGCTGTATTGAATGAATTATGACCAAAACAAGATTGCTTTATATAGGTGACAAATAGGTTCCGAAAATTCAAGAAACTTTTCCAAAAACAAATTGGAATAGGAACTCAAATCCAAATCCCTTGTGGTAAAGGATTTTAATGACTTACTTGTCCCCAAGTCAAAAATTCAGATCAAAACCCCTCTCAATTGGCTTTTATGTCCTTTTTCTCTTCCGATTAGGATTTTGATTTTTTTTTTCCTTTTTCAAACCGGATTCCTTTTTCTTTCCTTTTTTGTTTTTCAGCCACAATTCATTTTTCCCCTTTTTTTGTGCTATAAAACTCACCACCAGAATCTTATTCCCCAAGAAAATTTTTGGTTACAATTACCAAATTTTTTGGAATTTGCAAATCTACCCCCAAACTTTTGAAAATTGCAAATATGCCACAAATTTCAGATTTCAAATCCTAAATTCCTATTTTGAAACCCAAAAATCTGCTACCTTTTGTTTTTTATTTTTGAAAATTTTTGGAACAAGAATCGCCTATACAAAACTTGGAATAAGAAAACTGCGACAACTTCCTCTTGATTCAAATGAACTTTGAGGTATTCAAGATCGTAAGGATCAAGAATATGACACTATATATATGGAAAATGACACAAGACTCTTTTTTTAAAAATTTTATTTTAATAAGGTGTAATCAAGAATCAAAGAACAATTCTAGATCACGAAATGAAAAAACGATAAAGAAAACAAATAAGATTATCAGCATGCAATAATTTTCAGAAGAGTTGGCGAAAAATATCACAAGCACATAAAATGTTTAAGCTACCTAAAAACTATGAAACTGGCCGGGAGGTGAAGACAGATAATACTTGTTAACGCTTAGACCCTTCGACGTCCTCCTAACTCGATTGATAAAGGTGAAGGCGGATAGTAATACCGAAGTATTCTAACTCTCGGGCCCTTCGACGTCCTTCGACTATAGATTCAATCCTCCTGGTAAGAAAGATCAAACAAACACAGTTAAAACATGACACGAAAGAGTGTATATATATATATAAATTCAAAAATAAATTAATGCAAAACTCGAAACCTCTTTTTTTGTTTTTTTATCGGCCTCAGTAGATCTTTCGCTTTGCTTTGATACCAACTTATATGAATCTCCTTGCGGAGACCCATGATTTGCGGAATTAATATCTTTGATCTAGTGAAGGGATTTGCAAAACCCGCACTATCTCGCACGAAATTTAGGAGCCTAGCCCTCGGGGTACGCCTAACTTCGACTTGCTCTCTAACTAGCCCTCAGGATCAGATTACAAGGTTTATTGATACTTAACTAGCCCTCAGGGTTAAGCAACAATGGAATAACTCGCAAGCAAAGAGTATGAACTCAAAAGGTTGTATATTTGATTGATAAAAGTGTGTAAAATTTGTCCATAAGGCCTCCCTATTTATAGAGTTGCAATCTTGCCTCAAACCCTAATCACAAATGGAAACTGAATCGACTTATGATAGCTTTAAGAAGCTAAAACCATATCTAACTAAAATACCTAAAATAAATGGTAATCTAAGGTAATCTGGTTGAATTATTCAAGAAGTAACCTTGAAGAATATTACCTCATCTAATCTTACCAAATCTAATTCTAATTAGAATAAAAATGAATATACTAAACTCTAATGGACTGTATTTTTGAAATCCAGCTCTTCAAATCCCACATGGCCGAGCTATCAGTCCGATAAACCCAAAAAATGAAATAATTTTACAATATTTTACATTGATCACACTACCTCATTAAAAAACCCAATGGGAAAAAGAGTATAGTGTTCTTCATAATGTTTTCAGTTCGTCGACAATCTTGAATAATAAATCCAAGATGTCAATGGTGACTCCTTCTTCAATTCTTCATCATAAAGACAATCATCTTGACCTAGTCCCGCCATGTCACTTAGAGGATCCCAAACATATCCTTTAAATGTTTGATCAAGTCGTGGAATGTCTTCATTTATGGTGGTAGTCATCTTGGCATCTCCATCAATACTGTTTTACCATAAATAGATTGTTGCTCAGTCAAAGCAACAAACTTTGTACGTGTGTATGAGAGTGTGTTATTAGTTATGGCTAAATTGTAGGAGTTGTGGCTAGAATATCGGAGTTACGTTAGTGTTCTATTTAAACAATTGTAGTTTTTCTTAAAGGATGACAGTTAGCCGAATATGAGCAGTACAAATGTAGTTTTTTATGTGATTAGTTCTGCAGCATTAGGGAATAATTTTAGCACAAAAATTAGCTTCTTAAAGTTTATATATATATATATATATATATCTTCTTTCTCATGAAATCGTATATGATATGGTTTTTTTACATTTTATGTTTGTGAGTTACGTGCATATCAAAATATGCAGCAAACATATGTTGTTAAGGGTCATGTTCCAACAATTGGTATCAGAGCAAGTCAGAAGAAGTGAACGTGAGAGATCGGTGTAATTCTCTCATACTCGATGATGAAAGCTCAACAATCACAACTCCAACACCATGGCAACACGTAGGAAGGTGTTTCTGAAAGCTCAAGATGTCCGAGATAGAGTTGTGTCCAAGAGCTCCGACAATAGGAAGGATCAAGTGGGTAGGATATCTATAATTCAGGGAGTGTCCGAAATCACTCAATCTTCTCATTATAAGGAGATGAAGAAACATGGAGTGTCCGAAGAATCATTCATTCTCCTCCATGATAAGGAGATCGTCAAACATTGAGTGTTCGAAGAATCACTCATTCTTCTCTGTGAAATGGAGACCGTCAACATGAAGTGTCTGAAAATACTCTATCTCCTCAATGAAAAGGAGACCAAAAAAGAAGTGTGTGAGTGTCCGTAAACACTCCGTCTTCTCAGTGAAAATGAGACGGTTAATAGAAGTTTGGAGTGTCCGATGAAATGCTCATTCTCTTCGATGAATAGGAGATAGATTCAACTTGGTGATTGAAGGTGTTCTTGCGAGTTCAACAAACCAAGTGAAGGATTTTACGCCAATTTGATTAAGGGAGTGAATGTTGGATAATCAAATTGTTTTTTTTACTGTTTTACCATGAATAGATTGTTGGTCAGTCAAAGCAACAAACTTTGTACGTGTGTAGGAGAGTGTGTTATTAGTTGTGGCTAAATTGTAGGAGTTGTGGCTAGAATATAGGAGTTCGTATTAGTATTCTATTTAAACAGTTGTAGTCTTTCTTAAAGGAAGAGAGTTAGCCGAATAGGAGGAGTAAAAATGTAGTTTTTTATGTGATTAGTTCTGCAATATTAGGGAATAATTTAAGGACAAAAATTATCCTCTCAATGTTTATATATTTTCTTTCTCATGAAACCGTATGTTATATGGCGTGTTTTACATTTTATGTCTGTGAGTACGTGCATATCAAAATATGCAGCAAACATATTTGTTAAGGGTCACGTCCCAATACAGTCAAGATTTATCTTGAAGAATATAGTCATTTATTTTAGATATTCTGGTTAGATATGGTTTTAATATCTTAAAGATTCCATAAGTCATTCAAGTTTCTATTTGTACTGGCCGAATTATACCCCATAAATAGGGGAGGCCATTCACGATTTTTATACATTTTTTTGTCAATCAAATATATCAATTTTTGAGTTATACTCATTTTTTGCGAGCTTTCTTCATTGTTTCTTGATCCTGAGGGTTAATTAAGTATCAATACTGTGGATTTGTGAACTAATCTTGTGGGCTAGTTAGGGTTACAATTCTCGAGTTTATCAAGATCCCAAGGGTTAATTTTGATCAATTCGTGTGGCTATGCTAGGCTTTGCAAAATCCCTCATTTAGTTAAAGATCTAA
Source organism: Rubia yunnanensis (assembly GCA_037428765.1). Taxonomy (NCBI): domain Eukaryota; kingdom Viridiplantae; phylum Streptophyta; class Magnoliopsida; order Gentianales; family Rubiaceae; genus Rubia; species Rubia yunnanensis. The sequence continues at coordinate 10,797,178 of CM075070.1, forward strand.
AATTCCGCAATCCAGAGTTTTTGCAAGGAGATTCGTATCAGTAGGACTGGTTGCAACTCAAAGCTTGGAATGTAAAAACTCAAACTGAGGACGAGGTAACCCCTTTGTAAAGATATCAGCAAGCTGAAACTCCGTAGAAACATGAGCAACCTTGGGCTTGCCATTAGATACCATCTCACGCACAAAACGATAATTAATATCAATGTGCTTGGCTCTCTTATGCAAAACTGGTATCTGAGCAAGAAAGATAGCACTATTATTATCACACATCAAAAAAGGAGGCACACGAGTTCATACACGTAAATCCCAAAGAAGATTCATCAACCAAGCTAGTTCTGCAATAGTGTTTGCCATTGCACGATATTCTGATTCTGAACTAAAATGAGAAACTGTAGGTTGCTTCTTAGCACTCCAAAAAGCCAGGTTGCCACCAAGGAAAATGGAATAACTGTATGTAGACCCATGAGTCTCAATGCAACTAGCTGAATCAACATCATAATAACCCAGAACTGGTAAAACAGACAAATTTGCGCGAAACTGAAGACCATATTGGAGATTACCATGCACATAGCGCAAAATTTGAGTGACATCTTAGAAATGGTCATCAGTAGGAGCTTACATATACTGATTAACCGTGTTCACAACATAAGATAAATCGGGACGTGTACTCGACAAATACTAAAGTGCACCAACCAAAGACCGATAAAATGTGGGATTTCTGAACGGATTACCGGAAGAGCTAACAAGCTAAGAAAAAACCACAAAATGAATGGAAACAGGCGCTGAATCCTGCATTCCAAGCGTAATAAAATGTTCGTAGCTTATATGGCCTGACCAAGGAATAAGCCGTCGGAAGTATGAATAACCTCCCAACCCAAAAAATACTGCAGAGTGCCAAGGTCAGTAATCTTGAATTCCTGATTAACCCGATCAATAAACTTCTGAATGAGATGACCATCATTCCCATTAAGAATAATGTCATCAACATAAACCAACAAGTAGAGCAAAGAGGCACTCTGTGAAAATACAAAAAGATGTATTGGGGGAACTGCATGCACAACCCAGCCCAATAAAAAGGAGCTAAAAATGTTGAAACCAAGCACGGGGAGCTTGCTTCAAACCATGAATGCCTTGCGTAAACGATAAACAACATGTAGACTTATGGGGTCTTCGTATCCAGACTCATTTAAAAATGCAATCTTGACATCGAGCTATCGTAAAAACCAATTACGAGTGACACCCAAAGATAAAACAATACAAACAGTGGAAGCCTTAACCACACGACTATAAGTATGATCATAATCAAAACCATGCAATTGCAAAAAAAAACCCTAAGCAACTAACCTCGCTTTATGCCTGTCTAGCAAGCCATCAGCCTTATACTTCAAAAGATAAACCCATTTCGAACCAACAACATTTTCATTAGATGGACGAGAAACCAAATCCCATATATTCTGAGTGTAAAGAGTCTCCATCTTGGAATCCATGGTAGTAACCCATTCAAGATCCTTAACAGTCGAACGATGACATTGAGGCTCATTCTTAGCAAATAAAGCACTCAGTAAACTAGTAATATCATAGTCGGAAAAATCTTTGTACCTGAGAGAGCTAATATGAGATTGAGTAACCATTGGATAACAAGAAGAGGAAACTGATGTAGGAGTTGGCGTGGAAGACAAGGATGGCGCAGAACCCAAGGATAGCTGATTAAGAGAAGCCGATGGCGATGGATGTACAGGAGAGCCAGAAGACGGCGACTGCCTTCGAGGTAGAACCGCTGGAAATGCGGCAGGTGTCGTCGACGGTGCTGCTGGCGGTGCATGGTTTGGACACGCTGGTGGTGAGCTAGGCGCATGCGGCACGTGAGGTGACATTGCTGGCGGCAGACTTGTTGCTGGTCTGCGTGCGCATGGCATAAGAAATTTTTAGATAAAACCTGAGCTCCCGGTACAGACTGTAAATCATAATTTTCAAAAATAATGGGCAATTTGGCTGAAGAATATGGCTTAAACACCTCTGAAGGCACAGAGGAAGGTTCCAAAAATGCAGAAGACTAAATTGTTTTTTTAGTCCCCTACAAAGTATCTTATACCATGGTTTGGTCTCCGTTTGCAAATCAACCCGTAGACAATACCCAAAAAATTCATAACGTTTTGTTTAGTTCCCAAAGGTGGTTTTTAGGTACACCAGAACTATTTTTTTATATAGGTAGGGGTTTTTTTTTTGTAATTTTACTTATTAAAACATTTTAATTTTCCTTTTCTTTTAATTTTATTTTAACATTTTTCTGATAAACTTTTTTCCTTCTCCGCCGGTAATGTTTTACCTCCACTAAAACTGCCGCTGCCGACCACCGCCATTGCCGCCTTCACACGTGTTCGTCCCAACACCACCTCTAAATTATTGAAATCTAGCCATTCATACTGCCAGTTTTTAAAATCTGGGATAGTTTCTTGAGCTTTACAAAGGCCTTTTCATACCAATCAGAAGGATTAATCATCTCTTCTTTCTCATCGAACAAAAACCTCAAATGCATTCCTCTATTTTGCTTCCTTCTAATGTACTTCCATGAGTTATGTTCAAGAATTTCTAGGTGCCTATAGGCCATGAGACAAACTATGAAGAATCAATACTCTTTAGAATGAAATAATTCTTTGGGGCATTTTATCAAATAGTTTATGTGCATTCAGTGACCAACTTTTTCGATCGAGAAAGATTTAATGTTTCTGAAATCTGAAGAAATCCAAAAGATTTTTAAGAGAAATACAGAGGAAAACCAAAGAAAATGGCTTTGTAGTGGTGAGGGACACCGGCGGCTCCGAGATTGGTCAAGCGTCGGAGCTCCTTCTCTATGCAGTGGTGGAGCAACACACAACAACAACGGAAAGAGGCTCTGGTTGTATAAATGAAAATGGAGAAGAAGGGTCTTAGTGGCGGCGTTCAGCTCTGCCAACCGTGCTTTGTTTTAGTACTATCATCACACTCTATTTTAAGAAAGGTACCGACGATAGAGCTCTAGCTGACCACCACTCCACCTAAATGGAATTTTTTCAATTTGTAAATTTACTAAACTACCCCTACCCTTACTGGAAAATGAAGTCATGAAATAAGTAAAATTACAAAAATATCCCTGGCTATATTGGAAAACAGTTCCGGTGTACCTGAAAACCACCTTTGGGGACCAAACAAAACGTATTGAATTTGTTTGGTATTGTCTAAGGGTTGATTTGCAAACGGGGACCAGAACATGGTATAAGATACTTTGTAGGGGGCTGAAAAAATAATTTAGTCAATGCATAAACATCAAGTGAAGGCGGATCAGTGGCAGTACTAGTGCAAGTCACTGAAAAAATCATTTCATCAAACGTTGCATGATGAGTGATGTACTTCTTCTTCGTAAGAGGATCAAGATAGTGATAACCGTTGTACTGCGAACTGTAACCCAAAAATATACAGGACATACTCTGAGGTGCCAACTTATGCGCAACATAAGGGCGTAAATATGGAAAAACTTGACAGCCAAATGTATGAAAATTTGAGTAGTCAGGAGTCGTACCAAAAATAACAGAGAGCGAAGACTAACCGGATAAAATTGGCATTCGTAACATGTAGATGATGTAGATTGCTGTAGAAAATGTGTCACACGAAAATGAATGATGAAGGCCAGAATGAAAGAGCATTGATAATCCTGTTTCTGTGATGTGATGATGCTTTCGCTCTGCACGACCATTTTTCATTGAGCTTAAGGACATGAAAGATGATGATGAATGCTCTTAGACACATAATGTGATCGCATGCGATGATTGAAAATTTTGGTTTCACAATCACTTTGAAATACTTTAATGGTGGTGGAAAATTGGTTCTCAACAAGAGCCTCAAAATGCATATAAAACTTTAAAAATTTAGACTTTTGTCGAAGAGGATACAACCAGGTGAACCGAGAAAAATCATCAACAAAAATGACATAATATGAATACAAAGCACGAAAGATGATAGAAGAGGGTCCCCAAAGATCACAATGAATCAAATAAAGTATGTGTGGTGCGTGTTTTAAATTATCACTAAAAGAAATACGCTTGTATTTAGCCATCTCACAAGAGGGACATAAATGAGGCTTAGGCAGCAAACTAGTAACTCACAAACACCCAGACTTGCTCAAAGAAGAAATGATGTTGTGGGGAACATGACCCAATCTACTATGCCAAAGTTCAAAAGATCCTTTAGAAGCACTTGATGTAACAAAAGTAGATAAAACAACACCACCAAATCCCAAAACATATAAACCCCCATAACGATGGCCTTTTCCAATAACATTACTAGTAAAATTGTTTGAAATAGTCAAAGAAGAATCATCAAAACAAATAACACCATTCATATCCTGAGTTAACTTGCTTATAGACAATAAATTATTAGTAATCTGTGGAGCCACCAAAACATCAGACAAGGATAATGAATCATAGACTCAAGAATGATCAACATGGGTAATGTTAAGAGCAGAACCATTACAAATAATAACACGATTGTTACCAGAATAAGGAGTCACCCAATTAAGAGTAGACTGAGAAGAAGTCATGTAGTAGGTCGTGCCAAAATCAGCTATTCAGCAAGCATGCGGTAAAGAGCCAGGAGAAAAATCCCAAGAGACTAAGTGAGAACATGTTGACGCAAAGTGACCAAATTTTTTAAACCACTGACACAACAACTGGTACCATTCACCGTGCAACTTAGAGCAAGAAGAAGCAACATGGCCTAGAACATGAAACTATTGACACCATAGTTGATCGAAAATAACCATAACACAATTATTTATTTTGTTTAAAACAAGTAAAAAAATTGCTGAAGAAGAAACAGGAAAAAGCAGCAAGAGAATGACTAGGCACGTGGGCACACATGCTTCTAGAGGCTGCCAAACGTTTGTGTCACTCGTGCATGGGGGACACACTCTAATGGATAATAACGCGTGTCTGTGTCACTCCGCGTGTGGAACATGTGCTTCTAGAATGAGGCAAGTCGCGGGCGTGAATTTCACGCGCATCTTGTCTTCTTGAATGGGATGCCAGATAGAGTAAACAAGGTGGTCAGGGATGAGGGAATAACAGCGAGCACGGATTGGTGATGCTCAGACCAATGATGATCTGACCGACCGTGGAAAATATCGGGGCTGGGTGAGGAGGAAGGTAGATGGTGGTGGTGCTAGGGTTTAGGGTGCGGCGGGTAGCGGCTAGCAAAGCGTAGGAGCGGCAATGTTGGGATCTAGGGTTTAAGGCTGGCAGCGGTGGTGCTGGCCATCGAGGCTGGGTGAGGAGGAAAGGTAGATAGTGGTAGTGGTGCTGGGGTTTAAGGTGTGGTGGGCAGTAGCTGGCAGAGCATAGGAGCGACGGTGGTGTGGGATTCAGTGGAGGAGAAGTGGTGAAACTCTAAATTCTGGTGGTGAAACTCCATATTCCTTCGAAAATTCGGATTTCGGCCTGCGGCGGCAGCAATGCTGGTGTTGGAGATGAAGAAGATGAATAACCCTAGAAGTATTTTTGTCATTAAGTTTTTAGTTTAAGACTAGGGGTATTTTAGTCTTCTTAGGTTTAATCAAAGCAATCACACCAAGAAAGAGAGCACTATTATCATCACACAGCAAAACAGGAGGAACACGGGTCGATACATGTAAATCCCAAAGAAGATTCATCAACCAAGCTAGTTCTGCAATAGTGTTTGCCATTGCACGGTATTCTGATTCTAAACTAGAACGAGAAATTATAGGTTGCTTCTTGGCACTCCAAGAAACCAGGTTGCCACCAAGGAAAATGGAATAACTGTATGTAGACCTACGAGTCTTAATGCAACTAGCCCAATCAGCATCAGAATAACCCAGAACTTGTAAAACAGACAAATTTGCACGAAAATGAAGACCATATTGGAGATTACCACGCATATAGCTCAAAATTTGAGTGACATCTTGGAAATGGTCATCAGTAGGAGCCAACATATACTGATTGACCGTGTTCACAACATAAGACAAATCAGGATGTGTACTCGACAGATACTGAAGTGCACCAACCAAAGACAGATAAAGTGTACAATTTCCGAACGGCTTACCGGAAAAGCTAACAAGCAACGAAAAAGCCACAAAAGGAATGGCAATAGGCATTGAATCCTACATTCTATGCATAATAAAACTTCCTTGGATTATATGGCGTGACCAAGGAATAAGCCGTCAGAAGTATGAACAACCTCCTAACCCAAACAATACTGCAGAGTGCCAAGATCGGCAATCTTGAATTCCTGATTAACCCAATCAATAAACTTCCGAATGAGATAACCATCATTCCCAGTAAGAATAATGTCATCAACATAAACCAACAAGTAGAGCAAAGAGGCACTCTATGAAAATACAAACAAAGATGTATTGGAGGAACTGCATACAAAACCCAGCTCAATAAAAAAGGAGCTAAAAATGTTGAAACCAATCACAGGGATCTTGCTTCAAACCATGAATGCCCTGCATAGAGGAAAAATAAAATCCAGACTCATGGGGTCTTCGTATCCAGCAGGTTGCTCAGAGAATCAAAAACACCATTTAAAAATGCAATCTTGACATCGAGTTGTCCTAAGGGCCAATTACGAGTGACACCCGAAGATAAAATAGTACGAAAAGTAGAAGCCTTCACCACAAGACTATAAGTATGATCATAATTAAAGCCATGCAATTGCAAAAAAAAAACCCTGAGCAACTAACCTCGCTTTACGCCTGTCTGGTAAGCCATCAACCTTATACTTCAAACGATAAACCCATTTTGAACCAACAACATTTGCGTTAGATGGACGAGGAACCAAATCCCACGTATGCTGAGTGCAAAGAGCCTCCATCTTGGAATTCATACCGGTAACCCATTCAGGATCCTTAATAGCTGAACGAAGACATTGAGGTTCAGTCTTAGCAAATAAAGCCCTCAGTAAACTATTAATATCATAGTCGGGAAAATCTTTGTACCCGAGAGAGCCAATACGAGTTTGAGTAGCCATCGAATGATGATAAGAGGAAATCGATGTAGGAGTTGGCATGGAACACGAGGATGGTGCAGAACCCAAATATAGCTCATCAAGAGAAGCCGACAATGATGGCCGTACAGGAGAGCCAGCAGGCGGTGGCTGCATTGGAGGCGAAACTGCTGGAAATGCAACATGTGTTGCCTACAACGCTGTTGGCGGTGCATGGTTTGGACACGCTGGCGGTGAGCTGGGCGCATGCAGTACTGCTAGAGGCGGATTTGTTGCTGGTATGCGTGCGCAGGACATAAGCAACTTTCAGATAAAACCTGAGCTCCCAGTACAAACTGTATATTGGAATTATCCAATATAATAGGCAATTTGGCTGAAGATTATGGCTTAAACACCTCCGAAGGCACAAAGGGAAGGTTCCAAATATGCAGAAACATCAAGTTAAGGTGGATCAGTGGTAGTACCAGTGCAGGTCGCCAAAAAAATCATCTCATCAAACTGAGCATGAAGAGTGATGTACTCCTTCTTCTTAAGAGGATTAAGACATCGATAACCGTTTACTGCAAGCTATAACCAAAAATATACAGAACATATTTCGAGGTTCCAACTTATGCGCATCATAAGGGCGTAAATATGGAAAAACTTGACAGCCAAATGGATGAAAATTGGAGTAGTCAGGAGTCGTACCAAAAATAACAGAGAGCGGAGAGTGACCGGATAAAATCACCGTTGGCAGTCTATTGATGATGTAGACTGTTGTGGAAAAAGCATCACACCAAAATGAATGATGAAGGCCCGAATGAAAGAGCATCGATTATCCTGTCTCAGCGATGTGACGATGCTTCCTCTCTGCACGACCATTTTGCTCTAGAGTGTAAGGACATGAAAGCTAATGATGAATGCCCGTAGAAACAAAATGTGATTGCATGCGATGATTGAGAAACTCGGTTTCACAATCACTTTGAAATACTTTAATGATGGTGGAAAACTGGTTCTCAACAAGAGCCTCAAAAATGCATATAAGGCTCTGCAAAATCAGACTTTCGTCGCAAAGGATACAACCAGGTGAACCGAGAAAATTCATTAACAAAAATGACATAATAAGAATACCAGGCACGATAGATGATAGTAGAGGGTCCCTAAAGATCAAAATGGACTAAATCAAGTATGCGTGGTGCGTGTTTTAAAATATCACTAAAAGAAATACGCTTGTATTTAGCCGTCTCACAAGAGGGACATAAATGAGGCTTAGGCAGCAAACTAGTAACTCACAAACATCCAGACTTGCTCAAAGAAGAAATGATGTTGTGGGGAACATGATTCAATCTACTATGTCAAAGTTCAAAAGATGCTTTAGAAGCACTTGATGTAACAAAAGCAAATAAAATAGTACCGCCAAAGTCCAAAATATATAAAACCCCATCACGATGGTCTTTGTCAATAACATCATTGGTAAACTTGTTCGATATAGTGAAGAAGATTCATAAAATTGAATAACAACACTCATATCCCGAGTCAACTTATTTATAGACAACAAATTATTAGTAATCTGTGGAACCACGAAAATATCAAACAAGGATAATGAATCAGAGACTCGAGAATGACCAACACGGATAATGTTAAGAGCAAAACCATTACCAACAATAACACGATTGTTACCAGAATAAGGAGTCACGCAATTGAGAGCAGACCGAGAAGAATTCATGTGGCTGGTCACGCCAGAATCAGCTATCCAACGAGCATGCGGTAAAGAACCAGGAGAAAAAGCCCGAGAGACTAAGTAAGGACATGTCGACGAAAAGTGACCAAATTTTTTAAACCACTGACACAGCAACTAATACCATTCACCGTGCAACTTAGAGCAAGAAGAAGCAACATGGCCTAGAACATGACATCATTGACACCGTAGTTGATCGAAAATAGCCATAACACTATTATTTATTTAGTTTAAAATAAGTAAAAAAATTGCTGAAGAAGAAACAGGAAAAAGCAGCAACATGATGACTAGGCACGTGGGCACACACGCTTCCGGAGGCTGGCAAGCTTTTGTGTCACTCACGCTTGGGGGAAACACACTAATGGATGATGGCGCGCGTCTGTGTCACTTGCGTGTGTGGAACATGTGCTTCTAGAATGAGGCATGTCTCACGCGTGAATCTCACGCGCATCTTGTCTTCTTGAATGGGATGCCAGACAGAGTAAACAAGGTGGTCGGGGATGAGGGAATAACAACAAGCACGGACTAGTGACGCTAGAACCAACGATAATCTGACCGATCATGGAAAATAGCTGGAGGCGCAAGAACTGAGGCTCGGCAGAAAAAAATGAATCAAAGCAGGCGACTTGATTGGTAGAGAAGCACCGAACAATATGAAGAAAGCAGCGGATCAGCGGCGATAGACGGCGATAAAAAAGGACGTTAGACATCGATCGATTGGTAGGTATTCAGAGAAGCTAAAGGTTGTCGGACACTGATCGGATCGATTGCACAGCAAGAGCTTGTGATCGGCAGTCGGCGATCGGACGACATGAGCTTGAACGACGATGATCTGGACTGGAGATAGGCGACGGAAGACGGTGACAGTGGGTGGCGGCCGGCGAAAGTCACGGGTAGGGATTGGAAATTGGGATTTTTTTTTTTGGAATTTTGGAAGAGAAAGTAGAGTCTCTGAAAAAGATTAAAAAAAATTGCAGGAATTTTACAATTCTAGTATTGTCAAGCTCCAATCTTAATATGGGTGAAACTACCACATATAAATGAAGAGGAGATTAAAAATATGAGTATTGAATTAGATTTGATTGAAAATATGCGTTCAATGAAACAATCATCTACAAAAATTCCTAGTTTAGGATATGCATAAACCTAATCATCTTCTTCACTATCCCCATATAGCTGACATAGTGATTGCAAAACGTCTTGATCAACTTTTTCTTTCAACTGTGTTTTCGCGGGAGTTGGTTTCTTCTTCGGAAGAATTGTCACCGTTGACGAATTCAAACCAACTTTTTCTTTACCCGCCTTTATCAGTAAATCTGCTGGATTTCCTATCAGTAAATCTGCTGGATTTCCAGAATCCAGTTTTTGCTTTTTACTGGTAGAACCAGTAAAAAAGAAATCATCATCATCTCCAAAATCTTCATCATCGATCCTACGCATAAACCCTTCTTTTGGATTCTCAAATACGGATCTTATAAGAGCTTCATCTTCGTCATCCAGCTTCCTTTCCTTCTCCTCCTTTGACCTCTGTAAAACTTCGAGCATAGCATCCACACTCACAGTTGCTTGTCTCGACTTCATGGATTTCATCTCATCCAAAGCAGCAATTATATCCATCTCTCGCTTCGAATCTAAAGTTCGATTCTCCAAAGATTTCATCGCATCCCCCAACTCTTCAGCTTCTCGTTTGCGCTTCTCCTTGTCACCTTCCTCGTCCCCTGCTCGCCAGGGTTCATAGTTTCTTTCCGCTCCAGATTCAACTTCATAATCAGAATTCTTCGGATCGGTCTTGAACGTTAACTCAGCAGAGCAGTTCGTACATTTGAAATAGAAGCGGAATACTTGAATCCCCAAGTACTTCTCTCCGACAACGTCTTCCTTCCTCGAATTGAACTTGGTGCCCTGGTACATATAGCTTCCGCAGGTTTTGCAGTGGACACTCATCGGAAGCATCATCCGCACCTTCATCTGCTGGTTCTTAGGCTGCTGGCGCCGCGGAATCTTCGCCGGATCGAAGTCGGGAGGATAATACTTGTTCAAAACTTTCCGTTCTCCCATCTTTACCGCTTTTTCTCCGACGAGGCGAGATTCGACACAGAGGATCTGTCTTCTAAATATCGATTGTTTGTTACGGCCGATGGGGTGCTTATATAGAGTTGGGAAATTCGATTCCGGGTTGGATTAGGATTCAGGAGTGCATTAGAGTCAGAGTTATATTAATAGTATAACTCCGTAAACCTTATCCTAATCTAATTATTAATAAAAGAAAACCTCATTAGGCAGGAAATTCGATTTCGGGATGGATTAGGATTGCATTAGAGTTAAAAGGTATATTGATTGTATACCTCCATAATATAGTCAACAATCTTATCTTGATCTATAATTTTATAAAAGTTAAGATAAATAATAATCTGTATTTGAATGTAAAAATATAAAAATACATAATATAAAATATATTTCTAAATTTCTAAATTAAGTATGTAATTTAACAAAGGTGGAATCAAATTTGGAACTCAATCAGTCATCTTCTTCAAAGGTGAAGGTTTTGAATCTTCCTTCAACAAACCTTACAGCAACAATGTCGACTTATCTTTTGCCAAACTTTTGTTTCCCAAGGATCTGAAGTTTTTACTTCCCAGGGTGACCTGCTGGTGCTTCACCAAACTGGAGCTTAATGCCATCCCCAATCAATTTTGTCTAGTGGAGACAACTTTTCATTGCACAGCCTTCTACAATTTGAGCATGATTACCCCAGTCAACAAGTTGTTCATTTGGGTGATCATGCTCATTTACGTACCACTTTTCCTACATCTTCTTACAAATCAAAATCATACTATATCGGCATTTGTGCTCACTTCTATCAACTAAGATTTGGTAATAGGAACTCTGAGGTCTGGCCAACAAAAGTCGACACGGGGGGTGGAGGCTAAACCGATTGGAACACCTTAGTTTTTTTTACGTTTACCATTTTTATTTTTATTTTGAAGCCTCATGAAGCATGAGGTGGGGTTATTTCATGGATCCCCAAAACCAAAAAAACCAAATAGGAAGTTAGTCGTTACAAAAGGTCATTAATTTTGACAATCCTACCTAGTTACAAAAGCTGAATAGTAAGGTTTTGATTATGGAATGTTAAAGACCGTGTTTCCATTTTCGAATCCTCCACCCATGTGTGAGATTTGTAATGGCTAGACAATCTTTAATCCGTAACCAAACTAATAGGAGTGTATCAAAATAAGCTCATGGTAATCCGTCTTCTCCTTCCACCTTCTATCTCTGTGTTACTATTTTTCTAAAGTGTGGAAAAAGAAGATCTCTCCCGAGCAGAAGTTTGAATTCCGATGAAGTTTCGATGCTCTGAAAATCTGTAGGATGTCTTGTTTTGTTGGCGAGTTTGGCTAAGTAGTCTGCGGGTTGATTTGCCTCTCTAAAGACATGAAGTAAAACAAAGTTCCCATCCTATTGAGTGTCCCTTGTGCTTCTCAATAGGTGAATGAGTCTCCATGGAGGTTTTGCCTCAGATATGAGTGTGTAAACCGCCTGTTTTGAATCTATTTCAATGAATACATTGCTATCCAGATGTGTTACCCATTTCATACTTGCATGAATAGCCAAAAGTTTGGCGTGAAGATGAGAGAAGACTTGTTGATCTATTGGGTTAGATAAGGTATGCAAAAGTGTTCCTGTGGATGCTCTGAACACAACACCAATAGCCGAGTTATTTTGATTAAAGGAAGCATCACAATTTGCTTTAATGCCCTGTGTTGGTGGAATCCATTTAACTGTGGTAATCCTCACCATAGTCCTTTTGGTCAAAGGTGGAGTGATACCATTTGTAAAGAGATCGTGATCAGATGATGAAAAGGCAAAGGCATTATGTACTTAGTACATGGATAAGCATAAATCTGAGATATTTCTCCATACCTGATCTCCTATTGCATGATTTCAATAATTCCTAGGCTATAATCATTGGCAAATTGCCTATTACAAACTGTCTCATTTTCGAAAGCCCCTTTTTATTCCAATAGTATAAAAGTCTTTCAGCTATAGAACTGTAAATCCTACTTGGAAAGTTCATTAAGCAATCAAATTTGTTCCAAATATACTTAGCCAAGTTACAAGAATTAAAGAAATCATCCAGATTATCCCGGTTTTTACACAGAGGGCATTTAGAAGGCAAATTATAACCCATATGCATTGAAATATTATCAAAAAGTAAGGATCCATTCAATAATTTCCAAACAAAAATAGATATTTTGTTTGGGATTATTGAATTCCATAACAGACAACACTTTTATGGTAGGTTTTGTTTTTCTAATTGCTAAAAAAGTAGATTTAACGGTATAACAACCTGTATGATCAGGTTTCCAAATCAGAGAATCCTTATCCTGTGTTAGTGTGATTATTAATCTGATTTCATCCACTATTTACGGTTGTAAATAATCAGCCCATATAGGAGATAAAGATGGGAGGCGTACCTGCATATCCATAATTTGTATAAAAAAAGGTTTCAAGGACCTGTACATGTGGTGGCCATTTATTGATCAGGGCTCCTGATCCGATCTAGTTGGCCGGCCAAACTTAGCTTCTCCATTACCAATGAGTACCTGTAATTAAGTTCTACAAAGCTATCTATTTCTCTATATCTACTCCATGTTTCTGATGTCTTAAAGGTATCTGACAATGACCACATGAACTTTGGTCATGGTGAGCTACCTATCTGTAGTTTCCACCATATCTTGGCAGAGAAAGAGAGAACTGTAGAGGTTAGGTTTCTTATTTTCAGTCCATTTTCTAGGGTGGGGTAACAAACTTTCTCCCATGACACCCAGTGCCTTTTAAGTCCCTGATCAGTTTTACCCCAGAAAAAATTGTTGATCATGCTTTCAATTTGTTCGATTGTATGGGATGTTGGGTAAGTTACTGACCATGAGTGTTGCGAAATGGAGATGAGTACATGCTTAATGAGTATAAGACTACCCCCTATACAAAGCCAGATGTTCTTCCAGTTTTCTAATTTAATGGCAATCTTATCAATTATGTTAGTAAAATGAATATTTAGTTTTCTTCCTTTAAGTATTTTAACTCCTAAACAGGAAAAAGGTAATGTACCCTAACTCATGTTTGTTATTCTATGTATTTCATTTTTCTTTGTCTTGCTAAGTTTTCCCAAGTAATACGAGCCTTTAGAAAAGTTCACCTTTTGGCATGTGGCCATTTTAAAGATGTGAAGGAATTTCATTAAGTTTTTTAATGTTTTAGTTGTCCCAGTGAGAAAAAGGTCCTTGCATCTACAATAGGATCTATCATGTATGCTATGATTTGTGCTCACCCTGATATCTCGTATGCTTTGAGCGTGACGAGTAGATATCAATCAGACCCAGGTGAGGTGCACTAGTGTGTAGCCAAGAACATTCTGAAGTACCTGAAAAGGACTAAAGATACATTCCTGGTGTATGGTGGGCAAGACAAGTTAGTTGTTGAGGGGTTTACTGATGCGAGCTTCCAGACTGGCAGAGATTATTTCATATCTCAATATAGTTACATCTTCTCTCTCAACGGAGGAGTAGTGAGCTGGAAAAGTGCTAAGCAAAGCACTATAGCGGATTCTACAACTAATGTTGAGTACATTGCCGCTTCTAAGGCTACAAAGGGAGCTATTTGGATAAAGAAGTTCATTACAGAGCTCGGTGTTATCCCTAGCATAGCTGACTCAATGGCTTTGTATTGTGATAGTACTGGAACCATTTCTCAAGCAAAAACGCCAAGGGAACACCACAAGTCCAAACATGTACTTAGGAAATTTCACATTTTTTGAGAGTTTGTCGAGAGAGGTGAAGTTGCGATATTCAAGGTGGGAACGGATGACAATGTGGCTGATCCTTTAACTAAACCTCCTCTGTGGAGGAATCATGAAGCTCATATATCTGCGATGGGAATCAAGCATAATGGAAATTGGGTGTGATTTCTGTAATGTTTTATTCATGATTTTACACATTGAAGATTAAACCATTTATCATTTCTATGGAATTATATTTTCATATTCATTTCATTTGGTTTAGTGTTAAATGAAAGTCCAAAATCAATTTACATCTTCAAATAGGTTATCAAGAATATATCTTGGAAAATGAAACCTTATTTAGTGAACTGGAGTGTAAGACTGATTGTGTCCTTAGTCTAGCTCATTGAGAATGAACACTAATGACTGATAAGACTAGTTTGCAAGTTGATTCATAGTGTTGCTTCATGGGCTAGAGGACATTGGATGTCATGAATCGGTTGCATTGATGCAGGTTGGGAACTTGTATTGGACAGACCTGCTTTGAGAATGCTTTAAGATATTTACAATGTTATAAGTATTTCTCATTGACTATTAGACTGTATCCCTCATACCTAAGTAGTTTAGTATTTGCTTGCTTGTGGATTGGTGTACCTTGAGGTTGTAAACTGTAGCACCGTAAAAGGAGGCTATAAAGGCAGTTCTTGGGTTGCCATGAATCGAGTGGAGAAAACTTAAATGTACAAGAGTGGGATTGTCCTCTCATTTACATGGGATCGTTGTCTTATGGGCCTCACGGAGAGTTAAGACTGTAAAATGCATGGTTGTGCTCAGATGGATTATGTATTAATCATCTTTCTTAACAGTTTGACTCGGGAATTTGAGAAATACATTTGAACTTGATAAGGATAACATGTTATCTTACCCTATGTGCAGATGAATACATTAAGTGACAAAGGAGTATGAATGCAAACTTGTTCTTAAGGATAAGTGGGAGTTTTTTGGAATAGTTACCGTCAGTCAATGTGCATTTTCCATAACATAGTTGGAGGATTAATTGCGGAGATAATTAATTCAGTTATTTTGAGTGATCGGAATGTTTAGCTGGAAACCGCTTTCGATCAGCTAGCAGCAATTATATTGGGCTAGCAGCTTATTATGGCTGAACCTATAGGGTCACACACAAAGTATGAAATTGGATAAAAGAGATAACTGTTGGGCTTAGAGCCCAGATAGTAATAATATGAGAAATGAGTTTAGAACTCATTAAGTCCAATTGGGCTAGGCCCAGATTGACTTATTGTTAGGGTTTACTATCATATGTATTCTGTATAAGTAGATACTTTACAGGAATAAACAGTACAAAAAACATTTGAACCTGGCCATTCCGGACGGCAGAAATAGAATAACCCTACCATTCTCATAACCAACCTCGACAAGAAGGAAGACGGACGTGACCGTTTTGCTTGTTGATCTGCTCTAAGCTGACAACGGCGTAGGTGGTCTGATCGTGATGTGTGGATACTTATAGAGGGATCGCATATGAGATTCTCTTCTCTGTAGTTAAATGTTTCTCCACACGCTACAAAGGTAATCTAAACCCTCAAGTAGATTCAAATTGAATACATGCACGAGATCTTGAATATGGATATTGATATTCCAATGACTTAGATTTAATCAATTTCCAACAATACATGCATCACCAAATGATGAACTCCAATCATTGCATCGTATATTCCCATTCCTATAGACAACAAATTAACTATGAGCATGAAAACTTGCATTAGACTCTTAATTAGTGGAATTTAACAACAGGAATTCGTTTATAGACTCTTGATTCCACTCTTGCACCTAGACCTTCCCTTTCTTTGTCCATGCGCAATTCTAATTCACTTTTAGGAGCTTGCTGTAATTTATTCATTCTAGACAAACGATTCTACATGTTGCAATGATGCTCTATGTTCTTAATGCACACATCAAACAATCAATTTTACAAGCACTTAACACTCATTCATCACAACTAACAATACCTCTAAGACCAACCAATGATCTAAAGAAAGAATCAAGATATGTCCATTCATCCTAGAAGAACATAAACCACCGGGAGTATTTCTATGATCAGGTTCACAATGTTTAACAATAACTAAATAATAACAAAAGCTCTTTCTAGGCATGCACCTGTAGCCTCTGATCAAGGAAATGGAATAAATTAAGTGTTTCCCAAAACAAAATTTAATTTGCAAAATTTTACTCCACGAGTTAGTTTTCATTGGCTCAAAATCCCTTTTTTGTTATGAAATCAAACAAATAAGTGTTGGCAAAAGTATCACCTTTTTAGTCTGGCTGCTTAAATTTTAGCTTCAAGTCGTTCACCTAGACCTTAGAGACCTGGATTTGTTACGTGATTTGGTCATTAGCGATTCATAGAATTTCTACATGAAACCACAGTAAGAAAGCATTGCTAATACAACCAATAAAGTATGATTAAAGATTTAGAGCTGAACAAAGGCGCCGAAGGTGGGCGAGTCTGATCTTGGTTTCAATGTCCTGAGCAGTAGTAGTTTTGGGCTCCAAAAGTGGCATCAGAGTGAGGGGGGATCCATGGAGATGCCGAATTGCTGCCATCTTTAACGATTTTGTCGTTCAACGGGAAGTACGATAACTACATCATTTAGGCTTACGGTTCGTGATTCATTGCATTCCATGATTTCAGGCATCGCGTTAGGAAATAAGATGGTGGAGGTACTAGAGTGAAGCTTGGAGTGCAAGTCATTAGCGGAGGTGAAAATGATGCAGCCGGTCAAAGAGGAATAGAGAAGAAGAGGAATAGATGGAGCCATATGAGAAGCACAGATAACTCTCAGGAAAACGATGTCATTTTCTCAAAGTAGGGAAGTCAAAATAATTACAGAGATATCCCCAGTTGATATCAATAGCAAACAATCGTTATTATATGGTGTTTTACGACAAACCTATATAGGAAAACCTTACTCCATTAGAAGTAGATAAATTACGTGATGCGGTGAATGTTTGATTTAGGATTTTAAATTGCTAAACAAAAGGAAAATGAGTAGGTTTTCTGGTATGTGGCCTCTCTTTCAATTATGGAGAATTCACTAATTTTTTTAACTTACTACCTCCGTCCCACTATTGCTCATTTGCTTTTTTAAAATTAAATTTTGTAAACTTCGGCCCTAAATTTTAACTAATCGCAAAGCATCATATAATAAGGATTGTTTGCTATTGGTATCAATCGAGGGTAGTTGCGTTATTTTGTTTGACTTCCCTATTATTGTAAAAGGACATTGTTTCATTTTCTCTCTAGTCATCTCGTTTCCATCAGCAACGCTCGCATTCTCACCTTAAATCCCTTCTGATTGCCACATTCTAAAGTTACTTGCTTTCAACATACATATTGAATTGGAGGACAATTTGGAGAATGTGGAAGTAAAATTAGTGAGGCAGGCAGGAGCGAAAACTAATCAGCTCGCAGGAAATGGTTGCACTACATCGATAATACTCGCACGGGGCTTAATTGCAAATGGTATGAAGGTACACATTGCAACCGCGATCTTCAACTTTTTTTTCAGTTCTCAGAAGAAAAAGATCCGCATTTTGTCAGGTTGTAACAGTTGGCATGAACCCTATTCAGATCGCCAGTGGAATTGATAGGATTGCGTAAGCCCTTGTTTCTGAACTTAAACAGATGTCCAAAAAGGTAAATTGTTGGGTGAGGAGGAATGTAGATGGTGACCGTAGTGCTGGGCAGCAAGGCTGGGTGAGGAGGAAGGTGGATGGTGGTGGTGGTGGTAGGGTTTAGGGTGCGGGGGCAGTGGCTGGCGCTGGGATCTAGGAATTAAGGTTGACGGTGGTGGTGCTGGGCAACGGGGATGGGTGAGGAGGGAGGTAGATGGTGGTGGTGGTTTTAGGGTGCGGTGGAAAGTGGTTGGCGAAGTGTATGAGCAGCAGTGGTGTGGGATTCAGTGGAGGAGAAGTGGTGAAACTTCAAATTATGGTGGCAAAACTCTAGATTCCTTTAAAACTCCGGATTTTGGCCGACGGTGACGCTGGTTTTGGAGATGAATAAGATGAATAACCCTAGGGGCATTTTAGTCTTTAAGTTTTTAGTTTTAAGACTAGGGGCATTTTAGTCTTCTTCGATTTGGTCAATGCCGGAAAATGCCAAGTCAACATCGGAATAGTGCAACAAGGTTATATTGTGGCATTTGCTGAAAAACTTAGGGTTATAATCGCACTTTCAAATTTTACACGGTTAGGTTGATACTTTCAGAAAATAATAGGGTTAGGTTTGTATTTTTCCCTTTTGAAAAAATTATTTCAGCAACATTTTCTCTTTTCCGCTACAGTGCTCCACCACTCTCTCAAATCCCCTTCTTTCTGCTCACCACCAATTTCATCGACTCCGGCACATAAGCACTCAAACAGTACCAAATAATTTATGTTCAGTGACCAGGGAAATTCCTACTCTAATTCCACTAATCGTCGAAATCTATATTATATAGTCAACATGTCTGAATATGATGGCATCTTCAGTAGTATGATTAGTAAGAGGGTATCTTTAGAACTATGAAAAGTAAGGTGGTAGTTCATATTGTGAGCATTAACTCTGCTTAAGGTGAAACTAATAGAAAGCAAAACCCACATATAATTGTGGCTGTGTGTATTCATATGTACAGTGAATACAAAGAGTATACAAAGTAGAAACAAATATGGAATATGATATATACAAAACCAATCAGAAAGAGTATTCCTTTATTATCTTGATTCTAAATCAATTATATCCCCATTAACCCCTCAAGCAAAGCGTAGGTGATATGAATTAGGATTTCTTAATTTATTATTAAAGTAGGATTTTAGGAGGATAACACTATACTCTTTTTTCTACTGGATTTTTTGATGAGGTAGTCTGATCATTTATAATTTATTTCATTTTAGGTCCATTAACTCAGCCATGTTGGCTTGGAAGCGTTTTGGTTATATTTTAATTAGGGTGTAGAATATTCAGTTTTGATTTGATTAGAATTAGATTTGGTAAAATTAGACAAGGAAATATTCATTCAAGATTTATCTTGAAGAATATAGTCGTTTATTTTAGGTATTATAGTTAGATATGGTTTAACTTCTTAAACCTGTCATAAGTCAATCCAGTTTCCATTTGTACTGGGCGAATTATACCCTATAAATAGGGGAGTCAATTCAAAATTTTATACACCTTTTTATCAATTAAATATATCAATTTTTGAGTTATACTCATTGCTTGCAAGCTTTCTTCATTGTTGCTTAATCCCGATGGTTAATTAAGTATCAATACTGTCGATTTGTGACCTAATCCCACGGGCTAGTTAGGGTTACAATTCTTGAGTTTATCAAGATCCCAAGGATTAATTTTGATCAATTCGTGCGGCTATACTAGGGTTTGCAAAATCCCTCGTTTAGTTAAAGATCTAAAATAGTGCAATCCATAGTTTTCACAAAGAGATTCATATCATTTGGTATCAGAGTGAAGCAAAAGTTTCTGCGATCATCATATCAGTTGGCATCAGTTGGTATCGTAGGGGATATCAGTTGGTACCTTCATATCCATATTTTTTATTTTCAGGAAGAAAAGGAAGAAAAAAATATCAGAGATCCACCGGCCAATGGAATCCTCACCGCCGCCACTCGTTCATCCTTCGATCAGACTAACGTTGTTATCTGCTACCCAACTCCATCTCTAACCAGTCATATAATGCCACCACCTTGTTCCCTGTCTCCGTCTGATCTAAAAAAGCTCACCGTCTGTCGTAGATCTGATCGCCACCATTCTTCAGCCTCGGTCTCCGATGATCGTTTCATCAACTAGCTGGATCTAAGTCAACTTTAGGTTCTCCAGCACCAAGGTTCTTAGGAAGCACCTACAGAAGAGAGTTCCAGTTCAGTATGACTCCATCGAAAGGAAAAAACCATACGGTTCAACGAAGAAGACAGCCTGCGCGTGACACACACACAACAATTTAGGCATGTTGACCACCAGAAATGCATGTTCTCCACGTGCGTTCCATCTCACCAGCCATGAGTTGATAATTATCACATGCATTGATCAAGTTATCGCGAGCTTATCAAATTCTCGCAGATTATTTGAATTTCTTTCCAGTAGTTCCCTTCTCGTGAGTTCAAGGAGTTTTTGCCACATCGGCATTCCCAATCACGACCTAGTCAGAGTCTAGTCACCATTTATTAACATAATTTTATAGGACGTTTATCTACAGTATTTTTTAAAGGTCGTTCATGTTTTGAGGACAAAACCTTTTGACCTAGTAGGGAATTATATGAATTAGGATTTCTTAATTTATTATTAAATTAGGGTTCTTTTTCCCACTGAGTATTTTTAATGAGGTTGTGTGATCATTTATAATTTATTTCATTTTAGGCCCAGTAACTCGACCATGTTCGCTTAGAAGAGTTTTTTTATATTTTAATTAGGGTTTAGAATATTCAGTTTTGATTTGATTAGAATTAGACTTGGAAAGATTAGGTAAGACAATATTCATTCTAGATTTATCTTGAAGAATACAGTCATTTATTCTAGTTAGATATGGTTTAAACTTCTTAAAGTTTCCATAAGTCATTCAAGTTTCTATTTTTACTGGCCGAATTATACCCTATAAATTCACGATTTTCATACACCTTTATATCAATCAAATATATCAATTTTTGAGTTGTACTCATTGCTCGCGATATTTCTTCATTGTTGCTTAATACGAGGGTTAATTAAGTATCAATACTATCAATTTGTGAACTAATCCCATGGGCTAGTTAGGGTTATATTTATTGAGTTTATCAAGATCCCAAGGGTTAATTTTGATCAATTCGTGTAGCTATACTAGGCTTTGCAAAATCCCTCATTTATTTAAAGATCTAAAATTCTGCAATCCAGAGTCTTCGCAAGGAGATTTATATCAGTAGGACTAGTCGCTACGTAAAACTTGGAACGTAAGAACTCAAACTGAGGACGAGGTAACCCCCTTGTAAAGATGCCAGCAAGTTGCAAGTCCGTAGAAACATGAGCAGCCTTGAGCTTGCCAGAAGAGACCATCTCACGCACAAAATGATAATCAATATCAATGTGCTTGGCCCTCTTATGTGAAACTGGTATCTGAGTAAGAAAGAGAGCATTATTATTATCACACAGAAAAACAGGAGGCACACGAGTCAATACACATAAATCCCAAAGAAGATTTATCAGCCAAGCTAGTTCCGCAACAGTGTTTGCCATTGCACGTTATTCTGATTCTGAACTAGAACAAGAAACTGTAGGTTATTTCTTGGCACTCCAAGAAACTAGGTTTCCACCACGAAAATGGCATAACCGCATGTAGACCTATGAGTATCAATGCAACTAGCCCAATCAGCATCAGAATAACCCAGAACTGGTAAAGCAGACAAATTTGCACAAAACTAGAGACGATATTGGAGAGTACCACACACATAGCACAAAATTCGAGTGACATCTTGGAAGTGGTCATCAGTAGGAGCCTGTATATACCGATTGACCATGTTCTCAACATAAGACAAATCAGGATGTGTACTCAACAGATACTGAAGTTCACCAACCAAAGACCAATAAAGTGTGGGATTTCCGAATGGCTTATAGGAAGAGCTAATAGGCTATAAAAAACCACAAAAAGAATGACAACAGGTGCTAAATCCTGCATTCCAGCGTGTAATAAAATGTCCTTGGCTTATATAGTCTGACCAATGAATAAGCCATCGGAAGTACGGACAACCTCCAAACCCAAAAAATATTGCAAAGTGCTAAGATCGGTAATCTTGAATTCCTGATTAACCCAATCAATAACTTTCAAATGAGATGACCATCATTCCTAGTAAGAATAATTTCATCAATAGAAATCAACAAGTGGAGCAAAGAAGCACCCTGTGAAAATATTAAAAAAAAGACGATTGGAGAAACTACATACAAAACCCAGCCAAATAAAAAGGATCTAAAACGTTGAAACCAATCACGGGGTGCTTGCAAACCATGAATGCCTTACGTAGACGACAAACAAAATCCAGATGCATGGGGTCTTCGTATCCAGCAGGCTACTCCATATAAATTAAAGAGTCAAAAACATCATTTAAAAATGCAATCTTGACATCGAGCTGTCATAAGGGTCAATTATGAGTGACACCCAAAGATAAAACAGTATGAACAGTAGAAGCCTTCACCAGAGGACTATAAGTATGATCATAATCAAAACCATGCGATTGCGAAAAACCCTGAGCAACTAACCTCACTTTTATGCCTGTCTAGCAAGCCACCAGCCTTATACTTCAAACAATAATCCCATTTTGAACCAACAACATTTACATCAATGGACGAGGAACCAAATCCCATGTATTCTAAGTGCAAAGAGCCTCCATCTCGAAATCCATGGCAGCAACCCATTCAGGATCCTTAATAGCAGAGCGATGACATCGAGGCTCGGTCATAGAAAATAAAGCATTCAGTAAACCAGAAATATCATAGTCAGAAAAATCTTTGTCAGTAGCATCTCCGTGGACATACCCAAGGCTTACCGCTAACTACCTTATCAGTAGCATAGTAGTGAGTTTGGTGCAGAATTATAAATTTTATCTTTGACCCCTTTGACCTCGATGCCTCTGCTCGGTTTAATTAGCTAAAATTAATGACACCGAGCGGAGGCGGGTGAATTATTTTTTAGATATTTTAGTTAGATATGGTTTTAGCTTCTTAAATATGACATAAGTTGATTCAGATTCTATTTGTGATTAGGGTTTTGGCTGAGATGTTCACCCTATAAATAAAGGGTTTGACTGAGACTTCATATACCTTTTCA
Source organism: Rubia yunnanensis (assembly GCA_037428765.1). Lineage (NCBI taxonomy): Eukaryota > Viridiplantae > Streptophyta > Magnoliopsida > Gentianales > Rubiaceae > Rubia > Rubia yunnanensis. The sequence continues at coordinate 10,820,528 of CM075070.1, forward strand.
TCAATCAAATATATCAATTTTTGAGTTATACTCATTGCTTGCGAGCTATTTTCATTGTTGCTTAAACTCGAGGGTTAATTAAGTATCAATACCCTTGTAAACTAATCCCACGGCCTAGTTAGGGAGCAAGTCAAAATTTAGAGCATTCAGAGGGCTAGTGTTCCTGAATTTCGTGCAGCCTAAGTAAAGTTTTGCAAATCCCTTAATTCGATTGAAGATTTTAATTCTGCAATCCAGAATCTTCGCAAGGGGATTCATGTCAGTTTGTATCAGAGCAAAGTGAAAGAATTCCTGGTGGCAAAAAATTCAATAGGGGTTTCGAGTTTTGTTTCAATTTATTTTCAATTTTTTTAAATTTATAAACTCTTTCGTGCCATATTTAACTGTTTTTGTTTGATCTTTCTTTCCAGGAGGATTGAATATAGAGTCGAAGGACGTCGAAGGGCCCAAGAGTTAGAATACTTCGGTATTAGTATCTATCTTCACGTTCATCAATTAAGCTAGGAGGACGTCGAAAGGTCTGAGCGTTAACAAGTATTATCCACCTTCACCTCCTAGTCAGTTTCGTAGTTTGTAGGCAGCTTAAATAGTTTATGTGCTTGTTATATTTTTCTTCCACTCTTCTGGAAAATTATTGCATGCTCATAATCTTATTTGGTTTCTTTATCGTTCTTTGATTCCGTGATCTTGAATTTTTTCTTGAACTCTTGATTACACCTTATACAAAAAAGAGTCTTTTGTGTTGTTTTCCAGATATAGTGTCATATTCTTTATCCTTATGATCTTGAATACCTCGAAGCTCTTTTGAATCGAGAGGAAGTTGTCATAGATTTCTTATTCCAAGTTTTATATAGGAACTTTTGGTTTTAAAACTTTTGGAATAAAAAAGCAGAAATTTTGGCCTTTGAAATCGGGATCTAGGGTTTTGAAATTAGAAATTTGTGAATTCTGAAAGTTTGGGGGCTGAATTGCAATTTTTGAAAGTTTGGGAATTGTACTTAGAATTTTCTTGCTTGGGGAATAAGAATATGATTGTGAGTGTTTTATAGTTTGTAAAGATCAAATTTGTAGCTGGAAAAAGAAAGAAAAAGGAAATCCAATTTGAAAAAGGAAAAGGAAACAAAATCCTAATCGGAAGAGGAAAAAGAAAGAAAAACAAATTAAAAGTGGGGTTTGACCTGAATTTTTTGACTTGTGCAACAAGTAAGTCATTAAAATCCTTTACCACAAAGGATTTGGATTCGAGTTTCGAATCCAATTTTATTTGTTGCATATATAAAGCATTCTTGTTTTGATCATATATCATTCATTACAGCTCTGATTTGTGCCATTCAAATTGCATTTTGTTCCTTATTCTCTGTATACTTTGGAATTTTAGATCATAGAGCCCAATTTCTAGTTTATATAATTTTAAATTTTTAAATAAGTTCTAAAGTACTCATCTCCTAGTTTGCTTTCTATGAATTGATCAATTTCCCTTGCATTAGCCTTCGCCTTGTGAATTGTGAGTGTTATACACTTGGTGAACAACCTTACTAAACAAAGAGAATGAGGGCAATTTTTATACTAACCATTTAATTTTCTTATCAGTTTAGTGAAGATGGCGGACAAAAATCCATTTGTCCCGCCTTTTGTTAGCAATCCTAACAATTTTCTATTGACGAAAACCTATGATGATAGACATGGTGAGCATCTATGAGAAGAGGCTCCAGAAAGTTGGGAGAGACATCAATTTCAGCCTAATGAAACCACGAATCCAGATCGGTTTGCTGTAGCAATAAATGCACTCATGAGTGAAGTGCAACGATTGGCGAGAAAAGTTGACAGCATGACACCGCCTACACCACCATCATCAATCAAGAAGGATGATCCTTAGAGATTTGTCTACCAATTCCATGGTTCTAGCAGTTCAGATGAAGATTTTGACGATGGTTCGGAAATGTGATCACACTGAGGGTCTTCTAGAAAGAATCACCACAGCAAACATCCTTCCAGAAGGAGATTGAGGGCCAACTTGGGTTCCAGTTCAGGTTCAGATTCTGCTCGAGACATCAAGGGATTGAAGTATGACATCCCTCGATTTGAGGTTCAACACAATCTGGTGAAGTATCTTGATTGGAAGCGGTGGATTGAAAAAGAAAAAGTCAAATGTTCCTTCACTCATTAGCAGCTGAATGGTAGAAAAATATAAGAGAGTCAAGACAACTTTTCGGGAATAAACCATCTTTACTAGGGAGAGATTGAGGTCCGAGCTTCGCCAATATCATGTTCTGCCTACTTACTTGATGGAACATTCTTATCTAGCCAATATGAAGCAAGGAATCTATTAGCTGATGAATAATAGCAAGATCTCGAGTTGACCATGAGAAAGGTTGGGATGAAAGAAGACGATGCATTCATAAAAAATTGATTCATTAAAGGCCTATGTGAGAATCTTCAAATGCCAGTCAAGCTTCAACATCACATATCAATGGGAGATTTATTGGTGAAAAAGGTTGGTTGAGATCACCCTGCGACCAAAGAAGCCACAATTCAAATTTCCCAGTCAACGATTAGGGTTTGACTCTGGAAACCCTAGTTTTGGCCGAGGTAAGAGAATGCCCATAGGAGGCCGAGGATCAATCCAGACCTATACCAATCCAACTTATAATTCTGTTGATAGGAGGGCAGCACAATCAACTCAACATTCTTCAAAGAATCCAGGTAAGTCCACTGCTTCTTCATCAAATTCTATTTCTTCTAATGCTCCTACTTGTTTAAACTGTAAAGAGAGAGGACATGTTTGTAATAATTGCCCTCATGGTCGAGTGTTAACCATAATTGAGTAAGGAGATGAAGAAGATGAATATGAATATGCTTATTTACAACATTGTATAAAAGTGGTGAAGAACGGGTATATGAAGAGAGCATCATAAATAATCATGGTGAACAAGGTCCGGAAACACAAGGTAACTTTGTGTCATTGAGACTCCTAAATTCTCAAATGGCCAAAACTAAGAAACAAAGAATAAATATTTTTCATACTCATTTTCTTGTGAAAGGTAAGAATTGTTTGCTAATTATTGATGGTCGTTCTTGTGCTAATAGTGTTTCTAATCTTCTTGTTAAATCATTGTCTTTGCATGTGTCTACTCATCGATCACCATATAAACTTATTGGGTAAATGGTAGTGGTGAAATTAGGGTTATCAAACAATGCATGATTAACTTTAAGATTGGAAAGTATCATGATTCTATCTTACGTGATGTTATACCTATGGAAGCTAGTTATATTTTGTTAGGGAGACCTTGGCAGTTTGATGGTAAATCTATCCATGATGATTACACTAAAAAAATAACTATGATTAAGGATAGAACCAGGTATACTTTGACTTCATTATCTCCAGTGGAAGTCCTTGAGGCTCAGAGGCGCATGAAAATAGACAAAGAAAAGTTTGCGACTGATCCTCTGGTGGTCGAACCAAACCCTATCCGGGGCTTGAGGGAGATCAGCCAAAAGGTGAAAAAAGGAGGCAAAAACCCTGACATTTTTGACCAAAAATCAGGGGTGGCTTATCCAGGTAAGTCAGGTAAGTCCAAGAATGATTCTGATAAGTCGTGTAAAATTCCATCTTCATATCTTAGTCTTTTGCCATCAATTTACATGATGAGACGTGAACTTCCTATTGATTCTGGTAGATCGTTTTATGCTTCAATTAGGGATGTGAATCGTGCTTTTCTAATCATTCTTATGAGCTTATTCTACAGTTTAAAAAGAGTTACTTTGCCAATGACAATATTCTTATGCATGTTCCTCCATGGTTTTCTAAGATGTTACTGGAATTTGAGGATTTGTTTTCGGAAGCATTACCTCATAGTTTACCACCATTAAGGGGGTATTGAACACCAGATTGACTTAGTTCCGAGTTCAGTTATTCTAAACCTCCTGGCGTATAAAGCAAACCCTGAGAAGATAAAGGAACAACAAGGTTATGTGCATGAATCTTTAAGTCCTTGTGCTGTGCTTGTCATTTTTGTTCCTAAGAAAGATAAAGCTTGGCGCATGTGCATTGATTGTCGTGCTTTTAACAATATTACCATTAAGTATTGCCATGATACCCCTAGGTTGGATGATATGCTTGAAGATTTGCATGGATCTGTGATTTATACTAAGATTGATTTGACTAAGGATTATCATCAGATTTACATAAATGAGGGGGATGAATGGAAAACTGCACTTAAGACTAAGTTTGGGTTGTATAAATGGATTTTTATGCCTTTCGGTTTAACTAATGCACCTAGTTCTTCATGTGGTTGATGAATTATGTCTTGAGAAAGTTTATTGGTCGATTTATTGTGGTCTATTTTGATATTATCTTGATTTATTCTAAATTGACTGATGAACATATTAAGCATATTAAAATGGTTCTTGTTACACCCCATGAGTCTTGTTTGTACGCAAATATCAAGAAGTTTACTTTTTGCACTTCGAAAGTGGTGTTTCTTGATTTTGTGGTTTCTAGGGAGGGTATAAAAGTCGACAAATCCAAAATTGAGGCCATTAAGAGCTGGCCGAGACCTACCAACGCCAACCAGGTACGTTTTTTTCATGGTTTAGCTAGTTTTTATAGACATTTTGTGCTTGATATTTGATCTATTGCTGCAACTCTAAATGAACTAATTAAAAAGGATGTGAACTTGGTTGGGACTGAGAGTCAAGAGAATGCATTTAATGAATTAAAAGTACAATTATGTAATGCTCATGTTCTTATTTTACCTGATTTTTAATGGTACTTTTGAGATTCATTGTGATGTTTCTGGTGTTGGAATTGGTGTTGTTTTGATGCAAGAGAATCGACATATAGCTTACTTCAGTGAGAAGCTAAAGGATGGTGCTCTAAACTATCATGTTTATGATTAATAGTTTTATGCAATTGTGCATGCATTAGAAACTTGGCAAAATTATTTATTGCATGAAGAATTTATCATTCATAGTGATCATGAGTCATTGAAATATTTGAAGAGTCAGATGAAGTTGAATAAGCGTAATGCTAAATGGTCTAGTTTTATTGAATCTTTTCCTTATGTGCTGCGTTACAAGAAGGGAAAGGAGAATGTTGTTGCTGATGCTTTGAGTCGTAGACATTTTTTTACTTACACGATTGGAATTCATTATGTTAGGGTTTCCATTTGTGTGAGATTTATATGCAACTGATTTTGATTTTTCATCTGTTTATACTGCATGCAAAAATTGTGCTTATGAGAAGTTTTTCCGGCATGATGGTTTCTTGTTTATGAATAATAGTTCATGTGTTCCTCAGTGTTCTATGCATGAATTACCTATTAGAGAAGCTCATTCAGGTGGTTTAATGGGACATTTTGGTGCATTTAAAACTTATAATTTGTTGTGGGAACACTTCTATTGGCCAAAAATGGCACTTGCTAGTGACAGGGTTTGTAGGAATTGTCTTGATTGCTTGAAGGCTAAGTCAAAAACTAAGCCTCGTGGTCTTATACTCCATTACCTGTTCTTACACATCCTTGGGTTGTCCTCGGTTTACCACGATCTCAGTCAGTTAATGATTCTATCCTTATGGTTGTGGATGAATTTTTGAAAATAGCACACTTTATTCCTTGTAGAAAGACAGATAATGTAAAGCATGTTGTGGATTTATTTATGAAAAAGGTGGTTCGGCTCCATGGCATTCCGCCATCCATTGTCTCTGATCATGATGTTAAATTTTTATCCTAATTTGGGAATTCCTTATGGCACAAGTTAGGGACAAAGTTGTTATTTTTTACTGCTAGTCGTCCTCAAACCGATGGACAAATAGAGGTTACAAGTTGGACATTGGAAGCCCTCTTGCATGCTCTTGTCCAGAAGAACTTGAAGAATTGGGAAGCATGCATTCCGATAGCAGAGTTTACTTATAATTACACTGTTCATTCTACTACTTCTTTACCTCCATTTGAAATTGTTTATGGCTTTCTACCCAATACACCTCTTGATTTAATTCCTTTGAATTTCAAACATGTTAAAAATATTGATGGAGAAAAGAAGGCGGATTTTATTAAGCACTTACATGAGAAGGTACGATTGAGAAGTGAAAGGACAAATGCTCAGAATGCTACCCGAGTCAATCATGGTTGCCGTGTGATGTAGTTCAAGAAGGAAGATTGGGTTTGGTTGCATTTACGGAAAGAGAGGTTTCCAAATGCTCAAAAATCTAAACTAAGTCCGCGTAGTGATGGTCACTTTCAAGTAATGGAGCGTGTGAATGATAATTCTTACAAGATTGATTTGTCAGACGACTATGATGCTAAAGCGACCTTCAATGTTGCTGATTTATCTCCATGTACCTTTGAAGATGATTCAACTTTGAGGACGAAACCTTTTGACCAGGGAGGGAATGATAGAGATCCCAAGATTACTACCACCATAGATGACAACATTCTACGACTTGATCAAACATTTAGAGGTTATGTTTGGGATCCTCTAAATGACATGGCAGGACCTATGACTAGGTCAAGGACAAAGCTTACAGATGCTGCTTTAAATGCTTTCATTGATCGACTTTATGATGAATAATTGAAGAAGGATTCATCATCGACATCTTGGATTTATAGTTCAAGATTGTCGAGGAACTGAAGACATCATGAAGAACACTTTACTTTTTTTCCCACGGGGTTTTTAATGAGGTAGTGTGATCACTGTAAACTATTGTAAAATTATTTCATTTTTTATTTTGGATTGATGAGCTCGGCCATGTGGGCTTTGAAGAGCTTAATTTAAAAAATACAGTCCATTAAGGTTTAGAATATTTTACTTTATTCTGATTAAAAATAGATTTGGTAAGATTAGATAAGGTAATATTCATCCAATGCTTTGCTTGGAAGAATTCGTTCATATATGTGTTATGGTATTCTAGTTAGATATGGTTTTAGTTTCTTAAAGCTACCATATATTGATTCAAATTCTATTTGTGATTAGGGTTTTGGCCGAGATGTTCACCCAATAAATGGAGGATATAGCTGAGACTTCATATACCTTTTCATCAATAAAAAATATCAATTTTCAAGTTATACTCATTGCTTGTAAGCTATTATCATTGTTGCTTAATCCTGAGTGTTAATTAAGTATCAATACCCTTGTGAACTAATCTCGCGGGATAGATAGGGAGAAGGCCAAGATTGAGAGCATCCTAAGGGCTAGTGTTCTTGAATTTTGTTCGGCCTAAATAAGGGTTTGCGAGTCCCTTGATTCACTCAAAGATTTTAATTCCGCAATCCAAAATCTTTGCAAGGAGATTCATATCAATAAACCTCTATGTGCTTCGTACGTTCATGAAAGACAGGGTTGTCAGCAATATGAAGAGTAGATTAACTATTGCAAAACAATCGCATTGGGGAAGAATTAACAACACCTAAGTTCCAAAGAAAATACTTAAGCAACAATAATTCATAACAAGTAACTACCATGGCGCGATACTCCGCTTCAGAAGAAGAACGAGAAACCTAGGTTACTTCTTGGTCTTTCATGAAACCGGAGAATCATTGATCATCGCAAAATAACCAGAAAGTGAACCCCGTGTGATGGAGTAAATAGCCCAATCAGAATCCAGAAAGCAGTCAGCTATAAATAACTACGTGAAGAGAGGAATAAACCTTAACCAGGATGACTCTTCAAGTAGTGTAGAACCCATAATGCAACTTGCCAATGAAGAACACAAGGTGACTTCATGAACTGAGCACATGTATGCAAAGAATAACTAAGCTCAGGATGTGTAATGGTAAGATAAATGAGAATGACTGACTAGACACCGATATTGCTCAGGATCATCGTAAAGTGGCCCATCTACGTGCACAACGTCATGTTGTTACTCCATCGAAAAGTTATCCGGTTTCGTAACCAACAAACAATATCTGATAAAATGTCAAGGGCATATTTCCTTTGTGAAAGAAACATCTCATCTGTTCTTCTAGCAATCTCTATACCCAAGAAATACTTAAGTGCACCAAGATCCTTCATGTGAAAACAAGAGCTCGAGTATTTTTGGAATTCAAAGATGAGCGGCGAAGAACTACCAGCAATCACCAAATCATTCGCATAAACCAACACATGTAAAGAAACCAAACCACAGGAGTAAACAAAAAGAGGGTAATCAACCTTAATCAGAACAAAGCCAAATGTGTGTAGAGCTTGAGCCTAGTTGGTGAATCAGTTGCGTGGAGCTTGTCGCAACCCGTAAAGAGATTTCTGATGCCGACAAACCATGTCGGGGGGCACAATATAGCCAGGAGGAGGGCGTTTGAACACCTCTTCATAAAGATCACCATGTAGAAAAGCATTGTGAATCCATCTCATGATTTTTCCAACCATGAATGGCTGCAACAGATAAAAATAAGCGAACATAATTCATCTTTGCAATAGGAGAAAATGTCTCAATATAGTTTGTTCCCTTAATCTAACAATTACCCAGAACCACTAGAAAAACTTTTTGACGTTCAATAGTACCATCACCCTTAAACTTGGTACGATAAACCCATTTGCATCCAATTGCAGTCATATCCGGAAGAAGAGAAACTAAAGTCCAAGTCTCATTGCAAGAGCATTAATCTCATCAGCCATAACATCACGCCAATGAGCATGCTTTGATGCCTCCGAATAAGTGGTAGGATCTGCATTAGAGGTTATTGCAACCAAAAATATAGAATGCATACTAGAAAATTTATCGCAATTTACAAAATCAATTAAAGGATAGAGAACACCTGAGATAGTGATGGCACATGAGTGACTATAGCAGTGGGGGTGGTTTACAGCAGATATAAAATTCATTTAGGTAAGCATAAGGTCAACGATCTTGGCTATTACATCGGGCAAAAGTCGGTTCGGCTGCAAGAGGTGGAGGCGGTGAGGAGACCTACGTCGGATCCTGGGTAGGCGGGGGTGTCAAAGCTGCGACATCAATCGGTGGTGCAGCTACAGAAGGCAGTGTCATAGCTGGGGGAAGAGCTGGTGGTGTAGCTACCGGTGTCGGGTCTGGCAACCGAACGGGCCACAAAGCTGGCTCCATGACAGAAGCCGTCGTAGGCTAAGGTGAGGCTACGGCAAGGGTGATGACCGGCGGTGAGGTGGCTGCATTGGGGGTTATCACCAACAGATCCGTCATTGGACAGTCTTCAAACCAAGTGTATGTTTGGGACTATGCGGGCTGAGCAGGTACAGATAGCACAACAAATGGAAATTGGTCTTCATAAAAATTAGCATCATAACTGTTGAAAAAGGTGCATGATTCTAAATCATAAAGGCAATAGCCTTTCTTGCCAGCATGATATCCAAGAAAAATGCATCGTCGACTTCTTGGAGCAATCTTGTCACGGTATTTGGGAATGTATGAAGCAAAATACAAGCAACCAAAGACTTTCATAAGCTTGTATTTTGGAGTGCGTCTGTAGAGTTATTTGAATGGTTCTACAGGTAGATTAACTTGGAAACGCAAAACACGAGCCACATTTAAAAAATGACGATGCTTGTATTCTACACAATCATTCTGTTGTGGTGTTTCAACCATAGATATCTCAAAGATAATTCTGGATTTAGCAAAGTAAGATCTCAAAGGCAGAAATTATGTACCATTATCAACATGGACACGAAAAAATGTTGTGCCCAAATTGAGTCTTAATCAAAGCACAAAATTCTATAAATATAGAAGCAACATCTAAATTAGCCACTAATAAATAAACCCAAATAGCTTCGAAATAATCATCAACTATAGTTAAAAAATAAAATGTACCACTAGAAGATGGTGAGCTATAAGGCCCCCAAACGTCACAGTGTATTAATTCAAACAAAGAACTAGCATTTGAAGAACTCAAAACAAAACTATGTCTAGTCTGTTTTGCTCTATGACATTCAGAGCATGGAACAAAAGGATTATTTGTGCTAAAATCAAGAGTAGAAAAAGAAGACGACATGGTAGAGGATGGATGCCCAAAAGGTTGATGCCATAAATCAAATGAGGATGCAGAAAATGAAGCAACTATCGAAACTGACTGCGGGATTGGAGACCAAACATTTGTATCTAGCAGACAAAGCCACTGAACCACCCATTGCTATTCACCCATGACAATCACAATCCTCGTACTGATATTCTGTAAAATGCAATAATTTTCTCAGAATACAAAGTTATACATTTTAAGGCAGATAATAATCTAAAGCATGATAATAAATGGAATTGCAAGGTAGGCATATCAGGCACATGAGTAAGGATAGTATCTCCAAAACTTATAGAACCATAATGTGTTGCAGACGACACAGATCCATCAGGTAGTAGCACATCAATAGAATTAAGGGCAACAGTAATACCAATAACAGAACCCTTGTCACCAGTCATGTGATATGAGGCTCCCGAATCAAGAATCCAAGGTAAATTAGGCTTAGTTTACCCAAGGTCAGAGATAGAATTAAGCTAACTAAATAGTTTAAGGGCCATACTCCTTTGGTCGTCAGACAGAGCAGGACCAAACTCAGAATGGGAAGGGGCGCCGGAGTATGCAGCCACCACAAATCTGGGCGGGGACACTATAGCACTGATGAACGGAGGTTGACAAAAACAGGCCGCGGTAGATTAAACGTCGGGTGTGGCGGTGAGTGGCAAAGATAGAGCAGTTCTCTTCACGGCGTTGGCTCTACCCCTCATCTCCGTGAACCATTCTGGATAGCCTGTGAGCTTGAAATAGGTAGCTTTGTTGTGACCCTTGCGATGACAATGAGTACAAACCAAATTCTTGCGTTCAGCTACAGTAAGACCTCCAGGTGAAGATCCTGAAGGTGTTGGGCGCCGAGAACATATGCCTGGGAAATAGTTGAAGATTCATGAGACAAAATGATAACATTGTGATTCTCTTCTAGAGCCAAAAGGTCATACACATGCATGACGGATGGCATTGGGTCTTGAGTCATGACATTGGATCACAAGGTGAGATAGCCATCAGCTAAACCGAGGAGTGGGAGATCGAATCTTGCTAGAAAAGACGAAGGTGGCTGGCATAGATGAGGTCAAAAAATTGAATCAGGAGAAGACGAAAGAGTGGCCAGTGGAGATGAGGTTGAAAAACTCGCTGGAGGAAGAGCAGTCGATTGGACATTGGGATAAATCAAAATTGCTGCTGCAAATGTTTTATCGGGGAGAGAAGAATGCAGGAAAAGGTATTGATACTGCCAAAAAATTGTCGGACTGTCTTTGGCTTGGAATTTGACCGGGGAGAGAAGAAAGAAAAAAATCAGAAAGAATAGAGTAGGATCTTAACACTGCTCTGATACCATGTAGAAATGAATTCCTTTTAATTAGGGTTTAGATTATTGAGAGAATAAATAGATTACATAAAGGGTATAAAAGTAATTATTTAAACCCTAATCTAGTCTCTAGAATCTTATATTCTAACACCAATAAACACTTAACCATCATGAGGTATTTCTTAAATTAAATTGGCCAAAAATTCACTTTAAACATATAATAAAAAAAATGATGAGATTTAACTGAATTTAGGGTTGGTGTTGACGTTGGTTATGACTTAGTAGAAACGTTTGGTATTTTGGCGACTGAAGTGACATCGCCCATGCCTCCGTTGATGCCGCTTCATATTCCTTCAACAATGCCGCTTCATATTCCTTCAACACAACCAAAGTCTTCCATAGGTCAGCAACTCTTAACGAACTTAGAGCTTTTTCTATTACAACTCGCTGGAGATTGCGGCGGGAGGATCCAGAAACTATAACCACCTCAGAGAAGGGACACCCGTGTAGGACATGAAGATAAAAGTTGCAAATAGCCAGCCGATGAGTTCGATGCAAATGGGTGTAATACGAGGGGTGATAGGAGGTTGCATTGCTCAATTCAAGTTTGCCGATAGCTCGATTAGGGTTAAATGGAAATGAATTGGAATTAGGATCTTAATTATTTATATCGGGCGTCAGTACGATGCCGTTTAGAACCCTAAACGATGTAGGATGAGTTTGACTAACCGATATCGACTTCATATTGGCTCAATTTTAAACAAACAGTCAACCTAAAAATGATTTGTGGGATGGTTTTTTATAGAAGCTAGTGACCGCTTATTGATAAGTAACCGATATTGATCATGAGTAAATTCAACATGTCGACTTCAATCTGATAGGTTACCAAGATTGACACTCCGTTTAATGACCGATGTCGACCCCGTATCGCCCGTCTTGCAATATCATTAGTCGACCTGAAATCAATAGATATCCGACACCGTCCCTTTGTACACAAAATCAGCCGACTCTAATTGACATAAATCCAATGTCGATCTCATATTCAAATAACAAGTCAAATAGCGGTGTTTGATAGGTATCTTATATCATCACTAGGGTTGACTTTAACAAATCACCAATCAACGTTCAACCGGCCATATATATAAGCACTAATAACTAGAGTTTGTGATGCAAAATAGAGTTTCTTAATTTATTTTTGAGATTAGGTTTATAATAGGATAACACTATAATATTTTTCTTACTGGTTTTTTTAGTGAGGTGGTGTGTTTGCATAAGAATCGAAACCGCACATTTATTGCTTTGTAAAAACCCTAAATTTTGAGTGTTAGATTTCTTGCCCTTTCTCTAATCTATTTGTATTGATTTATCCTTTTAGATGGATTGAATTTCTTGGATTGATACATACTGGAATGTTTGCTTTGATTCTTTTAATTATTTGAGGTTTGATCAGATAGGGAAATCCAAAAATGGAGTCACTTTTTTTTAATGGGGAATTTGAGTTGATGTGTTCTGTTGGGCTTAAGGACATATATTTTTGTGGTGTTAACAATTTAGTGAAGAGTGAGGTGTTGTATTTGCCACTTTATTAAATTGTATGTTTTTTTGGTGTTTTGAATTAATGCTTCCTGGTTTCTGTTTTAATTTGAATTTGGGTTGGATCCCGTTAAATCATGTGTTGGTTTGGTGTAAGGAGTTAGTAAACTATGCATGTTTTGATTCATTTTGATCTATATTTTCTGCCTAAATATGTACTTGTGTTCTTGGTAATCCCCTTTTTAATTCATTTTTTATTGTTTATTTTGGTTTTCAGGGCTCTTGTGGTTCTTTATGTCATGTATGTATTCTCGAAGTTGAATTATGTATTGAATGGGTTAGAGAACTTGGATTTCATTGTTGGTGGTTAAGGACAAGTCTTTTTTGATGGTTTTGGCAGTAAATCTGATTATTGATTGTTTCTATTTATCATGGTTATAGAAGTCAGCGTATGAAGTTGAAAGTAGAGATGGTTATCTTGGTCTGCATTTTGGTTGGTCTTGAGGATCTTCGGGAAGTATATATTGGAATTAGCAAAAGGGATTCCTAAGACTGATTTTCGGTGCATGCTAGTTTGTATGTAAATTTCTTGTGCATGCCCTGTGAATTGTTTGTGGCCTGAAGGTAGTGCGCGCACACAGCCCGCATTAGGCACGAAACTTGAAGGTGCCTAAAATTAAAGTTTTAGCCTCATATGTATTTTTTCCTTTTATATGTTTTCCTCATTTTCATATAAAATTTTGCTGGCCCTTCTATATATAAAAAATAGCCTCTATATGAAATTTCACTGACCCATCTGTATGTAAAGATAAAAAATCTATTTTCCCCCTTTCAAATTAAAATTTGGGTCGGCCCAACTTTCTTTATTTTTAGCCTTTATTGTTTTGCCCTATTAGTTTTCCTGTTCACAACAGTGGGATTTCTCCGCCCTTTGTTCTATTCGCAAACATTTTAAAGAGCACTGAACGTCACTTTTTTTCCAACCTGAATCAATCTTACATTTTATTCTTCAATCTGAAATAACATCGTGCTTTCTTTTTCAATCTAAATCAACATCGCAAGTGGGTTGCACATCTATTGCTCTGTATTTAATTAGGTAAGAATTAAGAACCCAAAATTTTGTGTGTTATATTTCTTCTAATTTTTCGAATCCGTTTGCATTGATTTATCCTTTTAGATAGATTGAATTTCTTGAATTGATACATGTTGGAATGTTTGATTGGATTTGTTTAATTAGCTGAGGTTTGATCGGATAGGAAAATCTAAAAATGGAGTCATTTTTTAAAAAATTGGGACTTTGAGTTGATTTGTTTTGTTGCGCCTAAAGACACATACTTTGCGGTGTTTATAACTTAGTGAAGAGTGAGGTGTTGTATTTTCCACTTTATTAAATGGTTTTTTTTGGTGTTTTGAATTAATGCTTCCTGATTTTTGTTTTGATTTGAATTTGGGTTGGATCCTTTTAAATCATGTTTGACATGCAAGAATTGATTTTTATACGTTGGTTTGACGTTGGGAGTTAGAAAACATAGCATGTTTTCATTCATCTTTATTTATTTATTTAGTCTAAATTTGTAGTTGTGTTCTTGGTAATCCCATTTTTAATTCGTTTTTAATGTTTATTTTTTATTTTTAGGGTTCTTGTGGTTCTTTGTGTCATGTATGTATTCTCAAAGTTGGATTGTGTGTTGAATGATTAGAGAATTTAGATTTCGTTGCTGGTGCTTAAGAACAAGTCTCTTTTGGTGGTTTTGGCATTAAATTTGATTATTGATTGTTTCTATTTATCATGTTTGTAGAAGTCAGAGTATAAACTTTTGAGTAGAGATGGTTATCTTGGTTTTCGTTTTAGTTGGTCTTGAGGATCTTTGGGAAGTATTTATTGGATTTAGCAAATTGAATTCCTAAAACTGATTTTGTATGCATGATTTGTAAGTAAATTTCTTGTGCATGCCCCGTGTATTGTGTGTGGCCTGAATGTAGTGCAGGCACATAGCCCACACTAGGCACGAAACTTGAAGGTGGCTAAAATTAAATTTTTAGCCTCTCTATGTATTTATTTCTTTTTCTTTTTTTTTCAATATTTTCATTTAGGATTTCGTTGAACTATCTATATATAAAATAACCTCTATATGAAATTCCGCTAACCTTTATGTATGTATGTATAAATATTCATCTTTTCTCTCTTTCAATTTAAAATTTGGGCCAGCCCAACTTCCTTTACTTTTAACCATTATTTTTTACCTAATAATTTTCCTATTAACAATTACAAGATTTCTCTGACCTTTGTTCTGATTGTGAACAGTTCAAAAAATAGAACACCTTTTTTTTCAATCTGAACCAATCTTGTGTTTCCTTCTTCAACCCGAAATAAATAACATCGCCTTTTTTTTCAATCTGAATCAACTTCGCGAGTGGTGTCGTACATTTATTACTTTGTTAATTTGGTAAGAATTAAGAGCCCTAAATTTTGAGTGTTATATTTCTTGCCCTTTTTCCAATCTATTTGTATTGATTTATCCTTTTATATGGATTGAATTTCTTGAATTGATACATAACGAAATGTTTGCTTGGATTTTTTAAATTAGTTGAGGTTTGATCAGATAGGATAATCCAAAAATGGAGTCATTTTTTGTTAATGGGAAATTTGAGTTGATGTGTTTTGTTGTGTTTAAAGACGCATATTTATGCGGTGTTAATAATTTAGTGAAGACTGAGGTGTTGTATTAGCCACTTTATTAAATGGTATGTTTTTCTGGTGTTTTTGAATTGATGCTTCCTGGTTACTGTTTTAATTTGAATTTGGGTTGGATCCCTTTAAATAATGTTTGACCTGCAAGAATGATTTTTTATATGTGGGTTTGGTTTAAGGAGTTAGAAAACATAGCATGTTTTCATTCATGTTGATCTATTCGTTTACCTAAATCTATACTTGTGTTCTTGGTAGTCCCCTTCTTAAGTCATTTTTAATGTTTATTTTTAGTTTTCACGGTTCTTGTGGATCTTTATGTCATGTATGTATTCTCGAATTGAATTACCTATTGAATGGGTTACACAACTTAGAATTCATTGTTGGTGGTTAAGGACAAGTCTCTTTTGGTGGTTTTGGCAATAAATCTGATTATTGATTGTTTCTAATTATCATGGTTATAGAAGTCAGTGTATGTAGTATTAAGTAGAGATGATTATCTTGGTCCGCACTTGGTTGGTCTTGTGAATCTTTGGGAAGTACATATTGTTTTTTTAAATGAAAACACCCGAGGGTGGGGGTTGGTATATTTGGTACCCCAAACCAGAAAAAAAATAGTGTTAAAAAGAAACATTACAGTAGTTTATACAAGGGCAACATCATTGCCTCCAAAAGAATGATTAGTTGCTAATATCTACAGATCGATCTATTTAAAAAATTAAATTAATGGTTAGAGAGAAAAAAACTTATGATGGCAGTTGCGATTCCAAAGTAAAGAATCTCCACCCCATGTGTTAATTCATTACTTTGGCCAGGCAACTATCATTCTATCCTAGCAGATAGAACATATCGAGGGGTTGTGCAAATGAGTCTCCCATGTTCTTGAGATGTTGGTGTGAGTTCAAAATCGGAAAAAGGTTGCAGACTATGGTAATTCACTTTGTGAGGGTCATGAAGTCGAGAACTATGCAGACAGCAATAAAAAACCAGAGGTAAGCAGAGTGGAGTAAAAACATGTCCAAGCCAGAGTAGAATAGCATCCAAACCTGAGGCAATTAAAAGGAAAATTAGCAGTATCAATCATCTTTGGAAGCATGTCTATGAATCCTAATATAGGGAGTATGTATACTATCCATACAGATGAGGCCTTTAATGTGTACAGGGATGTTAGACAAATCCAGAGA
Organism: Rubia yunnanensis; assembly: GCA_037428765.1. Taxonomy (NCBI): domain Eukaryota; kingdom Viridiplantae; phylum Streptophyta; class Magnoliopsida; order Gentianales; family Rubiaceae; genus Rubia; species Rubia yunnanensis. Next base: position 10,837,208 of record CM075070.1, read on the forward strand.
GGATTCCATAGGATAAGATGATTGGTATTTAGCAATAGCATCAGCCACTTAGTTACATTCTCTGTAAGTATGTTTAAGGATGGCATCGGTTAGAAGAGTGTGAACTTGGAAAGCTAATGGATACAGAGACCATTTGGAACAGGTTGGATCATTAATCATATTAACTGCCTGCAATGAGTCAGATTCCAATATGAGATTAGGGTACCTAGGGATACAAATCTGACAGGCCAATAACACAACTTTTATTTCAGCTTCTAGAGCTGATTTAGCAGTGGTGATTACCGACCTGATTAGGAGTGGAAAACCATTATTATCTCTGGCAATAAAACCAATTGATGCAGTGTTAGAAGCCCATGAGGCATCTACATTAATCTTGATGAGGTTAAGACTTGGAAATTCCCAGTATACAATGGATATGGTAGGTTTTGGCGGTGGTCTGTAGAGGGGAATCAGTGAGGGAAAAGGAAGGTGTATGTTGGGGTGAAAGGTTGGAGAGTAGGGAAAAGCTGTAATGGATAGGTGAAGAAGGTCCCTAACTTCCTTTCCTATATGGATAGAAGAGAAAGACTTGTTATCAAAATACAGAGCATTCCTAGCTTTCCATAAGGACCAACAGATCAGTGGGGGTAGTAATCTACATATCATTCTCTGCAGACCTGGAAGGTCATTACAGTTCCAGAAGGTGAAGAAAGTGTCCACTACATTATCCAAGTTTTGTAGGTTAAAGTTAACAAAAATAGCACTCTCAGTCCAAATAGATTTGGCCAGATGACAATTGATAAAAAAATGTTCCAGAGAATCAGTGTGGTTACAAGCAGGACATTTTGAGGCCATGTTAAAACCACATTTTTTGAGTACATCATCAAATGGTAGAAAAGAGTTTAGCGATTTCCAGGTAAAAATAGAAATCTTCTTTGGTAACCTGGGGTTCCATATCAGTTTTGTAACTGGGAAGGTACCTGATAAGTATGTGAGAGCTTTGTAAGCTAATTTAAAGGTGAACCTGCCAGTCTCTTCAGGTTTCCAGACCAGTTTGTCCTCTCTTTCATGAGTAATTTCTGCATCCTGCAAATAGATCAGAGTATCATGTTCCAGGAAAGGAGAGATCTGAGACAAAATAGAGCCTTTGTTATTAATAAAGTCAGATACTGAGCAGGGGGAGAGTGTAGAAATGATGTGGGGAGGAACACAGTTAAGCAGTGGACCATTTGGACACCAGTTTGCAGACCGAAAGTCACAGTTGCCTTGGCCATGGATGATTAGAGAGTTATTTTCTGCAAAAGCATTTATACTACAGATTCTCTTCCAAGTTTTGGAGTTTTTATGAGTCTGGGGCAATGACCATAACAATTTGGACCACAAGGTGTTTCCCAATTGGCTTTTCCACTATAATTTAAGTGAGCATGAATCAATAATTGCCTGAATTGATTTAAAACCTAATCCATAGTGTGTTTTAGGAATAGCAATATCAGACCACTTTTTCCATACCTTATTTCTCCTATCATCAGTTTCCCCCCCCCCAAAAATCTTGACATTCTCCTTTCAAAGGATTTAACAATAGATCTAGGGGGCTTAAGGACAGTCCATATATGTTGTGGGAGAGAGTATATACATGATTAGATCAAAGTCATTTTCCCTCCTGAACTTAGCCATTTATTCTTCCAGTTTTTCAATTTTGTCCATGATTTCAAGCAGAGGATGGAAATATCTAGTTAGGGTTCTGCCTTTGAAAATAGGACAACCTAGGTATTTGAAGGAGAGAGTGCCTTTTTTCATCCCTAGGATAGTCATAATCTGATGAATCTTAGCAACTGTGGCTCTCTTACTAATGTAGAAATCTGATTTCTCATAATTAATTTTCTAGCCTGATGTTAATTCAAAAATTTACATAAAGGCTTTAATCTTAATCAGGCTAGGTTTTGAAGCTTGCATAAAAATTATGGTGGCATCCGCATAGCTTAAGTGAGTAGCTGGTGTGATGGCAGAGGGCAAAGAGAAATATTGCAGGCTGTTAGTCTGGAAGATGAATGAGAGACTCCTAGAGAAAGCTTCTGAGAAAATATTAAACAGGAAGGGGGATAGGGGATCACCTTGTTTGATACCTCTAGTGGCTTTAAAAAAACCTACCGGATTGTCATTGATAAGAACGGAGAAGTAAGCCTGAGAGAGGTTATTCATCATTGCATTAAGGAATTGACCTGAAAATCCAAATCTACAGAGTATACTATTTAAGAATTTCCAGTTCACCATGTCAAAAGCTTTTTTAAGGTCAAGTTTAAGTATACAATTGGGGACCCTGTTTTTTCTGTCTAAGAACATTATCATCTCCTGAAGATATAGAATACTATCAGAGATATCTCCGTTCTTCATAAAAGCATATTGGTTATGTGAAATCAGTTTCCCCATTTAGGGTTTCAGCCTTTCCATTAGGACCTTAGAGCAAAGTTTGTTAGCAACATTAGAGAGGCTAATAGGTCTGAAATCATAAAAAGAAGAGGGTGTAGGTTTTTTAGGGATTAGAGCTATCCAAGTACTGGTGATACCTCTTGGCATGTCAGAGCCTAAGAGGAAATCATTGACAGCAGCTATTAAGTCTTCCTTAATAAAATCCCAGCATTTGGTGTAAAATTTGCAAGAGAAACCATCAGGTCCTGGGCTACTGTTTTTGTTAAGACTCATGACCACTAGTTTAAGTTCAGCTTCAGTTACTGGCTTAGATAAGCTAGAATTATCTTGCTCCGTAATAATGGTAGGTATTTGGCTAAGAAAGTGAGGGTAGTAGGTGGAGTCAACAGATTAGGTAGGCTCAGTTAGCAGTTCAGAAAAATGGTGAATAGCTTCCTTTTGGATGTCTGAGTAATTATCTAGCCATTGTCCATGACAATTTTAAATTTTAGAGATGTGCAATCTACAGTTTTTTTCCTGAACTGTTTTATGAAAAAATTAGGTATTATTATCACCACACTTAAACCAGTTCAGTCTTGACTTATGTTTCCAGTATTTTTCCTTCTCCTTTAAAGCTCTAATTAATAAGGCCTTTTTCTCATTAAGGTTGATGAGGTCAGTATCTGAGTGAGATAGGTCATAAGCAGCTTCCTGCATTTTTAGGTTATCCTCAGCAGTGGTGACATTGGAGTCAATATTACCAAAACACTCTTTGGTCCATATCTTTATCACTTTCTTAACTCAAATCATTTTGAGGTATAGGCCCATCATTCTTGACTGAGGAACAGGGATGAACCAGTTATTTCTAATTAGATCCAGGAATCCAGGCCTGTTGAACCAGCAGTTGAGGAACCTAAAAGGTTTTGGGTGATAGGGGATCTGAGATGATATTTGAAAGAGAATGGGTGAATGGTCTGAGGATTGCCTATTGAGGACTTGGATAGAGGAAGTTGGGAATTTATTGCTCCAGTGAATTGTAAATAAACCTCTATCTAGTCTCTTAGAAGTAGGGTTTCTAAGTCTAGAGTTAGTCCATGTAAAAATGTTCCCTACATTATTAATTTCCTGTAAGCCTTTGGTGTTAATCCAATTATGAAAGTCCTAATACTACCCAGGTTAGGAGAGCTAGGGCCATTATATTCCGAAAGTGTGATGATTGTGTTAAAATCACCTATGAAAATAGTTTCATTAGTTGGGAGGAGGTTAAGGTCATGCCATAAAGCTTTCCTACCCTCTCTGGTTCTAAGGGCATAAACAAAAACCACTTCCATATCTGTATTAGAGCCTATGTGGGTGATTTTAACATTTAGGAACTAATCATGATGGCAGATAAGATTAACAGATATTGAGTCATTCCACATTAGCCAGATTTTGCCATTATGGAGAGGAAGGTAATGGGAGTAGTTTAGCTTCTCCATATAGGATTGGTATTGAGTATTATCATGCATGGGTTCTATAATACATAGAAGTTGAATTTTCTTCTGAGAGATCAAATGTTTTAATCTAAGCATAGAAGTTTCAATTCCCCTTAGCTTCCAGATTAAAAAATTAAATTTAAAGGTGTATCATTGTTCACCTGATTTGTGGCTTTTAGTGGCAAACCTTAGCATCATCTTGTTCAGTTTACTAAGGTAGTTTTTTTTGTGTTTAGACTTACCTGGGCCATCATTCTTACCTGATGGTTTAGTTGTTCCAATCAATGAGTCAGACTGAGAGTGGGGTTCAACTAAGTGATCTTTTCCATCCTCCATAGAGTCCTGGAGATCCTGATCAGCATATTCATCAGTGATAGAGAGGTTATCCATATCCTGCAAAATAGAAAATCTGTTTTCCATCTTTCCTTGGTTTGAAAGTGGGGGATTAGTGAGAGAGAGCTGAAAAAGAGTAAGTTTGTGAGATCTAATCTGGATGTCATCCTTTGTATAGGTTTTGTAGGACCTGACCAGAGGAGTAATGCCTATTTGGTTTAATAGATTTCTGAGAGATGATTGGGATCTATCAGAGGATTGTTTAGCAGGGGACTGATTTGGAGAGGGTGGTTGAGGTAGCTGGGAGGTGATAGTCAGAGGGACAGTTACTAGAGGTTGGGGAGCATAGGATAGTGGATCAGAGGCAGGGTTAGTTGTGGCTAACTGGTGAGCAACATTATCTGAGTTGGGTGCCTTATTAGGAGGCTGTTTTTCAACAAACCTAGCTGGAGCTTTGTCAAATTTGTTCCCAGTGGCATGCCATTGAGGCAGTATATAGTTTTGGGAGATAGCTCTACATTGGCTGAGCGAATGCCCTAGTTTAGCACAGTGATCACAGTACAGTGGAACATCTTCATATTCGATTGTGTACTTCCTATTGTTATTTATTGAACCTAATCTGATGAAGGTGTTTAATGGCTTCTATAGATAAATTTTAACACACAGTTTGATAGCTAAGGGTCTAGTTAGCATTTCAGTGGCTAGATCTTTTTTAATGAAATTGCCAATACTGTTACCAATAGCCTTGATTGATGAAGTATTATAGTAGTAAAGATGGACTTCCCTGAATACACCAGATAGGAACAATTGGAGATTCCTTGTGTGTTGAGAAGTCTAGTGACCATTTTAGGACCTTCATCTGAACACCATTGAAACTCCAACTTCCTTTAATCTAGCATCTCTGGTAGTCATTCACTTGGTGGAATCTGATGAGGACGTGTTTGAAATCTAGCGATCCCAATTGGCATTTCTCGGCGAACCCGGCCTACTTGAAAGATGACTCCAATTGTTCCATTGTGAGTCTTCCTTTAGTGAATTTGCCGACCAAAGTATTAGCGTAGTGAGCTGAGAGTTTTGAAATCTCTTCGTCGGAGTATAGACATGCTGGTTCTCCGAGGTGTTCCGATTTAGGGGTCAGCTCAGGATTGTTCGGAAGTGATTGACAGAGAAGAGGTGATTTGGATTGTAAGGCGGAGAGGAAGGATTTTTTGTTGTTAAGGGTGTTGTTATTGTCAGCCATATTGGCCGGCAATGAGAGAGTCGTAACCAGCGGGATTGCTAACGGCGAGATAGAGCTGTTAGCGGTGGGAGGAGCCGTTACCGGCGAGAAAGAGGCGTTGAAGATTCAGAGTAACAGTCAGAAGGAGAGAGGAAGAGTGACTTTGACTAGCTTCCTAGTTAATTGCAAGAAGGGTGATTCGTGACAGAGCGGAGTTTTAATCCAATCCTCTGACTTTGGGAAGTACATATTGGATTTAGCGAAATGGATTCCTAAAACTGATTTTCGATGCATGTTGATTTGTATGTAAATTTCTTATGCATGCCCTGTGAATTGTGTGGCATGAAGGTAGTGCAGGCACACAACCCGCACTAGGCACAAAACTTGAAGGTGCCTAAAATTACATTTTTAGCCTCTATATGTATTCTTTTCCTTTTATATATTTTTTCCTTATTTTCTCTAAAATTTTGCTGGCCATTCTATATATAAATGAGCCTCTATATGAAATTTTGCTGACCCTTCTATATGTGTACATAAAAAAATTATCTTTTCTTCCTTTCAAATCTAAATTTGGGCCGGCCCAACTTTTTTCAATTTCAGTATTCATTGCTTTGACCTATTAATTTTCCCGTTCACAATTATGGGATTTCTTTGGCCTTTGTTCTGCTTGCGCACAGTAAAAAAAGCACTGAAAACTTCTTTTTTTCCAATCTGAATCAATCTTGCATTTTCTTTATCAATCCAAAATAACATCATGTTTTTTTTCAATCAAAATCAACATCGTGAGTGGGCCACACATCTATTTCTTTGTATTTAATTTGGTATGACTTAAGCACCCTAAATTTTGAGTGTTATATTTCTTCTCATTTTTCGAATCTATTTGTATTGATTTATCCTTTTAGATGGATTGAATTTCTTGAATTGATACATACCGGAATTTTTGCTTGTATTTGTTTAATTAGCTGAGGATTGATCGGATAGGAATATCTAAAATGGAGTCTTTTTTTTAATTGTGACTTTGAGTTGCTCTGTTTTGTTCTGTATAAAGATGCTTTTTTTTTTTGCGGTGTTAATAATTTAGTGACGAGTGAGGTGTTGTATTTCCCACCTTATTAAAAAGTATCTTTCTTTGGTGTTTTGAATTAATGCATTCTCGTTTTTGTTTTAATTTAAATTTGGGTTGGATCCTTTTGAATCATGTTTAGCGTGCAAGAATGGATTTTTATACGTTGGTTTGGTGTTAGAAATTACTAAACAGAGCATGTTTTCATTCATATTGATCTATTCGTTCTACCTAAATTTGTATTTGTGTTCTTGGTAATCCATTTTTATTTTTTTCCAACATTTTTTAAGGGTTATTGTGGTTCTTTAAGTCATGTCTCGAAACTAAATCGTGTATTGAATGGGTTAGAGAACTTAGATTTCATTGTTGGTGGTTTAGGACAAGTCTCTTTTGGTGATTTTTGCATTAAACCTCATTAATGATTGTATCTATTTATCATGGTTATAGAATTAAGAGTATGAAGTTTTGAGTAGAGGTGGTTATCTTGATCTGCATTTTTGTTGGTCTTGAGGATCTTTGGGAAGTATTTATTGGATTTAGCGAAATGGGTTCCTAAAACTGATTTTCCATGCATGCTAATTTTTATGTAATATCTTGTGCAGCCCAGTGAATTGTGTGTGGCCTGAAGTTAGTTTGAGCACACTGCCCGCACTAGGCACGGAACTTGAAGGTTCTCGAAATTAAAATTTTATCCTCTATATGTATTTTTTCCTTTTATATTTTTTCCTCATTTTCATCTAAAATTTTGCTGGCCCTTCTATATATAAAATAGCCTTTGTCCTTGTAGATGGATTGAATTTTTTGAATTAATGCATATTAGAATGTTTGCTTGGATCAGTTTAATTAGCTGAGCTTTGATCGGATGACAAAATCCAAAAATGGAGTCTTTTTTTTTTTAAATTTGGGACCTTGAGTTGATGTGTTTTTGTGTGTAAAGATGCATATTTTTTTTTGCGGTGTTATTAATTTATTGAATAGTGAGGTGTTGTATTTGCCACTATAATGAATTTGTATGTTTTTTTTTTTTTGCATTTGAATTAATGTGTCTTGGTTTTCGTTTTAATTTGAAAGTGGGTCGGATCCTTTTAAACCATGTTTGATGTGCAATAATAGATTTTTATATGTGGGTTTGGTGTCATGAGTTTGAAAATGGAGCATGTTTTCCATTCATGTTCATCTATTTGTTCTGCCTAAATATGTACTTGTAATTCACTTTTTAATTCATTTTGAATGTTTATTTTTTGTTTTTAGGGTTCTTGTGTTTCTTTATGTCATGCCTCAAAGCTGAATTGTGTATTGAATGGGTTAGATAACTTAGATTTCATTGTTGGTGGTTAAGAACAAGTCTCTTTTGGTGGTTTTTGCATTAAATTTGATTATTGATTGTTTCTATTTATCATGGTTATAGAATTAAGAGTATTAAGTCTTGAGTAGAGATGGTTATCTTGGTCTACATTTTTGTTGGTCTTGAGGATTTTTGGGAAGGATTTATTGGATTTAGCGAAATGGATTCCTAAAACTAATTTTTCATGCATGTTGATTTGTATGTAAATTTCTTGTGCATACCCCGTGAATTGTCTGTGGCCTGAAGGTAATGCGAGCACACAACCCGCACTAGGCACGCAACTTGAAGGTGCCTAAAATTAAAATTTTAGCCTCTATATGTATTTTTTTCATTTTATTTGTTTTCCTTATTTTCATCTAAAATTTTGCCGGCCCTTCTATATATAAAACAACCTTTTTTTCCTTTTAGATGGATTTAATTTCTTGAATTAATACATGCCGGGATGTTTGCTTGTATTTGTTTAATTAGTTGAGGTTTGATCGGATGAGAAGATCCAAAAATGGAGTCATTTTAAAAAAAATTGGGACCTTGAGTTGTTGTGTTTTGTTTTGTGTAAAGATGCATATTTTTGCGGTGTTATTAGTTTAGTGAAGAGTGAGGTGTTGTATTTGACAATTTAATAAATTTGTATGGTTTTTGGTGTAAATTAATGCATCATGGCTTCTGTTTTAATTTAAATTTGGGATTGGTCCTTAAAAATCATGTTTGATGTGCAAGAATAGATTATTATATGTGGGTTTGGTGTTAGGAGTAAAAAATAGAGCATGTTTTCATTATCTTTTTGGCCACGTGTCCCAATCAGCCCAAAAGAAAGTAAAAAGAAAAAAGAGAGGGGACCATCGTACATGCTTCACGTGGGTTCTGCAGATTTTTTTGCTTCCAATTCCCCTGAACCGAGCAGCGGTTCCATACGTTTGGAACCCTTTTGGAACCTCCATTGTGGGGTTCCAAAGTTCCACTTCAGTTTCAGAGTGGTTCCAGTTTTGAACAGGAATCACTCTGGAACCACCAACTAGAACCACTCCGGAACCAGTATTGTACATGTTCTAAACACCTCTCTTTTTTCCAACTCAAATCAATCTTACGTTTTTTTCTTCAATCCAAAATAACATCATGCTTTCTTTTTTAATATGAATCAACATCACGAGCAAGGTGCGCATCTATTGCTTTGTATTTAATTTGGTAAGAATTAAGTACCCTAAATTTTGAGTGTTATGTTTCTTCTCCTTTTTCGAATATGTTTATATTGATTTATCCTTGTAGATGGATTGAATCTTCGGAATTGATACATACCTTAATGTTTGCTTGGATTTGTTTAATTAGTTGGGTTTTGATCGGATAGAAAAATCTGAAAATGGAGTCATTTTTTTAAATTGGGAATTTGAGTTGTTGTGTCTTGTTGTGTGTAGAGGTGCACATTTTTGCGGTGATAATAATTTAGTGAAGAGTGAGGTGTTGTATTTTCCACTTTATTAAATGGTATGTTTTTTGGTGTTTTGAATTAATGCTTCCTTATTTCTGTTTTAAATTGAATTTGGGTTCGATCCTTTAAAATCATGTTTGACGTGCAAGAATGGATTTTTATATGTGGTTTTGGTGATAGGAGTTAGAAAACAAAGCATATTTTCATTCACGTTGATCTATTATCTGTACTTGTGTTCTTGGTAATCCTCTTTTTAATTCACTTTTATGTTTATTTTTTGTTTTTAGGGTTCTTGTGGCTCTTTATGTCACATATGTATTCACGAAGTTGAATTGTGTATTAAATGAGTTAGAGAACTTAAGATTTCATTGTTGGTAGTTAAGGACAAGTCTCTTTTGGTGGTTTTTGCATTATATTTAATTATTGATTGTTCCTATTTATCATGGTTATATAAGTCCTAGTATGAAGTTTTAAGTAGAGATGGTTATCTTGGCAGAAAATTTTATATGTTAACCGTCCTTGTATGTTAAAGTGTTGGATAAATTAGATTTCGTCACGTGTTTTACAAATTCTATATTTAGTGGGGGGGGGGGGAGTATTTCAGGAAGAAAAAAGTGACTTGTGGAACAGGTGGCATGATCTGATTTGCCCAACTAAAATTTTCTGGTTAGCTTGGTCTGCATTTTGGTTGGTCTTGAGGATCTTTGGGAAGTATTATTGGATTTAGTGAAATAGATTCCTAAAACTGATTTTCCATGCATGTTGATTTGTATCTGAATTTCTTGTGCATGGCCCATGAATTATGTGTGGCCTAAACTAAAACGATGCCACTCCTGGCAAAGCATGGAATTTTGACCATAAGGAAGATGTAAATTGTTGCCTCATTTTTTATATAATTACAACTTAAACCTTGATGTTTCCATAGCACATGAAAAAATAATCTTGTAAGAGACAGACTCTAATATTTAACCTCAAAGCATAAAATAACCATAGAAAATATTCCATGACCATTCTAATACTTTTGTGTAGATATCAGTTTCAAGATTAGAAATTATTTCGCACATGACAAACAAAATTTATTATTATACTTATATCAATTGAAATTATGGTTAAAATTTGTCAACATCGAGTGAAAAAAAATCTCGTGTTATTAAATCTCGTACGATGGAAGTATTAAACAATGACAATCTAATCAGTGATGTTTCCCGTACTTTTTATTTCGTTAAAAGCACTATACTTTTTATTTTGATCCATTCACTGTAAATAATACATTACAAATAAACATATAAGTAGTCCCTCATTTTAATTTGAAAAAAGTGTATTCTTTCCTCTGAGTTCTCGTGCTTGTGCAAATATGCACCTCAGTTTTTTTAAGTGCACTTATGTCCCTAGTCTCACCTAAAATTTTGGCCAACCTCTATCTTGGCCGAAATTAACTGAAATGACTTTTTTACCCTGAAACAAAAAAAACTGCAAACTATGAAACTGTGTAATTACGTTAGTGCCCCAACTCTATTCTCTCATTGTGGCGGCGCTTCAATCCCCACCAGTATTCTGACACATCACGTACAAAATGGCTTTTGTTCCAAAACCAAAACCTTTTGCATCCTCCGACTGCCAGTCACCATCATACCTCTGACCTTCGCGCTCTCCATCACTTCCTATATTTTCTCCTCCCTCCACCACCTCTCCTCCACGGTGCCGTTGATAGACTCCGCCACCGGCTGCCGCATTCTCCATAGCGAACTCAAACTCCGGGTGAAATCACTAGCGTATTCTTTGCGGCATGAATTCAAGCTCTCCAAAGGCGACTGTGCGTTCATCCTCTACATTAATTCCGCCGGCATTCCAGTTTTGTATCCCTTGCCCTTCGCGCTCAGCGTTGTTGTTCCTCCTTCTAATCTGACGGAGATTCTCCGGAAGCTCCACCGAATATATTTTGGTGTATTTCCGCTTGACGTGTCAGAATAGTGGAAGGGGTTGAAGGTATGTGGTCGAAAGCCGAACCAAGCCTTTTAAGAGGGATTCTTCGCCATTGCCACCATAATCGGCAGTGCCACTGCCATATGCGTGACTTAGTGCTCCCTAATGCTTTTCATAACTAATTTCAAATATACCCTCCTCATCAGCACCGTTGTCCCTCCCATCGACGCCTCTTTGATGGTGAGAAAGAATCCGTACACGTAGAAGATAAGTATAAGGCACACCGTCACTGGCAAAGTTTTCTTCGCCTGATGGGAAACGTGAGAGCCGGCGAAGCCCGAGATGAAGTTCTAGTGAGTTAGCTCCACTCATTTGAAGTGTCTTGTGGTTCCGAAGAAGTAGAGAATTGCCGCTCTGTCGAATTGCGAGATTCTGACAGATTGAAAAGCAAGCTCCTCGCTATGCGCTGCCGTGGAGTTGAACTCCGGTGAGTCTAGGAGGATCGTTTTGCAAGATGCTAAAAGCTTGTGCGCCACGTCAACATTTGCGAACGTGATCGCCGCCCCCACTTCATTCAAGGGGTAAAGTGGTCCGCATAGTTTTGGAGTTTTAAGAAGGGGTATTTTGATCCATTTAAATTTGGTCAATACAAGAAAAGTCAAGGTCAACGACGAAAAATAACGTCAAGGGTACGACTTTCTAAATCAGTGCGAATCCATAATTATAGGTGCACTTTCAAAAATACATAAGTATATATGAACAAACACAAAAACTGGAAAGTATGAATACATTTAGCCCTTTTATTTTCACATCTCTAATCAATTTGTTTACCGATTTACACTCGAATTAATTATAATAACATAAGACGGCACTCTTGGTGAGATGGAGCAATATGCACGCTCTTGATGTTAAATTTAGTCACCCTAATTTGGTCCTACTTTTGGAGGTGCTATGACTGATCTCCTCATTATTATAATAACAATTAACAAACATTGGTGACTAAATTGATCCAAAAAAGAAAACACCAGATATGCTGTACATACTGAAATTACCCTGTTTTCCCCCCTTCAACCTGTAAACTTGAATTCAGTATTTTGAAACTTCCCTTTTGAATGCTCAGTGTAAAGGGTTTGTGATGCCCACAGAAACGCCCTAAGCTCAAGAAATGAACAAAATTTTGACGAGCCAAAACATCAAGATTTCGTTGGAATCCCAGAAAAGCAACAGAAACCCATCTGCAAATCTCAAATTTTCGACAAACCCATTTCAAAAGTTTCAATCTTGATAAATATCCTCTCAGTTTTCCCTTCGAACTTTTTTGTTGGGGGTACCTTAGCCATGTCGTCTCCCAAATTCTTCACGGCGAGATCTTCAGCGTCCGCTTACACACGGCGATCAGTTGCTCTGGTTGTCATTTTCGTTATCGGGCTCGCCGGCATTATTTTCGGGCTTTTTGCAATTTTCCGACCGGGATATGGGTACTCTTGCAAGTACGAGAAGCCCATTTCGGTTTCAGTTGCTTGGGATGGAGCGACTAGATACAGTGATTCCAGCAGTAACAATGAAGCGCCAAAGAGGCATAAAGCGACGGCCTTTGTGGGTATTCAAACCGGGTTCGGATCTGTCGGCCGACGGCGTGCCCTGCGCCAGACTTGGTTTCCTTCCGATCATCAAGGTCTAGAACGGTATAATCTGTTCACGTATCTTGGTTCAAGTTTGCTTTTAGATATGCTTGTTGATTATGTTGTGCATTTGGTTGTGGTGTGGAACATTGGAGAAACACTTTTGTTGTTTATAATGTCCTTGTATGGATACGTGTGTCTTAACTGAACAGGATCGCCATATGATCCATATAGCTGACGATATGCTGTGGAATAAAGGCTTAGGTTTTGTTGTTGTATAGTATGGTTTAGTACTGCATTCAAGAGTTGGCTATTGTATAATGAAATCATAGAAATGTACATGGACTCTTGCATTGTTGTATTAGCAATCTTGGTAAAATGTACATTTGTTCGATCACAGATTTGATGATTGCTACGTATATTATTTAGATAGAAACTCTGTAAGGAGCTCTTTACTTTGAACTATCTTTCATTATGAGAATAGCTGCTGAAATCTGCAAAGTTTTAGCGATCAATCAGAGAAGAGTCTATATGTTAGTAAAGAGGGTTCAGATAAGCTGAAAATTTGGAGACAGGCTAGACCTGAAAATGAACAAAATTGTTGCTGTCAATTTTCTTTTTATGGATGAAAGATCATAGTAGGAAATGCGTACCAACTTCTTGTTTCGATGACAAGTTTGGTATGCTGTGTATTTAGAAGATTTGCCGGGCAAAAGTCATATTTATAGTTCCTCTTAGATTATCTCTGTATTTTCAGCTACATTGGTTCATTGTTGTCAGGCACTTGTATTTGAGTCCACTAGGCTACATCAGAGCTGTATCTAATGAGTTGAAATTGCAGGTTGGAGGAATCTACTGGTTTGGTTTTCAGATTCATTATTGGTAAAACAAATGACAAATCAAAGATGGCAGACCTTAGAAGGGAGATAGCAGAATATGATGATTTTATGCTTTTGGATATTGAAGAGGAGTATAGTAAGCTGCCGTACAAAACGTTAGTGCTGGGTGATTTCATTGTTTGTTCATTGGTTTGATTTGTTAACATTAACTTCGACTTGCAACTTTGTTACAGATTAGCTTTCTTCAAAGCTGCCTATGCTCTTTATGATGCAGAATTCTACGTTAAAGCGGATGATGACATATATTTGAGACCAGGTATATTGCTTTTTATGGATCACGTTTTTTTTTTTCTTTTTCAATTGGCTTTACTCTTTGTAGCCCTTCAGTTTTTGCTCATCATATTCTCCTTGTTTCATTAATAAACAGATCGGCTCTCTCTTCTCCTGGTTAAGGAGCGCACCCATTCTCAAACTTATCTTGGATGCATGAAGAAAGGTCCAGTTTTTACCAGTCCAAAATTCAAATGGTTAGTGTTGGATGCTTCTACCAAAACATTCATACGATATATCTGTTGTGCCAGAATAACACAAATCAAACCATTGTGGATGAGATTATAGACTAAATCTATTTCATTACTGTAAAAATTAGTAAAATATGGATGTGATCTTTCAATATACCTCTGAGACATTTCAGTTTTACAATCTCGGTTGTGTTAGTTTGACAATGACTCAGTGGGCAGACATTCTGTTGGTCTGAGATATAAAGAATATTATGGCTGGCGTGCTTTATGGTGTTACCAGGAAATATGATATTTCATTCTGCTTCTGAACAACGCCCCCTCCGCCTCCTTTTCCCCCTATTCCCGCTACTAGAAAGGGCAACTTGATTGATGCATAGAAATGTGCTCACAATGTTAAAATCTTAACCAAGTATCGGTTTCTTATTTTCTCACCTGATTGTATGCAGGTATGAGCCGCTGGGCTATCTTCTAGGAAATGAATACTTCCTCCATGCTTATGGTCCGCTTTATGCTTTATCTGCAGATGTCGTTGCAAGTTTAGTTGCGCTAAAAGACAACAGGCAAGTACTCTTTGTTGTTCCTCAAATAAAAAGGGGCTATCTGCAATCTTTAATGTAGGGATGACTCCAAAAGCCTTTCCTGTCTAAATGTTTATGATTAAAGATTCTCACTTTTCATGGCCTGAAAAACAACAAAATGCTGAATCACATCCTTCTACACATGAAGCATGTCAGGCTAATATCTATTCTTACTCCCTCTGTTTGCCTAAGGGTGGCACCCTTTCCTATATGGGATGTTTTTTCAAGGGTTGCACCTTTCCTATTTTGATAAGAATTGAACATTTTCAACCACTCAATTTACTTTTCATACTCCAAATTCAATTCCATCCATTCATTTGGCTTGTTATTGATCTTTTTCCCGAATGAAAACGTGCCAATGTTAGGCAAACTGAGGGAGTATTTCTTTTCCTTTTATCCTAAGCAGAATTGGAGTAGCATGTATCTTATTTTTCCCTACACCTTAGTACACGGAGCATTTGCATTTGTCCTACAATTGATTGAATTAGGATTTTTTCATATTGAAGGAAGAAAAAGCTATACTTATTTAACATCATTGGGACTTGTTATAAAAAAAATTGAAATGAACTATATACTTGTCTCTGCTATCGTAAAGGAAGAGCACAGGGACAATTAACTGTTCATGGTTTATGCCTGATTGGCTTGGTGCTGGACACCTTTTCTTACCAATGGTTATCTGAAATGATTGCCTTATTATTGTTTCTACTCGGAAAATTGCTTGTATCTGCATCTCATCATCTGTCCATTCAGTTTCCTGAAAAAGAATCAATCTAACTCTGAACTTTGCTTGAAATGCAGTTTTCGAATGTTTAGCAATGAGGACGTTACAATTGGTTCTTGGATGCTCGCAATGAACGTCAACCACGAGGACAACAAGGATCTGTGTGCAACGGATTGTACCTCCACATTTGTTTCTGTGTGGGACATTCCCAAGTGTTCAGGTTAGCCAATTCAAACATGTCCATTTAGACGATCAAGTGAGCCCCATTCATGGTTTTATGGGTATTCGTTGATAAGTGTATCCAACATTAGAACAAAGACGTTAACTGATGCTCAAGTTCTTAAGGACAGTAGTTGCACCTAAAGATTGAAGAAGGTTCATGCATGATAGAACCTAGTAGCCTAGTTATAGTATTTTCACTCCGGCGTCTCTTGTAAGATAATTTTGTCCGGTGGTAGGATAATGAGAAGCAAATTACTGGTTGTAGAAGGGAAGAAGGGAAGGTTTGCCTAGGCCCTAGGGACAAAAGTTCCCTAGATTCGTAATGTGAAAATCAGTTTGCTTACCTTACTACAAGTTTGGAAGTACGTCGGCCTTTTTGTTCATATATGTGAATCGGGAATTTAATAAATATATGCTTGCAGAATTCGTCTAACAGAGCATGTCCAAAAATTTGCCAGTATCAATAATATATTTCAGATGATGGCAAATATAATTCTGTTATTTCATCTAAAGATTGGTATCCCTGTAATTATGTGTTTGACATATGATCCCCTTCGAAGTGCCACTGAAACAATCTCATTGTGTGTGTTTCAACCAGACACGATGCCAAGATATGCTCCTTAGAGTCGACCCTAGAGTGGTATAACGCTTACTGGTATTTATTGTTTCAGGTCTGTGTAACCCGGAGAAAAGGTTACTGGAACTCCACGAAAGAGATGTCTGCTCCAAGAGCTCAACCCTACCAGCCGAAGAGGATGAATGACCCTTTGGCATCAACACGGGCAGAAGCCGGTCAAACTCTTACAAAAGGAACTCCATTTTTTGCAGTCAATTTAGAGAGGGATTGATGCTTATATACTACTAACCCGGGTGTATGTTATCCTCTTAGTAGCTGTAATATCATAGAAGAACGGAGTAGCTATATTACACGCTAGCTTTTGTACTTGAGTCACTATGTAATCTTTTTAAAGAAAGAACACTATTTAAATGAGTGTACGGAATTGTGAACGAATGAAATGGCCATTTATTCACTTTGTCAATCACAGCATTTCTTGGCTTTGCTTTTTGGCTTTTGTTGTTGGCCAAATGTCAACATTTATAAAGTACTTGGGAAATTTTGAATGTAACAAAAAGAAGGTACTAAAAACAATTCATACTACTTTATTTTGTTTTTTTCATTTGTCTCCTAACGTTAATTACCTGTGTCTTCGTAAATATTTTGTTATTCTTATCCTTGCAGTGAATTAGGGCGTTCAAATTGTCCGACTCGACTCGTCTTCACCTGGTCCATTTGGGTTGGATTGGGTTGGGTTGGGTTGGGTTGGGTATGGGGTGGGTCGGATTTTGATCCAAGTCGATCCGTTTTGACCATTTAGATAATTTTTTTTATTTAAATATCAATACATTTAATAGTTATTCATATTATTTGGATAAATTATATAAAAAAATTAATGTCTTCTTATATGATTTGGGTCGATTTAGATCAATTTGGATTGTTTTGTGACCCAGTCTGACCCGATCTAAAACTATGAGATTTTGACCTAATTCGACTGGCTCCATTTGACCCAAATTTTGAATCGATTTAGGCTGAAACGGCTAACCCATCATGACCCGTAGATGAACATGGCCAGCCGTACAGTGAATCGCTAAGATAAAACATAGAGAAAGTGCAGATATAACCCTAAATAATTGATGAAAGTGCAGATATAACTATGCGCTAATTGAAAGTGCAAATATAACCCTATCTATTCAGATTATGTGCAAATATAACCTTTTCCGGCAATTTGATGTCGAAATTAGGTGAAAAGACAGATTTATCCTGCCGGTTTATGTTTTAAAAAAATATAATTCCAAATGAGGTAATGACCATATTGCCCATCGTCTCCTTCAAACCCTTGACCACCAGCATCTTCTTCTTTCTTTGTCCGTTCTTCTTCTTCTTTCTCCTTGTTTTTGTCTTTCCGATCTCTCGTCTCCGACCTAACCACCTTCTTGATGCCAACCATCGCCGCCATCACCCTAATGTGGAAGGACCGAGGTTTGAGGTTCTGATTAAGAGCAAGATCTGCTCTCCGGTGGCTCGACGGGAGATGGTTACGAAGGTTGCGGGTGGAGGCAGAAACGATGATGGTGGAGGCGCAGGTGATGGCGGGGCGGGGCGAGGCTGAGCTGGGTTTAGGGATGCGATTCGTGGCGGGGGTGAAGGTGGCGGTGGCTGGGAGAGGTTGGTGGTGGTGGCCAGGGACTGGTGGCGGTGGTAGTGGCCAGGAAGGCTTGGTGGTGGTGGTGGTCGAGTGAGGTTAGTGGTGGTAGTGGTGGTGGTGGTGGACGAAGATGAACAAAAGCATTGGATGTCGGTGATAGACGAGCGCCGGAGTTAGCCGGTGGTGGTTGTGGAGCAGGGTGGGTGGTGGTCTGGTGGGTGATGGTGGTGGCCTGGCGATAAAGGTAGAGCCAGGCGGGTGAGGGTGGGGTGGTGGTTGGCGGAAAGGGTAGGATTGTCCTTCTCATTTAAGGCTTGAGTCAGAAGGATAATTTAGTCTTTTCAAGTTGACCAATGGCCGGAATCAATTGATCAACATCATAATCGTGGTATGAGGGTTATATTTGCACTAAAAATAATTGAGGGTTATATCTGCACTTTTCTCAACATATAGGGTTATATCTGCAAATGACCCTAAAACATAATATGCCACAGACTTCCGTGTTTGTCATATCTCACTATTACTCTTTTTTTTAGTTAGAATCGTCACTAGGACGAGGGTTTATAGGGTTCCCCTCCCTTTTATATTAAACTCAAATTTGCACAAAGTGCCATTACAACATATGATATGGGATTAACCCATTTACACTGAGACGCTAGCTAAATATTACATTTATAATCTAAGGTCTCAGTGACATAAAAAGAGATATACACATAAGCCCTAATGCATATTACAATACTGAGCAAAAGTATATGTGACAATGAGAAGGACAATTATCTAAGCTAAGACTAAAAAAAGGGGGAAATAAGAGCATAATGGCCAGAACCAACGGCATTTCCAACTTATTCGGCTCGAACTAGTTGGCTGCAAGCTGGTGCGCAACATTGGACCAACACCATAATACAACGATCGCTTTCTGGTCAACCTCATTAAACATTATGTAGTCTCCACTCTGAGCAAGTAAGAGGTTTTCCGGATCGTTTTCACTATATCATAGGCATTTGAAAGTTTATCCAACACGAACCAAGCTGAAGAATCAAAAATTTCCAACTCGTACGGTCTACAAATCTATTTCATTAGCTATGTACGGACTCGCCAAAAATAAGTACTTAAACTACCCTGACTTGGATTTCTCCTTACTGACATATGAAACAGATCATAAGCCAACAAAGTTTAGCCGAGCAATAGGAGCCTTCGGAGAAATGATGAATTGACGGGTGAATAGTCACGACCAATATCAAAAACAATATGACCCAGTTTAAGTTCATACCCCATAGTTATCAAATTGAAACAAAATTTAAAATAAGCCTCCCACCTGAAAATAAAAATAAAAGTAGAAAAATCAAATTAAAAATGGAGAAGTACCCCTCTGTAGCCATGATTTCGCTGGAGATATACTCGTAAATGGTTAATCCGAGTTGACTCGTTCCCGCTGAGTCAAACTCGAAAACCCTCTGGCCTCGTCATTTTCCTGTAGTATGTAGAGAGAGAAAATGGGAAACGGGAAACTCTCCACCTAAAAGCGCAGGTCACCGTCGCCTTCTCTCGGCCGTCACCGGAGAAAGCTGTTGCCGGAGGACGCTGTTGCTGGAAAACGGAATTTTTGGTCTTAGAAATCCCAAATCTGGAGAAAGGTCGTCGTGTGTTGGTCCGCCGGAGTACACCTTCTCCGTCTCCGAGCTATCACAACCACTGTGAACCCGTCTTCTGCTGGTCGTTGTGCCTGGGATTCACCTCGTCATTTCTGTCACCTTGTGAGTTTTCTGGCGTCAATGAATACTCCATGTTGGATCCGACGAAGTTCGGCTCTCCGGGTTGACTCCGGTGGAAAACTTTAGGTTGAGGGTGGCGTAAAACAGGTTTTCTTCTTCGTTGGTCTCCAGGGGGAAGCTTGGTACTGGGGGTAGGGGTGTTGGGAGGTGGGATTGGGGTGGGGGAACCGTCGGGATTTGGTTGTTTCCGGCGCCGGTGGCCCCCCGGGGATTGAAATTAGGATTTGGTCGGAAGAGAGAAGGGAGAGGACAAGTTTGAAGAGAAGGGAGAGCATCGAGGTATCCCACTATTACTCAGTTTGGATTCATTCATTTTCATTTTTCATCATTTCCTTCCATGGTTAATAACTCTGCGACCATCAAAAAAATATTACGCAAAAATATACATTGGTAAACTAATGATTGTGCGCTGGAAGGAGGGAAAATAAGTGTAAAAAAAACATGGGTCGTTTGGTTTAAACGTTTGGTTTAAACGTTTGGTTTAAACAAGGAAAGTGAATGGAGTTAGAAAAGGGAAGGAAAGGGAATTAAATTCTTTCGCATATTTTAAAATAACCATATTTTTAAAAATCTATTTGGTTCAAGTGTGGAAAGAGAATCAAATTATTTCTCATTCCCTTTGTTATTGTTTTATTCACACTAGGGAAACAAATATTGATTTCTAGCATTATAAAAATAACATATATAAGTATAAATTATTTCATATTATCAAATCTGCTAAAAAAATATAAAAGTATTTCATGAATACTGTCATATTGAGTTCATATAAAAATATTTAATATAAAATATATAGTTCATCATCTTTAATTTATTAAAATTTTGATGTAAATCTATTTATATTTGGTAAATTCTTAGAAAACACTGTCTTTCCATAGGTTTATGGAAAGACGGGGTTTAATTATAATAGTAAAATCCAATTAGAATAGTACAACGTGTAGTAGTTATATTATTTATAACCCAATTCAAGCAACCAAAAAAAATTATCTTCATTTTCTTTAATTTGCACTTTAAAACTTGGTCTTTCCATAACCTCTGGAAAGACCGTCTTTCAAGAGATGGACTCTCTATAATTTTTCGTAAATATTTTATTTACATATTGTCATCTTTACATATTTTTATTTTATATCATATGCGATAGGGTGCGTAACTCATATACAACTCAAAAAGTAAAATTATGATATTATTTTTTTCCGTATGCAGTTAATTTTTTGTCTTATTTTAATTAAGTTAAAGTATAACACTACTACTTAATATATTATTATTTATATTATATAATTATAAAATAATAGTATTTATATAAAAATAATATATTTATTATAAATACTATATTAATATAAATATTATTCATATTATAAAGTTTGAAATTTTAATTATTTTTTTCTTAAAAAATAGTTCATATGAAAATTGTAGTTTCATTTAAATTTGACCTATACACAATACAAAAAATAAAATTATAATATTTTAATTGAAATCATAATCATAATCATAATTTTGTAATTTTTATTTTGATAACAAATATAAAGTATAATCTTATTTTGGAGTTCATAAAATAAAGAGGGAAATGGAAGACAGGGATAAGAAATCTCAGCCCCAAAATAAGATCAGGGAATCATGTTGCACAAAATTGAGAGAATAGTAAAACTATAAATGAGGAAAGAAAATGATAAAAAAAAAATCAAACCAAACACTAATTAAAATAACCAAGGTCTTAGATTATCTTTCGCTTTCCTGATTCACCCCAACCCTCCCAAAGAGGTACAGGAATGATTAATGTGAATGAAGTATACTATGTAATTATGAAAGAGTCCAGAAGAAAGTTTGGAATTGTCAAATGGGTCCTTTTTGTGTGGGCCTTTATCTTAGTTGGGCTAGGCCCACTAAGCTACAAGTGATCGGGTGTCATTTGGATAATGACATGATTGTGTTATTATTTGTTCTACTGCCCATTTTGCTTTTATATATTTCAGATTTCATTCCTACACCAAAGAAGGAAAAAGACTCGCGCGGGACCATGGTGAGACTATGGACAATGTAGAGCTTTAAAAATTACAAAAAATACACCCTATTATCTTATACTTTAAAGCAATTATATTTAAATCATACGTCTCACCGTAAAAATAGGTTAGATTGTCTCAATCAAATTTTTGTTCAAAAAAAATTACACAAGAATTCCCCTTCAAGAAAATTGTGTGTAGAATTTTATTATATTATATGATACATTATCATTACAATTTCTAGACTGTTAGATGAAAAGGTAATCCTTTAATAAAATAAATAAATTATATCTCTTAAGTCGAAGAAGGTGTCTTGATTTGAATCCAAAATCTCTTTATTAAAGGAGTAAATCGTATCTCTTAATAGGAAGGTGTCTTGATTTGAATCCAAATATCCACGGCCATCGCGCTACCACCCTAACGGACCACTGCACCATCATCACCACCACCCACAGCTACAACCACTATCATTGGGCCACCATTGTCGGGTCACCACCACCGACCATCAATTAATTTTGAGTCGTTGTTTGCAACTCCAATTTCATTTCACAGTCCTTTTTTATTTTGAATGGACTAAGCTACCCTTGTATTTTAATTTCAAAGTCCTCTAGTTCTAAAAAAATTACTTATATTGATCCAAAATTACTTCATTCCCCAACTAAACCAATTAGGCGACCGGCGCCATAAAAAAAGCTTATGATCAACCGACATTGCAACCCGCAGTCATGCACTGTCACTTGATACGAATCACAAAATAGTGTGTTGGCTTTAAGGGTTGAACAAAAAAATAGTGTGTCCGCTCTTGAAACCGGACACAAAAGTAGTGGGTCCGCTCACATGGTTGGTCATAGTGGCCAGACACGAGATCGCCTCGTCCACTATATGGGCGGGGCACTAAATTGATATGTCCATTCTATGAGGTCGGGCACAACTGTTTTGTGTCCGTCCACGAGATAAGACACACCGATCTCGTGTCTGAACACATTTTGATCGATTTTTTTAAAAAAATTAGAAGTTTTTAAAACTAACAAATGCATAATAATATTTACTAAATAAAGATTTTAAAAATAAAATTAGGCACTTATTCCATGAATAAAAAATTTCAATATAAAAATTGAATTCCGTATGCTTTTGAATGGAATTTTCTTTTCTTTTTTAAAGAAAAGAGAAGAAATGTTGGGATTTTTTAGAAATATGAATGAATAAATGGATTTATACATGTCATTTCCTTTATTTCTTAAGATTGTATGAAATAGACCGAGACTGTCATCCCTCATATAGAATGTAATGTAGTACAATATAGGATGTGATACAACAATTCGCAAAGAAAAAAAAAGACTAAGGTGGATTAACTAATGCATGGAGCCCAATTCACCTAACTAGTTCCGCTTTCAACAACATATGGCAAAAGGCGATTACCGCTCGCCCGCAGCGGCCCATATCAGCCGACACCCCGCCCATCATATGAGAAGTAAATTACGGTAGCCCAGCACCAGGACCAATGAAGGACCGATCCACATACTCGGTGCGCACAAGGGAGCCTTGGAAAGCAAAAGCTCCCCACACGGCCGCTGCCGAATTTCTAAGATAATTGGGTGTTCTTCAACAACATATGGGTGTCATGGAGGGTGGTCCAAGGAATTGACCCAAAATCACCCACAAAAGTTTGTCACAATTATGGCTTTGTGAGGGCCAAGCCTTAGTTATGGGGTTATACATGCCCTTGCATGGCCTCTCTGACTCGTGCAATCTAATTGCGTAACCCCTCACTTTTCCCTCTTTCTAATGATTTGCAAACCTCAGTCTGGTCAAAACTCAGGCCTCTGCTCTTTTGTCTGGTCAAAACTCAGGCCTCTGCTCTTTTACTCCTTCCTTATGACTCAGGATTCCTAGTCCAGAGGCACACAGTAAGAGGGTTATGCATAGGGGTGAGCAGCTCGCGAGCAGTTTGAGATTCACTCGATTAAGATGCGAGCCGAACAATTTTGTATTTAATCTCAGAGATTCGTGAGCAGCTCGATAAAATTTATGCGCTTAATTATATTGAAATAAATTGATTTTACATTTTTTTAGATAATAGATATATTAAAATTTATATGTAAGATGTAAATTACATTATTAAACTTTTTATATAATTTTTGTTGCATTTATTTGCTCACAGACGGTCGAATTTCAAATCAAAATTCATAAAAAATTAACGAGCACAATTTTTAATCAAGGTCCTGCTCATGTTTGACTCTCTCAATACACACCCCTACTTGTATGTGTTGTACATCGTCAAAATCCTCCGCAGACTCAGGGGTGGAGCTAGAAAAGTATTTTTGGTGGGTCTGGTGGAAGAGGGGGGGCGTGGGCAGTGAAAATACGGTGAAGATTGTGGTGGAATTTAGGAAATTTTTGAAATTTGGTGAAAACCGGTGAAGGCTAGATGAAAATATGCGGGTTCAAAATTTAAAAATAAACTAGGTCACTGGCCAAACGTTATGTGTTGATAAGGTAAAAAATATTAAAAAAATAAAAAATGGTGGGGCGGACACCCTGAGTTGCACAAGGCTACATCCATCCCTACGCATAACACATTCAGTGTAATGTGACATATGCCTATCTTTACCGGCTATTGCTAAAGTTCTCATAGTGCCGAGAGTGCTACATTAGTGGTTAGCAAAATAACTGTTTAATACCATATAAGATCATGAATCACCTTTACACGATACAGATTAATTTTATGAGTAGTTACTAATGGAAAGTTGTCATAGAAGACCGAATGTAGTAGAAAATGCAGTGTGTCCACGGCTCACCTCGGAGAGCTGAAAAAGTGCAGAGATTTGCAGTGATTATCTGTAAGGTGCAAATAGGGTTCACGTGGTGCTTGCAGCCACTTCATCTGTTTCAATTCCAAAGCATACATTAACAAACAAACTAGAGTACATTGATTATTGGCATTACATTACCTTAATTGGTAGTTTTGCCATCAAATCTTGATCCAGGCCCCAAAGGCTGGTTCTAATTAGGAAACCCGTACTAATGAGTCACGGGGCTAAAGCTAAAAGGCATTTTCGTGTCCTTTATTTAAGATACTACTTGAACCCACAAGTTAATTAACCAGGTCATTTGATACTCTGCAGAATCACTGATATTGTTAATCTTGAGATTTACAAGGCAATGTTCCTACACATGTTGCAATGTTTTAGAATTACGTAAATGTTTGGAAATAGTGCTGAAATATTTGAAAAATCTTGATGACCCAAAGATACCTCACACCTTAGATGTCTTTAAAAAATGCCCTATTATGAAAGTTGAGGAAGAAATCGATCATCCTAAAATTTTGGTGGTTCAGCAAAGATTTATGGCTTGGTGCTTGAACGTCGATTGTTATATTCTTTTGGTCGTCCCAAATTGTTTCATGTCTCAAAAGTCAAACAGTTGCTTTCATATTTTCCGTTTTTATTTTATTTTTATTTTTCTTATTTTTGATTTAGGGTATCGTTATGGTATTTAAAGACTTCTTGAGGGTCGAAAATATTTTATCTTTCGATCAATCATATTTCGGATATTTTATTTCCTTTCCATGTGAATTCCCATTCTTAAGTTTCGATGCTTGTGAACTATTTTTGAAATCCTAAATTTACCGACTGTATCACTTCTCCAACGAACAATTACTTCCCTTGTATTTGACCATAGCATTGCTAAATCCCATCATATATTTTATTACCTCACCCCAAATTCCAATATGTAAAACATGTATGTTATAAGTTTTAAATTTGAAAAAAAAAAGTTAGACACCCGACTACCTTTCTTTCCGACCAAACCTAACTGTCGGAAACCAACCCCATTGCGAGCCCCACCTCAAACCCATGTCGGGGCCAAAAAAAATCTCCTACCTCTATCAAAACCCACCCCTTGTATAACCACATTCCGTCGACCCCTATTAAAAACCACCCCTTGTATAACTACATCCCGTGTGCAAAATCCCACCCGGCGAAATCAACGCTAGGGATGATCATGTGTCTAGGACCCGACCTAGACCCATAGAGTCTAGACCCGTTGGGTCGGGTATGAGTCCAAAAAATTTAGACCCATAGAGTCTAGATCCGTTGGGTCGGGTATGAGTCCAAAAAATTAGACCCATCGGGTCCGGGTATGAGTCTAGATTTTAAAAAATGGGTCCGGGTCTAAGATATAAAGACCCAGACCCGACCCGACCCAACCCATAGACCCATATTACCCTAACTATATATATTATTTATCCTAATTTCTAAATTAATTTCATATTTTTATTGGCAAAGTCTTGGGAAATGCCTTTTTCTATAAGCCTATGGAAAGACGAGTTTTAATTAGAATAATAAAAGGTAAAAGGTTTTAGTTGCAATATTAAAAATTTATTATGCAATGTGTAGTAGTTATAAAGTTTATAACCCGATTCATGCAACCCAAAAATTTTATCTTCATTTCTTATAATTTGCACTTTAAACCTTGAGACTCTTTTTTATTGTATTTTTAATTAAACAAATAATGTGTATTGTATTTTTTTTTCTTGAAGAATTAATTCATGTCCATGTTGAACTTGAATTATTTGTATTTAAGATACACTAGTGGAGAATGGTCTATTAAAGATAGAGTTCAAAGGCGGTTCTAAGAAATTTCCCAGGAACCACCTTTGATTGAGATCCGAATGAGGTTCCAAACTCGGAACTCATTTCGAATCCGATTAATGGTGGTTCTTAATTAATTAAAGACAGTTCTTGAGAAACCGCCTTTAATGTACATCAATTAAATATGGTTATATTGTATAACCGCCTTTGATTGAGATAAAAAATGAGTTCCGAGTCTGGAACTAATTTCGGATCCGATTAAAGGCGATTCCTTTTGTGTTGCCACTTTTAATTGGACCTTTTGACCACATATATAAAGAAGTTTCAGGGTTTCATCCCTTAGTCAATTTTTAGATCTAAAATTTCCTCTTAACACCTAACTCCATCCATCTCCTTCGCGCTACCCCCTCTGGCCATTTCCACCATTGCGCGCCACCCCTCTTGGCCATTTCCTCCATCCCGCGCCATCCCCTCTCCAGCGCCCCCGCGTTATCCCCTCTCCAACGCCACCGCGTTATCCCCTCTCCAGTTGGCGCCACCTCGCCAGAAAACATTGCTCAAATCCCGTGCTCTCTCCAACGCCACCTTGTCTCCACCACGAATCTCCAGCGCCGCCTCGTCTCCATCGTGTGGGTTGCCTAGTCTCCTCCGCATGGCCACCGCTGCTACGCCCTTTGCTCCTCAAGCCGGAAAAGTAAATTTTTATGTTTCTCTTTAAATAGATTTGGTTTCCTTCGTTCTTCGATTAATTTCCTTCGTCTTTCGATTAATGTTATTTTGTGTAATGTTGTTGTGTAATGCTGTTGTGGAACTTCTGTTTCTCTAGAAAATTCCTTCGATTAATGTTTTTTTGGGCTCCAGAATTAGGTTCCGAGTTCATAACTCATTTCAGACCCAATAGAAGGCGGTTCTCGGAACCGGCTTTAATCGAAACGATCGAAGGTACAATAAGAGAAGACACTAGAAAAGAGCCCTCTCTGGTCCAATAAAATTACCTTTAATAGGCCTGATTTCCTCTAGTGATAATAAATATTTGAGTCTGTCTCTTGAAAGACATTCTTTCCATAAGACATAGAAAGACTAAGGATTAAAGTACAAATTAAAAGAAATGAAGATAAAATTTTCGGTTGCATGAATCAGGTTATAAACTTTATTACTATTACACATTGCATAATAAATTTTATTATTATAACTTAGACCTTTTAATTTTTATTATTCTAATTAAACCCATTTATGCATAACACTATGGAAAGACGGTCTTTCACAAGATTTTGCCTACATATTTTATTTAGTGAAGAACAAAAATTAGAAAGTTAGAACTATTTAGGACCCATTTTGGACCCAAGACCCGTTTAGACCCATCTGGTTTGGGTATGGGTCTAATATTTTCAGACCCTACGAGTCCAGGTCGAGTATGGGTCCAACTAATTTTTTTAGGGTCGGGTCCGACTCATATTAGACCCGACCCAGACCCGTGATCATTCCTAATCAACAAAGCCCCACTTTCACCAGCAGAATCATAAAGATTCTATTGGAGTAGATGTTGTAATAATGCATTCCAATGGAACGGTAAAATCACGCTTGGATGATTGTGGTAAATATTTTCTTGGATATCGATATGAGTCGCATTGAACACACTTTCCTTAATGAGTAATTCGACCCTATTACAGTCTTGTGTTACACGAATTCCCTTCAGGGATAAAACAATTGAGAATCCCTCTTGTTCTAGGCTTGAATCAAGAGAGTACATTTGAGTAACTGTGTTTTTGATTGTTTAGTATGTCTAGGAAAATATGAAATATTCATTTATGTTGTTCGTCCTCTGTCTTTCTACCATGCATGTATACACATGTATATATAGGAAACATTGTCGTGAAAAGACACAACACTTCATCATTGTCGTGAAAAGATGCAACATTTCCTCATTCTAGGACAAGTCATTTTGTCATCACCAATGCAAATAATTCTTATCCTATGAACCCGTAAACTCGTAGATAGTTTATACAAGTGTGCACTCCACACCACCAAACTAGTTTTAACGTCATGAGTTTGCAATTACTTGAATCCAATTATACTTAAATAGCTTTGTGTTTCATAAAACACCAACAATCCTCCCCCTTTAAGTATTATCCTTGATTCGTTAAATCTAACAACCAAACCAAACAAGTGCATAATTGAAAATGTCTTGAAGATTGAATTTTCACCTTAGTGAACTGCACATTCCAAATATTCGAGAATCAGGGTGTCTCTAAAGATTGAACCCTTCAACCCATTTGAACACTTGAAGATAATCCACGCACAAATTCAAATACAACTCAAAAGCTTAAACCTGACACTGTATAAGCTATATGTCCCTATCAATTCATGAGTGCATACAAAGCCAAGCCCGAGCTTATTGAAGCGGCCACACTTTACACTTTACATAGGTGAATCTCTTTAATCGTACACCTGCAAATGTACTTTGTCAAAGGATCCATTAAGAAGTTAAAAATTCAACCTCACTTCCATGCATGTCCAAACATATTACCTTCAGGATATGAAATCATATGTTTCAATCTCAAACAATAGGCCCTCCACATTGAATTTTACTCTAATGTCGTATCAAAGCAAAATTGGGTATCCCATTATCAAATATTAAATTGGCTTTAAACTCATCCCAATCACCGAATTGTTTATCAAATCCCTAACTAGTCACTTTGCCAAGTGCTCCACTAGATTGTATTGATGTCTTACAAAATCAATTGAAATCACACCATGAGTTATTAACTCACGATTCACGCTATGCCTAGCGCCCAAGTGTCTAAATTTGCATTATACACTTCACTATAATCCTTAGCCACCTACCGGCTCAGGCCATAACAGAATTTCATGTACCAAATTCTGTAACCATTATGCCTTTTTACGAGCAATTCTGTTTCATTACGCCTTTTTACCAGCAGTTGGGGTTTCTACTAATTTTCGTTTCACCTCTCCCTGCTAATTTCCATTTCACTTTCGATGTTTCACTCATCAATTACTCGATGATATCATCTCTTTAAATGACCCCTCATCATTGACTCCACCCTCTTGTGCGGTTAGGATTTTTGCCCCTAGGTAGATCTTCTCCATTGTGATGAGGCTGCATTGCTTGTTTTGGCTCAATGGTTTGTAACTTTCAGATATTTTTAGGCTCTCATACATTTTGGCTAATTTTTCACCCATGACCATTGTTGCTAGGCTATTGAGGCAAGAACGGATTGCAATAGGTAAGCTTGCATTTTTGAACAAAAATTGAACAAGTGCAAGAGTGTGTTGAAGATGATGGTAGAGAGGGATGTTAATATAGTGGTGAAATGGTTGAAAATCACTCATTTTTATTGTTCCATGATTCATTCCATTTCCATGATTTATTCCCATAGATTGTGTGTACTCCATATAAGGCTGAATTGATGATGATTCAAAATTTCAAAATTTCAAAATTTGAAATTTGAATAAGATAGAAAATCAAAGCTTCAAATACATAAGCTTTATGGATGAAGACTTTAAAACCCTTCAACTAGGATGAACATAGAGAGAGAGAATATTGTTAGAGAGAATATTTCACTACTCCCTCTGGTTCTTTTATTATGGTCCCAATTTTTGGGCACAATTTTTTTCAAAAAAATAAATGAATGGTAGAGATTGTATTGAAAGTATAAAAAGTAAAATGTGTGGATAAAAACAATTTAGGATTTACTAAAAGAGGAAGGAGCTAATATAAAAAAACTATCCAAAAATAAAAGTGAACCATTATTAGTGGACCAGAGGGAGTAGGACAAATTTCTGCCCCACAGAGAGAATTTGATTACTTGATTACTTGATTACTTGATTACTAGGTTTTAGAGTATAGGCTTAGCTGCAAATTGGAATACAATAATAATACAAGTAGCTGGGCATTCTGACCAATGATCTCTGTCACATACTAAACGCACATTTGACCAATTACCACATTCGTTCAGTCACTCTGAATTATTCAACGCGAGATTAAGAAATGCATCAACAATTCAACATTCAAACTAATGTAAATTCTCTGTCCGAATTTTTAACGTTATCATTCTTTCATATGTTATAAAAGAAGATAGCAAAATTTCAAAATTTATGCTCTTCTTATATTATTGAATAAGTGTGAATTTGTCTCTATACATTAGTCTCATTTTTTACATGATAGATTAAATCATCGTGTTCATGATGATCACTTGATTTAGTTGTTTGTGTTGATGTGAGGTTCTCGATCTGGTTGTACATATTGTGTGTTGGTGGTTATGTTTCTATATTGTTTTTAGGGGTTCCATTTATTTTGATGCACCGATTTATATATTTTAAGGTGTTTACAGTTTGAACAACATAGATCGTGTTGGACCAAAAGGTGTTACAGCGATAGAAGATCCCTATTTGACGTAGTGATATCGATGCGTGATGCGCTCCTCTCTGCCAAGTGATCATGATTTTTGCGAGAAGTGAGTTAATATCCCCAATAGCGCCATTACAGTTTTTATTGGATCTCTAATCTATAATAGTAGAAACGATTAGTCTTGTTGACATGTAATTTAGATATACTTGCAATATGTCAGTTATTACTATAGGATAGTTAGGTTGGATATCAATTCTATTTATTATAATCACTGCTGAGCGTTATTCCCAATACCTTAAACGATTGATCCCAAAAAAAAGGGTTAATAGAAGATGATTTTTTTGACAATAACGTTTTCATTTTTGGTATGTAGAGTCCTCGGGAGTTGGATTTATTTATGGCATATTGCGAATTCTGGTGATCTGGTGTTTTAACACCGCTATCCAGGTTTTGTCCGAACGCAGGATTTTGTCCACGATTTATGGAGCATATTATGGAGTATATTTATGCGATCAAATCAGAATATTGTGAAGATTATTATCTTATTTCGTGGCAATTTAATTCTGGTAAACGAATATTCCTGTAATAGTTAGGAATTGATTAAGTAGTTTATTTATGGTACAAGTCCTATTGATGAAGGATTGTCCATTTAAATACCAGATTAGAATTAGATCTTTCCTTAGTTTAGAAGTCTATTTATGGTAGAGTTAGACAAGGAAAGAGGTTGACAGAAGGTAGGATTGCGATGGATATAAATACAAGAAGATACAACGCAATCAATTAAGCGACCAAGAATTCATCTCTACGTGAGAAGTTTGGAGCGATCTGCCTGTGGTGTTTGGAGGAGTGTTTATTCATCCAACCAAGTTTGTAAAGATCAGAAACAAGGAAGCCTTAATTCCTCGGGAGGAGGAGATCCAGGGAGACGTGTTGATCGTGAGGGTTCAACGACGTAGGATCGGCAGTGATGGGATCTCACAACATTCACTCTGTAGATGTAGGTGTAATTGCACCGAACTGCGTAAATAAGTTGTGTGTGCACTGTGTTTTTATTTCGTGTTTCAACACCAAACATTAAACAACTTGGCGTAAAAGTAGAGACTTTAGGTGAAACAGACTTTCAATTGGTATCAGAGCAAGGCACTTGCTGACCCCTATACAGGGAGAGTGAGATCAGGTTTCACCATGGCACCAAAGGAGGGGGCTTCGGTCACGCGACCACCGTTGCTGGAACAAGGTAATTATGCTTATTGGAAGGCATGTATGAAAGTGTTCATTGGAGCACTAGATGATCAAGCCTGGAACTATGTCATAAATCAGTACACTCCACCTTCAAGTGACGAAACTACAGGATCAAGCTCATCGACGGCCAAACCATTCTCTAAATTTTCTCCTGATGAGCATAAAGCACACGTGTCCAACTCAAAGGCGTTGAATGCCATCTCCACAGCAGTGGATGAAGATCAATTTAAGATGATTTCAAATTGTGAGACTGCGAAGGAAGCATGGGATGTGTTACAAACGTATCATGAGGGGACAAGCTCTGTTAGGGAATCAAAGTTGCAATATTATACGTCAAAATTCGAAGAATTGAAGATGCGTGAAGATGAGACTATTTCTGAGTTTAATGGACGAGTCCGAGATATTGCAAACAAAGCGTTTCAGTTTGGCAAAAAGTACAAAGATCAAAAACTTGTCAGGAAAGTGTTGAGGGCGTTACCTCCACGGTTCAATATGAAGGTCACAGCAATTAATGAAAATGGAAGGATTGGGACAATGACTCTTGATGAGCTTATGGGATCTCTGGAATCTTATGAGATGGAGATGCTGGAAACAAAAACGGGAAAGAAAGAGATGGCTTTTTCAAGCACAAACTCTGGAAAGGCAGATTATCTTAAGGATAATGAAGATTCCGATGAAATCGCGAACATTACCAGAAACTTCTCCAGATTTATGAAGAAGATGGGCAGGAAATCTCAAGATAAGTCAAGTGGGAGCAAAAATCCTAACGCCAACTCCACTCCAAGATTCGGTCAAGCAACTGGTGTTGAAACACCGAAGATTAAATTGACAAATCTGAATCTGAACAGGAAAATCCAGTGTAGAGAATGTGAAGGTTTTGGACACATACAAGCTGAGTGTGCCAATACGCTTAAAAGGGAAGGAAAATCGTATGCTACAACCTGGAGTGATAATGACGGAGGAGATGATGTTAAGGATGGAGAAGAGTATACAAATCATGTTGCTTTTGGTGTGTCAATGGTGGAGTTAGAAGACTCTATTACGGACGGTCTCGGTATGCTGAATGAAGAAGATAGTAGTAGCTCAGATGAAGAGACTAGAAGCATTAGTGATGATGACATTCGCAAGGAAAGCATGGAGATGTACAAGATGTGGTTAAAAGTGGCTGATGAAAACAAAGAGCTCAAGTTTGAGAACAAGAGACTGAGTGAGAAAGTTAAAGTGAATGAACTTGAAAAGGAAGAGGCAATTGGAGAACTGAATAAGTTTAAGAAGGAATTTACTGAAGTGGTGCAACGAGCAGAGGCAGCAGAACAAGCTATTAGACGTCTCAATACAGGGAAAGCTAAGCTCGAAGACTGTCTACGAATGGGACAGACGACCAAATATGGAATTGGTTATGAAAGGACAGTGAATGTGTTAAAAAAACGAGGCAGATCAAGGTGTACCAGCTCCAAGCATAATAAAAAAAATTGTCCTATCAAGAGGATCAGACGATGTGGATACTGTGGAGCTCAAGGGCATGTCAGGAACAGGTGTTTTAAGCTGCTTAGGACACTGTCTGTCAACACAGTAGATCGGTGTTTCAACACCATGCCAGAATATAAGTCAAGGCATCGGCTTAACACTGGAGGATACAGAACTGGATTTCTGAACACACGTGTCAATCAAAATCCTAATCACATCTATCGATCAGTAAACCAGGTATGGGTTCGAAAATCTCAAGATGTTTGTTTTTCAAGTTTTGTTTGTTTTGGGGCACATACAGGAAACTCTTGGTATTTCGATAGTGCATGCTCAAGGCATATGACTGGAATACCTGAATTTCTTCAAAAATTCAAACCTGGATTTGGTGGACATGTTAGATTTGGTGATGGGAAGCGAAGTAGAATAATCGGCAAAGGTGAGTTAGTCATTAAAGGGCTTCCTGTGTTCCAAGATGTATTACTGGTGGAAGGTCTGAAAGCTAACCTGTTGAGCATTAGCCATATATGTGACAATGAAATGACGGTGTTTTTCGACAAAGAGAAGTGTGTAGTCAACCATGGTACTGAAGCATTCACTGGTTCTAGATCAATGGATAATTGTTATTTGCTCGACCAAGATGTCACATGCTTCAACTCAAAAAATGAACTCAGTACAATGTGGCACAGAAAATTAGGACACATAAATTACAAATCCTTAGCTCGTATTTCCAGGCTGAAGGCAGTCAGAGGTATTCCCGAGATCAGTGATAACAAGGAGATAGTCTGTGGGTCATGTAAAGAAGGAAAGCAAACCCGGATACCACACCATGCCGTACATGATGTTTCAACGTCAAGACTTCTGGAGCTACTACATATGGACTTGATGGGGCTAGTTAATACTCCGAGTGTGGCAGGAAAGAAGTATATTTTCGTCTGTGTAGACGACTTCTCGAGGTATACGTGGGTATCATTTTTAAAAGAGAAGTCAGAAGCTGCTGGGGTATTCAAGAACTTGGCGCACAAACTACATGTTGAAAAAGGAACCACTCAAGTAAGAATTGCACGTCTCAGGAGTGACCATGGAAAAGAGTTTGAAAATTCTACGTTTCATAACATCTTCGAGACACTTGGCATACACCACGAGTTCTCTGCCCCCATAACTCCTCAACAAAATGGTATTGTGGAGAGAAAGAATCGAACACTGCAGGGAATGGCACGAGCAATGTTAGCCGAGAGAAAAATTAATGCTAGATACTGGGCTGAGGCGGTACACACTGCATGCTACACCATCAACAGAGTATATCTGCGTCCGTTTACCGAAAAGACACCATATGAGATTTGGAAGGGGAAGAAACCAGATGTGTCGTATTTCCATGTCTTTGGCAGTAAGTGTTATATTCTGAAGGACCGGGAGCCCTTAGCTAAATTTGAATCTAGAAGTGATATCGGTATATTCTTGGGTTATTCTCCTACCAGTCGAGCTTACTGAGTGCTTAATCAACGTTCTGGTACGGTCATGGAGTCTATCAATGTGGTGGTTGATGATTCAGAGGACAACACTGTCGGTGAGAATGATGCCTTTGAACCAGTGACTCCTACTGGTGTTGAAACACCAGCATCGTCAACTGGTGTTGAAACTCCGGAAGCTGGAACTCATGAATCAGAACAGCATCCGACTAGACAAATGCAATTAAGGGATCAACCACGTGTAAATTACAGAGAATTGGCAGGACTATCTTGTTTCATCTCTCTCACTGAGCCAAAAAATTACAAAGACGCTCTTCTCGATGAATATTGGGTTTCGGCAATGCAAGAAGAACTGCAGCAATTCGAGAGAAACAATGTTTGGTATCTTACCCCCCGACCGGATAATGTGAATGTGATCGGAACCAAGTGGATCTTTAAGAACAAATCTGATGCGGAGGGTAACGTTACAAGGAATAAAGCGCGATTAGTTGCTCAAGGGTACACTCAAGTTGAAGGGGTTGACTTTGATGAAACTTTTGCACCAGTAGCCAGATTAGAGTCGATCAGACTGATGTTGGCAGTATCATGTATTCTGGATTTTAATCTTCATCAGATGGATGTCAAAAGTGCGTTCCTGAATGGCCTAGTAAAGGAGGAAGTTTATGTAGAACAGCCTAAGGGATTTGAAGATCCACACTTTCCTGACCATGTCTATCGATTGAATAAAGCACTGTACGAACTCAAGCAGGCACCTCGTGCATGGTATGAGCGACTGACAACCTTTCTGATTCAGAAAGGATATCGTCGAGGGGGAGTGGACCGTACAATATTCGTGCTGCGTAGGGGGACAAATATTCTCATCGCACAAATTTATGTGGATGATATTGTCTTTGGATCTACCTCTTCAGTATTGGTGAAGGAGTTTGTTGACTTAATGACTCAGGAGTTCGAAATGAGCATGGTAGGAAAATTGTCATACTTTCTGGGATTACAGGTTACTCAAGAGAAGAATGGTATTTTCATCAATCAACAGAAATATGCTGAAAACTTGATCAAGAGATTCGGACTTACAAGTGCAAAGGCAGTACGCACTCCAATGGCTACCACCGACAAGCTTACAAAAGATGAACTGGGTCAAAGTGTTGATCAGAAGTTGTACAGGAGTATGATTGGCAGTCTGTTGTACTTAACTGCAAACAGACCAGACATCTGTCTGAGTGTTGGTATTTGTGCTCGCTATCAAGCTAATCCAAAGGAGTCACACCTGTCAGCCGTGAAGAGGATTATTCGGTATATAAGTGGAACAGTGGAGTATGGAGTATGGTTTTCTCGAAACAAGGATTCGCAATTGGTAGGTTTCAGTGATTCCGACTGGGCCGGGAATGCCGATGATCGTAAGAGTACCACTGGTGGATGCTTCTTTGCTGGATCAAATCTTGTTAGTTGGTACAGTAAAAAGCAGAATTCTATATCATTGTCTACGGCTGAAGCAGAATATTTAGCTGCCGGGAGTTGTTGTGCGCAGTTATTATGGATGAAGCAGATGATGAGAGATTATGGGTTCAATGATGTGAGTCTGACAGTTCTATGTGATAATAAAAGCGCCATTGATATTTCCAGGAATCCTGTGCAACACTCGAGGACAAAGCACATTGATATTCGACATCACTTTATTAGGGACTTGGTTGAAAAAGGAGAGGTCGTACTCCAGTATGTACCAACAACAGAACAACTGGCTGATATCTTTACAAAACCTATGGATGGTGAGACTTTTGAAGGCCTCAGATAGCACTTGGGTGTCTGTCGAATGTAAGGTACTCTGATTTTTCCTTGTTGTAGTATTATTTACTGTTATGTTTTCTTTTAAATACAGTGAAAAAAAAGGAAATATCAAAAATACTAAAAATATGAGAAGTGGTGTTTAAACACCGGGGAATATAGTGGAAGAAGACCAGAAGGATTAACTTTGGGCCAAAAGGTTATACTGGGCCTAAAATTGCGCATGTGGTATTGTGAAAGAAGAAAAAGTAGAGTGTCTTTACGGTTTTCGAAAAAGGTAAGTGAAAGTGACAAGTGGTTGATTCCCACACAAACTCAAATTCTTCAACTGTTCATCTTCCCAAACAGAACTCCCGCTAGTATTGTTTTCGAGCAACCTGAAGTTTGCAGAAACCCTCATATTTTCGTAGCTCAACCAACAGCCCCTTGACAATGGCGAGTTCTACGTTCAAGAAATTGGTCCGAGATTCTGTCAATGTGCGAGTGCCTGAAAATCCGAGAATTGAAGAGCTCGACTCCGATGCAGACCTGGATGAACTCTGTGGAGGTCGAGAACAGAGAATGACACCGTGGGGTGGAATAAAAGGTCGACGACCTAAGCCAAGGTTTGATCAGTCCTTCGTTTTCGATGGAATTTACTTCTGCTCTGTTCTTGAATTTATTGAGTGGATGGTCCAGAATAGAGATTATGTAGATCTTCGAAAATATAAGAATTTGAGTGGAAAGGTAAATGGATTTAATCTAAAGGATTTGTTAACCGGTGGAATTGGAGAAATTTGTGACATTAGTAAGTTTAATGCCACATTGGTTGGAGTAGATTTTGGAGAACAGTATAAAATAGGAGATGAAATAGATAAGTACTTCACTATCTACACGAGAATAGGGTCCCTGCACAGGCCTGTTATTAAAAGCCTAGGTGATAATGCTGTTGTACAACCCTAGGTTAAAGTAGTTAAATCTACTGACTTTGCCAAAGCAAGTGGCAAAGAGATGGAAATCTTTGATGAGTCTGTATTTCCGTTTCAAGAACGGTTGAGACAGTTACCTGTTCCAGTGATAGAGATAAGTGATAATGAAGAAGAAGTATGTGCTGAGGGAGTCAGTGAAGGTGAGACAGGTTCTGAAAATGCTCTTGTGAGCAGTGAGAGTATGGCTGTGGAAGGTTTAGAGGAAGCTGATGTTCTTGATACTGGTGTTCAAACACCAGTTGTGAGCTCTGCAGAGAGGGAGCACACCCCTGAGGGTCTTGGTATTGGTGTTGAAACACCGCCAGAAGCCAGAAAAACCCGTGGACTTAAGAGGAAGAGTACAGAGGTGGGTGTTGAAACACCACCTGAGTCTGGGGAAATACCTACCCCTCAGTTGTCCAAGAAGACCAGAGGAGATGTGGCCTCTGCATCCAAAAAGGTTCGACGGTCAAAGCGGTGCAGAAACAAGAGTATGGCTGCAAGTGATGATAGTGATGAGCCAATTGGGCAGAAATTGAAGAAGTTGCGGGCAGATCGACAGAAGAGATCAAAGAGGAAGAGTACAGAGGTGGGTGTTGAAACACCACCTGAGTCTGGGGAAATACCTACCCCTCAGTTGTCCAAGAAGACCAGAGGAGATGTGGCCTCTGCATCCAAAAAGGTTCGACGGTCAAAGCGGTGCAGAAACAAGAGTATGGCTGCAAGTGATGATAGTGATGAGCCAATTGGGCAGAAATTGAAGAAGTTGCGGGCAGATCGACAGAAGAGATCAGCTGAACAAATGGAGTCTCGGACACTACCTGCTCCTGAGGTTAGTAAGGCTATATGCTTTGAGTTTTATGATGAGGCTAGTCAAGAGAAAATGGAGTTCATCAGTGGAAGAAAAATACTGGCAGAAAGGCCAGCCGATGCCGAGAAGTACAGAGAGTGTGGGTTCACTGATTTCCTACAATACCTCAAAGTACTTAAAGATGCCACGTGCTTTGCTGAGTACAATAAGCAGATGGTGATGGAGTTTTACGCAAATCTGAAGGAGGATTGTGAAAGTGAAGATTCCTCCTAGTTTCATAGAGTGTACGTGCGTGGGGAAATTTTTGAATTCTCCCCCGAGGCTGTGAATTGATGTATGCAGCGTGGCACTACCAGGAATGTCCAGGCGGTGTTCCAACACCGAATGCCAGAAAACTATGATGAAGTGGCAGTGGAGTTAACAGGAGGGGTGGAAAGCACTTGGCCACTGACTGGCAGACAACAGATACCTGCATCAAATCTAACCTCCAGATATTATTGCCTGTACATGGTAGCCGTTCACAACTGGATCCCTTCGGTTAACAATACAAGTGTTACCAAAGAAATGGCTACACTTCTCTATAGTCTGGGAGCGAGGCATAGGGTTAATTTGGGAAGGTTGGTATTCAACGATGTTATGGACTGTGCCCGGAAGACTAGGAAGGAAGCCCTAGTACATCCCTGTGTCATCTCACTGGTCCTGCAAAAAGGGGGTGCTGTCGCAAGGGAATCTGATGAAGTGATATCTACCCAAGCTTTACGGCCGACCCTCAGAACCTTGAGTGGTCGTATTGTGAAGGATCTACCCTGGACGCCTCCAGCAACAGAATGCTCGGTTGCAGGTGCAGCTCGGTTAAGAGCTATTGAGGCGAGAGCAGCAGCATGTCAAGAACTTCTTGGCGTAATTGTATTTCGTGTTTCAACACCAAACATTAAACAACTTGGCGTAAAAGTAGAGACTTTAGGTGAAACAGACTTTCAATGGTAAAATTTTCCTTTTCTATACAATTTCTATAATTCAAATTATTCATTCTACTTTTACGATACTCAATTAAATATATGTGCTCCCTCCATTTTTTTTTCATTGGCACACTTACTAAAAGTGGTATTTTTTTTAATTGGCACTTGCTATTTTGGGCAAGTTTAAGGTTTTTACATCCACTCATTTTACTTTCTCTTCTTTTAATTCAATTTCATCCACTCATTTAGCATCTCATCAATTCTAACACCAAAAGAGAGGTGCCAATGAAAAAACAACGGAGGGAGTATGAAATTGAAGAGCCACAGTACACTGTTAGAAAAATAGACAACTAATAGGATAAAAATAGATTACTAGTATTAGAAAAATAGACAACTAATAGGATAAAAATAGATTACTAGTACATAGATTTTGATGACACTTAGTGACGTCCTGCAAAAGGATAAAATATTGAGCACAGACCATCTGTGAAGGCTCAGAAACTTATGTACTTACCTTCACTCCCTCCCTCTGTCTCCTTCAGGAATCCTATGCAAACTTGGCATTTATTCTATTTTTCACTCTTTTTTTAATTGTATTTATAAATTTAACACACTTTTCTTTTTTATAAGATTTCTCAATTTTCATTCACACATTATATTTGTTTTCTCTTAAATTTAATTTCATCTACTCATTTGATTCACCTAAATCAAAGTATCTAAAACTAGTGTTCCACATCCAATGAAATGGAGGTAGCCGTACTTATTACCACCGACTTGGATTTGCATAAGGAGTATGCGAAATGCTAATGAATTATTAAGACTGAAAGAACACGTCTATTTAGAATGTAGTACATTATTAAGTATCAATTGAAACATATTCTTTCATTTTGTAAAAGATTGTGCTAAATTCAAAAGGATTCTTGGACTTTAATTTTAAAATAATTGGTGATGAGTAGAGTAATACAACCGTTTATATGCCTGTGATCTTTTAAAATTTTTAATTAGCAATATAGCATAATCATAACAAAGATCATCTCTAAATCTCAGTTGACCTTTATCCCAGGATGCATCATTACAAACAACATTCTTGTTGCTCGTGAAATTCACCATATAATGAGAGAAAGGAAGACAAGCGGGTTAACATATTTGAGTGTAAAACTGGATATAAGTAAGGTCTTCGATCGGGTTGAGTGGGACTTCCTCACCAATACAATTACCCAATTGGGGTTTTCGACACCCTTTATTGAGCTTATTTGTTGTGTTTATCATTAGTTGATACCGCCGCTACTACACAGCCGTCCGTCGTACCTGAATCTGCAAGAAAAAACACTCTGAGATGTCCGGGGGGAAGAGGCTCTGACTGCCAAGTAAGCAAACAGTGTATGAGAGTGTAAATAGGAATGAATAGTCCCGTGTATATGATTACCTTTGGCCCTTATATAGGTAGGCAAGCAGGGCTACTGTTTTGCTTGCTTGTGGAACAAGTACTCCACCTCGGGCCAACCCAAAATGGGGCTTTACCTAAAGGGTAAAACCTTGGGCCAATGGTCGGATGCACATGCCCTTAAGCATGTGCGGTTTTACACATTATCAATAAGCCCCTAGAAAATTGAGGGTTCGGCCTTCGAATTTTATCCCCAAATTGGGGGTTCGAATCCGTACTCGCATCCAAAACTTCCCAACGCCTGAGGGGTATGATTTTTGCATCCCCGTGGCAAGTTGAGGGTCTGTTCTAGGCTGGCGTTTAACTTTTTGCTCGAGCAAATAAAATGTATCAGTGGTCCGACC
This sequence comes from Rubia yunnanensis, assembly GCA_037428765.1. Lineage (NCBI taxonomy): Eukaryota > Viridiplantae > Streptophyta > Magnoliopsida > Gentianales > Rubiaceae > Rubia > Rubia yunnanensis. The sequence goes on from CM075070.1 coordinate 10,878,267, forward strand.
CTCGACTTTCTAGTCTATGCTAGGGCCTAAGGGCTTAGATCACGCCTCTTTTATATCCCCTGGTGGCCTTCGGGCCACAGTAGCCCAGGGTAAGGTTGGGGCTCTGGTATTTTAATATGCGTTAGGAATCGAGGGTCACCGATCCTTACTGGGCAGATAAGGAGGGTTCAGTCTTTAGCTTACTGATCTGTGTCAGGGTTTAAGATTCGTTATCCTCAATATCTTAAAGGTATTGGATTCAAAAATTGTGTTTTCAATATGTGCTAACAAGTGAAGTGTTTTAATCTTTCTACTAAAGAGTAGAGGTTTCAAAACTGCTGCTTTGTGTTAGGGAATTCGACCTCTAGCCTTCTGATCTTTGCCAGTAAGTGAGGCGTTCAAATCCTTCCACTAAGGGATAGGGGTTTTGAAACTATTACTTAGTGTAAAGAGGATTTGGCTCATGGCCTTCTGATCTTTTCCAGAAAGTGAGGCATTCAAATCCCTCCGCTAATGGATAAGGGTTCCGGTATAGCGGATCCAATCTTCCTGAGTTTTAAGAGTGTTCGTATGCGAAGTCATGATGGGTTCGGCCATTGGCCTTCCTACCCTCGTTCAGAGAGCTAAGCCTTCAAAAATTCAAAAATCAGAAGTGGAAAATTTGCCTGGGACTAGAATTTGAATTCAAAGCGAGGAGTGGAAAAGGTGCGCGTGATACTTATCCTTTATTCTCTAGGTGCTTGGAGCCCTTGTTAGGCTCCACGCACACCACTTCCCCATGATTACCTCGATCTATGAGGCTCACTTACCCACACAACATCTTTTTTACTTGATGGCCTGAGGTAATTATTGCTCTCTTTTCCACTTCCTATATATATACGCACATACTTTCACAGTTTCTCGCTTTCAGCTCACTCAAAATTCTTATAACTTCCAAACGCTTTGCCCCCTCTCTCTCAGAGCACTTCGTCGATGCCCTTTCTCCATTCATGCTTTTCGAGAGCTCCCGCTACCTTTTCCGGCCGCTACCCAGTAAGTCCTCTAACCTTTTGTCCTTTATTTTTCTTAAGGATGCCGTAAATACCTTCATCCGGAAAAGGTTCCATTCCAGATTATTTCACGGCTGCTTCGGCCGCTGGCGTTGATGGTTCCTGGCTCAAAGATTTTGGTGTCACTCAATCTTCGACGACCGGCTATTATGCTATGGGTTCAGATGCTTGGGGGAGTTCTAGCAGTAGTTTCATACCGCCCGTGGGTTTTCTCCAAAAATAGGCACTATCAAGGTCTCGGATCTCAAGCTGGGCCCATGTTTGGGAAAACGAGGCAAGAATGCCTTACATTTTTTAGATAACTCCTGTTCCAGAAAACTTGGAAACATTGGCTCCAGAGATAGCTAAGTTGTTGAAAACCCTCCCTTCATGGGTGAGAATTCTAGAGGACTTGAAGTTGGAGGTCCTTCAAGAAGATAAAAATCCGAGGGATACAAAGCCCAGTCGGTTTCTACAAGCGCCACTTCAAGTTCGAATTAGGTTTCCCTCTACCCCTCATCCTCTCTCACCTTCTGGAGGAGCATCAAGTGAGCTTGGAAAGTGCATTCGAACATCATCCTGCTAGTTATGACATTTATGAATCAATATAACAGCTTAGGTATCACTGCTCGGTATGAGCTGTTTTGGTCATTATGCTACCTCTGTGGCAGCAGATGAGTCGTGCATTCAGCCAGAGGTCAGGATACAATTACTTTGCTCTGGATTGGAATCCAAAACCTAAGTTCGAGAATCCTATCGTATATGTCACTCTGGAGAGTGTCGTGAGGGATATGGATCTGTTGCTGAGTGATCCCCTCGATATCTTGAGGAATTTTGACTTCGTTTAGCCAAAGGAAGTATATAACTTGATTTACAATCAAGGGGCAGTTTGGATTAAACCTCCAATGGGAGCTGTGGAGTCTTTTTCCGGCAAAGGGAAAAAGAAGGAGAAGCTTGCCAAGAAGAGGACTCATATAACTAAGAAGGAGGCTGCTGCAATCAAGGAGATAGATATGGGTGATCGGCCCCTTAAAACGAAAGTAAAAAAGGAAGCCCTCTTTGGCTGTTGGTATAGGGGCTTCACAGGATGCCAAGAAGCGAAAGATTAAGGGTAGAAGCCTTAAACTTTCCAGGTGTGCCTTCAAAACTACTAAGGTCGTGTCGGACCCTGCCTTAGCAGAGAACACCGAAGAGGATCCCATTGGGGGAGCTCGATAAATAGGCTCTTGTTTACCGAAGAGATCTGGAGAAACAGGCCGCCGATAAAGAGTATCTTCTAAAAGGGCTCGAGTTGAAGCTCTCGGAGGCCCAGGAGGAAATTTCCAGATTGTCTGGACTTTGCTCTCCCGAGCAACAAGCTTCAACTTTTGAGACCTATACCAATAGGGTGGTCAAGATCCAGGGGTTCCAGGATTCCCCCCTCTCCACGCTCTTGGTTGGGGTTATCAGGAACAGTTTGGCTCACTTCATCTCCAAGGACCTTCCAGCTGAGTATGCTACTATGATGAATGTTTACAAGAACAATTCGGAGCCTAAACAGTTGAGCCATCTATGGTGGAAGTCTATCCAAGATGGGGGGGATCACACTCCCCTTTCTTGACCATTTGAAGGCCTCTGGAAAGTATTTCTTGGCAGAGGAGATCTGCGGCCTAGAGGTGGATGAAGACACCGAGTGGAAAGAGTCAGATCGCATTATCGCTTCAAGATCTTGGAGTAGGCTTTCCCCTTAGAGTTCTTCTCAGGAGGCATCTAACGTAGGAAAAATATACAAAAATTTCTCCCTTTGGAGGCTCCTGATGTAATTCTTTCTTTCTATTAATAAAAACTCCTATCTTCTCATACTTATCAATTTTTTCCTTTGTCTTTCGTGGACTTTAGACTTGGTGCCATCCCCTCCCCCCAATTTGTAAAGAGGTACCTCCTTAAATTTCTTCTTTCAAATCATGAAGGAGTGGTATCACTGGATCGAGGAATGCGCTTGGAAGCATCGGATCGAGGCATCCCAGTTTTGGTACAAGTCTGTCCGGCTTGAAGAGGAGCTTTGAGCAGTATACGAGGATATGGGTTTATGGCGTAGTGGCCTTCATGAAGGCAACATGAACTCCTCGAAGCACTGGGGAGCATCAACTTCTCAGTTGAACGCGTCCGTCAAAAGCTACCGTTATCAGGCTCAGGTGGCCCGAGAAAATGTAGAGGTGGCTTGAGTAGCCCTAACAACTGCTACCAAAAAACATAAGTAGTGGAAAGAAGAAGTCTGGACATATCAGCAAGACCTTGTTCCATCGTTGAAACGAACCATTGAGGAGAATCATACCCTCATTGATGCCATTTCTAGGGATAATGAGAAGGTTGATAAAGCGCTTTCCAAACTATATACAACCTACGAGGTAACGACCAACAATCTTCGAACATACGACATCTGACTCGAGACAGTTGAAGCTCCCCTGATTGAAGATTTTGAAGGCTTTCTTTGAGACACTATCAATATCATCGAACAAAAACATATTACTCAGAATCCTAAGTATTGCAAAGCATATGAAGAGGCTTGGAAGTGGCTAGACAGAGTGCTGAAAGTGAAAGCGGGAGCTTCAAGTTCCCGTACTGCCCCTAGGAGAATTGAAGCTTCTGGGTTATGTGAAGCCCCTTATTTTGTGGCTTCAGCTCAAAGAACTAACACAACTTGCAACCACTCCTCCACTGGCCGAGGGAGAGGTTATTCATCTACGGCTGGTCGAAGTCGACCATGGTCCTTCGACGGCAAAGAAGAACCTTTAGTTAGGAGACACTGACGCTGAGTCTTAAGGTTCCTACTTTGTAAAATTGTTATAATTTATTTTTGTGTATTTGTAAGCCGTGTTGGCCTAATAACAATACATTCTTCCCTTCGGTGTTGTCAAAGCATTTTTTTTATTTTTAGGTAGGGTCATTTCCCCTAAGATAAATTTCTTTAACTTGTTTCTCTGATTTTTTTAAAGCAATCTACAAGGTCTTAGACTTGTGTGGTTTACACAATTGAACGGGGCTTTGCTGGCCCTTCGTATATTTTACAAGGTCTAAGCCTTGAGCGCTTGTTGTGTATTCAAATCTCATTTTTGGGATCTGTGTCCCCAAAATGATCTTATTCGAGGGGAACGTTGAAAACACTAGCTTAAGGGGTCTGTGCCCCTAAGGTGGTCTCCGAACATCCAAGGGGAGCATGCCCAAAGGACATTCGAGGAGATATATGGGGTCTGGCGCAAACGTTGCAAAAGTTAACCTAAGGGATCAGTGTCCCTAAGGCGGTCTCCAAATGTCCAAAGGGAACATGCCCAAAGGACATTTGAGGAGACCTATTTCAAATGCATTTGAGGGATCTGCGTCCCTAAGATCTTTGGTGGGCAGTTTGGACCCTCCAAAACGTTGGCCTAGGGGATTAATGTCTCTAAGACCTTTAGTTGTTAGTTCGGACCCTCCGAAACGTTAGCCTAGGGGGTTAGTGTCCCTAAGGCCTTCGGTGGGAAGTTTGGACCCTTCAAAATCGTTAGCCTGAGGAACTAGTGCCTCTAAGGCGATCTCCAAATGTGCCTGAAGGACACTCAAGGAGACCTATTTCAAATATGTTTAAGGGATCTGTGTCCCTAAGGTCTTCGGGGGGCAGTTTGGACCTTCCAATATGTCAGCCTAGGGGGGCAGTGTCCCTAAGGCCTTTGTTGGGTAGTTTGGACCCTCTGAAACATTGACATAGGGGGTAAGTTTCCCTAAGGCCTTCGGTGGGTAGTTCTAACCCTTCCAAATCGCTAGCCTGAGGGATTAGTGCCCCTAAGGCAGTCTCTGAACGTTTAAGGGGAACATACCCGAAGTACATTTGAGGAGACCTATTTCAAATATGTTTAAGGGATCTGTGTCCCTAGGGTCTGTGGTGGGCAGTTCAGATCCTTTGAGACGTCAGCCTAGGGGATCAGTGTCCTTAAGGCCTTTGGTGGGCAGTTTGGACCCTTTAAAACGTCGGCCTAGGGGGTCAATGTCTCTAAGGCCTTCGGTGGGCAGTTCAGACCCTTTCGAATCGTTAGCCCGAGTGATTAGTGCACCTAAGGCGGTCTCCAAACGTCCAAGGGGAACGTGCCCGAAGGACATTCGAGAAGACCTATTTAAAATATGTTTAAGAGATCTGTGTCCCTAAGGTCTTCGGTGGGCAATTCGGACCCTCCGAACACCTCTGACTCCATTTTTAGGAAGTCCATTATAATTTTCTAGAAGGAACCATTATAAGGAACACACTTTATATAAAAATGGAGCCAAAGATACAAAGAATCCTACAGACTTAAAGCGCTGGCTGATCAAGGACATCGTCCGACCTATATCTACTTCGGGGTGGGCTATTTGTCAACCTCACCAAGTAATCTAGGATTTTTAGGCATAATATCTTCTAAGGTTTGAGATGTTCCATCTGCGTAGAATCACCTCACCTTGGGGGGTTTCAAGCACATAGCTGCCTCTAGAGCCAACTTCCATAATCTGATAGGGTCCTTCCCAGATAGCTGATTGCTTCCCCTCTGGCTCCTTTCAAATTTTCTCAATTTTCTCATTACGAGGTATCCAGGGGAGAACTAGACCTTCTAGGCCCTCCGGTCATGGTACTTCTTTACCTTCTCTTTGATCTTGGCTTCATGAAGGGATGCATTCTCTCTTTTCCCTTCGAAGAGGTCTTGATCCAATCGACGTTGTTCACCACTAACTTCTTGGTGCTCATTGTTTATGGCTATCCTTAAGAGGTTGGAAGTCTCACCTCCATGGGGATAACCGACTACAAACTGTACACTAGGCCGCAGGGGGTTTCACCCATGGTAGGCGACTCCGGTGTCCAAAATGACCAAAGCACACTTTGCAGCTCATCGATCCAACTTCCTCCTGCCCCTTCGAGCCTTGAGCGGATACTGTTAACAATGGTACGATTTGTGACCTCCACCTATTTGCTTGTGGGTGGTAAACGCTAGTAACCCTTTGGTGAATTTTGTATTCCTTACACCAGCCCTTTTAAGGGGTCATTCACAAATTGAGCACCAATATCGGTTATAATCGTTTGGGGTATTCCAAAGCGACATATGATATTTTTCAGCAAAAACCGATCACCCACTTTCCCTTCACACCTATTAAGGCTTTGGTCTTGACCCACTTTGTGATGTAGTCGATAGCCACAATCAAGTATGAAAAGTGTCCAGGGGCCTCCGGGAAAGGACTCACCAAGTCGATCCCCCCATATGTCGAATGGCCAAGAGCTACTGATGCTCATCATCTCTTCTTGGGGGACGTGAGTGATCGGCGCATGTCTTTGGCATTGGTGACATGCCTGGATGTGCTTATGGATTTTGTCAAACATCTTGGGCAATAATACCCAGCCAGAAGGATCTTCTTTGCTATCGAGCGAGCCCCCTGGTGCCTTCCGCAGGCCCCTTCGTAAGCCTTGCAAATCAGATAATCAGCCTCATGGAGGGCTACGCACCGAAGGAGCGGCTGTAAATGTCCTTGATGATATAGCACATCCTCGTGGACTACATACTTAGGTGCTTTAAGCCTAATCTTCCTTGCTTCGACTGTATGTTTTGGGAGGGTACCATCTCAAAGGTAGCTAATGATAGGCGTTATCCATGAATCTTTCTCTTCTACCATCATCATTTTTTCCTCTTCTTCAAAACTTGGTTTACTCAATGCTTCCACCATTAGGGGCCCTTGAGATTGCAAGTCCAGATCGGATGGAGCCAACTTGCTTAGAGCGTCAGCCTTGTGATTTTTCTCCCGAGGGACATGTGTGAGGGTATAATGATGAAAATGTCCAAGAAGGGGCTTCACCACTTCTAGATAGCACTGTAGGCTCCTTTCCCTAGCCTCATATTCACCCTTGACTTGAAGGACCACGATATGGGAATCAGTGAATATGTCCAACCTTCGAATGCCCAAGTCATTGGCTATTCGAAGGCCTGTAATCAGGGCTTCATATTCCACTTTGTTATTCGTGGCCTTGAAGTCAAAGTGTAAGGCATATGGGTAGTTTTTCTTCTCGGGGCTTGTCAGCAAGATGTCGGCACCACTGCCTCCAAAATGTGATGAACCGCCCACATACAACTACCAGGCCTCTTCAGACTTTTTCTCTTCATGTACTACGATTAGTTCAGTAGTTTCTACAATGAAATATGCTAAAGCTTAGCCCTTCATGGCTGTCCTTGGGCAAAAATGGATGTCATGATCACCTATTTTGATGGCCCACTTAATCATTCATCCCGAGGTCTTCGACTTGAGAAGTACTTGACTGATTGGATCACTCATTAGCAAGATGATCTTATGACCCTGGAAGTATAGCCGAAGGTGTCTCGCAGCATGGACAAGGGCCAATATAATCTTTTCGAGGGCAGTGTATCTAGTTTTCGGACCAAACAAAGCTCTACTTACGAAGTAGACAAGGTGTTGGGCTATATCCTTTTCTTTTATCTGAACTGCACTAATGGCCAAGGGGGACGCTAAAAAGTACATATACTGATCCTCCACCTTGTCTGGCTTCATTAGGGTGGGTAGACTTCGTAAGTGGTCCTTCAAATATCGGAAAGATTTGTCACATTCTTTTGCCCATTTGAATTTCTTGACTTTTGGAAAGACGTCGAAGAATGGCAAGTGTTTTTTCGCCCCCTTCGAAAGGGATCGACTAAGGGCAGCAAGGGACCTGTTAGTCTTTGGACGTCCTTCACCGACCGAGGGGGTTTCATCTGTATTAAAGCTTCAATTTTTGGGGGGTTAACATCAATACCCCTTTCTGAGACCATAAATTTGAGGAATTTTTCTGCTCCTACCTCGATTACACACTTCATTGGGTTTAGCTTCAAATTGGCTTTCCAAAGCACCTGGAATGTTTCCTCGAGGTAAAAAAGGAACTGATTGAAGCTCCTACTTTTCACCACCATATCATCTAAGTATATTTCAACGTTTCTTCCAATTTGCTTTTGGAACAGCTTTTCGACCAATCTATGATAGGTGGCTCCAGCGTTCTTCAGGCCAAATGGCATATTTTTACAGCAAAATGTAACTACGTCTATTACGAAAGATGTCTTCTGCTTGTCTTTTTCAGCCATGAATATCTGATGATAGCCTTTGTGGGCATCAAAAAATTCCAAAACCTCATATCCAGCAATGGCTTCTACCAGTACGTCAATGGAGGGTAAGAGATAGATGTTCTTTGGGAAAATTTTGTTAAGGTTTGTAAAATCAATGCACATTCTCCAAGTCCCATCGTGCTTGGGAACCACCACTGGGTTTGCTATCCATTCGGGATAGAACACCTCTTTGATCACTTCAGCTTTAAGCAGCTTTTGGACCACTTCTTTTATAGCCTCCACCCTTTTAGGGGCATATGATCTTCTCTTCTATTTTATCGGCTTTCGAGAAGGATCCACATTTGGTTTGTGAACCATCAACTGCTCTGGAACCCCTGTTAGGTTGAGGGTGTCCTAAGAAAACACATAAACATAGTTATCCAACAGGTTCTTCAACTTTCTTTTTATCGAGAAAGGTATCATTTTTCCCACATGCATTGTTCCTTTTTCTCGAACGACCATTGGCTCTATGTCTGTGGGTTTGATCTCCCCATTGACCAAAGACACCCTTTCATCCCTTTTAGCCTCTTTTAGCGCAATGGCTAAACAACTTCTAGCCACTAGATGATCCATCCTTATGACTGCTATTCCCTTATTTGTGAGGGAATTTCATCGTCAGATGGTAGGGGGATCATACAGCTCGTGCTTGGAACATCCAAGGTCTTCCGAATATCACGTTGTAGGGTGATACAACATCGATCGCTGCGAAATTGCAATCAATTGTGACCTCCTTCTCTCCATCTGCCACTCTAGCTGAAAGGTTTATAACCCCTAAGGTCAGAACCATTTTCCCAGTAAAGCTAGAGAGGGGGGAGGTTGTTCTTTTCAAAATTCCATGGCCGAACTCTAGCTGATCAAAGAACTTGGCAAACATCACTTCTACCGCACTGCCATTGTCGGCGAACACCCTTTTAACACAGTAATCCCCAATTGTCGCATGTATGACCATTAAATCCGCATGGGTGGTTTGGCTAGGCACCGAGTTTGCTTCTGAGAAAGTGATCGCTTCTTCTGGTTGAAATCGCTTCTGACTTGACTCTTCGGGGGGCATGTATCGAGACTGCACCTTAATGATGGTGTTCGATAACTGGTCACCTACTATACCATTGATGAAATTAATTACCCGGCTTCGACCTCTGGTCCGTCGTTCTCCCTCACCCTATTTCCTGCTTGTTTGGCCTCGTTCCCTTGTTGTTCTTTGGCTCCTCGATTTCCTCCTTTTCTTCCACCATTCCAAAGGCTTTTCTTGTGTTTCGAAGAGGTTCCTCCGTTTGATCCCTCGATGCAGTCCGAGAGCAACCCTTCTTTAGCACACCCATTCTTAATGGAAGTTACAGTACTTAGGCGAGTCTTTCTTTCTGGGAAAACCTTTCCTTGGGGTGGCCTTCGGAACATAACCTTATGGATAGAATATATTTCCATCACAGATTTAATCACGGGGACGTAGCTTTCGAAGCTCTTTTTCAAAAACTCCGATCTCCTAGACTTATCAGGGTGCTTGGGGCCATTGTTACCACCTCTGTCCCCCCCTCTTTTCCTTTTCGTGGCCTCTTCAATCTTGGAGTATTGTTCCTCAATCTTCTGTAGCTACTGCAAGGTCTTTGGCTGTCGGACATCCCGTTCATATACCCCAAGATTAACTCCATCCTCAGTACGGTTGATCACACTGAGGCTCTCGTCTGCATATCTATGATTGTATACCTGGGTCAATTCCCCATGCTTTTTCTTGACCTGGTAAGGTTCTACCATGGTTTTGGTAGACCTTTTCTTCTGAAAGAACTAACCTAGGAAGGCCTTTCCGAAGTCCCTATAAGAATGCATTAATCCTTTGGTCAGCTTGTTGAACCATTCTTGGGCCTTCCCCCAAAGGTAGCTTCCGGCCAGCTTACACGTCAGCTATTCATCAAAGAGTCTTGAGTTTATCAGGCTAAGGAAGGTCTGGATGAATTCCCGGGGGTCTTAATCTCCATTTTATACGGGGAGCCCTTCGGGAGGTTTAATATTATCGGGCCATCATATGGCCATTATAGCGGGGCTGAAGGGAGAGACTGCGGCTTGGCCCGAATGACCGATTAGTCTATCGAGCTCTCTCATGGGAGAGTCACTTGACTCCTCCCCACCGATTTAGCCAGGAGGCATCGTTGGTGGGTCCCTGGTTCAAAATAATGTACCCTGGCTATGATCCTTCAATAGCCGAACTATATGGTATCTGTCGATGCCCCATATGATAGGGATCGTATGAGGGCATCTCCGGGCAAGACCATGAGTGCATTTAGGCTTTGAACTTTGGATATCCACCCTTTTTCCAAGGCATCGAATAAGGGATCATCGGACTTTCAAAACTAGGGATTGAAGTTGGTACTGAATTAGCCACAGTTTGAGTGAAACCTGGGAACGTTGGCTAAGGCCGGTTTTCACCCCCCATATCCAATAGGTAGATTGGTCCATAAGGATCTTGCATCCAGATCATTTGGTTTAATGTCAGGGGCATTAAAAGTGGGACCCACATGCGCTGCTGGGCCATCCTTTGTCAGAGCATTGGGGGTTCCACTTGGTACCCCGTAGATTTGAGAGTCTAGGTCAATTGCGGCCCATTCTGTGAATTGCGGCCCATCCTCTCTGGGCCGCCACGCCTAGTTTTGTGTGGTAGGGGCTGTAATGCCCCCAACCGAGGCTCAACGCTGGTGTCCGTTCTTCCCAGAGTGTTTGGCTGCGAGAGGGCTTCTTTCTAACGGCTCTCCGATCCTCTTATTTCTGGGATCTAATCTTGGACGCTCTTCATGTGTTGGTTACTGACGCCTGAGGGGGTAGGATCCATATGATTGGTCCCATACCCTTTTCTTCTCCGGTAAGGGGACTTTACTTATTCTTCGGCAGCCAAAACTCTCTTATCGTTCAACCATTCGCTCCTACGCAATGAACTTATTGTAGGGGCGGACATAAACTGTAAAGTGGCGTACATCTGACTCCGACGATCAAACAGGGCAAGCCAATTTTATTCGCCCCAATTTGCCGCCGCTACTATACTGCCATCCGCCATACTTGAATCTTCAAGAAAATGCCCCTCGGAGATGTCTGTGGTGGAAGAGGCTCTGATGGCCAAGTAAGTAAATAGTGTATGAGAATGAATGAATAATCCAGTGTATGAGAATGAATAATCCAGTGTATAGGGTTACCTTTGGCTTTTATATAGGTAGGCAATTAGGGCTAATATTTTGTTTGCTTGTGGAACAAGTACTCCACCTTAGGCCGGCACAAAAGGGGGCTTTTCCTTAAGGGTAAAGCCTTGGGCTGATGGTCAGATGCACAAGCCCTTAACTAGTACAGTTTTACACATTATCAATAGTCACTTTCTGTTGAATGGTACAGAGCATGGGCACTTACCGTCGAGAAGGAGAATTCGCCAAGAAGATCCGTTATCGCCATACTTGTTCATTTTTTGTTCGAAAATATTCTCAACCCTCTTGAGTGATCTAATGGTGCCAGAAAGCTGAAAGGCATTGGTGCTTCGCGTCGTGGGCTAGGGCTGGTCATGCTGACCCACAAGTTAGAGTAGATCAGTTGTCCTGACTCAAATTAGCCCAAAATTTGAGTCAAGCGGACTGAGATGGGCCGGGACAAAATTATCTTTTTTTTGGGTCGGGTCGATTTGGGTCACAAATTATTCAAATCGACTCAAATCATATAAGTGAAAATAGTTTAAAATTTATAATTTATTCAAATGAATAATTTTTGAATCATACTAAAAGTCTTGGGAAAAACTGTCTTTATATAAGCATATGGAAAGACATGGTTGGACTAGAATTATAGAAAGGTAAAAGATTTTAGTTGCAATATTAAAAAATTATTATGCAACGTGTAGTAGGTACGAGTTTAAGTCCCGATTAATGCAATACTAAGATTTTATCTTAATTTCTTCTAAATTCCAGTTTAAACTTTCCATAACTTATTGAAAAACCGTCTTTCAAGAAACAGACTCATATTTAGTAATAAATAAAATTAAAATTTACTTTCATATAATTAAAATGATAGCTTTATAATTTATTTAATTGTAAAATTATTCACTTAATAAATAAAAATAAAATTATTTTCATTTTATTTAGTTAGATGACTTTAACTATATCGTTTACAAATATAAAATGTTACTAAATTTATTTATATAATTATTTTATTAATTATGAATATGTATTTTATATTTTAATTGTTTTGGAACGAATAAACTTTTCATTACTTTAGACTCATCAACATTACATCGCTGCCCTTACTCCTATTACAAATTTCAATCAAAATCTACAATAAGATTTGCACATATCACTTTCAACTTTGGTTTCAACCAAGCCATGTACAATACACTCTCTATGAATTTTTACTTACCATATTCCCATCATTGCTGCGTCCCTAAAAACATATTTCATTCCTTCTTTTCCAAATCCAGTAAATAGTTTTTGTTAGAGCCATCTTCAAAATCTGCACTTTGCCTCCCTTGCCTCTGCATTCTTCCATTAACCAGGCCATTCCTATGTCCCGGTGCAGCGGTATTCTGTCGATCCTCAGCCAATTAAGAGCTGCACTCCAGATGCCCTTCATTTCAGCACAATCAAACAAGTGTTGTACTGTTTCTACATCATTACAGAACACACATTTGCCATCAACATTCACGCCAAATTTTCTCAACCTGTCCTTGGTCGCTAGTTTCTTAAAGCAACTCAGCCACAACACAAATTTGGCCTTCATCCTCGCGTAGTTTTCATACATCAGCTTCCTCCAAGGCATCCTCACCTGATCACCCTTGAGCTTGTTGTACGCTTTTTGGATGCTAAATTTCATCACTATTTTCTGCTCATCCCAACTCTACAACTCCTGTAATTTGCTCCTACATTTGGCTAGACTTTTAAGAATCTATTATGCATCATTCGACAGCTGCATATCCATTATCTCCCTGACTTTCATATAATAGGCATATATCGATTGGATCCAAATCCTATATGCTTTCCGACATAGATTCCAGAGTACTTTTTCTTCACTCGCCAAACTCCATTCAACCAACGATATCACGCCCAGTTCACTTACTTTCTTCTGTCCACATATCTTTTCCCATGAAACTGGGGATTTCTTCAATATGATCTCATTCCCACACCAGTATAACTTAGGAGTTTAGCACTCCAATGTTTCACCCTCTCAACAACTCTATCAACTAATGGTTGGCACATAAACACAATCAATTTCCTCATTGCCAAGGGAATGCCAAGGTAACTGAATAAGAGCTCACTTTCTTCAAACTCTGTCAACTGCAGAATCTCCAGTTTCTTATCCTTTTGGACTCCACTAAAATAAACTCTGCACTTTCCTTTACTGACTCTAAGTCCTATAGATTCTTCAAAAGCATGGTATGCTTCCTTTAGAATCCTAACTGAATCATAATCCCCTCTTGAAAACAATAGCACATCGTCTGCAAAACTCAAATTTGTTATCTGCAAAATCTCACACCTCGAGTAGAATCTGAATTCTATCTTTTTAGTCACTCTCTTTAAGTATTAAGACATATACCCCATCACGAGTACAAATAGCACCAGTGAGATGGGGTCACCCTGCCTTAGCACTCGCTTCGCTTGTACATGGCTTGTGTCTCTTCCATTAATATTGTAACGTAACAATACAGATGTTACCAAACCCATAACCCAAGAAACAAACCTATCTGGCATACCAATTGCTCCCACAATCTCCTGCAAAGCCTTCCAATTCACTGTATCATAATCCTTCTGTATATCCATTTGGATAGTGCATCTTGGTCCACCACTTTTCCTATTATAGCCCCTCACCAATTCATAGGCTAACAATATGTGATCATGTATACATCAGCCCGAAACAAAAGCTGCCTAATCCAAGTGCACTATTTCACCAATAACTCTGCTCAACCTATTAGTTAGTACTTTTGGCAGAATTTTATATATCGTAGAACAACATGATATAGGTCCATAGTCCCTTACCTTACATGATGTGGAATTAGCATGAATAAAAGATAGTTTGTTGCTTTGTACATCTTCCTATTTTCACAATAATCCCGTACAACTTTCACCACATCCTGTTTAACCACCCTATAGTTTTTCTTTAAGAATCTCGCATTGAAACCATCACATCCAGGCGCTTTAAGGTCTCCTATACCTTTTAGTGCTTTCCAAATTTCTTCCACAGAAACCCATGATGCCAATATTTTCCTTCCATTATTACTCAGTAGTTTACCATTTTTAATCGCATTAATATTCACACTTTCTGTCTTGCTTCCTTGTACTCCAATCAGCCCTTCATAAAAAATAATATTCTCCTTTTAAACTCCATCTTGATCAGTCACAGTACTCCCATTCTCCTTTTCAAGCTTAGAAATACCAACCATTTTATTCTTCACTTTCACCGTGGCGTGGAAATAAGAATTGTTTCCATCCCTCAATCTCAACTAGTCACACGTAACCTTCTGTTTAGCCACTTTTTCATCGATCACATTCCATCTTTGGGCTTCTTCAATGCATTCAATAACTTTCCAGATCTTATCTTTTTCCATTCTTTCCTGAATCAAATCATTCTGAGCATTACTGATTTCTATCCTTGCTTCCTCTAGCTTTTTCTTTACTCCACCTATATGCTTCATAAACAACAAGAGGTCCTTTTGAAGCCTCGTCAATTTCCCCCAAACTAAAAACATTGGGTTACCATTCAATGTTTTCACCCTACTCTCCTCAATCACCTCTAGCACCTCTTTTGCCTCCAGTAAGCAATTAATAAATTTAAACTACTTCCTCCATTTTATCTTTTTCTCAAATAGTTTCACTTTAAGCATCACATGATCTGATATCCCTGGTTCAAGACTCTCCACTATTGCTTCAGGGAACTTCATGAACAACTGTGTGTTGCCCAGTCCACGATCAATTCTCAAATAAATAATCCCATCTGATTGCCTGTTCGACCATGTGAAGAAATATCCCTCTATTTCACACTCACTCAGCCCCAAACAGATCATTATCTGTTCAAAATCATAGTACTTGCAAGGCTGAATTTCATTCCCTCCAATCTCATCATCCCTACTCAACACATTGTTGAAATCTCCAATCAAGAACCAAGGTTTTTTTAGTTTGATTCCTCTCAATGTACTTCCATAGGACCTTTCACATTTTCTGTTGATTTCCTGCATAGATAGCAAACAGCTAGAAAAGTAACTCTCCATTCCTATCACAGACTTCATACATGATCATTTGATCTGTTTCAATTGTCTTTTTTACCTCCACTCTACTGTAATCCCAGAGTATCCAAATCCTCCCGTTAGGATGTGCTAAAATATTATCCTCAAACCTCCACATATCCCCAAACCTTTTTTGTAATTTTTTCTGCATTATCTTTCTTTACCCTAGTTTCAACAAAAACAACAATCATCGTATTCATACCTTGGAGACGGGAGTTAATCTCTCTCTGTTTTACTGTGTGATTCACCCCCTCAGATTCCATGATATAATCATAGAGCATGTCCATATTTCTCTGTGGGATCCTCACAAATCCCCAGAGTTGTATCCATTTCCACCATCATTTTTCTGTTACTAGGCTCAGCTTCTTTCACAGTACCTCCACTGCTTTCACCCCTATCATTTCTCTGTATTTCTTTTTGTTTGGTTACCAAACCTGTACTCTTTTCTTCTTATCAACAATTTCTTTGCACCTGTGTCCACCCTATTGGCATATCACAAAACATCAGTATCCCCTCGTTCACTATCATCTACTTAAGCTTCTTTCCCTACAAATCCCTGATTGTAACTTCTTCCAAAATTTTCCTTGAGATATCAACCTCCACTAGGATTATCGCATATGACACTCATAGCTTATTGGCGGTACATTCGTCTCAAAATTGTGGTTTGCTAACTACACTCCCAATCTTCCCCGAACTGGTAGGTCCCTACAGATGCAGCTGTAAATTGAGTAGCTTAATCCAGACCGGTAGGATCCTCACCATATCCCCCTTCAAAGAAAAGTTTGGCTTCCATAGCTGCAAAAACATAGGCATGCTATAGATTGTATACAGCTCTCTCCTCAGTACCTCATCTCTATTAGCAACCCATTTAAACCTTTGGATAAAGTATCCTTCATCGTTATATAAAATCTCAGGAGCCCTTACAAAGTTCCAAAACTTAACAACAAATTGATGCACAACATTCCTGGTTAAATTTTCACTACAAACATACATAATCAGTGAACTACCCCAATATTCTATCTTATGCTTCACAACATCCTGTTCAATAACAATTTCTACTTCTCCATCTACAACTTTATGGGCAATATACTCAATCTTCGTTCCATTTGACTGAATCCTATTACCACTGATTATACCAACCCACAACTTTCCCCCATCTCTATCATTAGTTTTGATTCCAGATTCTTTACCAATTTCATCAGTCAAAGTTTCAGAGCTAACCTTGTTTCCTGAATAAGATTTCTCACTTTTCCCATCATCTTCCTCAATCGCCTCCATCCGATTGGTCTCATCGATACCCTCCCCTTGTTTCATCTCAATCCACTCGCCAGAGAGCTACGTCGCCTTCGTTCGTTGCCGGCCACAGCCCCGCTTCATGGTTGCCTGCGAATCACACATTGAGTGTGTGCTTTTTGCCCGCACCTGCTCACCTAAAAAAGAGAAATATTATATCATTATTTTATTTTAAATTTTTTTAAAAGTTAATCGGGTGTATAGGGTTCCCGACTCTTTTCTTTCAAAGATTGACTGTTTCCCGAAGGCTTACATGAAGCAGTGCCCGTAGGCTTACATCAGAATACTTGATGATCCCTTAGGATCTTTTACACAGAGGTCACTAATAATAAAATATTAAAATCTAGACCCTATGGAAAATTGGAATGCAAATCATCTAACCTATACACATAGGCCCTAATTGCTATTACAATAGTGAGCAAAAGCCTATGTGGCAATGATAAGGGTAAGTGAAAGGTAGGTGGTTTCCACCGTAACGCCATAGTGCAGCCACGAAAAATTGACCCAAGGCTACCATCTGAAACGAACACAGTGAAGTATTGCAAGATACACATGCAAAATGAGCCATCAACACCTTTGATCAAACACCCATGGCAATCAAAATGAAAATATTTTAATTAATATATTGTTTATAATTGGTAGTATTTTTATACAAAATTTGTTTTATTTTTATAAATAAATACATATTTTCATATTAATATTTTTTATGTTATTTACCAATAATTAGTTAAATAAATTGGTTGAAGGGTGAACATATGGTGGCGTATGTGATGGTAATAGTCATGCGCTCGAACCCATACTAGTTTAAAGATGCGAACAACTGGCCTGAGATACTGATAAAATATAATGGGGTTAATAAATGGTGCATTGATATTACATCAATGACATGTTTCATTCATAATGAGTATTACAATATATAGGGCTACAAACTAAAGTCTAACCTGAATACGATTCTAATTATATAATTAAATTACCATCTATAATCCAACATACAAGGAAACTAATCATATAAGGTAACTACCATTTATAACCTTTCCTACAAGGAAAGAAAGTCTATTTCTTATTACTCTCCCTCAAGTTGAAGCATGATGAACAGGAATGCCCAACTTGCAAAAAGGATTCTAAAATTGCTAATCACTAAAAGTTTTTTAAAAAAATTAATAATAGACGAGATTCAACTTCAGTAGCAGTAGAAGTGGCAACAACAACAATAGCGGTAGCAATGGTATGACAATATTCAACTTCAGTAAGAACGGTATAGACTCCCTTTCCATATTAGATACCATCTCAAGCGTTGGAACCTAAGTTCATGTTGTAGAGCAAGTAAGACGGTTCATGCATTCACTTTCACTCCGACTTCTCTCACGGCAATGATTGTTTAGGCATCTACTTACATGGTGAGGATGGAGGCTTTCAAGGAATTGTGGAAAAGAGGGTTGATGGTGTTATAAGTGCAGCTTATACAAAGGCACTCACAATCGAAGAAGCATTATGTCGTGCAGAACAATGCAACTTGTCAAACGTCAAATTCATGAGGGAGAGTGTTAGCTTAATTTAGCTGGTCTACAATGAAGGCAAGTATCATTCGCTTCTCCTCTCCATTGTGGAATCACTTCATCGCAGAGTTGAAAATCCCCAAACGCAAAATCCTTTTTGGATTCCAAGACATCTAATCTCAAGTTCCTACTGACTTGCAACTTGCTGACATCTTTACAGAGGGGTTACTATTAGAATAAATCAAGTTGATGGTTATATAATATTTTATTCTTGATGACTAAGCTAGAGTTATATTTAGACTAGTCTACTTTGTACTCTATTTATACTCTTCTTAATTAATCACAATCATTACGGGAAATATCTTCTATCATGGTATCAAAGCAAGTCTGATCCTTATCCTAAAAACCCTAAAAAAATTGGCCACCACCTCTTCCTCCATTTTTTCGGCGACCAAATTCTCCTCCTTCTCACCTTTTCTAATCAATTTTCCAATCTTTTTCTCCGGGCATCTCTCTCGCCACTGTTCTAGTTACTATATTCAAAACTTTGGTTCCAGTTTCTGGCTTATTTTTAGATTTTCGGCGACCAAATTCAGTCTGGTTCTTTGGTTTCATCTTCTATGATTGCGTAATCTCCTACGGGGCTCTTCATCCATGGCTCTTCTTCTCCGGTGGCGGTCTGGGTCTTCTCTGCTTATTTCAGCAACGCCAGTGGTCGTCGGTTCTCTGCGGCAACATTGATCAGCACCAGCATCTTTGGTGGTGACTTCCTCCGCAGCGTGTCCATCTTCTCCAGCTCTCCGGTAGCCGCGTGTTATCTAGCAAGGAAGGTTTCTTTTCTCAGGCGTCCGATCATCATTGTGCAGCGGTCCATCCAGCAAGTAGCCGTGGCACATGAGATCCATGCGCGCCAGGTTATATTTGCGTGCCTCAAAATACGCACGTGGGGAATATGCACTCCAGCAGCATCACGCGCTCCAGCTCTGGACAATGCGTCTAGTAAAGCACCACAACCTCCTTTGCACGTGAAACATACTCATCAGGCAATTGTTTGAGCATTTTTTGTCCTATTGCCAATTTATTTTTGTCATCGTGATATGGCTCATTTTCATTCTCAACGCTGTGATATTTTGAGACATACTGGCTTTCTTATCATCACCGAAACGATGGCTCGAAGTGGATTGTGAATTCTGGTGCCATAAAACATATGGCTTTATCCCCCACTGTTGATGATTATGTGACACCTTATGCAGGTTCTATCTGCGTCCGTGTTGGTAATGGTTCTAACTATCCATTACTCATGTTGGTGATTCTCGGATTTATAAATCTCTATCTCTTTATGATGTGCTTATTGTGCCTGATATCACTAAAAATTGTTTTCGATTAGTAAATTAACTCGGGATTTAAATTTTTTGTCTACTTTGATGATCAGTCATTTATTATTAGGCATAAAATCACTAGTGAAACTTTGAGTCACGGTCATAGTGAAAATGGGCTTTATGTTTTAGATTATGGTGCATATACTTTGCTGTCTATTATGGAGTCAAATAAGTCGCGTGCGTCGTTTGAAATCTGGCATGCTAGAATTTGTCATGTTTCGCATTTTGTTATTTCTGGTTTGCGAGCTTTTGGATCCTTATCTGTCTCATTGGTTTTTTTTGAAACCTACCCTTTGTGATGCATGTGAAAAGACTAAAGGGAAACATTTATCTTTTCCTTCAAATGATAAATGTGGTGCTAGGATACTCGATCTAGTTCACTATGATTTATGGGGGCCCTCTCCTATTATATCTACTGATGGTTTCTCCTACTATGCCATTTTCCTTGATGATCATTCCCGAATCTCGTGGTTTTACCAACTTCGTCGTAAATCTGAGTTTGAGGCTTTTGTGGAGAACTAGTTTTCTTCCACCATTAAAGTGGGGGGACCAAATTTGTAAATGGTCGCTTGCGCTCTCACTTTCAGACAAAAGACATTCATCATCATATTTCTTGCCCTTATATTCCTAAGCAGAACGGTCAGGCTGAGCGCAAGCACCACCACATTACTGAGATGGGTTTGTCTATGTTGTATCACTCTCATATTTCTCTCTCCTACTTGCCTCATGCCTTTGCTGCAGCCGCTTATACCATAAATAGGTTTCCCACTCCGTTTTTTGGTTGACGATCACCATTTGAACTTGTTAATGGCCGGGTTCCCATATACACAAACTTTCATGTATTTGGTTGTCATGTGTACCCTTATCTTCGTCAATATGTAGCTCACAAGCTCACTCATCGCAGTTTACCTTGTATCTTTCTTGGGTATGACTCCCAGTACAAGGGTTATCAATGTTTGAATCCTACGTCTGGAAAGATATATGTCACCAGACATGCTCGGTTTGATGATACTTACTTCCCTTATGCTGATGGTTCTACTTTAGCATCTCCATTCTCTCTGGATGTCTCTACTTTTTTGGACCCCTCTGATACATCAGCCGATATTCCTACTTCTTCCATGGTGGCATCTTTTCCTGCTCGGCTAGTCACTTTGGTTGCCAGCCCTTCTGGCTCATCGATGTTGTTATCCTCACCAACTACGACACCATGTTCTATCTTCTCTAACGATTTAGACCATTTAGTGGCCACTTGGACTCATCTTGCTCTGCCTATCCTGCCATCGACCAGCTCACCTGGTCCACCGACCAGCCCAATCGATTCTCCAGCCACCTCACTGGCCCCTTCATCGGCCACCTCACCGGCTCCTTCACCGGTCACCTCATTGGCCCCTTTACCTGCTGTGACTGCTCCTCCGGTCTCTCCACCTCAGCCTCGCACTCATTGTATGGAAACTCGATCGGCGACTGGAGCTATTCAGCGCAGAGATTATTCTGATATCATTACTCGCAATCTTAGTGCCACCTTACTTGCTCAGTCAGAGCCCAGAGATTACCGCACTGCTCTTCTGGATTCGGCTTAAGTTTCTGCCATGGATGACGAGATGGTAGCTCTTCGTGAACATTGCATTTGGGATTTGGTGCTTCGCCCATTAGACATCAATATTGTTGGCTCCAAATGGGTTTACAGACTGAAGTATAGACCAGATGGCACTATTGAGCATCATAAAGCTAGGCTTGTGGCATAGGGTTTCTCACAGATTATGGGTTTTACCTTTGACCACATTTTCAGTCAAGTGGTCAAAGCCTCCACTATTCGGACTGTCCTCGCCATGGCCACCATACGCTCCTGGCCACTTCATCAATTGGACGTCAAGAACGCTTTCCTTAATGGTGTTCTTGATGCTCCGATCTATATGAAGTAACCCATTAATTATTAGGATTCCACTTATCTAGACTACGTTAGTCGCTTGCGGAAGGCCACTTATGGTCTTATGCAGGCTCCTCGGGCTGGTTCCATTGCTTGAGCGGTTATCTGACACAACTTGGTTTTTAGTGCAGCTTAGCCAATACTTCTTTATTTGTTCTCTTGAGAGGGTTGTCGTTACTGTATCTACTTGTGTATGTGGATGATATCATTCTTACAGGCAACAACTTGACTCTTGTTCGTTAATTCATTGATCGGACACACAAAGAGTTTGTAATAAAGGATCTTGGTGTTTTACATTACTTGTTTGGTCTTGAAGTTTTGCCTACCTCTCTAGGGTTACTTCTTGGCCAAGCAAAGTATGCTCAGGATATTTTAACTCGGGCTGGTATGTCTGACGCGGCACCTGTTTCTACTCCATTTGTCATCGGTTCTCAGCTTCACAGCTCTACCAGTCCCCTGTTCCGGGATCCTACACTTTATCGTTCCCTTATTGGTGCCATCTAGTATCTCACCATCACTCATCCGCATTTGGTTTTCTCAATCAACACGGTGAGCCAATATCTTCAGGATCCCAGCGATGACCATTTCGCTGCAGTGATGCAGATTTTGCGGTATCTTCATGGCACCCTTCATCTTGGTCTTAGCTTTCCTTCTGCTAGTACTCTTGAGGTGTTAGGGTACTCTAATGCTAACTGGGCCTGATGTCTAGAGACTCGACGGTCCACTTATGATTATGCGGCTTATCTTGGTGGGAATCTAGTTTCTTGGAGTGCCAAGAAACAACCCACTGTTTCTTGCTCCAACACTGAGTCTGAATACCATGCCCTTGCCAACACTGCTCATGAGGTTGTTTGGCTCACTCATTTGCTTCCTGATCTTAGGGTTCCACTTTCTGGTGCTCTATTGCTGTTATCCGACAGCAACAGTGCTATCTTCTTGGCTCAGAATCCAGTGGCGCACTAGCGGGTGAAGCACATCGACATTGACAATCATTTTGTTCGTGAGTTCGTGACATCTGGCAAGCTGTGCGTTTCTCATGTCCCAACTTTTCTTCTGATTGCGTACATTTTCACCAAGGGGCTCTCTCGTCCACTGTTCGAGTTCTTTAGGTTCAAGTTGTCCATTAGCAAGCATCTGACGCTTCGCTTGGAGGGGGGCATTAGAATAAAGCAAGTTAATTATTAGATAAGATTTTATTCTAGATATCTAGGCTAGAGTTATATTTAGACTAGTCTACTTTGTACTCTACTTATACTCTTCTTCATTAATCAGAATTATTACGGGAAATATCTTCTATCAGTTACCTCGTCCTCAGTTAGAGTTCTTACGTTCCAAACTTTGCATTGCGACTTCGCTTGAGGGGGGGGGGGGGGGGGGGGGGTAATAGAGACATAATTGATTTAAAATCGGGATAAGAAAGGAATGTCATTTCTGTGGATTTTGTATATATCTTGTTCCATATTTGTTTAGACCTTGTATACCTTTTCTAATCACTATATATATATATATATATATATATATATATATATATATCAATACAAGCAGTAACAAAGCAGTAACAATGATTTGTGGATTTTACATTCTATCAGCTGAGTTTTGGTTTGAGACACCACCTCTAAATTTCTTATGTCAAATGTTATTTGTAAAATTTAACATTCGTGACATGTCAACCCTCTTAAAAAACATTTGACATGGAGTACTAAATCTCATGGGGTATATATGTGAACTGGGTAAAATCCGTGACAAGGTCCATCATGTCTGAAATTTTGCTTCCTCTGGAATTAGGAGTTACCCGTTTGAGCTTCATCTACAAGAGACATTTTGAGTTTGGAAGGGTTCACATGCCCATCAGTTTCCACAACTACGCAAGCAATTCCGACACACCACGCTCCAAACTCCATTGTTATCGTCAACTCTATCTCATGCTTAAAATAGTACTACCTTGGCCACTCATATTTATTTTGGACCCGATCAATGTAGACTCTTAAATTATATTTATATATGATCCAATCCAATCAAAAACTCAAATTAAATATTATATTTCTCTTATTCACCTACGCAAGCCACAGTTTAATCAGTTCATTTCTTTTTAAACGTTTATCAATAACTAAACACAATCTAACTTTATCTCTTTATATTCTACCTTTGTCCTATCATAAATGACACATTTTGACTTTTGAAAATCAAACTAAGTCAGTTATAACCATTAAATATATTATTGTTAATGCAAGACTAGTTATATGTTATATGTTGTTGAATTCATCGTAAAAATCGAGGGCACATGCAGATTAAAGAGACTTGACGAATTCTACATTATAGAATGCACATTTGTCATCAACATTCATAACAAATTTTCTCAACCTGTCCTTGGTCGCTAGTTTCTTAAAGCAGCTTAGCCACAACACAAATTTTGCCCTCAGCCTTGCGTAGTTTTCGTACATCAGCTTCCTCCAAGGCATCCTCACCTGATCACCCATAAGCTTGTTGTACACTTTTTGAATGTTAAATTTCATCACTATTTTCTACTCATCCCCACTCTACAACTGCTGCAATTTGCTCCTACATTTGGCCAGAATTTTAAGTATCCATGATGCATCATTCGACAGCTACATATCCATAATCTCATTGCCTTTCATATAATAGGCATGTATCCATTGGATCCAAAGCCTATCTTCTTTCCGACATAGATTCTAGAGTACTTTTACTTCACTCGCCAAACTCCATTCAACCAATGATATCACGGCCAATCCACCTCATTTCTTCTGTCCACATATCTTTTCCCACACAACTGGGGCTTTCTTCAATATGATCTCATTCCCACACCACAAGTAGGATCTACAAATTTCTTCAATGTGTTTCAATACAGCTTTTTGGAGGGGAAAAACCCAAATCCAATAATTCACC
This sequence comes from Rubia yunnanensis, assembly GCA_037428765.1. Lineage (NCBI taxonomy): Eukaryota > Viridiplantae > Streptophyta > Magnoliopsida > Gentianales > Rubiaceae > Rubia > Rubia yunnanensis. The sequence continues at coordinate 10,902,622 of CM075070.1, forward strand.
ACAAAGAAAATAACACTCCTAATCAACTGTATTCTACCAACATAACTTAGGAGTTTAGCACTCCAATGTTTCACCCTGTCAACAATTCTATCAACTAATGGCTGGCACATAAACATAGTCAATATCCTACTTGCCAAGGGAATGCCAAGGTACCTGAATGAGAGCTCATCTTCTTCAAACTCTATCAGCTGCAAAATCTTCAGTTTCTTATCCTCTTGGACTCCGCTAAAATAAACTATGCACTTTCCTGACTCTGAGGCCTATAGATTCTTCAAAATCACGGTAGCCTTCCATTAGAAACTTTATGGAATCACAATCTCCTATGGAAATCAACAGCACATTGTCTGCAAAACTCAAATTTGTTGTCTGTAAAATCTCACACCTCGAGTAGAATCCGAATTGTCTTTTTTTAGTCACTCTCTTTAAGCATCGCGATATGTACTCCATCACGAGTACAAATAGCAGCAGTGAGATGGGGTCACCCTACCTTAGTGCTCGCTTCACTTGTACATACCGTGTGGCTCTTCCATTAATATTGTAACAAAATGATACAAATGTTACACAGCCCATAACACAAGCAACAAACTTATCCGACATACCAAGTGCTTCCATAATCTCCTACAAAGCCTTCTAATTACTGTATCATACGCCTTCTATATATCCATTTGGATAGTGCACTCGGTCCATCACTTTTCCTATTATAACCCCTTGCCAATTCATAGGTTAATAATATGTGATCCTGTACACATCGCATCAGAACAAAGGTTGCCTAATCCAAGTGCACTATTTAACTAATAACTCTGCTCAACCTATAAGTTAGTACTTTTGACAGAATTTTATATACCGTCGAACAACATGATATAGGTCTACAGTCCCTGACCTTACATGATGTGGAATGAGTGTGACTAAAGTGCAGTTCATTTCTTTGTACATCTTCCTCTTTTCACAATAATCTCGTACAACTTTCACCACAACCTGTTTAACCACCCTCCAGTTCTTCTTAAAGAATCTCGCGCCAAAACCATCACATCCAGGCGCTTTAAGGTCTCCTATACCTTTTAGTGCTTTCCAAATTTTCTCCTCAAAAACCCATGCTGCCAATATTTTCCTTCCATCATTACTCAGTAATTTACCATTTCTAATCGCACCAATATTCACACTTTCTGTCCTGGTTCCTTGTACTCTAATCAGCCCTTCATAAAAACCAATAATCTCCATTTCAACTCCATCCTGATTAGTCACAGTACTCCCATCATCCTTTTCAAGCTTAGAAATACCAGTCATTTTAATCTTCACTTTCACCATGGCGTGGAAATAAGAATTATTTTCATCCCCCAATCTCAGCCAGTCACACATAGCCTTCTGTTTAGCCTTTTTTTCAACGATCACATTCCATCCCTGGGCTTCTTCAATGCATTCAATAACTTTTCGAATCTTATCTTTCTCCATTCTTACCTGAATCAGATCATTTTGAGCATTACTGATTTCTAACCTTGCTTCCTCTCGCTTTTTGTTTACTCCACTTATCTGCTTCATAAACGACAATAGGTCATGTTGAAGCCTCGTCAATTTACTCCAAACCACAAACATTGGGTTACCATTCAATGGTTTCAGCCAACTCTCCTCAATCACCTCTAGCACCTCTTTCGTCTCCAGTAAGCCATTAATACATTTAAACTGCTTCCTCCTTTTTATCTTTTCCTCAAATAATTTCACTTTAAGCATCACATGATCTGATATCCCTGGATCAAGAATCTCTACTACCCCTTCAGGGAACTTCATGAACCACTGTGTGTTGCCCAGTCCATGATCAATTCTCAAATAAATAATCCCATCTGGTTGCCTATTCAACCATGTGAAGAAATATCCCACTGTTCCACACTCAATCAATCTCGTACTGAGCATCATCTGTTCAAAATCATAGTACTCACTAGGCTGAACTGCATTCCCTCCAATCTCATCATCCCTACTCAAAACATTGTTGAAATCTCCAATCAAGAACCAAGGTTTTGTAGTTTGATTCCTCTCAATTTCCTTCCATAGCCCCTTCCTCATTTTTTGTTGATTCCCTGCATAGATAGCAGACAGCCAGAAAAGTAACACTTTATTCCTATCACAGACTTCACACATGATCATTTGATCAGTTTCAATTGTCTTTTTTACCTCCACTATACTATAATCCCAGAGTATCCAAATCCTCCCACTAGGATATGCTAAATAATTATCCTCAAACCTCCATATATTCCCAAACTTTTTTTTGTATTTTTTCTGCATTATCTTTCTTTACCCTAGTTTCAACAAAAACAACAATCATCTTAATCATACGACGGAGAGGGGAGTTAATCTCTCTCTATTTTGCTGTGTTGTTCACCCCTCACATTCCATGATATAATCATAGAACATGGCCATACCTCTCTGTGGGATCCTCCCAAATCTCCACATTGATTCATATGCAACACATCAAACAAGATGAATCCAGATTCATAGGCATTACTGCATCAGACATTCAAATGAAACTAAACAACCTCAATCTGGAAACACAACTAAGCATTACTACATCAAACATAAGCATTTTCGCCTTGACTCGCCATTGTTCCTTCATTCTCCCCTGCGTCAGCTCCTTGCGCCACCCCGCTATGAACAACATCAACAATTTCAATTACCCTTCATTCTCGCTTGCACTGGAAACTCAAGTTCTCAGAGGCCCCAACGTTGCCAACATCGCCAGAACGCTCAGCTCCTCCACCTCTTCCACCTCAACTCTGTTCCTCCACCCCATTCCACCCCCGCCACCACTAGAATACCCCGCCACCACTTTCCACCTTCCACCACCAGCGACCACCACCAATGCATAGCCCCACCATTTCCCAGTCAACCCCCTCCATCTTCTGCCCCCCACCACCACCTTTCAACCCCCGCCACCATTGCTCATTCTCCCCAAAAATCAAGCCCCTCCGCTCCACAATCTCACCATCTCCATCTTCCCCCAACTCCAAACACCGTTGAAGCCCTGCCCGACCCTTCTGCTGCCGGCGCCGACTCGAATAAGCCCTAGCTCAGCTCCAAAATGCTGGTGCCGACCGAATCCACCCTGATAGAACCACGCTGAAGCTTTACCCCTCCCGAAGCCACCCCACTGAAGCTCGACGCCGCCCGATACCTCCTCGGAGAAGCTCGAGAAGAAGAAGATCTGAGAAGATCCGGACGAGTCCGACCCAAGCTAATGGTGGATTTTGGGTCGGAGGCTGGTGGAGGAAGAAGAAAGAGAAGAAGAAAAGAGGAAGAAGAAAAAGAAGAAGAAAGAGACGAAGAAGAAAGAGAAGAAGGAAAGAGAAGAAGAAAAGAGGAAGAAGAAAGAGAAGAAGAAATGAGCAGAAGAAAAAAGGAAGAAGAAAAGAAGAAAAGAGGAAGAAGAAAGAGAAGAAGAAAAAAGCAGAAGAAAAGAGGAAGAAGAAAGAGAGAATGAGGGCATAATTGTCTTTTAACATTTTTATTTTTTAAAAAATAGGAGTATAATAGTCATTTCATGTATTTCCGGCCAAAATCAGGTCGATGGGGTTATATTAGCACATTTCGGCAAAACACAGGGCTATATTAGCACTTTCCAACTTCACAGGGTCATATTAGCACAAACCCTCAAAACATAGGGTCATATGAGCACTTTACTCAAAATAAATTGTACATAATTTTTTTCACAGTTTCCAACACACATATTTGACTATTAATATATTTAATTACGTATAATATTGATAAACAAAAGGTTACTTTCTAGAAACTACTTGTTATGACGAATCCAACAATATCACATACAACAGTGTTATTGTTTATATATCTATTCAAATATGTAGTTAAAGTTTTTTTAATTTGACTGAATGTTTGATCTTGTGTAATTTAATTTGGGACGAAGGGAGTATGTAAAATGTTATTTGTAAAATTTAACATCCGTGAACTGTCAACCCTCTTCGAAAACATTTGGCATGGAGTACTAAATCTCATGGAGCGTGTGTGTGAACTGGGTAAAATCCGTGACAAGGCCCATCAAGTCTAAGATTTTGCTCCCTCTTGGAATTAGGAGTTTCCCGTTTGAGCTTCATCTACGAGAGACATTCTAAGTTTGGAAGGGTTCACATGCCATTTACTTTCCACAACTGCGCAAGCAATTCCGACATCCCACGCTCCAAACTCCATTGTTTTCATCAACTCTATCTCATGCTTAAAATAGTACTACCTTGGCCACTCATATTTATTTCGGACCGCTCTTATACTATATTTATCCATGATCCAATCCAATCAAAAACTTGAATTAAATATTAAGTCTCTCTTATTCACCTACGCAACCCAAAGTTCAACCAATTCATTTCTTTTTAAAGGTTTATCAATTACTCAACCCAGTCTAACTTTATCTCTTCATATACTACCTTTCTCCCATCATAAATGACACATTTTGACTTTTGAAAGTCAAACTAAGTCAGTTTTAACCATTAAATACATTATTGTAAATCCAAGACTATTTATAATGTATATGTTAAATTTATTGTAACACATATTTTTAAATTATTACTATTTTTTAAGAATTTTTTTACACACATAAATAAAAATATTAATATTGAAAATTGATTCAGTTGACTTTTGAAAGTCAACATGTGTCATTTTTGCTAGGCTGGAGGTGGTATATCATATTACTACCAAATATAAATAGTATATTATAAACATTAAATACACATAATATTTAAATAATAATGTATTTGAAGTTGGCAAAGTCTTGGGAAAGACGGTCTTTCCATAGGCTTATGGAAAGACGGGGTTTGATTAGAATAATAAACGGTAAAAGGTCTTAGTTGCAATATTAAAGTTTTAGTATGAAACATGTAGTAGTTATAAAATTTATAACCCGGTTCATGCAACCCGAAAATTTTATCTTAATTTTTTCTAATTTACACTTTAAACCTTGGTCTTTCCATAACTTATGGAAAGACCGTCTTTCAAGAGACGGACTCTTTGAAGTTTGTAAATAAATATTCAATAATTACAAGTGCACCACTGCATATATTTCTCCTTTCAAAACTCCAAATCGGGTTACCTAGAGAGTCCTCTCATTTATTTGGCCTAGTCGATCCTTTTCTTCCTTTTGTGCCGTGCATTACATTTTGCACGAGACAAAATGTGCACTGGATTTCTGATGGACCAAACATTTGAGCAAATTCACTAATTTTAATATACCAAAGAGACGAATTAGAAGTGGAATATATTAATGGACAAAAGAAACAGCAATAAATGAAAGACACACAGGGGTATGAAAGATGAGTGAGAGCCTTCCATTTTGTTTTTTGCTTTGTTGTTTTAGGTTCCTCCGTATGTTAATTTGTTTGTTTTGTAATTTTGCTGAGCAAGTATGTGTCAAATTTCGCCAGCAGAAATTCCAGACTTTGAAAGAGTCAAATTTCAAATAGAAACAATAAGCAATAAATGAAGACGACGTAAACCCTCGCAGCAATCCTACTCGCAGCAATCCTACTCGCAGCAATCCTACTCTAATTTTTTTCACATCTTTTTATTAGGGAAGACGAGAAATAACAGTTTAGTTTAAGTGTGAGATTTATTTTTATAGATTAGTTTTGTTCTTCAATTTGATCAATTATATTTTAGGAATGTGTTTTACGTCAATATGACTCTGGGAATATCATACTTACTGTATCCCTAGATATGATATAATTTACGGTGAAAAAGGGTAAGTTATCTTCAATTTATTCGTGAATTGAATTAGTTAGTTTAGTTTAAATTTATTATTACTATTTTTATTAAGTTTAATTTTTAGTTTAGTAATGCAGTTCAATTCAATAAATTCTGTTCAAATGAAGAGGAAGTGTGAAATGGTTAATCATGCTTAGGGGCAAAATTATTAATGGTTTTAAATGGATAACTTTATGTCTAATTTGATACCATCAAAATTGGCATTTTCACAACAATAACTTAACATTTAATTCACTACGTTGAATCGGCTACTCTTATCCACATCTTTATTAAGTCAGAATTTAGCGTCAATAGTTTAGATTATAAACTAGCAAACATTATGCGAAAACTGAGTAATTAGAGCAGAGAAAACCTAGGGTACCTAGAGAAAATGATCTAGTTAAAGGAGAGTGAAATCAACACCTACAATTGGGAAACCAATTCGAAGCTGCAAGCGCAAGTTCAAAAGAGTTGGATGACCTGCTCAACCGACAAAATTATTTCTGGAGACAGAGCAAAAACAAGATGGCAAGTAGATGGCAACAAAAACACGTCCTTCTTTCACAACCAGCCAAAGAAGAAACAGGGTAGAAACTGTATCATGCAGATGAAGAATAACGAAGGCATATGGATAACCGACCCCACACAACTACATGACATGGTGACCGATCATATCAGTACTGTATTCATTAAGGAATATGTCATGCCACAAGACGCATACGGTGACTCTACTATCGATGATGTCCTACAACTCATCGAGCTGGCAGTCAGTAGGGATCAAAGGGCAGAGCTATCAGCAGGGGTCTCCGCAGAAGAAATCAAGAGAACGATCTTCCAGATGGGAAAACAAAAAGCACCAGGCTCGAACGGGGTTCCTGCAGGCTTCTACCAACACTACTGGAGCGAAGTCGGGGAGGACCTCACAAATGCAGTTCAGGAGTTCTTCACCACAGGAAGAATGCGCAGTGAATGGAATGCTACCAATATGACCCTAATCCCCAAAACAAAGGTACCAACTAAACCTGGTGATCTTAGACCTATTAGCTTGTGAAACGTTACATATAAAGTCATCGCTAAAGTGCTAGCTAATAGATTAAAACAAATAATACCTAATATTGGAGAATCAAGCTGCGTTCGTACAAGGGATACCCATAGTCGAAAATTCACTAACAACACACGAACTAATAGAGAAGTAAGGAAATAGAAGAAAGGAAACGTGGTAATCGCAGCCATGAAGATCGACATGAGCAAAGCATACGATAGAGTCTCCTGGGACTTTCTGAGGAAATTCATGTGATGGATGGGTTTCCCGATGAAGTGGATAAACTAGATAATGGAGTGCATCACAACAGTCACGTACTCCATTAAATTCAACAGGGAGGTATCACAGCCATTTATTCCCATAAAAGGATAAAGACAAGGATGTCCGCTATCCCCATTCTTATTTATCCTATGCCAGGAAGCGTTATCATCAATGATAGCCTCGGCGCCATTACAACAAGTATGTAGAGGGATACAGTGTGGAATAGGGGTCCCCAGGGTATCTAACCTAATGTTTGCAGATTATTTTATTCTATTCTTCGAAGTCATCGAGATGGGAATGACCCGCAATCAATTAACCCAAGCCAAGGCACTGGTCCCGTGGGATGGTCAAAAATAATATTTATATTCTGCACCCATTTCTCGCTGCTAGGCTACCAAAGAGTAGTAAGCGGAAAGCCCTGGGTTTGTCCACAAAGATGCTAGGAGATTTGGCCTGAAAATAGGCCCAAATTAGGACAAAAGTGCCAAAACCCTAGGTCAGCCGCCTAGTTTTCATAGACCAGCTCAGATGCCACGGTCTGTGAAGCCTTCAAGCATGGTCTGCCACGTCTGGCGTAGTCCGTGAACATTCATAGCCGTGGGAAGCCATGGTTTGTGAAGCTAGGCTTATGCCACAGTTTCCTCTCAGTAGTTTTCACAGTCCAGCCTCCTTTTCACAGACCGTGAGCAGCATGGGTGTTTGCTCAGAACTCTATTCACGGTCTATGAAGGTTTTCACGGACAGGCTCCATACTTAGCCAAATTTCTTCAACTCTTCCCTTCCATGCTTCACAACCCAGCTCCATTTTCATATATCGGCGTTGTTGCTTCATGTAGGGTTGACTGTGGGCATCTTCATGGGCCGCTGATGCTTCGTGTAGTGCGGGCTGTCACTGGCCGCTGGTCCTTCTCGGCTGAACTTTGTTTGCTTGCCACGGATGAACCGTTAGTCCAAATTGGGAGTTCTAGTAGTCAATTTTATAGCACTCGAGAAGAAAAATCCAATGGAACCATTCTTGAAGACTAATTCTTCTTGGGTCATTTTCGGACTAAGGCAACACTCCTTGTACCACGATTCACCGCTTCCACCTTTTGCCATCTTAAACTTCAAAGCCGCCTATCCATGGCTTCAATCGCCTTCTACTATGCATTGATGCTCGTGGTCTTCATCTACTATCATTCAATATGAATTACCTTCAAATCTTCTACTGTCAAAAGCAAACGACCTTCGCAAGAATGTAATGTAACAATAGCATTCACGGTCGCCTACTAAAGGTACTTATAATGAGGACCAAGGAGCCCGTGAACATGATATGTCAATAATCACTAATTAAGTGTACAAAACGTGAGATTTAGAATATAAAACCGAACATAGTTGCCTAAACCCCTTGTCATGTACACTCAACTAATGTTGTCAAACCGCCAACCAAAAGTAAATAAAAACTACGTCAAATGCATTGGTTAAAGCATTCATAATGGTGCAGATCAGGGAACAAGAAAGCTGGAGACAACGCTCTATATGTTTGCGGCATATTCTGGACAACGACTGAATTTTGAGAAGTCTTCATTTCTTATAAGCCTGAACGCAAATAACTATACAACGAACCTACTCAAATTGACATTCAACATCAAGCCAAATCTCCTGCAAGGGAAATATTTAGGCCATGATATCAATTTCCAAAGTTCGAAGGCCAAGTAATTAAAAGGCTTACAGAGGAAGATTATAGCAAAAACAACAGCTTGGAAGAAAATCGACCTATAAGTAATGGGCAGGGTTATGCTATGCAAGCATGTGATATGTACACTATTGCAATACACCATCACAACCTTAAGGATCCCCAAAACAATTGCTAAGGACATAGACAAATAGATGGCTAGATTCATATAGGTCGGGGATCCGGAAGGAAGGGGTATCCATTGGAAATATTGGTAAAAAATATGCGCATCTAAATGGCTGGGGGTCTGGGAATATGATCAGCCTCATAAATGAATCAAGATATGCTAGGGAAGCAAGGTTGGACATTGCTAACAAAGAAAGACTCATTCTTCTCAAAATTTTACTTGTAAAATACTGTAAGAAGCAAACACTGTCACAGACGAAGCAGAAGCAGGGAGATACATGGGGATGGAGACGGATTCTATGGGGTTTGGAGCTCATCAAACCACATATAAAGTGGAAGATCGTGACGGGAGAAAATGTGGATATCTATCCCAAACTAGCCAAACCCATCACGATTTGAAAGGAACACATTTCCATCTCTCGCAATCAAAGTAAGCGACCTCATCGACGAAAGAAAGAATTGGAGACTACCACTACTCAACATACTGTCCCCAACTGATACAATAGCGGAGATCGTTAAGATCCATGCCCCCGGTAATAACTTTGGAAACGCTGACTACTTAGCATGAGACAAGGGTGCTCTGGGAAAATACATGGAAAAATCAAGATATCACATGGCATGGGAGGCAAAGGTCAGGACAAAGCCATCGAGTTCCACCATACAACCATCTACGCAGATGAAAAAAACATGTGGAAATCAATCTGGAATGGCAGCATCCCAGAAAACATCACATTCCTTATTTGGAGAATGATTCAGGAGGCCTGCTCGACCAGTCCAAACCTCAGAAAAAGAGGAATAAATATTTCTACACATGTCAAACGTGTACAAAAAAATAGGATTAAGTAGAACATATGCTCTTTGAATGTGAGTTTGCAAAAAAGGTATGGAGACACTGCAGGCTGGGACTCGACTTCAACTTGGGCAAGCCAGTATCACTCAAAACGTGGCTACAAATGTGGCTCCGCATCGCACCAGAGAAGGAAGACAATGATCTTGCATGCTTTGTTATATGGGTTATATGGTGTGCAAGGAACTCTGCTTCCCTGGACCTTGCTCCAACTTCGTTTGACAACACTATGGCAGAGATTGCGACAATGGTAAGGAATACAAGCAAGAGGGGAATCAACTAGGACATAATCAACCAAGACCCAAATGCAGACCTACATATAGAGGCCCAGCCAGAGGATGCAGTACTGGACCCAATCAAGGAGACAAGGAAGGCTAGAGACATCAATCTTCTCTGGCTGAAACAGGACAAGTGCGTCGATCACCTCTTTCAGGATTGCAAAATATCAAAGACAGATGCTGCATACTACAGAAAAACAGGAGACGTGGTTGCAGCATGGTGCGAACAATCAACTGACACACAAGATGTCAGGTGAGGAACTAGGAGAATTAAAGCTCTGTCAATGGTACAAGCAGAACTGGGGGCTATACTGCATGGCATGAAATATGCGGGCTTTAAAGGGATGATGCGGTTGTTGATTAAAACAGACTGTGAAAATGCAATGTGCTACATGATCAACTACCTAGAAGTCCCGCCGAACTTCAAACAACTAATTAGAGAAATTCTAATTCTAGGAATGGTGTTTCTTAGTCTATCGATGGTTAAGGTAGATAGATTAGCAGTAGATGAAGCGCACAACCTAACTCGTTGTGCCACACTCTGTAACCTGTTACCAACTCATGAATGAAAGAGAATCACTATTTTGAAAAAAATATGAATCAAGGCGGACGTAAGTTAGGGCATGATGCTGTGCATTATCGTTATTTTATTTTTGAAAATATAATACTCCCCACGTTTCTCTATTAATGACAATATAGGTTTATGTGCTTGGATTTAGGTGAAGAAAATGAATGGCTAAAATTGAATGTAGAAAGTAAAAAATAGAATTAGTAGATGAAATTGAATAAATCTTGCCAAAACTGGAAAATGTGTCATTGAAAAAAAAACATCCCAAGAGCATCCACAATGATAGCTATTTAAACCTACTTTTCTTAGTAAGGAGCACTTCTTATTTTAGTGGATTGCTATATCACGCCCTGTATTTACTAGATACGCAATGTATTTATACCTTATAAATACTAATTTAGATTAAAAATTAAACAAAAATATAATTGAAAGAAAATGGAAGTAAAATTATGAAAATGTATAGTAGTAGGCTGCAACGGTTTCCTAGCGGCGGCAGGTGGTGGTTTCTGGCGACATTCCTGGCCGGTTAACCTGAAAATGTACGGTCAAAATCAGCTAATCGATAGTTCATTTTCTCCGTCCATGGTTTGACAACAACAGTTCTTCACCAATGGGTCGCGGGTGGCTCTATTCGGTGGATCTTCGCCCTGGTCAAAGTTCACCGGAGTTTTGCCGATTTGCCATCACTGGATGTTCGCTGGTTGGACCTCTCCGGATCTCTATCGTTGGCGATGTGGCTCGTGTTTCCCTGCCCTGGCCCAATTTTCATTTCCCCCACCCTGGCTCTCGTTTCTTGATTTCCCTCCCCTGTTCTTGTTTCCTTGCCCAGTCCCGGTTCTCTTATCCCTCCGGCCCGGCTCTCATTTCTCGATTCCTCCCCAGTTCTCGTTTCTTTGCCCAGTCCCAGTTTGCATTTGAGTTACGAGAACCGGCGACGATTCTTTTCCCAGTCTTGGTTCGCGTTTGAGGCTTGCATTTGAGTAACGAGAACCAGCAACGAGAGCCAGTTTTCATGGCCAGAAAAATGAGCTACCGGGGTTGGGTAGCTGGGTTTGGGTGGGGAGTTACTTGGGTGGTGAAGGAGCAGCCAGAAAAATGAGCTTGCAAGGCTCGGATTTGAGGGCTGGGGATGAGAGGGGGTTTTCATTGTGGGAAAAATGAGCGGGCTTGGGCAGGGAGTGGCCGGAAGCAGGGCTAGGGTTCAAACAATGCAACAAAAAGGTGATGATTGGGAAGTGTGATGGAGGGGGGGGGGTTTCAATTTCCAGCTAATAGTGGTGATGCCACCGTCGACCGGCGAGGGCAAGGAAGAAGAAGGATGAAAATTTATTAATTTTATTTTTAATAATTTAAATTAAATATTATACATGTATAATACGTATTAGGGTATGTTGTAGTAAAATACAGGGTGTGATATAGCAACACCCTTATTTTATGAGTACCATTGTGGAGTTTTAAGGAACACTCCTTAATAAGGAGTTGCTCTTTAGTTAACGAGTTGATACCTCTTTCTTTGTGCAAATTAAATATCAACCAATCAATAAATGTCATTTAACATGGCTTGTTTTATATGTTTAATGAATTTTTAATTTTTTTTAAAAAAATGCATAAGAAGGGCTCATTAGTTCCACTACCATTATTGGTAGTTTATTCCTATCTAGTTTTTATCAAAATTCATGATGTAACACTTAAGTCCACTACTATTGTGGATGCTTTAGTAAGGTAAATGGGCCATAAATAGATAAATGGAGGGAGTACTATCATTCTTTTTTCAACTTTTATTTATGTTAGATTTTGTTTATGGTTATAGTGCACCATCAATAAATATATAATTTTAACTTTGATTTACATTAAATTGTATGTATGGCTAACTAGTTAACTCGTGTGTTAGAATAAAGCAAGTAGAAGATTAAATAATATTTTATTTTATGTTGACTAGGCTAGAGTTATATTTGGACTAGTCTATTTTGTACTCTATTTATACTATTTATTATTAATCAGAATCACTACAAAAATATTTCTATCATGGTATCAGAGCAAGTCCTGATCCAAAACCCTAATCCCTATTTTTTTCTATCTGCCACTCCTCCCTATGTCTTTTCTGGCAGACAGAACCACCGCCAGATTCCAAAAAAATTCCGGTCAAGTTCCAGTCAGATTCCGCCTAAATTCTGGAGGTCCCAATCAGTTTAGTAGATTCTTGGCGTCCTCTCCAAAGGTCTATTCTCCAGTGCCAGCAGCAGCCACCTCCGGTCATCTCTGGACCACGACGTTCTCCGCGACGTCCGATTAATCTTATGGCGACCTTCAAATTCATCTCTGGCGTCGTTAATTTGTTTCTGACACCTTCGAATTTGTGCATCGTCTCAGGTGTCTTCGACACCAGGTCTTCTTCCGATAAGCTCCAGAACCAGCGGCGTCATCTCTGGCCCGATGTAAGGCGGTCTCCATCTCCGGCCCACAGCAGCTTCTTAGGCGGTCTCCATCTCCGACCAGCTCTGCCCTTCGCATCCCCGTCCAGCAATCACCATTGGCGCGTGAGATCTATGCATGCAAGGCTATATCTGTGCGTTTCTGCATCTGCGCATGAGGAACACGCGCGCAAGCAACCACTGTGTGTGACGTACACGCGCTCCAGTTTTTCCCTCCGCATGAAGTACACGCGCCTGGCGGGAAGATTTGGCTTTTTTTTGTCCTTTTGCTGATTCCTCTACAGACTCTTTTTCAGCTCCTCCTATGGGTTGTTTGGAGCCTTTATCTTAGGAAGATTGTTCCACTAATTGGATTGCGGACATAACTTTGTTTGAGGCCAGTTTGAATGGTTCCAACTATCATCCATTGTCGAATCAGTGGATCGTTGGTTCACGTGCTACATCTCATATCACTGCTCGTACCAGTCATCTTGATAAGGTACAATGTTACCGGGGTTCTGATGCTATTCTTGTTGGAGATAGTGAATCATTATCTATTTTTCACATCGGTCAGTGTCATTTCTCTGGTTTCTCTATTAATGATAATCTTGTGGTTCCTAAGATTACTATAAGCTTATTGTCCATTAGTAAGCTTACTCGTGATTTACCTGTCCGTATTATATTTAATGCCGTCACATTTTCCATTGAGCACAAGCATACGGGAAGATAATTGGTAAAGGCCGTCATAGTTCAGGTATTTATTTTCTTGAGACTGGTGATTCCATCTTTTTAGGTGAATTACGTTCTGGAAAGCTTCATGCTTCTTTTGAGAAGTGGCACTCTCGCATCGGTCATGTGTCTCATGATACTGTTCAGCTATTGAGTTGACGAGGCCTTATTTCTATCACTTCTGCTATGCCTGCATCTATTAGCTGCTCTCTTTGTCAGATGGCCAAGAGTAGCCATTTGCCTTTTTCCACTAGTGATAAGCGCGCTACTGGTTTATTGGATAAGGTGCATTGTGATTTGTGGGGACCGACCCCTATTTTATCTGCAGGTGGTTTATCTTATTATGCCATTTTCATCAATGATTTTTTGCGATTCACATGGTTTCTCCCGTTGCGGTATAAGTCTAATTTCTATGATGCATTTATCCTGTTTCAAAAATTTGTTGAGACTCAGTTTTCTGCTAGGGTTAAAATTTTCAGACCGATTGTGGCACATAGTTTACTAATCACCGACTTCAGGCTCACTTTATATCATGTGGCATTCATCATCAGATGTCATCACCCTATACACCTGCTCAGAATGGTCGAGCTGAGTGGAAGCATCGTCACATCACAGAAATTGGTCTTGCTATGTTTTTTCACTCTTCTATGCCGCACTGTTATTGGGTGAAGCTTTCTCCTTGGCGATTTACATCATTAACTGTCTGTCTAGTTTGGTTCTTGGTGGAAAATTACCTTTTGAGGTTTTTTTCGGTCATGTGCCTAGTTATACCCTCTTTCACTCATTTGGATGTCGTGCATTCCTATGTCTGTGTGCCATTGCCATTGATAAGTTTGCACCGTGATCTATTCCATGTGTTTTTATTGGCTACAATTCTCGTCACAAGGGATTCCAGTGTCTCGATCCGACTTCTGGGTGTATCTATGTCTCTCGCCATGTTTGTTTTGATGAAACTTTATTCCCTTATGTCTCATCTTCTACAGATAGTCGTTCTATTTCAGATTTGGAGATTTCGTCATTTTTTTATGAAGCTGTTACATCATCGATTGGGGCCACCACGCCTATGCCCATTCCATCCGCACCTCTTTCACCGCTATGCTCCATCTAGGAGGCCGGCCCGGACCCGGCTACTTAGCCTCCGGTCATCATGCCTCAGCCAGTCTTGAGCGTTCTCTCTCCGATGTCTTCTACTGGTCACTCTCAAGTCAGCTCTGCTCGGTCTTCTTCGGCGTCGTTAGCTGGTTCAACTTTTATAGATTGTTACTTGGTCTTCTACTGGTGCTATTTAGAGCCAGGATAATTTGGATATTATTGGTCGTGGTCTCACTACTGCACTCCTTTCTCAGACAGGGACCACTGATTATCGCTCTGCCTTTCAGGATCCAGTCTGGGTTTCAACCATGGATGATAAGATGGCTGCTTTTCGTGGTCACCACACTTTGTATTTGGTTCCTCGACCTTCAGATGTCAATTGTTGGCTCCAAATGGGTCTATAGGCTCAAGTATTGACCAGATGGCACTGTTGAGCTTCACAAAGCTAGACTTGTGGCGTGGGGTTTCTCACAGATTCTGGGTTTTGATTTTGACCATACTTTCAGTCATGTGGTCAAAGCCTCAACAGTTCGGACAGTCCTTTCCATAGCCACCATGCGTTCCTGGCCACTTCATTAGTTCGACGTCAAGAACACTTTCCTTAATGGTGTTCTTGATGTTCCGGTCTACGTGAAGCAGCCCGTTGGGTATCAGGATTCTGCTTATCCAGACTTTATTTGTCGCTTGCGAAAGACCATTTATGGTCTTAAGCAGGATCCTCGGGTTTGGTTCCAGCGCTTCAGTAGTTATCTGACACAACTTTGTTTTCATTGCAGCTCAACCGATACATCTTTATTTGTCCTCTCGAGAGGGTCGTCGTTACTGTACCTACTTATGTATGTAGACGATATCATTCTTACAGGCAACGATCTTCACTGGTTTATTGATCAGACACACAAAGAGTTTGTGATTAAAGATCTTGGTGCTCTTCATTACATTCTTGGTCTTGAAGTTGGGCCGGTATGTCTGACGCGACACCTATTTCTAAGCCATTTGTTGCTGGTTCTTAACTTCATAGCTCTACCAGTCCTCCATTTCGTGATCCTACACTTTATCGTTCTCCTGTTGGTGCTCTCCAGTATTTCACCATCACTCGTCCAGATTTGGCATTCTCAGTCAACAAGGTGAGCCAGTATCTTCAGGATCCCAGAGATGACCATTTCGCTGTAGTGACACAGATTTTGCGATATGTTCGTGGCACTCTTCATTTTGGTCTTAGCTTTCATTCTGCTAGTACTCCTGAGGTGTTAGGGTACTCTGATATTGACTGGGCCCGCTGTCTTGAGATTCATTGGTCCACTTATGGTTAAGCAATTTATCTTGGTGGGAATCTGGTTTCTTGGAGTGCCAAGAAACAACCTACTATTTCTCGCTTCAACACTGAGTTTGAATGTCGTGCTCTTGCCAACACTGCTTCAAAGGTGGTTTGGCTCACTCATTTGCTTCGTGATCTTCAAGTTTTGCTTTTTGGTTCTCCATTGCTGTTATGCAACAATCGCAGTGCTATCTTTTTGGCTCAGAATCCAGTGGCACACAAGCGGGCGAAGCACATCGACATTGAATGTCATTTTGTTCATAAATGGGTGACATATGAAAAGCTGTGCGTTGTTCATGTTCTTACTTCTCTTCAGATTGCGGATATCTTCACCAAGGGGCTCTCTCATCCGCTGTTCAAGTTTTTCAGGTCCAAGCTGTGCATCGACGAGCATTCGATGATTCGCTTGAGGGGGGTATTAGAATAAAACAAGTACAAGATTAGATAATATTTTATTCAATGTTGACTAGGATAGAGTTATATTTAGACTATACTACTTTGTACTCTATTTATATTCTTTATTTTTAATTAGAATTATTACGGGAAATCATTCCATCATCGTGTACTAATTATCATATTGCTAATTATAGAAAAAGGTGTTTTAGTAATTTATAGTTTATTTAGTTGTATTAAATATTGTAATTTCTGGTAATTCCTATTTCAAGTTTAGCCCAACAAGTTTGATTATTCATGTTATTCGGTTTAACTTTTGAACTCGTGAAATCTAACTATATATATTCGAGTAACTTTTATTGGTTTTTCGTATCAAAATAGAATTTAAATCAAAATTAAAGTTGCATTCTTTTCAACTGAATTCAGGTATAGATTCAAAAATTTTAGTTTGGTGGATCACAACTTAATTTAGTGTCTCTACCTCTGGAGTTTGTGTTGAAATTTTGAGAAAAATCAGAATATACGTCGAGTTCAAAATCATATTTAAACTTGAACATTGATCAAATTAAGATTATGTGTTGACCAGATAAAAAATTACATTATCTATATACATATATATTATATTTAAAATAGAGCAATTACTCCGGATTGCACAGAGATGGACCTGCCTTTGACTTTTGACTAAATTTTATTTTAATTTAGTTCAATTTTATTAAGTTTAGTTCCTTTTAAATCAGATAAAAGACCATGTGGTTCTTGAATCTAAACAAATGAAGATGGGGTGGAAACATTTTTTTGAGAAGAAAAAAGAAAAGGGTTATAAGGGCCATGGGATGGGATGTTATCCATGAACATAACATAAGTACAAAGGTTTTGAAAAGGATGATTCCAGTGCGTGAGTGGTGTACTGTGTGTCCGGCTGGCCCGATGAAGATAGTCCCCCTCAATCCACGGTTTCTTCTTCGGGCATCCATGTGGTGGTCACATGCATTAAAACTCCCTCCTCTCTCCTTATCCACTTACTCTGCTGCATTAAGGAGCACAATGCATGGAGTGCACACTGCGTGCTCCATCAGTTTCAATTAAATCTATATAATTTTTGGTCAATTTTTTTGAATTATGTTTAATTACTGATAATTTTAGTTACATATATTAATGGTGTGTGAAATTTTGATAATAAAAAAATACACGAGGCAGATACTTTAACAATATCTCACATATTTTAGTTACTCTATGGCCAGACGCCAAATTACTTTTCTTTACGGGTTTTTGGATGCTTGTGTTTTGCTGCTCGTGTTCCCAGATATCGTGACAAGTTTGCACCAAGAAGTCGATGGTGCTTGTTTCTTGGTTATCCTGCTGGAAAGAAAGGTTATCGTCTTCTCGACTTGGACTCTCGAGTAATCTTTAATACTCGGGATGCTGATTTCTTTGAAGACCAGTTCCCGTACTCTGCAACTCAGCAATCTGCTTCATCCGATGAACCTGGCGGCGCCACCACAACACCGTCGGATTCCTCCTCCTTCTCGCTGGAGCAGCACGAATTTTTGTTCCGCCAGGGGCTAGCTAACGCCGGCTGCTCTTTCGCCGGTCAACGCCGGTCGGTCAACGCTGGTTATCGCCGACGATTCACCGCCGGTCGGCACCGACCAACTCCCGGTGGTTATCTCCGGCGCCATGACACCAGCATCCATCGGCCGTGCTCCACCGCCCGACGCCAGTTCCTCTATGCCGGTCGCGGCCAGCCTACTTACATCACCCGTCGCGGGTACTTCTCCGCCAGTTGCCGTCGATCCAACATCTACCAGACATAGTGTTCGATCTCGTCGTCTACCGTTGTATTTGGCAGATTATGATTGTGATGATTATGCTTGTGCTCTTGTTACTGAAGACGCCCTCCCTCGACTACGTTCCCTCATGCGTCATCACTTTCCTCAGGTGTTCTCTATTCTCTTACTGATTATGTAAATTGTGATAATTTTTCTAGTATGCATTCTAGATTTTTGGGTGATGTAACTTCTAGTGCATATCCCACTACTTACTCTGAGGCTTCCCGTCATTCTCATTGGCGAGATGCTATGGTTGAGGAACCTACTGCCCTGGAGCGAAATCAGACATGGACTTTGTCTCCTTTGCCTGCGCATAAGTAGGATATTGGATGCAAATGGGTTTACCGAACGAAGTTTCATTTTGATGGTAGTATTGAACGTCACAAGGAACGTCTAGTGGTTCTTGGAAATCGCCAGGTTGAAGACAATGATTACACTGAGACTTTTTCTCCGGTTGCAAAGATGAGTTCTGTTCGATTGTTCCTGTCTATTGGGAACTGCATCAAATGGATGTTCATAATGCCTTCATGCATGGTGATTTACATGAAGAAGTGTTCATGCGTTCTCCGCCTGGCTATGCAGTTCCGCCTGGTCAGGTTTGTCGCCTTCAGAAATCTCTTTATGGTCTTCGCCAGGCTCCTCGGAATTGGTTTGCTAAACTGGCTCAGGCTTTACGGACATTTGGTTTTGTTCAAAGTAAGGCAGATTACTCTTTATTTGTCTATTCCCGTGGATCAGTTTCTTTACATGTTCTGGTTTATGTGGATGATTTGATCATCGCTGGTAGTTTTTCTTCACTCATCTCTGAGTTCAAGAAATACTTGGGTTCTTGTTTTCACATGAAGGACCTTGGTTTGCTTAAGTATTTCTTGGGCATAGAGATTGCTAGAAGACCGGAGGGGATGTTTCTCTCGCAAAGGAAATATGCTTTGGACATCCTATCTGATACAAGTTTATCTGCTTCTAAACCAGTTGATATTTCGATGGAGCAACAACATGAATTGGCATGTGTTGAAGGTCCAGCCTACCATGACCCGGAGCAGTATTGCCGCTTGGTTGGGCACCTGATATATCTGACTATTACTCGTCCTGAACTTAGTTATTCAGTTCATACTCTTGCGCAATTCATGAAATCTCCTTGTGTTCCTCACTGGCAAGCTGCGGTTCGTGTGTTGCACTACCTGAAGAGTCATCCTGGTCAAGGTTTATTTCTTTCTTCCCGTAGTACTCTACAATTGACTGCTTATTGTGATTCGGATTAGGCCGCCTGTCCAATTACTAGGCGTTCTTTATCTGGTTATTTTGTCATGATTGGTGATTCTCCAATTTCCTGGAAGACTAAGAAGCAACCTACTGTTTCTCGGTTTTCTGCTGAAGCAGAGTATCGTGCTATGGCAGTTACCTGCTGTGAGTTATTATGGCTTCGGTCCTTACTGAAAGACTTAGGGGTTTCGCATTCTTTTCCTATGCAATTGTTTTGTGATAGTCAATCTGCTCTCCACATAGCGACCAACCCGATTTTCCATGAACGTACTAAGCACATTGAAGTTGATTGTCATTTTTTCTGCGATCTTGTACAATCTGGCGCTATTGTTACTCAACATATCCGTACGATTGACCAACCCACAGATTTGTTCACTAAAGCTCTCGGACGTAACCAGTTCCATTCCTTACTTGGCAAGTTGGGCATTTTCGATCATCATGCTCCAACTTGAGAAGGAGTGTTACGGAATTGGAATTGGATTTGTATTCTTACCATAATTTTAGATGTAATTGTATTCTGTTACCTTTTCCTAGCATGTACAGGTATCCTGTGCTAATATATAATGTATCCTGAATTCATGAATACCACACACATTATTACCCTTATTTTCTACACATAATAAAATTGATTTCTGTTTACTAACAAAAATTCACAATCAAACATGTTTTCAAATAGTTAACCAAAATGTGTGCATATTTAACTGGGCTGAAAGGAGTACTGCTAGTATTATGTAAGAAATGAAAAGATTTAACTAGTACTGAATTCATGGGGTTTCACCATTTGCTAGATGAAAGGGTCTTGATTTAAATACTCCTTTCATTTTTTTTAATATTGGCACACTTTTTAATTTGAAATGTTTATTTTATGTTAGACACTTTCTATTTATTGCAAGTTTAAAGTTATTACATCTTCTTCGCTCTCTCTTTCTGGAACGCTCTCTCTGAAAAAGTTGATTACTGTATAGCATCCTCATTAAATCCCGGCCATGGCGGAGACTCCATGGAACATGGCAAACCCATCCTTCGCAAAGCCCTCAAACAAAACTCCCAACTGCCCACCCCACCTGCATCAGACCTCCATCCCCACTTCAATTACAAAGGGGAACTAGCAGTCATATATCCTGAGGAAGAAATCGACATTCTTGCTGCTCCATTCTCAAAAGCCCTAATTGGAAAATTTAGCAGAGGCCGCCCAACAATGGAGTTCCTCAGAACTCAAATCAAGACCATAGGGTTTAAAGGCGAAGCTCATCTATCGGCAATGGATTCCAGGCACATCAGAATCACCTTTGACTTAGATGAAGATTACCATCGATGCTGGCTAAAAAGAACCTGGTCAATGGGAGGCTCCATCATGCGCATCATCAAATGGACAAAAAATTTTGACTACGATGAGGAATCAGCTCTAGCTCCGGTGTGGCTGACGGTCAAATTCCCTCCGGTATATTTCTTCCACCCTAAGGCTATTACTGATTTGGGGAATTCCTTAGGAGAACTCTTGTTTGCTGATGCTCCCACAAAAAACCTAACTAGGCCTTCCACAATTTGATTGTGTGTAGAAATGGATGTTTCTAAACCTAGGCCGAACAAGATTAGGCTAGGCTCTATAGCTCATAACAAATCGTATGCTATAACCTATGAGGATTTCCCACAATACTGTAGAAAATGCCTAAAGATCGGCCATAGTGAATTCTACTGTAAAAGAGATCTAGTGGTGACTAATGCTAACCAAATGGAACCACATGATTCAAGAGTTAACAATATCAGGAAGGTTTATGATCCTAAACATTCTATGACAGACATGTCATGGGAAATCAAAAACTTAACAAAGAATACTAAGGATAAACACCAAGCCATCACTAAGGTATACCAACCCAAGCCTAAACAAAATCATCAGAAAACTTCAACCCCACCCCCTGTGGCTCCCCCTCAAAGTGTGGAATACAATGCCTCCCATTCTGGAAATAGATTTGCTATCTTAGAGGAAATAAAATATGTGGGTCAACAGGAACATGGGTTACAGACAGACCATAATGAACAACAAGGAGATTCTGATAGAAATGCAGGGGATCACTCAGAAAAGAACACTCAGCTATCACATGAAAGGTTCCAGAATCAGCAAACCATAGATACTGAAGGAAATAGCTCGGATACCAACTCAATTGAAGATCACCTTGAGGAAGGATATGAATCCAGAGGCTACAACACAGCTCCTTCATCTCCACAGAAGAAGAATATCCTTTTAACATCCTTTAATGATGATACTATATGTGATAAAGTGAAAGTCCCCATAAATTCAGATATTTTCCTTTCTGATCAGTTTTCCCGGATCCCAAATAAGGAAACTATTTCAGATATTGATTCCTCACAGGTCAATGAGAAGCCTCCACACATCAACACTCTCAGGGACACTATGGAGGCTAACAGAAAGGATATACAACAAGAGCATAATCCAAGGGACCTACCTGCAGAGATACTGGAAATACAAACATCATCTCAGGCTAATCTCCCTAAGAGAAGTTCCAGGTTAGCTTTAAAAAAGAAAGTTTTCAATGACAGTTAAATGCTTAATTTGGAATGTCAGAGGCTTATCAACTTCTAAAGTTAGGCTTAAGCATTTGTCTAAGAAACAGAAACTGGATTTACTAGTTATTATTGAACCTAAAGGTAATTTAAATCAGCTTGATATGTACAAAAAGATGTTTTGTTTTCGTCATCACTTAGGTCTAATTCATAGTAAGATATGGATCATGTACTCTGATAGGATAGACCTAAACCTGCTAGCAACCCATAATCACTTTATCCACGTGGAAATAATCATAAAAGCTAGGGCAAAGATAATTAAGGCATTCTTCATATATGCTCCACACAATAGAGAGGATAGACTTCAGGTGTATAATGATTTGAATAATAGTTTTGATAATTCCCCAACTCTGATTGGAGGGGACTTTAATGTCATAAGGTCTATGGATGAATACTCAGGCCCTAGCTCTCCAAATTTAAACTCTATTACTGATTTTGATTCCTTTATCAATAAAGTTCAAATATCTGATTTAAACACTGTAGGAAACCACCTAACATGGAGCAACCATAGAGCTGTAAACCCAACCTCCAAGAGATTAGATAGGGTAATGGGAAATAATGGTTTTTTCAACTTATTTAACCACTCATCTGTCCAAATCCTAAGTAGAACATCATCGGATCACTCCCCCATGTTACTGGACATTTCAAATTCGGACATCACATCCCCAAAACCCTTTAGGTTTCAGGAAATGTGGTTCAACAGAAGTGAATTTATGGACCTCATCTCCACCAGCTGGTCCCAACCCACCCTGGAACAGGGTCTAGTTGGATTCTCTTCGAAACTTAAAAGACTTTAAAACGAAATAAAAACATGGAACAAAATGGTTTTAAGCAATGTACAGGATAACATAACAAGATCAGAATCAGAAGTTGCTAACTTGGAGGCCCTTTATGACATATCACACTCAGTTGCCGACATAATTAACTTGAACAAGGCTAAGGCAGTTTTAACTAGGCATCTGGTTGAACAAAACATCTTCCTAACACAAAAGACTAGAATGAAGTGGCTTAAAGATGGGGATTTAAACTCTAAATACTTTCATAAGTCTATCACTGAAAACCATGCAAGATTAGCAATCATGAAAATACAAGATCATAATGGTAACTGGCTTAACTCACAGTCCTGAATAGGAGAGGTAGCAGTAAATTTTTTCAAAACACTTTTATCCGATGGAAATGATGATCCATCTGGCCAATGTCTGTCATTCCTATTGAAGGAAATTCATCCTTCTATCTCTGACCATGACAACATCCAATTGCTAAAACCTATAACCTTGGATGAAATCAAATCAGCTGTCTTTGAATTATCCCCATCTGCAGCCCCTGGCCCAATGGTTTCCCAGGTTTTTTTTACAGAAAGGCCTGGGAGATAATAAAAAATGATGTTTTAACTGCAATGCTGGAATATCAAGCTGGTATTCCCATTCCAAAATCAGTGGCAAGCACACTGATTGCATTAATACCAAAAACAAAAACCCCAAAAGACTTTAGTGAATTTAGACCCATAAGTCTCTCCAATTTCATTAATAAACTGATGTCTAAAATCATGGTTGAAAGGATTAAACCACTCATGAGCTCCATAATCTCTGAAGAACAGTCAGCATTTCTAAAGGGTGGGGATATTGTGGATAACATTCTTATGATGAAGGAGGCAGTTAGGATGCTAGATAAGAAAAATGAATCCCTAAATCTAATCCTTAAATTAGACATGATGAAGGCTTTTGACCGTGTTTCATGGTTAACCATCAACACTCTTTTACTGCATTTGGGATTCCATGGTCATATAGTTAAAACCATAATGAATAACATAAATTCAACCTGGTTTTCTATTCTGATAAAGGGATCACCTTGGGGTTTTTTCAAACCTACTAGAGGTTTAAAACAAGGTGATCCACTATCACCCTTCCTCTTTAACATCTTGACAGAACTTCTAACTAGAAATCTTAGGATTCAATTCTTAAATGGGAACATTAAACAATTCAAAACTCCAGGATTAGCAAACACAACAAACCAGTTATCCTTCGCTGATGATACTGTGGTTTTTTTAAAAGGGATAAAAAATCCTACAAAACATAATGATATTTTTGGAAATTTATCAAAAAGCCACAGGACAGAAAATAAACTTCCAGAAAAGTGCATATTACTCAGGGAAGCTAAGTAGTAACAAGAAAAAAGAGATTAAAGACTTAACAAACATGACCCCAGGAACCTTACCTTTTTCATACTTAGGTGTCACTGTCTTCAAAGGAAGAAAACTAAATCTGCACTTCAAAACATTAATAGACTCAGTTAACAGTAAAATATCTAACTGGAAAAACCAATGGTTGACAGGAGGGGGTAAAATAATCTTGATAAACCATGTTTTAACAGCTATACCTCAACACACATGGGCTGTAACTGCACCAACTAAGCACACAATTCACAAGCTTAAATCCATCTTCAGTAATTTCTTATGGGGTAAAGCAGAACATGGACTAAACAAGCATTGGATATCTTGGAATAGAATTTCATATCCACAGAAAGAACAAGGTCTAGGTATCAGGCATATTCAATCAATAATTAATTCATTCTCAACTAAAATCTGGTGGAAACTTCGAATAGGACAGTCAAATTGGTCTAAATTTATGTGGGCATTACCTCCCCATGCCAGAAAATCAGAAACTTGGGCTAGATACAGAAAAGTAAATAGCAGGGCAGAATCAAATTCCCAGGTAATCATAGGTAAAGGATCCTCTAATTTTTGGATAGCTAATTGGCTAGGCTCAGACCCTCTCATTAATCAGGTGGATGCCCAGGTACAAGTTCCTTTTCCATTTCTTACAGTAGCTGAATTTCAGCTAAAAAAGGTACTTATATCTCTCAACTCTCATATTTATTTAACTCTGACATAAACCTGGAGCTGTTGAAGTACACGCCTCTTACAGATCGCAGGATTATATTATTTGGAAACCTGATACCTATGGCTCTTTTACTATTAAATCAGCTTATCAAGCTTACATACCTAAAAAACCTGAACTGTAAATTTTTACAAACGTTTGGAATCAGGTTTTGCCAAAAAAAGTCAGCTTCTTTATGTGGAAATTGTTATTGTGCGCTTTACCCTTTGCTGATATCCTCATGAAAACTGGTCTTCACTTACCTTCCAAATGTACAGTTTGTGAACACATAGATTCTCTCTCACATTACTTCAATTCATGTGCCTCAGCTATGTTTCTTTGGAATAAATTTTATGAGGTACTGAATTTACCAGCTAAATCTTTTAATACTATTTGGGAAAGAGTAGAATACTACTGGTCTTTAAAACCTGCTTCACCAGATCACTCCTCCATAATTATTGCTCTTCCTTGCTTAATATGTTGGGAATTATGGAAAGGTAGAAACAAAATGATTCATGATAACATGAGAAGTTGTGTTCATGCTCAATGGAAAAACATCTCTAATCTTTGCTTTATGACTTTCTCAGTTCATCCTAAAGCTAGTTGCCATCCACAATGTAGCCTGGTCTCCAAGGGATTAATTCCTCCTATAAAAGGAAAAGGACAAGAATACTTAACCTTATAAAATGGGAACCCCCAGATCTTGGACTCAAACTTTTGGGATATATCATAGGGGGTGGGATCCCTTAATATGAAAACCCCCGCTCATCCATGATGAGTGTTTTGAGATAAAAAAAATAAAAGTTATTACATCCACTCATTTTACTTTTTCTTCATTCAATTCAATTTCATCAACTTATATAGCATATTCTAAATTTTAACACAAAAAATAAGGTGCCACTATTATAGAAACAGAGAGAGTATTACTTCAATTCTCTATGCATGTTTTTTCATTTTTAAAGACCTAATCCTGACCACTCTGTCATTCATTAAACAAATTAATCATTGCATCCATAAATTACACAATACTGTATATTAGGTTAGATGTGAACTATTGTACTCGCGTTATTATTACTAGTACAAAGTTCCATGGAGTATGGTTACTTAATTATTAGGTTATTGTCCCTCAATAAAAAATCATTCTTCTTCATTTTAACTTAAATACAATTCAGTTTGATACAATTCTGGACAGACCGGTCCAATCGCTTTTAGTTCAATTCTCTCGCAAATTAATCCTCGTGAAGAGGTTTTATTTTGAGTTAAGTGCTAATATAACTTTTGGTGGTTTGTGCTAATATGATCATGTGAAGTTGGAAAGTGCTATTGTAACCCTGTGTTTTGCTTGAATGTGCTAATATAACCTTGAAGGCCTGAATTTGACAGGAAATACATGAATTGAATATTATACCCCTGTTTTGATGCATATTTTAACCCCATATTGCACGTAGGGTTTCGAGAGGAGGTGGTTAGGTTCGAGAGGTGGTGGTGACCGTCAGGGTTTCGAGAGGTTACAATTGATAGGATTTAGATTAAATCAGTCATATTATTATTATTATTATTATTATTATTTTAATAAACTTATTTTTAGTTCAGTTCAAATCATTTCATATAACCTCTAGAACTTAAGTAATTTGACTACTCAGTCTTCTATTTCACATAAAAATCATTGTTTCTACATTCATTTTGATTAAATAAATAGAGTGAGTCTTCTGATAGACGGTATCCATAAGCTTATGGATAGATCACTTATTTTTTACCTTATACACTGCTTTTGTTAATTTACATACAAAATTTAGAATTTTTTTAAAAAACTATTTCATATATTTTCACATTTAAATACACATTATTACTTGTTTTAACTTATAAAATGCAATGTTTAAATTTTATTAAAAAAATACAACATTTAAGGTAATAGCCCCCGTGACGGTCCATAAGTTTATGGAAAGACCACATTTCCTAAGACTTTCTCAAATAAATATTTTTATTTTTACGTGAAATAGGCAGAGTAATATAGTGCAATAAAATGAGTCTGTCACCTATGAGACCGTCTCATGGTGAGACTAGGGACTAGAGACAAAATAAGGGACACACTAAATTCAGGGGCAAAAACAGAGATAATTTGGACTCGGGGTGATTAATGAAAAATGCAAAAATGTGGTGGACCAAACTATAAATACATAGAAAATAATCACAGATCTGGGTACCTTCTACTTCCGCCTTCTCCATCGCATCGCTGCCTTACCTCTCCATCGTTTCCTCGCCGTCTCCTCGCCGTCTCCTCGCCGTCTCCTCGCCTTCTTCGCCGTCTCCATCGATATTCTCCGTGCCGATGCTATTTTTTGACCATCCCACCATCGTGATCTTCAGTTGGAGAATCGGAGAATCGGAGAATGCGGCGAAGATGGAGAATCTGAGAAGATGTAGAATTGGTGTTAAGGAAATAGAAACCCTTTCCTTGTAAGAAAGGTTATATATGGTAAATACCTTATAGAATTAGTTTCCTTATGTAATTAGTTATAAATGGTAGTTTCCTTATAGACTTACCATGTTAGACAAATATTTTAGTTAGGTACAAAAAAATATCCTACAACAAGGTTCAAGATAAGAGCCCTACTTTTGCTATTAAGCGGTCAAAGTTGTAGCGGATGTCAGTGGTTCGAGTCCGCTTATCTCCAACTCGTGAACTTAACCGATACAAAACTATATGATAGTACCCTATTTTTCCGATTCGCTGGTTCGATCTACGATTTATCATTCATGGACGTTGATAAGATCAAAAAAATCAATAAAAGTTAAGATATGGACTAAGTTACAAGTAAACTAAATTAATTGTAATTTTAATATAATTAATTTTATATGCCAGAAGTTTTTGAAGTCTAACATGGGTAGATTCTAAATCTATAAGGAAACTATCATTTATAACTAATTTTATAAGGAAACTAATTCTATAATGTATTTACCATCTATAACGTTTCTTGCAGGGAATGCGTTTCTATTTCCTTAACCATCTGAGAAGATGGAGAATCGGTGAATCGGAGATGGAGAATTGGAGGAGATAGAGAATCAGAGAAGATGAAGAATCTTCAGTCACTAAGGTTAGATGGAGAATCAGAGAATCCGATGACTGATTCCGGTGAGGAAGAGGAGGTTCGATGAGGCAGCAGTTGATTCCGGTGATAACCGCCGAATCGATATTCCAGTGACCTCGGCGGCGCTCTGACACAGTTTCTGGCGTTGTTCCTCGGAGCTGTACGCTCAGATTTCCAACACGATTCAACCGAAGCTGTTCTCTATTAATTGGCGAGTTCCCCGAACCTCAACCCCCAAATTATCCCCGAAGCAGAACAATGGAAGAGTTGAACGGCTATGGCTCTTTATTGGTTTCTGCAAAACTATGATTCTGAGCCTTAGAACCAAGGGCCTTGAATCATATGTATAGGCTGCTTCAATAATCTGTTGCTGTCCTCAAAGGAGCAAACAGAAGATGCTGCCTTGCTTGCCAATATTCCACAAACTGTTGAGACACTTTCATCCTTGAGATTGTTACTAGATGGACCCAAGAGCAATTTAGTAAAAAATATTAAACTCCTGTGAAGTGTATCAATGCGAAATTCTGCAAGGACCTTCAAGCTGGAGGTGTTATGAATCAGCGGCAAAAACAATACCTCTGCCTTGAAAAGCTTGAAAATTGCTCACTTGATTCGACGATCATTGCTTCTCAGAATAGTTCTGTTTGATGTGACTTACAAAATGATCCCGCCTCTCCAAGAAAAGCTTCAATCAATGAGAGTATCAATTTTATGTGGATAATACAATAAAGTATAATATTGTGATGATTCAATTTTTTTGGTTTGATGTTTTACAAAAACGTACTTGTGTGTATGTTGATTTAAACAGGTATTCATATGTTCCATTGCACTTGTACATTTTACCGTTGTTACATTTGGAAAAAAATATTTTGACGTTTCACTTCTATCCACTGATATTATTTTGGGTAATATGCAAATATAACCCTATATGTTGAAGAAAATGCAGATATAACCCTGAGTTATTTTTTTGTGCAAATATAACCTTAACTATTATATATAAGTGCAAATATAACCCTAAAGCCACTATCCGGCATTGACTGGCCAATTCTGGCCATTGACTTACCGAAAATGACCAAAATACCCTTTCAACCTAAATAAAAAGCTTAAAAGACACAAATGCCCTCCAACCCACCACCCTCAGCCGTTGAACACCACCACCAAACCACCCATCCGCTGCTCCGCCGCCACCGGTCCACCACCCCCTTCCATCCCACCACCACAGTCCTTCTCGATCAGTGTAAAATCTGTAAGTGTGCCACCATTATTTCTGTAAAATATGCTTTCCTACTCACATAATCAGCAATATTACCCCCATGACTCACCCCGAGAAGAACACGCCTGCACCAGATATATCATTTGCTAGTTAGTTAATCTACTGTGAAATGTATGTCTTTCACCAAATGTATCAGCAATTGAAGAACACATGTGCACCACAACTCACCAAATGAAGAACAAACATGCACTACCACATGAACCCCTAATCTATCAGCAATAAGTTCAAGAATGGCTATCCTGGGCATCCAAATTCGCCTTTGGTCCTAGGTTGTCAGAAGCACGATTGCAATTGATTCAGTGGCCATTGAAACATAGAAGACCGATTACTCCACTGCCGCCCTCCTTCTTTTGCTCGCCACCTCCGCCGCCCTCCACCACCAGACCACCGATTCTCAGCGCCACCTCCCTCTTTCCCTCCTCCTTCGCCGCCCTCCACCACTACACCACCTCTGAGCTGAGACCAATTTCTCGACAACAAACGACTGGAATTGATGGTCGAGCTCTTCGATGGAGGTCTCGAAAGCAGGCTTAGGAATTCCGATGGAGTAGGGCCTCGACGATAGGTCCTGCCACCATCATCTCCGCTCGCCACCCATCGTCCCCCTAAAACCTAGCCTGCTCAGCCACGCCGCTCGGATTCCCACCTCCGAGTGAACCATAACCATCGAAATTCGTGAAGAGGATTGGAGATTGTATAGAAAATTGGTGAAGAAGAATTGTATAGAAGTGAGATGAAGAACATTGGGAATTTCAGTTTTATTTTTATTTTTTTATAGAGGGGTAAATTTGTCTTTTCATGTTATTCCGGCCTCTAATTTCCGAAAAAGGTTATATTTGCACATAACCTAAATATCTAGGGTTATATTTGCACTTTCAATTATCGCAGGGTTATATCTGCACTTTCGTCAATTATGTAGGGTAATATATGCACTTTGCTCTATTATTTTTTTATGATAATTTACAGATGTAAGATGATAAATATCACTTTATTTATATTGCAGATGAACAAGACATAAAACATCATATAATGACAACTCAAAATCGAAAGAACAAATACATATAAAAATGTGAAATCTCATAACTATCAAATCATTAAACATCATTTGGTACAAAAGGTTTCAAATGCTCTAAAAATCACTAACATAAAAATTGAACAAATCCAAATCAACCTAAAACATCAAT
Organism: Rubia yunnanensis; assembly: GCA_037428765.1. NCBI lineage: Eukaryota > Viridiplantae > Streptophyta > Magnoliopsida > Gentianales > Rubiaceae > Rubia > Rubia yunnanensis. Next base: position 10,933,225 of record CM075070.1, read on the forward strand.
AACAATCTAGTGTCTCGGCTCTAACAAATAAACCAATATTTAACATCATTCTCACACAATAAATCCCAAACCATCAAATTCTATTTTTCCCATGAATAATTTTCCTTCATTACTTGCTTATTCACATACTTGCCTTCTCTCATGCTGGTTTCAAAGATGATGGCTCTTCTATACCATCAACACAATGATCAAAGGTAGATTTTCGGTCCTCTTTTCAAGGGAACACCTTCGAAAGCATGATACCTCATAGAATTTTTTTAATATTTCATCAATGACGTCGTAGAGCTCTGGCTTGGAAAGTATTCCTGTGAAAAAAACATAAAACATCATATACAGTAATTAAAACATCAATTTCTGAAATTAAAATATCACATATCACACATAACATCACTGACAATTACATTGAGAAACATTAAGTACAGTATATAAAACATCAATATAAAAATTTAAAAACATCAAACATTACATACTAAAATATCGAAAGAACCAAATTGAAGATCATTTACATACTTAAATATGAAAAAACCACGAGTATCAAATACTGAAATTAAAACATCACACCAACACATATAACAATACTTAAAACCTAAACATGAAACATTACACAGAAAACCAAAAACTTCAACAATAGTATATAAAACATCACATCTGAAAAATAACAAAATTTACAGATCCTCCTTCCTTCTCGATTGCACCAACAGTGGGCAAGCATTCTTAGACATCAAAGAAACAACACAAAAATTAGCACAAATAGTAACAAAACACTAAGATATCACACACAGTCAAAACAATAAAACTTAACATCAATTGCACACTTCAAATACTACAAACATCAAATACTGAAATTAAAACATCACATCAACACAGATAACAGTACTTAAAACCTAAACATGAAACATCACATAGAAAACCATAAACATCAACAACAATATGTAAAACATCACATCTGAAAAATAACAAAATTACAGATCCTACATCCTTCTTGATTGCAACAATAGTGGGCAAACATTCTTAGACATATAAGAAACAACAGCAACATAAAAATTAGCACAAATCACAACAAAACCCTAACATATCACACACAATCAAAACCGAACATCGATTGCACACTTAAGCATGAAAACTCCACAAGCATCAAGTGCTGAAATTAAAACATCACACCAACACTGATAACTGTATTTAAAGCCTAAAACTTGGAACATCACACTGAAAACGAGAAACATCATTACATGTACATGAAACGTCACTGCTGAAAATTAAGACAAATCTTTCTTCCTTCTCGTTTGCAGCAGCAGTGATGCAAATCTTCTTAGACATCTAACAAACAACAGCAACAACACAAATATTAGCACAAATTGAAATAAATCCCTAAGATATCACACATAGAATCAAAACAACAAAATTAAACATCAATTGTATACTTAAAACACTACAAGCATTAAACATTGAAATTAAATCATCACACCAGCACATATAACAATACTTCAACCCTAAACATAAAACATCACACAGAAACCTGAAACATCAACAACAACATTTAAAACATCACATCTGCAAAATAACAAAATATATAGATCATCTTTCCTTTTCAATTGCAGTAACAGTGGTAAAAGCATTCTTAGACATCTAAGGAACATAAACAACAACAACAAAATTAGCACAAAACATAACAAAACCCTAATATATCACACACAATCAAAACGGAGCATCAATTGCATACTTAAGCATGAAAACACCACAAGTATCAAGCGTTGAAATTAAAATATCACAACAACACTGATAACAGTACTTAAAGCCTAAAACCTGAAACATCACACTGAAAACAAGAAACATCGTTAATTGTACCTAAAACATCACATCCAAAAATTTAGAAAATTTACAAACGATTCTTCCTTCTTTATTGCAGCAACAATTGATGCAAATATCCTCAGAAATCTAACAAATAATAGCAGCAACACAAATATTTTCTCAAATCTGTAAGAACAACTCAAAAAACACAAAAAATAGTGAAATCCCCAAATATTAACATAGTGAACAACATAAACTCTAGAAAATCAAATGAACCAAAAGAAGCATTCAAAAATTGTAAAAAAAACAAAATATGCATAAAACTTCGAGCAAGAACATTACCTTCGAAGATAAACACAAAACGAAGCTTTATTGAATTTGGATGCCGAAAAATTCACCAGAAAATTTGCACTCCAAAAATTGCGACGAATCACTGTGCGCATGAAAGATGAAGCAGAATAGAGATGATGAACAGTTGAATGGCAGAAAATGAGCTCGAATTGAAGAAGATAGAAGAGATTGTAGATGAGAGAGAAGAATGAGATTTGAGTTGGAGAGAGAATATGGAGAAAAGGAGGAGGAGCGGTTGAATAGGAGAGAGGAAAGGAGAGGAGAGAAAAAGTTTCAGAAAATATAAGAGAGAGAAAATCTTGATATTTATGAAAACTTAATATTTATACATGGATTTAAATGTAAAATTGTAAAATTTCACATCTAACCTCTAGACTTTTAAAACTTTAATTAGTAATCCCAATTGCAATTTAATTTATGGTCTCAATACGAGACGATTTTATAAAAGACTTTGTCTAATAAAATATGATTTGAAGAAAACTCCCAAAATCACATTAATGATGAACATCGTGGGTTATGGGGTTATGAGCCCATGATTGTTGGGTCAGCAAAGCACCCTTTCTCCCTAAACTTTTTAAAATAAACCTCGAGACAATCTAAAGCTGTTATGTTTTACTTTTGGTAAAATATTGGGAAATATGAATTTTCCATACACTTATAAAAAGATTGGGTTTAACTAAAAAAATAAAAAGTTAAAAATTTTTAGTTGCAATTTTAAACTTTATCATGCAACGTGCAGTAGTTATAAAGGTCATGACCTGATTAATTTAACTCGAACATTTTATCTTCATTTCTTCTAATTTGCAATTTAAACCTCGGTCTTTCTATGACTTATGAAAATACCATTTTTCAAGAGACGAACTCTTTACTTTTACATTCTTAAATAAATAGTATGAAAAAATACAAAACTAACTATATTAAATTGCAAAATGCTAATTGACTTTATGAAATTTGAAAATGTGACATTAATCTTAAATTTTTGTAAAATTGTGCAATGATACTCAAATTGCACTATTCCAACATGGACCGAAGAATTCCAGGCATTAACCTAATCTGAAAAGACAAATATATTCCTAGACTTAAAACTCAAAATTTCATAACCATTCTACCCCTGCACTTATGGGTATATCTACACTCGCTGCCACCGGGCCACCGTCAGTGCCACTCTACAATGTCGCTGCTAAACCCTAGCCCTGCACTGATGCCCACTACCCCTAAAACCCTAGCCCACCACACCATCTCCAGTCTCCACCTCCTTCCCCCCTTCTCACCAAGCCTCGCCCATAACCATCTCCCCTCCTCCTCTGCCGAGCCCGCGCACCACCATTTCCCAACCACCACTTCTGGCGAGAACCATCCGCGAGCACCTCTGGCGAGACCCATGACCACTGCCCGACCTCCTCCTCACGTAGTCCGCGTCGAATGCCGATTTGCTCATGTCGTCTGCGAGAACCACAATGGTGGAGAACTGCACCACCAATGAAGAGAACCATGACGTCGTTGTCGCCGGAAAAGTGGGAAAAAATATCGGGAAGATGTAAGTGATGAGGAATCTGGGCCATGTTCGAGTCGAGTTCATATTCGGGCATTTGAAGAAGATGGGAAAACATGTCTTTCACTGAATTTAATTTTGTTGGGCTCCACACTGGGATTGATGACCTCGATGGACTGGTAGGTGGTGAGGTTTTGGTAATATTGAGTGGAGATTTTTCAAAATGTGTCGCCTGCAAGGAAGGTGTAGTTTATTCCGCCGAAGTAGGGGTTACCGAAGGTGGAGTTGATAGGGTGGCAACCGCATGTGGTGGGGACGAGGAGGGGCTGGTTGGGGTGGAGCGGCACTGAAGCGTTGGCGATGGGAATGCTGCCAGGCGCGGCGATCTGGTCGTTGACAAATTAGTCAATGAAGTCCAGGATTGGATTGACGCTTTTAGATTTTACAAGGTTATATTGCCACTTTTCACCAAAAATAGTGTTAAAAATGCATTTTCTCTAAATAGTAACATGTTCTGAAGAACGAAATGAAATTAGTAAATGAGATAGAGAGCGACTATACAAATGTTTGTATTGATGTCTATTTATTGATTGGATTTGGGCTATGCCAATATAACCATGTATAATTGTGAAAGTGCCACTATAACCCTCAAATAATTGAAAGTAAAAAAACAACCCTAATTAGTAAAATTGCCAATTTAAAATTCTGGTGAACATTCTGGCGTTGGCCTTGTATTTCCTGCCCCCCCCCCTCGAAATGACAAAAATGCACTCAAACTAAAAGTTGGGTATATAGTTATAACCTTATCCAGTACTGTCGTTGAACCACCGTCGAAGCACCACTGTGCCGTCGTACCACCGCCCACCACCGGCCTGTAACAAATCAGCACAGTATGAAAACTTATAAGATTATATCAACACATTCCTAAACCTTATATGATTATATCAGGACATTTGTAAAAAGTGTAAAGTTATATCAACAAATACTATCAATCAATTGTCCGTCCACAACTTGAAACCTTCATCAAATAAAACCCTTATCAGTTATAGCTCCAATTAAGCATCTAATTCTGAAACTAATAAAAATATGTAAAGCCATTGCTGCTTGAATCCCAATTTGTGCACACAAACAGATGACAAATTCAGGAGTAATCAGGAGCATTACACCCCAATTATCCACAATTCCTTTATTTTAATTTATAGTTTGGAATTTTCAAATACCAAAATTATATTACTCTGGATGACGATTTGATTTTTTTTTCTTCCAAAATCTCAGTCATGACAAGTGGATAATTTCTTACCAAAAATGACTGCAATTAAACATATAAATGTGCATCACTGCACTGCACTGCATATGTGGAGTACATATATTTCTCCTTTCAAAATTCCAAACTGGGTTACCTAGAGAGTCCTTTCATTTGTTTGACCTATTCGATCCTTTTCTTTCTTTCGTGGTGTGCTAGATTTTGCATTTCATTTTCCACGAGACAAAATGTGCACTGGATTTCTGAGGGACCAAACATTTTAGCAAATTCACTGATTTTAATATACCAAAGAAACGTTAGAAGGGGAAAAATAAATGGACAAAGGAAAGAGCAATAAATGAAAGACACAGATTGATATGAAAGATGAGTGAGAGCCTTCCATTTTGTTTTTTGTTTTTTGTTTTGTTGTTTTAGGTTCCTCCGGATATTAATCTGCTTGTTTTGTAATTTTGCTAAATCAAGTATGTGTAAACATCTCCATCTTGCCAGCAGCAATTCCGGACTTTGACAGGGTCAAATTTGAAACAATAGCAATAAATGAAGGCATACCTTTAGATTTGGCTATGCATGAGAATTAGCAACCGAAAGGTGCCGGTGATTTCGCGTCCGGTAACTTTAAAGCTTGCTGCATTTTTCTTCTATACTATAGAGAGCGGTCATCCTGCTTCATTTTAATCTATAATTTAATTATTCATTTAGTTAAAACTGTAATTTGGTAAGATTTGGATCAATGAGCCTCTAAGGAGCTCTATCGTTTATTCTGTATTAATAGATGATTTGTACAGGTTATAAGTATGGGAAGTATTCACATCCTAAAATACAATATTCACTAAATCAATTTGTATCAATCACATTTACTGACACACCCACGTAGTCGAAGCAGGGCGGATACAGAGACTAGACTGAAAATCCAAAAACAAATGAGATGGAAACCCCTAAGTGAAGATGTCGGCATAATGGTGAGCGGGCGGGACGTGGAGTACTCAAACCTGACCCAGAGCTACTTTTCGCGAACAAAGTGCAAGTCGATCTCAACGTGTTTGGTGCGCAGATGTTGCACCGGATTGGACGAGAGATAGACGAAAGAAATGTTGTATTATACAAGAGTAGCTTGCTGGAGTGGGGCATGAAACTCACAAAGAAGATTCCGCAGCCAGCATGTTCAGCCAAAGCATTGACGACACCTCTATATTCAGCCTCTGCGCTGGAGGGGGAGATAGTAGGTTGACGTTTGGACGACCATGATATCAAATTGTCACCAAAGTATACACAATACCCAGAAGTGGAACGTCGAGTGTTGGGACACCAACTCAATCGGCGTCGGAGTAGGCTGTGAGGGCCGAGGTCGACGATGGATGGAGGTGGAGGCCAAGGTCAGTGGTGCCTTGGACATATATGATAATCCGCTTAAGTGCCTGGAAGTGGGGCTCTCTCGGATCATGTATGAAGAGAATGCAATGTCCGACCTCGTAAATGTAAGGTACTGTAGAGCTCCTGCATGACTTTGGTAAATGGATGGATCAGCCAGTGGCAGACCAGCCCCAACCGCCGACTTGGATTTGGTGTCCACGGGAGTAGAGGCCAGTTTGCATGTAGTCATTTTGGCGCAATCAATGATTTCCCGAGCATAATTCTATTGTGAATGAAATAAACCCGACTGATTCTTTGTAACAGATATGCAAAAGGAAGTAGCTGAGTGGACCAAGATCTGTCTTGGCGAAATCTTAGCCGATCATAGAAGTGAGGCGAGGAAGAAGAGTTGTGGAAGAGCCCGTGAGAATGATGTCATCGATGTTAACCAAGTAGGCGGTCTCACTACGAGAGCTGTAGATATACAATGAGTGATCATTGTGACTGTTGCAAAACCCTATCAGGTGCCGGGAGTAGAGGCCGGTTTGCATTTAGTCATTTTGGCGCGATCAATGATTTCCCGAGCATACTTCTGTTGTGAAAGAAATAAACTTGATTGATTCTTTGTAACAGAGATGCCAAGGGAGTAGCTGAGTGGGCCGAGATCTGTCATGGCGAACTGTTAACCGGTCATAGAAGTGAGGCGGTGAAGAAGAGCTGTGGAGGAGGTCGTGAGAATGATGTCATCGACATTAAGCAAGTAGACGGTATGTACAAGGAGTGATCACTGTAACTACTGTGGAACCCTATCTGGTGCAAGTAGGTGGAAAACCTGTGGTACGAGGCACGAGGTGCCTGTTTCAATCTATATAAAGACTTGCGTAAGAGGCACACATGATCAGGTCATTGTATGTATGTGAAACCAGGTGGCTAATGCATGTACACTGTTTCCTCCAAGTTACCGTGCACGAAAACATTCTTGACGTTGAATTGGTGGATGGGCTAAGAGCAATATAGAGTAATGCTGAGAATTAGATGAATGATGGTCGGTTTCACGAAAGGGATGGAAGCCTCATAACAATCGATACTCACCTGTTGAGACTTACAATTTACAACTAGACGTGCCTTATGTCTCTCCAGTGTGCTGTAAGACCTGTACGTATGCTTAAACAGCCACATGCAATGAATAATATTAGCACCAAGTGGCCGTGGAACCAAGTCCCACGTACCATTTTTAATAAGAGCACTGAATTCATCTTTGATGGAGGCTTACCAGTTCGGGTCCTGCATGGCACATATCAGGGAAGTCGGGAGGGGAGATGTGGAATTGGAGGGTGCCAAAAGATTGTATCTGGGATTCAATTTTTGTATCCTGGCCTAGCGACGCGTAGTCATAGAATGACGAGCATGTGGTGGTGGGATGGGAGGCGTTGGATGGTGTGGTGGGGATGATGGATCTGGTTCTGGCAAAGAAATCTGCTGTGATTCAGTGGGGGTGGACGGAGCTTGTGTTGGGAGTATTTGGTGGAAAATGTCAAGGAGAAGGGCTGATGGGTCAGAGGATGGGGCATCAGAGTCGGTCGTAGTGCTGATCCCGTGTTGATGGACGAATGGGAATGTCGTTTTGTTAAACATGACATATCGGGAAATAATAATTTTATGGGAGCCAAGAACCAATCATCGATAGCTCCTATGATCAGAAGATGGGCCAAGGTAGAGACATGGGAAAGATCAAGGAGATACTTTGTGAAGAGTGGTGGTGAAGATGTTGGGATAACACAGGCAATCGAAAATGCGAAGGTGGGAGTATGTGGGCTCGCGTTGGTAAAGGATTTAGGTTGGTGTGTTATTCTGTATGGCTTTGGAAGGAAAAATGTTGTGAAGATAGGTTGCCATATGAAGGGCTTCAACCCAGAAGCGATGTGGTAAGGAGGCATGTGTGAGGAGAGTGCGGGTGATGTCATTAAGTGTACGAAGGGCTCTCTCTGCTTTTCCATTCCAAGGAGAAGTTTGTGGGAAACAAAAATGCATTAACATGCCATTTTATTCACAAAATTTGTGAAAAGGATGATTCACAAATTCACCACCCATGTCACATTAAAAGGTTTTAATATTAGTATGAAATTGTGTTTTGACCATGGCATGAAATAACACCGGTTTAAAATATGCATCAGATTTTTGTTTAAGAAGATAAATCCAAATAAAATTTGAGAAATCATCCAACAATAATAAATAATATTTAAAACCATTAGTGCTAGAAATAAGAGAAGTCCATATATCGCTATGAATAATATCAAAAGGTTTAAAAGTAACACTTAGAGAATTTGAAAAAGGAAGGCGTATGTGTTTCACAATCTGACAAGATGAGCAAATGGCCGAACATTAGGCTGTATTAAAAGTAGGATCAATAAAACCAATATATGGTCTCCTGGGTGACCTAGACGAGTATGCCAGGATAGAGGTTGGGAAGCAATGAAATTGGAGGCTTGTGGGCTAGTGTCTTGATACAAATCCCCAACACTATTACATCTCGTTTTGATTATTCCTAAGGTGAGGTCCTTTACTTTTAAAAATCAGATGGGTCTAATTCCACACTAACATTATTATCAATGGTGATTTTTCTAACAAAAGCAAGATTTTTGACAATATTGGGAGTGTGTAAAGCATTTTTGAGACAAAAGGGCGAGATGTATTTAGGGATGCAGAACCTTTACCAATAGCTGGAATTGTGCTTCCTTTACCAACATAAATAGGTGATAAAGAGCTTGAATTAAAATAGGTACAAAGGTTACATGAGTTTGCGGTCATGTGGGTGGAAGCCATGGTGTCCAAGTACCAATTTTTAGACGGTTACTGGAGCGACATACACTACTAGAAATAGGTACTATGGCACGGTCTCTAATCCGGTGGCCTCCAGAACCAGTGCTGAAATCATAATTGGCATTGGTATTAAGACATAATTCCACGAAACCGGTGCCGATAGCCGGTGCAATACATGATATATAGCACCGATATCGTATAAATCGGTGCCATACATAAATTATAGCACTAGTTTTCATGAATCAGTGCTTTAAATAGTAGTATTTGTTGAAGGTTGAAAACAGAGTATGTGCTCTGTTCCATTATTGGCAACATTTGTTGTAATTTCAGCATTCTAGACACTGGTGCTGAGTACTTAGACAAAATTTCCAGGATTAGCTCTCGGGGTTGAGAAAATAAATTTAATAAATCAATGCAAGCAGCCAGAAAGCTGCTACTTTTTTTATCAGCACCAGTTTGGCGATATTCCAGCACCGACCCTTAGAACTTTTTTTTAAAAGTTTGCTCTCGAGTTGGGAGAAAACTCTGAAAAAATAATTCAACGCAGCCTCAAGCAGCTGCTTTTACATAGTTTAGCACCGGTTTTCAAACTTCATACCAGTGCTAGTAAATTTATGTTCTGAATTTTCTACAGCTTAACGCACAACTGCTCTTCATTTTCTAAACTTTGTAGAGGAAAACCAACCCATTTTTCCCATCGGTTCAAACTCCCAAACTTTGTGAAGGATTGAGGTGAGTTCACTTTCAAACATTGCTATTATATTGTAGTAGATTATTAATCATGAACCATAAGTTTTTGGAAAAGTATCAACTTTTTTCAATGTTGGTTCACTTTGCTCTCCAACTTTTTTCGATATTGCAATCATGTACATAGAGTTAATGTGTAATAACAACATTTATGTATAGATTGGATTTGATAGGGCCGCATTGAGGGTATGTTGGTGTTCAAGAAAGAAAGTATTGTATAGGTTTTTTTTGGTTGCATGGAAGGTGTTTGTTGAAATGCCTCATTTGACATAAACTCCCTACAAGAGGACACATGATGCATCCTCTTCCTCTCTGGAGGTGCAATCCAATGTTGAACAACAGGAGAAGAGGTTCATTTCAGAGCATGCAAAATTAATGGCACAAGCCTACAAACAAAGGCGACATTTTCTGGAGAGAGGAATAAAAAATGCTCCCCCTTTGAAGAAACAATCTGAGCACTTGGGTGGGAGACATTGTGTGACACGCATCCATGTTCAACCTCGGCATAGTGAGTGAGTTCTATGCTAATTTGCAGTGTGCTAAAAGGTGGACTTAGTTTTTCTGTCGTGGGAAAATGGTGAAATTAACTACCGAATCCATAAACGAGTTGTACAGGTTGCCAAATGTTTCCCTCGAGAAGGATGAATTTCTTGCATTCCACTACTATACCGATGAGGGTTGGGATTTTGATGATCCCACATGACGGGAGATTATGAGGAAGATAACTAGGAAGGGAACTGATGTAGAGTCTATTGTTAAACCAGGTTGGAAAAAAATTCCAAAGAAGCTATTGACTTCCGAGATGAATGGATGGTACCACTTTGTAGCATCAAGAATCGACCCCGTCATAGTGAACACTGAGGTTCACAGTATGCAAAGGAGACATATGTACGCCATTAAAAAACTCAGATGGAATTTGGGTAAGGAAATAGTGAACGAGTTGAGACATGGTGCAGAGAGAACAGGTTGTTACGATTTCTGCAGCCTAATCTTTGAATTGTGCACAAAACTAGGTGTCCCCCACTATCTGCACAACATGTACGGTCATCCAATGGGTAAGATTACAACATATGCTTTCTTCAAAATTCCCTCAAGATATTGTGGGTCCTACTTTAGAGTCTAGGGTCGCGGCGTTAGAGGTGGGTGAACAAAGTCTGCTGATGGAATCACAGTATCAAAGGTCTTGGTGCGATCACATGGGAAAGGTATTTCAATACCAGGTCCCGGACGCAATGAAAGCTGTTTGTCCTTTTCCTATATATGCAGACCCAAGCGTTGGAGAGAGCGACGTTGGGACGAGCTCTGAAGATGCTCACATGTTGGATGAAGAGCTATTTTCTAGATATTATTCATGAATTTTGATCCTTACTGTCCTTTTAATACTATTGTTTTTGAAGTGATTATTTTATTTACTACAACTTGAAACAATTCTATGTTATTTTGCAGACGAAATATAGTTATTATCCAATATTTTGAGGATTATCATGCTTTAACATTAATCATGTGATATTAAAGAAATATGATTTTCTGTTTATATTTCCAAACCTTTTTGCACAATTTAGTCTAGAACATGTACCACTGCTTTGAAATTTATACATTCAAATATTCCATTGGACATAATTCATATGTTTAGGAATTAAAAACAAGAATCCTGTGTTTCAAATCAATGCTCAAGGTGAAACTTAGCTTTGAACAACATTGCAATTAATGAAAATGTAGGACTTGTTTTATATGATCAGTTTTGATGATGTTCCATTCACCAATTAAGTCATAATCGTGTAGTTATGATCATACAATAGTCAATTGCACTATTGAATCGCCAATTTTTTGTTTCGACAATTCCAAAATTCTTGGAGGGACCAAGGTGCAAAAAGTAAACACTTCACTCGGACCTCTAAATTCAATTCTGCTTGGATGCAATCCTACACCGTTGGACCCAAAACAGAATTCCTAGAAAGAATCAGAAAATATTCAATATTAGGTGTAAATAAATAACAAATAAAACTTCCCTTTAGGATAATTTCTAGGACATCTATAGTCAGATACTTTAGCTTATATACTAGCGCTATACCAAATTCTAATAAAACATGACATTCTTTTTTTAAAACATATATTAACCAAAGAATATACAATGTGGTGTTATTTGTCCACCAACAAGAAGTTGAATTTAAGTTTTGGACAACAATGTTATTTCAACAAAGTTCGGATCAGAGGGTCTGCGGGTATCCATTGGACACAATCTTGAAACATGAGGTCTATTGAGTGTTGAATTGAATATTTTTTAGGCCAATTGGGTATAAAAACAATGAACAAAACTTTCTTACTTGATAGGGACTTCAAATGAATATATATAAATAGTTGTACAACAAATCAGCACCAGTTATGATTGTTGATGAACCGGTGCTAAGTTATTTCGGATGTACCACACAAAAAAAGGTCAATTTTTGGGTGGGAAACTCAATATTCTATACCAGTTCGACTATACCATCAACACTGGTTACTAAATGCGGTGCTAGAATTCTTCAGCGTGTCAGGATTAAGCAGCATCAAACAGCTTCTTTAATGAGCACCGGTCTGCATACCGGTGATCCATAGTTAGAAAAAAATTACATGTTTGCTCTCGGGTTGTAAAAAAATAAATACCTACGTTGCATCAAGTAGCTGCTTTAACGGTATTTTAGCACCTGCTTATGGTTCTAGCATCGGACTGGGAACCGGTGCTCCAATGTTAGACACAAAATTACATGTCTGCTCTCAGGTTGTACAAAATTTTAATTGCATGGCAGCGTCAGGTAGCTGCATTAATTAATAATTAGCACCGATTTTCAAAATATTCAGTATTGGTTCCCGTTATTAATGAAGATCTCATCTAGGTTTGATCCGAACCTCTGATTTTTGTATGTTGATTTCATCTAGACCTATGTTATTCCGACACTTGAGAAGAGGTGGCGAGTCGCGTATCGATTCGACACGACGTGCGACACGACACATGACACCCGTCAAAATCTGACCGATTTGCGTATCAATTTACAAATTCGAAAACGGATGTGGGTATAAGAAGAAATGAGATAACTGATTACAAAAGACTAAAAGTTTTATCCGTTTTACACACATAAAAACACATGCAATTTTGTGTAATAATATAACACTGTTAGTATGCAAGAGCAAATTTTTAATTTTTATATGTAATAATACCGCACAATCTTATATATAAGTATAAGAACGAAATAACCATATATATATATAACAATGAGAATTATACAATATAAATATATAAAATATTATATAAAAATATATAAGAATAATAACCCAATATAATATCTATATTGTTAGACCACAATGATATATTATCTTATATAAGAATGCAATGCTAAATAAGTAAGAACGTAGAACACAATGTTATAATGGTATACACAAGTTATGTGTAACAATATAATACAATACCATATTTAAATTATAAGTTAACTAAATTTATTATAATTTATAAAAATGGCAAAATATAGACGTGTCAAATTATATTTTTACGACACTTTATATGATAGATGTGTCAAAAAATTAGTCAAGACATTCCGTTGACTGAATCGCCGTGTCGGTCAAAATGAAAATTTTGAGTGTCACCGTATCTGATCCCTACTCGGACACAACACTAAATCCGAGTCGGGGTAACATAGATCTAAACCCTTCCAAAATTCTTTATATAAACCAAACTTGAAACCCTAAAGCTACTCACTCCCTCATTTGCCTCTCATCCTCCTACTCCACCAACTCTCCCTTACCGCCGTCGCCTACTCCCTCATCCCTCCACAACCGCTTTCTTCATCTCCCCCACCCCTTGCTGCCTCCTCCTAATCATCCAACCATTATCGCCACCCCTTCGCCCCTCCTCCCTCCATAACCTCATTCCTCCTGTCACCGCTCCATTCATATACTTACGATGTTTTTTTTTGTTGGCTGTGTTAGATTTTTTGTCTAGGTCATTTTTTATATGTCATTCTTTTCTTTTTTCTGTTTTGATGGGTGTGTTGGATTTTCAATCATGTTTTCTTTCAAGGGGCGTGTGAGATTGTTATCATTTTCGTACTTCTTGGGTTGTGCGATGTTTTCTGCATTTTGTGATGAAATCAAAAATGTATTACACGATTATGTATGTATATATATAGTTCCTTCTTGTGTATGGTTTGATTTTTTTTTTACTGTGAAATAATTTGTGGAGCACATGTGACATATAGATGATTGCATCATGTTTAGGGGTTTTTTATAATTATAATTTGTATCACGTTGAACATTTTTATACACTGTGATATAAACTGTATATTTTTACTATGTGATATAAATTGTAAAATATGTACCCTGTGGTATAAGCTATGATTTTCTATTTAACTATGTACGACTACGACTTTGAAGGTTTTTCATGTAAGTAGTTTAGTATAGTTTATTGTGGGATGTTAATGTGTTAATGTTTTAGATTTAAATGCATCAAACAAGTACAATGTTTTGAATGAATGACGAACTAGATTAAGGTTTACCGTTTTTCCCGTGTTTTGATGATTTCTAGTTCAAGTTTAAAATGTTGAGATATTGCAGGCTAACAACATCGAGGAAACCTGGAGTGTTTGGCATGGTTTGTTTAAACACTCCATGTTTCCTCAGTCCTGTAAAGCTGCTTAATATAGACATTTTAAGTGAATAAGCATTAGTTATAAGGCACTGCATTGGTTGCCTTCGAATCATGTATTGCCTTCTAACTATGTAATGCTTCTTCCATTATGAAAAGTGTTGTAACATCTATTCAACTCCAAAATTTAAATTGTGGAGAATTTGTATTGTATGAGCACCGAGGATTTTGGTATGTTGATCTATTTAATCAATAGGTATACACACCAAAAGCCATGGTACTAAAATGCTGCAACATTTCGACATTTTAATTTTTTATTAAAGTTCATGTTTAAACTGTGGAGAATTCGTAGTATTGGAGCATCGAGGATCTTGGTGTGTTTATCTCTTGAACAAAGTGTGTTTAACATTAAATCATACTAAATGTTAAATACATAGTTTAAACAATAGGTTTACACATCAGTTTCCTCGGTGCTTAAATGCTGCAACATTTCGACATTTTAAATCTTTTCGCATAAAAAACTGTACTTAGTGGAAGAAACATTAGTTAAGGTTAACATGTCTTTTTGCTTGTTTTGATGATTTGAAGTTCATGTTTAAACTGTGGAGATGTTACAGTCTCTCAGGCCCAGGGAAACATGACGTGTTTGACATGGTTTATTTATTCACGCCAAGTTTCCTTGGTGCTATAAAATTGCTTCATTTCAATATTTTAAATGGTTTTCAATGCCAAATTGTATTGTACAAAAACTTAACGAAAGTTGCATCAACACTGGTTTACATATTTTTTTCTTGTTTTGATGATTTGAATTTGATTTTTAAACTGTGGAGATGTTGCAGTCTATCAGCGCCAAGTAAACATGACGTGTTTCACATGGTTTGCTTATACATGTCATGTTTCATTGGTACTGTAAAATTGCTTCATTTCAATATTTTAAATGTTTTTCTATACTAATTGTTATTGTGAACAAGGTTAACGGAAGAAGAATTAGTTAAAATGCACTGCATTGGTTGCTTTCTATTCATGTAGTGCCCTTTAACTAAGTAATGGTTCTTCCATTATGAAACGATGCTATAACATTTGTAGAACTCATAAATTTCAAATGTGGAGATTTTTTTAGTGTGTGAGCACCAAGTAGACATGGTGTGTTTATTATTAGCTATTTAACATTGTGTGTTTAACATTAAATCATTGTAAATGTTAAATAAATTGTTATAACATAGTTATACACACCATGTTTCCTGGTGTTTAAATGCTACATCATTTTGATATATTAGATTGTTTTGTTCGACAAATCGTAGTTATTTTGTGTACAACAGATATGTCCCACGGCAAGAGGAGCATACAATGGCAAGGAGATAAATGTCACGGACACAAGACTTCAGTGGACCTAGTGTATTTTCAACATGTATTTGATAGGGACACAGTTTCACCTTTTCTATGAAGTTGTATGATGTTGATGGATTACTTTTTTCTCACTTAAGATTCTTACATTTTCAAATATTGTTGCTGGGAATCAATATTATTTTACCCGAATTTTAATTCCGGGAGGGCCGAGAATAATTAAAAAAAGATATAGCAATTTTTTTAAAAAATAAGCATCAGTTTTACAAAGAATAAGGCCGGTGCTTAGAAATCCAATAGCACCGGAAAATAAAAATCAACCCGGTGCTAGTTTTTGTAATCTGTCATATTTAAGGCACCAGTTTATGTTTGTAACCGGTGTTGTACATTACTGGTGATCATTTACGAGGACTCAGATTCAACACTTATATAACAAAAATTGGTGTTTTAGTATCTAACTTTTAGCACTGGTTTTTATAACCGGTGTCATAGGAACTACGTTTCGGCACCACCCTACTTAGGCATCGGTCGGCAGAAGGCATGAACGATCGGTGCCACAACCCCCACAGACCGGTGCCATAGGGGGGGGGTTCCTGCAGTAGTGATAGTGCTGAAAGGCGGAAATAAATCGCACGAGTACCGCTGGAATTGATTTTTGGGTTGGGTTCAACTGCTGCCCATACATAGCTGGTGTTGGGCCTAGGCCCAAAATTAAAGCTTGCCCACCATAGGAGCCCGGGTACTATTCATGTGCATTAAACACATGCCACGGGCCCTGGTCACTCTATAGTGAGTCTTGGGCGCAATTGGTTTACATTTCTAATCATCTTTTGATCATCGATTAATTATTCTAGTTCTATGCATTAACCACGCAATGTGGAGAACTTTACAACACCTTTTGAGTGACTATATTTCTCACCTCTCCTCAGTTATAGTTAGAGTGAGCGATCGGCACCACATAATAGCCCTTACCCTTGGGTCACTCTAGATGATCGACCTCATAGACTTCCCCGAGGATAGAAATACACATGGAGAGCCAACACAACTACCACAATGTCCTTCAAGTGAGAAACACATAGATAGCACAAGTATATCTACTGATAATGACTACGAGGGTCGGCCTTCATGCTAATCGTTATTAGTGAGCCACATTGATAATTAGTCAAACCCATTCAAATTCATCCTAGGCCTAAGCAATTTCTTCAATCAACAATCATAATTAGTTATCACTCCTAATTATAACCTAGCATTGACCAACAATAATCACTTTGACAAAAAGTCAAAGTCTTTCGGGTTTGACAAAAAACATAGCAAATAATCAACCCACAATCATCAACTAGTTGATCATCCTAGTCTAAATCATGCATTAATCACACAATAAAGCACAAAACATACTTGATAATCAAAGCATAAATTAGGATAAATCAAATCTCACAAATTCATACTAGAAATGTTACCAATTTCTCCCAAGAGTATATTTAGACTAGATTAACAAAACCCATAACATAAAGCACAAATCCACAAAGAACATGGAAGATAATGAAAGATAAATGTGAAAACTAGGGTTTTGGAGGGCCCTAAGTCGGGCTTAGAGAAGTGGGGAAGAAGAGGGGCTATTTATAGTCTAATTTTGTCAAGAAAAAGTAAAAAAGTAGCAGAGTTGTGCGGCCGCGCAATCAGGTGCACTGGCTGCGCGTTTGGCTCCTGGGGGCTCTTTTGCACTTCGTTTTGGGCGCGGGCCCGTTGGTCCATTTTTTCTTCAACTTCTTTGCATTGCTATGGGTGTACCGCTGATCCGATTTGGGAGTTCTTGTAGTCAATTTTATAGTGTTCGAGAAGACAAATCCAATGGTACCCTTTTTGGAGGTTGGTTCTTCTCAGATCATTATAACTTGGTCCAAACTTCAGGGTCACAATTCATCCGCTTCTTTGTCTTCATTCTTTGACCATTCTGTCTTCTACCATATTTTGACTCGTGGCCTTCAATCTTTTACCATCCTTGCTGATGGAGGGCTAATGGTGGAAAAGATTGAAGAAGTGATGGATCGCCACAAAAGGCCGATACGGGTTTAAGCAAAACTTTTGCAACCAGACTCGAAATCTTGCGATTCCGGAGGCGTTAGAACTATCTCGATGAGCACTACAAGGAAATAACCAAATGCAGTAACAGTTGCTCCATTTTCTGATTTGAGGTACTTTAAGGCCTCAAAACAGCAACCTACTGTTTTTTAGTGCTTTCCAATTTTCGTTTAATTTTGGAATTTATTAATTCCAAATTTCCATTTTTTATTTATTCTGTTTTCTTCTGAATTCAGTATTTAAGGACCTATTATATTTTTGGAGATTTCATATTTTGATAGTAATATTTTTGAGAATTATTTTCTCTCTGGTGGATTCCAGAACCAAACCCTTGGATTCGTGCTTGCGAATCTTTTTCGATTATTGCGACTGCCTCACTTGCGAATGGCCTTCGCTAAAACAATCCAAAGTGCTTATGAGCAATCTACAAATTAAGCTTACGAAAAGGAATTTAGACGCTCGTAAGGAACAAAAATCCATTTGACCATAAATAGGTTACACAATGAAGGATTTAGATATGAAAACAAAAAAACAGTCATCTAAACTTCTTATGATGTAAACTTACCTAAATCTAGAAATTTTCCAACAAAAATATGACAAAAGAGATGTTAAATGCTTTGAAAAATACATGCATTTGACGTTTTATCAAATATTCCCACACTTAAACATTTAAACATCCTCGAGTAAACAAGAACAAGCAAAGATCTAAGCGTAAACTAGCATACACAAGTTTTCCCAAAACATCCAACATCATATTCCTGGACTACCTGACCCCCAAGACATAAGAATTTCTCACACTCTCACATCCTAAAGTCTAAGATAATCTAAACAACCATTATACCAATCAAAGGCGAGGTATAAAATACATGTGTAAAACTAGCTTACTCTACCAAAGAAGCTATCAAATAGACAAATCAAGAGAAGCATAAATTTTTAGTTTCTTTCATTTTCTTTCATTTTGCCTAGATGTCCTCTCGGGTTTTCATCCTAGCTTCACACATTTTTTTCAATGCTCACCCTCACCTTTTTCCATGCCATTTGGTCACTCATTTTTGCATAGGTTGCCCTTTTGGATTTTTGAATTATCCGGGCATCCCACTTTTGCCTAAGTTTCCCTGTCGGGTTTTCAAATTAGCGGAAATTATATTTTCAACAAAACAAATTAGAGTAGAGAATATGCACAATACAATACAATACAATGAGATATATTTCTCTCTCCCCACACTTGAAACACACATTGTCCTCAATGTGAACCAAATGGCAAGATAACTAAATAAGGAAGAAAAAAAACTCATAACTAGGACCTTGAAGGTCCTTCCCGGTGGTGGAAATGCTCACTTCTCAATGGATGTTCTTTCCTCCATGTTCTCAAACTCCGCACAATATGAAACTTCGACCCATCCACAACTATGCAAATCCCAATCAACACTCACAAAAGGCAACAACTGGTAGTACTCCTAGGTGGTGGTTTTCGTGGTGGTTTTAGGTGGTGGATTGTGGTGGTGTTTTTTTTTTGGTTTTGGGGTAAGAGTGTGAGAACAAGGGTGAGGGATTTTTTTCATTTAAAAATAAATAAAAATCTACTAAAATAATTTAAAACTTGGGTTGCCTCCCAAGAAACTCTGTATATTTAAGGTCATTGGCATGACCCTAATGTTATCCATATGGTGGAGGTTTGAACCCTTTTACCATGAGTATCCAAAAGTAGAGAGGTGGGGGTACAAATTGCCCAAGAGGAATATTTTGTGGAGGTGGAGTTAGTCTTAAAGGAGATGAGTGATTTGGAAGCTTGGCATAATCATTTGGCTCCCTATTGTCTCCTTCAAGAATTCCAAAAATTGTGGAGTTGGTTCATTTGGTGTGGGCAAGGGTGATGATGGCAAGAATAATGAATGTAGCACAATCACCTCTTCCACAACTTCTTTGTCTTCAACAACCAACTCCTCATCTCCTTGGAACTCAAATTCATTTCCCAAGGTGACCTCACTCACTGTATCTTCGAGTTTAGCTTGGGGGGCGGTGTATCTTCAAAATATCAAGCTTCCAAACAAGTCACGAATGATGCAATTTTGCTAATTTGGGTCTCCAAGCTATTGAATCTAGAGGAGATTCGATCTTCCAAGTTTGTGAATCTAGAGGAAAAACGAGCCTCCAAAATTTGAACCATATTCGATATTGCTTGCATGAGTTCCTTATTTGAGCTTGAACCTCTTCCTTGAGCATGATTCTGGTACATGGAATAAGGCGATGAACGCCAATCATATTGCTCATAGTGTTGGTTTTCCGGTGCATGCCCAGACCACGAATCCAAATTACCACTCAACTCCGGATTGTAAGAATCATAGTATGGATACCATTCTTGAGCTCCTTAACCTTGGAAACCAACAACTCCAACCTCTTCATAGCACTCTTCATGATACCCTCAGTTTTGAAAACAAAGGGTTCTATTCTCCTCGTAGTGCTCCTCTCTCAACCAATAACAAAAATTGGTAGGATGGTCAAAATGACAACTCCTACAAAAACTCGCTTGTTAAGCCTCTCTTCTCATCATGAGTTCCCTCAAGGTGAGATCTTTCATTTTGTTTTCTCTTTTTTTTTCAAAAAATTGGAATCGTAGTGCAAGGATTCTCGGTAGAAGTACACCAAGAACTCAAGCAATACACACTCCAAACAAAAACAAATAAAAAAAGAAGCACAAAAATTTTTTGGGTCGTAGTACAAAGGTTCTCGGTTCTTGGAACGAGCACACACTATAAACCAAGAACAAAGATAATATGTCCTATTGTAACAACAAACACAAAACAAGCGCAAGCTATGAACAAACGAGAACACACAAAGAAAAAAAAACACAAAGAACAACACTAACACTCAACAAAATACGTAATTTCCCTGACAGTGGCACCAAAATATGGGAGGCTATTTCCGTGCCTCTCAAAGATAGTATTTACATGCTCAAATTACGGTGAACTACTAAATAGTAGCTAGTGGTAAGACGGGGTCGTCCACGAGAAAAAGGGGGTTTTATCGAGTGTTAAAAAGTAGTCAAGAAGCACACGAAGAAGTCACTCTACACGTGTGGTAACAAAGTTGGGGGGTTAGGTTTTGTAAAACACTGCAACTACTTAAGAAACAAAATTAACAAACTATTAAATAGAACGATGTAAATACAATCACAAATATTTCAAATGATGTAACTAAGATTATAGCGAGTCTTGGGTGCAATTGGTTTACATTTCTAGTCATCCTTTGATCATCGATTAATTATTCTAGTTTTATGCATTAACCACGTAATGTGGAGAATTTATCAATACCTTTTGAGTGACGATATTTCTCACCTCTCATCAGTTATAGTTATAGTGAACGATCAGCACCACACAATAACCCTTACCCTTGGGTCATTCTAGACGATCGGCATCATAGACTTTTCTGAGGATAGAAATACACATGGAGACCCAACACAAATCCCACAATGTCCTTCAAGCGAGAAACACATAGATAGCACAAGTATATCTACTAATAACGACTACGAGGGTTGGCCTTCATGCTAATCGCTATTAGTGAGTCACATTGATAATTAGTCAAACTCATTCAAATTCATCCCAAGCCTAAGCAACTTCATCAATCAACAATCATAATTAGCCGTCACTCGTAATTATACCTAGCATTGACCAATAATAATCACTTTGAAAAAAGTCAAAGTCTTTCGGGTATGAACAAAAACCTAGCAAATAATCAACCCACAATTATCAACTAGTTGATCATACTAGTCTAAATTATGCATTAATCACACAAGAAAGCACAAAACATACTTGATAATCAAAGCATAAAATATGATAAATAAAATCTTACAAATTCATGTTAGAAATGCTTAACAATTGCTCCCAAGAGTATATTTTGACTAGATTAACAAAACCCGTAACATAGAACACAAATCCACAAAGAAAGATTGAAGAAATTGAAAGATAAAAGTGAAAACTAGGGTTTTTGAGGTCCCCCAAGTCAGGCTTAGAGAAATGGGGAAGAGGGGGGGCTATTTATAATCTAATTTGGTCAAGAAAAAGTAAAAAAAAAGTAGTAGAGGTGCACGGCCGCGCAACCGGGAGCGCTGGCTGCGCGTTTGGCTCCTGAGGGCTATTTTTCCCCTTCGTTTTAGGTGCATGCCTAAGTGCGCTGACCGCACGCTTGTCAGTTCATTTTGTCTTCAACCTCTCTGCGTTACTACGGGTGAACCGTTGATCGATTTGGGAGTTCTTCTAGTCAATTTTATAGTGCTCGAGATGAAAAATCCAAAGGTATTGGAGGCTGGTTCTTCTCGGATCATTATAAGAACTTGGTCCAAACTTTAGGGTCACAGTTTATCCGTTTCTTTGTCTTCCTTCTTCGACCCTTCTGTCATCTACCACGTTTTAACTCATGGCCTTCAATATTTTACCATCCTTGCGAATGGCCTCAGTAAACTATTTCGAAGTGCTTATGAGCAATCTAAAAATTAAGCTCACAAAAAGGAATCTAGACACTCGTAAGGACCAAAAATCTATTAGACTATAAATAGGTTACAAAATGAAGGATTTACATATGAAAACCGAAAACGGTTATCTAAACCCCTTATGATGTAAACCTAACTAAATCTAGAAATCTTCCAACAAAAATATGATAAAAGAGATGTTAAATGCTTTGAAAATACATGCATTTGACATCTTATCACCGACGGTTTCGTACATAGTGGATAGTCCGTTGATTAATTGGAGGACGAGCCTGATCACCCACCTTACTGTCAATGTCTCCAAGTTGATCCGCAAGATTTGAGGTGCTGACAGTATGCAGAAACATGGGGAAGGATTCTAGGCGGGCGTTGATGAACCGAGTCTCAAGGTTGGTAGCCTGTGTAGTGTGATTGTCATGGAAGATGCCTTTGACGAGTGATGTGTCCATTTTAGGCGCATTATTTAGTAGTATTTAGGATCACTTTTGTGCTCTTTTATTATCGAGAGCTTGTGTTTTACCTTGAAATTCACTTGGGAGAGGTAAAAGCAACTTTGTACTCTTTTACCTCTTTTAAGTGGATTTTGTGTGACAAGGGAAGAACACGGAAGCAACGAAGACCGGAAGACATTGAAGATTATACTTTCGAAGACTTTTGGATACTCACTTCGAAGACATGAAGACCGGAGGCCGTTGAAGACCATTTTGGAGCTGTTGAAGACTTGAAGATTGAGAGGGATGGCTATGAAGAAGACAAAGAGACAATGCAAAACTGTGGCTGCCGTCGCGACACCATCGCGAGTCGCGACCTCGCGACCAACACCGTCGCGAGTCGCGACGAACTCCGTCGCGAGTCGCGACCAACGGGCGGCCAGAAATCATTCTTATTTTCTTTGCACTATAAATACCATCTCTTCCCCTCTTCTTCTCCAGCTTTTCCAGCCCACTTTTCTCTCTGGTTTTGGGCAAAAATTCTAGGTGTTTCTCTTCTTTCTTTTCTTAGCTTTCTCTTAGTTTAATTATGTCTTTTGTTGTTCTAGAGTAGTTCTTGTACTTGGGAGCTATGGATTGAAGTTTCCACTTCTATGTATTGAGATTCATTTCTATCTATCTATTTGATGTTTTTGCTATTGTGCTTTTACTGTGCTTTGAATGTTAATTGTTGATTGCATTGATGTTGTTGAGAGCTTGATGATATGAATGCTTGTATGAATTGCTAGCTAGGGTTTGGGGGATTTGGGTTAATTTCCCCCCTGTTCTTGTTAGGAATGTATGAGTGTGAATTAGAGCTTTTGATTGTGTTAGTGTGTTGACAATGTGCTAGGCGAATGTGATTGATGTCGAACTCTTCGTCATGTTCGTTTGTGTAGCAAACGAGAGAGTCATATGCTCGCGGATGAATGTGCGTTGCACGTTCATCCAATCTCGTGTAATTGCATGAATTGGTTTAATGCTTAGTCACGGTGTAGTGGTCATAGGCATTGCCAAGCTTGTTGGTCCTTCGTGCTAAATGCCACCAATGACACCTTGAGTCGTGGTCGCGACTCGGGAGTCATTGGTGAGGTTTGACGAGAGATGTCGAACTCACTCTCGCAAACTACGAACTAAGAAGGATAGGAGTTTAGTCTCCACGACAAGTAGTTGAAGTATTGAATAGGTGATTTAAATTCATTCTTGAAGCAATTGTTATTTGGCGTTTATGCATTCTTGACGGTGTGTTTCACTGCATGTGTGCCATGAGTGGTTTGAGCATAGGTAGTGCTTGTGTGGTCGAATTGCTTAGGTGTAGGAACGTGACGAATTCCGTAGCACCTTTGTATGAAGATCTACGAGCATGAACTTAGAACTCCTTGTGATGTGTGTGTTGTGGTACTTGCTAGATGGGGTGTGTGAGTGTTGGGTCATGAATGCTATATGATGGAATGTGTGAATGATTCGATGAACTACATTAGATATGGAAGTGGATATCCGTTGCCCCAAGGCATTTTACCTTTGTAGTTTAAAACCCCTTTTCTTAGTTTCGTTTGATGATTAGCATAGTCACTTGACGTTGCTAGTTATCTTTGTTAACTTAGGAAACCAACCAACCAACCCCCCCCTTTACTTGCTTTTAAGTGTGTGTATATATATTTACTCCTAGCCTATTATCAACCATTGTGTGCTTAGACGCTTAGGAAGATCCCTCTTCTCTTTGGACGACCCCGATTTGCCACTATCTATCTAGTTGTAGAAAGTAAGCATTGAGGGCTTATAAATTATCTTTTGGCGCGCGGGCGCGACGACCGCCCGCGCCCGTCAAAATGGCGCCGTTGCCGGGGAAGAGGCGTTTATTCTTAAGTATTTAGGTGTATTTGGTTGTGTATTGGCTAGTTGTTTTTATTTTCCACTACTTGGTGGTTGTTTTTGTTCGGAGTAGGTATTGCTTGAGTTCTTGGTGATTTATTTTATCGAGAATCCTTGCACTATGATTCCGAACTTTTGAAAAAAAAAAATTTAATGGAGCGTCTCACCTTGAGGGAACTCATGATGAGAAGAGAGGCTCAACAAGCAAGGTTTTGTAGGATGTGTCATTCTGATCATCCTACCGAATCTTGCCCTTTGTTGTGGGAAGAGCACTATGACCGAGAAAGAACCCTTGGTTTCCAAAACCATGGGTACTATGAAGAGTGCTATCAAGAGGTAGGAGATATTGGTTTTCAAGGGTAAGATGCTCATGAATGCTATCCATACCACAACTCTTACAATCCGGAATGGAGTGGTAATCCGGATTTTTGGTATGAGAATGAGCCGGAAAACCAATATTACGAGCAACCTAGTTGGCCATCACCACCCTATACCATACCCCAAAACCAAGCCCAACAAGGAAGTTCAAGTTTGACACGTGAGGATGTCTTAAATACCATAGCAAACTTGAACTCCTTTACTAGTGAAGAGCCGGATACCCAGCTCTCCTCTAGTGTTGAGGCCATTGAGGGGCATGTGAAGAACATATTAGAGGTATTGGCCCGAATGGAAGCTCGTGATTCCGAAAATACACCATCCCGACTTGAACTCGATGATTCGGTGAGTGAAGTCACCAATAAAAATGATTTTGAGCTTGAAAGGGATGAGGAGTTGGTTGTAGAGGATAGAAAAATGGAGGAAGAGGTGATAGTGCTACGTTATCCATTAGCATTGTTACCCCTTCTCCCACCTAGTGAACCAACTCTAATATTTTCGGAAGTTTTGAGGGAAACGAGAGAGGAGCCAAAAGACTATCCTAAACTCCCTAACCACTTAATTCCCTTTGAACCATCTCCACCTCCACAAGACTTTCCTCTTGAAAGTTTTGTGCCCCCACCTCTCTTATTTTGGATGCTCATGGTGAAGAGCTTCAAGCCTTCACCATACGGATAACATTAGGGTCGTGCCGATGACCTTAAAAATACGGAGCTTCGTCGTGCCGACGACGTTAAATAAATTCGGCATTTCTTTTAGTTTTTTTTCTTTTAGTTTTTGTGTTTCTTACTTTTTGTTGTTTTGTTTTGTTCTTTTTATGGCTTGCTTTTCTGTGATTTTGTAGCAAAGTGAAGTGCATTGCAATAAAGGAGATGAAGGAACGAGATCAACGAATGAGGGAAGAAAGCTTGGACAGTTGGTAAGAAGAAGAAAAAATTTTAAGTCTGGGATACCCTGCCGTCGCGAGTCGCGATGGGCTTCGTCGCGAGTCGCGACGAACAGGGGAGCAAAAACCACTCCCAGCGCCAACTTTCCGCGAGTCGCGACGCCTTCGCGAGGCTCGTCGTGAGTCACGACGAGCTCAGAAAAATTTGAGCTCCCGGACTCCACTTTCCGCGAGTCGCGATGACTTCGCGAGGCTCGTCGCGAGTCGCGACACCCTTCGTCGTGAGTCGCGACGAGCTCAGAACATTTTGAGCTCCCGGACTGTACTTTCCGCGCGTCGCGAACCTCGTCGCGAGTCGCGACGAACCTCGTCGCGAGTCGCGACGAACCTCGTCGCGAGTCGCGACGAACCTCGTCGCGAGTCGCGACGTGCTCAGTAACTTTTGAAAATTTTTTGAGCCCGGATTTCAAGTTTCCAAGCTTCCAAGTTTCCAAATGATTTTAAACATTGCATAATCCTTCCTTCTTCTCCACCCAACACTCCCAAGAACATCACATACCTCTTATTTCTTCCATCATCCTACATATATTGGCATATGAACATTCTTGCATCTTTATAGTACATTTGTTGATTGTAGTATGCCGACTACGTCATTGTGACCGTAAGTTCTTATCCTATAATGATGCTTGTATACATGTCAATATATGTTGGATATTTTTCATGCATAATCTTATAGTGGTGATTGAGGGTTCATTAGTTATTCTTTGAAAATACTATGGTTATTAACTCTTGATGCTAAACCTAGTATTACATATCCTTATGTACTTGTGAGTTTAATGTGTTCTTCGTGGTGTAGTCTTGATCAAACGGCGCCATGGAGACAATGCTTTTCTCGAGGGGTGAGTTCTTCTACGGCATTTTTGCTCACCCTTCCGGTTCCGAAACCTATCTCGGGACCATCCAAGTACTTGGATATCGCCATATCACCGGAGAATTTGCGGAAACACGGGTGTCACTCTAACTCCCTTACCTTGATTTTTATTGTTCTTGCCTCACGTGTTTACATTGAGGGCAATGTAATGTTTTAAGTGTGGGGAGGGGTTAGAGGACTCATATGCATGCTAGATTGTTTTGGAATGCTTTTTGCTACTTTTCATTGGAAAAACATGAAAAAAAAAAAAGAAAACCCGCTAAGTTGAAAACCCGAGAGGGCAACTTAGGCAACATTGGGGGCCCGGATAGGTCGAAAACCCTTAAAGGGCGGCCAAGGCAAAAATGAGAGGCTAAAATGTGCGGAAAAAGGTGAGATGTGAGCTAAAGAAACATGATGTGTGGCTAGGATGAAAACTTGAAAGAGCTCCTAGGCAAAATGAGAGAAATTGAGAGAAATTGAAAAATGCTATGATTTCACTCACTTGCCGGCATTGGAGTCATAAGGTTGCGGTTGTCACATGGATGGATTGGGTAGCTCAATATCTTTAGACCTCTTGGGATTGGGTAGCTTAGTGGGTTAGGAAACGAAGTGAGGTTATGAAATTCCTTATCTCTTTCTACTTCGTTTTTGGTTGATATATTGGCATTAAGTGAAGCATGTGTTTAAAACTTCCTCTATGGTTTTAGCTTCATTTTGTGTCATTGGATTCTGGGAATATCAATTCTGGGCTGTTAAATATGTTTTATGGGTAGTGAATTGATAAGTGGTAGGTTTGGTTAGATTTAGGATTGGGGATGTGTGTGTTAAAAAAAAAATTTTCTCATGTGAGCTTTTATTTTGGGATTTTTGATATTGAGAGTTTTTGTGAGGCTTTGATTGGGGGATTAGTTTAGGTTTTGGGATATATCATTTACTCCATGTGCTTAGATCTTTTCTTACTCGAGGGCGAGTAAGGTTTAAGTGTGGGGAGGTTTGATATGTCCATTTTGTGTGGTTATTTTGGGGGTTTTAGGATGTGGATATGCCATTTCCTCCGTATGCTTAAATCTTTTCTTACTCGAGGACGAGTAAGGTTTAAGTGTGGGGAGGTTTGATGTGTCCATTTTAGGCGCATTATTTAGTAGTATTTAGGATCACTTTTGTGCTCTTTTATTATCGAGAGCTTGTGTTTTGCCTTGAAATTCACTTAGGAGAGGTAAAAGCAACTTTGTACTCTTTTACCTCTTTTAAGTGGATTTTGTGTGACAAGGGAAGAACACTGAAGCAACGAAGACCGGAAGACATTGAAGATTATACTTTCGAAGACTTTTGGATACTCACTTCGAAGACATGAAGACCGGAGGCCGTTGAAGACCATTTTGGAGCTGTTGAAGACTTGAAGATTGAGAGGGATGGCTATGAAGAAGACAAAGAGACAATGCAAAACTGTGGCTGCCGTCGCGACACCATCGCGAGTCGCGACCTCGCGACCAACACCGTCGCGAGTCGCGACGAACTCCGTCGCGAGTCGCGACCAACGGGCGGCCAGAAATCATTCTTATTTTCTTTGCACTATAAATACCATCTCTTCCCCTCTTCTTCTCCAGCTTTTCCAGCCCACTTTTCTCTCTGGTTTTGGGCAAAAATTCTAGGTGTTTCTCTTCTTTCTTTTCTTAGCTTTCTCTTAGTTTAATTATGTCTTTTGTTGTTCTAGAGTAGTTCTTGTACTTGGGAGCTATGGATTGAAGTTTCCACTTCTATGTATTGAGATTCATTTCTATCTATCTATTTGATGTTTTTGCTATTGTGCTTTTACTGTGCTTTGAATGTTAATTGTTGATTGCATTGATGTTGTTGAGAGCTTGATGATATGAATGCTTGTATGAATTGCTAGCTAGGGTTTGGGGGATTTGGGTTAATTTCCCCCCTGTTCTTGTTAGGAATGTATGAGTGTGAATTAGAGCTTTTGATTGTGTTAGTGTGTTGACAATGTGCTAGGCGAATGTGATTGATGTCGAACTCTTCGTCATGTTCGTTTGTGTAGCAAACGAGAGAGTCATATGCTCGCGGATGAATGTGCGTTGCACGTTCATCCAATCTCGTGTAATTGCATGAATTGGTTTAATGCTTAGTCACGGTGTAGTGGTCATAGGCATTGCCAAGCTTGTTGGTCCTTCGTGCTAAATGCCACCAATGACACCTTGAGTCGTGGTCGCGACTCGGGAGTCATTGGTGAGGTTTGACGAGAGATGTCGAACTCACTCTCGCAAACTACGAACTAAGAAGGATAGGAGTTTAGTCTCCACGACAAGTAGTTGAAGTATTGAATAGGTGATTTAAATTCATTCTTGAAGCAATTGTTATTTGGCGTTTATGCATTCTTGACGGTGTGTTTCACTGCATGTGTGCCATGAGTGGTTTGAGCATAGGTAGTGCTTGTGTGGTCGAATTGCTTAGGTGTAGGAACGTGACGAATTCCGTAGCACCTTTGTATGAAGATCTACGAGCATGAACTTAGAACTCCTTGTGATGTGTGTGTTGTGGTACTTGCTAGATGGGGTGTGTGAGTGTTGGGTCATGAATGCTATATGATGGAATGTGTGAATGATTCGATGAACTACATTAGATATGGAAGTGGATATCCGTTGCCCCCAAGGCATTTTACCTTTGTAGTTTAAAACCCCTTTTCTTAGTTTCGTTTGATGATTAGCATAGTCACTTGACGTTGCTAGTTATCTTTGTTAACTTAGGAAACCAACCAACCAACCCCCCCTTTACTTGCTTTTAAGTGTGTGTATATATATTTACTCCTAGCCTATTATCAACCATTGTGTGCTTAGACGCTTAGGAAGATCCCTCTTCTCTTTGGACGACCCCGATTTGCCACTATCTATCTAGTTGTAGAAAGTAAGCATTGAGGGCTTATAAATTATCTTTTGGCGCGCGGGCGCGACGACCGCCCGCGCCCGTCAACGAGGAGCCAGACCTTACGAGCAGTCGAACCGACTTGAATCATGGTGAGAAGAAGGTTGTCACTAATGGTGTCGTAGATCCAACTGAAAACTATGGCATCCAGTTGATTCCATTTGGCTTCGGAGACATTGTTCGGACGAGAAGAGCCGTCGATGTGGTCCAAAACATTGTGTGCGCGAGCTATATGATTTGGAAGAGCTCGGTCCAGGAATGGTACTGAACCTTCTGAAGATCCAGTATAAGTGGTATTTGATTACAAATATTCGTAACTGATTGAGCCGAGTGAAAACTTGAGGTTGTGGGTGGTACAGGAGGCGTTGGGTTGGTGGAGGTGTGGTTGTTGTAATTGTGAGAAAAGTTTGTTTCACCGGAGGAGTGGGGCATCAGACAATGAGAAAAAAATGAAGAAGAATGTAAGTTTCGTTGTGGCTCTGATACAATGTAATTTGGTAAGATTTGGGTAAATGAGTCTCTAAGGAGGTCTATTTTTTATTTTGTATTAATAGATGATTTGTTCAAGGTATAAGTACAGAAAGTATTCACATCCTAAAATACAATATTGACTAAATCAATTTGTATCAATCATATCAATCACATTTACTAACCAAAACTTTTTAAATTTTGACTATGAAATTGAATGTAAACATATAATATATTGTGTGATACATTGATAGATTCATTATAACACATATTTTAAATATATCAATTATCCACAAATTTCAGTTATCTTTAATAAAAGATACAGTATTAAGGATCAAACATTTTTCAAGTCAACTGATGAAAGTTAAAGTATGCAATTTGATTGGGACAGAGGAAGTATTTTAAATTGAGGATGTCTCCCACCAGTTGTCATATCCTCAATTTATGGAGAATCCAATCTCTTTTTAACTTATACACTGCATTATTAAATTACGTATTAATTTTTAAAAAATAAAAAATAAATTTTATATTATATTTTTTTATATTTTCACATTTAAATACACATTATTAATTATTTTAATTTTGGAGTTTGCAAAATTCTTGTAATTATACACTTTGGTCTTTTATTTGAAAAAACAAGACTAAATTATTTTTTTGATGCCTAACCTATGACCTAATACCATCTTTTGGTCTCTGTTTCCAAAACCACCTTCTTTCAGTACCCTACAAATTTAAAACGATTTGTTTGGTTCTCGAACCAAATTCCGGGTGGTTTTCAAGTAGATTAAATTTTTTTTGGTCCCTAACATATGATCTTATACCATCTTTTGGTCCTCAAACCCACCTGAAAACCACCTTAAAAACTGTCTTAGGGACCAAACAAATTGCTTGAATTTGTAGGGTACTGAAAGAAGGTGGTTTGAAAATGGGAACCAAAAGATGGTATTAGGTTATATGTTAGGGGAAAAAAATAATTTAATAAAAAAAAACCCACAACATATAACAAATGCACACGAGTAGAATCTGACTGCAAAATGAACACTACAAATGTTATTAAACCAGAAAAGGCACCATGGCTGTTGTTTTCTATGTTAAAATTATGGGGTGATCGTTAGTTGATAATTTTTTTTAGATGAACCCATATTAATGTAAGAGATATGTATTATGTTCCCCAAACCTAAAAACGGTAAAAACATTTTTTAAAAGACTTTGCTTCAAGTAATTTTGAAGACTATGCACCAAAAGATAAAATGTATTTGTCAAAATTTCTGACCGGAAGTCTACTTAGGGAGTTTTTGTAGATGATTCCATTTTCCATGTCTCCACCCCTCGTGTTAACATGGACAAATGGCCAGATCTCCAGAAAGGCTCTAAGTAAAAAAGGTTCGAGTGCTGGAAATCTGTTTGTATCTTGGGTCTCATCATCTTCTTTGCCGCCTGGTTCGAGTGCTGGAAATCTGTTTGTATCTTGGGCCTCATCATCTTCTTTTCCGCCTGGTTCGAGTGCTCGAGGGTCAAGTGCTCGAGTCAGGTGGTTCGAGTGCTCGAGTCTGGAGGTTCGAGTGCTTGACTGTCTAGAGGTTCGAGTGCTCGAGTCTGGAGGATTGAGTGCCGTCTGGTTTGAGTGTTTGACTGTGCTCGAGTCTAGAGGTTCGAGGGCCTGAGGGTTAGATCCTCGAGGCCTTATGGTTCGAGTTTTGGTGTGCGGAAAATACACCCTGGTGTGCAGTAGACCTGGATTCCACCAGTGTTCCATCTTGTGTCTCCTTCTCTTTGCTGCCGCCATTTGATTCGAGTGCTCGAGGTTCTAGTGGTCGAGGATTAAGTGCTTGCTGGTTTGTAGGCTCGAGGGCTTGCTGCTCGATGGCTTCATGGCTCGAGGTCTCAAGGGCTCGAGTGCTCGATGGCTCGAGGGCTCGAGGTCTTGAGGCTCGAGTGCTCGATGGTTCCAACCTGCATTTTTATTTTAAAATCAGCAGTATCCATTCAAGATTCTAATGGCAGGTATCTGTTGTTTGTCAAGAACTAGAAGTCCCTTGGTTTTCTGATCAAGGTCATGGTAATTCAGAAATTTAGGTTCCTTATTCCTTCCTAGTTTACTTAATCTATCAGCAAACATATTTCCTTTTCTTAGAGTGTGTGTAATTATGATGTCCCCCATCCTTTGTTTTATTTCAGATGCTAAATGATACAGTTCCCATGGGACTTTGATGGGGTCTTTCATTACTTCCAGAATGTTGGCACAATCCGTTTCAAGGGAAAAGCATTTAGACCAAGATCAGCTGCAAAAATTAGTCCTTCTTTTAGACTTAGGAGTCAGCTTGGAAACTAGTTTTTGCTCTAACTCATTTATGGCATGCCTTAATAAAAGATCCATATTTATTCCTAATAACTATCCCAATACCAGAGTCTACCCCCTGCTTCCATGATGCATCAAAATTAATTTTGTATTCCACTTTTGGCTTAGACCATGTGATGCATTTAATTTTGAGTATTGTTGGTGTTTTCATGGGTGAGATTAGACCAATTTGAACCCTGTGTTGATCATTTATCTCTCTACTAACCTCTGGATTGGTATAGAAGATGAGGAACATGTCTCTTTTGATGTTATGGATCATTTTCCCCTATTTGGTCTAATATTTTCAAAAATGAAACTGTTCTAGCTTTCCAGATTTGCCAACAGATGAGAGAGGGAAATATGGTGATTAATGTGGAGTGAATTTTTGTCTCTCCATTATAAGACCAGTAATGTGAAAGTCTGTCAAAGATGGAGTTGAAATGTTGGTGCCTCAGTCCTATCAACTGGTCAAAAAATATCCACATGTCTATGGCTAGAGAGCAATCATTGAAGCAATGGCTAAGTGTGTCAGTGTTGTTGCAAAATGGGCATTTAGATGCAAGTGAGAAATTGCTGAAAATGAGTATGTCATCAAAAGGTAAAATTGCATTTGAAAGTTTCCACATAAACATAGAAATTTTCTTTGACAGTTTTGATAACCATGCCTTTTTCATAATTCTAATTTCTAATTTTTGTGAGGCGACTGCCTTGTATGCAGATTTGAAACTGAACTCTCCATTGTTTGATGGCTTCCATATTAATCTGTCATGTCTGAATGGGTGTACCTGCAGCTCCATCATCATGTGGAAGATGTGATTAGGTAATCTATTAAAAACATCTAGGAAGCTTGGCTTCATGTTTACAAAATGTTGGATTGTAGTGTAGGGTGGAACCACTGTATATATAGATGGGTCTACATAGTCTTGCAATGATCCCAAACCAGTCCAGTTTGCAGTGAAAAGATTTGCTAAACCATTGTCGTGTATTATCCTTGTTTGGCTTTCAGCTAGCTGGTTTATTTTCTTAATCATTTTCCAGATTTGGGATTTTCTTTGATTTTCAGGGATGGACCATAAT
This sequence comes from Rubia yunnanensis, assembly GCA_037428765.1. Lineage (NCBI taxonomy): Eukaryota > Viridiplantae > Streptophyta > Magnoliopsida > Gentianales > Rubiaceae > Rubia > Rubia yunnanensis. The sequence continues at coordinate 10,966,882 of CM075070.1, forward strand.
AATTTAGCCCACAGTGTCCCTCCTTTTTGTAGTTTCCACCACAATTTAAGGGAGAAAGTCCTGATTATGTCTTTAATGTTTCTAATCCCAATACCGTTTTGGTTTACTGGATAACTCATTTTTGTAATGCTTCTCCACACTTTTTTAGGACCATATTCATGCTCTCCCCAGAAGAAATTGGAGATTTTCCTGTTTAGTTTCTTTATTACTGATGGTGTTGGGGACATGACAGCCCATAAATGCTGTGGGAGAGCAAAAAGGACAAATTTTATGAGTGTGAGTCTTCCAGCAGTACTAAGCCATTTGTTTTTCCAAGGTTTCAGTTTCATCTCATATTTTTCCATTAGGGGTTGCAAATGTATCTCTTTTGTAATGCCAGTGTAGATAGGGCACCCTAGATATGTAAATGGAAAAAAAACTCTGGACATTCCTAAGGAATTTCTGATCATTCTTAGATGTGTTAAAGAGGTATGTTTACTTATGAAAAAATTACTTTTTCCATAGTTAATTTGTTGGCCACTGCATTCCTTAAAAATATGTAAGAATGCTTTGATTCTTTTTATGGATGTCTTAGTGGCCTGAAAGAAGATGATTGTATCATCCGCATAGCATAGATGTGAGATAGTGTTTTCATATGTAGGATTTTTAAAATGATTGATCTTCTTATTTTGGAAACAAAAATTCAAGCTTCTAGAGAAGGATTCTGAAAAAAAAATTGAATAGTAAAGGGGATAAAGGGTCTCCCTGTTTGATTCCCCTTGAAGCTTGGAAAAAACTGCAGGTTTGGAATTGATAATAATAGAGAACCATGCACTAGATAAGTTATTTAGGATCAAATTGATGAATTGGTCCTGAAATCCAAATTTCCTTAAAATTTAAGAAAAGACCATTTAACTCTGTCAAAAGCCTTTGTTAGATCCAATTTTAGGATGCAGTTAGGGGCTCCTTATTTTTTTATTATTTATGTATCTTACCATTTCTTTGACATAGATGACATTGTTAGCTATTTCTCTGCCTTTTAGGAAGGCTGATTGATTTTGTGAGATCAGTTTTGGCAAGATATCAGTTATTCTCTGAACTAAAAGTTTAGAGAAAATTTTGTTACTGAAGTTAGAAAGTGATATGGGTCTGAAATCCGCAAAAGATGTAGTGATATCCTTTTTTGGTATCAGGCATATCCAGGTACTTGAAATTCCAGCAGGAATTTTTGTGTCTGACATGAAATCAGAGACTGCTGATAGTAGATCAGGCAATATTATGTCCTAGAAAGTTCTAAAAAAGTTGGTTGACAATCCATCTGGTCCAGGTGCTCCATTCTGATTCAAGGAGAAAACTATTTCCCTGATTTCATCCAAAGTTGGCTTTCTGAGCTTATGTGAATTGTCACTACTATCAAGGATCTGGGGGATTTGGCTTAAAAAGTGGCTTTGAAATTTGTCATCTTTAGGGTTAGAGTCATCAGTCAGTATGTTTTGGTAAAACTGAATTGCTTCTTTTTCAATCTCCAATGGACTGTCTGTCCATACTCCTTCTGAGTTTTTTTTTTATCTTTGAGATGTTTTATTTCTGTCTTCTCTAATTTACATTTGAGTGAAAATACTTAGTATTTTCATCACCTTCTTTAAGTCATTTTATGTTAGCTTTTTGTTTCCAAAACATTTTTTCCTCAGTTAGCGCTCTCAGTAGCAGTGCATTTTTATGATTAAGCTCAATGAGGTCAGATTCTGAATTTGTTGTCTCGTATTTAATTTCCTGTATTCTGAGCTCCTTTTCATCCTTTTCATCCTTTTTAACATTATCATTTATGTTTCCAAAAACTTCCTTATTCCATGTTTTTAAAACCAGCTTCAGTCTTTTTAATTTAGAAAGAATTTTAGCATGCCAGTTTCTGAAATGGTTTGTGACCAGTTAGCTTCAATGATTTGTTTTAGTTGAGGCCTATTTATCCAAGAATCTAGGAATCTAAATGGTTTAGGTGATGAAGCAATTTTACTCCCTATGGTTAGTAGTAATGTGCAGTGGTCAGAGGTGTGTTTGTTGAGTGTGTGAAGTGAGTTGTTTGGAAATTTTTCATTCCAGTCATGGTCAATTAGAGCCCTGTCAAGTCTTTCTAATGTAGGAGGTCTTCTCTTGTTTGACCAAGTGAAAGTATTTCCTACTGTATAAAGATGTGTTAGTTTTTTGCTTACTATGAAATTAGAGAAGTCTCTAATGCTTTTTTACATTAGGCTTATTGGGACCCTTATATTCTGTTATGGAGTTTATGGCATTAAAATCACCGATTAGAAGTTTATTGCTGTCTAAATGTGAGGTGATCTGCTGCCATATTTTTTTCCTGTCTGTTCTTAAGGTTGATGCATGAATGAAATATGCACACATTTCCGCACTAAGCAGGGGGGAAGAAATGGCAGTTTTTGTATATTGATCAATCTCAGATAAGATGTTAACATTACAACACGAGTTCCACATTAGCCAAATGTTATTTCTATCTGAGCTATAATGACACTGAAAATTTAATTTAATCATATATGTGTCACATTGCTGATAATAATGCTTAGGTTCAAATATACAAAGTAACTGTATATTATGAGTCCTAATTATTCTTTTTAACCTATCCAGGGATGTTCTGATTCCTCTAAGGTTCCAGAGAAGGGCTCTACTATTAAGGTGTGTATCTATCATTTAGACTTTCCAGAGTTACTTTTTTGAATTAGACCTTAAATTCATCCTATTTAACCTATTAAAGAAGGTCCTCTTCCTGGATGTTCTACTAGCCAACATACTAGAGAATTTTTGGGTACTTACCTGATCCAACCGAAGCTCTTTAGTACTTGAGCTACAGTCTGCTGTGTCATATTGAAGTTCCTCTCCTAGTAGCTGGAACCTGTTTGAGCTTTTGTGGCTGGATCTGCAGGATGGTGATTGAAAAAAATCAGTACCTCGTTCATTTAAAGGAGAGTTTGGGATGATACCTGATAGGTCATCTTTGGCATATTCCTTGTGTTTTCATGTTTGTTTTGCAAGATCAATTAATTCTTGGTGTTCCCCTTTTTGTAGTTCAGCCTCATTGTTGCTACTTTTGAAGACAGCATTTTGAGGTTGTGGGTGCACCTCCTGTTGCTTCTCTCCAGCATTGTGAATATGTAAAGACTCTTGGTTGGTAAATTCTTCCCTGTGGAGTTCCAGTTGTGGTGTCTCAATGCCTATATGAGGGCTTTCTATTTTATCTGGTGTTTCTTATGGAGGTTTGTGTTGAGCTTCTCTTTGTTTCTGGCTTATTGTTATCCTTAAAGTGTGTGGATCAATGTTTTTGTGTACTGGCTGCCATTTAGCCAGAACATCAGTATGGGCAACTGTTATTGGTTCTTTGCTGTGTTTGTTGCCAGGATTTGGTTTCTCTGTTACATTTGTTAGCTGGGGTTCGTTCCTATTAGTCTATTTAGTATATATATGTTTGGGAGCTCTATTCAGTGTGGTGGTAGATTTAGGAATTCTCAGTTCAGGGTTAACTATTCTACACATATCCACATGATGACCAATCTTTTTATAGCCACAACAGTATATAAGTAAATCCTCATATTCTATGGCATACTTTTCATTTTCTGGGGAAGTTTCTAACTTGATGTGGCTCAGAAGTTGGGATTGAAGGTCAATTTCCACACAAATCTTGAGGGCAGATGGCCTTGTTAGCCTTTCTGTTTCTTGATCCATCTTGATGAATTTTCCAATCTGGTTTCCAATTGCTTCTATGGCCGGGACATTGTAGTAGTACAGAGGCACTTGTCTGATGGTGACCCAAGCCGGGACAATTGAAGATTCTACATTTGGTTTGAAGTTCGGTGTCCATCTGAGGATCCTCATAGTGGTGCCATTAAGCGACCAAACCCCCTTGATCCAGCAGCGTTGGAAGTCTTCCTTCTCTTGGAACCTGATTAGAATGTTTTTGAAATCAATTGCTCCCAGTTGGTAGCTTCCACTGAAACCCACAGTCTTGAAATCGGCTTCTAGCTTATCCATTGTCGGCTTTCCTCTAGGAAAATTTCCAATTAGAGCATTTGCGTAGTGAGTGGATAGCTCCGATACTTGCTCATGAGAGAAGAGAACAACTGATTCTCCCTTGCATTGAAGGATTGGTTTCAGATTTTGAGTGGAAGGGAGATTTGTGGAGATTGGAGGATTTCGAGTTTGGAGTGCTTGGGCAAAGCTTTTGACGGCAGTAGCCGCCATAGCGGCACCTTGTAGACTCGACAAGGTTAAATGATGGTTGCGTGAGTGAGGGTTCCGGTAAGGGATCTGTGATTTAGTCGTTAGTATGTAACGGTAGGGATGATGAATAGTAGCAGGGAGGAGAGAAGCGAGAGGTCAGAATAGTAGCGGGGATCTGTGCTATTTACTAAGCGGTAAATTGCGTAGCTAAACTTGTAGTAGAAAAACTAAAATGCAACTTTTTTTAAACTTTTGATGTTTGTTCCAGAATCATCGTGACACGGGCTGAGGGAAAATAAAATCCAACAGGCATATTTTTTTATGTAAGATGAAGCCCTGGGAGCCAATTCAAACTGGGTGCATATAGATCTAGGGGTAGAAAGTGAAATTCACGGTGATTAGGATCGTGTGCATTAATATACTATATATATGTATATATATATGTGTGTGTGTGTACGCACGCAATTAGAAGGTATAACAACCATACAAGAAATAATCCCCCAACTCTACCTCTCTCTCCCACTAAAGTGAAGCGTAGGATTACTAATGCAGAGATTGTGACGTAAAAATTTGAGTTGTGAACAGCATGAACCATTTGTAAACATGTCTGCAAGTTAAACGCATACACACATGATAGACTTTGAGCTTACTGCAAGCCACCGTCTCATGAATAAAAATAATAATCAATAAAATATGTTTGACTCTCTTTTGGAAAACAGGGTTCTTGTAAAGAAATATAGCACTATTGTTATCAAAAAGTAGCACAGGTGAAAGAGTGATTTCCCGTAGAATATCGTATTACTGATGAGAATAAATAGAGTACAAAAGAAGGCTAGTACTAGTATGACACTAGTCTAGTCAACAACTCTATCAATAACATAATCAAAACTAATCAACAACTTGACTTATTCTAACAAAGATTGGATTAGAAGAACTCGAATAGTGGATGAGAGAGCCCTTTGGTGAATATTTCCGCAATCTGAAGAGCAGTAGGAATATGAGCAACACGCGGCTTCCAAGAATCAACCAAATCTCGAACAAAGTGATAGTCGATGTCGATGTGTTTTGCCCGCTTGTGAGCAACTGGATTCTGAGCCAAAAAGATGGTGCTACTGTTGTCACATAGCAGTAGGGAAGATCCAGCAAGCGGGACACGAAGATCATGAAGCAAATGAGTCAGCCAAACAACCTCAGAAGAAGTGTTTCCAAGTGCATAATACTCGAACTCCGTTCTCGAATGAGAGACAATAGGTTGTTTCTTAGCACTCCAGGAAATAAGGTTTCTACCAAGAAAGATAAAACAGCCATAAGTGGATCGTTGGGTCTCCAGACACGAGCCTAATCAGCATCAGAGTAACTTAGAACCCTAGGAGAACTAGGTAATTAAATGCAAGGCCAAAATGAAGAGTTCCCCGAACATATTGAAGACTCTGAGTAACTGTTGCAAAGTGATCGTCACGAAGATCCTGAAGATACTGACTGACTGTGTAACCGCAAAGGCCAAATCAGGATGAGTGATCGTCAGATAATGCAGAGCCCCAACAAGAGAGTGACAAAGTGTCGAATTCCGAAAAGCAGGACTGCTGGAGCTTTGTAACTGTAATCCCGACACAAATGGAGTAGAGAATGGTGTAGCATCTGACATCCCGGCTCGAGCAAGAATATCCCTAGCATACTTAGCTTAGCCAAGAAGTAAACCTGAGGCTAATGGTGTAACTTCCAAGCCAAGAAAGTAGTGAAGAGTGCCCAAGTTCTTGATAGCAAACTTTCGATGCGTCCAATCAATGAACTTCTGGAGCAGAGTTGGGTCGTTACCTGTAAAGATGATGTCATTGACGTAGATTAACAGATACAGTAGTGATAATCCCCGAGACAAAATAAATAGTGAAGTATCAGCAGAAATGCAGACAAAACCAAGTTGAATCTATTGAGTACTGAAAGGCTGGAACCATGCCCGTGGAGCTTGCTTAAGACCATACATGGCTTTCCGCAAGCGAAAAACCTACTTTAGGTGAAGTGGATCCTTGTAACCAACGAGTTGTGCCACACAGACCAAAGCATCAAGAACGTCATTAAGAAAGGCATTCTTGACAACCAGCTGATGAAGATGCCAGGACTAAAGGTATGGTCCAAGTCAAACCCCAAAATTTGCAAGAAACCCTACCCCAGAAGCCTAGCTTTATAATGCTCAATAGTGCCATCTTGTCGATACTTCAATCAGTTAACCCACTTGGAGCCAACAATGTTGACGTCCGATGGGCGAGGCACCAAATCCCAAGTGCGCTATCCACAAAGAGCTACCATCTTGTCATCCATGGTAGAAACCCATGCCAGATCCTAAAGAGCAGTGCGGTAATCTATGAACTCTGGTTGAGCAAGTAAGGTAGTATAAAGACTGTGAGCAACAATATCATAATAATCTCTGCGTTAAATAGAACTAGTCGCCGATCGAGTAGCCATATGATGAGTGCAAGGCCAAGGTGGAGAGACCAGAGGATCAGTCGCAATCGAAAAAGGCGGTGAGGTGGCTTGCGAATCGGATGGGCTGGTTGGGGAACCAGGTGAGCTGGTCGATGGATAGATGGGCGGAGAAGGATGCGTCTGAGTGGCCACTAGATGGTCTAAATTGGCAGAGCAGATATAATAGGGTGTTGTATTCGAGGAGGATAATACCATTGATGAACCAGGATGACTGGGAACCAAAGTGACAAGCTGAGCAGGAGGAGGTGCCCCCGTGGAAGAAGCTGGAATATATGTTGATGCATCAATGAGATCCAAAAAAGTAGAGACATCCAGAGAGAATGGAGATACTAAAGTAGAACCACCGGTATAAGGGAAGGAAGTGTCATCAAACCGAGAACATGTGGTGACATATATCTTTCTAGACGTAGGATCCAAACATAGATATTCCTTGTACTGGGTGTTGTACCCAAGAAAGACACTGGGAAAACTGCGAGGAGCGAGTTTGGGAGCTGTATATGGACAAAGATAAAGGTACACACGGCAACCTAATACATGGAAGTTCGTGTATATGGGAACCTGGCCAATAATAACTTCATATGATGATCGCACGCAATGAACATGAGTGGGCAGCCAATTTATGGCATAAGCGGCAACAACAAAAGCGTGAGGCCATTAAGAGAGGGGGACATTAGAGTGGTATAACATAGACAAGCCCATCTCAACAATGTGGCAATGCTTGCGCTTAACCCAACCATTTTGCTTAGGAATATACATGCAAGAAATCTGATAGTGAATGCCCTTTGTCTTAAAGTGAGAGCGTAAGCAACCATTTACAAACTCAGTCCCCTCATCACTCGGAAACACCTTAATGGTGGAAGAGAACTGGTTCTCTACAAAAGCTTCAAACTGGCGATAAACATCCCAAAAATCAAATTTGCAGCGCAGTGGGTAAAACCACGAGAGTCGGGAATGATCATCGAGGAAGATAATATAGTAGGAGAAGCCATCAGTAGATAAAATAGGAAAGGTTCCCCATATGTCACAGTGAACTAGATCAAGTACCCTAGCAGTACGTTTCTCATTTGTATAAAAAGATAAACGTTTCCCTTTATCCTTTTGACATGCATCACATAGGGTAGGTTTCAGAAAAACCAAAGAGACAGATAAAGATACAAAAGCTCGCAAACCAGAAATAATGGAATGCAGAACATGACCAAGTCTAGCATGCCAGATTTCAAAAGATGCACACTATTTATTGGATTTCACAATAGACAACAAAGCAGATGCACCATAGTCTAAAACATAAAGTCCATTTTCACTAAGATCGTGACCCAAAGTTTCACCATTGATTTTATGCCGAATAATAAATGAACGATCATCAAAGCAGGCAACAACATTTAAATCCTGAGCTAACTTGCTAATCGAAAGTAAATTTTCAGTGATGTCATGCACAATAAGCACATCATAAAGCGACAGATTTGAAAATCTGAAAATCATCAACATGAGTAATAGAGAGTTGAGAATCATTACCAATATAGACTCAGCCAGAGTCATTATAAGGTGTCACATGATCAACAGAAGTACAGGACGATACTATATATTTTGTGGCGCCGGAGTCTACAATCCAGTTAGAGCCATGGTGCTTAAAATCTGAGATACCATGAAAATGTGCCATATGTGGGTGAGAAAAGCTATGCATCAAGACAAATGATAAGCGCAAGGCGCTGGTAGTAGTGATTGGAGTGAGTGTTGTCACACGCGGGAGGGGGCATGCGCAAGTGGAGAGACAGGCGCAAGTGTGCAACACGCACTGGCTTATTCGCGTGGCTTCATGCGCCTCTGGTCGTGAATCTTCTGCAGGTCGTGAATCTTCTGCAGATCGAGAACCTAGGCTGGTCTAATATACTCCTGAGCACCGCTGATGGAGAACGATGGCCAGAAAACCAATCGAACGGGGGACTAGCCGGCGCAGTTGAGCGCTCTTCCAGGACAAAAAAAATGGACGGAGAATAAAAGAGCCACCAGCCAAGAATATGCTGATGGAAGCACTACCGAGAATACCGATGGTGGCATAATGGAGAGTAAACAACCGCTCAGGATGCCAATCAGAAAAACAAATCAGAGAAGCAAATCAGAGAAGCAAGTCGAAGAAGAAGATCAGAGAAGTTCGCTGATTTGAGGGCAGGCCGGGAACAACACTATTCTGCAGAGACGCAACCGGGGATTGACGCACGGGTACACGCTAAAAATTGATGAAGAAAAACACATGAAAATGGCCAAAAATATGCTGGAAGTTGACCGGAAATATATCTGAAGTTGATCGGAATTGGCCGGAGTGATGGGCAGAAAAAAATGAAAGAGAGGGGGAAATAATTATGTCAGGATCAGACTTGCTCTATTACCATGAAAGAGTGATTTCCCATAGTGAATATCGTATTACTGATGAGAATAAAAGAGTACAAAAGAAGGCTAGTACTAGTATGACTCTAGTCTAGTCAACAACTCTATCTATAATAGAATCAAATCTAATTAACAACTTGACTTATTCTAGTAACGAGTAAAGCAAAAGATGTCACAGATGTGAGAACCTAAAATTTGATTAACAAAATAATCAGTTATAAAATAAATAACAGAATCAAGTAAATGAAAAAAGAGTAGAGAATTATACCAACAAAGGCAAAATTTTTTAATTTGGTGCGAAGGCGAGATGATGATTTCTATACTTAATTCTAAAAGTGCCCCGTAGTGTGAAACCATTCGATGGCGTTCCGAATCCCAGGATACAACTTCTACACTTTCTACTCTGCAACACTCAGCATAAAAAATGGTGAACCAATTCAATGTCTTGCTCTCAGACTCTTAGACTCGAAGAATGTGAAGAACACAAAGAACGTGAAAAACACAAAGAACAAAGGGAGGGGAGGAAAGGAGAATTGTATTCTTGGTGTGTTATAGAATGAGGCTAGAGACTGCCTTTTATGGGCAAAGGTGCACTAATGGCTAGGGGGAAATCGTGGATCAATCCACGCCTCTTCATTTTTTAAGAGAGCAATCCACTCCCTACAATGAAAAAGGAGGAAGACAAGGAGAGCATTTTACGCCTTTGCAAATAGGAGGGTTGACCGGTACAAAAATCAAATTCCAAAATGATCTTCCTGAACTGAACATTCCTATGACCCGACCCAATTAAGGTCTTCTAACTACTAGTTGAAATTCCTAGTGTTTTCATACTAGCCTTTATAATAGCCATATTTTCTTCCCATTTTCAATGTGGTAATTCTAATATACCACAACCAATTTTGAGTCCTCATTTCTCATTCAAATGGAACCCAAATTTAATATATGAGTATACTACAATACAGTACTCACGGAGACGAAGCCAACGTTCCCTTATTTTGGCGCAAACAATGGTAGGAGCCCACCAATATCTTGCCTGGAAAATTCGGTTCCAACAATCCCCCACATGAATAGAAATGACTCCTATTCCACATTTTTGTTCTAGACAAATGGACTTTTGAGAGTAAGAGCGAAGAATCATTGTATTTGGAAATGTAGGGTATCTTAGCCTTGAACCACCCATAGTGAATAGTTATCAGATTTACTCGACCAGGTAGTGAACATGATGTCTTAAACCACCCAGGCTTTTGTGTAAATCTAGACAATGACTATCACACACTTTCATCTTCTCATAGAACTAGGTTCTCTAACTATGTTCATTTTGGCCTTGAACATCCCTGGTTATTCATGAGTGAACTTGGAGAAATTGGTCTCTCTTAATTCTCCTAGAAATGGTTTAATTTCACACTCATAAGGTGATTGACCATAAAGGGTATCCTTTCATACCCCCACTTTATATCAAAGTTATGGAATCATTAAAATTCAAGCTTAACCTTAACTTGCACGGGTAGCACTTCTGTCATCATAGGAACTGGGAAGGGATTGAAATCTAAAAGTGTTTTCATTGATTCTACTTGATTTTGTTTGCCCCTTGAACATATTTCTTGGGATCTCCAATCACATAGGTAGGGAAACCATCAAGCATCCTCTGTAGTCATAGGCTTTAAACCCATTCCTCTAGATGACTTAACAACTCAATCTCGTGACAGACCTTTAGTAAATGGATCTGCTAGGTTGTCAGCCAATTTTATGTAATCTATTGAGATCACACCTGTTGAGATCAATTGACTTATGGTTTTATGTCATCTTCTTATGCAACGAGATTTACCATTGTATATAGAACTCAGTGCTCAAAGTATAGCCGATAGTCATTTTGTACACTTAATGATGGCACTGGTTTTTCCCATAGTGGAATATCACCCATAAAGTTCCGAAGTCATTCTGTTTATTCAGCTGCTTTATCTAAAGCAATGAACTTAGATTCCATTGTGGATTTGGAAAACAACATTTGTGTCGAAAATTTCATGATACGGATGCACCGCCAAGTGTAAATACATACCCACTTGTGGATTTTGTCTTTTTTGAATCTGATATCTAGTTAGCATCGCTATAACCTTCTAGAATGGTTGGATATCGTCCATAGTGCATCCCATAACTTTGAGTATGTCTATCTCTTTCCAGTGATTGTGTAGCTTGTATAACGACTCAATACGTTAACAACGTGTGCTAGATCAGGTCTTGTACAATTTGTCAGATACATAAGACTCCCGATCACCCGGGCACATTCCAATTGTAATATCCCATTACCTAAGTTTTTCATCATCTTGAGATGAGGGTCCTTGAGACTTTTAACTATCCCACTTGAATAGTTCATAAATCTATCAAGTACTTTCTCGGCGTAATATCCTTGTGACAAAACTATTCCTTCAGAGTGTCTAAAGATTTTTATCCCTAAGATCACATCTGCTAGTCCCAAGTCTTTCATGTCAAACTTTCCTTTAAGCAAGTTCTTGGTTTGTTTGATCATGTCTTTATTGCTACCTATGATGAGCATGCCATAGGCACAACAAAATGTACCCTTGTCACATTTGTTTATTTTGATACCATTTGACATCATTACATTGTCAATTTTTCTGTGCCACTGTTTAGGTGTTTGTTTTAACCTATATAGGGATTTTACAAGTCTACACACTTTGTGTTCTTGTCCAGGGACGACATAACCCTCCAGTTGTTTCATATAAATTTCCTCTTCAAGCTCTCCATTTAGAAAAGCTATGTTTACATCCATTTGATTTATTTATAGATTGCGTATAGTTGCGATTTCTATTTACATTCTAGTTGAAGTTATTCTCGTAACCGGAGAATAGGTGTCAAAGAAATTCAACCCTTCTTTTTGCCTAAATCCTTGCACCACAAGCCTACTTGTAATTATCTATTGAGCCATCTGTTTTGTATTTTCTTTTGAAAATCCACTTGCTCTCTAGAGCTTTTGAACCTAAAGGAAAATCCATTAACTCCCATGTATGGTTTTGCATAATGGAGTCGATTTCACTGTTCACCGCTTATCAATGAAGGTGCATCCGATATAGACATAGCTTCCTTAAATGTTCTAGGATCATTTTCTAATAGATAATCCATTTCAAAATCAGAACCAAATGATTTCTTCTTTCTAGCTGTCTTGCTACGCCTATATTCATCACCTTCTTCTGTTTGTTGACTAGAAGTACTTGCTTCTCCTTCTTCATGAGTCTATTTATGACTTACTTTGTCCTTACATGGGAACACGTTTACGAAGAAGAATGCCTTTCTTGATTCCATTATTGTATTTGCGTGTAAATCTGGTACATCAGACCTGTACACCAAGAATCAATAAGCACTACTACTGTGTGCATACCCGATGAAAATACAGTCAACGATTTTAGGTCCAGATGTGACCTTTTTAGGGGTGGTAATTCCACTTTTGCTAGGCACCCCCACACTTTCAGGTATTTGTACAAAGGTACATCACCTTTCCATAACTCATAAAGCGTCATTCCATTCACCTTATATGGTATCTTGTTGAGAATGTAGTTGTTGGTTAGTATAGCCTTCCCCCACATTTTTAGGGATAACCCAGATTCTTGTAAAATTACATTCATCATCTCTTTTATAGTTTGGTTCTTTCGTTCCACAACTCTGTTAGATTCGAGTGAGTAGGGAGCAGTAGTTTGATGAACAATACCATTTTCTCTACAGATCGCATTGAATGGTTCATTATACTCACCTCCCATATCACTTCGGATAATTTTAATTGTTCCACTAAGTTGGTTCTCAACTTCCAAGTTGTACTCTTTGAACTTCTCCAAAGCTTTGTCCTTGCTGCGGAATAGATACACATAGCAATAACTTGTGCAATTGTCTATAAAAGTCACAAAGTACTTTTTACCGCCTCTAGATTGCATAAACTTTAAATCACATAGATCTGTGTGAATTAAGCCTCGAGGTTTGGTTGTCCTTTCCACATGTGGGTATAGTGTTTTCGAGAGTTTTACCTGTACACAGACTTCACATTTGTCTTTACTTTTTTTGCATTTTGGAATCACGTTCATGCTCATTAGTTATTAATAGAGTAATAATTCACATGTCTCAATCTTTCATGCCAAATTTTAAAAGACTCAACAACATAAGAAAAAGCATTATTCTTATTCATTGAAAACTCGGTTACAATAATTTTTGGGATGACTGTCATTACATTCATTTTGACCCGTCCATCCTTCACATACCCCTTTCCCATGTACACCCCATTCTTAGAGATAACTAACTTGTCATACACAATCTTGATCATAAACCCGTTCTTAGAGAGGAGAGAATGTCTGAGATCAGATTCTTGTTAATGTCTGGCACATGCAGGTCATTGTTGAGAGTCAGCTCCTTTTCGGAAGTCTTCTTCAGCACGACTTTCCCTTGAACCTTCAAATATTGAAGTGGCAGAGTTGCCCATGAATATTTTCTCTTCGGTCTTGCTCTTATGATATGTTGTGAACATACCCCTATCTGAGTAGATTTGTCTGGTGGCACATGTATCATACCATCACTCCTTTGGATTACTCCCAACCATTTTTTACTTCAATCATCACAGCACACAGATCTGAATCCGACAGCTGTCTTTCAGTTAGGTTGGCTACAACCTTTACCTTTCTCAAGTCGGCCTTGCTGGGACATTCGTTTGCCTTGTGCCCAATCTTGTGGCATTTCCCGTTGAACTTCTTGGCGGGCTTCTTCTCGAATCTGCTCAATTTTTGGATTTGAAACTTTCTTTTATTCCACTTATGCTCTGCCATATTTACTTTCTGCTGAAGTTGCACCCCATCGGCATTTCGGTTGGCTGAATTAATTCGAAGCTTGACAATTACGTCCTCGACTTTCATTGCCTTATATTTGTGCAACGGATAATGCTTGAGGTTCTCCCACTTTTGAGGAAGCTTGAGTCTACCATTTTGTAGTTCAGAAACTTTGACACTACACGCTTCTTTGTGTCCACATCTTCAGACTTATATTTCTTGTGTAGGGTCAGCACAAATCTTCACTCATTTTCTTAGTAATGTACACATTGTACAACGAGTCAATTATTCTCCATGCTATTATATAGCTCTTGCACATATAGTCCCCTTGAATCCAATTGCTAAGGTTTTCCTTGGGCGTACACATCAGTGTTATCCAGAGAAATAACTGGTTTGTCCTCCTGGAGGTACTTGTCCAGATTCAGCATGGCCAAGAAGAAGTGCATCTTTTGACTCCATGTCTTGAATCTCGTTCCATCAAACTTGTCGAGCAAAATTCCAGCATGTTGAGCATTTGGCAATGCTGACATCATGTGCCTAATTTGATGAACCTCTTTCTCCACCGTAGGTCTGACAACGTTGGGTTGAACTACCGGGGGTTGGCCCACTGGAAAATCCACTAGTGCTAGACCACTTCCAAACAAAATTTGAGGGTCGACTCGCCAAAGTATTGACATTCTCATTTTCCATGGGCCGCCCGCTAAGGGTGCGAACCGTGCGGCCTAGCCGCAGACTACCTCGCCCACGACTACTGCATGGATCCCACGTGCTTCGCACGCCACTCAGTTGGTCGCAGCAGACCGGGCCCTTTGAGGGGCGTGGTCGAATGTGCAGCCAATGCACACCCGAGAGAGCATGGCTCACACACACAAGCCAATGTTGCAATATAAAACCCAACAACAGGGAAGCAAACACTTATAATCATTATATTACTAAACGGTAACCGGATGTAGAGAACAAATCTGTTTTAAAAAAAATTAAAAAAATTATTAATGCATTTATAACAGATTTAAAACACTTTTATATAATTTCCTCAAAATTTCCAGGAAATGCTTGTGGTGGGACACAATGTTCCCATAAAAACACCAGTCTCCTTAGACCAAATTTTTGTTGGTTATTCAAGAAACGTTGCTTTAAAATATTTTTGAAAAATTTTCCTCAATTTTCGATTACAAATGATCAATTTCCAATTTTTCAAGATTTGAAGTTTCAGTACACTAGCAGTAATTGTCCTTATTTCAAAACCCGTTACAAAATTCAAAATTAATTCAAACTTTTAAGTTTTAATATTAAGATTTGAAATTAATTAGAACATTACGAATTAGTCTTTAATTAGAATTGTAAATGACTGAGAAATTAATTGTCATTAATTGAAAAAAGGTTACGAAATTCAGAATTAATCTCCTCCAGTCACGCTTAATAAAAGAAAATTACTCCAGGCTGATCAAGTAAAAGAATTAAAATAAGCACGTATTAGTATATAATTTTCTTGATTTCATACGTGCATTGAATTTAGTCTTTAACGTTTCAGCGTTACCTTAGCTACTAATTGTTAGAAATGATTGAAACTTTTTTTTAAGTTAAGCCATCCGAGGATGGGGGGTGTTTATAAGGCTCCCCAGGCCGTGTGAAATAGCCAAAATTAGGCGCTAAAGGTTTAAATAATATTACAGGTTGATCATCCTAAAGATGGTCCCGGAGGTCAGTAGTATCTCTAGTATTAAGAGTTTCTTAGCAAAAGCGATGAGATCTCCTATTCTCTAATTAGTCTATCCCTGTGCAAAAGTAGTCCCCCTATGGAGAACCTATAGCCGAGATTCCGCGAACAGGACGGGGAATCGAATAATCGAGACCCCAATTTGTCGACGTAGTACATGCCATAAGGAATCTCCGTAAATGTGTGCATTATGGAGCTGAGATCTTCATTTGTTTTCGAACATTTGGAGAGGTTCTTACAGCAAGATATGATCAGGAGAGAGGCATCAGGTATGTCTCCTAGCAAATCTATGTTGAGAATGAGCTTCCGGTTCCCAGTATCAGTTTCCATCCCTTTTCCATGCATCGTGGCAGAGTACCTGAAATTACAGAAAGAGAGCAACTAGCAGTATTTTTGCTTACAAGCAGTGACTAAAACACCCTAATAACATACAGGAGGCACTTAATATGCAATCGAAGAAGCAAAAATCGAAGAAGCCATATCTATATCCTATTGGTTTCCGTAGGAGATCCAACTCTTATCGCTGGGAAACCAATAGAATCTAAAGATAACAATCCCTTGAGGAAAATAGGAGTTGACCTGATGTCTATATCACCCTGTAATTTGTTTTCCAATGCAAATTTTGCCAAGAAATCAGCCGCCATATTAGCTTGTCTAGGTGTGTGTTGAATTGGGTGTGAGGAGTGTTGTTCATAAAGTGCATTACACATAGATAAAACTCTCCAGGGAAATCTCCTAGGGTTATGGATACTACTAACCACAGTTAAGCAATCAGATTCAATAACACATTCTCCTAAAGCTAGTTCAGAGCAGATTTCATAACCCATATTGATTGAAAATAATTCAGCATGCAGAGGAGATGGACTATGAAAAATTCTAACTCTCATTTTGACTACCTCTCCTTTCCAGTCCCTTACAATTACTGCAGCAGAGGAGGAACCACTAGTAATCCATGAAGCATCAGTGTTTATTTTGAAGCCAATCAGTGGTTTTTCCCAGATAGCTACTGTAATTGCAGGTCTATTTTTTTGAAAAATTTGTGGAATGATCTTGGCCTGAATCCAGTGTTTATGCCTATCTCTATTACCTTTCAATTTGTGAGCTGTGAAGATTGTGTAAATCATTTGTTTAATATCATGAACACAAGTCTCACATGAGAAAGGTCTATTCTCAAATATTTATTTGTTTCTGCCAGTCCAGAGTGACCAAATTGTAGTTATGAATGCAGCAGTTATCAAATGTGAGTGGATTTTTGAATCAGCCTTGAAAGATAAATAAAATTCAACCCTGCTCTTTAGATTCAGAAAACCTATTTGAGGCAGCTTTAAAAGAGAGTGAACACTATTCCAAACTGAACAGGAGCAAGGACATGAATTGAAAAAATGATCAAGATTATCCTTATTGTTCAAACAAAGAGGGCATCTCGAAGCCAATGAAAACCCATCCTGCTTAAAATATTATCAAACGGGAGGATGCAGTTTAAAGCTCTCCAAGTAAGTACTGACATTTTTCTAGGAATGTAGGACGACCAAACCTTTTGAAAATGCTGGATTTCAGGAATCCTCTGTCTGAAAATGTTGTATGCAGATCTGATTGTGAATTTCCCGTCCGTTGTTGGAGTCCATACTAGCTGATCCTCATGAGGGTGCTCCAGCTTTACTCCCTGCAGTATATGTGTGATATTGGTAGCCAAATAAGGCTCCAGGCTTGGTAAGAAAGCAGGTTTGTTATTAATGAAAGAGCTCAAAGAAAGATTTTCAAAAGGTATGTCCATTTCCTCAGGCCAAAGATAACAGAGAGCACCATCTCCCATCCAATTTGCATTCCAAAATGAGCAATCCCCCTTGCCAAAGATAATCCTGGTTAGACTGTTAGCCTTAGGTGTTACTCCACTTATTCGACTCCAAATATGGGATTTTTTGTAAGTGACTGGTAGTGTCCATAAAAGTGAAGACCATTGAGTCTCATTAATTTGTAGCTTCCACCATGATTTACATGAGAAAGCATCTACTATGGCTTTCAAATCCCTTAAACCTAGACCATTTTCATTTACTGGATAACTCATTCTTTTCCATGATCTCCATCTTTTCCTATCATCCAAATCTGATTTTCCCCAAATTAGACTAGATGTCATCTTTTCCATTGTTTTTAAAACTATCCTTGGGGGTTTTCGGACTGCAAAGATATGTGTTGGAATTGAGAGGAAGCAGTGATTAATCAAAATGATTTTACCAGCAGAGCTTAATCATCTATTCTTCCAATTATTTATCAATCTTTCCATTCTTTCAATAACAGGTAAATAATGCACCTTTAAATTCCTACCAGAGAAAATAGGGACTCCAAGGTATTTAAAAGGGAAGGAGCCTTTCTCCATTCCTAGTAATCTTTAACAGATTGGACTTTCTGAAGAGGTGTGTTATGAGAAACAAAGAATTCTGATTTGGCAAAGTTTACTTTTTGACCTGAAGTGATCTCATAAGCCTTCAGAAAATATTTAAGATGCCTCAAGTTATTGGGCTTAGTATTCAGAAAAACTGCAGTATCAGCTGCATACATAAGATGAGTAAGAGGAGAACAGGATTTGGGAAGACCAAAGTACTGTAAATATCCAGTGCAAAACAATTTCTTCAGATCCCTAGAAAAAGCCTCTGATAAAATATTGTACAAAAAGGGGGAGAGTGGGTCTCCTTGTTTAATTCCCCTGGAGGAAGAGAAATAACCAGATATGACACCATTTATTAAAACTGAAAAGTTTGCAGAGGCAATATTTTGCATGATAAGTCTAACAAATTTGCCATGGAAACCAAACTGTAGTAGAATGGAGTTAAGAAAAGACCAAGAGACCCTGTCAAAGGCCTTTTGCATATCTAGATTGATAATCAAATTTGAAATCTTAGACTTTCTAGAAAGCAGTTTGGTCATTTCATGCATGAGAATCACATTATCCGAAATATCCCTACCTTTAAAAAAAACACTTTGCTCAGGGGAAATCATTAGGTGCATTAGTGGTTTAATCCTCTCCATTAACAGTTTAGAAAAAACTTTATTAACAAAGTTTGATAAGCTTATTGGCCTGAAATCTGCAAAAGTGTTTGGAATGGCTTTATTGGGTATTAAGGTGAGCCAAGTACTAGACATAGCTTTTGGGATATAACCAGTATTTAAAAAGTCATTAGCAGCTTCCAACAGATCTTGATTAATGGTATCCCAGAAAGTTATATAAAAATCACCAGAGAAATGATTAAACCGATTGATTGTTTCAACTTATTTTGCTAAATTCATAATTAATTAGCAACGTAAGAGTTTAGAATAACTTAGATAATTTTTTACTACTAATTCTATTATAAATTTCACACTGTTTAGTTGTGAGAATTATAGGTAAAAATTATTTTCAGCATTAAGATTGTTAGAAGTTAAAATCCAATTAGCTAAACAATTAGTTATAAAATATATAACAGAATTAATTAAATAAAAAAGAGTAGAGAATTATACCAATGGTGGCAAATGTTTGAATTTGATGCGGAGACGAGATGATGATCTCTATCCTTAAGTCTGAAAATGTTCCGCAGTGTTTGATGGTTCGATGGTGCTCTAAATCCCAAGATACAAATGCTACACTTTCTACTATGCATAAATTAGCAGCAGAAATTGACGAACCAATTCAGTGTGTTACTCTCAGAATGTGACGAACACGAAGAACACAAAGAACAAAGAGAACAAAGGGAGGAGAGGAGAGGAGGATTGTATTTTTGGTGTGTTTTAGAATGAGGGTAGAGGCAGCCTTTTATAGGCAAAGGTGCACTAATAGTTAGGAGGGAGTCGTGGAGCATTCCACGCCTCTTCAATTTTGAAGAGAGCATTCCACTCTCTGCAATGAAAAGAGAGGAAGACAAGGAGAGCGTTTTACGCATCTGCAATTAGGAGGCTTGACCGGTGCAAAAATGAAATTCCAAAATGATTTTCATGAACCGAACATTCTCGAGACCCAAGACCCAACTTGATCAAGGTCTCCTAAACTACTAGTTAATATCCCCAGTGTTTTCATACTAGCATTTATACTAGCCATATTTCCTTCCTATTTTCAATGTGGTGATTCTAATATACCACAAACCCAAAAATATTACTCTTTAACTTATCAATTTTGAGTCATCATTTCTCATTCAAATGTAATATGAATTTAATGTATGAGTATACTACAATTTAGTACTTGTGGAGACGAAAACAACGGTCCCTTATTCTGGCACAAATGGTGGCTGGAGCCCACCGAAATCTTGCCTGGAAAATTCAGTTCCAACAACACAAACATCCTAAAGAAGATTCATCATCCAAGCAAGTTCAATCGCAGTATTGGCTAGAATGAATTAGGAGTAGAAAGAATACAATATTACAATCATAAAAGTACCGGAGTAGTTTCATAATCAAGTTTATGTTTTATTACAAATAAATAGCATTCTATATACTAAATTGTGTTTAATGGTTCTCTGCAAAATTCTTATTATGAAATTTTAGTAAAATATCTATCAAGTATCAACTTTGACATTATCTTCTAATATCTTACTAGTGTAGAGGTCTCTATTAAAGGTAGTAATTATAGGCGGTTTCCATGATTTTCTGATCAGCCACCTTCTTAAGAGGTTCCCAATTCGGAACTTCTATTTCAAAGCTCCCATTCATTTTAAAGGTGGTTCTTCTTTAATGGACGTCGATTCGTCATTAATGAGCTGCCTTTGTTGGATTATTTGGCCCACTACATATTTACTTTTTAGGGGTTTTCCACCCTAAATATTTTTACTCTAGAAAATAAACGACCCCTCCTCCTCCAGCTTCACTGATCAAATGCCTCCACCCCTCCTCCTTTCACTTCACACCAATCGAACAGGCACACCCTCTCCAACCCATTGACTCCACACGCTCCCACTCCAACACCACTGCACGCCTGCACCCCGTCGCCATTGAATGCCTCCACCTCTCCTCAAACATGTTGCCACCGTGTTTCTCTACCTTGGAAACTTCGTTGTTGCTGTCGTGAAGCCCTTTGCGCCCTCGTGTCATTGTTATCACTTATGTCACAACCATTCGCCTCTGTCATTCGCATAAATAGACCCGAGGAAGCTCTTTGGATCTAGGTATGTAAGCTGTTAGGATGATTAATTAAGGTTTGGGGTCTGTAAACTCTTTGATTTGAGGTTTGATTTCTCAAATCGAAAAATGTTGTTTCGAGGTTTATGATTCGAGGTTGTTTTGTTTCACTTTGTTGTTGATGAAGTGAGCTTGTTTTTAGAACATTTGATGTTGGTTTCGAATTCATGACTAAATTCAAATCCTAATTAAAGGAGTTCCAACCGCCTTTAAACATTGTACAATTAAAGGCGGATTTAGTGAAAGCACTTGAAATGTGTCTTATGTGGTATGGTTAAACCGCTTCTTACAACCAGACCCGGTCTCACCTTGAGGCAAATGAAATATGTTCTTCAGACCCCCAAATTTGAAATATATAGGGGCCTCATTTTCTAAATTTTTCTACTATATATGTAAGAACAAATTAGTAAATATTACATTTTCTAGTTAGCTACCTCAGTAATTTTCCCCCCTCACATACGAGGCTCCATTTTACCAATATAACACACTCTAATATTATATATGATGCCCATTTTTTTCTAATTTGCTTCAAGCCTCCAAAATGTTAGGGATTATGCTAGCTACCCCTCTACCCACTAGTGTCTAGTGTCACACTCTTCCAAAAAAAATTACATTAGAATACAAATTATCATTAGTATATAACTAAAATCTCCATTATATTATTTAAATCTGTGTCTTCTACCATATAATTTAGAATTGTTTGTTGAAAAAATAAATTTCAGATGTATCTTGGAGAAAGTTGCACTGTTATTTAAGCAGTACAAAATGAGAACAATGCCTCTATCAAATGTTACGTACTTCTGTAGGAGTATTAAGAAAGATTACGGAGTATGATTTGGATTTTGTTACCAATCGTTTTCTTAGAAAAAACAATTATGCACATATACCTCATCAAATGAGAAGAGAAAAACTTTAAATTGACACTTCTTTAATTTAATAAACTCCAAGTAAATTGACACTCCATTAATTATTGCTGTTGAAATCTTCAAGCTCCTCTGAATCTCTGACTACAACGAGTGTGAGGCTTTGAAAGTTTGAACCAAACAACTGTATTTAGTTAATTTTTTATAGTTGGGCAGTTTCAGTCCTGAAGTGTCAAGGAAGAAATCATCAGTTGTATGACTTTCTTCACTCCATAGTAATCAGAATTTTGAGTCTACGACAAATTTTCGATCCAATTTTGTAATTGTATTTGATAATTTTTGGGTTTTTTTCTCAAGATTTCACTTTAATTTTTAATCCTACAATTCAATCATATCAATTTCAAAGATATCAAAAAATCAATACTAATCTGATTTCATAAATCACCAAATCTTGTTTTAGATAGCTAACCTAAAGTTTAAACAGGAATTACAATTGGCCGGTCATTGCAGACGACATTGATTGCTTCAAGCAGTGTTGGAGACGAGTTCTGCGTTTCCACCGGACTGACTGACCTATCCTAGGGGTTGTTCCCGGCAGATCTCAATCTTGGGCTGTTCCGGTGGTTTCAGCAGATCCTCTCCAAGCTGTGGATCCGCTCCAAGGTGCAGAACTCGGTGAGTTGTGGCGGAACTCGGTGAGTTGTGGCGGAACTCGGCGGACTGGGTCAGGCGGTGGCTGAACTCGGCGAGCTAAGTCACACGATGGCACTCGACGGACTGAGTCACTTGGTGGACCGAGTCAGCGCAACTCGGTCTGAGTCATGCTTAATATCTAGGTGAACTCGGACGGCTGACCTGGTAGACCAAATTTCTAGAAAACGACCCTTCTTTGTGCAGAAGCATCATCTTGACGACGATATGTATTTTTAGTTTTCTAATGCTACGACGGCATCATTTCCACCAACATATCTTTGATGGCAACAACAAGCATAGGGTGTGCAAAATTTTGTTACAATTTGGTTGCCAGAATATTTTCGACATTTTAAATGTGTACTGATAGCTTTCTTTGGTGAAGTCACGGACACATGGGTACTGCTTTCTTTTATTTTATTCTTTTTCTTTTTCTTTTTTTCTCCTTTTTGGGATGGGAGGCTTTTAATTTTGCACTTTTATTGTTATTTTTTTCTTAGTTTCATTTTTTATTTTCAATTTATTTTGTTTAGAAAATGGGTGAAAAAGGTTTTTTGATGTAAGTATCAAATAGGGATTGTCTCTGTCAATACTTGTTTTTCGGCAACCTGAGTCCGGTAAAACTCGATTGACTTCAGATATGATATCCAAAAAGACAATAAGGAGAAATCCAAGTCAAAATCGTTAAAACAACGGACTTTTGGCGACTGTTATTTCAGAGGACTTAAATAAGATTTGTAGACTTTGATACATATGGATGAAGATGAAGAGGCCAATTTGATTGTTAATTCGATTTAATTTGTCTTTAAATCCTTTTGTAATCAAGGTAGAGATAATTCTACGTATTATAAGTGATCTTTATACATCGATGAAAATTATTTTTGGTAATTAAAATGACTGGTTTTAGCCTCCTAGTTTAGGGAAAGGTTTTTATAGGTTAAATGGAGACTAAACCAGATCTTTAGTTGGGGAACTTCATTTGATTTGTTTTGATTGCCTTAGATAATTGATCAGAAGTGTGGATAGATCATTTTGCGTGCGTTCTATTTGATACTTCACTGTGATTGGTTATGGTAGTCTCAGGTTGATTATATTGTGGCTACATTATGACTACACAGTGACAACCACTTATCTTTGTGTGCCCTTCTCATTGCTACATAGCCATTTGTTTAGTATTGTAATGTGGTCGGGCGCCTTTGTATTTCTCTCTTTTCGCCACTGAGGTTTTAGATTAGAACTGAAATATTTAGTCAGCATCTCCGTGTAAATGAGTTTATCCCATATCATATGTTGTAATTGCACATTGAGCAAATTTGAACTTAATAGAAAAGGGATGCGAACCCTATAAACCCTCGTCTAAGAGACAATTTTATTTTTTTATAAATAATATTAAAAAAATGAACAGGAATTACGATGCAATTATTAAACATTTTAATAAAAATAGAGTTCTTTTTAAAATCTGCAAATAAATTTGGGAAAGATAAAATTTTTCATTGATTTTTGCAAAAAGATCTCTGCCTAAAATTTATACTGTCTCACAAAAGATCATCTATTCATAAATATTGGTTCACTCTGGAAAATACAATGTTACTTTAGTTGAAATTTGGTTTTACCTAGTTAATTCATTTGTTACTACCGTGTTCCAACATAACTTAATCAACCAAGTACGTAATAAAGTAAAAGACAAAGACACACGACTTGAATACGCAGTTCGGTAAAATTCACTTACATCTGTAGGGTCTGGCCCTGTTCAGAATGAATCCACTAATCAGAAATATAGTACAAAGTACAACATACAATATACTTATCTTATCTAATTAAAATGTGTGAATTCTACTAGCTCCCTTAGCTAACGATCCAACTTGATCAGACTCCCTCTCAACTCGATACTCGTCAACCCTGGACTTTCTCCTCCCGAGGAATTAAGACATACGATTCTGAACAGTTAATCAAAAGGTTTGGATCATGTTGGAACACAAACACAAAACTCTTGACTACTTCTGAATATCGAAAACCTGAGTGCAGATTTTTTCAATATAAATTTGTAAGTAGCTCAGCCAGAATGTCCACATACATAACACGGTTGCACATATCAAGTTACTAGTGCGAGTAGAATTCCTTCACCACCAAATATTCTAATTACCATCAAATCTTTTGGAAATAGAACTTACCAAATTTAATCTCTTTAAGTAAGGAATTAGATTGTCTCGTCTATATCCTAACCATAACCGAATATTTCGATTCTATAAATCTAATACAATTCCATAAATATAGGAATTGATATATTCTCCAAATCAAATACAACTGCACGATATATTTTGCTACTCGGATTTCATCTTCGAACGTTCCATCAATGACAAACTTCCTTCTTTAATGTTACAGCATTATAATCTCATATTTGCATAATTACTACAAATTTCCAATTAAATAAATTTGTACTTTACAGTTTTCATCAAACACAAAGTCATATAGGACTCCAGACGTATATTACAAGAAACTCTTCCGTGATTTAATGAACTTTCATAGATGTAATGTGATTAGGTATAATATGAATTGTTCATAGTATATAGCCGTCCATAAAAGTAGTGCTTTCAATTGATAGCAAGCGTATATAAAAAGGCGGGCCGGATTTTTTATTTTAAAAAAATCGTCATTACTATAAGGTTTATAGGATTCTTATCATGCTCTATTAAACTCAACTTACAATTACAAATATATGAAATTATGGATCAAATCATTTACACATACGCATTAGTTAAATAATATTCAAAACTCTAATGATTGTATACATAAAGGCACAATAGATTCTCTCCCTCTCTCCTTCTCTCGCTTCTCTCCTCCCTGTTACTATTTATCATCCCTACCGCTAGACACCAATAACTAAATCACATATCCCTCACCAGAACCCTCACTCACGTAACCACCTTTTAACCTTGTCGAGTTTACAAGGCACCGCTATGGCGACTTCAGCAGTCAAAAGCTTTGCCCAAACACTCCAAACTCGAAACCCTCATATCTCCACAAACCTCCCTTGCCCTCAAAATCTGACACCAATTCTTCAATATAAGGGAGAATCGCCTGTGCTTTTCTCTCCTGAGCAAATATCGGAGCTATCCACTCACTACGCAAATGCTCTTATTGGGAATTTTCCAAGACGAAGGCCGACAATGGAAAAGCTAGAAGCTGATTTCAGGACTGTGGGTTTCAGCAGAAGTTACCAATTGGGCGCGATTGATTTCAAGAACATCCTAATCAGGTTCCAAGAGAAGGAAGACTTCCAACGTTGCTGGATCAAGGGGGTTTGTTCGCTTAATGGCACCACTATAAGGATTCTCATATGGACGCCGGACTTCAAACCGAATGCAGAATCTTCGATTGTCCCGGCCTGGGTCACCATCAGACAAGTGCCTCTCTTCTATTACAATGTCCCGGCCATAGAAGCAATTGGAAACCAGATTGGAAAATTCATCAAGATGGATCAAGCAACATAAAGGCTAACAAGGCCATCTGCCCTCAAGATATGTGTGGAAATTGACCTTCAATCCCAACTGTTGAGCCACATCAGGTTAGGCACTTCCTTGGAAAACGAAAAGCATGCCATAGAATATAAAGATTTACCTATGTACTGCTGTGGATGTAAGAAGATTGGTCACCATGTGGATATGTGTAGAATAGTTAACCCTGAACTGAGACTCCCTAAATCTACCACCACACTGAATAGAGCCCCCAAACAGGTATCTACTAAACAAATTAATAGGAATGAACCTCAACAAACAAATGCAATAGATAAACTAAAGCTTGGCAACAAACACAACAAAGAACCAATAGAAGTTGCCCATACTAAAGTTCTAGCTAAATGGCAGCCAGTACACAAAAACATTGATCCACATACTTTAGGGATACCAATAGGCTAGAAACAAAGAGAAGCGCAACACCAACCTCAACCAGAAACACCAGATAGAATAGAAAGCCCTCGCATAGACATTGAGACACCACAGATGGAACTCCAAGGGGAAGAAATTACCAATCCAGATACTTTACATACTCACAATGCTGGGGAGAAGCAACAGGATGTGACCCCACAACCTCACAATGTTGTCTTCAAAGGCAACAACAATGAGGCTGAACTGCAAAAAGGGAAAACCCAACAATTAATTGATCTTACAGAAGAAACAAGCAAACACAAGGAGTGTGCCAAAGATGACCTATCAGGTATCATCCTAAACTCTCCTTTAAATGAACAAGGTACTGATCCTTTTTACTTACCATCCTGCAGATCCAGCCCCAAAAGCTCAAACAGGTTCCATATACTAGGAGTTGAACTTCAGTCTGACACAGCAGGCTGCAGCTCAAGTACTAAAGAGCTTCGGCTGGATCAGGTAAGTACCCAAAAATTCTCTAGTATGATGTCTGGTAAGACATCCTAGAAGAGGACATTCTTTACCATGTTAATTAGGATGAATTTAAGGTCTACTTCAATAAGAAACTCTGGAAAGTCTAAATTATAGATACACACCTTAATGTTAGAGCCCTTGTCTGGAACCTTAGAGGAATCACAACATCCCTAGATAGGTTAAAAAGAATAACTAGGACTCATAATATACAGATACTTTGTGTATTTGAACCTAAGCATCATTATCAGCAATGTAACACATAAAGGATTAAATTAAATTTTCAGTGTCACTATAGCTCAGATAGAAATAACATTTGGCTAATGTGGAACTCGTGTTGCAATGTTAGCATCTTATCTGAGATTGGTTAATATACAAAAACTGCCATTTCTTCCCCCCCCCCCCCTGCTCAGTGCTGAAATGTGTGTATATTTCATTCATGCATCAACCTTAAGAACAGACAGGTAAAAAAATATGGTAGCAGATCACCTCACATTTAAACAGCAATAAACTTTTAATTGGTGATTTTAATGTCATAAATTCCATAACAGAATATAAGGGTCCCAATAAGCCTAATGTAAAAAGCATTAGAGACTTCTCTAATTTCATAGTAAGCCAAAAACTGTCACATCTTTATACAATGGAAAATACCTTCACTTGATCAAACAAGAGAAGACCTCTTACATTAGAAAGACTTGACAGGGCTCTAATTTACCATGACTGGAATGAAAAATTTCCAAACAGCTCACTGCACACACTCAACAAACACACCTCTGATCACTGCCCATTATTACTAACCATAGGGAGTAAGATTGCTTCATCACCTAAGCCATTTAGATTCCTAGATGCTTGGATAAATAGGCCTCAACTGAAACAGATCATTGAAACTAACTGGTCACAAACCATATTAGAAACTGGCATGCTAAAATTCTTTCTGAAATTAAAAGGACTGAAGCTGGTTTTAAAAACATGGAATAAGGAAGTTTTTGGTAACATAAGTGATCATGTCAAAAAGGCTGAAGAGGAACTCAAAATACAGGAAATTAACTATGAGACAACAAATTAACTATGACATCATAGAGCTTAATCATAAAAATGCACGGCTACTGAGAGCACTATCTGAAGAAAAAATGTTTCGGAAACAGAAAGCTAACATAAAATGACTTAAAGAAGGAGATGAAAATACTGAGTATTTTCACTCAACTGTAAATCAGAGAAGACAGAAACAAAACATCTCAAAGACAGAAGGAGTATGGACGGACAGTCCTTTGGAGATTGAAAAAGAAGCAATTCTGTTTTACCAAAATCTACTGACTGATGACTCTAACACTAGAGATGACAAATTTCAAACTTTTTAAACCAGATCTCTCAGATCCTTAATAGTAGTGACAATTCACAAATGCTCAGAAAGCCAACCTTGAATGAAATTAGGGAAATAGTCTTCTCCTTAAATCAGAGTGGAGCCCCTGGCCCTGATGGATTCTCTGCCAACCTTTTTAGAACTTTCTGGGACATAATAAGACCTGACCTGCTATTAGCAGTCTCTGATTTCATGTCATGCACGAAAATTCCTGCTGGAATTTCAAGTACCTGGATATGCCTGATACCGAAAAAGGATATCCGTGTATCCTTTGCTGATTTCAGACCCATATCACTTTCTAACTTCAGTAACAAAATTTCTCTAAACTTTTAGTTCAGAGAATAACTGATATCTTACCAAAACTGATCTCACAAAATCAATCAGCCTTCCTAAAAGGCATAGAAATAGCTGACAATGTCATCTATGTCAAAGAAATGGCAAGATACATAAATAATAATAAAAAAAGAAGCCCCTAACTTCATCCTAAAATTGGATCTAACAAACGCTTTTGACAGAGTTAAATGGACTTTTCTTCGTCGGATTTCAGGACCAATTCATCAATTTGATCCTAAATAACTTGTCTAGTGCATGGTTCTCTATTATTATCAATTCCAAACCTGCAGGTTTTTTCCAAGCTTCAAGGGGAATCAAACAGGGAAACCCTTTATCCCCTTTACTATTCAATATTTTTTTTCAGAATCCTTCTCTAGAAGCTTGACTTTTTGTTTCCAAAATAAGAAGATCAATCTTTTTAAAAATCCCGCATATGAAAACACTGTCTCACATCTATGCTATGCGGATGATACAATCATCTTCTTTCAGGCCACTAAGACATCCATAAAAAGAATCAAAGCATTAAGCTTACATGTTTTTGAGGAATGCAGTGGCCAACAGATTAACTATGGAAAAAGTAATTTTTTCATAAGTAAACATACCACTTTAACACATCTAAGAATGATAAAAAATTCCTTAGGAATGTCCAGAGGGTCCTTTCCATTTACATATCTAGGGTGCCCTATCTACACTGGAATTACAAAAGAGATACATTTTCAGCCCCTAATGAAAAAATATGAGATAAAACTGAAATCTTGGAAAAATAAATGGCTTAGTACTGCTGGAAGACTCACACTCATAAAATCTGTCCTTTTTGCTCTGCCAAGCATCTATGGGCTATTATGTCCCCAACACAATCAGTAATAAAGAAACTAAACAAGAAAATCTCCAATTTCTTTTGGGGAGAGCATGATTATGGTCCTAAAAAGTGTGGAGAAGCATTACAAAGATGAGTTATCCAGTAAACCAAAATGGTATTGGGATTAGAAATATTAAAGATATAATCAGGACTTTCTCCCTTAAACTGTGGTGGAAACTACAAAAAGGAGAGACACTATGGGCTAATTTCTTATGGTCCATTCCTGGAAATCAAAGAATATCCCAAATCTGGAAAAGAATTCAGAAAGTAAACCAGCTGGCTGAAAGACAAACAAGGATAATATATGGCAATGGTCTAGCAAATCTTTTCATTACCAACTAGACAAGTATGGGACCACTGCAAAACTATGTAGACCCATCTATGTATACAGTGGTTCCACCCTGCACTACAATCCAACATTTTGTAAACATGAAGTCAAGCTTCCTATATGCTTTTAATACATTACCTAATCACATCTTCCACATTATGATGGAGCTGCAGGTACACCCAGTCAGACAGGACAAATTAATATGGAAGTCATCAAACAATGGAGAGTTCAGTTTCAAGTCTGCATACAAGATAGTTGCCTCACAAAAATCAGAAATCAGAATTCTGAAGAAGGTATGGCTCTCAAAACTGCCAAAGAAAATTTCTATGTTCATGTGGAAACTTTCAAATGCAATTTTACCTTTTGATGACATGCTCAATTTCAGCAATATCTCACTTGCATCTAAATGCCCACTTTGCAACAACACTGACACACTTAGCCACTAGTTCAATGATTGTTCTCTAGCCATAGACCTGTGGATATTTTTTGACCATATGATAGAACTGAGGCACCAATATTTCAACTCCATCTTTGATTGACTTTCACATCATTGGTCTTATAATGGAGAGACAAAAATACACTCCACATTAATCGCCATATTTCCCTCTCTCGTCTGTTGGCAAATCTGGAAAGCTAGAAACAATTTCTTTTTTGATAATATTAGACCAAATAGGGAAAAAATGAATAATAACATAAAAAAAATACATGTTCTTCATCTTCTATACCAAACCAGAGGTTAGTACAAAGATAAATGATAATCACTGGGTTTAAATTTGTCTAATCCCACCTATGGAAAAACCAACAATACCCAAAATTAAATGCATCACATGGTCAAAACCTAAACTAGAATACAAAATCAACTTTGATGCATCATGGAAGCAGAGGGTACACTGTGGTATTGGGATAGTTATCGAGAATACATATGGAACATTTCTTAAGCCATGCCATAAATCTGTTAGAGCAAAAACTAGTTTCCAAGCCGAACTCCTAGGTCTAAAAGAAGGACTAATTTTTGCAGCTAATCTGGGCCTAAATGCTTTCTCCCTTGAAACTGATTGTGCCAATATTCTGGAAGTAAAGCCCCATGGGAATTGTATCATTTAGCATCTGAAATCAAACAAAGGATGGGGGACCTCATAATTACACACACTCCAAGAGAAGGAAATATGGTTGCTGATAGATTAAGTAAACTAGGAAGGAATAAGGAACCAAAATTTCTAAACTACCATAACCTAGATCAGAAAAAACAAGGGACTTCTAGCTCTTGACAAAGAATAGATACCTTCCATTAGAATCTTGAATGGATACTACTGATTTTGAAATGAAAATGCTGGTTGGAACGATCATCAACAACAACAGGCAAAATGAAATGGCCAGGCTACAACCCAAGAGTAGCAAACCGAAGATACTCCAACATAGAATCAAGCATGGAATCAACCTCAAACAAGGCCACAAACCAAGGAAAGCAACTATGAAGCTATTACAAGGTGGAATCGTGCAACAGATGCAGAAATCAAGGAGTAATGAGCACAAGGAGAAGACTGGAGACAGTATCTCAACAAGATGAAAACCAATTCACGTTTCCCTCGAGTATCAAGCCCTCGAGCCATCAGCCATCGAGCACTCGAGCCTCGAGCCCTCGAGCACCCGAGCTCTCGAGCCCTCAAGCCCTTGAGCCCTACAACCCTCAAGCCATCAAACCATTAAGCACTCAAATCAAGTGGCGGTGGCAAAGATAACGACACACAAGATGGAACACTACTGGAATCCAGGTCTCCTGCACACCAGCACTCTACAGGCTCGAGGACCCTCGAGACCAAGAACCTCCTAAGTCATGCCACGATCACTCGAGCACTCAAGCCCCGAGCCATTGAGCCCCGAGCACAAAGCATTCGAGCCTCAAACCTTCGATTCCTAGAGTCCTTGAGCCTCAAGCCCACAAGCACTCGAACCAGGTGGCGGAGAAGAAGACGAGACACAAGATGGAAATCAGATTTCCAGCACTCTTCTTACTTAGAGCCTTTTAGTAGATCTGGCCATTTACCCATGTTAACACGAGGGGTGGAGACATGGAAAATGGAATCATCCACAAAAATGCCCTAAGTAGACTTTCGCTCAGAAATTTTGACAACCACATATTATCTTTTTGTACAAAGTCTTCAAAATTATTTTGAAGCAAATATTTGTAAAAGAATCTTTTACCGTTTTCAGGTTTGGGGAACCTAATACATATCCCTCCCATTAATATGAGTTAATTTTTTTTAAAAAAAAAGATTGTATACATAAAGGCGCTAGTCAATAATACATCTCAAAAGAAAGGTCATTGTGACAATGAAAAGGACACTAAATATACAGTATAATAAGTGATTCTCGTTATACAGTTGTTTGATAATGTAGACCTTGCAGAAAATAAGGGTAATAATGTGTGTTTGTATTCATGATCTCAGGGTACGTTATATATTGGTACAGAATACCTATACAAGCTAAGAAAATGTAATAGAATCTAATTACAATTACAAGTAATATCTGAATTCCTTAATACTCCTCCTTAAGTTGGAGCATGAGGGCAGAAATGCCCAACTTGCCAAGTAAGAAATGGAACTGATTACGTCCGAGAACTTTGATAAACAAGTCAGCAGGTTTATCTATAGTGCGGATATGATGACTAACAATTGTGCCAGATTGCACAAGATCCCAGATGAAATGACAATAAACTTAAATATGCTTTGTACGTTTATGGAATACTGGATTTGCCGCAATATGAAGAACATATTGACTACCACAAAATAAACGCATATATGTAAAATGCACAACCCCCAAGTCTTTCAGTAAAGACTTAAGCCATAACAATTCACAACGGGTAACAGCCATAGCGCGATACTCCACTTCAGCAGAGAACCGAGAAACTGAAGGTTGCTTCTTAGTCTTCCAAGAAATTGGAGAATTGCCAATAACTACAAAATAACCGGAAAGAGAACGTCGGGTAATAAGGCAAGCGGCCCAATCAGAATCACAGTAAGTAGTCAACTATAACGCACTACGGGAAGAGAGAAATAGACCTTGACCAGAATGGGTATTCAAGTAGTGCAACACGTAAATTGCAGCTTACCAGTGAGGAACACATGGAGACTTCATGAACTAGGCAAGTGTATGAACGAAATAACTAAGTTCGGGATGCGTGATAGTGAGGTATATCAGACACCCAAAAATCTAGATTGCGTACTAGAAAAATTATCACAAGTCACATAACCAGTAAGAGGATAAAGAACACCTGAGGATAGTGATGATGCATGAGTGATTGTAGCAGTAGGGGGTCTTCAGCAGTAATAGAACATACATAATCATCATCACAGTCATAATCTTCCAAGTAAGGAAGAGGACGCCGATTTCAAACACTTTGTCAGAGAAGAGGCAACTCATAAGCGAAAGGCGGCACCGGAATATCCGGTGAAGCAGGCGACAGAGCTGGCAGTAGGCGGCGGCGGATGGCAGTGTCTGGTGCCAGAGACATCGCGTCAGGCGATAGTGGAGCAGGCAGGTCAGGAAACGGCGATGCGTGAGGTACGTCATCGATGGGATCTGGTGGCACGTGCGGCAGCGTCAACTTCGGTGGCACGACATTAGACTGGACTGGCAAAGACGGTGGTCGGGGACAAATGGCGGATCGATGGCCAGTAGAAAAATTGGAACGGCGGCCGGTGGGTAAGGCTCTGGTGGCGGCGATGGTGATGTCGGAGGTGAGGTGGTGGCGCCTCCAGGATGCACTAAGGTCGGTGTCGGAGTGACTGCATATGGGAACTGATCTTCAAAAAAAATTAGCATTTTGACTGTTGAAGAAAGTTTGGGACTCCAAGTTATTAAGGCGGTAGCCTTTCTTTCTGGCAGGATAACTAAGAAACAAACATCGCCGACTTCTTTGTGCAAACTTGTCTCGGTATCTGGGAATGTAAGCATCAAAGCACAAGCATCCAAATACCTTCAAAGATGTGTAATTTGGAGCTCGTCCATAGAGCATTTCAAAGGGAGTACTACCATTGAGATGCTTCATCGATTTTCGGTTAATTAAGTAAGCAGCAGTAAGAACACATTCTCCCCAAAAGTCAACGGGCAAGTTGGCTTGAAAATGTAAAGCACGCGCCACTTTTAGCATATGGCGATGCTTACGTTCAACACGGTCATTCTGTTGTGGTGTGTCAACCATAGATGTC
The DNA here is from genome assembly GCA_037428765.1 of Rubia yunnanensis. Lineage (NCBI taxonomy): Eukaryota > Viridiplantae > Streptophyta > Magnoliopsida > Gentianales > Rubiaceae > Rubia > Rubia yunnanensis. The sequence goes on from CM075070.1 coordinate 11,000,656, forward strand.
TCAAAAATTCTCCCAAATTAAGCAAAGTAGGATCTCAAAGGCAAAAATTTGGTGTCATTGTTAGCACAGATGCGCAGGACAGTTCGGCCAAACTAGTTCTTAACTAAGGCACAAAACTCTAAAAATCTAGAAGCTACATCTGACTTAGCAACTAATAAATAAACCCAAACAGCTCGAGAATAATCATCAACTATTGTTAAAAAATGAAATGCACCACTAGAAGATGATCTTCTATAAGGACCCCAAACATCACAATGTATTAATTCAAACAATGAACTAGCATTTAAAGAACTTAGAGAAAAACTGTGTCTAGTCTGTTTTGCTCTATAACTCACAGAGCAAGGAACAGAAATCTTATTAGTACTAAAATCAATAGAAGAAACAGAAGACTACACCGCAGAGCAAGGATGTCCAAGACGCTGATGCCATAAATCATAAGTAGATCCGGATGATTATGAATTGCTTTAAATAAACTCAGAGAGAAAATCGCAAATCATTAATCATTGATTTGCGTGAAATCCATGTTATTTTCATTCAATTGCTACAAGATCGACAATTCCATAAACTTGTGCTTCTGTTGCAGACATAAAAATATCTCTTTCCATGTCTTCAGATACAACCCATAAGGGTTTGCCTGTTCTTTGTACATAAACCCTTGCGAGGGTTTCGCGCAGTTTTAGTAGTTCTTCCGCTTCTAGGATAAATTCTCCCGTTTGTGCCTCATAAAACGAACTGGCAGGTTGATGGATCATTACCCTGATGATATAACGTCCCTCTATCTCGCGGGATGGTGATGAAGCCAAGAAAAATAACAAAGAATAGAACAAAGATAGAATTAAATAACCATACGGGCATCTTTTGTGCATTGGATATGCATACGGCTCTATACTCAAATTGACCTCTCCGTGCCATTGAAGAAAGAGACGAATATATTAGACCCAGATGGTCAAATGATCAAAATACCACCCTTCTTTTTTGTAATAGTTTAAAATACTATGATGGCTCCGTTGCCTTAATAGAATATAGTAATTCTTTTTTTATCTGTAATTCAGCAATCCCAAAGTTTCTTTTTGATCAAATCAAATAAAAATAACTAAAAATTAAAAATCTTGTTTTTCCTGCTCTTTACATAAATATAAATAGTGTTAAGAGCCAAAAATAAAAGAGCTTGTGACGCTGAACTGGACGCCCGATAAATAAGAAAAAATCGGAACTATCCTTTATTTCATACTACCCCTTCGATACATAATCTAATTTAATGCAAAAATTGATCATATCGAATTCGAAGTGCCATGCTACTATTACTTAATAGTCTATTATTACTTACTATTCATATTTCATAGGGCGAAGGCATAGTCTTCTTTTTTATTTTTTGTCTCAAAAAAACCCATTGGCGCCAAGCGTGCGGGAATGCTAAACGTTTGGTAATTTCTCCTCCGACCAGGATAAAAGATCCCATTGAGGCGGCTAATCCCATGCATATTGTGTGGACATCTGGACGCACAAATTGCATAGTATCATAAATAGCTACTCCGGGTATTACCCAGCCCCCTGGAGAGTTTATAAACAAATAAAGATCAAGCAACTATCGGAAAAGACTGCAGGATAGGAGGACAAACACGAGTATCCAGCAGACAAAGCCAATAAACCCCCATGTTGTTCACCCACGCCAATCTCAGTCATCGTACTAATTTTCTATAATATGCAATAATTTCCAGTTAAACAAAGCTAGACAGTTTAAGGCAGATAACAATCTAGAGCAAGATAATAAGTTGCATTGCAAAGCAGGTATGTAGAGCACATGATTAAGGGTGATACCATCAAAGCAGATAGAACCATATTATGGAGTAGATGACATAGATCCATCAGGCAGTATAACATTCACAGTATCGATAGCAGTTATAATACCAGTAAGAGAACCTTTGTCACCAGTCATATGATATAATGCTCTCGAATCAAGAATCCAAGGTAAAGTAGACTTACCTAACGCATGGTCAGAAAGAGAGTTTAAGTGATTAAACAAGTGCATGGCCGTGCTCCATTGGTCACCAGACAGAGCATGGCCAAAATCAGAATGGGTAGGGACACTGCCCGTAGAGGCTGTTGCCGCTAACCCTGGCGGTGACATGGTAGCGTCTGCAAACTGCGGTGGGAGTGGAGGAGCCACGGCAGCGGGAACCATAAGGCTTGCGGCAGCGATCGGCCGAGTTGGCACCATCTTCTTAGCAGTGTTGGCTTTCTCCTTCAACTCCTTGAACCATTCTAGAATGCATGTGATCTGGTAATAAAAAGCTTTGTCGTGACCCTTGCGATGACAATCCATACAGACGAGATTCTTGCGATCAACTGAAGTGAGGACAGCTGTTGAAGAGCTCATAGGTGGTGGGTGTCGTGCGGCATATACTATGGAGTTAGAAGAAGGCTCGTGCGATCGGATGATATCTTAGTGATTCTCCTCCTGGACAACAAGCGCATACACGCGGTTGAATGATAGCAGCGGATCAATGCTCATGATATGGGATTGCAAGGTGTGATAGCCTTCGTCGAGTCCAGAGATGAATTGATAAATCAAATCCTTATCTCTCTCTCCAGGGAGGCGTGTGCAACAAGATTAAAAGTGCACAACACTTTGCTAGCTTCACAGTCGCAAAATAAAGGAGGTCGTATAGAGTTGTAGTCCCTAAACAGCTTCTTTAGATTGCCAAAGTAATTGGCGATGGGCTGACCATTCTGCCTACAGTTCTGAATGTCTTCCCGAATCTGCAAAATTTTCATGCCATCACCAAGAGTTAAACGTGCCTTAAAGTTATCCCACAATTCCTTAACTATGCCAAAAGAGCTCGTAGAAGATCGCAATGCTGGATTCAGGGTTTGCAAAATCCTGCAAATAAGAGTAGCATTAACAACAGGCCACTCGGTAGCATTAGGATCATCATCTTCAGGTTTAGTAATGGATCCATCAACGAACCCAATCTTATGCTCAGCAAGCATAGCACAGAAAATCCCATCAGACTATTCAAGGTAATTCTCTTGACCCATCAGGATGGTGGGTGCAATAACAAAATATGGTCCATCAGAAGAGCCAATGAAGTAGGGGTCAGTCGACAAACGACCAACAGGTACAATTATCTTAGGGCCAGATTGCAACTGCAACTGTTTCAGTAAAGTCGCAATTACCTCTCAGCCATTCATGTCCTGAAGCTTAGTAGCCTCAGATTCAGCAACGATGCGAGCCTATTGAACGACATCGGGAGTAGTTTCAGAAGTCAACAAAACTAAAATCAGGATCAGCGGTACTAGGTAGAGCCGGCGGTGGATCGGAGATCGGGGATGCGGTGGTGCATAAACTGGATGCGGTGGTGCATAAACTAGATGCAGCGGCGCCTGAGCTTTGGTGTCAGCGTGTGAAAGACAATGCGCGGATGGATCTGTGCAAGGACAGCGTCTTTTGATAGCGGACGGCTGGCGGAGCACGGCGACGAACGGTGGACAAATATTCGGCGAGCAGCGGCGGCAGAAAGGCAGTAGGTGAGGTTGACGCGCGGCTAATCGACGGTGGCAGGTGGAGCTCAACGAAAGCAAGGAAAATTTTCTTTAGGATTTTAGGCTCTAATACCATGTAGAAAATAAGGGTAATAATGTGTGTTTGTATTCATGATCTCAGGGTACATCATATAGTGATACAGAATATCTATACAAGCTATGAAAATGTAATAGAATCTAATTACAATTACAAGTAATATCTACATTCCTTAGTAGACCTGAAACTACCAAACATAACCAGACACATTGAAGTATTTGATCAATGAAACGCACACAAAATGTTCATTTTACTCTGATAATATTTGCGCTCTCTTGAGATAATCCTAATTTAACATGTTAACCCTAAGCCAAGTTGTATTCTTTTGTTTAAATTTTGTTTTATACTTCGGATTTATTTGAACAATTGTGTCTTATTAATTTATAAACTGCTTTGACCTAACTTCAAGTGGTCAGCATTATACATATTTAGAAAAATGCATCCTTGTACGCAAACCCAATTAAAGATAACATACTAATATAGTAGTTTTGCTTTCTCTAATTTGGCTCGGAATAGGCAAATGCATGGAAAAATGCATTGAAGAGTCAAAACCAATAAATACAAATGGGACAGATAACCAATTTAATAAAGAGTTATATGAGATCTGAAAGCTTTATTTAAAATGTGTTTCACCGAAAATTGCAACCAACGAATATAATATTAATACAAATGATGGGTCCCAAAACAACAGTGCTACTTCTTTTTCCTTCCTTAATCAGAGGTGAATCAGTGTCATAGTGGCAAAAATCCAAATTAATTAGTAAAAAATTAGGATAATATCAAAACTCTGAATTTATGCACCGACAATCCTCGTGAAGTTTGACTATCTACACAACCCTACAAGATCAACACTGTAGATAAACAGGCCTTGTTTTTGGCAATTTTAATTACTTCAAAATTAATCAGTACCCTACAAATTAGTACCAGTATCCCATCTCCTTTCGGTTTTTACGAAGAGTTAATTCTCTCGATGTCCAAAAAGAACACATAAAAAGACCTTATCTTTCCATAAATAAATGTATTAGGTTACTGAAAAAAAATCAATAAACATTTAATGTTGATTCTAGATCAACTAAGACAAAAATAAAATATTAAATCAATTCTTATAGATTAGCAGGGTCCCATTGCACGTTACGCGGTGTTTTTGATTAAAAATTTTAATTAATTGAAATGTAATATTTGCATCTTACATCTAAATTGAAAATAAAAACTAAATTATAAAAGAATTACCGTAGGAACTATATAGTAAAATAATCAATTGGGTTAGAATTTATTAAATATTTTTATAAACTTTCATGAAATGATAAACCAGCAAGCTTTAAAGTAATCTGCTAGTTTTTAACAATATTTTTACGGAAGTAGACATTTTACATAGTTTAGGTATCCAAGACAATGAGAATTTTGATCTTGAAAATAGAGACTACTTTTCTTCTTAATACTAAATGATATACTCATCGATGATACCACAAATTACAATGCTATCTTTTACCACTTAATACGCAAAAAATGTCCTTAAAAGCACTTCCATTATAGTTGTCTTCCTCTAAAGCTCACGCGAAAACCAATAAGTTGAATCGCCTAATTGTTTCTACACTAAAAACTATTCATATATATGGGATATCAAAATTTTGTCATGATGGCTATCAACATGGCTTCCTTTTCTATCATATCTTGCTGGTGCTTCTCCTCCAGGAGCGTTCGATTCTATGTTTACGGTAACAACATTAGATTAAGATTCTGTGATGCCATTTTCATCAGCCCGATGATTCGTGGGTAGGAGCCATGTTTGAGAATACTGTTGAGACAACTTGTCTTGAATATCAACATTGTCGAAAGATTGCATTCTTTGGATCATAGTCACCTAAGCATATACTACACTTGAAAACAATAGTGACATGTCAATGCGAGATATAGGACAATCAACCTCAAGGCAACGATCAAATACAGAGGGATTCTTCATATGAAAAGGGCAGAATGTGTTTATGTGCCACCTTCTATGACTTGTACATCGAGCTACTCCAAACTTAAGTTTCTTTTGTATCAAGAATATCCATTTAAGTCTTAATGTTGCAATTATTATCCTCTTTCTTACACTACCACAACAACCCACCTCTAGCACCGGTTTTTTTATGTTCTAGCACCGGTTTTTTCATAAAAAAACCGGTGCTAAATTAGCACCGGTGCAAAACTACGACGTTGAAAAAAATCTCTTCCTCTGAAAGCTGCAGTGCGCTGCCGCTTTCAGAGAAAGGGAAAAAGACTCAAAATTAACAATTTTTTTCCACATTAATTTAATAATAAAATCAACATCACAAAACTAATAATTTATTTCCACATTAATGTATACAAACACCTTGTCTCGATTCGGTTTTCAGTTTTTTGCCCACCCCTAGGCCTACCTGTCTAAAGGAAACCAAAAGCTAAGCATTCAGCCCAATTGGAAAGGATTAGAACAAACTACGTTTATACTTGTGTTCATATGTACAGTTTGCATCATTGCAAGGATATTTCAGAACTTGGGGCAGAACCATGCACATCTTCACATACATTGCATCTGCAGAGAGGGCAAACCCTGATAAAAAGCACAAAAGATGATCAGCTAGAAGAAATCGATCATGTTGAATTAGGAACGCATATGTGAGAATCGATGCTGTAGATACATTACCTGTTTATTTCTTTAAGCCATTTGTCAATGCATGATATATGGTATTCGTGTGGGCAAGGAAGCACCCTTAGTTTGTCTCCTTCCTCGTACTCAGATAAACAGATGTAGCACCTGCGGCTCATATTGCCATCCATTCTTAGAAATCTAACAGAACCTCTGTGGCAAAGATAACAACCGTGAAACAACTACTGAGTTTTTGATATTAACAAGGGGAAGATAGCATGTTTTACTGCAAATGTCAAACAAACATACCATAACTGGCTTAAAGCGAAAGCATCCAGCCCTTTCACAACATGCAGTGAATGAGAATCGACACTCATTTCACTACAACCAAAAAAGACATGGATTCTACACAAAAAAGGTTATGAGAGCATACACGGTGTCTTAATATTTGCGTCTTTCAAGCACACTAGACCTCACTAGAAAGTTCAAACAAGATACAAATATCATAGTTACTCGAGGGCTTTCCATTAAAAAGCAGCAAGTGCACCATCACATCAACCAACAAGTTGTCAGTTAGCCTAAGAAGTGCATTTGTTACTCCCTCTATCCGAACTTAAGTTACAAAATTTAACTTTTCACGATTGATTTAAAATGCAAACACAGCAAAAACAGCAAACACGACAAAATAAAACAGAGAGAAGAGAACTTTTGATTATGTGCAGCAACGTCCCCACCTTGATTATGGTTAATGCAATCAAATCTTCACCATCCTATCCCAAAATCAAGGCTATTTATAACCATATGAACAAGAAAACACCAGATGTTTAAAACCAAACTAAAGATGGCAAACTTGCAACATAATAATTTCCATCTTCAATTGCCAAACTCCATTCTTTGAAGCAGTGACAACAAAGCACGGGTAAAACAAAGAATCAAACATTAATATGGAGAAATCACAAAGTTCAGCTTTGTTTTTATTTGTTCACATTAAAAACTTTATAAGTTTAAAACCATTATCAAATTATAGTTTTGAAAGAGAAGAAAACTATTACCACCAACAAAAACATACAGCACTACAAACTACACTAGACCACGATTTTCCGTAAACAAAGTGGGAGTGTTGAATTAAAGTCATTTACATGCGACATAATTGAATTCTTCTTAAACTTAAAAAACAAGGTTCAACATATTATTCTGTTGACAGTATACAAAATATAATCATGCCGCATTATTTTCAGTCAAAAACAGAAGACTTAGATCAAAGCAGCAGAAACTGGTCGAACTAAATTTACATGTGCAAAAAGTCGCCCTGAGTTCAGGTCATGTACCAGTACATGTGACATAATTGAATTCATCCAAAAATTCCAAAACAAAGTTCAACATATTATTCTTCTATCAGCATACAAAAAATAAACTGATCGTACTATATATGCTGTATTTCTTCTAAAAGCAAGTGCAAAATCTATAGAAAACTGATATTGTCTTGAACTTCATATAGTCTACAAGAATTTTCACCCTTAGTTCAACAAAGACATTCAACCGAATAGTGATTGATGAAAGGACCCAATAAAAGAGAACACATACCATGCCCAATTCTTAGTATGCGGTTGTAGCCGAGGTTAAGAACGCGGAGGCGAGTGAGTTCTCGTAAACCTTCAATGGTGGAAATTTTATTTTTGGAGAAGTTCAGGATATGTAGTCCTCGAGGAAGGGAACCCGCAGTTAAAAAGTATATTGACGGGACAAGGGGATTAAAGCAGACAACACTACAAGACAAAAGCTCACTCAAAATGCATAAACAAACTTTTCAACTTCCAAACAACACAAGACGAGCACACCATTTGAAAGCATAGCTGGAAAAAAACATTGCCCATGTCTTTCTTAATACTAAAATTCATGCAAGAAACTGATTGGTTCTTTGATGTAAAGGACTTGAGCTCAAAAGACAAAAAGAACAGCAGACAAGGAGAACCAGCTCGAAATAATGAAACCACACAATCCCAATTTGCAAATAAATTTAAAGATACAAACTTTTAGCAACCAGAAGGAAGAAAAACAGAAAACAGATCCAAAACCAAGCATAATCAATAACTAACCTAACACCACGTGCTTCAAAAAGTTATCATAGCAATATGTATATTGACATCGACTCAAATGAACTAGAATGGAACTTCATCGAAGATTCACCTGTGCATTGGTAAGCGCGGCCGGCGATGGGAGCTCCGGCAGAGGGGAGCGGTTCGGAGGTGGTAGAGAGCATCGTCATCGGTGGTGGGAAATGAAGAGGTGGCGGAACCCTCCAGCGGTGGTGGGGCTCCTTCTCTGACGGAAGAACCCTCTAGCGACGGTGGCGGAACCCTCTAGCGAAAATAGGGAATAAGAACCCTTTACTAGCGGGGCACCTCCAGCGGTGGCGGAACCCTCCCTTTGCCTCGAAGGAAAAGGGACAAGGCCTTGAGCGGGAAGATCCTCTCCCTCACCGGCGCCGGTGCCATCTCCCCTTCCTTCAACTTCTTCAGGTGATGCGTGGCCGGTGGCTGTTCGGCGGAGAAAGCCAGAGGAGACAGAGGGACGGTGGGGCGTGTGTTCGATCGAATCAAATTAGGGCAAGGGAGAAGGAAGGCTAAGTATATGAAAATTTGAGATATGAGGTTTGGGCCAAAATTATGGGTTTAAGCCCATTAAAGTTTTCATTAGCTAAAATCAAATAAAGTTTGATTGTTAATTAGTTAAAGTCAACTTAGTTATTAGTATTTATATATTGAAAGTCAAGTAAGGGTTGACCATTGATTAGTCAAAATTAAAAAAATTTCTTTGTATTTATTATATACTAATTCAAATAAAGTTTGATCATTAATTAGTTAAAGTCAACTTTGTTATTAGTGTTTATATATTGAAAGTCAAGTAAAGGTTGACTGTCGATTAGTTAAAGTTAACTTAGTTATTAGTGTTTATATATTGAAAGTCTAGTAAAGTTTGATCGTTGACTAGACAAAGTCAATCTAGTTTGTAGTGTTTATATATTGAAAATCTAGTAAAGTTTGACCGTTGATTAGAGAAAATCAACCTAGTTATTAGTGTTTATATATTGAAAGTCAAGTAAAGTTTGACCGTTGATTAGACAAAGTCAACCTATTTATTAATGTTTATATATTGAAAGTCAAGTATACTTTGACCGTTAATTAGTCAAAGTTAACATAGTTATTAGTGTTTATATATTGAAAGTAAAGTAAAGTTTGACCGTTAACTTGTTAAAGTCAGCTTAGTCTCCACTATTTCTGTATAGAGAGAGTCAAGTAAAGTTTGACCGTTGATTAGTTAAAGCCAGCTTAGTCACTAGTGTTTATATATAGAAAGTCAAGTAAGGTTTGACTGTTGATTAGACAAAGTTAAACATTTTTATTAGTATTTATTATATACTAATTCAAATAAAGTTTGACCGTTTAGTTAAAGTCTACTTAGTCACTAGTGTTTATATATAGAAAGTCAAGTAAGGTTTGACCATTGATTAGTTAACGTCAGCTAGTCACTAGTGTTTATATATAGAAAGTCAAGTAAGGTTTGACCATTGATTAGTTAACGTCAGCTAGTCACTAGTGTTTATATATAGAAAGTCAAGTAAGGTTTGACCGTTGATTAGACAAAGTCAAACATTTTTATTAGTATTTATTATATACTAATTCAAATAAAGTTTGACCGTTAATTAGTTAAAGTCAACTTTGTTATTAGTGTTTATACATTGAAAGTCAAGTAAAGTTTGACCGTTAATTAGTTAAAGTCAGCTTAGTCACTAGTGTTTATATATAGAAAGTCAAGTAAGGTTTGACCGTTGATTAGTCAAAGTCAAATATTTTTATTAGTATTTATTATATACTAATTCAAATAAATTTTGACTGTTAATTAGTTAAAGTCAACTTTGTTATTAGTGTTTATATATTGAAAGTCAAGTATAGTTTGACCGTTGATTAGTCAAGTATAGTTTGACCGTTGATTAGTCAAAGTTAGCCTAGTTATTAGTGTTTATATATTGAAAGTCAGGTATAGTTTGACTGTTGATTAGTCAAAGTTAGCCTAGTTATTAGTGTTGGGAAAGTGTCAGGAAAGGCGGTCTTTCCATGAGCTTATGGACAGTCCTCAGAGATACTTGCCTAAAATGTTGTAATTATTTTATAAAATTTAAATATTGCATTTTATAAGTTAAAACAAGTAATAATATGTATTTGAAGGTGAAAATATAAAAATATATAATCTAAAAAAATTTCAAAAATTTTAAATTTTGTTTTGTATGTAATTTAAGAAATGCAGTGTATAAGATAAGAAATAAGTGGCATGTCTATAAGCTTATGGACAGGCCGTCTGTCAGGAGACCCACTTATTAGTGTTTATATATTGAAAGTCAAGTAAAGTTTTCACGATTGTTTATATATTTATTCAAATATGTAGTCAAAGTTTTCTTAGTTTGACTGAATCTTTGATCTTGTGCAATTTAATCCGGGACGGGGGGAGTATACTAAATCAATTAAGGGTTGAACGTTAATTATTTAATGTAAACAAATTTTATTCTTATTTGTATAGATGAGGTCAGTGAAGGTTGATCGTTGATTAATTTAATTTAACTTAGTCATTAGTTAAAGTCAACAAAAGAAGTGAATGATTTTGAAAGTTAAAAAAATAGCTTAGAGCGGCTACGCAGCTGCTCCCAACTCATGAAATTTCTAGGAATATTATTTGAAAATTTTAGCGAATTTTTTGAATTCTTTGGGCGGAAATAAGAAATTCAAAAAATTTCGAAGTTTTTGGCATTTCTTTGGGGGGAAATTTTTTTGGCGGGAAAAATTTAAAAAATTTTAGCACCAGTTTAAACCGGTGCTATTTTCTTCCAAAACCGGTGCTAAATTTTCCAAAACTGGTGCTATTTTAAAATTTTGGGCTATTTCATTGGCGGGAAAACAATTATAGAAAATTTGTAGCACCGGTTTATAGAAACCGGTGCTATTATTTAAGTTTTAGCACCGGTTTTTAAACCGGTGCTATTGTTTTGCAAAAACCGGTGTTATTCCTTAATTTTTAGCACCGGTTTTAAAAATCGGTGCTATATTTTACTAAAATCGGTGCTATTTTGAATTTGTTGGCGGGACGATAGAATTTTACAAATATTTAGCACCGGTTTTTAGAAACCGGTGCTAATATTTAAAAACCGGTGCTATTTAAAAAAATTTGCTATTTCTTTAGCGGGAAAATGAGTCTCGAAAATTTTTAGCACCGGTTTTTGAAAAATGGTGCTATTTTTCACAAAAGCCGGTGCTAAGTTTTAATTTTTAGCACCGGTTTTTAAAACCGGTGCTATTTTTTTGCAAAAACTGGTGCTATTATTTAATTTTTAGCACCGATTTTTAAAACTGGTGCTATTTTTTACTACAACCTGTGCTATTTTGAATTTTTTGGCGGGAAGATAGAATTTTACAAATATTTAGCACCGGTTTTGAAAAACCGGTGCTATTTAAATTTATTTTGCTATTTCTTTGGCGGGAAAAATAAAATTTTCTATTTTTTAGCACCGGTTTTTAAAAACCAGTGCTATTGTAAAATTTAGCACCGGTTTTTAAAAAACCGGTGTTAAAATTAAAAAACCGGGTTTTGAAAATCGGTGTTAAAAATTAAAAAATCGGTGCTATTAAATTTTAGCACCGATTTTAAAAACCGGTGCTAGAGGTGGGTATCTGTGGTAGTGTTATTTTTCATCTAAAATCTAGCTACTTTAATTATTTTTTTCCAGTAGGAAGGCTTGAATTATATACTCCATTCATTCTACTTAGTGAGTCGTACTTGGTGACAATAGAAACTTCTTGTGAACTACAAGGTGCAACATATTAAATAGATTTTCATTACCTCCTTTTTCATTTGTGTGAATTTGGACTACTTATGTAACTTTTTAAAAAGAGAAAGACTCATATGGACCGTCTCACAACAACTTATGGTGAGACAAGGGACATAGTAAAGTTTTAAAAATTATAGAAAGTACCCTATGTCATCTCTCATATTTATATAATTGTATTTAAACTCTCATCGTAAGATTAGATCAGACCGTGTCACCCAATTTTTTTCATTTCAAAAATGGGGAAAAAACATCTTTAATACATGAAAACCGGACTCTTTCAAGTTGAACTCTGGAAGTATGTTAAAAGCAATCATGGTATTTGTTTTCTTTGAATGCCTCATTAGTAATGAAATGGATATCAAATCGCTAGTTCAAGGCTCACGCAAATACAATTGAATGGAAATCGGCTAAAAGTTGGACTATTCTATAAAACAAGAAACATGTCCCAAGATGGCAAAAACAGTGGCAGAAAAATAGCATAGACAGGTAGAAACAGATATCGGAAGTTCATCAAATAAAAATAGAATTAGAATGAAATACTATCGGAAAGTTCATCTAAAATGACAATCACAGTGAACGAGCTAAACACTTACTGTGTGTCTTTTGCGGAACTAAAAGCCTCACAGCTGAACTTCATTGTTAGAGATGCAGCAACAATAGTGGGTTCAAGGCCAGTAATTTGATGCTCTGGCTGCACCAAACAAGTTACAAGATTAGTCCTTGATTCAAAACTCGAATGTAGCAAAGACTCTCACGTGATAGTTTCTTAATCCATATGTTTATTCAAATAACTCATTTCTCATTTCCAGATTTTCACAGAGCAATAACTCTAACATGCTTCATCGAATACAACAGTCGAAGATGATCCAAATTCACAAATCCAATAATGGTAGTAATCGGATTCATGCATGAACCAAACAACTGCATAATCCAACTTCTTCTTTCACCCCACCAACAAATATTGGAATGAAGAAAGTCCCAAAATAAGTTCAGATGACCAAAGGGCCAAAAGAACACTAACAGTCCCAAGAAGGTAATGCTCACTTTTACAGAAACAAGATTAAATTCCAAGTCCACTTCGATATGACGAACTACATGAGACGCACGCGACCAAAAAGAGAAATGCAGAATTCAACCTGTAAGTCATTTTAGTTAAGTGTAGTTTTTTAAAAATAGTCACGCCAAAAAAACATTTGGAGTAAAAAATTTCTGTTAAAGCAAAAAAAATCTTAGCTCGCCTTTGTCTTTATACCAAGTGCTAAAGAAGCAAACACAGTCAACTCTCATAAGTTAGTATCCATACAATGTATGCAAAGTCATCTTATGTAATAATACGTAGAATCTTTCATTTCAAAACAATCCTTGGTAATTCTTCACCAGCATCCTAAGTAAATATTTTAACTGGAGGACTACTTAAAAGGGATGTGTTAAGAGCTAGTCAAAGAGGAGTAGAAGACTATGAAAATAACATAATTAAGTAATGACCAACAAGTTACATGACCAACACTTTAAATCATATAATGTTCAAAATATCTCTAAACATTTTTACTTTCTCAATGTCAAGGTCTCTGGATCAGTAATAGCTATCTAAGAGTATGCAAGGATACAATTACGATGAAAATCAACACATTTAAGACCTAACTTACTACAACTCCATTTCTTCAAGTTATCAGAGAATATATGGTTATACACAGAGTTCCTGAACTAAGTAAGAGCTCTAGCTGCAAAGATGTTGAAAAGTGTCAATAAAATAAAATCAACACATTACTTATAACTTCCTCTAGTGTCAACACACATATGTACAATTTCCCGAATCAGCTGATTTCAAGGGTTGTTAAGCTGATATAAAAAAATACATAAGCCATTATCATATCACTGAAAATATTAAATTAAAATGTAGAAAGATCAACCATTAACTTTGTGTTTCAACTACCTGAATGATAATGTCGTATTTTTGTGTTGTCAGTATGTTCTTGTAGCAGTCAGATTAGAATTTACTTATGAGTCATACATACTGAATAATGAAAACAAAAGCACCTAATCAAAAATCAAAATTAGTTGTTTACGACCAATCAACTAATACAATTACCAAAACAAGAAGTTTGTTGTTTACACACAGTCACATACCTTCCAACGAACTTCACCGAAAGAATTCCATCTCCACACAATCTCATTGACTCAAGGATGAAGATCAACAGCCATCGCAATGCCGCTAGCCTTCCTCATTTACCTCTGTGATTCTTCACCGATCACCTTGAATCATTCTCGATCCCCAGAGTCATCACGATCTTATTGGGGTCGTGTACTTTATAATACGACAGCACTCCGTCTTCCAACGGTAAACACCTGGCTCTCCACTCCTTCCCGAAGTTCACCCACTCGTACAACACCCCTGCCACGCTCAACTTCCCATTGTACAATGCCACCCTAGTCTCCTCAATACCTTTCTGGGAATTACCATTGCCGCCACTGCCGTTTGGGACTATCTTGTTCCTGATGCACCCGAAACCCTCTTCTGAAGAGGTCATTTTCAATTCGGATACTATCCCCATGCAGCTTCCACCAACAGGCAGAGTATATCCTTCGACTTAACCCTAATCGACTTAGAGGATTTTGAATCGAAGACTTATTTGATTTGAATTTCTGTACATAAACGGATGTAAATTGGGAACGAAGCTTGGAATCCAAAACGGTGTCATTTCACAAGCTTAGGGAAGTTAGAAATTACAAAAATATCCCCGGTGAATTAGAAGATGGAAAAACTGCCGTTTTTGCAAAGTAAGAATGTCAATAAATTACTTTAATAGCCCCGATTGACAGACAGAAAGTAAACAATATCTATTATATGGTGCTTGGGATAAGACTATGTTTGGTGAGACTGTATTTTATAAAATAAAACCGACTTATTGTAAATGTAGTCGGACGTCGATTTCTATTTTCTTAAAATAATTTTTTCTTTTAAATGAATAACATTTAGTATTTTATTGAAAATAAAAATTACCTTATTGATAAATAAAACCGTTTATAAATTCTGTGAGATAACTCTAATTACGTACACTTTCATGTTAACCAAGCAGTATACTCCTTCCTTTTCACTAAGAGTAACACAATAAGTTTAGCCTCTTGAATTAATGTGAAGAAAATGAGAAGTTGAAATTGAGTTTAGAAAGTAAAAAGTAGAATGAGTGAATGTGATGGTAGGAATCTTGTCAAAAATTAAAATTCAACCATTTAAAAAGAAAATATTCTAAGAAGACAAGTGTGCACTCTCTTTGAAACGGAAGGAGTATATAATTAGTTTTCTGAAAGAAACGAAGCAGTATTTGTTTGACAAAAACTGGAAAGGTACAGCCACAAAGCCATTTTATATTACTTGTAGCTCAAGCCAATGCATGCATGATGCGTGTGTGTGATAATCCCATGAGGGCCCGTTGAATTAGTCAAACATATGGTAGTATGGTACCCCTCTAAATCATCATTATTGCTCTCTCCGCTATAGATCGAGTCATCGTTGGATAACCCGTTATTTATATACTATTTTTATTTATTGGATAAAATTTATTGGAAGATAATTTATTGGATTAATGGATATAATTAGGTTGTAGTTATTGGGTTTAGTTGGATGGAATAATGGATTACCCGTTAGATAATTTTGGGTGGGTTGAGTTGGGTTGAGTGATAGGTGATCCGTGGATAATTTTATATCACAAGATAACTAAATTTTCACAAGTTTGATTACGAATGATTTAATTTTTTCCTAATATATAATCATTTATTATATTATGTAATATAATATTATGTACATTATATTATATTTAATAAAAATAAAAAATATATAATATGTTGGCTTTGTAAACTCGGCGAAATTAACGAGCAATATTAGTTGGGATTGAGCTCGAGCTCAAACACTGTACGAGATTGAGCTCGAACACTGTACGAACTCGAATACTATACAAGATTGAACTCGAATATTGTACGAGATTGAGCTCGAATATTGTACGAACTCGAATACTGTACAAGATTGAGCTCGAATATTGTACGAGCTCGAATACTGTACGAGATTGGGCTCGAATACTGTACGAGATTGAACTCGAATATTGTACGAACTCAAATACTGTACGAGATTGAGTGTAAATTTTGTACAAACTCGAATACTGTACGAGATTGAATTCGAATACTGTACGAGCTCGAATACTGTACGAGATTGAACTCGAATAATTTGTGAATTATAATTTGTATAATTTGTGAATTATTGTGAATATTTATGTTAAATATTACACATGTATTTAATTGGGTAATTTTAGATATTTATTGGGTATTTGTTATGTTCCCTTTGAGGTAACATAATATGGGACCCATTGAGATCAAAATTTTCCATTAACATAATTATTTTCATCCCAAATCCTAAAAAATAATGAGCATTTAATACCTGATCTCATTGGATAATGACAACTTGTAACCCAAATCGATAGAAAATGTTTAATTATAACTTATTGAGTTAATTATATAATGACTTATTAGATAATATATTTTAATTCATTGGGTCATATGAATATCTCATGGGTTCTCCAATGAGTTATCAATTTAATGACCCAACTCATTTATGATCCAACCCATTATGATCCATTTAATAAATAGATTAATTGGATAATGACCATTGGATAATGACCCATTGAGTTTGGATAATGAATTTATCCATTTAATTCATTTGATGGGTCTACTAGTCTCCGCCAACATGCTTAATTTAATGAGAAACAGTTTACAAAAATGTTTTTATTTATATATAATAAAATAAAATACTTTTTTAAAACGATGAAAAATACTTAATCATGTGAATAACATATTTCACTTCGCAAATTAAATTTAACTCAAAATAATTATCTAAAAATATTGCATTTAGTTGTCTCAAAGGTTGGGGGTAGTTTTCTTTCTTGAACTGACGTCCACTATTAGTGTTCTTTGAAAATAACATCCACTATTGACTATTGAAATAGAACAATTTGTAATTTTGTATTAAACACACTAGTACATGAGTAGTAAGAATTATACTAACCCCTCTCCAACAAAGTTGGTGTTTTAAATTCTCATCTTTTGTTATTAATGTGAATCGTATCTTTTAAATAACACTTCCTGCAGAGTTTCAATTACTATGCGCCAGAATTGCACATAATTATTTTTTTCATTCAAACTTATCGATCTTTGACTATATATAAAAACAAGAACACTATTGTACGTGATATTATTTGATTCGTCTTAACAAATACTTTTTAATATCAATTTTTTATGTGTTGTTATTATACGTAGTTAAAAATATAAACAGTCAAACATGTATGTTTCTTGAAGATCGTGAAAACGATCTCGTGTAATTTGAACTGGGATGAAGTGAGTCCAGGGATGAGCAAAACTGCAATTTAAAATGAAATGTTTTATTTGAGATTAATCAAACATTTCGTGTTTAAATAATAAAATCAATATACTCCCTCCGTTTCACTAAGTATGACACCATAGGTTTAAGGGTTTTTTTGTAAGTTGAAATATGTGGGGAAATTAAGTGAAGAGAGTTAAAAGTTTAATGAGTGGTTGAGAATGATGTACACCCTTCGGCCCTCTATTTATGGCCCCATTTGACCAAATATTTTTTCATGGCATGTTTGACTATCGATAACTTTTGTTGTATGCAGTAATGGGCATTATATGAGATATCTTTGGATTGTCCGTAACATGTAATTTTAAAAAAGTAAAATTTTATAATCTGTTATTGCACGTAACAAAAGTTTTTTTTTAAATGAAAACCACCATGAGGTGGAGGGAATTATATTGGGCACCCTAAACCCATAAGATTAAAAGAAACTAATATCGTTTAGCCCTGGAGGCTCAATCAGTACAAAATAACTACTAAGCTGAAAAAGAAGCCTAGACTAAGAAGCAATAGTTATTGCTTCCAAAACAATGGAGTGGATCTATAGTACAAAAAATTCCTATCAGATCAGACAAACCATGAGATATGCCATGCTTTCTATACCTAGAAATTATAAGGAGCAGGTCGGTGATCGACGAATCGAAACACCACTTAGCCACCTATAGCACTAGGAAAATAGGAGCATCAGGCAGAATGATACAAAAAGTACAAGTACAACTATGAAGCACCAATGCAAGAGATTGGGGTGCTGCTCAGAATAGGTAAGGCAGATGAGTTGCTGCAACTGAAGAAGCAACAGGGCTGAGTGATGAGCAGGTTGAAGTAGAGTTTGGGATAAGAAGGCCTGAAGCTTGAAGCCTGAATAGAAGTCCTCTGTTTGAATGTTGCTGCAGTGTAGCATCAGATCCTGACAATGAAACAGAAGAAAGCGGTTAGTAGCATCAGTTCACCAAATAAGGGGATCTAACTGTAGGAACTTCCAGGTTATCTAGACAGAGTAACCCTTTTGTTCTTGCAGGCAGATTTGACCAACTGAAAGTTTGGTGAGTCTTAGTAAGTAACATGTACTTAGCAAGATCATCAGCAGGTTGGTTTCCTTGTCTGAAAATGTGAATCAATTTAGTATTACCCAAAGAGATCTGAATATTGTCCATTAGATTGAAAATTTTCCAGTGTCTAACAGAAGGGTGTAAGATCATATTAATAGCTATCAGACAGTCAGATTCAATCACAACCTGTTGAGATGTATAAGATAATCCTAGCTGCACCCCACATTGAATAGCTAGAGTTTCAGCATGCAATGGTGAATCTGCTGCAACATAGTTCCCCCTGGCATGTAAAAAGCCTTCATTATTCCTTATGATGACTGAAATGCCTACTTTTTTGGAGTGATGCCATGAGGTATCTACATTGATTTTTATGCCCCAATCAGGTTTCAGCCAGGTAACTGTGATGATGGGAGGTTTTGGAAGTTTTAAAATCAGTGGAATATAGCCTTCTGAAGCAAGTTCATGGTCAATCTGTCTAGATATCCCAATGGGAAAGGCAGCAAAAAATAAATAGATGTTGTCTTTGACCTCTTTAAGGATATTATCACAATGCGGAGTGAGGTTATCAAAAACTTTCCTGTTTCTTGCCTTCCACAATGACCAACAGACAAGAATAGGTGCAATATGGACCAGTCTGGTGTGAAGTTTAGATAGACCGTTATATGCCCAAAAACTGGCCAATCTATCCCATAGGTTTACACACTCGAAATATGAAAGTCCGCAGATTTTATGAACCTCCCTCCAAACCGCAGAGGAGATAGCACATTTATTGAACAAATGATGCAGTGAGTCTGAATTATTGCAAAAACAGCATTTAGAGGGAAGGTGGAAGCCAAATTGCATAAGAATATCATCAAATGGCAGTAATGCATTTAAAAGCTTCCACATAAATATTGAGATTTTTTTTCTGAATATGGTTAGCCCATATATTTCTAAGAGCAGGGAAAGCATTAATTGGGGGTCTCAGTTTCAGATAGGCTGACTTAAAAGAAAAATTCCCAATGAGGTCAGGCTTCCAAACTAGTTTATCAGGCCTGTGTTCATGGATGGAGGCAGATCTGATAGTATTAATGATGGGGGCAGGAAGCACTAATTGGAGTAATGGGAGAAGAGAGTCTTTGTGTGCAATAAAATCAGCAACAGTGCACTGCATTTGTACCTCGTTTGGGTAATAGAAATCCACTAAGGGACCGAAATCGGTCCAATTAGAGGTCCAGAAGTTACAAAGTCCTTCACCATGTATCACCCTGGAATTGGATTCTGCAAATTGATTAATTTTGCATATCCTTTTCCAGATTTGAGATTTTCTGTGAGATTCAGGGAGAGAGCTAAGGAAACCAGTCCAGGGAGCTTTACCTAATTGATATTTCCACCAGAGTTTACAGGAAAAGGCTCTAATGATGGGAGCTAGAGATCTCAGTCCTAAACCATTTTGCTCAGTAGGGTAGCAAAGAGACTCCCATTTTTTCCATGACTTTTTAGGTCCTGAATCTGTCTCACCCCAAAAGAAGATAGCAAATTTTCTTTCTATTTTCTTAATAATCTATTTGGGGGGTTCCATCACTACCCAAATATGTTGTGGTAAGGAGTATAAGCATGACTTTATAAGGGTCAGCTTACCCCCAGTAGATAGCCACACATTTTTCCAATTCTTCAGTTTTCTATCTATCATTTCCATAACAGGTTGGAAATGAAGATTGAGAATTCTACCACTATGTATAGGAACACCCAAGTATTTAAAAGGTAGGATACCTAATTTCATACCCAATTTGTTCCTAATTTGTCTGAGTTTAGCTTGAGTGGCATTTCTACTGATATAACAGTCACTCTTCTCATAATTTATTTTCTGCCCAGTTACTTCCTCAAATGTGACTAGGAATGCTTTTATTCTGGTTAGGTTTTTTTTAGAAGCTTGAAGAAAGACTATAGTGTCATCCGCATAGCTTAAATGAGAAATAGGTATAGCATTCCTTGGCAAAGAATAGTAATGCAATTTTCCAGTCTCAAAAATATAGGCTAGGCTTCTAGAAAATGATTCAGAGAATATATTAAACAGAAAGGGGGATAAAGGATCCCCCTGTTTTATGCCCCTGGAAGCAGTAAAGAAGCCCACAGGTTTGCCATTTATGAGAACTGAAAACCAAGCATTTGCAAGATTTTTCATGATGCAGTGAACAAATTTGCCATGAAAACCAAACTTGAGAAGTATACTTTTTAAGAAAGCCCAACTTACCCTATCAAATGCCTTCATTAAATCTAGTTTAAGAATGCAATTAGGGTCTCTGGATTTTTTGTGCAAGAATCTGATCATTTCCTTTAAGTAGATGACATTGTCAGAAATGTCTCTATTTTGGAGGAAAGCAGATTGATGTGGACTGATTAATTTAGGCATCAGTGGCTTAAGTCTTTCCATTAATATTTTTGAAAAGATCTTGTTAGTCACATTAGAAAGACTAATAGGTCTATAGTCATTGAAACTAGTAGGAGTTTCTTTCTTTGGAATCACTGTGATCCAAGTACTAGAGATACCCCTAGGTATATTAGACCTTGACAGAAAATCATTAGATGCCGCTAGTAAATCTAAACAGATAATATCCCAGGCTTTTATAAAAAATTTTGCAGTAAAACCATCTGGCCCAGGACTACTACTTTTGTTCAGACTAAATACAGCCTGCTTTAATTCCTCTAATGTCACTGGACTAATGAGAGTTGCATTCTCTTCATCAGTAATCAGTTTTGGAATTTGGGACAAAAAATGAGAGTAGAAAAGACCCTGATCTGAGTGTGGCTGGTCAGTCAGAAGCTTCTGGTAGAAGGAGATTGCTTCATTTTCTATGTCAGAGTTATTAACTAACCAAGTGCCATCAGAACTTTTGATTTTAGTGATATTGAGTTTACATCTTTTTTCCATTACTGAACTGTGGAAAAATTTTGTATTCTCATCACCCTCTTTAAGCCATCTCAGTTTGGCCTTTTGTTTCCAGAAACTGTTTTGCTCTTTAAGTGCCCTAGTAAGCATAGCTTTTGCTTGTTTTAATTTTATTAACTCACTAGAAGAGCTATTAAGATCAAATTCAATTTCTTGGAGTTTTAGTTTTTCCTCTGCTTGTATGACATTTGCATTTACATCCCCAAAAATCTCCTTATTCCACTGTTTAAGGTGCTTTTTAAGGTGATTCAGTTTGAGAAAGAAAGTTAGCATTCCTTGACCTTGCGAGGGGGAACTCCAATGGAATTTTATGAAATCCATGAAGTCCTTCCTCTTGAACCAGGTATTGATGAACCTGAAAGGTCTAGGGACAGAGGGACTGTTATTACTGATTTTGAGTAAAAGTGGACAGTGGTCTGAGGTATCTCCGTTGAGAACCTGGATGGAAGATTGGGGAAATTTAGAGAGCCACTGAGAGGAACATAACCCCCTATCTAGCCTCTCCACAGTATGTTTCTTAGCACCATTTCTTGTCCTACCATTAGTCCAAGTAAAATAATTTCCAACAGTATTAACAGGGAGCAATGCCATAGAGTCTATAAAATCACTAAAATCATTAATGCTACCAAGGTTGGGGACATAGGGACCCTTGTACTCATTTACAGAGGCCATAGCATTAAAATCCCCAATTAAGAGGGTTTCAGACAGTATCATTGTCTTAAGATCAGACCATAAGTCTTTTCTTTCTTTCCTTGATCTCAAACTATATACAAAAATAGCCTCAGTTGAGGAGTTAAGTGTATGGCTGGTGATCTGTACTGAAAAGAATTGATTATGATCAATCTTTGGGGCAATGTCAATCCTAGAGTTCCACATAAGCCAGATGTTACAGTTGGCTGCATATAAGCTATGATCAAAATGGAGTTTTTGTCTATAGAGATCACATTCACTGTTGTTATGTTGAGGTTCAATTAGACAAATCATTTCCAGTTTATGTATTCTAATAAGTCTACTCAGTCTCAACAGTGAAGTATCCATGCCCCTAATGTTCCACACTAAGATATTAATTCCTAAGGTTGTAGTAATCATTATTTTTTGGGTTTGATGCTTTTAGTGGTTGTTCTAGTAAGGATCCTATTGATCTGAGTGAAATAAGTGGGAACTTTCCCCTGAGCAGATTCGGTAATTTTGTTTCTAGGAGAAATAGCCTGGGAAATGTTAGTCATAACTGTGGAGGGATTTGGAGAAGAACTGACCTTGTGTAGAAAGTCAACTTTTACCTGGGGTAGGTCACATTGAACCTCTTCGTCAGAGATTGGTTGATCATCAGCCTGCTCAAAAGTCTCATCCTCTTCTTAAATAAGTGGGAGAAACCTATTGCCTGAGGACCTGGGATGAGAGTAAAATGCAAACCTATTAGTGTTGAAAGGATTGTCTGGAGAGATAGGCAATTTACCTGGATGCACTGAAATATCATCAGTAGCATAATTGTGGACTTTTGGAGGAGTTGAGATCGGAGAGTCTGAAGTCAGAGGTTCTTCTTGGAGATTGTGCACCAGAGCTGTCTGATCAGAGGTAGCTTGTGAAACCATTGGGAGGGAACCGTCTTCTATCAGGACCACGTATGGATCAGATATGAGAACTGATTCAAAGTGATTACTTTTAGGGATGGCTTTGTCCTGAGAACTATTAGAGCCATTTTGACCCAAATTTTCCTGAGAGAGTGCTTGAGTTTGCTGATTGGAAGCCCTAGTCTTCTGAGTATTGTGAGTCTGAATAATAGGGCGCACTATTTTCTTGCTTGAGTCAGGTAGATCATGTTTCTGATTTGTGGAAGATGGAGTGAGGGACTTGTCCTCTTTCTGAGCCAAGATTGTAGTGGCTTTCTCTGAGGGGGTAATACCAGAAGAGCTAGGTTTCATGATAGAGGTAGTTTTCCCAAGTGAGTTAACCTGAGGAGGTTGTTGATTGGTAAAATTGGGATGTTTGGAGTTGTTTTTTCTGGTTGTGAGGGGCCTAAGTTCAGGGTGGAGAATTCTACATTCTACAACTTCATGGCCTAGCCTCTTGCAATGCTTGCAGTATAATGGTAGTTGATCATATTCTATTTGATAATCAGAAACTTCATGATCAATACCATTTGTCAGAGAGATAGAAGTATGCAATTTGGACAATAGGTCAACTTCTACACATATCTTAACAGTCGAGGGTCTTGTAACACCTAGGGTAGCAACATCAATTTTGATAAACTTTCCTATTGTATTCCCAATTACTTCTAGCATTGCAGTATTATACCAAAAAAGGGGAATTTTATGAAGAGTAATCCAAACAGGAACTATGGAGGCTTCAGACTCAGGAGAGAAATCAGGGGTCCACTTGAATACCTTCATATGTGCACCTTTGAACGCCCACTGTGATTTCATCCAACATCGCTGAAAATCTTCTGGATCTTCAAATTGGATTAGGACATGTCGGTGGTCTATAAAGCCGAGTTGATATCTTCCTTTAAAGCCAACCGATTTGAAAGCCTCATTCAGGAACTCCATTGATGGCTTGAGTCTTGCAAATTTTCCAATCAAAGCATTACTGTAATGAGCAGACAGTTGCGTGACCTCTTCCGGGGTGATTATGCAAGCGATCTTACCCTTGTATTATGTAATTGGCTTAATGGAGGGTGTGGAAGGGAGAGAGGAGAAGAGAGGGGCTGGTTTAGTGTTGAGGGCCTGAATAAAACTGCGATTCGGAGCAGTTCCACCGCGATCCGGTGGTGGCTCCGCCATAGGGGTGAGCGTTAGGAGAACGTTATCGGTATGAATAGTGGTATTGGAACAGTAGAAGGTAGAGAGAAGGTAGAGAGAAGGCTGCTACACATGTGATTTCTTATATGCACGTAACAAAAGTTATCAATGGTCAAACATGCCTTGAAAAAAATTCAGAAAAAAGGAGGACGTAAATAGAGGACCAGAAGGAGTACTTTTTGCCATAAAAGAAAAGATGACAAACGTAGAAAAATATACAAATATATTAAGTGTGCCAAAATTTTAAAATAACAAGGGAGTGGTATTTTTTGATATTTACAAGCATAAAAAATTACTAATAGCACTATTTTCTAATGGTCAAAATACAAGAAGAAGAAAACAATACTGCAGAGACACCCCGTTAACGTTGGTTTAAAAGGTTTTTAGATACCAATTTTGACCCACCCTCTCTAGTTGAGCCATCGACAAACCGTCTTTGAATAGAGCTCTGACTTTGGAACTACTTTTAAAATCTCTATATCTTAAAAGCGGTGATCCATTCGGAGAACAGTGACTTTTCGTCGTCGCTAATTCGTTTCCTTTTCCTTTTTTTATTCTTCCTTCCTACACATTATTTTTACGGCAGTACACGCATGGTTCTTCTCTCTTTTACGGCCGTACACACGTCCTCCTACCCATATATATCTTTTCCAGTCATCTTCCACGCATCATTCCTACCATTTTCCTCTGTTACATCCAGACTTCTCTTCTTCCCACTCATCTCTTCTTTACTGTATCTTCTCTTTTTTCGCTTCATGTCTATGTTTATCTGTTCTCCATCATTCTCTTTTTTGGCTTCCATAAGATTTTGCTCTCAGATGGTTGGGTTCCTATCGTTGCACAATTCTACAAGGTAGTTTTTTGGTACTAAACTGTTCCGCAGCTGGTGTGATCTGTTCCGGCAACATCTCTGCTTGAGGGAATGCCTCCGCTGAATCAGGATGAACTCGGGACCGCCGGCGAGTTGCTCTGGCCATCTTCGTCGGCATTGTAGCAGCGATCTTTGCGAACAGGGCTCTCCGACGGGGCTGGAGCAGAGTTCGCCGGGCCTTTATCATTCTTAGCGATGGCAGAAGGGAATAGCTGGTTTTCTTGGCGGCGCCACCTCTCAAACAGGTCATTCAGGCTGGGCCTTGGTCATCTTCGACGAAAGTGGGGGCAAAGGGGGCGGTTGGCTTAGGCTGTAGAGGTGGCGGGAAGGTTGGGAGATGGTGCTGGTAGGTGGGGATGAGGGGATGAGTGGAAGAGTAGGAATAGAGCTGGTGGTCTCCGGTGGTGTCGTCACCGAGGCTTGGCGAGCCATGGATTACCGCTGGGTGGCTGGTGGATAGGAGGTCGGCGGTGGCAGAAGGTGGTGTATGTAAGGAGGGCTGGTACACCTCTCTCGAGACAAACATAGCGTACCCTCGAGAGTACACTTTCCATATCACTGGAGAGAGTACACCTTCCACCCCTCGAGGGTACGCTATCTACGCCTCGAGAGAGGTGTACCAGCCCTCGAGAGGTTACACATCCACCCATCTAGAGTACACCAGCCCTCGAGGGTATACCACCCCTCGAGATAGTAAACCGAAGAGTGTTGAACCATTCACATTTGTTCTCGAACCATTACCCATTCAAGGCAAGTTCGAGTTGTAATAGGTTCGAGTGGTACTGGGTTGGAGTGGAGAGGTTAAAGTGGTGAGTGGTTTAGTAGTGAGCCTTTGAGTGGTGAGAGTTTGAGTGGTGACGGTCGAGTGGAGAGGGTTCGAATAGAGGGATTCAAGTGGTACAAGGTTTGAGATGAGAGGTTCAAGTGATGGCGAGGTGGGTTTTTGATGGGTCGAGGTGTGATACCTCGAGGGAGATGGTTGATGGTTCCAGGGCCTCGAGGGTTAATGGATCGAGGAATGATGCCTCGAATAAACACCCCTCGAAGAAGATGGTTGATGATGAAGGGGTGGATGTTTCGAGTGGTAGGGAGCCCTCGAAGCGGGGTGATAGTTCGAGGGGTGATAGTTCCAGGAGTGGATAGTTGATGTTTGAGGCGTGGAGGGTTCGAGGGGTATATACCTCGAATGGGTAATGGTTTGAGAGCTAATGTGGATGGTTCAACGCTCTAGGTGGTATACTCTCTCGAGGGGTGGTATTCCCTCGAGGGGTGGTATACCCTCGAGGGCTGGTGTACTCTAAAGGGGTGGATGTGTAACCCATCGAGGGATGGTATACCCTTGAGGGCTGGTACACCTCTCTCACAGACGACTATAGCGTACCCTCGAGAGTACACTTTCCATATCAGTGGAGAGAGTACACCTTCCACCCCTCGAGGGTACGCTATCTATGCCTCGAGAGATGTGTACCAGCCCTCGAGTGGTTACACATCCACCTCTCTAGAGTACACCAGCTCTCGAGGGTATACCGCCCCTCGAGAGAGTATACCACTGAGCTTTGAACCATCCACATTAGTTCTCAAACCATTGCCCATTCGAGGCAAGTTCGAGTTGCAATAGGTTCGAGTGAAGAGGTTTGAGTGGTACTGTGTTCGAGTGGAGAGGTTCAAGTGGTGAGAGGTCGAGTAGTGAGCATTCGAGTGGTGAGAGTTTGAGTTGTGACGGTCGAGTGGAGAGGGTTCGAATAGAGTATTCAAGTGGTACAAGGTTCAAGAGGAGAGGTTCGAGTGGTGGCGATGCAGGTTTTTGAAGGGTCGAGGTGTGATACCTTGAGGGAGATGGTTTATGGTTCCAGGGCCTCGAGGGTTAATGAATTGAGGAATGATGCCTCGAATAAACACCCCTCGAGGCAGATGGTTGATTTTGAAGGGGTGGATGTTTCGAGTGGCAGGGAGCCCTCGAAGCAGGGTGATTGTTCAAGGGGTGATAGTTTGAGGGGCGATAGTTTAGGAGTGGATAGTTGGTGTTCGAGGCGTGGATGGTTCGAGGGGTAAATTCCTTGAATGGGTAATGGTTCGAGAGATAATGTGGATGGTTCAACGCTCTCAGTGGTATACTCTCGTGAGGGGTGGTATACCCTCGAGGGCTAGTACACCTCTCTCGAGACGAATATAGTGTACCCTCAAGAGTACACTTTCCATATCACTGGAGAGAGTACACCTTCCACCCCTCAAGGGTACGCTATCTACGCCTTGAGAGAGGTGTACTAGCCCTCGAGGGTATACCACCCCTCGAGGTTACGTCACAACTCGAACCATCCACCTTTCGAATCAACCCTCCGCTTCGAGTTATCCTTACCACTCGAAAAATTCACCCCTTCAACATCAACCATCTGCCTTGAGGGGTGTTTATTCGAGGCATCATTCCTCGATTCATTAACCCTCGAAACCCTGGAACCATCAACTAATTCCCTCGAGGTATCACACCTCGACCCATCAAAAATCCACCTCGCCGTCACTCAAACCTCTCCTCTTGAACCTTGTACCACTTGAATCTCTCCACTCGAATCCTCTATTCGAACCTCTCCACTCGACCATCATCACTCGAACACTCACCACTCGAATGCTCACTACTCGACCCCTCACCACTTGAACCTCTCCACTCAAACACAGTACCACTCAAACCTCTTCACTCGAACCTATTACAACTCAAACTTCTCCACTCAAACCCAGTACCACTAGAACCTCTCCATCAATTCATTCCCCCTCGAGGTTTTGGAAACATCAACCATCCCCCTCGAGGCATCACCCCTTGATCCATCAACCATCCGCCTCGCCACCACTCAAACCATCCACCCTTCGAACATCAACCATCTGACTCGACTCAAACCTCTCCACTCTAACCTCTACTCGAATCCTAATCACTCAAATCAGTACCACTCGAATCCTCTCCACTCGACCCTCACCACTCGAACTCTCACCACTCAAATGCTCACCACTCGACCCCTCACCACTCGAACTCTCCCACTTGACCCTCACCACTCGAACTCTCACCACTCGTACGCTCACCACTCGACCCCTCATCATTCAAACTCTCTCTATTCGACCCTCACCACTCGAATGCTCACCACTCGACCCCTCACCACTCAAAATCTCTCCACCCAAACCCTGTACCACTCGAACATATTATCACTCGAACCTCACCGCTCGAACTCTCTCTACTCGAACCTCTGCACTAGAATCCTCTCCACTCGAACCTTTCCACTAGAACCCTCTCCACTCGAACCATCTCCACTTGAACCATCTCCACTTGAACCCTCTCCACTCAAACCCTCTCCACCCGATTCCTCATCACTCGAACCTCACCACTGGAACCTCTCCGCTCGAACCTCTCCATGTACTCAGAAGGGATACAACTCCATATTTTTAGTGGTCGATTGTTTTTCTAAGATGGTGCCTTTTATTCCCTGTAAACGTACGCCTGAGGTTGTCCAAGTCGCTTCTTTTTTTAGAGAGAGATTTCTTATCTACATGGTTTTCCGTTGTTCATTGTTTCAGACCGTGATTCACGTTTCCTTGGACATTTTTGGCAATCCTTGTGGAAGCTCCTTGATATGAGTTCGGCGTATCACCCTTAGTGATATGGGCAAACCAAGGTTATAGATCGTTCTTTGGGAAATATTTTGTGGTGTTTGGTTGGCTCATTTATTAAATCGTGGGATTCTAAGCTTCCGCAGATGGAATTTGCTCACAATCATGCTCTCAACCGAAACACTACTTTAGTCTATTTCAAGTTATCTATGGAATTATGCATAGAGGTTCGCCTGATCTTTCATCGCTTTTGGATCATTTGCGTATGCATGGGGGTGCGGAGAATTTTGTGGATAATATTTTGGATACCCACACCATGGCTAAAGCAAACTTGGAGACTTCCGTGGCAAAGTATAAGCATGTTACTGATGTTCATCATCGTCGTCTTGCTTTTAAGGTTGGTGATCTTGTTTAGGCTGTTCTTACTCATGATCATGTGTCTTCTCATGTTTATAATAAGCTATCAGCCAAGAAGATTGGTACGCTAGAAGTTCTTGAACGCATTAACGACAATGCATATTGTCTTCGCCTTCCTCCGGATGTTAACACTTCAGATGTGTTCAATGTCAAATACATTTCCCGACTTCTTCCTCCTGATCCACTTTCTTATTCAAGGACAAATCCTTCTCACCCGGGGGGTCCTGATGCAACGGCATCTTAAGGTTAAGAGTTAGAGCCATTTTTGAGTTCCTATAATTTAGGGTTCTTTATTTTATTTCCTTATTCCAGTATGTTTTGTTTAAGTCTATTTTATTTAGGTTAGGATTACTCTTTCTATTTCGATTGTGATTAGGATTGAGAGTTCTATTTATAGCGTCATTCTTTAGCTTTGTAATGCATATTTGATTTATAAGAAAACTGAGATATTCTTCTCTTCCCTTGAATCGATTTGATTAAATTCATCATATTAAGAAGCGGGTCCCTAGAGATTTGAATCCATAGATTGAGCTGAACATAGTTCGTACGCTGCGCCCGAAAGGAAGATTGAATGATGGTGGTCTAGGTTCACAGGATATATCGATTAAGGTAAAATGAGAGGAGACTGACGTGGAGAATATTGATACAATAATTGAGAAAAGGAAGAATTAATTGTGCAATTA
The DNA here is from genome assembly GCA_037428765.1 of Rubia yunnanensis. NCBI lineage: Eukaryota > Viridiplantae > Streptophyta > Magnoliopsida > Gentianales > Rubiaceae > Rubia > Rubia yunnanensis. The sequence goes on from CM075070.1 coordinate 11,030,476, forward strand.
AATGAGGAGGTATGAAGATGCCTTCAAGAAAAAGAGAGACTGCAAGGTTTTAATTAATTAAAGGAAGAGATGGACGGCAGTTCAATCGTCGTTAATAAATTATTATTTTTTGAAAGATTAAATATAAACAATCAAATTACATATTAACATCCTAATCTAGGACCTACCTAGGAGACATCATCATTGAATCTGTTGAAGATCAGTGGAGGCTGAAACTCCATCCGTTTGAATAGCTAGGGACGCCCTTCTAAGAACACTCAAACGTTGCACCACCAACGAACTGGCATCACCAAAACCGGAAGCACCACGATCTCACCATCATCGACCACGTGCAGATTGGGAAACCACAGCGAGGACCACCAATACGGTCCCATGACGCTAGGTAATCCCCCTCAAGAAATTGCTCTAATATTCACAATTCTTGATGTGGGTGTGTATTGAATCCTGAACCTCTCATTTGTAGTGAGTCTCATTTGTAGTGAGTGTACCTTACCACTAAATCAGAGTCAATTCACAATCGTCGTTAATAATTTGGTTTAACTTTCTTGCAACATTTATTACGTTTCAAAATTGGAGGTTGCAACTCTGGAACCTCAATAGACGGCATCCCGCGCAGGTACATGAAAAACTTCGCACATTGGCGTTGTTAACACCTATTTCTGCTCTAGTGAAATAAACAATCAAAAAAAAAAGAAAAGAAAACATTTAGTTAGAAAATAAATTGGGTAATATGCAAATATAACCATATATGTTGGAGAAAGTGCAAATATAACCCTGAGTTATTTTTTAGTGCAAATATAACCCTAACTATTATACATATGTACAAATATAACCCTAAAACCATTATTCCGACATTGACTAACCAGTGTTATATTTGCACTTTCAATTATCGCGGGATTATTATGGAACAAAAAAAATGTAAACGACGTCGATAAATTACGACACAAAAAAACAAAAACAAAAAAATCTATTTCCTTGATTTTGAAAATGTTGAATCCACCGCAACTTCATATTATTCATGAATGCACGTTTCTTGGGCGCATGCATCTTGAGTCGGGTTTAAAGTTTGTTGAAAACATTGAATATCTTTCTTTTGTGTGTATCGGTTGTTGTAATAAAACGTGTGTTTTAGGTATTTTCAAGATTTGTTCCATCAAGAGTTTCTTGGTACAAAATCAGTATGAGTGCAACGAAACACTTGATTAATTACGAAATGTAACAAACTTCTACGTCTTTTTTGCTCCTTTCCCATTCATAAAGCCATAGAAATAATGTTCGTTTTCGATTTCCCTATGCCATAGCTTGTTCAAAAAAGGCATTTCATGAGCATACATATTTACGCATGATTTAATGCTCTATAAATAGCATGGTAATAATGTATAACGTTTAATGGGCGCATGCGAAGAAACGGTATTTTTCTGGCCGTTGGATATAAATAGGCATGGTTTGATGGAAATGAAGTGGTTTTCCTTTTAGGAGAGTCGAGAATTTGGGTAAATTTAGGTCGAGAATCTGGTCCATTTCCTATTTATATTGGTGAATCCATGTTCCTGTTTTTTTGTTGTGTTTTGGTACTAAAAAGAAAATGCAATTAAAGTCATGCTACCCAGAGCTTATATATATTTTAGTTCAATTTATTTCATTTTATTTCAATCCAGTTTGATTGGCATAAATTTAGTTTGATGATAACTTTATTTAATTATATATTATTATTTTTAAGGCAAAGTCTTGGGAAAGACGGTCTTTCCATATGCTCATGGAAAGACGGGATTTGATTAGAATATTAAAAGGTAAAAGGTTTTAGTTGCAATATTAAAATTTTAGTATGCAACATGTAGTAGTTATAAAATTTATAACCCGGTTCATGCAACCCAAAAATTTTATCTTAATTTCTTCTAATTTACACTTTAAACCTTGGTCTTTCCATAACTTATGGAAAGACCATCTTTCAAGAGACGGACTCTTTTTTTAATACGCCATATTTAGTTAATTTAAATAAAATAAAATAATATTAATTCAGTTCAAATAAGTTAAACAGAACGAGAGCCCCAGGTGAATCAACCATCATCATGCATGCACGTTCGGGTGCAATTATTGATGCAATAACACTGTGAATGACGTTGGCAAATGGCAAGGATCGGCTTGTAACAACTCATGGATCAATAAAAGCACGAATTATTGGTCTTAATTAAGACAAACTTTTTATATGTTTCTATATTCTAATCCTATAATCATTTTTCTCGCTAGTTTTGGGACGAAAATCAACATTAAAGAAAGGATAAATTTTAGTTGGAGACAATGTCACATGAATACCAAGTGTGTTTTTATATTAAATTTACTCACTTCTAGCTATCTCATTGAAAGATTGATTATTAGGGTTTTATTTAAAATTTCGGTAGATTTAATCAAGTAATTTTACAAATATACAAAAGAATATTATTATATGTTTTTTCAATTATTTGTAATAGGTAGCATTATATCTTTTGAGTAGATATTATTATAATTTTTTAATACACAACTAGAGATTACTAACGATAATAGGTTTTCATAGTGTATTAATTTTTTTTCTAGTGTCTTTTATAAGCTACGGTCAATTGGTTTTCCAAAACTAAAACTGATTTAATTTTGAATTCGATCATAAGGCCATGTGATACTGGGACCTGCTCATCAGCACATACCATTTTTTTAAATCTCCCATGCTAACACACGGCAGCCTCTGATTGGGTCACGTGGCAGCATTTGTCCCCAGTTTTTTTTTATAAAAAAATTGCTTGTGTTGGACACGTGGCACAATCCTACGGTGCCATGCATCCCAAAGAAATATTTAGAAAACAATTAGATTTTTCAAAAATATGAAAATACTTTCTGTTATTTTTAAAATTTTGTAAAAAATAAAAAAAATCATATTTTTATTTTTAAATATCAATATTAAATTTTGGTTCTTTTGTTTTTGGAAATGTCACTAGTGGAAACACTTCTATTAAAGGCAGTTTCATTTATCAATAGAAGTCACTTTGCGAGTGACTTCTTTGGACATGTCTTCCATTGATGAGAATAGGAGGCGGTTCATGGAACCGCCTTCTAACGTAATGATGGAAGACGATTCAAAACCGCCTTCTAACGAGGGTTGGAACCGCCTTCTAACGAGGGTTGGAACCGCCTTCTATTGAGTTCCGACGTCAGAACCTATATATGACCTTTTAAAAAAAAGGCTACCGGAAACATTAGATTCCTTTTAGCTCTTGAATTTCTCTTGTGAAAGAGCAACAACATGCAGGAAACATTAAGAACAACATATCACTAGTTGAATATAAAAAACAATAACAACATCAACTTGCCTAACATTAAAAACATATCTAAAAATCACATGAACAGATCTAAAAATCACATGAACTCTAACAGATCTAAAAATCTGGACTTAACCCTAATAAAGGCGGCAGAAGAGAGCTTCAGCGGCGGCGAATCCAAACGGCGGTGGAGGGATTCACCGGCGTTGACGAAATAACCCTAACAGAAGCGGCAACTTAACCCTCCGGAGGTGAGTGGCTGATGCAGATCGACGGAGGAACTCATGCGGCGTCATCGCGGTGGATTCATTTGGGGAAGGGATTCACGCGGAGGAGGTGGGGGCGTTCACGGTGGAGGGTGAGAGGCAGATTCACAGTGGAGGGTAAGCGGCAGATTCACGGTGGAGGGCGAGCAGCGGATTCACGGTGGAGGGCGAGCAGCGGATTCACGGTGGAGGGCGAGCAGCGGATTCACGGTGGAGGGCGAGCGGCGGATTCACAGTGGAGGGCGAGTGGCGGATTCACGGTGGAGAGCGAGCGGTGGATTCACGGTGAAGGGCGAGCGACAGATTCACGGTGGAAGGGTGGAGGGAGAGGAGCTAGGGTTTACTGTGGTGGGAAGCTGGAAAATTTTACTAAGGGAAAGAAGGCTGGGGGAAAATTTTGGGGTGTTAGAAAAATTTAGAATATTTTACTATGGAAGAGAAGAGAGAAATGAGCTATTTATAGTTAGGCCCAAATACCCATCAAAGTTACCCCATGAGTAACTTCTAATGGCCATTAAAGTAAAAACGACCTTCTATTGATGCAATCAAATGCGGCATTCTATCATTTTTTAACCGTCTTTTATTAAGATCCGAAAGTAGTTCCGACTTTGGAACTTCAGTTCCGATATTAGAACCTCATTCCAATCTCAATCGAAGACAGTTCCTCAAGAACCATATTTGATTGGGTGTCTTTAATGAGGGCTTCTCCACTAGTGTGTGTAAATTTCAATTATCAAAATTTCAACCCTTTTCTTCTGTACAATCTTTCTACTCAACTACCTCTCTTCTATCGTAAGTTTAGCATAATAATTTCTAACTTTTGGCATCTCCCAAGCTTCATATACAATGCTATCTAAGACCAAATTCAAAAAATTTCTATTTTTGTTTGTTTTAGCATTAAAGCAAATCTCATTTCTCCATTGCCCAACTCCATATACCGTCTCCACAATTGCAGTCTCCAGCATCAATTTCCTACAGTTTTTTCCATTGCTTTCCTGTTGTAACCATTCCTGTTCAAATTCCCATATCCCAGCTCTCCAATCCATCTGCAGCCAACATAATACACCTTCCCATATTTTCTTTTTCTTACAACAATCAAAGAACAGGTGATCTATTGATTCCTCCTAATCACATAACACACATTTTCTATCAAGGTGAATACCAAACTTTACTGACCTATTTTTTGTTAGTAGTCGTTTATGGCAGAGCAGCCAAAAGATAAACTTTTCCCTAGGTCTAGCAAAGTTTTCGTAGATGATTTTCCTCCAGCTTGTTTCATTTTGCGACTTTCTGAGCTTCTGATATACTCTGTTTGTACTGAACTTACTCTTTCTCCCTGATCAGTCCATTCCTCTAGGTCCTTAAATTTGTTTCTACATTTGTACAGAGCCTTCAATATCCAGGATCAATCTGAAGGTGCCTTTACTTCCATAACATCTCTCCCTCCGATGTAAAACTCATGCACCTATTTAATCCATAATCTGTCTGTAGTTGACATAGATTCCATAGGATTTTACTCAAACACGCCAAATTCCATTATGCTAATGACACTACATTCAGTCCACCTGATTTCTTGGGTTCACAAATCTTTCCCCAAGAGATAGGGGACTTCTTTGTGATAGTATCACAGCCACTCCGTAGATACGACCTACACAAAGCGTCTATAGGTTTTAGTGCTGCTTTAGGGATAGGGAATACCTGCATCCAATAGTTTGTCACCGAAAAAATGACACTTTTGATCCGTTGAATTTTCCTCGCATAACTCAACAGTTTTGAGCTCCAATGCCTTACCCCGCCCACAATCTTTTCAACAAGTGGTTGGCACATATGTACCATTAATTTTCTTCTAGCCAATGGTACAACTAAGTACCTAAAATGCAAACTTCCTTTAGCAAACCTAGTGATGCTCAGAACCTCTTTCTTTTCCACGTATTTCATACCACAAAAATACACTTTAAACTTTGGTTTACTGACCCTCAAACCTATTGCAGCTTCGAATTTATGACATGGCCTCATTAGTACTTCAACAGATCCTTTAGCACCATCAGACATAATAAGAACATCGTCAGAAAATTCTGATTGATTATTTTCAAACCTTCACACCGTGGATGATATTTAAAAGTTGCTTCCTTCTCCACACTTTGCATACATTTGAACATATATTCCATCACAAGTACAAACAAAAGTGGAGAAATTGGGTCACCCTGGCACAAACCCCTCTCATCCTCGATAAATTTAGTAGGTACTCCATTCACCAAATATTTAAAAGATATTGATAAGACACGGAACATACCCCAATCACTAAACTGCTTAGGAATTCCTAGACATTGCAAAATCTCCTCCATTGCATCCCAATCCACTGTGTCATATACCTTCTGAATGTTCATCTGAATTATACATCTTTTTCCCCCAGTCTTCATGTGGTAACCTCTGACAAGTTCATACGCCATAAAAATATGGTCGTGAATACTTCCATTAGGGACAAAGGCTGCTTGGTTTGATTGCACCACTTTACCAATCACACTATTGAGCCTAGAAGTCAATATTTCGGAGATTACTTTGTAGATGAATGTACAACAAGAAATGGCCTTGAAATCTTTGGTCCTAACAGCATAGGAGTGCTTAGGGATTAGAGTTACCAGTGTTCCATTTACTGCCTTGTACAACTTCTTCTTCAAAAATAATTCCTCCACAACTCTTATCAAATCATCCTTGATAACTTTCCAATTGTCTTTGAAGAATTGCATTAAACCCATCATACCCCGGTGCCTTCATATTTCCAATTCCATTCAAAGTATTCAGAATCTCTTTCATTGTCACTTGCTGTATCGACTTCCTTTTGCTTTCATTGCTGAAAGTTCCCCCCTGGTAGCAATCTCCCTAACCACGACCTTACTCCTTCCATATTTTGCCCAATTAATGGGCTATAGAACCTGAGAACTTCTTGCTCCATCTACTCCTGTGTGTTAAGGACATTGCCATCTTCCTTCTCCATATTTAGGAAACCAGTGAGTTTGTTTTTTGCTTTGTTAGATGGATGGAAATAAGCATTATTTCCATCACCTAACCTCAGCAAATCTACCTTTAACTTTTTCCTAGCAATGTTCTCATCCACCTCATTCCATATTTGAACCTCCGCAATCCCTTTTATGACTTTCAGGATCTTCTGCTTATCCATTTTATCAATGCTTACTCCTTCCAAGCCATCTCCAGATCACTCCTGGCCTGTTCAACTTTCATTTTCACACCACTCATTTTCTTCACATGCCTTCTCAACACTTTCTGCAGCCTAATAAGCTTCCTCCAAAATACAAACATTACATTGGACTACCTTCTAAAGTTTCGGCCCAATTCTTTTCAATATCCTTCACAGCCTCCTCTTGTTCCATGAGACAGTTCAAAATTCTGTGTTGTCTTACCCTTTGTTTCTCATCATGTTTTACACTAACCAATAGTAGAGAATGGTCAGATACTCCTGATTCCGTTACATTCACACAAATCTCAGGGAACCATTTAAACCACTCCACATTTGCTAGTACTCTATCTATCCTGGAATAAATGACCCCATTGACATGTCTATTTAACCAGGTGTAGTACTCTCTCACTGAATCACATTCATATAACCATGTTTGTATCTTTATATTTTCTAAATCACAGAACTCACAAACTTGCACCTCATTGCCACCAGTCATGTCTTTAGTTTTCAAAACATTATTAAAATCCCCGAGCATAAACCAAGGGTCCTTCACCTGTAGTTGTGTGCTCTCAATTTCCTTCTATAATTTCTTTCTTTATTTTATCTGATTTCCCGCTAAACAGCAGTCAAACAGAACCACAAACTTCCACCTCCACTGATTTCACAAAGCATAAATTGATCATTTTTCTTCCTCACCTTAACCTTAACTTTGTTGTAATCCCACATTACCCATAGTCAACCACTTGGATGATCATCATAATTATCGACAAACCTCCATTTATCCCCAAATCCCTTATACCTTTTGCTTCCTCTTTTTTTACTTGTGTTTCAATAATTATAGCAATCATGGGTTTCAGACCATTGGGGCGGGCTTTAACCTCTCTTTGTTTTGCTATTTTATTCAAGCCCCACACATTCCATGAACTAATCATGGAACGTCATGGTCCCCTGATGGATCCTGCCAAATCCACACCCTACAAACTCTTCACACCCCCCACAAACTCTTCACACCACACAAATACAATGGTGATTTTGGTAGTTTAATCCACAACAGTAGATTTCTATACATGTCCTCATTCAAAGAGAAATTGCACTTCCATATTTGCAAGAACATTGCCATATTATATATGGCATATGGCCCTTTCCTCAAAATCGAATAGCTGTCCTCCCTTGATGGGAAACTCATGATGAAACACCCTTCCTCACTTTAAAGAAGTTCGGGTGTAGCTACGTAATCACATAATTTAACCATTAATCTCCTAGCCGCATTCATACTCAGATCTCTACCAAACACATACATGATCAATGAATTTTCCCAGTACGCAAGCTCATCCCTAACATCCTCAATTTTGATTTCTATTTCAATTTTTCCATCAATCACCTTAGGGGGGACATAATGAATTTTCTTCCCGTTAGCCTAAACCCTATTGCCACAGATAATATCTACCCTCAATTTATCTCTAACTTTAGATTTATTAGCTAAGATCTCAGGATTTACCATATCGTCATCTACTCCCTTCTCAAATTTTCCTTCAATTTCCTCTTCTCTGATTAGCTGTTGACTGGCACCCTCACCCTGCTCATGTTCTGAAGTACTCCACTCCACCTCTGGCAACGCCACCTTTTTTTGGCATTTCATGACCGGTCGAATCACACCTTAGCTATGTGTGAATCGCCCACAGTCATCTATTCTCTCGAAAATTAACTTCTTTTTCAATTTTGGTTCTTTTTAAAAATTGAAATTACATTATTTAAAAAATATATATATGGTTCTTTTTTATTCTAGTTCATGAAATAATTTTTAAAATTTGAAATTAATTTGAAATTTAAAAAATTAATTCAAAAATTACAAGTGTGTTATTAACTTTCACATTTTCAGTATCTTGTGTAGCCAAATTTATGTAAATTAAATATTGAAGGTAAAATTAATGAGTAGGATAGAAAAAAATTAAGTGGGGTTCATGAAGTAGTTTCATAGTGGTTTCAACCATTATGGGGGTAAAAATTTTTTAATTTCTTTGTGGTTTCAGTTGATAAGGTAGAAGAGAGAGATTAAATATTTAATTAACTGAAATCAAAGAGCAGTTTCAGAGATTTTTTACCATTGTACATGGTCTAAGACATAGAAGAACAGTCAATTAAAATTCCTAATAGGGTGGAGGGGGAGAGCAGAAAAAGAGCAATACGGGGGGATTTATTTTTATTTTTTATTTTTTTTTTAATTTAAAGTTACAATTCAGCTCCTAAAGTTTATAATTTTTTAAAGAAAAACTAAAATTATGTTAACTACCAATTATGTCTTTCAATAGATGAAAAGACAAAAATATCTTCAATTAGTTTGATTCCGTTAAGAGTTGACGGTGAAGAAGATGTGATGATAAAACCTTAGCCTTTTAGTAGGTTTTAACGATTGAAAGTGGTAGAAATTTGTTGGAGGATTAAAAGTGAGATTTTAGAATAGTTGGGTGATAAAAATTGGACTTTTACTCTTACAACTAATATAAAAGAATAAATAATACTTGGCGTGAGAGAGAAAATTCTATTATTACGGCTACAGTAACCGGCGGTGGACGCGAAGGTGGAGGACACATTCAGCGAATGCGTCCTCATGTTTTTAGAATTTTTTTTCGTGAAAATAAGAGGATGCATTTCGTAAATGCGTCCTCATGGTTTTTTAAAATTAAGTTTTTAGAGGACGCATTCGAGCTCTCGAGCCCACCATCTTCCTCACTGCTTCGAGCCCTCGAGACCTCGAGACCTCGAACCCCCCTGCCTTGAGACCTCGAACCTCCTGCCTCCTATCTCGAGTGCTCGATCCTCCTACATCGAGTGCTCGAGCCCTCGAATGTGTCCTCTGAAATTTTTGCAAAAATAAATTTAGTCACGATGAGGACGCATTCCACGAATGCGTCCTCTATAAATTCTGGAAAAAAATCACCTGAATGCAACCTCCACCATGGCATCCAAATTTCAGAAGATGCACAAATGCATCCAAATTTCTGCCAACATGCACAACAAAATAAAGCACTCGGCGTGAAAGCATGGGTAATGGTGGTCTTTTAATCACTCCTTGGGCTCTTGGTAAGAGACCACCAAGGAGTCCGTTGGTGGCCCAAAAAAGAAGCCAAATCCGTCAGCCATGTCACTCTGTGAATGGGCCACATGTCCCAGTTATTACCGCCTTTTTTTTTGTTTAATTGAGGGCCACGTGTCCCATTCTTTCTTTTTATTTTTTTTAAAAAAATCTGATTTTAAAATCTGAAAATATTTTTAAAATCTTGTAATTTTTTTATAAGAAAATTGGAAAAAAAAATATTCACAAATTATTTAGTAATTGTTGAAAAAAAACGAAATAAAATTTAAAATGAAAATATATAATTAAATTTGACATTCAATTTATTTTTTATGGATAAATTTATTTAAATTAAATGTAAAAAATAATAAGTATGATAGAGAACATCAAGTGGGGTCCATGAATAATAGAAAGTAGTCTCTTACCATTGTGAAGAGAGAGAAAATAGTGGTCTCTTAAGGTGAGGTGGAAGAGAGAGATTGAGAAAAATAATATATTTAATTGGTAAGAGACTACTTGCGGCGTCTACCATTGCCCTTGGTCTAAGAGCAAGGACAATAATGGTCTCTTAAATTAAAAGAACACTCTGGAGACTGAAAACCACCACAGTGGTGGCTTCTAGAGCGGTCTCTTAATAAGGGGTCACCCCTTGGACTCTTGCTAAGAGACCACATTGGAGATCGGTTGTGGGCCGAAAATTCTGACCCAATTGCTAGCCATGGGGCCGCTCACATATGACCCTTTTTTTGTTAAATTACTAGGACACGTGCTGCGCTGTGAGTGAGCCATGTGTCCAACTTATTGTTGCATTAAAAAATTTATTTAATTGAGGGACAAATGGCACTCATTGATTGGGCCACATAATTTTAGGGTAAGGTGGAAGAGAGAGATTGAGAAAAATAATACATTTAATGGGTAATATAACCAAATTGAACGAGTTGAAGGTTGACAAGATTTTGGTGTGCCATCGTACTTTTGTATGGAGGAGTACCTGAAGGAAGAGATGAACAATGGTTCTGGAATGAAATTTATTTTTCAAAGGAGTAGAAGAATTGTGAGAGTAAAGGACCCTTCGCTTCTCTATTAATGATACATTACTTTTGGGTGTTAGAATTTGAGAGATTCTAAATGAGTGAATAAAATTGAATTGTAAGAAGGAAAAGTAAAATGAGTAGATGTAAAAACCTTAAACATGTCATAACTAGAATGTGTCAAAATATAAGAACATCTCAAATTAGAAAGTGTATCACTAATAGACGAACAGAGGGAGTAGTTATTGGGCTAGATACTAATTAGGGATTTTTATATATAACAAATGTTACGTTAATTATAGAAATTTGTTAATTTAATAAAAAAAATTGTTATAAAATGGGAAAGAAAATTATAAAAAGTTTTGGTTGAGACGGACCAAAAAGTAAAGTAGAAAGTTTTGAATTGAATCCGGACTAGAATTTAGATTTAATCTTCTAGTATAATTTTAGGTACTGTAAATGCAGTGCTACCTCCACCTCAGTTTAAACTACACACTTTTCTTTTTGGTCTGTCCAACTTTAAGGTGTACACGCTTTGCAATTTTAGAAATTATTAAGAAGAAATGTTGATAGCAAAAGACAACATTACCTTAATTAAAAATTAAAGGGCAATATATCAATACAACCATATATACTTGCAAAAGTGTCAATATAAATCTCCAATGTTTGAAAGTAAAAAACAAACTAACAAATTAATGAAAGTGACATTATAACCATAAACTGGCACTTCCAGAGTTAACCTGGATATTCCGAACATTGACCACACTTGAAATGACAAAAGATGCCCCTCAACCAAAAATTGAATGCATGTGTGTGGACAGCTATACTGTTACCCTTCGTCATCGTCATGCCACAGTTGCCACCAAACCCACCACCACCTTATCCCAAACCCTCCACCCAATCCCAAACCCTAACCAATCAACTCCACCACCATCCCAAACTCCCAACTCCGCCACCACTAGCCCCGGCCATGCCACCACAGCTCATCCTTCCACCCCTAGCCCTGCCAACCACCACTACCTGATCCTAAACCCAAACCCATCAGATCCACTAACCGATCACAAACCCAACCTCGCCATCCTATACTGTTCTCCACTCAACTCCATCACCACCAGCCCCGCCCTTGCTACCACAACTAACCCTTCAACCACCAGTCTTTCCGCCCACCATTACCTGAACCCAAACCCTAACCCATCAGCTCCACTACCTGATCCCAAACTCAAACCCGTCAGCTTCACCACCTTATCTAAACCCAGCCCCGCCACCCATATCGTATGCAACCCCACGTTATTTGCACCAAATCTCATCATATAGTTTGCTCAAATGTGCCACCCCAAGCCGAGCAGCCCCAATTCGACACGAGAAGAAGAGAACCACACCACCGATGGGAGAGAAGAAGGGGAAAAAAGAAGAAAAGGATCGCCAAAGAGAAGAAAAAGAAGAAGAAAGAAAAAGAGGACTAGAGTGAGAGAAGAAGGAAAGAAGGGTTTATAGGGGCATATAGTAATTTCATTTTTGTTTTTTTTCCAGAGAGGTAAAGTGGAGTTTTCAAATAATTCTTGCCAAACTTTTCCGGAAAGGTGAATCTTGCACTTTCATTGATTATCTAGGGTTATATTGGCACTTTCGAACACTGTGGGGTTAAATTAGCACTTATGTCAATTATGTAGAGTTATAAAGATACATTTCTCTTTATTAAAATTACAAAAACAATTCATTTATTTTGGGCTTAGTTAGCCCAAATAAAGAAAATCATAATCATATTTGTTCCTAAATTACAATTGGTTAAGCAAAGAATCTAAAACATCAAAATTTATTCTTGTAACCCTGCTCATCAAACCCTCCTATTCAATCTCTAAGCACCGCTCAATCTGTAAACCTTATTGCACATTCTGCTCTCCAACCCACATTCAGTCTCTAACATCGATTCCATCTCTAACCCTGCAGCTAAACGCTCTACAATCAATTCAATCTCTAGCCCACGACTGCAACAGAATCAACAACGGCACGAAAAGAATACAAACCCCACTAGGGCAACGATGACGACAGTGAGAGGAGGCGGCAGATTTATTTGTGAATTTTGATCAAATGTTGCAAATTTAAGCACCGCTTTGTTGTGGTGATGATTAGTTGTAAATTTGTTTGTTGTTGATTGGATCTTGATGCTTGTTCGGTAGTGGGTGGCTGGTTGTAGCCTTATAGTTAGGCGTTGGTGTGTGTTGGTGATTGTAGAACGGTAAAACAATCTTCGCAGACATTCTGAAATTTTGAGACTTTCTTCCTCTCTCTGCAGTTTATAAGATGGGACAGAAGGAATATAAAATATGAATTAGGACCATTTTTGTAATCAAGGGAATAAGATAAGTTTGACATATGTGAATATAATTATTCACTAAATTTTCAAACAAAGCTTCCACATCTACATTGTACTGAAGCTTAATAAAAAGTTGATAAATGAAATCTATTTTTGCCCATGACATTTTAATATAAACTTACGCTAATATAGTTGTTATCATTTTCACGATCGGTGTCTATGTTACTTGTAGTAGAATAATCTTATATGCTTCCTTCATGGTAACTTTATTTCATACAATAATACCATTTAATTTTAAATACATATGTCGTACATCACATGTAATGTATAGATTTTACGTGAGATTATGTTTTGGAAAAAGTACAAAACTAACCCATTAAATTTTGAAAGTGCATATATGACCTTGTAAAATCTGAACATGCGAAATTGACCTTAAAATTTTGATCAACTGTGCAGATATACCCAAATTTCATTATTGCGGCATAGAGTGAAGGAATTCAGGCGTTGAACTAATGTGAAAAGACAAAAATACCCTTAGGTTATACTATATTTATTTATAAGGTAAATGTGAGTAATGAAAAGTCTAATTTACCCCTCCCCTCATCTTCTTCTTCTTGTTCAGCCACTGCCACCGCTGTTCCGCCGTTATCAATCCCTTCCTCCTCCTCTCCCCGCCTCCCAACCCTCCTCCTCACCCCGGACATCCAGCCTGTATTGTCACTATCTCAACCCAGCCGCTTCGCCGCCCATAAAACTCTAGTCCACCAACACTATTTCTGATCTCCACCCAGCTCGCCACATCTCCCCCTCCCCCGCCCGATCCACCGCTGCTTCGACCCCTTAAAACCCGAGCCCACCACCACCATCTCAGCCCTCCTCCTCACCATCTCCGCCACCATCTCCCCCTCCTCCTCACCAGCTCGGCGACCTCACATCCACCATTCACAAGGTCGTCCCCTCCGTCGAGCTCCAGCCGCAACAAAGGAAAAAGGCGACGAGGAAAGAAAAATGGGGGAAAAAGTGTTTAGTTAATAAGAGGGGAAGGTATTCATGTCTTTTATTTTTTAAAATTAGGGGTATAATGGTTATTTTACTAATTTTCAGCTAAATTGACTATTGACAATTTGGTCAGCGAAGTCCAGCGTTAGATTAATAGTTTCATATTTTAGAAAATTATGTTGATACTTTCGACCAAAACATAGAGTTAAAAATGCACGTTTCCCATTTTTTAGTGGAATCATATATATAAAATCAAACTAATTTTATTAATTTTACCAAAATCAAAAGATCATATCATACAATGGGCTTATGAATGTAAAATAGTAAGATTCGTAATAAAATTGTGACATTAGTGTGTATAAAATTCTTAAGCGTATGTTCATGTAATCTAATATAGAGTTAAAATCGTTCTCCACCTTGGATAAACATGCCGTTTTCGTAAGGGCATGAGCAGTGGTTCTCTCTTAAAATTAAGAGATCGAAAATTACCACATTGGTGGTCTTTTAACAAGAGACCACTCAATAGCATCTTGCTAAGAGATCATTTAAGAGGCCGCATGTGGGGTCAAAAAAAAGACCAAACCAAATGGGAGGGGTCACTGAAAAGAGGCCCAATTTTCTTTTTCTATTCAGGACACGTGTCATCCTCTGAGTGGGCCACATGTCCCACTCAATTGCTGCCCTTTTCAAAAAAATCATGTGCGGACACGTGTCACCCAGGGGTTAGGCCACGTCTCCGTAACAGCTATTTTCATATTTGAGGGTTGAAATTTAATTCAAGGGACACGTGGACCAGTCAGAAGTCGACACGTGCTCCCTGCAACGGCTGTTAACAGACTTTTTTTAATGGGACACGTGTCCCATTCTGGTGGTGACACGTGTCCCCACTGTAATTTTTTTAAAACTTTTCCAAAACTTTTTGTTTTTTTTTTCAGAATTTTAATTTTAATTTTTTATTCCATCTTCCTCCACTTTTTTCCTATAAATATAAGTGATTTCAACTCATTTTATCAACTCATTTCAGATATACATGAACCCTCCTTACCCGAATCACTCTTCCTATAATACGAACACCCAATCGCAAAATTCGTACCCTAATTTATATGGTCAAATCTTTCATTCTCCACATCTTGATGCTATAAACGAATCGGGGGCATTTTTAAGCCGAGGGGGTCGTGGTTCACCGGGTCAAAATTTTGGTGGTGAAGATGGGCGACAATATGGAAGTCACGATGTTACAGACGGTAAGCCCTATTTTAATGTGTTTTATTTCAATTATGAAGATTCTAGTTTATATTAATTTACATTGTCATTATTTCCCTTTATTATATTTTAAAATTAGTATATTTGAACATGCAAAATATACATAGCTAGATAAATATTTTAATAAGTGGTCGGACTAGATCAATATTTTATTAAGTATTTTATGTAATTTTTATAGTTGTTATAATTGGTTTTTGATATTTTAATGTTTTTATATAATTTTAAAAAAATAGAATTCTCTTATTATTTATTTTTTAAATTTCGTTTTAAAATTTTCTTTTAAAAAATTGAATTAGTTTTATTTTTTTACACCAAGCATGATATTGACAAGAACGAAAAAAATAATTATTTAATATATTTTGAAAATAAATAAATTATATTTTAAATATTAAAATATATTATTAAATTTCATATTCAACCTATTTTGGGTGGACAAATTTATTTAAAATAAATTTAATGATCAAATGAATTAGTAGGATAGAGATAATCAAGTGAGGTCCATAAATATTAAAGAGTTATCTCTTACCATTGTGAAGAAAAAAAAGGATTGTCTCTTAAGTGATCTCTAAAGGTGAAGTGGAAGAAAGAAAGATAAAAATAATATATTTAATTGATAAAAAATCGTTACTATTCTTTACCACTGCCCAAGGCATAAGAAGGGTCTAGTTTCGACTGACATAAATATTATCCATAATACATATGATTATGATTACTCCATTAGATTTTTTTAACAATGGCCTCTTTTTTTTTTTAATGAAAACACCCTAAAGGTGAGGGAGTTATATATTGGGATCCCCAAGCCCTATTACAGTAATCACAGTTTGTACAAGAGGTGTGACCAGATCGAGAGAAATCGAAGCAACATTGTTGCCTCCAAAAGTCCTAATCTATAAGAGAAACCTAAACTATCAATGAGGACAGCTATGCCTGAGTAGCGTGAAGGTTTAATGAAGTTGCGATCCAAAAAAGAGAATCTCCACCCCCTGTGTGAATTCTCTCTCTTGGCCAGGCAACTTCAATTAACATTAGTAATATACAAAATAGGAAAGTTTGAAGTTAATCATCAAAATCGTAGAACAGGTAGATGGCATCATCAAAATCCTTCTCTTCTTTGTGGTTGAACTAAAACATCAAGATCCAATGTGAACCATCAGTATAGTTTCGAACTATGGTATATCTTGATCAAGAGTTCCATCCCAGCAGATGATAAATAACCTGATCAAAATTGAGTACACCTGCATGAAAGGAACTTGATTAGCAGTATCAATCCTTAGAGGAAGTTATTAGGGTGCTCTAACTTGAGGAATATGTGCCCTATCTAAAGAAATCAGTCCCTTAATATGTTGGGGAATGGAGTTAGGCTGCAGACATATTAAGTGACAGTTGTGATGCTTAGCTATAGCATTAGCTACTGAGTTTCCTTCCCTGTAAACATATTGAAGCTGAGCACTACCCAATAGAACATTAATTTTATATGCCAAATCAAAGAGGCTCCAGTTTGCAGAATAAGGGTTGGTAATCATGTTCACAGCCAACCAACAATCAGTTTCATAATAGCACTTATTTCTCAAATTAGAAAATTTCTCAGTTGCAAACAGGATAGCCCTCATTTCTGCTTCAATAGGAGAACCAGCATCAATTGAGGCAGAGGCTAAATCAATCATTTTACCCAAGTTATCACGAACAACCATACCAACTGCAGCTTTATCAGGATACCAAGAGGCATCAACATTTATTTTAATATATCCTGAAGGTGGTGTTTCCCAAAAAACAGCAGCTATATTAGGCTTTGGAGGAGGTCTACTAAAAGGAATCCAATGACTTAAGGAGGAGTCCATATCAGAACGTGAGAAGTAAGTCCTTGGTGTAGTTAAAAGAGCCATTTTGATCAAATCATGAACCTCATTAGAGATTTTTTCTGAGGAGAAAGGTTTATTATCATATAAGAACCTATTCCTAGCTTTCCAAAGTGACCAACAGGTAATAGAAGGTATGATTTTGCACACAAAATGCTTCCAGCCAACCAAATCCTTGGTATTCCAAAAAATAAAGAATCTTTGTATAAGGGAATGATCAGGATGTATATGGAAATGAACTAATGAAGCAATATTTCCCCAGACTGCCTGAGCAATATGACATGAAGTGAAGAAATGCTGAATTGTGTCTGATTGAAAACAGGCAGGACACTTAGAGGCTAAACTGAACCTTAAGGTAATAAGAACTTCATCAAAGGGAAGAAGGGATTGCAACATTTTCCATGTGAATATAGAAATCTTCTTTTGCAAAGCCTTGTTCCAAATGAATTTACATGCAGGGAAGTTACCTGATACATGAGTGAGAGCCTTGTATGTTGATTTGGATGTGAAATTACCTGATGCTTCAACCTTCCAAATTAATCTATCCTCTCTTCCAGGGACCAAAACAGAGTCCTGTAGAAATGACAAAGTATCATTTTCTAGTAAAGAACTAAGCTGAGTCATAACCAATGATTTGTTATTTATAAAGTCTGCCACGGACAGATCTGGCATATCAGCAATTATATATTGAGGGATGATATTGCACAGGGGCCCCCTCGGGCACCAATTAGCTATCCAGAAATTGCAAGTGCCCTTCCCATGGATGATTACTGAATTTTGTTCTGCAAAAGAGTTAATAGACAAAATTCTCCTCCATGTTACAGATTTCCTATGTGACAGAGGCAGTGACCAAATTAATTTAGACCAAAGAGTAATCCCTAATTGGCTTTTCCACCATAGCTTAGCTGAACAGGTATCAATAATGGCTCTAACAGATCTAAATCCAAGACCATTAAATTCAACAGGAGTTGAGATATCAGACCATTTTTTCCAGATTTTATTTTTTTTTCCATTTGATTCCCCCCAAAAGAATCTAGCTAATCTTTTCTCAAAATTCCGAATTATAATTTTAGGTGGATTAGTAACTGCCCATAAATGCTGAGGTAAGGAGTATAGACAATGTTTAATTAAAATCAACTTGCCCCCAGCACTTAGCCACTTATTTTTCCAACTTTGTAGTTTAGAATCCAAGTTAGTCATTAAAGGTTGGAAATACCTTTTTAAGGTTCTTCCCCTAAATATGGGACAGCCAAGATACTTGAATGGAAAAGAGCCTTTTTTCATTTTTAGAATGGACATAACCTGATTGTTTTTCAGCACTGAAGCCCTCTTACTGAGATAGATTTCTGACTTGTCAAAGTTAAATTTCTGTCCTGAAGTCACCTCAAAAACATCTAAAAATGCTTTCAGTTTTATGAGGTTAGATTTAGATGCTTGCATGAATATCACAGTGTCATCTGCATACATTAAATGGGACACAGCAGGGATTAAAGCAGGCAAATAAAAATGAGTAAGCCTATTGTTAGAGAAAATATAGGCTAAACTTCTTGAGAAAGCTTCAGTGAAAATATTAAAAAGAAAAGGAGACAGTGGATCACCTTGTTTGATTCCTCTAGAAGCTTTAAAGAATCCAACTGGATTCCCATTAACAAGTACTGAAAAATGTGCCTGTGATAAGTTACTCATAACCGCAGTTAAAAAATTCCCATTAAAACCAAATTTGACTAAAATTCTCCTAAGGAACTGCCAGTTTACTCTATCAAAGGCCTTCATTAAATCTAATTTCAAAATGCAATTTGGAATCCTGTTCTTTTTGTCAAGAAATCTGACCATTTCCTGTAAATAAATTATGTTATCCGAAATATCCCTTTTCTTTAAAAAAGATGATTGAGTAGGAGATATTAGAGTGTCCATATAAGGCCTTAGCCTTTTCATAAGAACCTTAGAGCAAATTTTGTTAAGTACATTAGATAAACTAATTGGCCTAAAGTCACCAAAATTGCTAGGTGTTGCTTTCTTGGGGATGAGTGTAATCCATGTACTAGATATTCCCTTTGGGATGTTGGATCCTAAAATGAAGTCATTCACTGATGCCATTAGATCCTGTTTAATAAATGGCCAGCATTTTTTATAAAACTTAGGGGTAAAACCATCTGGCCCAGGACTACTGTTACTATTTAAGCTTTTTATTACCTTTTCTAATTCAGATTCTAAAACGGGAGCAGCTAAAGATTGATTATCATCATTATTTAAAATTTTGGGAACTTGACTGAGAAAGTGAGAGGAAAAAGTATCTTCAGTATTTTGGTCAGGTTCAGTTAAGAGATCCGAGTAGAAGGCAATTGCTTCATTCTGAATGGCCTCACTTTTGACAGGTTCAGTTAACAATGGCCTCACTTGTTTTTTGGGGTGATTTTTTAAATATTAGTTCCTTCATTTTTTTAAGAATCTAAATTATTTTCATTCACTCAATATACCTTTTACTCTTGCAATACATTCTTTTTTACTAATTTTACCATTTTAAATTTTAGACTAAATTGTTTTTTTGATCCCCTACAAAGTATCTTGTACTATCTTTTGGTCCCCAGTTGCAAAACAACCCTTAGATGGTACCCTACAAATTCAAAACATTGTTTCTAGTCCCCAAACCCAATTTTCGGCAACATTTCTGGTTTTCAGGCCCACGTGCCGGTCATGTGCCATTTTTTTGGTATGGTAAGGGGTAATTTGGTAATTTCACAAGGTTTTCTCTAAATTAAAAACAGTTGTGAAAAATGATTTTCTCTAAATTGGGTTTACTCCACCGCCGCACTGCGCCCTGACCAAGCCCTCCGCTGCTCGCCTCCGCTGGACAAGCTGACGCCACCGCTGGAGATTGACGTCATTCTGTCGCTCACCGCCGCTGGAGATCAATGGCGCTCACCGCTGGAGATCAATGGAGAATGGCGGTGAGCGCCATTGATCTCCAGCGGCGGTGAGCGGCAGAGTGGCGTCAATCTCCAGCGGTGGCGTCAGCTTCTAAGGTGGCGTCGAACTCTTTACCCATAGTCTCCAGCCTTCGTCTCCGGCCATTTCACAAATGTTTTTAATTTAGAGAAAACCTTGTGAAATTACCAAATTACCCCTTACCATACCGAAAAAAATGGCACATGACCGGCACGTGGGCCTGAAAACCAGAAATCTTGCCGAAAACTGGGTTTGGGGACCAGAAACAATGTTTTGAATTTGTAGGGTACCATCTAAGGGTTGTTTTGCAACCGGGGACCAAAAGATAGTAAAAGATACTTTGTAGGGGACCAAAAAAACAATTTAGTCTAAAATTTAAGCGTCAAAAGTAAGTGAGTAAATGCTAGAGAACTGGATAGAGTACTCCATTCGTCCCAACTCAAACTGCACACTTACTATTTGACACTATTCTATATCAAACTTTGACCACATATTTAAGTAAATATATAAAAGAAATATTAGTATCGTATGTGATATTGCTGAATTCGTCATGACAAGTAATTTCTCAAAAATAAAATTTATATTTTTTCAATATTATACATAGTTAAATATATTAATAATTAGATAAATTTTTTGATGAAAAATTTTATATGCAATTTGACCTAGTGTTTGAAGTTCACATTTCAGATTCAGGATCTTTCCCCCAATATTTACTGCAATCAAATACTTGGCTAATTGGACACGTCCTCACTCCCCTCCCCAGAGAAAAAAACAATTTTAAAAAAATCACATGCTTATCCACTTTGTAATTAGGAATGTGTACAGAGGTGGATTTTATGTGTCAACAATAAAGCAACCCACAACATCTGTCCTTGCGTGAGCGTCACAGCAGCGGATTAATGGTGTGTTTAATATATTCATGTTTATAAGTAAAGTTAAATTATTTTAAAAATAGAGGTGTTAATGGTAATTTTAAGGGTTTTGTTTATAAATAAAGTTAACTTATTTTAAAAATAGAGAAAGGTCGGTTTTCACTTTTCTCTCAAAAATAACTTATGTTCTTAGAACAAATTATTTTTTAACACTTTATCAACTACTACAAAGTGATAAATACTTCTAATGCAGATCATGCATTTAGATCGAGTTTGTTGGACAAATTTACAATACGTGTGTACCATTTTATCCTACATTATAAATTTCTTAGGAAATTAAGTTATTGTATTTGATCGATCACGCACAACTCAAATTCTTCTCTTTTAGTTATGATCTTTAAATCTCTGTATACTTATTTCATGTAGAGCTGTCTTATATTGGTGTGAAATTCAAGTGAAAAACTTCGTCCTACTCTATGTGAATCTTGATGACCTGGCAGTGGCAGGCTCCCTGGTGTCACCATCTGGGACGTCATAATTAACGTGTGATATCCCTGCTCACCATTGAATATCCTTCTCATCGATATTGACGGTGTTATCTATTTCCGTCATCTGCTTAGCTGGACGCCACTACAATCTCTCTAGGGTTTCCTCCATGGTCCAGCTGGCGTGCCCCAATCTCGGGCACATGGCCAGCTACCCATGTCTCTAGAGACTTTCCTGCTTTGAATTTACGGATATCGCCCTTATTGGATACCCCTATTTGCTGCAATGCTCGTGCCTTTGAGGTTGACATTTCTCTCATAATCAAATTTGTTGAGAGTTTAAGAGCGGGAGCAAAAGCTAGAGGGTAGATTCCCTCGGTTTCATGCAATTCTGTTAATTAACAAGTGAATTGCTATATCACGCCCCTTATTTTACTCTATTAAGCCATGTATTTATACTATTTAATATAAAATAAGTATTTTTAATTTAATTTAAATAATTTAAATTAATTAATATTAAATAAAATTTATTATTTATTTAATTAATACTGCCGCCGCCTCCGTGCGCCACCTTGTCTAACATCTTCTTTCTTTCTTTAGTGGGCCAAAGTCTAGTGGGTGCTATGACCAGGAAGGAGGCAAACACCATCTCCTCAGAGGAGAAGGTTACCCCCGCTACCCCTATTCAAACAGTTGCTCTTGTATACACATATTTGAAGCGGAAGCCTGAGGACGATCTTTCCATTAGAGAGGACCGTCAGAAGATCTCCCACGAGAGGTCTGCTCCTGAGACATCTAATAAAGAGTTTGACACCGCCACCCATGACCTAGCGTCTTCTTCGAGCCTCTTGGCTATAGGGACCACTTCCCTAGGTCCTTTTGTGAGAAGTCCGAGGTTAGTGATCTTTTCAAAATTCATTTGAAAGTAACTATGCGTGTTATTTCTTTACTCATCCATGCCGCTTATTTCCAGGTTGTTAAGGAGTTGGATGGTGTGAGGTTCACCATTGCTGCCACCCTGACCTCTTCCATGTCCTCCTTCATTCAGAACATAGTTTTTGAATTGTCCTCCACCTATGAGGAAAAGAATAGGAAGATAGCCTCATTACAGTTGGAGCTTGAGGCTTCCCAAAAAAAAGTTGTTGAACTTCAGAGCGCTCAGGAGTGCCTCATCTTTGAAAATAATTCCACTTTTAAGGATGCCAAACAAGCCCAAGATCCTGAGGCTCAAATGGCCATGTTGGAGGCATTCAAGGATAAAGTTCTTTAGAGTCCGGAGTTGTTCGACCTCTTTGTAGACCTCCTGAGTGTTGCCTAGGGTGTTGCTCTAGCTTAGTGGATGAAGTGATCCTTCCTAAGATGGAATCGTCCTTATCCGAGGACGACATCAAGGCATTAAAGGAAGAGGCTAAGTCCGAGGGGCTTGAGACAATAAATCAAAAGTGGGAGAGCAACGTGAATGAGGGTCGCATGAGCTTATCCATGATGGGCCTTTTGAAGGGCTCAGGAAAACACATAACCCTAGACAATTTTCATGCCTTGCCTGATTCGGATGAAGAAAACAAAGATGCAGAAGCGTAGGCCTGCATCGGCTCAGGAGGACCAAGTGGGGGATAATGTATTAGGGACTGTTGTATAACTTTGCCCCTCCCCATGTAATTGATTTTGATCTTTTTATATGAACATTTTATTTCCCTCATTTATGTGTTTGCCAAAATTTTCATTCTCGTAGTTCAATGCACTGCAACAGGAACTTTAATCCACCCGCGAAGATTTCCTTAAGGTCATGGGCGAGCTTGAAACTGCTAGAGGGGACTAAGCCCATGTTGTGAAGGCCTCAGGGAAAAACTGCAAAGAATTAGAGTTGTGGCGTAATAAGACCCACCCCTTATAGTTGGCCTTCAAGGCAGTATCTCCGGCTTGAATGCAGCTACGATGTCGCTCCAGAAGTATCTTGATCTTTCTAAGGTGGATTTAAAAGCTTGGGAAAATGGAAAACACCCAGTTTTGTGGTGCGCTTGAAGGACCACGACCATAAAAAATTCAAGGGTGTCGTCCCTCTCAAGGTTTTCGATGATGCTGACCCTCTTGAGGCTGATTGTGAAGATGACGTTCACCGTATAATCAACAAATTTGGTTCCCTCAAAAGGTGTCTTTCAGATGCTGAGAGGATGTGGATACTCGAGGGTCATCTTATAGCTGCTTGGGGGTTAGGTTTATGGGCTTATGGCTCAATTGAATGATATATCACAGCACAATGAGATTGCACAGAATGAGATCTCGAGGCTAAATGAGGAACTTTAAAGGTCCAGTGCTTCTACCAGCGATGAACCTTCAATAGTGGAGTCTCTTTTAGGTGAAAATTCAAGGTTACTTTCAGAGAACCAGGCACTGTGGAAGGAAAATGTCAAGTTGGACAAGAAAGCTCATATTTGCAATTGGAACCTTCAAGCTCATAGCTTATTTCATGGTGTTACTCATCCTAAACTTATCTCGGACAAGTTTTTACCCTAATTTCTCTGGGGGCTTTCTATCACTGGCTTATAAAAAATCAAGTAGAAATGCGCGAGACTTTTAAGCAGAAGGAAGCTTACACTGCTACCCTCAAATGGATAAAGAATTTACCCATCCCTCCTTCTAAGAATCGAGAGTCATCGAGGTTAGCAGTAAAGGAAGCAGCTAAGGGAGGTAGTTCTATGAACCACCCCTTTAGAAAGTCTGTGAGGAAGCAGACCCACACCCGGGGTCCTTGATCCACTTTGGCAATAAATGCTGATGATTATCCCAAAGAGGAACAACAAAAAGACTTTCAACGTGCCAGTGGTATCAAGGCAAAAGAAAATAACAAGGATACAAGAAGAAGTAGCAAGAGTAGAAGAGGAGTTAAAGAAACTATCCTCTTGATTCCTTGAATATTGTAATTATGTTCTATATACCACTTGCACTATTTACTTCTCTTTTTCCTTTGTGTATATTACTCTCATAGGTCTTCCTTTATGATTGTAACCTTCTGAGCCTTAACACCTCAGATCGTGATATGCCAAACTTTCTACAAGTTAATTGCATGCATTAGGAGCTATTAACGACTGGAAAGTATAATAATAACAAAGATTTTACCCAGGTATGGTGTTTTCCACCTACATCCTGCAACAATTTTTCAACTAGATCATCAATCAAAAGCTGCAGTAGACAGGGGCATTGCGAGGATGCTACTTATACACTCCTCCCCCATTCTTTTCAGCATGAAGAGCTTATGGCTCTAGTTTACAGCCTTAGCTAGAATAACATCGAGGAGCTTGTGGCCCTAGTACATAGACTTAGATGGAATACAATTTAGGAGCTCGTAGCTCTAGTCTACAGCCTTAGCTGGAATACGATTTAGGAGCTCGTAGCTCTAGTCTATAGCCTTAGCTGGAATATTGTACAGGAGCTTTTAGCTCAAGCCATCAGTCTTAGCTGGAATATTGTACAGGAGCTTTTAGCTCGAGCCTTAGTTTTAGCTAGAATATTGTACAGGAGCTTTTAGCTCGAGCCTTCAGTCTTAGCTGGAATATTGTACAAGAGCTTTTAAATCGAGCCTTCAGTCTTAGTTGGAATATTGTACATGATCTTAGCGCTTAGCATAAGATTCATCGGTGTTATCATAAATGGTGGTACCTCTGGAGATTGGAAATATTCCATCTTCTTGGGATTCGAGTTCCCCCCATGGTCTTGAGAGTATAGCTTTCCCCGGTATACACTTCTACGACTCTATACGGTCCTTCCCAGTTAACATCTAGCTTCCCCTCTGACTCTTTCCTGCATTTTTCATTCTTTCTCATGAATAAATCTCCTGGGGTAAACTGAACTTTCCTCAACCTTCGATCATAATAACGCTTCACCCTTTCCTTCACCTGGGCTTCCCGGATCGATGCTAGTTCTCGTGCCCCCTCGACTTTATCAAGATCTAAATGTTGATTCTCATTGTTGACACTTTCCTTAGGAATTCCCACCATTATTAAGCTTGGCATCCCAATTTCTACAGGGATTATAGTCTTGGAACCATAGACCAGGCTATAAGGCGTTTCCTCTGTGACTGAAGACTCTGCAGTTATGTATGCCCACAAAACATTGGCCATTTCCCATATCCCATTTCTCTATTTCCTCCTCGAGCCTGGCTCTGATTCCGTTAACAATGGTGCGGTTGGTGACTTCTACTTGGCCATTTTCCCATGGGTGATAAATGGCCATTAATTTCAGGTGGATCTTATATTCCTCACACCACTTCTTAAAGGGATCATCGGCGAACTGCCTTCCATTATATTATGATAGTCCTTGGAATCCTAAATCTGCACCCGATATTCTTCCAACAAAATGCAATAACTGAATTGCCTACTGCATTAGTCAATGGCTCTAACTCTACCTATTTCGTGAAATAATCCACTGCCACAATCAAGTATTTGAACTTCCCCGGGACCTCAGGAAATGACCCGACTAAGTCGATACCCCACTTGTCAAAGGCCATGAACTGTGAATATTCATCATCTCCTCTTGGGGTATGTGCTTCAATGGCGCATGCTTTTGACACTACTGGCAAGCATGTATGTGCTGGTTTGCATCCTCGAACATCATTGGCCAATAATACCCTGCTCGGATAAGCTTCTTTGATACTGACCTAGCTCCTTGATGACTTTCACATATACCCTCATAGGCTTCCCTTATCAAATAATCAGCTTCGAAGGGGCTTACACATCTGAGCAATGGTTGCAAGTGTCCTCTTTAATACAGAACTCCCCATTGCAACACATATTTTGGCGCTTTAAGTCGGACCTTCATCGCTTCAAAAGGGCCCTCCGGGAGTGCTCTATCTTGAAGATATTTCACAATGGGTGCCATCCAGCAGATTTCCTCCTTCATAGCCAAAACCATGTGTTCCTGAAAACTTTGATTATTAAGGGTCTCCAACAGCAACTACCCTTGAGACTCCACTCCCAAATTTGACAAAACCAACTTGCTCAAGGCATCATCCTTATGATTATATTCTCTTGGTACCTGCTCCAAGGTATAGCTTTTAAACTTCTTGAGTAGGTGCTTTACAAACTCCAGATACTTTTGCAAATTGGTCTCTTTGGCCTTGTATTCCCCCTTTACTTGTTGTACCACTATCTAGGAGTCACTTTAGATTTCCAAGTCTTCTACATTCAATTTTGTCGCTAACCGCAAGCCAGTGATTAGATCTTTATATTTGGCCTCATTATTCGTTGCTTTGAAAGCAAAGTGTAGTGCGTACGAGTAGTCTTTTCCATCGGGACTAGTGAGTAAGACCCCTGCTCCGCTTCCTCTTGAAAGCGAAGAACCATCAACATATAACCTCCATACTTCTTTCCTTCGAGACCCCTCTTCTATCTCAATGGGCGCGATAGGCTCAGTAGTTTCAACTATAAAATATGCCAAGGTCTGACTTTTAATCGCTGCTCTAGGCTGAAACTGTATGTCTTGCTCTCCTAACTCTATCTCCCATTTCATCATCCTCCCCGATGCTTCAGGTTTCATGAGGACTTTCCTTAGGGGATAATTAGTGAGCAAGATGATCATGTGCCTTGTGAAATAAGGTCGCAGCCTTCGTGCCGCATGTACCAGAGCTAGTATGAGTCTCTCGAGGGTGTTGTACCTTGTCTCAGGTTCCTGTAGGGCTTGGCTTATAAAGTATATAGGATGTTGCACTATATCATTTTCTTTTACAAGTACTACACTGATGGCCAGGGGCAAGGCAGAAATATACAGAAATATAACCTCCAATTTCTCGAGTTTCATGAGCGGTAACCCTTGAAGATGTTCCTTGAGTTGCTGAAAAACTTGTTCACACTTATCGGTCCACTCAAACTTTTATGCCTTTCGAAGCACGTTGAAGAAAGACAAAAATCTTTTAGCCTCTTTTGATAGAAATCTGCTCAAAGCCGCCAAGCATCTACTAAGCTTCTGCACATCAATCATGTTTTGGGGGCTCTTCATCCTTAATAAGGCCTTGACCTTCTTTGGGTTAACGTCGATTCCTCTCTCTGACACCATAAATCCCATGAATTTTCCTGCCCCCACCCCTATGACGCATTAAGCTGGATTCAGCTTTAGATTTGCATTCCTGAGCCTCTCGAAAAGCTCCTTCAGGTCCATTAAAAACTCCTCATAATCTCTGATTTTTACCACCATATCATCCACTTACATCTCCATGTTCCTACCGATCTTATTTATGAATATCTTGTCCACTAACCTCTGGTATATCTCCCATGCATTTTTTAAGCCAAAGGGCATCTTCTTGTAACAGTACGTGCCCGCATCTGTGATGAACAAAGCTTTCTCTTTATCTTCATCAGCCATTAATATATGGTGATAACCCTTGTGGCCATTAAAGAAATCCAATACTTGATACCCTGCAATTGCCTGTACCAACTTATCGATGGGGGGCAAGGGATAACTATCCTTTGGTCAGTACTTTTTTAAGTCTGCAAAGTCTATACACATCCGCCAAGTACCATCATGCTTTGGGACCATCACCGGGTTAGCTAACCAATTTGGGTATAACACTTCCTCAATCATGCCATCCTTCAACAATTTGTCTACCTCGACTGTGATTGCTTTTTCCCTTTTCGGCGCAAATACTCTCCTCTTTTTCTTAATAAGTCCGACTCCTGAATTAATTTTTAACCCGTGGACTGCTAACTCCAGAAGAAACCCTGTAAGATCTGAGGTATCCCACAAAAATACATCCTCGTATTCATCCACCAACTTCTTCAGCTCTTCTTTTATATCCTCGGGTGTAAGCTTCCCTACACACATTGTTCCCTTATCTATGACTGGCATCTGTTCAATTTTTGAAAGGCTAACTCCCCCATGAATCGAAGCTACATCTCTTATCTTCATCACTTCTCTTATCGCTAGTAGATTACAACTTTTGTCCATGACTTGATCCCCCCAGATGGAAGCTATCCCTCTACTTTTGTGAAACTTCATCATTAGATGATACGACACTGCTCGAGCCTGACACATCCATTGCCTTTCCTGGATCACATTGTACGGAGAATAGGTATCAACCACAGCAAAGGTGCACTCAATAGCTAGCCCCTTATCCCCCTCGGATATCCATACTGGCAAGTTGATTTCTCCTATGGGATATATTGGGTTTTTGGTAAATCCTGAGAAGGGGGTGGCTGATTTCTTCAGATTGTTCCTTCCAATATCTAAATAATTAAAACAATCAGCAAACATTATCTCGACCCCACTTCTGTCATCAATAAAGACCCTTTTCACTAAGGTCGTTCCAATTAATGTTGTTACCACCATCGGATCTGGATGCAGGGTTTGGTTCAGGACAGCGTCCAAATCTGAGAAGGTGATTGTCTCATCCGACTGAAATCTCTTGCGACTCGGCTCTTCTGCAGGGGCCCTTTGGGAATTAGTCTTCATGACCGAGTTTGAAGACCTCTCCCATATTATCCTACTTATCATGTTAATCACTCTTCAGATAGGTGGATTTTCCCCCATTTCTATTATCTTGTCTATCTGGTTGTTCTTGTGGACCCTTATCTCTCCTCGCATGATCTCTGCCTTGAGGTTCATGTCCCTGATGCCTTATATCCCCTCTACCCCTATTCTTCTGAGGATATCTCATGTAAGGTAGGCGACCCCCCCAGGGCCGAGGAGGTTCTCTTTGATTTCCTCGCCTAGGTCTGGGGCCCTGAAGTCACCCATCTCTTTCATTCTTTTCTATCTCCCTTTTCAAATGGATGCAATCATTTGTATCATGGCCATAATCATTATGAAAGTTGCATAATAAGTTCATGGCCCTTCTCCCCACTGCTGCTGCAGGCACATTGGTAAGGGTTGTGGTTTTTTGAATGCCCCTCTATAAATACTTATAATCTATGCCGAGAACCTACTAGCGAGAGTATACCTCTCGAAGTTAGGCCTAGGTGCCTGCACCGGTTTCTTCCCTTGATGATCATTGCTTCTTCCTGGCTGTTGACCATACTCTCTTTCTTTTCCTGGTGGTCTCTTCCACTTTAGAGTGCTGCTTGACTATCTCCTGGAGCTTCTGTAGGGTTCAAGGAACATTTTTACTTAATTTATTGTATAGCTCTATGTCTCTCATCCCGAGCAAGTATTCTTAAATCACTTCATTTTTCGTGGTCTCCACCACATTAAGCTTTCATCTACATGCGATGGTAGAAGGCTTATGTCGATTCCCTAAGGTTTTATGTTGTCTGGTATAACTCTAGTAGATTTTTGGTAAACTTCTTCTTTTGGGCATATTGACTTAACAATGCCGCACTGAAATCTTTGTAAGAATACAAGGACCCTTTCGGCAACTTGTTGTACCATTCTCGAGCCTTTCTTCGGAGATAACTTCCCACCAGCGTGAATGTTAGTTTTTTGTCCAAATCCCTCAAGTTCATGAGACTAAGGAATGTCTGAATGAACTCCCAAGGATCTAACACTCCATTATACGTTGGGAGCCCCTCTGGGGTTTAGTATCTGCGGGCCATCGCTCTGTGGTTATTAGCGACAAAAATGGGGATCCGGCCACCTGACCAATTGGCCCGATCAGCCTATCTAATTCTCTCTTGAGGGCATCTCCGGTATCTCATCTCTGCTCCCCAGGCATCGGTAATCCCCTATGGGAGTATCTATAAGCCATTTGATATAGAGATTGGATTGTCTGCCCAGGATTCACCCAGGCCATCATGACCCCTGAAATTGCATTATACGACCCAAAAGGGTCGTACAAACCATAACCAAATGATTGGCCCAACATCCCTATGCTTCCATATCATTGAGACCCATATCCAATCTCTGCTCTATGATATCCTCCCATTATGGTTATCGAAACTGTAGGGGGTCCAGAATATGCTAGTCCTAGGGATTCAGGGAATGAAGGTTGAGGTCACACCTGCTAGCCCTCTCGAGAATACCTAGGGGGTCGAATATGCTAGCCTAGGGGTTCAGGGAATGAAGGTTGAGGTCTCACCTGTTACCCCTCTCGAGGATACCCGGGGTAAGGAAGTGCTATCATGGGCTGAGTAGCATCGCTTGCTGGGACTTCCATGACAGTCGAAGGGACTAACGGGGCCAAAGCAGGCGTGACCTGATATCCAGGATCCGCCAACATCTGAATTGCCTTAGCTAAGTCAGGTTGCGAAGTATTCACACTTGTTGCTCGATTTGCTTGCAAGGATCGTTCGTAAGCTTCCATTTGTGAATCACCAAAGACCTCCGTGGAATGACCATCTCTTTCATCGTACGACCCAATGTATACATCTTGTGTAGGGTTTGCAGGCCCTGCTTCTTAGCTTGCATCACTCACAACGGGCCTCGAGTGTCTAGCTGTATCTTGAGGCCCTCGAATATCACTGGAATTGGTTCAAGGGAGCCTTGTACTCCCCTTGCTCTCTGGCTGAGACTTGCATCGTTTCTCGCTTCACTTCTTGGGGTACTAGAGGGTCAACCATTCTCCTTCTTCTTCTACCTCGATAGGGAGATTGTACTTCCTCGGTTGCACCAGTTCCTTTCAACTTTAACCTCTCGCTCCTCCGAGTATTTGTAGAGGTGGACATAAACCAAGAAACCCAAACGTGACTAAATCGGTCCCACTTGCCGTGCTAATTGATGCATCTGAAAATCGATCAAGCTACACCGTCGAGTTCCTCATATGTAATATGCAAAGAACAAGCTCTGGGAGATCCCATGCGTAAACTCTCTGATGCTTAAGTCAGTAAGTATTTTCGTAGATGATTGTTCAAGTCTCGAGTAATGAATATGTACCTGCTATTTATACTGTATAACCAAATAGTATAATCCATGATTACACGTCTTAATATCCGCCAATCAAATATTCTCATCCTGGAAAGACCTATTGGGCCGCCGCAGGTCTAAAATGCTCTCGCCCCAAAGTCCTTGAGGGCCAGCCTTAGGTTTAATCATCATCAGAATTGATATAACGAAACTTATTATTGCCATTAAGGTAATATGCAAATATAACCCTATGTGTTGGAGAAAGTGCAGATATAACCCTGAGTTATTTTTTAGTACAAATATAACCCTAACTATTATGCATAAGTGCAAATATAACCCTAAAGTCATTATTTCGGCATTGACTTGCCATTTTCGACCATTGATAGACCAAAAAGACCAAAATGCCCTTCTAACCTAAAGCAAAAACTTAAAAGACACAAATGCCCTCCAACCCACCACCCTCGACCGCTGAACACCACCACCAAACCACCCCTTCGCCACCACCAATCCACCACCACCTTCAAGCCTACCACCACAGTCAAACAAGTAAATTATTCCTGTGAACATGCAAATTGGAGAATAATTTGAAGGATGACAGCTTGAAAATTTGTCTAACCCCAAGCGGCGGTGAAACTTTGTCTAACCTCAAGCGGCGGATGAGTTTTCACCACCTGCGACACCACCACCTCGTCCTCCTCATTTTCCTCTTCCAACGCCACCACCGTACTCACCGCCACCACTCGAGGCCACTAAAACCCAGAAGACTGACTCCACCACTGAAACCCAAAAGACCGGAGATCATTCCACCGTTGAAACCCAGAAGACCGAATCCACCATTGCAGAATAACTGCTCTCCGCCGCCGTAGATAGGAAAACTCCACCGCCGCCCTCTTCCTTTCGCTCGCCACCTCAACCGCCCTCCACCACCAGACCACCATTTCGACAGAGTAGGGCCTTGATGATAGGTTCCGCCACCCATCCTCCCCCTAAAATCTAGCTCGCTCAGCCACGCCACTCAAATTCCTCACCTCTGGGTAAGCCATGGCCATCGAAATTGGTGAAGACCCAGAAAAGAATTGGAGACCCATAAGACCTTGGCAGAATTGGTGCAGTGATCGGTTTCAATCGTAAACGGGAAAAAAGAAGATGAAGAAGATGAATTTGGTTTAATTTACCATGGTTGCAGAGAATTGGAAATTGAAAAAGATGAATTGGTTTCAATCGTAAACGAGAAAGAAGAATATGAAGGAATTAAAATTTTCAATGAAATGAATGCCAATCGCCTCTTTCAGCCTCAATGTGGACTAATCATTCTATCCCAGGTAATAAAATAACGACCTTTGCACTTTTTACCGCTTCTTTTCAACTGGGTTTGATTAATTTGTTGTTTTTCAACCATATATAGAGAATGAGTACGGCCCGGTTGAGTGAGAGATCGGAGCTCCGAGAAAATTGCACACCCAATGGGCGACGAAGATGGTCGTTACTTAGAACGCCGGCATACCGTGGGTCATGTGCAAACAAGATGATGCCCAAAATCCCGTGGTGAGTGAAGAAACAACCTTAATTTCTGCTAATTATCTTGAACGTTGTTTGTTTGCTGAATTTGTAGTTGCAAACTTAGATTTTGGGTGGAATCTTGTTAGTGAAATTGTAGCTGATTTTTCAGATTGATGCTTGTAATGGGTTCTATTGTGAGGATTTTGTGCCAAATAAGCCATGGAAACCATTGATGGTGGTGGTGGTATGAATCGATGGTGGTGGTGGTCGTGAGAATAGGTGGTGGTGGCGAGTAGAATAGGTGGTGGTGGTGACAAGGTGGCAGAAATAGGGTTTCCATGGTTGCTGAGGCGGCGGCAAGCGGCGGAGGATGGCTGGGGGAAGGAGGAAGACGGCGATGGGAGGAGCTAAAATTGTTTAAGGAAAGTGAAAAGAAAAAGA
This sequence comes from Rubia yunnanensis, assembly GCA_037428765.1. Lineage (NCBI taxonomy): Eukaryota > Viridiplantae > Streptophyta > Magnoliopsida > Gentianales > Rubiaceae > Rubia > Rubia yunnanensis. The sequence continues at coordinate 11,063,770 of CM075070.1, forward strand.
TGAAAAGAAAAAGGAGAAAAAAGGAAGGAAATAAGGAAAATAGAAATAGGAAAATGAAAAGGAGGAAGAATGATAAAAGAAAAATGAAAATGAGAAAAGCAAAAGAAAAATGAGAAATTACTAATTTGTGCTCAAAATTGACAGTTTTGGTTGAAGTTAACGCTTTGCCTGGATGGAAGGGTTACGATTCAACACTTTTATTAGTTTATGGGGTAAGAGTATTGAAAAAAATGGGGGGGCCCTGAAGTCGTTCGCCTTGTAAATTATTATAATCCGACCTTAAAATTATAAAAATGAATTCTTTTAATGATTGGTCTAAGTGTCTAACTGTTAATCGATATAACAGGACAAATTGATATTAAATTTTTTAAGTAATTCAAACTACTGCAAATTGTGAGTGTGATTTTCTGTTTTCCCGAGTTCATTTTAGTTGAATTTAACTAAAATGCATTAAACTGTACTAAACTAAATGAACTGAAATTAAGTGTATTAAGAAATAGTAATAATATGACTAAAGTAAACTAAATTTCATCAAATTAACCAGCCACGACCCCTAAAACAGCACCCGTCAACTCTTGGTTGGGCTAAGCCCCAACACCACACCCACCCCAACACCACACCCACCCCACACCACACCCACCCCACACCACACCCACCCCAACACCACACCCACCCAACACCACACTCACCCAACACCACACCCACCACCAACACCACACCCACCACAACACCACACCTACCACTACACCCACTACCAAACCCCGCAGACGACCCTCACCACCTCAATTAACACCTAAACTCAAAAGCTATAACCTCCCGCCTCTCACCACCTCAATCGATGTTGAGGCCTCCAGATCGCCACCGACCGCTTAGGTTCAATGCCACATGTGGCCCAAATCAATGCCACCTGTCACCTGAATGAACGCCACCCGACTGCCCTAGTTAATCGTCACCCCGTCACCCAAATCAATGCCAACCGAGGCCTTTAAATCAATGCCACTCGCCTACCACCTAAACCCTCCACCGACCAACCCAGCCCACAATCCTATCCCCCCTAGACTAGCCCCATCGTCAGCATAACTCCTTCCTCCTTAGCCCATTGCCGGTAAATCCCGACCCTCCAGCCCAACCGTTTCCCAGTCGCTCTATCTCCATCTCTTCCCCTTCCCGCCATCGAACCCTCTCATCGTCCCTGCCGCTGGTTTGCGTCTCCCAGCCCTGAGTCAGTCAGGTTTAGCCTCACGCTGGTACGAGATTGGGAGTTTTTATTTCGACATAATTGAAGCTGACCGGAGTTGGCGGAATTGAGGATTTTTATTTTGAAAGGCCAAAATGATCATTTCCTTTAAATCTGATAATGACCAAAGTTGACCAATTTTTCACATCACACTAGGGGTACGAATGTACTTTTAAAAAATTGGGAGGTATATGTGCACAAACCAAAGAACTAAGTGTTATAAATGCACATTTTTCTTAAATTTATGTTGAATTGTACTTAATTGAACCGATTTGTAGATAAACTCGGAAAAAAAATCCTAAGTAAAGTTTTTTTTTCACTGTCTTGCATTTGATGTTTTATCTTTTATTAAAATGAAAAAGCATGCAATCAATTACCTTTAGATAGTGTCTCTTGTCAAACACTCTACCAGTTAAATTAGTCATAACAAACCTCGTTCATGTTTATTTTTTAGGTCAAATTATAATTATTTATATTTTAAAATTATGGGAAACTTAATGAAATAAATGAGAAACATCAAGTTACCCATTAGTTATATTAATTATAAAATGAATACTCCACAACTATCGATTAGGCTGTTTAAAATAAGAAGTTGTGTTAACTTTATAGGTTAGTTTTTCAGGTGTATACATGTTAAAATTATGTGGCTATATATATTTGTTTTCGATTGAAGCTCTATCAAGTTATGTTTTCTGGCAATCTTTTATCCGATAAAATTGTGTTGGTTTTGAATCTACTTTTCAAGTTGGGTTTGGGAATCCGAGTCAAAAGTTGTTTTAATACTGCCTTTTGGCGATTCCTTCTGAGATAACATAGTACATTTGTAAACTCCAACTACTTTGGATGATTTAGACTACTAATTTGACCGGTTTGTTTCGGATAGACGACCTCAAGACCGATTTGTTTTGGTTGTCCAATCTGGTACGCATTAGAGATTCTTGTACGCACGTGAGATGGTTTGTCAATTAAATCAAATTTTGTGTGGCGCAAGCATGCAACTTGTGATAGAGAGATGCTAAGTCTATTGGTTGCAATTGTGACTATTTTGAGTTCGAACGCTAACTCAAATCGGTATTCTCTTAGGTAGGTTTACATCGAGTTTGCGTAACAGTTTCATAGTAGAGGAAGATCACTTCCTCGTATGATCTACATTTTTTTCACTACTGGAAAACAAGTTTATATGCACCAATATAAATGTACTGGTGCTAAATATATCAACAGCACCGGTATGAACATCTGAACAAAGAAGTACCAATGCCTTTATAATTTATAGCACCGGTAATTGACATACCGGTGTTAAATACCGATGCATAAGTGGAAATAACTTACAAATATGATAATTTTGAGCACCGGTAATGTACGTACAGGTACATAAAACTTATTATACGAAACAAATTACGTGGGAAATAGAAATGTTTTTGCACCGGTTTGATTTTTTGTTGTAGCACCGGTAAATGTGCTATAGTTACAGAACTAAAATTTGGGCAATAGTGCAATTTCATAATTATGTTGTACAAGATTTTTCTTTTCAATTTTTGGGATGTTCCATTTGTCCAATCATGTCCAAATCGCATAGATGTCAACTTCAATTATGAAATTCAATATGGAATTGCCAATTTTGATTTTCGACAATTCTAAGATTCTTGGAGGGACCTAAGGGCAAAAGGTAAAAAGTTCACTTGGACGTCCAAATTAAAATCTGCTCGAATGTAATGCCACATTATGAATCTGTAAAGTGTATTCCTAGACCTAATCAAAAATATTTATTAATATTTCTTGAAAAAACAATACCAATAATCCTCTTCGTTAGAACTTCTTAACTTCTTAGTTATCTATGGTAAGATACTATAACGCATGTACTAGCGCTTTATAAATTTTCACTAAAATTACTTTTCCATTTCAAAACTTCAACTAACCCAAGAATACCTGATATGAAAAAAAATTGATTAAAAACGACGGTGCAATGCAATTTTGGGCAATAGTGCCATTTTAGCAAAGTTACGTACGAATCCATTTCGGGGACCCGTCATGCACAATTTCTGAACACAGGAAAGACAGAATATATAATTGATTTCTTATCAATCAAATTACTTAACTACATTAACCGAAAAAACTATCCAATGTTTCTAGTCAATGGATAAAAAGTGTGGGGGTGAAATTTTGAATTTTGGAAAGTTTGAAACTAGCACCGGTTTGAAAGCTACCGGTGCCACAAACTTAGAAAAAAATTCTCTGATTTCCTCTCCGTTCCTTGAGAAAAAAAAGGTAAAGCAGCCTCAGGCAGGTGCTCTAACTAATTTGAGCATCTCTTGAGAAGTTATAGCACTGATATTTGTACCGGTGCTCGGTACTTTGAAAAAATTTTCACTCCTTTCCTCTTTGCATCTAAAAAAAATTCTGAAGCAGCCTCAGGCAGCTGCTTTAACTCATTTGAGCACCAGTTCAAATGCTTTTAGCACCGGTTTGTATACCGGTGCTAGGTACTTAGAAAAATTCATTCGACTTTGCTCTTAAGTTCCCAAAATTATGAAAAAAAATCCACTTAAAGCAGCCCGGAGCAGCTGCATTAAATACTATATGAACCGGTATTGTCCATTCAGTACCAGTGCTAGTGTTACGAATAGATCTGAATTGTTTATTTGTCTCTTTCATTAAATCTCAACCGTTAAAATGTTTTTGCTATCTATATAAGCCCTGAAACAATACTTCTTCCCCAACTCTTCATCCCTCCCACACTTCACTTGTACACTCTCTACACATTAACCTTTATTAATTCCTCTCAAATTTCATCACTATGCCGACGCCGACGTCGTCCGGTGGGGAGAACCAAATACCGACTCTATCTGGTGGGTAGAGACAAGAATCGGGGAGAACTCCAAAGGCCCGAGATGGAGGAAACTGGTTCGCCGACCCGGTGGGTAGAGCCAAAAACTGGTAAGCGCGCACTACAAGGGCCGGAGATGGAGGATAATGGTCCGCCGCCTGATCGAGAGAGCAAAAACCATGGTATTCCTTTTTTTTCCTTTCCAATCGATTTAATTTTCTTAGACCTACAAATAGATCTGTAGTTTTTATTCTGTTAACAGATGTTTCAAGACGTTAACAATGTATGGTTTGTTGTCTAGTTTTTTTTTCCCGAAATAATTTTTGGAGCACTTGTGATATATAGTTTATTGTGTTATGTTAGGGGTTTGTCATAATTAGAATTTGTAACATATTGAGCGTTTTGAATGAATGAAGAATTAGATTAAGGTTTAAAGGTCTTTTTCCATGTTTTGATGATTTGTAGTTGATGTTTAAACTGTTGAGATATTGCTGTCTACCAGGGCCAAGGAAACCTGGAGTGTTTGACACTATTTGTTTATACACTCCTTGCTTCTTTGGCCCTGCAAAACTGCTTCGTTTCGACATTTTAAATGTCGAAATATGCATTAGTTAAAGGGCACTACATTGGATGCCTTCGATTCATTTATTGCCCTTTAACCATGTAATGTTTCTTCCATTACGAAAAGTATTGCAACATTTTTACAACTCTAAAATTTAAATTGTGGAGAATTTGTAGTGTACAAGCATCGAGAATTTTGATGTGTTTATCCGTTTGCACAATAGGCATACACACCAAAAACCTTGGTACTTAAATGCTGCAACATTTCGACATTTTAAATGATTTTCTATGTTAGTTGTTCTTATGAACGAGCTTAACGGAAAAAGAAAGTCAAAATTTAATGAAAACTGCGTAACATTTGTATTGATGTACATGGTTGGGTTTTTGAACATCCCCGTTAGTGTTTCGAATTTTGTATAACCAAAATTGATGCTTGAATTAAATTGAACCAAAGGCAAATGGTTTTATCAAGATAAAGATAAAGAGGCGTCGATTATTTATTTATTTATTTACAAATTGTATAACATTACTACAATGAAAGCAATATATATATATATATATATATATATATATATATATAACCAAAATTGATGCTTGAATTAAAGGCAAATGATTTTATCAAGATAAAGATAAAGAGTCGTCGATTATTTATTTATTTATTACAAATTGTACAACATTACTACAATGAAAGCACTTTAAACATCTTTTTCTTGAACCATCTAGATTTGGTATTGAACCGGTCTCGTGACAGGTTGCCTGTTCATAAAATTATTGATATTCCACTTATTTCTTCCTTTATATACTGCATTTCTTAAATTACATATAAAATATAGAATTTTTAAAAAATATTTTTGTATCATATATTTTTTATATTTTCACCTTTAAATACATATTATTGCTTATTTTAACCTATACAATGTAATATTTAAATTTTTAAAAAAATTACATGTAATGTAGATTCTCCTATGGACTGTTCAAAAGATTATACCGTATTTCCTGAGACTTTCCCTTTGATATTAGTTTGTAGAAAAATCCCACGCCATATGTGGCATAATATACGTGTCACCTTTTGAAAATAAAAATAATACTAAGTGTAACCGATCTTAGCTACTCCAAAATAATAATTATTGTCTTATCTGTACGTAACAAAAATAAATAAATAAGCACATTGACAATCTCATTTTTCCGTCCGGGAGGAAAAGAAAAGAAAGCGAGGATAATGCTCAATCGTCACTACAGCTCAATCAAACGGCATATTTAATTTAATTTAATTTAATTTATAATCATGGATTAGTCGAAGCATGCAGTTAAAATTATTGCTTTTATTTTTTTGTAGTGCGCCGGAAATGTTCCTCCTTACCAAACCAAACAAATTATATTAAAATTAAAATGAAGTGAATTAAATTTAATTAAACAAATTTAATATTATTAATTCATCACAGTAAAATACTACATGGAGCCGTGTTTTTTCACATATTTTCTGTGAATATTCAAAACACCATCTTGTAAATAATAATCAATTAAAAATTGGGAAATATGTAAATATAACCCTATATAATTGAGAAAGTGCATATATAACCCTGAGATACTTTTTCATGCATATATAACCCTGACTATTTTTACATAAGTGCAAATATAACCCTAAAGTCAATATTTCGGTATTGACTGCCATTTCCGGCTATTGACAGATAAAAAATTACTAAAATGCCCTTTCAGCCTATTACAAAAAGTTGAAAGACAAAAATGCCCCTTGATCCACCACTATACTGCCACCACCGCCACTGCTCCACCATCTTCATCGCGCCGCCTCCGCCAAACCATCACTGCCACTACTCTGGCTCCTAACTGCTCCGTACTCTTTAATGCTGTGAAAAAATTACTCCCCATCATGGGAAAGCGGTGAATTTTCTCTCGTCCTTCTCATATCACACTTCATTCACCATAAGACACTTGCAAAAGACTCTGAACCTCCAGAGGATGAACCAAACTCAAATATTCCCATTCTTGGAAATAAGCAACAAATTCAATAACCAAAAACCAATCTTCCCATTCAATAACCAATAACCAATGCTCAATCTTCTCGATAAGCAACAAATTCAATAACCAATATTCCCATTCCTGGAACCTTTTCATTAAACTCAAGAAACAAGAAATGTGCTAACCTCAAAGACTGACCCTTTGCTAACCTTATTCACTGTCATCCTCTCCATACCTTCACAAATTCAAACCGACCCAGATCACAGATTCTCGTTCCCGGTCACTCCCGCCTCTCTGCAGGCCCAAAAGAGCCGGGTCGGGTTTTGGGTTAGACCCGGGTATGGGTCGGTCTGCACAGAGCTTTCACCCAGGACGCAGTGGGGTGGTGGCAGAAATGATGAGCTTCTATGACCTTTTGGGCATTGCGCAAACGGGTTCGCAGTTGGAGATAAAGCAGGAGGGCTCCGGTCTATTATGGTGGACCTATGGCGGCGCAGCGTGCTCAGCTAGAGCGACTGTGAGGTATCCGGAGGAAGACAAAAAAAGAAGGAAGGTTTGGATCATGAAGAAAGAAGTGGCTGGCGAGGTAGGGAAAAGTGAAGGAAGATTGAAGAATGAATTAGTGTCAGAAGGAAAAAGTGAAGGAAATGGAAGGAGGATTAGGGTTTAGAGGTATTTTTTTATATTTCATATTTTTTTAAAATTTTATTTTATTTTTACGGGGGTAAATCGGCCACTTCAGTGTATTCCGGCCTCCAACTGTCGGAAAAGGTTATATTTGCACATGACCTGCATATCTAGGGTTATATGTACTTTCATCAATTATGCAGGGTTATATATACACTTTGCTTTTAAAAATTTTATGACGTAATTTCATGATATTCATTATGTATATTACTTGTTTGATTTTTAATTATTGAATATAAATTTTTTTGTTACTTTAGTTGATTAAATGAGAAATCAAAAACTGATTTTTTTTAAACATAGAGTCGATTACTTATATTATCATCAGGTTTGGTGAATGTAGCCACCTATTACAAGACGAGCCAAGTTATGGGCATTTCTTACAACTGTTCTCGGGACTTTCATAATATTTATTCTAGTGAATACCATTGCCAACATTATGATACTTCTAATTAGTCCCTGCAGTCCTAGTGGTACGTTTGGGAAATTGTTGATGTGGTTCAAAGCCATCTCACAGTCTGTCTGGACACAAATTTGTGTTGCTGCTTGGTTGCTTGCATCTGCCATTACTTCGTGTATAGCGATGAGTTTGGCTTGGACTGCAGATAAAGCTTTGATATTCCACGCACCATACCACAATCTTTCTGTTTCCTGTTGTGTCGCCAACCATGCAGCAGCCGCCATGCCGTCCTGAGTTCTGAAGGTTGTGTCTGTTACAATGCGCGTCCAGCTGTTATATGCCGGGTCTAGGTTGTATCCTTGTGTGAACCATAATAATTGTATTTCGCCAACTCTTGCCTTTCTTAGTTCCATTGGTTGTAATTGATGGGTCAATTGTTCCAGCTGTAATTGATCTGAGTTGGGGTCTGCTAAAAACCTTGTACCTGTAAAGTCATGCTCAACTACTTCTGCCTGCATGTCATTGATAATGGCTTGGACTGTATCCACTCTTAGTTCTTCTTGTTCAATCGTGACTTTGTTCCTGACGCACCAGATTGCCCATATAGTGATGCATGTGAGATTGATATCTTCGTCCTCTGGTGCTGTCTTAAACCAATATGTAAGCCAGTCTTTGAGTTGGATTGGGTTCCCTTGTTGAAAATCAAACCCCAGTCATGACACTCTCTAGATTCTTCTTGCGAATTAACACTCAAGTATCATATGTGTGGGAGTTTCCCTTCCAGAGTGACACATTTGACGGATAGATGAGACCTCCATGTTTCTTCTCCTTAGGGCAGTTCCTGTTGGTGTAGCATTTTGTGCCAGTCTCTATACCAAAAACTTTACTTTTTCTGGTACTCTTGAGTTCCACAGCTTCTTCCATAGCTATTTTTCAGTTTCTGTGTATCTAATCAACGATGAACCTGAAGGTTTTTGCCTATCTCGTGAGTTCCATGCCACATGGTAACCACTTTTAACTATGTATTTTCCAAGCCCGTCTCTTTCCCAAAATTGGAAATCTTTTTGCCCGAGCGGTTGGAGGGGTAAGTGAATTCCTGAGATATCGTTTGCTATTTGTTGATCGAAGAATAACCTCAGTAGTGGCATGCGTCATTGTTTGGCATTATCAATGAGATTGCTCACTTTGAATTTGAGCTGAGGTAGTAGTTTCTTGTCATACATTATTGGATTAATGTGGTTTGGGATCCACTCGTCATGAATATTTATTCTGTGCCCATCAACCACCTGCCATTTGAGCCCGATCTTGAGTAGATCTCTTCCTCAAAGGATTCCCCTCCATCCCCACGTTGCGCCTTGTTTAATCTTCACCGTCTGGAAGTCTTCCTTGCTGCAGTACTTATTGATGAAAGCTTAGAGAAGAAGGATTGTTTGTCAGTAACTAGCTTCCATGCTAACTTTCCTAGCAGAGCCTGGTTCATCTGTTCTGTGGATCGCATCCTAATCCCCCTTTCCATTTGGATTGGCATATTGATTCCCAGGACTTCCAGTGTATCCCTTTCCCATATGTCAATTTATTTTTGCGATAGTTGATGGTATCCGGAATGTGCTGAGTATGTATTGGGTTGTTGAGGCTAGGATATGTTTGCTGAGGGTGACTCTACCTATAACCGACAGGCCCCCCGGTCTTCCATATCGATGTCTTTTCCTCAATTATGTGAATCAATTTTTTGAACATTCCAACTTTTGGCCCTGTGAAATCCATATCATGACCTAAAAAAATTTCCTTGAGCAAATCCTCGAAGACTCTGAACGTCTGACTTAGGTGGTCCTTTATCCTTGGTTATGTATTTGGGCTGACTAGAGGTGCAGACTTTTGAAAATCAATTCTTTGTCCGGAACAGGCTGCGAACAGATTTAGTGTATGTGCCAGTTTTGACGATCCCTTGTCCGAGACATTAAAGAAAAGGATACAATCATCTGCAAACATCAGATGTGAGACTGGTTAGATGGTGCGTCCTATCTTTACGCATGGGAAGACTGCTTGAAAAGCATGAGATGCTATCATTGATGAGAAGGCTTCTTGGTATAGAATAAAAAGGAACGGTGAAAGCGGACATCCTTGTCCGAGTCCCTGTTTTGGTTGGAAGTCTGATGAATTTAAACCGTTGAGCTTTATAGAATATGAAACGGTTGTGACACATTCCATGAACCAGCCTATCGATTTGTTGGGGAACCCCATGTGCGCCATTATCTTCTCCAGAAACTCCCATAATACCCGATCGTAAGCCTTACTCATGTCAACTTTCATTGCTGCCACCGCTTGCTTTCCTGTTTTCTTCTTACGAATGAATTCGATGAGTTCATGCGCTATGAGTGAGTTTTCAATGATGGATCTCCCTCGCACAAATGCCGATTGATTTCCTGATATGAGGAAGCCCAATACTTTTTTATTCTTTTGGCAAGGATCTTATAAGTTACATTGCACATGCTTATCGGATGCAGGTCTGCCAGTTCTTTTGGATATTTATACTTTGGGATTAGAACAAGGTTCGTATGATTCCACTCCATCAGTATGATGGAAGTTTGAAAGAACCTCTGTACCGCTGTTGTTACTTGATCCCCCACTTCTGACCAATAGTGTTGGCAGAAACCCGGCGGCAAACCATCAGGCCCCGGTGCCTTCCATTTCCCCATATGGAATATGGTCGTCTTAATCTTCTGTGGGGTAACTGGACTCTCTAACTCTCTCTGTTGGTTATGATCGACCCCCTTATTGATGAGGTTCAGGATATCATGCATAGTAGAATCTCCAAACGCATCTGGTGGCATAATAGATTCAACGACAAAGACATATTTTACATGGTTGTAGACTAATTGTTGTAGGTTCTCCTGCTTTGAGACCTATGCTCCTGATTCATCCTTGAGCTGTGTTATGTAGTTTCTTCCTTTCCTTCTCTGCGACCAAACATCCAATTCCAAACACCTAACAAATTCTGTGTTACTCTTATCAAATTTATAATCAATTTTATTCCACCCCCAAGACCCAGAAAAATTATTTTATTTTTGTTCATCCAGCTTAATTCAATACCGTTATGAAGAGCCGTTTGGCTAGTTAATGATGATTAAAATAAGAATGCACATTTTAATAAACAAAAAAGGAGAATTAAATTTATAAAAAGAAAAATAAATTTTTTAATAATTTATTTCACCAACTTAATTCCGCGTCCATAAACTTATACTATGAGTAGTTTCAATACCTTAAAACCAAGACAGTCCCAAATTCCCAACCTAATTTCATTTCTATGTTTGAACTTATTTTTTAAAAGTTAAAGTTTCATTTCATGTTACTAGAAACGTCTAATATCGATTGACAAGATGAAGTTTGGGGGTGTATCCTATACAGTATTATGTGATTCACTCGTTTTAGCAAAGCTAGTGAGCGAATGTGCAAGAATATTTTTATCTTTAGGGATCCAAAACAGTGATTTAAGCTTTGATTCTCCAAGAAATACTTGAATCTCTCTAATTATGTCTGTACACAGTAGACTCGACTCAGTTTCCTTCCTGGCCTTGCGCAGTATGCCCAGTGTGTTGGGGTAAAAGCTGTAATAATGCATTCCAATGGAATGACAAAATCATGCTTAGATGATTGTGGTGAAACTTTTCTTGGATATCGATGTGAGCCACGTTACGTACGCTTTCCTTAAAGAGTAATTCGACCCTATTACAGCCTTGGATTACACGAATTCCCTTCGAGGATAAAACAATCGAGAATCCCTCCTGTTCTAGGCTTGAATCAGAAGAATACTAATGAGAATCTGTGTTTTTGGTTATATATATATGTCTGGGAAAATTCTTAGTTTCCTGTCACTATTTTGTGCATGCGTATGCTTCTATATATAGGAAACAAATGTCGTGAAAAGACACAACACTTCATCATTTCACACTAAACCATGTTCCGGTCAGAATTATAAATTCTGAAATGATGTAATGTTTCACACGATACAGATACATCTTTTCACATTGCAATGCCACATTCAATGTATCGTCCTTATCTTTTCCATCAAAGAGAAGTTGGGCAATACGCACTACCACATCAGAGTTATAATAAATTCTGAAATGATAAATCTTTCCACAACAGGACAAAACATGTTAGTCATCAATATTCAGACTAACGCAAATTTAATACTTATCCTGAAATTGTAAGCTCGTAGATAGTTTATACAAGTGTGCACTCTGCACCACCGAACTTGTTATAACGTCCCGAACTCACAGCTACTCGAATCCAATTATACTTAAATAGACTTGTGTTTCATAAAACACCAACAATCCTCCCCCATTTAAGTAATATCCTTGATTCGGAAAATCCAACAACCAAACCAAACAAGTGCATAAATGAAAATATCTTGAAGATTGAATTTTCACCTTAGTGAACCACACATTCCAAATATTCGAGAATCAGGGTGTCTTTAAAGATTGAACCCTTCAACCCATTTGAACACTTGAAGATAATCCACACACAAGTTCAAATACAACTCAAAAGCGTAAACTTGACACTATATAAGCCATGTGTCCCTATCCATTCATGAGTGCATACAAAGCTAAGCCTGGGCTTATTGAAGCGCCTACACTTCGCACATCATATAGGTGAATCTCTTTTATCGTACACCTGCAATTGTACTTTGTCAAAGGATCCATTAAGAAGTTAAAACTTCAACCTAACTTCCATGCAGGTCCAAACATATTACCTTCGGGATATAAAATCATATGTTTCAATCTCAAACAATAGACCTTCCACATTGAATTTTACTCTAACGTCGTATCAGAGAAAAATTGGGTATCCCATTATCAAAGATTTAAATAGGCTTTAAATCCATCCCGATCACTGACTTGTTTATCAAGTTCCTAACTAGTCCACTAGATTGCATTGATATCTCACAAAATCAACTGAAATCACACCATGAGTTATTAACTCACGATTCACGCTATACCTAGCGCCCAAGTGTCTCCCAAGTGTCTACATTTGTCATTAAACACTTCACTATAAGTCTTAGCCAGCCACTGACTTATGTCACAACATAATTTCACTTTTTCGTAAGTAAGGAATGGTTACCAGATAACTCTTTTTTCCTTTCACTTTTCAAGAGTCAACCCATCATATTACAAAATTCCACAACAGCCAACACATTCGTAATACATAATTCTAGAATACTGTGTTCTGATCCATTCAACAATAAATAAATAAAAATTTAAGAATTATTTTTCATCAGTTCTATTAATTAAAAATAAAATTCTGACAATTTGAACCAATACCTTGAATATTCATCCTCAACATTTTCACGACAAAACACCGCCATGTATTTCATAAAAATTCCATCATTACGATCATGTTTCGGCTGAGCTGCCTAACAATGTCAAAATATATCTGGCCTTTATTATTACTTTTCTCCTGTTTCTAACTGTTTTCCATATGCAATTGATTCACTACTTTATTGCATGCGTACTACTACTGTGAACCAAAGAAAGTTTCTTCATTTGTATTGCATGCATTCGGGTAATCTTTCTTCATTGGTTTTGACAAATTATAAATAATTACTCCATTCAAAATGGGCAGCCAACAACATAGTTCAACTTATAAATTCTCAAAAACTTACCGAGAGTATTCTGAAAAAACTAACCGAGATGATTCTGAAAGTTGACAGGAGGAGTTACGCACAACATCCATCGCAGTCACATAATCTTTAATCATATCCATCTACCTTAATCCTTAAGGAATTACACTACACGCTACAAGCAGCCTCCCTCGTCCAATATCCATCCATGCATGCGCCACATGCACCACCAAACTCATCCTCCAATGCGTTAAAAATAAATAAATTACTCTTTAAGATTGTTGGGTTAAAAGCTGTAATAATACATTCCAATGGAATGACAAAATCACGCTTAGATGATTGTGGTGAAACTTTTCTTGGATATCAATGTGCGCCGCGTTACGTACGCTTTCCTTAAAGAGTAATTCGACCCTATTACAGCCTTGGATTACACGAATTCCCTTCGAGGATAAAACAATCGAGAATCCCTCCTGTTCTAGGCTTGAATCAGAAGAATACTAATGAGTATCTGTGTTTTTGGTTATATATATGTCTGGGAAAATTCTTAGTTTCCTGTCACTATTCTGTGCATGTGTATGCTTCTATATATAGGAAACAAATGTCGTGAAAAGACACAACACTTCATCATTTCACACTAAACCATGTTTTGGTCATAATTATAAATTCTGAAATGATGTAATTTTTCACACGATACAGATACATCTTTTCACATTGCAATGCCACATTCAATGTATCGATCTTATCTTTTCCATCAAAGAGAAGTTGGGCAATACGCACAACCACATCAGAGTTATAATAAATTCTGAAATGATAAATCTTTCCACACCAGGACAAAACATGTTAGTCATCAATATTCTGACTAACGCAAATTTAATACTTATCCTGAAATTGTAAGCTCGTATATAGTAACATTGAAATTGTAAGCTCGTATATAGTTTATACAAGTGTGCACTCCACACCACCGAACTTGTTATAACGTCCCGAACTCACAGCTACTCGAATCCAATTATACTTAAATAGACTTTTGTTTCATAAAACACCAACACAGTGCATCGCCAATAATGCTAATATCTCCATTCTGTCCGTCCAATGCCCAACGGACTGCCTCCAACGGGGCTGAAGCTTCCGTCACCGATGCATCAGCCGAGCAGCAGCTCGCTGGAACCTACCTCTGTCGTCCAGGTGCAACACTCCTATGCCCATAACACCATCCGCAAGACTCACATCAAGCATGACCCTTTCTCCTACTTCTGGCGGTCTGAGTAAAGAGTATGTGTGCAGCTCATTGGGGCAGCGCTCCGGCCACTAGTTGGCCACTTTAAAACTGGAGAGGTTCGATGTTATTCCCGTCGCAAAGGCATCCGGCGCCGTACATTTGTCTTCAAACAACTTCTGGTTCCGTTGAAACCATAAGCTATCGTACGCCATGATGATCAACTCCCTAACGTCTTCCTCATTTGCTTGGATTAATTGTCGCAACCAGAATTCTCCCCAATTCCTCCTCCCCGAGTCGACTGAATTTTTTAGCGCAAGCATCTCTCATGCAGCAGTGGCGTAATGGGAAATTTATAATAATACGGCTACAGTACCGGTGTTTGGCATCATTTGTTGAGAACGCATTCGATGAATGCGTTCTCTATTTTCCCAGTATTTTTTTTAATGTTACTCGAGGACGCATTCAGTGAATGCATCCTCTTTTTTTTTCTTTTTCGTTAATTTCCAGAATTTTCTTAATGGGATATTACACGTGGACGAGGACGCATTCAGTCCAATCCGTCTTCAAAATCTGAAATTTTCATAAACGTTTTTAGTCATCATCCTCTTCATCTCTACCTCCTTTTCGCCTCCTCCACCTTCGAGCCTTCTCCTGTCCGCCTCCTTTCCCTGCTCCATCACAAAGTCCAACTCCTCTCTGCTCCTTCTAGCATTGTCATTGGTTTCCGCCGTACGTTGTCCGAGACCGAGGTTTTTTACTTATTTTTCTTAACCCTCCAATTCTCAATATTAGGTTGTTCTTGGTTTTTTTTGTTGAAAATTACTGTGAATTTGTAGCTAAACACGACGGACGGCAGTAAGTGCAAGATTTTGCTGCCATTGACTGCCGTTGACCGTCACTGACTAGAGTTGACTTACGTTAATTAACCTTGACCTCGGTTGCATTCGCCTTGTCCGTGATTTTCATACTCCCGACTAGTCAATTTCTGAGTTTCCTGAAGGTAATTGATTTTACGAATTTGTTGAACGATTATGTGTTAGTTGTCCTACAATATTTGTTATTGAATTGTGTGTCTCAATGTAATTTGTGAAGTACCTAAAAATATCTTGTGAATATGAATGTGTTGTATGATTGTGTGTACTAAGAATGATTATGTATGGTGTGATGCTATGAAAGTGTAGAATGTGGATGCGTGGCTATGTGAATCGAATATGTGAATTGTTAAATAATTTTTGTATTAGGTTTGTAGTAATAGTTTTACAATGCATTTGTATTAAAAGTAATGTATTTGTATAATGCAGTTGTACAATGTTTTTGACGGTGTATATGTATAAAGGGGGTCAGATTAAGTTTGATTTGACTGTGGGTGTGTATTATGATCTTCCAATACTGGAGTGGAACGTGACTCTCGAGAGGAGGTTAAACCACTCCGAGTTAGTTGATTTAATCGTGACAAGGCTTGGTATTGCAAGTGAGGGGTATATCTTGAAAATATATTACCGTTGTCCTGAGCTGATTGGTTCAGCCGTATACTATCAGTGTTATAATGTGGAAAATGATGAGTCTACCTCGTTCTTCTTCAACATTGTTGATCGATTGTCATTGTCCTCAGCGGATTTGTACATTATTACGGAGAAGTTGACAAGCACCATTGACGTTCATGTCGTTGTTGAGCAACATGTAGAACTTTACCACTATACCTAGTTTAGCAACCCTTGTTCATTGCCGAGGTTTTCACATTGGTGAGTCCAGCCAACCTAGTGCGTATGTTCACGTTGATTGTGGTAAGCCATCCACAAGTGGTCGTATCTACGGTATGGACCAGGACGAGCCGAATGCCTTCGATAATGATTATGTGGGAGACATTGGCAACCACGTTGTTTATCATGTTGGTAGCGAAGACGATGGTGAGGAAACTGAACTGGATGAAGGAAGCAAAGATGATCGTTCCTTATCAACAGATTCAAATCATGGAGACGATGATGAACAAGTTGTGTGCACGAACAATGTATCCACATCGTTTCATATTCTAGCGAATCCTGATACACAGGCCTACTATAGGGATTATGGGGGCCCTGATGAGGATAGCTATGACCCAACTCATTTTGGTGCCGAAGTTTCTACTTATGATCAAGCGACTGGTGAAGTGGAGTTGGGTATGCGATTCCAGACAAAGCCGGAATTGGTAGAAGATATTTCTAGGTGGAGTTCCATGATGAACAGGGAATACAGAGTCGTGAAGAGCAGGTCACGCACATGGTATGCAAAATACAGGGACATTACCGAAGGAACTAGTAATTGTCTTTGGGTTGCTAGAGCTAGCAAGAAGGCTTTGCATGGCATGTGGGAGATCACCAAATGGGCAAGTAGCCATGTATGTGTTGGTGCAAGTCAATCTACGGGTAACATGAATCTAACATCGGTGATGATTGCCCATTCAATTTTCCACCACATTGATGTAAACCTACATACACGGTGAAAGATGTACAAGCTCAAGTCAAAACGGAGTTCAATGTCACCATTTCCTATAAGAAGGCGTGGTATGCTCGACAGAAGGCAATTGACATGGTATTTGGAACTTGGGAGGAATCATTTGAACAGCTGCCAACATATATAGATAAGCTTGTCAGGGCTAATCCGAGCACTGTTGTTGATTGGGCAGGCGTACCTGATAGAATACACGGGCACGGGTGAAGGAAATTTAAATTTGTGTTCTGGCCATTTGGTCAGGTAATTGAATCCTTTTGCCATTGCGGGCTTGTCATTGGTGTGAATGGCACTCATTTGAGAGGTGCATACAAGGCCACAAAGCTAGTTTTCATGACGCACGATGCGAACGACTACATACTCCCTATCACTTACGTAATTGTTGACGTAGAAACGAATGAAAGTTGGAACTGGTTTATGAAGAGACTGCATCTTTATGTGGTTGGTGGTGATAGCAAGTCAATCTGTATCATATCAGATTGGCATGATGGAATTATAAATGCAATGAAACATATGGAGGAGTGGATGGAGCCAGCTGGATACCACCGATTTTACCTGTGGCATTTTCTGTCCAACTTCCTTACTGTTAATAGCGGGAGGTTCAAGAATGCGCTTATGAAGACTCTAGTTTGGCAGCTTGGTGCTGCCAGATGAGAGAGCAAGTGGAAGGAGTACAAGGAGGAGTTGGAGAGTATAGATCCATCTGCTTGGGATTGGTTGGTAAAGCAAGATAGCAGTAAGTGGTGTCTTGCCTTTGATGAGGGTGATTGACGTTGAGGAATTCTCATAATGAATTTGTCAGAGAGTTTCAACAATTGTTTATGGCGTGCACCTCATCTCCCGATAACAGCGTGTGTCAAAGCGACGTTCGAGTGAACAGTTGAAATGTTTTCCCAAAGGGTAATGGACGCCATGAATTAGAGGTACTTTCCTTATTCATTACAGTTCTTTATGTGTTCACATACCAATTTCTGGATTCTAAATTCTGCTTCGTTTGTCTAGGTCTGTGTTCCCTAAGAGGAATTGGAAAAAGTTTAAGAAGCAAGACACATGGGCACGGCATATCGTCACCTTGTTTGGTCATGCGTCGCAGACTTATAGGGTTGTGACAAGGAACATTGATGGGAGCATTAGTGAAAGACAGTACACAATCAAATACCGAAGAAAGGAGTATACTTGTCGTGAATGGAAAATATTCCATTTCCCTTGTTCCTAAGCCTTGGCTGTCTATCGGCATAGGCGTGATGATCCTGCTAGTCTATGTGACAGGGTGTATCACACGACTACCTATGTGAAACAATATAGTTAGGGATTCATGCATGTACGAGATCCATCAGTTTGATAATGTGCCAGTTGGAGGTTGTTTCCTAATGTTGAAAAGTTTTGCAATAGAAGGCGTGGTCAGTTTACAGAGAGAAGGATAAGGAATCAGATGGATGAGAGGGTGCCGGGTGAATCCAGGGGCATCCGTAGGCATGGTCGTGCTTAGTGTCCTGTTCGTAATATGGTGTTTGTAATATTACCTTTGTAGTATGGTACTTGTAGTATTACTTTTGTAATGTGGAATATTTATCACATGATGTAGTATAACTTTTATTTGTCGAATATGTATGACATGATGTAGTATAACTTGTCTTTGTGGTAATCTTGAATAATTGATTTTGACATGTGATTATAATTGTCAACAGGGACACACAATGTATCATCCATGACCCATTGAGGAGAATTTGTTGCACCTTTTTCAGGAGCATCGTGCATGTGCATTGTACAACGGTCATTTAGAGGATGAGGCACTGCAAGTGAGCCGGTGCGATGGGGCATGCTGGACTGAACGAATGCCTGATAGAGTTATGCGCTATGTGCGTGAAGCAAGATTCCAGGGACTCCTGGATTCCGCACCAATACACATAGACCATTCCCTCATCACTGCCTTAGTGGAGCGTTGGCGACCGGAGACGCACACATTTCACCAACCGATGGGGGAGGCTACGGTCACATTGCAGGATGTAGGGATGCTATGGGGTCTTCCGATCGATGGGATCCCAGTCAAAGGTGTAGATACTAGTAGGCGTACGAAAGACTGGATGAGAGTGTGCACAGACTACCTGGGTGCTACACCTGACCCCAGTGTTATCCGGGGGGTCGTATTAGGGCCAGCTGGTTGGGAAACTTATTGCACAGTCTGTTCCCTATTGTAACTACTGAGGTACAATGTCAACAGCGGGCTAGAGTTTTCATTCTACTGTTGGTTGGGGGAATGCTCATGTCAGACACGTCTGGCCACCTTATCCCTTTGCTCTACTTATCGGTACTGATGGATCTAGGTGCAGTACATCAGTACAGTTGGGGGAGTGCCATTCTTGCACACTTGTACATGTGCTTATGTGACGCTGAAATCCCACAAGTTAAATCCATATTTGGGCCACTTGTCTTGCTACAGGTAAAATTGTTGGTCAATCTAGTCTGTTGTACATAATGTCCATAATATTACTTTATATTACATTTTGTTTTAATTATTGGCAGTTGTGGGTGTGAGAGCGCATACCATCCATCCGACCTGTCGGGCGACTACCAGTGATAGTCACGATGAGTGCTCTTGGGTTACGGTACGTGTCGAATTAGTCAAGAGACACTTGTTAAACCACTGGCAATTCCAACAAATTACTAATATAATTCACTATGTTCCTCATAGGTGGAGAGCCCGGTACAATTTATCACAATCACCTATGCATGTATTGAAAGTGTACCGCGATCAGCTGACATCTCTCAATGACAATCAGGCATAGGCCAATTAGGATTTCCTTTCATTGACTTGGTAGAAAAAATGGATTTAGTTACCTAACCGCAACACCTGCCTTTTATTTTTAGTTTATTTGGCAGTCATACACAGAGGATGTCGTGGAACAACTCCCGTGGTACTGTACAGCTGGTAGCAACAATTGGCTACTTTGTGTTGACCTCATTTGTTGGCATATTGTAGAGTACCATCATGTACATCGTGTTCTCAGGAAGTTCGGCCTAATCTAGCCAATACCCACCCAGTTGGTTAGTAGGGATGACTATTAACTGCTTTATACTAGAGACTGTCAAGGAAGGTCTAGCATGGATTGGCGTTTGGAACTGAGAAGATATCTCGATGCTTGGGAATATCGATCCGATCAATAAGTAAACACATTTGGGTGTGCGGATCCATACACACCCAGTTGAGAATACATGGAGTGGTACTTTTGCATGACAGTGACCCTAATTGATCAGTCATGACGGCCCCTAACAACTACAGAGGGTTTCCATGGAGATGGTGCAACTATGGAGTATATGGTATTTCCTAAATTTCTAATATTGTTAAGTAATAATACTTTAGATTTCCTCAATATTATATATCTAACATATTTATCGCGTTTATGTAATTGCAAGCAATGACCAAGTTGCGCATCATGTCAGATATTAATTTGGACGAATGTCCTCCACGTTTCGCAGACGTTATCAGGGGAATGCACATTGTTATCACACGTAGTCTACAATATGCGCATCAGCCCTTTAGACTGCAGTATTATCAGTCGTATGTGCACTGTGAAGAGTCTCCCCCTGGTGTGAGATATACTGACATCAGAAGCCACCGTCCGGCTCTAACTGGTCGACAGAGAGGTCAGAGGCTGCGTGCTTGGGGCCATAAAGAACACATTGGTTCATCACAAGTCGGGCCCTCACATGCGAGTCCAGCGATTGGCGGACCATCACATGGTGGGCCCTCATAGTATGACATGACTACATCAAATTTCACTGCATATCGTACTTCCACTGCTAGTCATGCCGGACCATCACATTGGGAAACCTCCCAGCATGACACAACTACAACTGATTTCACTACATATGTCACTCCCACAGCTAGTCATGCATACATGTCGCCTACCGCTCCATTAGATACAGGTAGTGATCCACATGTCCATTATGATTCGAATGAGGAGGCAGAAGACGAAATGGAGGAGGAAATACCAGAGGGAGCTCTACGTGAGGAGGTACATATACCTACTGAGATGATTGTTCCACGACGGACATCCCAGACCATACGTCCTCCCCCGTGTGGAACGGGTGGAAAGCTTTGCAGAGGTCGTCATTAGGACATTACATGTCATTCAGCACTCATTTGCATTACATTTCACACATATTGTTCGGCTAATGTACATTTCTGCTAATTTGTATTCATTGTAACTATGCAATAATTCATTCCTACTCATATTTTCAAGACTAGTTAAAAAATTGCAAATCACACGATCCTAATTTATCGTTTTACTAATTTTAAAAATATCATCAAACAAAGACAAGTCTACTTATGCGTAATCTTCACCAAAAACAAGTATATGAAAAATAATAAGTTATACATTGCTGCATTCAAAGAAAATTCATTACTTAAATTCACGACGCATTTTAAAAATACACATTTGTTGAATTCAGGACACGATTTAAAAAAATTCAAGACGTGCCCTCTACCGAATCTGCAAAAAATATATATTTAAAATAACGAAACCAGATGCATTGCGGAATTTTCTTCAAACAAGAATTTATTACAATTTCTTGAATTTTTTTTCTGAAAAGTCCAAGAGCACAGATTTAACACCCCTATCCTCGACAAAAAATAATCTGAAATTTTTGGGAATTAAAAATAAATTTTCTAGACAAAATGTAATCCATGAATAAATAAAAAATTGACCAAACTGAGATAAATTTTCTGGAATAAAAAAAATTGGAATATAAATTTTCTGGAATAAATGTTCGGGAACAAAAATTTTCTGGAATAAAAAAAAGACCAAAATGAGGACGCATTCGTAGAATGCGTCCTCTCAATATTCAGCAAAAAAAATTAAGAAAATTGAGGAAGCATTCCTAGAATGCGCCCTCTCAATTTTCACCAAAAAAAATTAAGAAAATTGAGGACGCATTCGTAGAATGCGTCATCTTCATTTTCAGCAAAAAAAAACCAAACTAAGGATGCATTCGTGGAATGCATCCTCTCAATTTTCAGCAAAAAAAGCAACATTGAGGACGCATGCGTCCTCCATCCTCATGTCCAAATCTGCCACCAAGCACACCTGCATCCAATTTTCAAATATCATGCATATACAAATCAAGAACTCGTGGCGTAATTGCATTCAAAGAAGAGATGAGCTGAAGTGTCGTTCTCC
Organism: Rubia yunnanensis; assembly: GCA_037428765.1. Lineage (NCBI taxonomy): Eukaryota > Viridiplantae > Streptophyta > Magnoliopsida > Gentianales > Rubiaceae > Rubia > Rubia yunnanensis. Next base: position 11,085,950 of record CM075070.1, read on the forward strand.
TCAGTCTGATTTTTCAATTTTTTTTAAAAAAAATTCGTATGCGTCCTTATCATAATTAAATTTATTTTTGCAAGAATTTTAGAGGACACATTTGAGGGTTCGAGGGCTTGAGCACTCGAGGTAGGATGATCGAGTGCTCGAGGCAGAAGGCAGGAGGTTCGAGGGCTTGAGGCAGGGGGTTCGTGGTCTCGAGGCAGGGGGTTCGAAGTCTCGAGGAAGGGGGTTCGAGGTCTTAAGGCAGGGGTTCGAGGTCTCGAGGCAGGGGTTCGAGGTCTTGAGGCAGGGGTTCGAGGTCTCGGGGTAGGGGTTCGAGGTCTCGGGGTAGGGGTTCGAGGTCTCGAGGTAGGGGTTCGAGGACTCGTGGTAGGGGTTCGATGGCTCGAATGCGTCCTCTAAAAACTTAATTTAAAAAAATTCCAACAACCCTGAGGACGCATTCACAGAATGTGTCCTCTATTTTCTCTTACAAAAAAATTAGAAAACCATGAGGACGCATTTCCTAAATGCGTCCTCTTATTTTCACAAATTTTTTTTTCTAAAAACATGAGGATGCATTAGCTGAATGCATCATCCACCTTTGCGTCCACCGCCGGTTAATGTAGCCGTAATAATAGAATTAGCTTCTAGAGCTTCCTCCATAACTCTCTCTCATAATCCTCCATGGTGTGGTGATGGAACGGATTTGATCTCGGTGACTCCACAAGAGTATGGTAGGCTGAGCTTACTGTGTACTTCCCGATCGCCGTGTGATGCCAACACCAATGGTCTATATATGTACTTTGTGGCAACTGTATGGCTTTAATGATAGCTGCATCCTCCGGAAGAAAATATGCAGTGAGTATATCCTCCCTTCATTGATGTGTATTGTCATCAATAAGGTCTTTCACCTTTGACAGTTCTTCCGGGATATCCTCTCCTTTCTTCACAAAAACGTCTTCAGCCTTAGGCAAACACGGATCATGGTTAATGCTCGCCTGTGCCCCCGATCCGATGTGTTTCCGGCACCCAAGTCGAAGAACTTCAACCCCCATCATAATGCTTCTCCATGACCAGGATGGTCGCCAACCAAGCGAGGCCTCAAATATAGAAGAGTTGGCAAAATATTTTTCTCTAAACACTCCAATGACAAGAGCATTTGGATGTACTAGAATCTCTACGCTTGCTTACCCAAAAGCGCTAGGTTATCCGCCTTTAAATTCCGAAAGCCCATTCCTACAATAACTTTTACTTAGGAAAGCTTCTCCCAGGAAATCCAGTGAATCTTCCTTCTTCCTGTTGTGTTTCCACCCCACCAAAAGTTACTTATCATACCTCGAATGTGGTATAGGATAGCATCAGGGATACTAAAGCAACTCATGGCATAGCTTGGAATGGTATGTAGCACAGATTTGATAAGTATTTCCTTCCCAGCTTTGGACAAGTTCCGCTCATTCCACCCATCTATCCTCTGCCTGATCCTATATTTCAAGTTTTGAAAAATAATTGACTTATTTTGGCCTATCTTCGAGGGCAGCCCAAGATAAGTACCTTGAGAGTCAACCTCTGGTATCTTCAAATGTTGCATATCCTTCCTCTCATCTCTATAGCCGTGTTAGAGCTAAAGAGAACCCCTGATTATTCCACTTTGATACGTTGGCCCGAGATGCTCTTAAACAGTGTAATATCCCACTGAATATGCTCCACCTCTTTTCCATGTTGCTTCGCTAAATAAAAGTGTATCATCTGCAAAGAAAATATGTGAGATCTTTGGTCCGTACATGGATGCACCAATATCTTCAATCTTCCTTGAGCATAAAAGATCATGAAAATGGCTAGAGAATACTTCAGAATATATAATAAAGAGATATGGGGAAAGTGTATCGCCTTGGCACAGTCCCCTTTTTGGCTGCAGTATGCCCATTTCTCCGCCAATGAGAATGAACGAGAAAGAAACAGTCGATAGGCATAGGCAAATCAATTAAACAAATCTGTCATGGAAGCCCATTTTCTCCAAGGTACAACACACATAGTCCCACTCAATACGATCAAAAGCCTTGCTCATATCAAGCTTAATGCCTATATGACCCAAGGTTCCCATTCTTCTGTTCTTCATGGTATGGTGAAACTCATGTGCAATGAGAATATTATCTGTAATCAGTCTCCCGGGGATAAATGTTGACTACGATTATGAGATAATCTTCGGGATGATTTGTCTTAACATGTTCGCCATTACCTTAGATAAAAGGCGGTATACCTCATTACACAAACTGATAAGCCTAAATTGGATAATCATCTTTGGTTTCTTGGGTTTCAAGATCAACACTATATGGGTATAGTTAAAAGATGGCTCAAATATTCCATCATTCAAGAAACTGAGGACAAATGTAGTCACATCTCCACTAACAATATGCCAAAATTTCTGAAAGAAAACAAGGCTTATACCATCAGGTCCCCATGATTTGAACGGATGCATCTGTTTAACTCCTTTTGTCATTCCGGAGCTTGTATATAGCCTCATAAGGGTTTTGGCCATACCTGCTGTAACTGGCGGCTGGATGCGTCCAACCACTTGCTGCATGATCTCTGCTAGTGGCTCGAACGAGGCAAATAGGCTGACAAAGTAATCTGTCACTATACGCTCGATGCTAGCCTCGTCTGTCTTGAACTTTTGATTGGCATCCTTCAATCCTTCAATATGATTGATCCTTCTCTTTCTGAGGAAAACCTGTGAAAGAGGGTCGTGTTTCTATCTCACTCCTTGTACCAGTGCTGTTTTGCCCATTGCTTCCATTTAATACTTTCTGCATCTTGGAGGAAGTCGTACTCCAGTATAAGTGCATAAATATTCATTTTCACCTCCTCAGTAATGGTTCCACTCTCCAACTCGAGTATCTTCTTCTTAACCTCCTACAGAAGTTTCAGCATGTCCGGAAACCTCTCCTTTCCCCACCTCATTAACCCTACTGAGCAATCCGTAAGTGTTTACGCCAGGGGTAAGGAGGATGGCGAGCTACACCATACTTCCTGAATCATTTTCTCACGGCCGCTAACTCTGACCCAGTGAGCCTCAAAGTGAAATCTCTTCCTTTGTCTGTGCTGTCTAGCGTATGGGTCTCGACCTCGGAGATGGACTATCAAGCTCATATGATCAGAATACACCATAGGTATGACATTGACAGAAGATCACATAAGTAGGTCGTGAAAGCTCTGTTTACATGTTGCTCGATCGAGTTTGGCCCTCTTCGAGTTCAGTTGTGCCGCCAACCTGTTCCAAGTGAACGTTGGCCCTGTATACCCCATGTCGAACAAGCCACAGAAATCCAAAGCTTCACTGAAGGCATTAATCTACCATTCTACCCTTGGTCTACTTCCTTGAAACTTCTCTTGTGATTGGACTTCATTTAAGTCTCCAAGGCAAATCCACAGTATTGTCGAGTCTGACACCAACTGCTGAAAACCTTACCACATTGCTCTTCGATCTGCCACAGCTGGTTCTCCATAATAGCCAGTATTACGCACTCGACTTCCAGTAATCATATCATAAACATCAATGAAACGACTCGACGTGAATTTTAAATCTACTACTACCTCCTTACTACATAACAAAGCAAGTTCACCAGAGCGACCTTGCGACTCCACAACCACACCAAAAATAATTCAAAAGCGACTTTAATCTATTAATAACTTCTACTGAGAACTTAGTTTCACAAGATAAATAACTAAAGGATTTTTCAAGCATACCATGGCACACAGCTCCTGAACTGCTTGATCTCTTCCAAACCCGCGACAGTTCCAACACATGATATTCATTGGCCTGGGCAGGACAGGTCCCCCTCGCCAGCCACTGCCTTTGTAATACTCAAGCCTGCCACGGGTGGAGATGCCTCATCGAGACCATCAAATTGCTTCTGCTTCTGCTTCTTCTTCTCTATGTCGCCATTTCCTTGGGTCAATGCTCCCTAGTCTAACCTTCTCTTCGTTTGCCCCTAGTGTTTTTCCTTTGCGGCTTCTCCGAAATAATCTTTCTCGATGCTCTCTTTTTAGGAGTTTTATTTTTCTTTCGGCTCTTTTCCATCTGCTTCATTATTCTGCCCGGCGGTGATGCAAATTCAATGGGCACCTGAACTATTGTCGGGCTAAGCGGGTCCGCCACAGGGATAATTTGCTGTTTCGCTGGGGAGCTCGAGAGCACCATGTCCATATTCGAGTTCTCCTCCAGCGGTGGCTGGTTCATCTCCACCCTTTCCTCCTCCGAGTGATGCTCTTCTAGTCCTTCAATTCGTGGTGAGTTTGCCATTTGGTGCTTTGGTGTAGTTTCCTTTCTCGGCTCCGATTTGCCATAAGAGAACACCAGGTTTCCACTAAACTTGTACAAAATCCCTTCTAAGCTCGGTCTCCAGATTAGGTTTTCGAAGAACCTTGGCGGTGGGGGTTTCTTAAGTATGATCTGCTCAGTACGATCCCGAGTCACCGCTCTCAGTTGCGGCACCACATTAGTCAAAGATTCCATGAAGGTAGTTATCGTTTTTTGCCACAATATTGGCGTCAACCGTGATATTCAATGCATGCAAGTTTAGATGTGGCTCTCCCCAGTTTCCATTCGGTCGTGGCATATTATCAGCAGACCGTTGCATGATTTCTCCTCCATGTATATTCTCACTTCTCCCTTCATCCATATACTCCTAATTGTGCACCTGCCCTGGGTATATATTCCTCCAAAATCTATCGGCGTTACGAGCCTGCTCCTGATTCAGCAACCTTCTTCTGCCCGCTGCCATAAATGGTGACAAATTTGAATTTACACTCAGTAGCAGAGAGTAGTACACGGAGAAATTTCTATTACTATGGCTACAGTAGCATAGATTGGAGGCTGCTATGGAGGATGCATTTGGCAAATGCGTCCTCACAGTTTTTCAATTTTTTTTTCACGGTGATTTTCTGAGGATGCATTCTCCAAATGCGTCCACATTAATTTTTTTTTTTTGGCCCCGGATTGAAGAGGACGCATTCCCCAAATGTGTCCTCGATTTTGTTTTTTTTAAATATTTCAGTGTTCATGAATGCGTCCTCTTATCCGGCGCTGTTCTCCGTACCACCACGTCGACGAGGACGCATTCGTTAAATGCGTCCTCCAATCCTCGTAGATTTCTGTGATGCCACGTCCTCCAATCCTCGTAGATTCCTCCATTTCTTCATGTGCTCGACCCAGTAACCCAGATTCCCTTTGTTTTTACTTTTGGTTTTCTCCTCTTGTCGGAATCCTCTCACGTTGCCGCTGCTGTAATCCTCGGTCGATTGTTCCCTGCTCTCCATTTCTGGCAATCTCATCACCGGTTGTCACTTCCGAAGTTGTTAGGTGATTTATTTTTCTCTCCGTTTGGTTCTCCATTTGCTGAATCAATCTCTTATTGTTGCTCTTCATTTAGTGCAGTCGGAGTCTTCTCCCAGTATTGCGTGGTGGATTTCACCCCCGGAAACCGCCGTTGACCAGCCGCTGACCACCGCTGACCGTCACCTCCTCCGTGAGTTTGCAAATTTTCTAAAGGTATATGAAGAATTTATGATTCTACGAATGTGTTGAATGATTATGTGCGATTTGTCCTCTAATATTTGTTTATTGAATTTGGTGCATCACTGTTATTTCTGAAGTAGTAGAAAAGATCTTGTTGATATGAATGTCTTTAATGATTGTGTGTAGTTTGAGTGATTGTGTTTCTTGATTCTTTGAAAGTGTTGAATGAGGATGCATGAATATGTGTGAATTGATTATGTTGAGAATTTGTTTCCTAATATTTGTATTAAAGTTGTAGTAATAGTTTAATTAGTGTGGCTTAAGTAAGCACACATTTTAGGATAGTGTAATAGTTTGAAAATTGAAAATAGTGTATGAGGTGGTTGTCTGACTATAATGGAATCTTGGATGGTTTAGGGTTCGAGCAGTTGAATATAAGTTGCTGATTAATACCGTCATTCCGAATATCGAATTATATGTTACGTATTTGTGTAATGCAGTTGTACGATGTTTTTGATGGTGTACATGTATAAAGGGGGTCGGATTAAGTTTGATTTGACTGTGGGTGTGTATTATGACCCTCCCATACTGGAGAGGAACGTGACTCTCGAAAGGAGGTTAAACCACTCCGAGTTAGTTCATTTAATTATCAGAAGGCTTGGTATTGCAAGTGTGGGGTTTCAGTTGAAAATATATTACCATTGCCATGAGCTGATTGGTTCGGTTGTATACTATTGGTGTTATAATGTGGAAGATGATGAGTCTACCACAACCTTCTTCGACATTGTTGATCAAATGTCCTTGTCCTCAGCAGATTTGTACATTAATATGGAGAAGATGTCCAGCACCATTGACCGTGCAGGTGATCTTAGTTCGGGCACGTTCATGTCGTTGTTGAGGAATATGCAGAACTGTACACCTTTGCCAACCTTACCACCCCCTGCTGATTGCCAAGGTTTTGTTGTTGGTGAGTCCAGCCAGCCCAGTGCGTATGTTCACATCGATTGCGCTCAGCCGTCCACAATTGGTGGTATATATGGGAGGCATCATGAGAACTTGA